>CM012446.1:6442511-8842511 GCA_003999625.1 Oryzias javanicus
AGAACAGACTTGAAAATGTGGAAAAAATTCCACGTCATCGTCTGTAAACTTTCCGTTTGTCTGGTCTGTAAAGATCCAACTGAAGAATTATTTTCAGAGTAGTAGAACACACAGGTGAAGTTTTACCATGAAGAGGATTTAATTTGATTTTGATTTATTTACACACATAAAAACAAAACATACAAGCAAAATGGAAATACAAAGTAAGATTATGTGATGGTGTGTTACAGAAACTCATCTGGGCTTATTCAAGACGGTAACACACCTCTGTCAAAGATAAAAAAATAATAATAATAATATACAGTAAGTAAACAAAGAAAACTAAATTGAACAATCTAATGCAGAAAACCAAGTAACTCTGACATAGTAATTCCAAATCAAATTGATTTTATGAATATTAAATTGGCAAACATTTATTTTTATTATTATTATTTAAATGAAATCAAATTCCGCTTTTATACCTTGAGATCAAAAATCCTCTTTAGGTTATTTTTATTGAATGTTGTTATCAAGAAGTCATACTCATATAATAGTTTACTGCCGCGGTAACGTAAAGAAAATTTAACCTGTGATTTATGGATAGGAGGAATGTGGAATGTCTGCCCTTGTCTGGTACCATAAGAGTGGACTTGATTTTTTTTTTTTGGTGAAGTAGTTTTGGAAACCAGTTGAATACTTGCTCTGATTGATCAATACAGAAAATGTAAGTATGTGAGTGTTTATATCATAAATATTTAACAACTTTAATTTTGATAAGAGTGGATCACTGGGTGCATCATAAACAGAATTTGTGGCCAAACGAACAAACACCTTTTGTAAAAGTAAATCTTTTTCCAAATAAGTAGGACAAGTGCTTGCTCACACGATATTGCAATAAGAGAGATGTGGATAAATTAGGGCATAATACGATGATAAAATAACAGAAGAATGTACATAATCTTTAATTCTTCGGATGATGCCCAGAGATTTTGTCATTTTATTGCAGACTACACCAATGTGATTTTTTTCCAAAGGAGTTTATTGTCTAGTTGGACTCCTAAAAAACCAATGGATGAGACTTTTTCAATTTCTTCATTTTGAAGGTAAATTTTAATTAAATTGTGTTTTTTTTCTACCTGAGAACACCATGAAATTACTTTTTTTTTTATTTAAAGCTAATTTGTTTGTTTGAAACCAAGTAGAGTATTCTTTTAGATCCTTGTTTAGTTTTTCTACAGCTGTTTTTAGATCCTTATGCGAAATCACAAGATTGGTGTCATCTGCAAATAAAATGGGAAATGTGGATTCACCAACACATACAAAAACATTTATATAAATCAAAAACAACAGAGGTCCTAAAACAGATCCCTGGGGTACACCATATTTCATCACCTCTCTTTCAGACTCATAGCCATTAATTGACACATATTGTGTTCTATTTGTCACATAATTGAGAAGCCACTGGTGCACAATACCTTGAAAACCATATTTATACAATTTTTCCAACAATATTCCATGATGCACTGAATCAAATGCTTTTGAAAGATCTAAAAATATGCCGATTGTAATTTCGTTATTGTTTAAAGCTGTATATATCCTGTCAGTAAGTTCAACTAGAGCCATATAAGTGGAGGAGTTTTTTTTAATCCATATTGGTATTGATAAATAATGTTATTTGTGTTCTAATGTTTGAGTAATCTAGAGTAAACTAACTTTTCCAGAACCTTTGAAAAACTTTTTTATTTTTTGAAGTAACTGGTTAATCACTTTCCAGGTTGCTTTTATGTCATTAATTGACTTGGTAAACTAATCAGTGTAATATTTTTTCTTAGTTATTCTCAATAAGTGAATGAATTCATTTTTGTAAGATTTGTAAATGCTCAATTCAATGGGGGAGGAGACGAAATATATATTTTATACAGATTATTTTTTACTATAGATGATTTATTTAGACCTGTTGTAAACCAAGGGTTATACTTCTCCCTATCTTTTTTATTCTCCCTATCTTTTTTATTCAGATAAGATGTCAAAGGAAAACATTTGGAGAAACAAGAGTTGAGTGTATTGATAAAAGTATTATAGAATGAATTGCAATCTTTTTCATTATAGATTTCTTTAAAAGATGTTTTTGCTAGGGTGTTTTACAGCCTAGCAAATATACAGCTGCTGAAACAGCAGAAATCTTCAAAACGTTGACAGAAATATTTACAGGTTCTGCAGTGAAAACTGTAATTGAAATTAGATGTTAAATAGTTTGAGACACTAAAGATCAACGAAAACAGATTCAGTTTGCCTTTAATGAAAATGTATTTACAAAACATTAGTCACATTTTCTGAATCACTGTGGGATCATTTTTATACAGAAGACAAAAAATATTGAACTTTGTGTTTTTAGCTTTCTATAAATAAAGATTTTAAATGAAGAAATTAGTTTTAAAATCATGTTTTAGTGTTAATTGTTGCACAAAAGTGAAGATAATGTTCTTCTGTTTGTAGGAAGAAAATCTGAACCTGTGGATTGATCAAAGAGTGATGATCATTGTGATGAAAGATAAAGATCTGTTAATATTTTATGACAAAAGAGTCAAATCATCTCAGTCAGTCGGACAGATTTGGAGTTTAGAGGTTTTTGCAACTCCAGATTCTCCAACATTGAAATATGGTAAAAGTTTCTCAGTGAAAGTGTCTTTGTGAGTGCAGATGAGAGTCATGTCTTCAGGGTTGTAGAAGGACAGCTCCCCCCTGTCATAGTCCAGCTGGACTCTGATCTTCTGGAGACTCTTGGTCACAGTGACAGTCTGACCAACACAGTTTCTGTATTTTCCATTACGGTGGAATAAACACCAGATTCCATTTTTTGGTAAAGCAAAACACTCTCCCTTCCTGTTAACAGACTCTTTAACCACACCAATGCTCCAGTGAGGATGATCTCCCACCTCCACCTCCCAGCTGTGTTTCCCTGATCTGAAACCCTCAGAACCAAAAACATTAGAATGTTCCATGTTTCTCTCTGGATTGTCAGGAAGCTGCTGAGAAGTTTCTCCTTGTCTCACACTGGTCAGATCATCAGACAGATAAAGCCATCCATTTGCAGTGTTTGGGTCCAGCAGGACGGGACTGAAGTGGACCTTCTCCTTCATCTTCTCCCAGACTCTGAAGGACAGGTTGCCCACATGTTTGGCCACATCTATCAGAGCTCCTGAGAGCAGCTGTGGGTCTGACAGCGAGCTCTGGGCTCTGGCTCTGCTCTGAGTGTCTTTAGAACTGCTGAGGAACGCCTCCTTGTCTTTCTGCAGCTCTGCTTCAACAGCACTGATACTTTCTGAACAGAGAGACATCTGCTCCTGGATCCTCTTCATCTCTCTGCTCACAGTCTTCCTCTTCTGCTCCTCTTCCTCCCTCAGAGCTGCCAGTCTGGACTCCTCTTCCTCCTTCAGGAACTGGTGGAGCTTGTTGAACTCTGCTCTGATCTGTGTCTCTGTGGACAGCAGCTGCTTCTTGGAGTGTTCAATCATCTGATTGTATGTTTTCTCCACTTCTTTGTATTTCATCTTCTTGTCCTGCAGAGACTTTAAGTCAGATTTCAGCTCCTCCTTCAGCTCTCTGACTGCTTCTTCTACAGGAACCACTTTGTGACTCTGGTGCTGAAAAAACTCACAGACAGAACAAAAAGCTTTCTGCTCGTCTTTACAGAACAGATTGGTTTCTCCTGAATGTTTCCTGCAGACCTCCATGATCTTCTGCTCTCCTGTTTTTGTCTCTGGTGATTCAGATTTCTGTCTTCCAGCAAACGAGTCAGCAAGTTCCTTCAGGCTGAAGTTCACAGGCGGATGACCTTTAGATGATTTTCTTTTACAGATGGGACAGTTTTTGTTTGGAGTTTGTTCCCAGAACTTCTGCAGGCAGCTGGAACAGAAGTTGTGGTTGCAGCTCAGAGTTACAGGATCGTTGAAAGTCTCTGAACAAATGTGACAGTTCAGGTATTCCAGAAGAGCAGCTTTCTCAGCCATTTCTAACCAAAGTCTTTCAGTCTCAGAACTCACCAGCTTCTGTCTTGAACTACAGGCTGAAAATATTCCAAAAGTCGTTGTTTTTCCAGCAGAGATTTTCACAGCTTTAATGGCGTCTGAGTTCAGTCATCATAGTCAGAATAGTTTCACTTTAAGCTTCATTTCCTTGTTCATGCAGTTTTCCTCCACTAGAGGGCAATGTTTCTGTTTATTTGGTAATCACAGGTGAGTTAAAACCTTCTTGCTTGTTTTCAATGCAAATTTCCTTGAATTGTCTCCGCATGTTAAAGCTGCTTAACACTAAAATCATGAAGCATCCAGCAGATTACATCCTGCACTTAAATTTTATAGTTATTCCAATTATCAGTTACAATAAAGACATTATGGGATACAGTTAAAGGAAAATTTTCTGGAAATAACATTTTACAAAATTTCTAAATATCTAAAATTAAAATAATTTAAAATACTACTAATTAAAAAAAAAGACTTATTTATTTTAAAAAGAAAATGCTGTCACTCTGCACTCTGATAGGTTTTTTATAAATGAAGTGCTAAATCTTTTGTCAGTTGCAGTTGTATACTTGACCCTTAGATGGCGGCAAATATCTTTGCTCTTTTTACATTTAGAACAGGGATCTCCAACTAATTTTGCAAGAGGTCCAGTAACTATCAGCTTGGCAGACCAGGTTCCGAACATGCAGAAACATTCAGAGACAGACAATAATTTCCTTTTCTGTTCTTTGATTTAATTGCAATCTGTAGTTTAATTGGCAAATAACTTTTTTAGCTTACTGTCTCCAAAAGTATGTCATTCATTTTTGTACCAAAATGCTTAAATATACATAAGTATATTGAAGAGCAATAAAAAATATTGCACATAAACTTTCTTCCTTGAAGTGCAATATGTGCGCTCTTTCATAAACTTTAACATACTGCTGTATTCACTTAAAGTGTAACAGGTAATATGAATGTGCTGTGTAATTGCCCATTTGGAACAAAGTGTGGCCAATTTTGAAAAAATTGTAATAAAATTCTTCACTTTTTGCGCTTTCGTTAGCATGTTGTTGTGCTTGTTAGCGTCTGTGTGTTACATGCTCAAACTGCTCTTTCAGTTCGTGTATTTTCTGTGCCCGCGTCATTCTGGTGGGTAATTTGAATCAAAAGTTTTGTTTTGTCTTGTAGTGCCGCGCTTTTTCAAGAGCAACACACCCCATGATTATAACACACAGACATTGTAGAAGTCAACGCTTGCAAAATGAAAGCATAAACTTCAGTCCATTTATCTCAGAAGATACAACAATCCACTCTTCTCATTTTAGACAGCGCCATCGTTCATTCAATTACTCGATAACTTTACATCCCAACTATGTAAAGCTTGGAGTAGTAAAGGGTTGAAGCTAAAAAAAAAAAGAGAAAACTTTTGTTCAAAATGAGTTTGGCAGCTGCTGAAAATGAATACGCTGAAACAGTTTTTTTCAGAAAATAATAAGCTGAAAAATCCTTCATCTTAATCTTTATACTTTGCATAAAACTCGTGGACTTTATATCAAATATTTAAAAATATGTGTTTAACACACGTCTTTGTTTTCTTCAGATCTGACATAAAAATAAATAAAATACAGAACCAAACCAAAAATGTGGGCAGTTTTAGTAAAAAAATTCAATGAACCCACTAAAAGTTTAGGTTATGTTAACAGCTAATGAACTTTATTCTTTGTTTCTAATTTTTTTAAATGTTACATTTGATGTTGAGTAGTCTGATCTCGCTAACAATTGAATCAGGTTTTGCTATGTAGGACATTTGCCATTTATTTTGGGTGTCTGAATCTACTATTTCAAAATCAGTTAAATGGGTGACATATTTGTAGTTTAAATTAAAAAAAAAAAAAAACACCAAAACATTAAGCATGTGACTAAATTCCACTTAAGAACTGGAGAGTCAAACTGTAGTCTTTAAAGAGTTTTCGGGAGGGAACTCTGAGAGAAGTCATTTAAGACTTGGAATTTGTTTGTTTGTTTTTTTTTTGCAAGGTTTGAATCAAATTTCGTTCAGAACTGTGAATTAAAGGGAAATGGGATTTAAGTTAAATATTAGTTGTAATAGAGTTTGTTAAATTGAATCAAAACTTTTCTTTTCGCTGATTTTCTTCTGTAAAGTTAGATAGAATTTCTACTGAGGATCTGTTGGTGGGGGGTGGGGGGATCAGATCAATGGAACAGGCGCGGTTATTTTCAGACTCCTGGTATGAGAAGAATCCAAGCATCAGAGACTCGTGGCCGCTCACGTTTCTCTGCAGATGAAGCGCTGTCACGTTCAGTCACGTCGTCCATCGAGGAGTTTTTATTCCGATTCTCTGCCTCTCCTTTCAGCTTGAACCACCCCACCCGTCAAAACGGCGCCCCCTGGCTCAAAGACCCTGAAGCTGCTGTCCTCGGTGAGCATTCCCGCTCTGACGGTGGAGAGCCCCGCCCAGCACACCGCGCCGCTGTACGAGAGCGAGGAGCTGTAAGGTCCCGGCTTCACGCCGCTCCTGCACTTACCCACATCCAACAGGGGAGGGCGCTTAAATCCGTAACGGACAGGTACGCTTTGCTTAATGCCCAGAACAGGAGGGATGACAGAAACCCGGAAACAAAGGTGCAATTAAACCTGAGATGCTGCTCGCTTGAAACTTTTCTAACCCATCTCTGAAGGGTTCAGGACTCCTGTGGTTCAGTCCTGCTGCAGTTTGTCATTAGGCCAGAGGATGGCGTGCTTTTGAATGTGTTGAAGCTCCATTTGTACAAACGGAAAGTCTAGTGTGTTTTTGAGTTAGAGTTTCCAGACTCAGAGTTTCAATTTTTTGCACTCATTTTCACTGCTTTCATCCACACCTGCTCCTCACTACTTTGTGTTAGTGTGAAGAACCCGTCTGAAGGGCGAGTGCTACACCTGAACGATTATGATGGAAGTCATTTTAACTGGATTTAAATATGATATGGAAAGATTCATTTCATCTTCATTCTGAATGGTAGCGAGTTCAGCTCTTTAACCAGCTGTGATGAAAGCGTTCAGCTTAGAAGTCTTTGTGCTAAAAGCACGAATAAAATTAGATTTTTAGAAGCGTTTCTTCTCAAGTTCTGTTTGTTGTGTTAGAAGTTCTATATAATCACTGGATGATTGTGGAATAAAGTCTATGACACCTGAGATCTGACTCCTGCTGTCATTCGATGGCGCCCTCTGGTGGTGGAGGAACAGAACTGCCAGTTTAAAGTCTCACTCAGATCCATTAAGAAAGAAGATCGTTTGTGTTGCTTTGGAAAACGGAGAAAAAAATCAGTCGTTTTCTAGAAAACAAGTTTCTGCAGGAGTTCATTAGAAATTAGCTTGTTGCATGGAGCAACCCTGTTACTGAGAGCTCTCTGTTTACATGCTCTCCTATTAACAGCCCCAACATAACATTTCTGTTGGGGAAAAAAAATGAGAAAGATTGGAGCAATCCTTCTGTACAGTTTGATGTCAGCTCAGACGTGGAAAACAGAAACTTTCATGGATCTATTTGTCTGGAAGTGGATGCATCAGAATGGAGCAGATCAGGAAGCTTTTGGCCACCTAGCATATTTCCTACGTAACAAATACATTTTTTTTTCTTTTTACGATGAATTGTCTGTCCGTTGAGGGTTTCTACCGCGCTGGTCAAAGTTTTTGATTTAGACTTACACAGTTTGTTTACTTTATGTAGCTTATACTCAAATATTATGTAAATGATCCGCAAATTTGTGGCTTTCTTCGACTTATTAACAGACTTTTCACGAATGTTCCACCAAAATATAACCTTTGTCACGTTTACGGTGCGCATATCTTGTTAAAATTACGTAATTGATGCACAAATAATTAATAAATTGTTAATAAACGGTGCAATAATCACGCACAGTTAATTTATTCGCATACTGTGGGACGGATATGTGAATCGGTCGACCTTTCACCCCTCCAGCAGTAGAGGGCGCCAAGCAGCTGACATAGATCTGGTACAGACCAGAGGAATCCGACTGTTGAATCATATAAAAAAAAGTATGGTAAAGGCCCACCGTGGGTGCTGTCCATGGTGCTGATGGGATTTCTGTCCAGTACTCTGAATGTCAATTTTTTTATTTTTTTTTATTTAACCTTTATTTATCCAGGCAGGACAGATTAAGAACAACATTCTTATTTGTAACTGTGGCCTGGCAAAAGGCAAGACCTTGAAGAAATTTCAATGAAGTGCGAGTTTACGTGCTTTATTTGTACTTCTTCTGTTCATTTGTGATGCATCTAAAAATTTCACGTAAAGGCCTCAGCTTTTTTCACTTTTTCCATGTCTAGTAGGAGATTTTAAACAAATTGGATGATGGAAAATGAAGTCAGGATTACCCCATGCCAACTCTGAGGCAAAATCCTAATGAACTCCTGCTGCTCTGTAGAAACTGCCCTAGAAAACCACACCAACTACAAACAACATAATTAAAAGACCACTGGGAACGCTTTGAAAATGGATCAAAAGATGATCAGTGGGACTTCAAGCGTTTGGAATAAATAAACTTCAGTCCTGGAATAAAAGCTAAAAACGTTTATTAAAAAAAAAGAAAAACCACACACGAAAAGCACATAGAAGAAAACAGATGAACAAAGTGTATTCCAAATCCTTAACTGTCCAAATCGTCTCTTTTGGTCTTGCCCTCAGAAATCCTTCAGCTTTAAATTTCTACGTCGCTCTCTTTGTCGTTGTCATGGTCGCCGTCGTAGAATTCGTTCGCTGCCTCTTGTCTGAAAGCACATCGATCAACGTTCACGACTAAATTCTGCAGGTGGAACGAGAGGCTTTTTGTTTTTTACTGACCGGGTGTAGTTCTCCTCAGCTCCCCTCTCGTCCGGGTCGGGGTCGTCTGTGCGCTCGTAGTTCAGCATGTCTGACGGGACGTCGTGGATCTGGACGCTGGGCGCGTGGTTCAGCATCTTCAGGTTCTCGAACACAGTCTGCCGGATCTGTTCCAGGTACTGCACCAACGTTCATGAGTTACTTCAACAGATCCACGAGTACTAAAGGAAAACTTACTAAAGATTTAGCAAAATGAGTGTTTAAAGTTCTTCAGAGAAACTTAATTTTTAGAAAAATGTAGGTTTTTTTTGTTTTTGTTTTTTTTTTTTTAATCTTACGGGTTTACCTTTCTGTACACACACCAGAATCCCACTGATCTGAATCAGGGTTAAGAAACTATTAAAAGCAGCACAGTTCTTAAAATAACACCTGAGAAAGGGGCGGAGTTACCTGTCTGGAGTTCTGGTTCTCGATCCTGGTGCTGACATCAGGATGCAGAGTGAAATCTGGAGCAAAGTACTCAAAGTATTCTGCAGATATCAGGAGAAAATGGTTCTCTGGTTACTAAAGATGCTGCTGTCTTTCATTGTGATATTTAGAAATTATTTCTCTTTGCTTTAATAAATTGTTCTGCAATGTTAATAAGTTAATATGGCTATTATGGAGTCTAAGATTGGAAAATGGCACCAACATGTAAATTCTATTCTCTTTACATATAAATGTATCCAAACTCAAGATCTAACTCATAGTTTAGCTTCATTCTAAAAACAAATGTTTCACTGGGCTAAAATTCATTAAATTAATCTTTTTTTAACCAAAAGTCATTTTATTCTGAAAAGCAACATTTGAAGTCTCAGCTAAAACTGTCAAACGTTTCCATGGCAAACTGTGAGATCCAATAAATTGATTAAACACAATATTTACTTCAAATCTGCAGAGAGTTATCAGTGGGACTTTTATAACATGACCACCATAGATCTATAGAGCAGCGATGCTGCCCCCTTCTGGTGAAGCCTAAATTACACTCTTGACATCTAGTGGTTTGAGTGACTACAGGTTCTGTGAGGAAAGATAAAAGCAAATGAATGCTGGCGGCCATCTTTGCCAACTCTATAAAAGGGCTGTGAGCCAAATGACCTTTGACCACAAACTTAACACGGATAGGTAATTATTTTCCAACATCTTATACTACTTTCACACTGATGTACATTCACTTGCAGTTTCAAGGAAACACATTTAAACTCACATTTTGGGCTTCTGCAACCAAAATTTCACATGTCGCTACACAAGTTTTGAAGTCTATTTTCTACCTACAAAACGAACCGCCATTGAAAAATGAAACCAGTTTAATTTAATTTTGCATAAAAAAACTTGATGTCATTTGCAATTATTTCTTCTTTGTGATCAATTTTCAAACTGTTGTCACGTTTTGGGAATGAAAATATCAGAATAGAGCTGTGAAAGAAAACGCCAGGAGCAAAACTAACAAAATTTTGACATTTCTCACTGAGCCTCCTCTAGCGGTGAGTTAGTATTAGGAAGCAACACTCTAGTGTGAACAACACATGCGTTCAAGAACTCTCATTCAGCGCATACTTAAAACATGGCTGTGTGTATTTTTTTATGCCAGTGAATATTTGTCATTGAAAACTGATTTTTAACTTTAAAAATCCTCTTAATTTTATTTATGGACCTCACTACCAGCACCTGTAACTAATCTGACCCTCCAGCAGATGGCGGTAGAACTAGATATTTCTATCAGTTTAAACATGTTATTTATACTGTAAAAGTAAAGTTTCTCACCGCTGTACGGCAGCTCGTCACTGATGGACTCCTCCAGCAACAGAGACGTCTCGTAGGTCCTACATCCACAAAGCAGAAGTTACACAAACCTTTCATATCCATCACAGGTTGCTATGGTAACGGTTCGGTTGAAGTGACACTAACCAGCAGCGAGCCACGTTCCTCACAGTGTACCCTCCTCCTCCGAGCACCAACAGAGGAATCTTAAAACTCTTCACGAACTCCACGCACTCCCTGAAACGGGAAGCGGCGTCATCATGCTGACCGTGCAGAAACGCTGACCGCACATGAGGTGGAGTAAAACCGTCTCACCCGTGTCCCCGTATGCTGAGGTTGAAGCAGCCCAGTCTGTCACAGCCCAGAGAATCGGCTCCACACTGCAAACAAAACGGCCCAGCTCTCACAATGACCCACAGAATCAGACAAACGGCGGCGGCGGCTGACCTGCAGGACGATGCAGGTGGGCTGGTAGAAATCCACCACCTGCTTGATGACCGGCTGGAACAGCTGCCTGTAACCTGCAACACACACAGCCGTGACTGCACGCTCGCAGCAGACGCTTCGCCCGACTGCGCAGACATCTGCACTCACTCTGGTCATCGATGCCGTCTCGCAGCGGGACGTTCAGGCAGTAGTAGCGGCGCTCTCGGCGCCCACCTCGTACATGTCACCTGCAGGAAACCAGCCGGGAGTTCTCACAAATCCAAGACGGAGCAGACAAAAGCCGGAAGCAGCTCTCACCTGTTCCCGGGAAGAAGTAGTTCCCGTACTTGTGGAAGGACACGGTCATAACTCTGTCCGTCAGATAAAAGGCCTCCTGGACCCCGTCGCCGTGGTGAATGTCGATGTCGATGTACAGAACTCGGGGGTGGTACCTGCAGCACACACACACGCTTAGAAAAAGGCGGGAACAGTCAGAGGAGGTGCAGAGGAGCGCCGGCTCACTTGAGAAGCTCCAGGATGCTGATGACGATGTCGTTCACGTAGCAAAACCCTGACGCCTGCAAACGCCAAAAACATTTTTATTAGAAAATGACTTCAACTGAACAAACGTGAAGATGTAGATTCTAGTTTGGCTTTCTCACCTCAAATTTTTTGGCGTGATGTAAACCTCCAGCCCAGTTGATGGCGATGTCACAGATCTGCAAGAAGAAATATTTAGACTCAGTAAACAAGAACAATAACCTCAAATAATAAACTGACAGTATAGGTTGCAATGTGGTGTTTTAGGGCATACAGTGACATCTGGTGGTGATCTAAGGTCATAACAAAACTGAATAAGTCCAGGAAAAATCATTTAAAAATGATGCTGTTAAGTCCCAAACAACACTTTGTTCTTTCTTTTTTGATTTGAATGATTTCTAATAAAACTTTAAAAAAATGTTTCCATGTTTTTTCAATAAACTACTCATTGTTTTGTCTTGTTGCTCTCTGGGGTGAACAAATAAACAGTAAAAAGGAAGTTCTGGAATCTGCAGCCTTTTGTAATCATTAAAATCCCATTTTAAGAAGATTTTGTCTGTAAATAATTCCTTAAATGGAGCTGTTGGAAGCATTAAGTTCAACTGATAACTGTGTGTGCATTAACAGAGAAGTCCATGAAGGACTTCTTCTGACGGTGACAGAACCTTGTGGTTGAGCTGCGTGGCGCCCTGCAGAGACGCTCCGGTGTATCTGGAGCAGAACTCGAACAGACCTGGAAACACAGGACTACAACCGGGGTTTGGTTAGCGGTCACGTCTGCTGGAAGCAGAAGAAGAACAAGGAAGCAGCGCTCACCAGTCATCTCCAACGTTGAAGGTGTTCAGGCTCTTGGTGAAGCCCTGCATGTTGTTGGGGCTGACCTTCTGCAGGAAGTCTATGTAATCTTCAGAGTGGAAGCGACACATGTCGTGCTGAGAGGCTTTGTACGGTTTGAAAACCTGACGGTAACAGAGAGAATGCAGAGTAAAATGTTTGTTTGAAAGCAGCAGAGAAAGCAGCTTCTGGACCTTCAGGAGAGACTCACCATCATCTTCTTATAGAGGCCATAGTGCAACACCAGACTGTGGGTGAGAGACAAACGGTGAGGCTTCATGGGATGACCAGCACCTGCAGGAGACACGGTTCAGAACAAACAGAACCTTTTAAGATTCAGATCAGCTTCAACATAGAAATGTGGTTTCTCCTGATGAGCATTTTTACCCAAACAAAGGAGTCAGTTCATTTCAACTTTCTTTAAAAGTTTGTTTTTTGGTTCATTATTTTATCAGAATTAAAAAACAAGATCACATTTAACATTTAAATCAATAGTTTTGAGAATGCTTCAGATTTTTGTTAAAAATTTTCATACTTAGAAGAAACTTTATAAGAAACTTGAGGTCAATGTCATAATGCAGAATTAAAATATAACTGAAACATATTGTAAACATAACAGTTAAAAACTTAAAAGCAACGTCAGAGCATGAAGAGTACTGTCTGATGTCGGTGATGCTTAGAATGATTCTCAGAAGTGATCAAATTTTGAATCAAACAATAAGATTTTTTAAAATTGCCTAAAGACTTCACTCTAGTGCTGCCACAAACGATTATTTTAATAGTCGACTAATCACCGATTATTTTTTGCGATCAGTCGAATAATTGGGTCATGCACAAACTAGATGTAAAGCACGCATCTTAACCATCATTAGCTTTAATCTAACTCAAAAAATAGAGAAATAATAATGCTATTAGTTGCTGCAAGTTGAATTTGGCCGCTAATGATGTTGGTGCTGATAACTGAAAACACTGAAGTTGATAGCTGAAAATGCTGAAGTTGTTGAAAACGCTGAAGCTGATAGTCAGCTAAAATGTTAGTTAAATACCCAATTAGCCTAAAAAAGCTTAAGTTAGCAAAAATGGCTAACATGCAGCTGAAATATTAGCTAAACTCCAAAATATCCTAAAAAACAAAACAAAAAAAGCCCAAATTAGTCAAAATATCTAGCATGTAACTGAAATATTGGCTACGCTCTAAAATAGCCTAAAAAACTTTAATAAATCCCATAATTGTCCAAAAAGCTAGCATAATGCCATTATAACTTTCAACTTTACTACACTCTGTCTCCATATAATATAAAATAACGACTAATCGACTATTAAATTAGTTGTCGACTATTTTAATAGTTGATTAGTCGACTAATCGTGGCAGCCCTACTTCACTCTTACACTAGCAAACATCACGCTGAGGGTGCACTACTGGGGTCTTTTTAATAAAATCCTGACCATCAACCCCCTCCCCAAAAAGGGCTTTCTTTAGTTTTGTTTACATTATTTGTATTATTATTATTATGTGTGTGTATGTTTGTTGTTTTTTCTTTCTTCTTCAAAAAAAGCAAGAATGTTTAATAGTAGATCTTACATCTGAATATGGTATGTATTCTTGGAAAAATAAAATAAAATTGAAGAAAAAAAAAAAAATCCTGACCATCATTGTACCTCCTGCAGCCTCCACATGCTAGATACCCTGTAATTAGTTAGTCCACAGGTGTGCAGCACTCAGAGATGAGCAGTACCATTTAAACAAACTTCTAGCTGCTCAGTATTGAACATTTTAAAAACAGGAAAATCAATCTCACATCTTTGGTTTGATAGATCAGCACGTCACTCTTTTAGCTTTATAGAAAACCAGATGCTGTAAAGCGGAGCTGTTTTCCATTTACTGTAGAATTTAAGCTGCAGTGATACAAGATCAGCCTTTGTTGACCAGTTTTGAACTGAACTCGTACTCTAGAGAAGTTCAAAACATTAATGATAAGAATCCAAAGTTTACTCAAAACTGATCAAATTAAAAATGTTCTATGAAAACAATAAACGCTTTAAAAGCAAATGAACCACACATTAAAAACAAAAACTTTTCTACGACCTAGATATATTAAACACAAAAAAATCGAACGGCTGTGTCTACATTTGTAGATTTATTAATATTAGACAGTCAGGCATCGACCTGTAATAAGATACTCCTCGTACAATTTTTCATTATTGTGGGTTTTCTTTGGTTTTTCACATGATTTATTATCTTTTTCTGCTCTATATTTTTTGTCAAAATGTTTTGAAATTGCAGATTACTATACATAATCATGAAGTAGATTTTATTCAAGTATATAATTGTTTTAAAAATTGATATTTTGGTGTAAAACGTGACGATATGTAGCATATTTTTCTGTACCAATAACCATGTACTTTGAACCCATAATGTTACGGTAAGTCAAAAAAGCTTTTTGTAAAAACCTCTACAACAATATAAAGGTCTCAACGTAAGAACTGGCTGTAAAAAAAAATTACAATTAACTCCGAAATAATATATAAATTCAGGCGAGAGTTTTAACAAATCGTTTAAATTAGCCTCCTGCTAGCTTACATTAGCACTCCGCCTTGTGTTACAGCGTTCAACAAACTCACCGTAATGAAAGTTTCCCACATCTGGGTCGTAAAAGTAAGACGTCCTAATAGACATTTTAAATGTATATATAAAAATAATCCTGAGATGCCGCAAGGTTTTACTGTTTTAACAACGGCTTCGTGTGCCGCATTTTTCCTGCCGCTAGAAGCTAACCATAAACATTTAGGTGTTACGTCATAATGCTGCGACGGAGACGGGGGATATATAAATAAGGTGTAAGTAAAAAAAAAAAAATAAAAAATAAGGTGCAAGTATTATTACTTAAATCTATTTGTTAATTATTATTTATTATAAATATGAGTTCAATAATTTGTGTTACTTTAATCAAACGAAATTCCAATTCACGGAGAGTTATTGTACTATTTTGCGTTTGCACAATGTTTGTCAATAAAGTTCATTAAAAAAAGATGTCGGAATGATTTTTATTTATTTATTTTTTTATTTGCTTGGAAATAGATTTTGAAAGAATATTTACTTGAAGAAAATCTCAATACTTTTCAAGAATGTCTATGAGGATTCAATTAAAAAAAAACTTTATTGAACAAAGTCCAAGTAAACAACATGAGAAGCCTATATGCAAATAAAACAGATATCAATAGTTTTGAGAGCCTATTTGCTGGTGGAATATGAACTTGGATTTATATAAAAGAAAAATTACATTTTGAATGAGTTGTGGGAAATGTGGTGTTTTATTATTAAATGTACATTAATGTGTATAAAAATTGTTGCCAGATGGATTATTACATACATTATGTATTTATATTTATATATATATGCTAAAATATAATGATGTAGAGCTTTGCAAGTTGAATTGTTTGGATATTTTTAAAATATATTTTTTTCATGTCATTTAGTGAGAGATTATTCAATATAAAAACAAAAAGGAGGTTGTTTTGGCCAAAATAACTGAATCTTCAACTTCTTGGGGTCATTTTTTTTATTTACACGAATTTAAATAATTAAACCTAGTTTTATATTAGCCTTCATTTTGTTTGATTTTTGTGTGTCATATAAATGTATTTTCTTTCACTAAGCTGTCCGTCTTGTTATATACTGTCATTTTAACTTGCTTTTATAAGGTTACATTTTATATGGGAAAATAAAAAAAATTAAGAAACTTAATTTCAATGTAAACTTAATTCAAACACACAATTTCCATGTATATTCACAGATATTAGAGCTAAGTTGGCTTTTGCACACAAACATCTCAGTAAGACAATGATTAAAATGTGTTTTTTAACGGGAAGTTTTCTATCAGTTGTAGACAAGAAATAGTTTGTTGATCCAAAACCACATTGCAAATAATAAATATGAAACCAGTACATCATGTGTTCGACCATTTGTTTCCAATTACTGCTCAATTTGTCAACCATTTCCTGAACCAATAATGAGGCTTGACCCGCTTCCAGCAGAACCGAGGGATGACGGAATCCTTTACTGGAGGTTTTACCGCCAAAGCTCTGTCAAACATATATATACAAAAATAATAATTTAAAACACTCAAATGATGTGATTTCCTGGATTCCTTTTCAAAATTCTGTCTTTCATAGTTGATAATAACTGAAAAATACATTTTTTGCTCCACTGTACCCCATTTTAGGACCAAAAGCAAACCAGGAGAGACTTCAGATATGATGTTGTTATGAGAGCGTATATGAAACAGAAATAGATTCTCTTGCAGAATGTGTGTTGGCTTGTTGAATGTTGAGTCCTGGAATGCCAGACTTTCTCTCTCCTTTGCTTCTTCATTTCCACTCGTCTTCCTGCTGCTTTTTTTTTTGTGCCTGCAGCAAAACTCCTTCTGCTTCTTTGATTTAATGGCTCATATTTTATGTATCACGGAATTCAAGAGACAGTAAAGGTTCAATAAAGGTCAGCATCAGACAATAATAATAATAATAATATACAATAATGTTAATAACTTAAAACTGATTTTTGGTTTATATATTTTTATTCAAGTTTCAATTTTTTTTTTACTACTTTATTTTTCAATTTTTTAATGTCTTTTAAGTTTACCCTGTGGTTTCAAGTTGAAAACAATTTTTCTTTTTTTTTATCAATTTGTTTTTTTTTAATTATTATTAATTTTAAGATAATCCTATTTTTATTTTTATCTTTATCTAGAATTTTTGTTTTTCAGGCTTTATTAATCACTCTACTGTAAAATAATGTAGGTAATTAGGTTTAAATAGAAGACAAAAACACATAAAAAAAGTGCTTCACCAGAAAAAAAAAACAGATAGCCTCAGAATAACAGGGCAAATTCTACTAGAACAAATAAATAATGAATCGTTTTGATAGATTTTAATGAGTAAATATGGAGTTAGGTCGGTCATTCCTGACAAACATGAAAGCTTCACTTCTGTGGGTTTTTCTCTTCCGGTGTTTTAGTAGGAATTATGTAAATGTTTTTACTGCCCACTTGGAGCATCAACTCTATTCCCATGTGGTCAATAGTAAATTATACCATTAAAGAAACATAAAAGCTTGTTATTTCTTCGAAGCAATCTTGTGATAGATCAACAGTACAGATATTTACAGCATGAAAAATAATAAAATGAGATTTCCCTCAACTTTCCTGAAAATCTTCCTTTTTTTTGCAGATAAATAAGTTGAGAAATCCATAAACAGTTAGGTCTAAAACAAGCAGCAAAATGTCACGGACATGCTGTTTTTGGATGTGGAGGAGTGAAGCGGAGTCCTATTGTTTTTGGATTAAATGAGTCTAAATAAGGCTGAATTTCATAACTGTTCTGTTTACACTCACAAATCCTCAAGTTTTCCACCCATTTAGGATTTTTAAAGATGTTTCCACTTAAGTTTCTGGACACAGAGCTGAGATAAACAACTTTTTATGCCAGTTGGACAACAAAGAGTCGTCAATATTTAGATGCAATTAAAAAGAGGAAGCGGTTTCTTTTTATTTTGCTGATTTGTTTTGCGACAAAATTCAGTTTAAGAAAATCTGTACAAAACAAAATATTAAATAAATCCAACTTAAAATGTAAAAGTGACAAACTCATAGTAATTAAATGACAATTATCCCAGATTATCACACTTCTGCCGCCATTTTTTTTCTTATCAGAAAAAGAAATAGCCTCAGGGTTAATACCGATATTCAAAAAGTTCAAACAGCTTATAAACACAATCTAGCCAAAGTTTCAGGAATACCATCAACACGAGTCACATCGAGTCTCAAGAATGCAAAAGAAACATGTTGCAGCAGGTAAACCTGTCTGAACGTGTGAATTACTGCAGGAAATAAAGAAACGATGATTTAATGATCAAAGCTTTCCTTCTAGATTATATTACTGTATTGAATGACACTGACATTGATCTGATTTTTTCCAACTGACTAGCATATATTTTAAGCGACATAGAGGGCGGTAAACCTATAATGATACTTCTTTCTCTGTTGTTGCTGTTTGTGCTTCTAAAGTTACTAAGAGCACAAAGTGAAGAAAAGACTGGTTAATCGTTCTGATGGATCTGCGTCTGGATCTCCATTTAATGCTAATGTTGAAGCCCAACTCTTAAATCTTGAAGGCTGAAGTGAAAGAAAATGCATGTTTACGCTACAATTAGCATACAGCATCCTCCCAACAATAATGGGATGCTAACATTTGTATATTTGTTTGCTAATATAAATGTAGTATGAAGAAAGCCTCATTTTCAATTGACACGTCGACTCGCGTTTAAGCGGCCACTTCCAATGAAAGTGTGACAAAGACGCGGAGGCGTTTGGATCCATTTGCAAGCAGATAAGGTTTAATAAACATCCAAAACAGGGAGAAAAAAACAGAGACGTGGTCAAAGGCCAGGCAGAGGTCACAGACGAGGAGCTAGACAGGAAGGCGAGTAGAACAGGCAAGGGTCAAAAACACGAGTAGGCAAAAGAGTTAAGAGAACCGCTCAGACAAATTGCAAGGGAAAAAAGAATGAGGTGAAAACTGAACCATTAAATACGGTGAGCCTGATGAAGGTAATTCAGTACAGCTGGTGAAAGATGATAAGTATTCAGGAGAGGGCTCCCTCTGGTGGTTGGGAGGGAAACTGGAGGTTGGAGTCCTGAAAGTTTATGTAAACTCTTGTTTCAAACTTTCTGCGTTCAGAACGCTTGCTTTCACGCGTCACTAGTTTTTTAAATCTGGTCCGTACAGAACGGATGTTTGGTAGTTCAACAAGCTATTAGCAGCTAAATCATGAAAATGTTCAACTCTGACAAATCATTGACTCTGATTTAGTAGTGAGTTTGGGTAGCATTGCTAACCACTGTAAACATGATCACAAACATGAAATTGATTATTTAATAAAGTATTTTATATGAATGAAGCTGTGAAAAAAAGCCTGCAGTAAGATTTTTCACACTGAGCCTCTACCAATTGTAGATGGTTGATATGATGATGCGAATATTGGTAAATAACAAAAGAACAAAAACCTCCTCCCTGTGCTCCTGCTTTTTCTTGTTTAACAACACCACCACTTGTGCTTGCTTATGTTAAAAAACTAAGATAAATCTTCTTGAAACCATGTATAGAACGATCTGGAACAACCGGTGTAAACTGAGCTTAACAGATGTGTCAATAAAAGGCAACAAGTTGTACTCTGAAAAACTAGTCACATGCAAAGGTCATCTGGGCAGGTGTGTCTTTCAGTTCCCTTAAGGCTCGTCCGGCCAACTCAAGGGACATCATGAAAATGGAACGTACCATTAGCAGGCGTGTGGTAAGCGTGTCATAAAGTTTTTTAAGGCTAATAGAAGTTGGACAAAGTTTTGACGTAATATGGGGGGATACCTAACCCTACAGCAGGAGTGTCAAACTCAAATCGCACAGGGGTCCAAAATCCAAAACACACCTTAGGTCGCGGGCCAAACAAGCGAAACATTACTCGGAGGATTGGATCTGGCCCCGGTGCCTTAACTTTAACACATATGCCCTACGGCTTCTCCCTACCCCCAGGGTTTATCAAATAGAAGAGAAAAATAGAGGCTATGTTAGAATTCCCACCTTAATAACCAACTACTAAAAAACCATACAGTGCGGTACTATCTAGTGCACTTGACCATGCTCACTTCTTTTTTTTCTTCTAAACAGTGGATATGACATCACCAATTTCACAAAAGAAAAATCGTATAAATACAAACATTTTACGATGTCTATTTATGAATCCACTGTGTTTTGATGATGAACATGGGGACAGTATTTAGAAAATTATATTTTTTTTGCAAAAACTGCTTGACCCCCTTGCACTATGGTCTATATTCCTCATCAATGCTCACTGGGTTTTTTTTTTACAGAAACTTCTGGGCACTCGATTTTGGAAACGTAGATTCGGACAGTGCTACTAAATAGTGCATTGAGTAGTACGTAGGGAAGTAATTCGGATTTAGCCAGTGTCTTTGAATTCAGATGTTATGGTCGTTGGTCATCTACGTTAGCACATAGCTACCAGTGATAGGAAAATATACAACATTGGTTTTAAAAAGTTTAAAAAAAAAAGTCGTGCTTAAACATGTCGTTTACATTTAAGTGTAAACTTCTGTGAAATAGAACACACCTATGTGAAGAAATATGTTTCTACCCCTTAATAAAACTAATTTGGACACCACTACTGCATCAAATGCCCCTACTATTGGAGGGGTAGGGAGCACCAGGAAGGGTAGGGAAAGAATTTGGATTTGGCCTAAAATACACATACTGACCCGTTCCTTAACGCGTGCAAATGCAGCACGGATGGGGTGGGCAGGTGATACATGAGTGCCTGTAGGATGTCCACATTCTCTACACTCTGATTGTCTAACAGTCAGACTACACTTACAGGCTTTTTGCAGAGTTCTCAGGATTTGGTGGGTAGAAAAAAATGAAAAATCAATACGATGTGCCTGTGTTTCATTTACCTCACCTGTACGCTACCCTTGCCACCTGCATGCCCCGAACAGGTTTGCTTATTTTTCTCTTGCAGACAGCCCGTACCCACCCTGTTCTACCTTAAGTTCCAAAGTGGTTTACAGTTCTTCTGTAATTTCACTTCCTGTGGCAACCAGGAGCAACATGGGGTTCACATGTTGGTGAACGCCCACTCCAAAAACCTACAATGTATGCTCCAACTAAGAACATACCGGAGGGATTTTTAGGTGTAAAGGCTCAGCCCACCCTGACTGATTCCCAACAGATTTGATCCACAAAGATCAAAAGACTTCCAGTCAAGTTTTTCAAAGCTGCGGTCTGAATGTGTGACGTTGCGTTCATAACCTATAGATGGATTCTCATTGATCCTCAGTTATTAACCGCCCGACAAAAGAGCAAAAAACTACAGAGAGGAAGTGCGTGGGAGGCTTGGAAAGGTGAAAGCATGTAAAGAGAAAAACAGGCAGAGAAGGGGGAAAAAAAAGTCCAACGCAGAGTGAAGGAAGCTGGGGATCTTTCTCTCCACCAACGGTGGGTGAGAAGAGAGGGGGAGATGAATGGAGGAGGGAATCAGAAGCATTCCTGACTCCACAGTTAGCAGAAAAAGCAAAAGCAGTTAATCTAAAATCCAGATGCCGGAGGGAGCCGCTGAGGGTCAAAGCCATCCTCAGACGTTCGGCGGCGCTCCTCTCAGACCTCAGTGGCTGAGCAGACCTCAGCAGGACCAACACATCAGCTGGAAGCTGCTTCACTCTCTTGTTAAACCTTCAATCCTGCCATCAAAACGGAAGGACTTGGTCCTCAATGACAGTTTTCTGCTGAATCAGCTCATTTTCCCGCTGTTTCCAGGTGAGTTTGGAAATTGCTTTTTAACTGCTAAGTATTTCTATCAATCTGGATCTAAGGCTAAATCTTTATTTTTAGTTACAGAAAATATAGGAATTTATTTTGAAATGTGAACATTTAAATGATTATCATCTTATTATTATTATTAGCACAACTTCTTTACCTTTATGTTATCTGCAAACAAAACACAAACAACCTTGTTTTACTGCAGGAAAACTGTTTTTTGAAACTATTTCAATCTGTAATTGTTCAAAGTAAATCATACATTTAAGATATTTTTTAGGTCAAATTGAGTGCGATGGATATATGCTGTTTTTTTAAGATTTTTTTTTTCTTTAATCATGCTGTGAGCCCTTCAGACAAACTGACGCTCAGCATAAATACATCGTTTATTAGACTCACTGCTCCCCTTTAATGAGCAGAGTGGGCCAGCTGTCAGAGATGATAAAAGAAAAGTCGTTTTTTACACGACGCTAATAAAGTCAAAGATTTTCAGATGAACTGGAGATCATTTCCAAGTGGGGATAAAACTCAGAAAGAATCTAAAGCAACACCTAAAAGGAACCTGACCTTTAAGAAAAGACCTGACCTTTCACTAAAGAAGGAAGAAGTGACAAAAAAGTAAATTGACACGATGCACGATCCAGCACAGGTTAAATAAACCGTCATAAAGCAGGTTTGGGTAGAGATTGTGAATGAGCTGCACATGGTTTGATGGAAAACATGTGGGACTCATCGTGCTGCTCTCATGACATGTGTTATCTTGAAAAGAGCAGCAGAAACTTGGCTGGCTGTCAGCGTGATGCTTTGGACATTAGGATGTGCTGGCGTCACTCCAACATCCTCAAAGAAATCCGTTTTTTTTATTATTACTGCAGGCATCAGACGCTTTGAACATGAAAAACTGCTTGTTTTAAGTAAGATTGTTGGTGTCAAAGTAAGAAACTGCTAAAGAAGGTTCACATTTAGCTTTTTTGCAGAGTTAAGCCAAGGCCAATTAATGCAAGTGAGCTTGTGAGTTTATTTTCTTTTAAGAAATTGAGGAGTTTTAGCTGAAGTTGGCTTCTGCAAAATCGGAGACAGTAGCGGAAACGTTTCTGCCCTGTTGGACAAGAAGGGCGGAGCTTCAAGCCTTTTGAACTTTTCAGGGTTGCTTCCCAGATGTCAGCAGCATCTTATAAAAACCACCAAGCGTACTTTCTATGTGTTTCTCAAAACTCAATAGACACTTTCCCCTCATTCTGACAGACTTCTGTCTAAAATTGTCAATATTGAGAAGTTAGTTCGTTAATGACGGATCACTCTACACGTTGAAGACCCACTCAGAGGAAATGGTGTTTTGAACATGTTCTTGTTCTGATGACGGAGGACATATTAAGAGAATTAAGCTTACAGTTGCATTTCTGAATATTTGTTGTGAATCAGGAGCAGACATAAACAGTTTGTATTTGTGCTCCTTCACAGTGCGTACACTTGCAGAGAAATTTCAATGCAAGTCTTTGTTTTCCACGTCTGAGCTGGTAAAACTCTATAGATAGCTAGGATATTGCTCACCATTTTTGTTGCATCGATGATGTTAGGTTGGATGTTAAGTTTGAGGGGCTAGCGGGAGAAAGAATTAACAGAGAGCTCTCAGAAAATAGGAGGGGGCGGGGGTTTCTCTGTGACCACAGTCCTGCCTACAACTCAGAGACAAATTTCCTGCCACTCTGCTGAAACTCTGTCTTAGAAAACAACTCAGATTTTTAATTTGGGACTGATAATTGTAAATAAAAGACCACTGTGAGCACTTAAAAAAATTCTAAAAATGATATGAGTGAGACTTTAAAACCAGAGATGTTGCCGGTGACATACGCTCTCTGACCTACCATAGCTTTTCAACGCAATCACTGTAAATCAGCGATATAATCAGCTGATTTTTTGAGTTTGCTTTTTTCTGCCTTAGCTTGATCTCTCTCGATTTATACATTAAATTTGTGTCTTCCTCCTCTCTTTTGGCGTGCATCAAATTTACCACTTGACGCCTTAACAGTCCGACCACGTACAACGTTTTCTGTAGATTTCATTCATTGCCACATTATGGAAAACATGGATGGTGTTGAGTGAGTATCGTGAGTTTTGGAGAGCTCTGAAGAGGCGCCAGGAAGCACGTCACTGTGTCTGGGTTCACCAGATCATTCCCTCTCTCCTACCTGAGTCCTGATGGCTGTTTTAAATGTTACTTTTGTCTGTCTGTGGCCCAGTCTGAGCATTAACCTCCAACGGCACCTATGGCGGCTCTCCGTCTGCCAGCCAGGTAACCGCAGGCAGGCCAGCAAAGCGAGCTCCATTGCCCATGGAGCGGCAGCAGAGCTCACCATGCTGTCCACCAGGCGGCTGGCTAGCATAGAGTCCTCATCGCTACAGCTCCACAGGCTCTGTGACGGGCTGGCGGCCTGTCAAGGGTGTATCCCGCCTTCGCCGAACAGTAAATAGGATAGTTTCAGGCAACTCCACTGCACCAACGGGTAAAGAAAATGAATTCAGGATGGTATGAGCCGGCTGAGGCAGCTTTTGAATGTGGAAATGACGCTCCGCGAAACCCTGTAAAAATCAGATAAATTCATGTTTCATCCAGACAGAATAAAGGCTGATGTTATTCCCACATATTTACGTGCACGCAAGATGCAGATTGCTGCACGGATTTAGAAAAATTATGAACGAACAAGCTCCTAAAAATATTATTAATAATAATAATGAAAGCACGCTCAGTGGATCATCTCGCTCTATACATGATCTTTGTTTGTTTATATGGAACTAGTTGTTTCTTTTTCTACGACTATTTCCAGTATTTTTGACATTTCTGCGCTTGTCAAAATGATTCATTCTGATCAAGCGTGTGGCGCGTGGAAACGTTTGTTACAATCGGATGAAGTTTAACCGGTCCATGTGCACAGTTCTACTCTAATCCGATCTTTGATCTGATCAAGGACATTTTGCACATGTAAACACAGCTACTGAAAACGTCAAAGCTGAGCCCCTCTTTGCAGCGCTCGACGCCCAAATCATGCCACAAGACCTCAGATCACGTCTATACACTGATGTAATATTGAAACTTGATGCCCCTGCTGCGCGAATCGTGTGAATACAGCGTTAGAATCAGCTGATTCACAACTGTAAAATGTTACATATCAGTGCAAAGCTGCTCTTCTCCGCTTCAGAATCCACTGGAATTATGTTAATAGTTAAAAGAGTTGAATATTATGATAGGCGACGGCGCTTTAGCTGCAAGTTAAAGGGTTGATGTCTGGTGCAGAACAAACAGGAGAACTTTGATAAACCTAAAAAGAAGAAGAGTTTCGGTTCATTTGCAAGTGAATCTTGGTGCAGTTCACTGCAAATGGACACAAAAAGAAAATAACAAGGCACAAACTTCTCTTTTTTAATTTAAAGTAATTGTTGGCAAAGGTTCTCATTTATCCAGGGGATGTATTGAAGCTGAGTCATAGCGACTCAGCGTTTTGCCGTGGCGAAATGTTTTAAGGAAGAAAATTTTAAGTCCAGACACTATGACTCAAGTTCAACACATTTAAGGTTGTTGTTTATTTCTGGAAATACAAAACACAAGCAAGAATCTGCTTGGTCCTCTCTCATGAGAGCAGAGTGAAAGTAAACGTTTTCTGCATTTTCTATCCTTTTAAACCAAACTGCAGGACTGTCGCACGGAAAATAAAAGTAAAACCCAGAGAGTAAGATTATCATAGATCACAAAAACAGATCAAATGTGAGATGCTTCTTCCTCCTGATCACTTTGTGAGTCTTTCTCACACAAACCTACAGCTGCTGGGTAAATTAGCCTCCTTTGTGGGGGTGAAAAACAGACTGAAGTGGAAACCAGAACCCTGAAACTGGCCTCTAAAGACTCCCAACACAGACGTGTTTTTCTGTTCAACTCTCACCTCAGCCTCCCGTCTTCATTACTGAAGAGATGCAGCAGAAGTGTGCGCAACAGTTTGTGGGAGGGCGCTACATGTTTGTGCTGCATCTTGATTGCCAAACCACCTGGCAGTGTAGCAAACTGCAGCCGAGGGGCTGCAAATGAGAAGCATCTGCAAGCAGAGGTGGAGGCATTAATCCAGAGTGCAGACAGATAATGAGTTGATTATGTGTCAGGGGCCACACATGTGTATCCTCAACTTTTGAGATCATGTTGGATAAGAGAGGATTTACAGGATTATATCGCGCCGACGGCAATAATTCTTGCATCTTTCTTCCTCTAACCTTTTAATGCCAATAATGTTTATTTTTTCCCTCTGTTTTTCTCATAATCTACTCACCAGTTCAGACTTGGGGAAAGGATTATTTATGGAATGTATTTTGCATCAAATTATGATAATTTTTTTCTTTTCATCCGGTTCTGTTGAAGCTAAAATTACATTTTAATAAGTCTAGGATGAGAAGAAGGTAATCTGTGCTTTCAGGAGTCATGAGATCAAAGGATGAATTTTTTTTTTTTTTTTGAAATGATTTATGCAAATATTTTATTCAGTTGCATTTATTTTTTTATTTTCTTTAAATGGAAAAACAATAGTTTTAAACGTTTTATTTATTTTGGAAACATTTCTAAAAATACTTGGAGGCTTTATGATCTTCCTGTGGTTCAGTTATTAACTCCTGTTTGCTTTTTATGATCATTTTAGTCTTTCAGAACCATTTTCTTTGGGTCTGGATCCAATTTAAGCTGCTCCTGTCCATGTGCAGCACACATAACTGTGATGCTTCCAGGAAAAATACATTGTCCACCATCAATCACTGGGTGATCCCTTGTTTTTCCTGCCATTAAAACCTAATTAAGTCATTTAATCCCTGGAGATTTTAGGTCCAACAGGTGAACATGTGCATTTGTTGGTTTAAAAGATGAAAAAGCTATTAACAGAGACTATGAGGGGTGTACTTAAAAAACAAAAAAAGTTCAAGAACTTTGAACTTTATTTTCTATTTTAAGAAAAACTTTAAATGGTCCCTTCCTGTTTTCATCTAAATTTGACAGAATAAAGAATTTAATTTATTCTTTCAGATAATTTTAGATAATTTAATATTCTAGGCATTAATGTCAATACAGGTTAATAAACTTAAACTAATCTGTCATATAGCTGCTTTTATGTCTTGCTGGTCCATCAGAACAATTAAACTCTTCGAGTGCTTACACGATTAAAATACTATAATTCCAACGGATTCTCACTAACGGCCCAGAACCGGCGGATTTTTGTTGATTGTGTGAGCACTTCAGTACTGTAGTGTTGCATATCAGTGCAAAGCTGCTTTTTTCCACTTCAGGATCCAATTGAACTACATTCATTTCAGAAATGGTTGAAGAGTTACTGTAATTCAAAGAATGTCAACAGTGTAGCTGCAGATCTGGTGTTAAAGGGTTAAATATCCACATCTCCTTCTTCACGCGTTTCATTTGTTTGTGTGCCTCATTTATGCTTATCTGTTATGCTATGTTCACACCAGCCCCATGTGGGCATTTTCAAAGTAAAGTCTCTCCAAACACAAGTGAATACACGTTCTGCTCAAAACTCCGTCAGTCCATTTTTGAGTTATACATACAAAACATAAAATGCGAGTTAAAAGTTAAACCAGGTTGACCAATCAGGGACTTGGATTTAGACTTTTCCCCATTTTTTCATTGCATCTGTTTTGCAGCTTCTCAGCATAACTTTATATTTTTCTGTTTAAATTAATCATTTTCTGAATGGTCTGTCAGCACACCACTTTTATTTAACCACACCAAGGTTTACTTTCAAGTGAGCAGAGAATCTCCATTTTTAGAGGGACCAAACTTAGCCTGGTTTCCACCAAAGCAGTATTAGACAGACAGGGTTACATTTACCTCTTTAACACTCAGGTGTACAAAAAAAGCTGCTCATGTACAAAACTTTACAGATATTAAATGGCTTTTATATACTTTTGTTTGGCTAACAAGACTCATCTAACAAGGAAATTCAGCTTAGCTTGGCTTTCATTTTCTTTCAGAGTAATTCAGACCCTTTTCCAAAAAAACCCAAACGCTTTCAGTTTGTTTAATAAGCAGATATTTGCATCTTTGTATTTTACAGAGTGTTACACAAACTCTTTCTGGGTTAAATTTGTTATTAACAACACTTGAGTGAACATGTCCGTCTCCCATCTTCCCTCAGGTATGTTTATGGCGTGAGCGATCTGACGGTCATCCAGTCATGGTGCTGTGCACCAGAAAGGTCTGCAGCCTGGCTGCAGCCTGGCTTTCTCTGCTCTTCTCATCACTGCTGCTGCAGAAGGTAAATCTTTATCACAGAACTTCCTGGTTTATAATCCAGGAGGTAAAATGACTGAAACCACACAGCGACTACTTCATGTTTTAATCCAGAGACTCCAGAGAAATCTTAAGATACTGATCGTGTTTGCATGTGGAGGTGGAAGGACAAGAGTTTGGAGCACTGATCCAATAAAAAAAAACTATCATAATTTTATTTATATAAGTCCTCCATCATGAGAAAAATGCTATCGCACTATAACTTTGTTTTCTTTGTAAATACGTAAATTGTCTAATTTTTTTATTGCCTGACCTTTTCTACCTGTAACGCTGGGAATTTCCCCACCGTGGGACAAATAAAGGACTATCTTATCTTATCTATTATTTGCTTCAGAAATTGCATTTAATGTGTTAGATTAAACAAAACTGGAATACATCACATTGATGTTTTATTTTCCCTGTAATTCCCATGAATAAATAAATTGTCCTTTGTTTCGGTGCAGAACGTTTTCTGCATTCATGTGGTGTAGTCGTGTGTTTTCCAAGTCAGACATTTTTCCGATCATTTCAACACAACATGAAAGCAAGCCTTTCTCTGAATTTGTGTTTTTCAACCTATAATTCACATTAAAATGAAAACAAAAGCCACAGTTCTGATATAAAAACTCCAATATACTCTAGTTAAAAATGTTTATATCAACATTAATTCAAAATTTGAGCATGTTTTTATCCAAATTCCATTGTATTTCTTTCTATTATGAGTTGCTTTATAATCTGTTGTGGATCAAATGTCAAAGAAGTGTGCCCACCCCTGCTCTAAAATGTCCATAGGTGCAAATGTTGACAGTTTTACTGGTTCAGTTTCCTGTGAACTTGCACCTTTTTCTGATCCTGCAGATATCTCCTGTATGTGGGGTCCCGTCCTGCCCGCGGAGCTGCAGCTGCCCCGCCGTCAAAGAGGTCCACTGCACTTTCAGACACCTCACTACTGTGCCGAAAATCTTCCCCAAAGATACGGAGAGACTCAACCTCGGGTGAGACTCAGCTTTCAATTTTCTCTAAAGTGAAATGATCATCAGAGACTTCTAAAAAAAAGAAAAAAAAAAAAGGTGTCAATTCATAGAAAATTCAGAGATTCTGATGGAAAAGAGAGACTTCCTTTTTTTATGGCAAAAGAGGCGCTCTATAGTTAATGTATGGAAAATACAAAGTATTTCAACAGTAACGTAAATGGAGAACTTCTGCTTTAAACCAGCTCCTTTACTGTGGAAATCACAACACATGGAAAAGCAACCAAGAGTTAGGAATCATTCCTGCACACAGGGATTTGGTCAAAGACAAATAACAGAAAAAAATGCCACATCTCTTCTTCACATCATTACAATGTGTCTGATCTACTTAAATGAAATCTGGGAAGGTTCGTTTAAAATTAAAAATTTTAATTCTTTCAGCAACATTTTTTCTGAATCTTCATAACATTTGAGAAGGATCTGCATCCTGGTGCACAGCAGATAAAAACTTCTGTTATTCCTGAGAAATTCTAGCAATTTATGTTCAGTTTAGTGCATACAAGTTCATCTTCTTCATCTCTGTTGTTGTTTCCACAGTGGAAACTAAAATATCTGAATATTTTTCTGCAGTTGTTTCTTCTTTATTCTCCATAAATCTTACAAGCGTGTCAATGCTTAAACGATTCTAAATAAAAAAAAACCTTTTTTTTCCAAAAATAATCTGTTTATAAAAGCTGCCGCCTGGATTCTCTTTAGCTTTATTTTTTCCAATGACAACTATTTCTTAAACTTTATTTAAACCATTGTCCTTGGTGTTTTGCTCATAAACTATAGATTAATAAAACATGAAAATAGGTTTTTATCTCATAATTAAAACATAATGTAAATAATTACGAGTAAATAACATACTTTGCTGTTTGTTTTGTATAAATATTAGTGTCAGGTGGAGGAGATTTATTCCTTCACCTGGCCACTGGGTGGTGCAGGCTGGGGTCTGTTTCAGGTGTGCGGAATTTATGGGAAGAAGCCTAGCAATCATTTACAGGTTTTTGTGTAATGTGGATGTAACACTTTTGATTTAATGTTTGATCTCATTTTAAAATCATTTTCAGTTTGTAAATGAAGAAAAAAATATGACGTAAATAAACAAACAAATGGATTTTCTACACAAGTGGATTTCAAATTTCCTCAGTGGTGTCTGCAAAGGATAAATTATCACTAAAATGTGAAATAAATGCATGATATAAATGAAAATATTGAATGGTTTCTTCAGGACTTGTAAGTGAGAAAGAATCTGTAAGCTAGTCTGAAAATTTAGCACCAAAAAATAAGAAAAATAAACTTTCGATGCAGCAGATTTTTCTTTACAGTGGGGAATTGAGCAGAGGAGTTTCTGTTTTCATGGCACAGCTTACATCTGAAGTTATTTACATTGTGTTTTCTTCCAGCTTCGGTCAGCAGACTGAACTCAAAACAGAACAACACAACACGACTGAATAGGAATGGGAAAATGAGTTTTAGATAGATCCAAAATACCCAAATAAAAATCATCTGTTTCTCACATTAGACAAATTGTTTTATTTCTTAAAACCATATGATGTTAAGACACAGCAGCAGTAAATGACAAACCTATTCCACTTGTCTGCATATGTTATTTTAGTTCTTCGTCCTTGTCAGAAACAGCTGCAGCTGGATTTTGTCGTTTTCTACATTTCTCGCTGTGCCTAAAATGAGTTTTCCGACTTTTTTTAGGAAACAAAAAACCTTAAAATCGACAGAAGCTGGTTTAGATTTTCTCGTTGCGGCAGCTCACCTTGAAGAAGGATCTCAGAGAGTTACACTTGAGGGGGATATGCCTGACATCTGGCCCTGAGCAGTGACAGCAGGGCTGAAGGTTGAGAGCTTTGAGATGAATAATGGAAAACAGCTCGATGGGATTTTTTTTTTTTTGTATCCACTGCACCTCTTGAAGCTAAAACCAGAGTGGCCTCTTAAAAATAGTGCAAAAAAGATATAAGACAATTATGAATTAGTGGGTAAAGATTTAAAGTTTCCTTTTTTTTTATTAAACTTAATTGATGTTCAAACGTGAAAACTGAATCAGAAAAATGTGAAGAATAATCAATCAGGTTTTAAATAAAAGTTTCTGTTTCCAGTCTGGCTAAATGTTAGGTTTGGTGGACTAAGTGAAAGCTGTTTTAAAGTTGAGCTATTTTAGCTCAGTTCCCTGTGTGGAAACCTAAACAAAAATGTGTGCATTCATGGATCTGAAAGACGTCCGGGATGAAAGCAAGGGCTCAGTGATATATGCAATTTGGCCGTCCTCATGGATGTTAGTGGAAAAGTGAAAACTACCATATGTCTTGAATTGTGAAGGGATTACTGCACCCTGGGAACCTGCGCAAATCTGTGCAGCAGCTCAGGGTTTGAGTACAGGAGGCTGCACTCTGTCAGTCAGCACTGATGGCATTTCTGACAAACACGGACAGCAAAAGCGCGTTTCAGATGTGAATAATCTTCCCAAACCATGTCAGTTCCAGCATAGAAGAGCTTTTGCTTGTTTTTGTTTTTTTCATCCTCTCTTTGAAGGTTAAAGATTGCTAAAAAGCCCTCTCTTGAACATCAGTCCATGAAGACTTCCTGTTTTCTTTTTTATTTTCAGGAAGATATTTAATTTAAAAGGAAAACCTGACTTTGAACTTCACTCAAAAAATCTTGTCCAATTGAAGCCCAACTCAATCTAACTTCTCAGAAACAGACCAGTCCTAAAACCATCAGCAAATCTCAGAAAAACAGAGCAAAGGGAAACAGAAGCAGCTGGTATTGCAAGAAGACATGAAAGTTTTCAGATTTTCACCTATTTGCTTCAACTAATAAATCATACAGGACTTAACAGGACTTAAAAATCCACTTCGTGCATATTTTGATCCATTTTAAAAGCATTCCTATTGGTTTTTTTTTTATTTTAATTTAGCAGTTTTTAGCCAAAATGTAAAAAAAAAAAAAAAACTGTAATTATCTAGGACATAATTTTTACAGAGGAGCAACGGTTCCCTTCTTGTTGCTGAGAGCTTTCTGTTTACAAGCTCTCCTGCTAACCCCTAACCAGATGCAAAATTAGACAAGGAAAGCAAAGACCCACATGGATCTATTTGTCTGCAAGTGGATGTATCAGAATGGAATGGAGCAGGGAGCTTGTGGTCTGTCCAGCCCACCTAATTCACAATAATATGAATCAAAATATACACAAAAATGCTATTTTAAGCTGAATTTTCTTTATGTATGTCCTCCATCATCAGAAAAATATCACTAGAACATTTTTAAAACACCAAACACATGATATAAAATAAGTGCAAAAATATAAAATGAGAAAAATTTCAGACCTCCATGATGTTCTAATAAACTCTGTTTATTCTGTTTACTCTCCCTGCCTTACAGCTACAACAGCCTGACAGAAGTGGAAGGGTCAGAGTTCAGACCCCTAAGGCAACTGGAAATGCTCATGTTACATGGAAACGACATTAGCTCGGTTCATCCTGGGGCCTTCTACAGTCTGAGGTCCCTGCAGGTATTCCGTCCTCAACATCTCAATTTGCATTTTTTTAAAACAAGTTTATTTGCACGTCAAGCAGGGAGAGAAAAAAATTCTGCTGTAAAATGTGTTTTTGTTCTTGGGTTGACTAGTATAAGCCCAGTTTACTGCAGAGCCACGATTTTCTCTTTCAATAAATCCTGTCAAACACATATTGGGTCTTCTCAACCAAAACTTGAGACAAAGTTGGCACAGTTCAAAGTGACATAAATGTGAGTAAAAAACTATTTTTTTCCCACAGATTCTGAAGCTAAGCTACAACAAGCTAACGTCAGTAAACGGGGGCATGCTGGAGGGTCTGGTCGGTTTGGTCCGTCTTCATCTGGACCACAACCTCATAGACTTCATCGAGCCTTATTCTTTTAACGGGCTAACTTCACTGAAGCTCCTGCAGTTGGAGGGAAACCTTCTCAAAGAGATCCACCCTCATACCTTCATAACTGTGTCAGTCCTGGGAAACTTTTGGACTTCTGGGCTCAAGTAAGAAAACAAAATATGTTAAATTTCTGCTTTACATGTTTCATGTTTAAATAAACTGGACTGTTTTTATCTATGTAATTAGATTCAGGTATTACAAACACGTTTACGACCACAGGTAAAATTACATGATGTACCCAGGCTAGTGCTAAAAACATTCCTGAAGGAATAGACAGGAATTCTCTAACAGGAAGTCTGAAAAAAATTGAATCTTAAAAAAGTAAATAGACCCTTGTTTAAAAGAAATTTGTCTTATTTTATGACTTGCAAGGAAAAATAACTATTATTTACTCCTCCATGATGAACTTTCAAAAGGTTGACCCTTCTGTGAAAGGAAAGGGACGCTCCTCATACATCACTAACAAATCCGAGCCCCTGATTGGTCAAAGTTTGAGCTGGTTTAACTTTCAATGAGCGTTCAATGGATGCACGTTTTGTACAAAGAGCCCAAAAACCGATTTTTGAATGCAGAAGCCTGAAACATGCACATAGACACATTTACATCGACTTTTCATTAAAAGTGATTGCTTGAACGTAGCATTAGATGAAGTCAAAGCAGTGTAGTAAGCTTTACAAAATGGGTTTCTGTTTCAGTGGTTGGAATTAAAACCATAACTTACTAAGTGATGCAAAGCGTTGGATAATAGAGATGCAAAGCACGCTGCCACTGAACTCTACAGCAGAGACAAACAGACTGTAGTGATGAATCATTCTTCTCCATCTGGCAAATTTCTTGCATGAGTTTAGAGTTGGTGGTTGCTGGGAGAATGGGGTTTCTCTGACTCCATTAGGCAAAATGTAAAGTTTGGTGGAGGAGCTTTGCACAGACAATCAGGCAGCGAGTGGAAGCAGAAGCTGGGCTTTTATACTGGAGTCTAAGCAGGTGAGTGGAGGCAGCTGAGTAATTGGTGAGGCCACCAAAACACTCCACCCGCAGCATAGCAGAGAGGAATCCCAACATTAGTATCAGAGACCAGATGACTGCATGCCAGTGCATGAAGCATGGCCCATTAGGACAAGGTTTAGAGTTCGTTGTGAGGAAACTGAGAGGCTTAACCTTTTAACATCAGAGTTGTTGCTGGCAACATCAAAATAGCACATGGTTTTGAAATAATTCTTCAACTGTGTACAAATCTGCTGGAATTACGTTACGAGATGAATAAAGCAAAGGATGGTCTTCTTGTTCAACACAAGCCCACAACTTCTGTTCAAGAATTTCAAGGAAACTAGAAAAAAATGCTGCAGTTCCTTAAATGACCACAGGAGGCTGGTTTCCGATTAAGACTATTCTATGTTAAATCGCAATAATAAATGCAAGTACAATCTGGTTTTGAAGAATTTCTTGAGTATTTTTGGAGGTAAAATTTGTGCATTATTGAAACCAGTTGTTTTTCAACCCACTTTGATTGAAGAAACGTTATAAAGTTTTGAAAGTAAGACATCTATTCATGTTCGTCATTATGTGTGTTGGTAACCTACAAAACAGAGGAGCAATTGCAAACTGACAGAGTCCTATAGATGTCTTTCTCTGTTAAAATGAATTAAAAAATGTAACCCATATTTGTGTCAATCAAATAAATCAGCTAACACGCCATTATTGTTTTAGGCACTTGCACCTGTCAGACAACTTGCTGGAGCAACTCCCAGCAGCAGCACTGAAGACTGCTCAAAGGTTGGAACTCCTCACTCTACATGGTAACCCATGGACCTGTGACTGCCAGATTCAATGGCTGATTGAATGGAGTGAAGCACATGAAGGTAAACTTCAACAGTTTAAAACGTTTGTATGTTTGCCGGAATTTTTTTTAAATCAAATTCATTGTTGACAAAAAGTAAGCAAGGAAACAACATAAAGAACAATTCTGAAAACACTAGTATATTATTATTAAATTTTGGTAAACAAATTTTTATGCCAATCTGCTGTTACTTTGCATTTCATATGTTGTTACAAAGACTCACAGATCACATTTCTGTCGTTGCTTATTCATTCCAATGTGTGTTTTTTTTACTTTCTTCTAGGAGCAATAAAGTGTAAGAAAGAACGGGGCTCAAGTGAAATATGCCCCCAATGCTCCTATCCTCAACATCTAAATGGTAGCCAGCTGCTCGGATTAACTGCAGGCAAGCTTACTTGTGAGCGGCCACTTCTTCGATCCCCTTTAAAGCAATGGGACAATCCTCAGTGGGCGGAGTCAGAAGCAGAACCTGACCTGCCATACGTACAGGATTTTGAGAAACCTCTGGGCCTCCTGACCATTGTTCTCTCTGACAGCCATGGAAACAGTGCCCATGTGGCTTGTGACGTACGCCATCCAGGGGACAGCACGCCCATGACATGGAGTGTGAATTCACGGACACCTGGGGAGCTATCTGTGAATGTGTCACTGGTGACTGTTCTTGAGTGCCAGATCGATCGGGAAAAGTTACAAAACCTCTGGCAGTTGGTGGCATATTACTATGAAAGCCCTGCAATCTTGGAGAGAGGTCATCTAAGAGGAAATACAAGTGGAGTTACATATCAGTATGTCCAAGTGGTGAACGAAAATTCTCCGTATTTCACAGAGCTGAAAGGGTATTTGGTGGCAGAGCCTGCATGGCTCCTTCAACCAAGAGTTGTGTTGAAACTAAACAGGCAGCAGACGACAACAAAGAAACTTGTGATGGATTTCACCACTTTAATTACAAAACAAATCAGCAGCAACAGGGCACGAGAAGATGGGGATGATTTTTCTACATCCTGGGCGTTACTACGAAGAAGGAATCCTGGGCGAATTCAGACTGCTTTGGAAGGTTCAAAGGTTCATTTGGAGTGCAATGTTATTACCTCTGACCCGCAAGTGAAAATGGAGTGGATACTTCCAGATCTGTCCACTTTAGAGGATTCAAATGACAAAATAGAAATTTCAGAAGAAGGGCAACTTGTCATTCTAAATGCCTCTCTATCTGATTCAGGTGTTTACCACTGTATCATCAGAACCAAGGCTGGTGTAGACCTAATGCCACTAAGACTCACCATCAAAGAGCGTTCTCTCAGTCCTACAGCCTTAAATGGTGAAAAAATTACCATCAAGAGAGGGGGCTTTTTCTCTCTTCCTTGTGAAGTGACCTCAGTACAGCCCAGTCAAACTATATGGTACCTGCCTAAAAACCAAGTGCTGCTTCCCACACAAAAGACAAGAAGAATAGAAGTGACAGAAAATGGGACGTTGGTTGGAAGGAAGCTTACGCAAGAGGATGCTGGGGAATATAGCTGTGTGACGTCTAATCTGTATGGAGTTGACATGTTGTCTCATGTAGTAGAAGTCACAGAAATAAAGACTTCCGATGACTTCAAAGAACAGCCAGAGGGCCAAGTAACAATCCCCACACTTGATGTGGAGGAGGGAGAGGGTTCAGGGGGAGACTATCAGGAAATCCTACGTCCGTTTGCAACAGAGCTTCCTGAAAAAGTCGGAACACCACTATATAGACCTAACAGGTTTTTTAAAAAGACACCAATGAAAAACCCAAGGAGGAAACCCAATAAATCAATTAAGGAATTAGATCCAAATCGTTGGGCAGAGATACTAGCCAAAGCTCATGCTAAACCAAGTGCTCCTCTTCCAACAGAGTGGTCTGTAGAAGATCCCAGTACTGTAACGGTCCACAAACTTGCTACCACACATTCAACTGCTCTTGTAACCGCATCTGTTGAAAAGGCTAAGTCCCTTCACGACGTTACTACCCATCTTGAAGCAGAGCCAACCAAAATACAACATCCTTATAAGGGTCTTGAAATATCAGATAATCAAGTTCATCATTCTAGTTTTCCTGAAAGCACACAATCAACTGAACTGCCAGCTGAAGAGATCATAGAAAAAGCAAGAGCTATCACAAATCCTCCTTTAATAAGAACTACACAGGCTGGTGTGAGGCCAAGAACTCATCACTCAAATTTTCCTGGCCGTACAAACAGAAGAAGACCCCCTTTTAGACGGGGAAGACCCCCAATCAGAAGAACCCATCCTTACATCAAACCTCTACACCATCCACTTAAAAACTCTCAAACCACTGTTCCCCCAATGCCAACCACAATTTCAACAACAACCACCACCACAACAACAACTCCTGTTACCACAACCACCACCACAACCACTACAACAACCCCTGCTCCTACTACAACAACCCATGTTCCAACTACAGAGGATTACAATGGACATTTGTCTGCTGAGTATAACATAGATGATGAGGACAACTATTATGATGACTATAATTATAAGAACAGTGCAACCTTGAATGAAAATGAAGATTTAAACAGTGAAACTACGTACAATCCCGTTGGCAATCCCTTTACTCAATCTCCACCCATTACTGAAACAGATCCCAACATACGTAAAAACATTGTTCCAACTCCAAAAACTATTGCAATTCCAAACCTTGATAATTCATACTTGGGGAAAACTGATGACCTTGTGAATTTAAGGATAACTGATGTAAAGAGCACAGGAATGAAGGAACAAGCTGAAGCAAATGACAAAAATAACATAAAGCCAGATGTAGTTAATGAAAACAAGAAGGAAATGACAGAAACAAAGGAGCAAGACAGACACAGATATACTCATGTCATTGGAAGAGATGAAGAAAACATGAGAATGAAGATGGTCACTCAGAACTACAATGTGCAAAATAACATCAAGTTGACAACCCGAAATAAAACAAACAGACCTCTGCCTGAACAAAATGTACCAACATATAACAGAACATCATCTGTGAAGAGTTTTTCAACAAATACCCAAGAAGAACGTGAAATCACACAGGGCAAAGATAAAATGATAAGCAAATCAACTCAGATACCTGAGCCCCACAGTCCTTCCAATATGCAGCCACTCCATCCTTGGCTTCTCCAGACCAACCAGGGGAATGGAAAATCTACCAATTCCAGAATTATAAACACAAACCAAAACGGAAATACAGGTGTAAAAACTGAAGTCAATCATGGCAAAGTTTCCCATCATCCCAAAGTGTATCCCACCTCCCACTGGTCTTCACACCACCACCATCCTCATCAATCTTACCCCTTAAACCCTTCCTGGCCAAGCCAAAGGTTGTTTCCTCACTTGAAACAAGGTAAATACAGTCTGGCGAATTTCTCTTGAAAGTGTTTTCAGGTATAACCAGCAATGGATGTGATGAATATAAGGCAATGTTTGGATGTTTTTTTCAAAGGCTCTGGATCACACGTTACAGTTACCCATCGTCCCTGGCCTTTCCCCCATCCCTGGGTTCACAGCACTTTTGTGACCAATCGACCAGAGATCACAGCTGAAACAATAAAACCGACTCCAACTGTGGCCAAAATGGAAAACTTCAGGACTATACCATCTAAACCCCATCATTACAATTTTGATGTCAGCAGCCAAGCAAGAGATAAATTACTTATGTCAAGGCTGAGGAACAGATACAGACAGGTACATATGAGTGTGAAGAGAAAAGGAGTGACATATTTTGACTGATTCTGTTTTTAAAAATTAGTGTTGTTGGAATAATGAGGCTGGAATTTTCTCATTTTTTACATACTACCTTAACTCTACAAGAAATGCATTTGATAATGAGTTAAAAGTAAAAGTTCAGCATTGGAACAAATCCAAATTGGCACAAGCAGTGCTGTTTAAAGTTCTTTTGCATACATAATTATAACTTTGGCATGTTCCTGAGAATTTAATACTTTAGTAGAACAATTTTAGGGTTCTCTTGATTAAGGTTTGTCATTTTTGTTTCTTGCAAGTCAAACGGTCTCAAAAAAAAAAAGAATGTAGAGTTTAAAGATATGGGCATCACTTTAGACTTGTGGTTGGTTCTTTGACCCCTTGAGTGTCTGCAGTTTCCTGTACTAAATGTGTTCAAGCAACATATCTATTATTAGCATAAAACAATACATTTAATGACAGAATGATGGTATGGCCTAAGCAAGAATGTTCCCTAAGCGAACAGGGAGACATTGTTAGTTGTCACTTGATCACTGTAATACTTGAACATTTTTTTTTTCACATTTAAGGGTACTTACAGGTTTCTCCCCACGTCTGCTTCTCACCACTACACCACATCACACCCTGTTTATGATGGTGAGTGGCCTGTTGGAGACATTTTAACAGACATAAAGAGCAAATCAACGGTCTAAAAGACTGTATATTTAAGAAAAATCTCCCAATTTATACTAATATTCTATATCATAGGAAGACAACACAGTTTCCGACAACCTACACCAGCACCTCCTTACCCATGGTTACGTGGAGCAGGGGGAGGTGGGATGAAACCCCGTATCAACTCATTAAATTCAGCAAGTATGTCTGTGCTGGCAGAGACTGACGTGGTCCTTCCCTGCAAAGCCACTGGTAATCCAGAACCCAACATTGCATGGACCAAAGTATCTACAGGTAAGATCCAGAGAAGTAAACAGGCGACAAGAGAAAAATCTGTTAGGAAACCGGGATTCTCCATATTTTGGTCATACTATTGGTAGTATATTTTGAAATATTATTTACAAAAGAATATCAAAAGGAAAGATCGTAGTAGAAATCTTGTGGGGATTTTTTTCATTGGTTTCTCTTTTGTGTCATCAGGTGCTACTATTCCATCCAACACCAAGCATGGCCCTCGGTTTGAAGTCTTTAAAAATGGAACTTTCCTCATTAAAAATATTCAACTTCAGGATAGAGGACAGTACCTCTGCACAGCTCAGAACAAGCTTGGATCAGACCGGATGGCCATCACTTTAACTGTTCAGACCGAATCCCCGAAGATTCAAAGACCTAAGTCCACAGCAATAGCAGTCTACTTAGGAAAAGGTGTGACTCTACACTGCCTGGCTTCTGGAAAACCAGCAGCCCAAATTTCCTGGATTCTCCCAGACAGAACATTTGTTCGAGAAGTTGGGACAGTTCATTCTGTTTTTTCTGCAATATCCCTTCTTCAGAATGGGACCCTGCAAATACCTTCTACCAACTTCTCCAGCAAAGGGGACTATAAATGTATTGCAAGCAATGCAGCAGGTGCTGATACCATCACCTATCACCTCCATGTTGCAGCGCTGCCTCCAAGCATAAGTGAAGCACCAACAGACAGTCTTATTGTTCAGCCAGGTACAAAGAAGAGTTGTTGTATTGTTGTTTTTAAAATGATAGTACAGCCTTTATGTCTACTTGTGAAAATGTTACTTCTCTAAACTTGTGAAATCTAATTTATCCAGGCAGAGATTTGTATGTTCACTGCTCTGTGAAGGGCGAACCAGCACCCATTCTCAAATGGATGCTCCCAGAAGGGATCATTGTTAAGCCATCACAGTTTCTAGGAAGCAGGTTATACATCTTCCCCAACGGAACGCTGTTTGTGAAGAATGTATCTCCCTCTGATAGTGGAAGGTACGAGTTACATCCTTATTGTAGATTCTACCAATGTTTTGTCTGTGCAATGTTGCATTCAAAAATCCGGTTACAGCCTTTAAGTGTTTATATCATAAGGATTTACCAAGCTTGTATCTTTCCACTCAGGTATGAGTGTTTGGCTACCAACAAAGTAGGGATTGCCAAAAGGACAGTCCAGCTAGAAGTGGAAGCACAATCCTTTATCTTCTCCCGCCACCCTTCTCCTCCACTTTCAATCCCTTTATCTCCCAACCATGCCACTCCATCTCGCCAACATGTGGTCTCAGCTATGTATGGTTCTACTGTCTACCTCCATTGTCCAGAATCCACTGGATCAACAAGAGGAACGGTTTGGCAACTTCCATCTAAGGCCATCTTTGAACATAGATACAGGTAATTCAAATATTTACAAATGTTACTCCATACCACAATGTACCACTAGTGAAATTATAAATGCATGTTTAAGTTTAACAGAGCCCTAAAGTTTTCTGGTTTAACCTTGTTCACATTTCTCATCTCTCTCTCTCTCTCTCTCTCTCTGTCTCCAGCCCCGAGAGACCAATTAAAGCTTTCCGTAATGGGACTCTAAGGATTCTGCAGCTAACAGAGCTGGATGGAGGGAAGTATTTGTGTATTTTTCAGCGGCCCAATGGTGAAGACATGGAGCTCTTCCAGGTATGATCAGGTCATATGCTGGTTTGAAATTTTATGTTTTAATTTCTACCAACACATGTCAGTCTCAGTAGTTACCTTATTAAAGGAAACCAAAAAACGAATTCTTAAGTCCTCCTTAAGTTTTCTGTGATGACACCTCTGTCATTTCTGTTACCTATAAGATATCTTCCTCAAAACTTCCAAACTAATTGGTGCCCTTAATATAAGAATGTATGGAAAAAAAAAAAAAACAACCAAATCTCACTAATTGGTAAAGTAATGAACATTCTAACTAGCATCACAAACTCAATCTAAAGACATTTAGATATTATGTCAATATTAATACTTTGATTAATAGATGCCTATATAACTTATTGCAGATGTGGTTTCATTGGTTTGTTTCAACAGGTAGATGTGCTGATGACTCCTCCCAGAATTGAACATCTAAAGACTGCAAAGGCAGAGGTTACCTATGGGGAAAATTTCCAGGTATTCATTACATGTCATACTTTCTTTAAAGTTAAATGTCCCAGAAGAAATATCAATGGATCTTTGTAAATGGATAACTTTCATACAATATTATGATAAATTAACTATCATTCAGGGTATCTGCAGTATGTTTTTTTTCTTCTAGCTAAATACCTATAACTTAGCTGTTGGAGCAAACAAGTTCAGGACAATCTCGTCTCCGTTTTTCACATACTTAGGTGGACTGTGTTGCAACTGGTCTTCCGGACCCAGAGGTTTCCTGGAGTCTTCCAGATGGAACTATGATCAACAATGCTCTTCAGTCAGATGATAGCGGGCTACGCAATCGCCGCTATGTCATGTTCGAGAATGGAACTCTGCTGCTCCAGCACATCAACAAAAGGGATGAGGGTGACTACACGTGCTATGCTAAGAACAAACTGGGTAAGGATGAAAGAAAAGTGAGAGTCAAAGTGGCACCAAAATCTCCACAAATTGGATTTAAATCCCAATCCACCGTGATGGTAAAGCTGGGAGAATCTACCAAATTAGAGTGTAAAGCAACAGGTGAACCTACACCAAAAATTATTTGGATCTCACCACGAAAGGATTTAATACCACTGTCAACAGAAAAATTTGAGATTATGAATGATGGGACTTTAATCATCAAGAAAGTAACTATGGCGGATGAAGGGAAATATGCATGTGTGGCACGTAACTCTGTTGGTGATGACATTAAATACACCACGGTTGAAGTTGAACACCAGGAACCCTTCATCAATGGAATGAAAGGAAAGAGTTCAACAAAACTTTTGGGAGTTTCCTATCAAACAGCTCTTATGGATTGCAGAGTAGAAGGAAAACCTGAACCAAAAATCTGGTGGATTACTCCCTATGGGATCTCTCTAACAACACCCTACCTCGGAGGTCGGTTCCAGGTTCACCAAAATGGGAGCCTAGAGCTCAGAGGGGTAAGAAAGACAGATGAAGGCAGATATACATGTCAAGCTAAAAATCATCTTGGTGAAGCCTCACTGTCAGTTGAGTTACAAGTAGCATCCTTAGCTGAAAAGCCTAGCTTTGCTGTTCCCAACATTGAAATATTATCCATAAAACAAGATGGTTCTGGAATAGCCCTCAAGTGTCCTGCTCGAGGGAAACCAAACCCAGAACTTTCATGGCTGCTCCCCAATGGGACAATGTTAACACCTGGTCTACGTCTCCAACGCTTTACCCATCATCTCGGGAGTGGAACTTTACAAATCTCAAACCCTGTTGCGAATGATAAAGGAGTGTACCGATGCATAGCAAGAAATGTGGCTGGACAGGCAGAGAAACGCTATGCCTTGGAAGCTGGGAGAAAGCCGGTGATCAGAGGATATACAGGTATGTATTCACGTTCAAATGTTAACAAAGAAGATTTTTTTTTCTTCTTCTTAAAGAAAGTGGAAGTGTAGTCATACATGGCTATCAACTGTTTGTCTGAGAAAAAAAGATTTTTCATTTTATTTCACTAAAAACTTTTGGAGCATACTTGTCACCACTATGACTGAAGGCAAAGCTGAAGGATTCATGTGTAACTGCATCAATCAGTATTCAGAAAATCATTCTGATCGGTAATATTATGCCTCAAAATGGATTATATCTAGAATGAAAATACCAGAATGTATGCTGTCTGTTTTAAAGTTTTTCAAGTACCTTAGAAAATGATCAAGAATCAAAAATTCACATTGCCTCACCTGTATTGTTAGCTGTATTCTTCATCTTTGACAAAGCCTAAATATTGATGTCTTTGCACAGGTGGAATGACGATCACTTTTGGCCTCAATCTCAACCTACCATGCACAGTGGATGGGTGGCCTCAAGCATCAATCACTTGGACTCTACCTAATGGTGTGGTTTTGGACAAACCTCAGACCATTGGGCGAATATCTTTCTTCAATAATGGTACACTCCAAATCAAGCAGGTTGCCACTTTTGATAAAGGAACATATATCTGTAAAGCTTCCAATGCATATGGATCAACCGCACTGTCTTACCCAGTCACAGTGATGGTTTTCCCTCCACGGATCACGACCACAATGCCACCCATTACCAAAATTATCCAAGGAACACCAGTGATTTTACAGTGCGTGGCAAATGGAATGCCCAAGCCGGATATTTCCTGGACATTACCTGGACGCACCACTCTGCTTCCACAAAACCGGTACACTGTAAGGGGAGGAATTCATATAACACAGGAAGGTTACCTGGTCATCCAAAATCCAGTGCTCACAAACTCTGGTATTTATAAATGCAATGCCAAAAACGCTCTGGGGACAGATTTTAAATCCACATATCTACAAGTTGTTTGAGTGACACTTTACAAACACAAGAAGACTATGATTGTATGACGACTGGAAAAATAAAGACTCTGCAGGTTGATTTTTAATTAACACTTTTGTCGCCTCCCTTAAGGGTATAATGCATTGCACATCAGGCTTTGTATCTGTATTTTATTGTTCTTATGTAATTTCCAGAGATATCAGATAATTAGCTGTGATATTAGTCATAGGCTCATTGTTGCACACAGTTTAAGGAAGTTGCATTTGACTCTCTGCCTCATTACTTTGAAGGGTTAACCTCTATCGGTCTCTACCATAGCTACTTACACCAAGAGCAGTAGATTCATCAGAAAATAAAGGTTGCTGGTTGTGTTTATTTAGAATTGTAAGCCACTTCCAAATGAAGCAACAAACTACAGGTCTTTCATTGCACATCCAGTTGCCCTTTTACTGTTATTTTTTAAGTAAAATAAGGCATTGTTACAATTTTAGTTTGCCATAAGAGTATTTTCTTCATGTAAAATTCATTTGATCTGTGTATTAAATGTCGTATATTTCTTTTGTCTGTTATCCAAGCTTTTACAGGAGTATAATTTTGTATTATGCTATTCAGATGTTGATTTCTTTTGCCAAGACAAATTTCATGTTCCACCAAGCATCATATTTCCCCTAATAACATGTTTTTGTTTTTTTTTTTGCCTTGAGCTTGTCATGTATAAGCTTTGATGTTTTTGATTGTGTGTGTGTGTTGTTTTTTTAATGGGATAATTGTACTTCATGCGGTTGTTAAACATGTGTTCATGTCATTTATCCATCCCAAAGAAAGTAGTAATGATGCAGTTTTGAGAAAACACAACACATTTTTGAGGCATTAAATCTGTAAGTGAATAAAAAAGAGAAGATTCATGTTTTCAATCAGTTACTTTCTTATTTATAGCATAATATAATAGGATTGGATTATTAATTTTTAATAAGATTGACTTGCATGTACACACCACACGTGACAAATGTATGTGTAGATGAATGCACACATGAGCTAGTTTTTTTTCAGCAGACGACTGGCCATTTGAAACAGTTCTTGATTTAGAAGAAGTATTTTAATGGAAATATAGTTTCATTCCAGTTTTTTGTTTATAATATATGTTGAAAACTAATCTACTGCTTTTCACAGCCAGGAATCCACAACTTGAACAGCGTTACAAATCTGTTGTGGTGTGAATATCTTCAGAAAATCAAAACCACATTTCATTTGGTGGGTTTGGAGGGATAGCAACTGATGCAAAATAGTTCTTTGAAACACAGAAAACTTAACTTGCATTTTATAAAATGTTTTATATATCACGGCTACAATTATAGCTAGATATTTATCTAAAAAAGTACAAAAAAGGATTGAATGAGAAGGTAGTCTTTTATTTTAAAATATTTCACACATTTTGAAACTTTATAAATCATTTAAGAAGTCAAGCACTAGTGTTTGGTGAGCAGTTCTAGGTTTAAATCTATACTCCAGTTAATCTCACTAGTACTTTTTGGGTTTAAGGTCAGAATAGTGTGTGGCCCAATAGAACTCTTCCACACAAAACTCAACAAATCATGCTAATTATGCTTTGACACACGATTATCTGCATGTGTGTGTGTGTGTGTGTGTGTGGGGGGTGTTCTTTCCATGAATTGTTTCAACAAAACTAAAGACCTAAAAGTGTCCCCAAAGATGAACTAGGGAGATTTTCCTTTTTAGAACATACAGTAAGCAATCAAACTCAAAACAACAAGATCCCTTCACCACCAAGCTTCTTTCTTTTCTTTCTTAAGTCTACAAAAATATATCCTCTAATTCTTCATTGTGTTTTTTCAACCTTGCATTGAGCTGGTCAGCCCTAAAAACCTATTTCAAGCATCTTTCATATGGAACCATTGACTGTATAAGAGAACTGGACAGAGTGAGTGTGGTGTCACCCACACAAAAAGGCTTACTTTTGGCTCCAACAAAATGAGGTCAATTCAGTCGCCATTTTTTTTTTTTGATATGGAGGCCGCTATGTTGGAGCCAGACATTGTCTGTAGGCAGTAATTGGTCTAAATCGGTCTGAGTGAACAGTTTTATGGAAACCATTGTCACCAATCAGGAGTGAACTTGCTTGAAGTCCACAGTGGTTTAAAAAGGGCCTCGGGAGAATTTGTTTGTCAAATGTTTCGAACCTTAAACATGAGACCACCAACTTTTATTGGGGCATCTGATTGGTCAATTTATAACTTTAACTTGCACTACAGAAGAAATAAAACATCATGAAAAAAACAAAAGAACACATTTTAAAAAGTATCAAATAATGGTCATTCTAATAAATAGAATGACTGAGTAATAGCTTTCTATTTCTCAATAGAAGTCTGTGGGAGTTTGGCCTCTTGGATGCTGCGGGTACTTCCCTGGGGATCTCTCAGTCCATTTTTAATATACAGTCAGTGTATGGAACCAGCACAGCTTGGAAACATTTCTAAAACATCAATCTATGTTCTTAGTCAACAAACTTTCAAGCCACCTTCTTTGTTTAGCCGTAAACTTCTCTGCCACAGTGCACAAAGGAAAACAGAAATAATCAATTTAGACACTAAAACCTACTAAAGAAAACAAAAGAAAAACGTCTGACCAGAAGGATATTGGGTTGGTTATGAGGTTGTGAATCAACCAGTGTGTGCAGAACAGCAGAGGAAGACTTTTTTTTTTTGGTAATAAAAGCTGGTAATAAAAGAGTTGTGTTGTATAAATAACCACAATTCAAAGTGTGTTGACATGAATGCAAATGAATTCTATATTTCACAGTTGGTTTGTGTTCAGTGGACGATCCCACAGAGCATCTGCCCCAGACAAGCAGGCCTTTCAATGAAGATGAAGGGAGCTTTGTCAGACAAAGGCTCTGGGACTGTTCAGCGCTGTAAGTGTGTGTTTGTTGTGTATCTGTATGAGAAAACGATTATGCAAACATCTCTGAAAAAGAGTGCATGTCTACATGGAAGATAAGTTCTGTGTGTGAGGGGCTTGTTTGGTGCAATGATAGGCATGTCTGTGTAATAAACAAGAAAAACCAGAGAAGAGAAACGAGCTGTCTGCTTTTCAGAGGAAAGCCAACAGTCAGGGACAGCAGATGTTTGTGAAAATGACAGCGAAACGGTCCAGCTATATGGGAGGAATCATATAAAAAGGTGAGTAAAATACAGGCAAAGAGGAAAATGGTCCATTCTGACACGCAACATTTGGCTGTTTTAGCTCCAGGAATCTGGATACTCTCTGAGGGGATTTATGTCTGTGTGAGGTGTGCTTTCAAGATATTTTAGTCTTTCATCTTTCTTAAAAACCATTTTCACTGAGCTCTTAATGAGATTACCCAACAGTTGTGAAGCCGCTCAGTCCAGTTTTTCCAGCTGCTGTCGTCCTCATGACTTGACAATCTCCTTCAGACTGATGGAGTAACGGGCTCTGATGCTGCATCTTTACATATCTGTCTAGAAAAAGAAGAAAACCGACACTTCAGGAAAATCACTGCAGACCAAAAGTGTTAAAAATGTTACTAAGTCATGTATGATCCCCTCAGTTCAGTTTAAGGTAAGGCTGTAATATTGGTCACTTTCTAAAAGTCTTTGTTTTTACTTTAATCTCGTCAAGAATTTCTGTAGGTTTGTGGAATGTGAGAAAATCCTGTGACTGAATCATGTGAGGATTCATTTTTGAGTCACATTCCATCTAAAAGAATAGATTTAGTTTTATGAAAAATGTAAACATATTAAATCTGCCAACTAAGTGTTAGGGAATGGGAATGTAAAAAAAATATTAAAAACACTGCTCATCTGAAGCCATATTTATTCCAAATTAATAGCTTAGTTGTGCACCAAAGATCCACCTTGACAACAAAAATATCAAATGCAATTCTGTTTTGAATAGTTGCTCAAACACAAGATCAATGACAGACTTGCTAAACAAGGAACCACTAAAACAGAAACTGTTTGACAAAGTGAACCCAAACCTATCATACAGTAGAACAAAACATTTTTGTCAGTCACAGATTCTGCAAGTTGTTCCACTTAAGAGTTTAGTTGGTCTGTAATGTTCATCATACATAAACTTTAAATGTGAGGAGGGCAAATTTCTAGTAAACTACTGCCGCTCTGCAGAAACTATGTAAACAGTTTTTTTTACTTTGGCTAGAAAAACACAATCAAAATTTAATGACAACTTGGAAGGATTTTAAAATAGAACAAAAAATGATCAGAGTGCACAATCCACTGACATGTCAGCCTGAATAGAGGTTGTAAACTTCACGGTGAGATTGTGGGATTATTCACAAAGAAATAACAATTTGAAATGTAGAGAACATTTGGAGTGAAACCAACACACCAAAATGACTCCAGAAATATGAGCGAAAACATCCAGGCTGCTGTTTATGCATGATTTCCAAATATCCAAGCCCTATTCCTAACTGGTTCAGGTGTGTCAAGCCAATTAGAACATGCCCGACAAGGGTATGTTGGAAATCATGAATGTCATGAGTTGCCTGTCCTTGTCCTAGGGACACCAAAGTAAAGAATGAAACTATGGAGAGAAAATAGACTCACTCTGATTTGTGCGTGCATAATTCTTGATTCGTGCATAACTTTGGATTTGTGCGTGCGTGATTCTTGATTTGTGCATAAATTAGGATTTGTGCATGCATAATTCTTGATTTGTAACTAATATAACAAATTTTTTGCAAAAGTAAAAAAAAATACAAAAATTAAAAAATACAAAATGCAATTTACACATGCACAAATCAAAATTACAACAGCCTGAAACTAATTACTCAAAAATATATTTTCAAAATACGCACGGATCACCTCTTACACACGCACGCAGCCTAAGTTACGCACAAATCTACCGTGAGACTCTTTTCACGTCTCACAAATTCGTCCGTGAGGGATGCGTTCAAGTACTATCAGGATGCTCGTTCATCATAGCTCTCTTGTCAGCCGTTTTAAACTTCGATTGTGAATAACATCCGGTAAAACTAGACACTTTCCCACTTTATTAAAAATATATTCTCAATAATTAATATAAAAAGTCTAAATAAGCGCTTTTAAAGCACTTATACCTTTAAAAATAAGAAAATTTCTAGAAAAGGGCGCTTCAAACTGCAGCGGCTTCTCTGACAACGCTCCTCATCAACACGGGAGTGGTGGGGGGTTTCTCTGGTCTGATCTCCCCGCCCCGCGGATCCTGGCGGGGAGAACGGTGGAGGAACGCGGTATTGAGATCTGTCCATGTGATCCCGTGATCTTAACCGGCCCGCTGGGCTGATCGAGCCCCTCTGCCCGGCGGTTGTTTAGAAGGGTCTCATGGTGCAATCGCCGCGTTCTGCTGCCGGTCCCCCGTGAGGTTCCGCGGGAGGATCAGACCAGAGCGCCCGCGAAACCCCCGCCCCCAGCGCGCTTTCCGCTGCCGTTTATGAAGAACATGCACAGAGTTCTGGTCGGAAAACGCGGCGATTACAAGCGGTACCGGCCCGCTTGGGACTGAAAAAAGTTTAGAAGGCTCGCTTCCTATCCCTGTGGCCGGTGACCTGACCAGCCCTCGGGATGGAGCCTCGTGCTGGAGGCTCTGTCAGAGAAGCCGCTGCAGCCGGAAGCGCTCTTTTCTGGAAATTTTCTTATTTTTATAAGTATAAGTGTTTTAAAAGCGCTTATTTAGACTTGTTATATTAATTATTGAGAATATATTTTTAATAAAGTGGGAAAATGTCTAGTTTTACCGGATGTTATTCACAATCGAAGTTTAAAACGGCTCACAAAAAAACTATAGTGAACGAGCATCCTGATAGTACTTGAACGCATCCCTCACGGACGAATTTGTGAGACGTGAAAAGAGTCTCACGGTAGATTTGTGCGTAACTTCGGCTGTGTGCGTGTGTAAGAGGTGATCCGTGCGTATTTTAAAAATATATTTTGAGTAATAGTTTCAGGCTGTTGTAATTTTGATTTGTGCATGTGTAAATTGCATTTTGTATTTTTTTAATTTTTGTATTTTTTTTTACTTTTGCAAAAAATTTATTATATTAGTTACAAATCAAGAATTATGCATGCACAAATCCTAATTTATGCACAAATCAAGAATCACGCACGCACAAATCCAAAGTTATGCACGAATCAAGAATTATGCATGCACCAATCATATATACGCACGCACAGATCCTAATTTACGCACAAATCAAGAATTATGCACGCACAAATCAGAGTGAGTCTATTTTCTCTCCATATGAAACAACTGGTTATTATCTGGTGGTGCACATAAAGATACTATCTGGTGTGCAAGAAACCAGTATTTATTTATTTTTAACTTTTAACTATGTCCCTTTGTTTGTTATTTATATTTTAATAATACAAATATTTTTTAGTTATACTATGCTTTTGATCTATTTAAATATAAATATTTCCCTTTATTTGGATTGAGAGCTCCTACTCATGGAAAAACTAAAGTCAGTGTATTCAGGAACAGGATGTAGGTTATGGAGGGAGGATACTGGGACGCCAATTGTGTTTATTTCTCTGATATTTACATGCGTAAAGAAGCTGACGCGTCTCCTCCTGATCTGGTCTTGCTTCTTTAAGGATTCCCTCCACTGAAACGCAGCATCCTCGGTATTGTTGCGCCTCCGGTCTCCTCCTCCTTCCCCCTCCCATCCCTCATCCATCGATCCGCTCCTTCTCCTGCTCACCCGGACCTGCGCATCTCCTCCTCGGACACAATGACGAACGATTCCCCGGAGGAGGAGAGCCGAACTCCGGGCAGCAGCGCAGGAGTCGGGAGGGGAGCGGCGCGGAGAGACAATGTCACCATCCTGACCTCCAGCATGGATTTCCCCAGAGCCAGCAGGAGCCGGGCCGGCAGCGCCAACGACGCCGCCCCGAGCTTCACGTCCTCCGTGGATCTGAGCACCTCCTCCCTGGAGACGAGCATCCAGACGCGGATCTTCAAGATCATCGTCATCGGGGACTCGAACGTGGGGAAGACGTGCCTCACCTTCCGCTTCACCGGCGGGAGCTTCCCCGACAAAACGGAAGCCACCATCGGGGTGGATTTCAGGGAGAAGGCGGTGGAGATTGAAGGAGAAACCATTAAGGTAAATTCAACCAGGAGGGGGGTGGATGTTCAGAGGGGGGTTTCCTCACTCCTCCTCATCTTCATCCTCATCACTGGTCCTCATGGCGCAGATCAAACATCTGTAGGTTTTGCGATGCTGTGAGGCTTTGTCTGCAGCAGAACAAAGCAGCAAGACTGATCTAATGAAAGGTCAATTAAAATAAATCATGTCGGCATCAAACTGACAAATGATTTTGATGTTCAGTCAGCATTAAGAATAAAAACAAAGAAAATTAGTGGCTTAAAAATAAGTCAAGAACACTTAAAAAAAATCAATCATGCAGGACTAGGCTGTCTATAAGATTTTTTATATGTACGAAAATTCTATAAAAGATTTAAAAAAAAAAAAACCCAAAACGTTACAAATAAGCAATACTTTATAAATAACTCAAAAATGTTGTTCACCTTTCGGCATATCCTGTCACTGATCTGCACACTTGGTTTTGCATATGCAAGATGTCCTTCCTGAAACAACCCTGTATTTTAACTTGAATAAAATGCAGAATATCAACATCTTTGACATTAATTTCAAGAGCTCATTTCCTGCAAACTCAGCAGCTCCTGCATTGACTTTTCCTAACAATGATAGGATTGAGAGGAACACCAAAACATCATAAGATAATGAGCAAAACAAACTGTTCTGACACATGAAGGAAACATTTTTAGCGGATAAATAAGTTAGTAAAATACTGTTTTACTTGCATATTTTTGGAGATTCACTCTTCACAATTAAAAACTGTGTTATTAACATATCATGATGGAGAACATACATAAGAAAATTAACCTTAAAATGCATTTGCGATTTCTTTATTCAAATTGTTAATTAGGAGCAGACAGAAAAAATGCTGTTGGAAAAGTTTGTAGTTACTGCGTACAAACTACAGTCGGCAGGTTACAAGCTCCACTTCATTCCGATGCATCCACTCGCAGATGACTGTACGTCTTGTTTAACTCAAAACTCTACGGCTGGATAGCTCCAGTATTTCTCGCCATTTTTGTTGCACCGCTAATGTTAGCTTTGGGATGTGAAGGGCTATAAACTAGAGGGGAAAGTGTAAACAAAAGGATTATGGGAAATTAAGAAAGGCTTACTTCGATTCCAGGCAACTCAGTGAAGAATTTCTGATGAACTAATGCCACTCTGAGGAAACTATGTTCTAGAAAGAAAACAGGTATTTAATCATAATTAAATAACTACACTGGGAATGCTTTTACAATGGATCAAAAGACAATCAGAGTGGGACTGAAAATGTAGAGCAGTATTAATAATTTATTTTCCTCAACTGCATAAAAAATTCTAAAATCAGCACTAAAAACATCAGTGGCCTTTGTCATATGTGGGAATCAAATTAAATATTTATTCTACAAGTAGAAATGAAGCAACAGTAATCATTTTGATCAAGACTAAAATAAAAAAATGGCAACTTAGACGGAATAATGTTTACTTGTTTAGAAACAAACAGCTTCAGTTTCATGGCTGTAACTCTTATGATCACTATAGTTTTGGACTTTAAGTCTTGTTTAGTCAATAATTCCAAATAAGCCCTTCACGTTCTGAAATTAAATCTGTTTTTCAATTTATATGGAACAATTTTTAGAATTAAAGGTTCTTGTTTTTCTAGATTTTAACATACATTTTGTGAAAGTTTTGTAGACATAAGATTATGTCCACAAAACTGTTTTATATCAATAATAATTCAGACACTTTACATTAGTATTTAGATACAACACTGTTCTGAAAGCCACTGAGGATTCATTTTTACTAAAAAGAGTGTATCTAGCAGATGCTTCTAGAAGACTATGAAAACTTTTTCTATGAATATAATTGGAATTGTATCTCCTACCTTCTGATTATGAACTGCAGCACTGATTGTGTCATAGTCTTGAAAAGGAAGAATTTTCAAAATATTGGAGATCGATTCTCTATTTGTATTAAACATTTCTGTCTGAAGAAATTTTCTACAGATGAGTCTTTCAGAGAAACAAGACATTTTTTCCCTCATAATGTCAATGTAAATGTAACTTGAAATCTGCTGTTATCTTGATTCAGTGTTTGAGCCTCACACAGTCCATGAGTTTTAAAGTGCTCGCTACAAGCTCGTCCTGTCATGGTAAGACAGGAGAGATGGAGATAATTCACCAGAGCTGGTAGCTGTCTGTTGTTACAAACAGAGCAATTTGGATTGTGTTTTCAACTTTAGTGCCAATTGTACAGTCTACTGCAGACAAGCTTTATGTTATTTCTGTGTGATAGTTTAACTTAAAATACATTTTTTAGATTTACTGGTCAACTCTGATTCATGATTAGCTGCTGCAGAAAATTATATCTGCAGTGTTTTTGTAATTAAGCTAAATTGTGATTTGTCACAACACGTGACAGCTATTTTTTTTTTCTTATTCAGCACATTAATCTATCTAAAGTAAAACATTTGACTTTTGTAAATCTTCACTAATATTTTTTTTTCTCATATTTCTCTTTAAATTATTTTTGAGAGACCCAGGATAATTTATCACATGGGCTGTTGTTGCTTTACTGCAGTATTTAAAAATTTCTCAAACTGTTTAAAAGCTTGTTGTTACTGATGCTGACAGACTCAGACCAAAAAAAACACCAAGAGTGTATCCAAATATGTTTTATCTTTTAAAAGTTCACATTTTGTGAGTTATTAAAGAAGAATGATAATTTGCATTTCACATTGATTTTTGTCAAACACTTTTAACTAAACATAATGGCATTCTTGTCTTATAAGATGGCAAGATCTAAGACGTGGAGAATTTTGGATGGTGGAATGCATAACAAACTCTGGGTTGACTTGGTGCTGATCTGAAAGAGCCCAAAGCTTTCATAAGAGCTGCTGAAGATGTAATAACAGAACTGTAAGTCAAACATCAACAGCAAAATATTTTCATTTTGACAGTTTCTTGTTAGGTTGATTTAACAGCAGAACACTCCAGTGTATTCTGTTTAAAAAGATATGTTGACACATGTTACACGTTGGTTTGCTTTGCTTTCACACTAAGTGGAGGGGAAACAGTGTGAAGAAAGTTAGCTCAGACTTTGCTGGCATCCAAAGGACACAGTATATACAAAGCATTCAAACAACATGAGAATACAAACTAAGCAAGATGTAGATTAGAAGATTGAATGAGTCCCAGGTGCATGGATTAGAGTAAGCTTTAAGTGATAAGTTTTAGGTGATGAATTGTGAGTGATAAGTTTTAGGTGATGAATTGTGAGAGTTGATTTGCAGACTGGAGGGAAGTCAATGTTTTAGATGTCAGATAAGAGAGATTTTAGTCCACAGAAAACACAAAGAGGAGATATCGAAGGATCTGAAGGAACAGGAAGAGGCAGAAATATAGATAAAATTAGAAATGTATAGGAAAGAAGTGAGGGAGAGAAGAACAGAGAAGAAAAGACATAGCAGGGTGTCATCAGAAAAAAACTGAAACATTTAATTTATGGAAGATGATGCCACCTAGGCTACACTCCTGTGATTAATATAGTTTTAGAAACATATTTATCATCAAAACTGCTCCAAATTTGGGGAAACATGTTTTTCAGATTAATGCCAGACTTCTCCAACCTTAATGATTTTCTAATTTATGAACATTTAAAAATAAATCAAAAAACAACACACCACTGATTAAACCTAGACAAAACAAAGTAAAATGTGCATCTCACATTTGAAAGGCAGATATCACAAATACACATTTACAAAATAATCATTATAGATGATAATTTAAAAAAATAAGGTTAGGGTTAGATGTGAAAAATTATGTAAAAATTCAAATATTAAAAGTGTCGTTTTTGTGCCTTGGTTTTTGCTGTTTGGCTCTTTGGCTTCAAAAATAAATTTGAACCGCCATCATGTTTCTACAGGTACAAGTGTGGGACACAGCAGGCCAGGAACGCTTCCGGAAATCCATGGTGGAGCACTACTACAGAAACGTGCATGCAGTGGTCTTTGTGTATGATGTCACCAACATGGCCTCCTATCGTAACCTGCAGACATGGATTGAGGTTTGAATTTTGTGCAAAACTTAAGCACATTATTAAATCACTTAAAGGCCCACTCCAGTGAAAATTGAGTTTTTAACATATTCTAGTAGCATTTTTCTTGTAATGGAGCAGAATAGAATAAGTTAAGATTAAAACTTGATTTCTGAGTATTTCTTTATTCAATTTGTATTGGATCAGATGATAACTTGCAATTCGAAAAAGCTTGGGTTTTTGATGCAACAAATGCCATAGCCAGGCTAAAGCCTCCCTGCTCCGCTACAACCCTTAAGCATCCACTTGCAAACAAATAGATCATCATTTTCCTCACTGGAGCTGCCATCTGGCTCAAAACTATGAGGCTGGGTACCTCAAATATTGCTCGCCTTTTTTTTTTTTTTCCAACAACTCAGAGACAAATTTCAAATGAGTTCCTGTTGCTCTGCAGACAATGTCTTAAAAAACAACACAGGATTTTTGATTTTGACAAAAAAAACTGCATAATCATAATTAAAAGGCCGCTGGGAATGCTTTCATAATAGAAAAAAAATGTAGTTGTAGTGGGATACTTTATTGTAGTGTTTTCACAGTACACACAATAATAGCTTATTTGCCACCGTTTTGACTAACATGACAATTCAGTGCCTTCCTTGTTTTGTTAAACTTAACACTGTCGCATAATGGATCATTTAGCTCTTAAAATGACAAGATTTATAATTATGAGGACAAATGCCTAATTCAATATCTAACTATAATTACAATAGATATTTTTTCAAGCTCTTTAGAATTAAGTATTTTATAGAAAATATTTTCATTTTGTGCTAAAAATCTGACGGATTAATAATTGAATAAATTCTTATTGGTCATCCACAGACATTTTTCACAAATGGAAAACACATCTTGTGTTTTCTTTGTCCAGTAGCCTCTTACTTTTTAAAATGTTCCCATGAATCCATTATTGAACAAGTCTCTTTATGATTCATGAACTTCAGTCTCAAGGAGTCACAGTATCTTTGTTGCTCTTCAACAGCTTTGTTCTCAAAGTGTATAAATTCCGTTTCAGGAATGTAACGGTCATCGAGTGTCTGCATCGGTACCCCGAGTCTTGGTGGGAAACAAATGCGACCTTGTGGATCAAATACAGGTATGTATGCACAAAGATTTTGTCCTGGTTTTAGACTTATCCATCAGTCCTTGTTCATGTCTTTGTCCGGATGTCTCCTCAGGTCCCCTCCAACACAGCGCTAAAGTTTGCCGATGCCCACAACATGTTGCTGTTTGAAACATCGGCAAAGGACCCCAAGGAGAGCCAGAATGTTGATTCTATCTTCATGTCTTTGGCATGTCGTCTGAAAGCTCAAAAATCCCTCCTATACAGGGACGTGGAGCGGGAGGAAGGAAGAGTGCGCCTTTCCCAAGAGACTGAAACAAAGAGCAGCTGCCCCTGTTGAGGAGATTGGGCAGCCATTTACAAGAAATGGGTTAATAAGAGAGTCGTTTAGATGGTATGACGATCTGTTTTGAGGCTAATGTAAAAGACAAGAAGATGGTTGAGCTTTTTCAGGAAGTGGAAACATTGCTTTAGAAGATTCTTGAGCTTACAAATGAAGGAAAAAAAAAAGAGTTCAGATGTGACATAAAACAGAAATGATCTTCAACAGCACAGGCAGGTTCTAACCAAACATGCAAGTTTTTCTGAAAACCAGGCCAGCTTTGATGTTTGTTATAGACATGAATTTATTCTGGCTCTTCCTAATTGTTCTCAACAAATGCAATGGTCAATTGAAATGAAAGCAAGATGTCCCAATCTTTATCTACTGCCTTATAATCCAAAAAGCTGCCTCCTTCATAGTTTTCATGAATCCCTGAGGAATGAGTTGTGAAATTTTTCAGCATTTACTTTGCTGGTTGTGCAGACTCTTTGAGTGGGTTATTTAAAAAAACGGATAAGCCATTATTTGTACCTGGGATCTGCTTAACTTATTGCCTTAGAGGAGAGACCGATGGCTAAACTCACTATGAGCTCTTGTCTAAAGTACAAACGAAAGACGAGCATCTCAAAGAAACTTAAAATGGATCAAATGGTGAGCCAAAAACTGCAGGTGAGCCTAATGGACCTATGTAAAAAGATCTGGAAAAACTCACCATTTATTGGCTGTCTAGCTGCATGTCACCTATTGATTCAGAAGATGTGAGATCGTCTTACCCTGATGCAGAAGAAATGCACTCCTCCACAAAGAAGGGACAGTAAAGGCTCTTCTGTATCATTTCCTGTAGCAGACACATCATTGTGTGCAAGTTCAGAATAATCATCTTAACCTTTTGGGACAAAATACAAGTGTGTCCACACCACAGTGCACTGATTGTCAATTCTGATGTTTTTTAGATCATGTCATACAACACATCGTCTGATAAATAAAACAGCAGATAAACAACAAACCAATAATGGCTATTTAACAAGGACTTAAACTGTAGGAATTCATTTTTGAACCAGCTTTTGCAGTAATAACACCAATTAAACTCTTTTTTGACCTCTGAAGGCACTTTCACGCTGCTGGATTTGGTCTGCACCAAAGTTTGTACCTTGGATGGTTCAATTTCTTCTGCGTGAAAGCTTATCTGAACTCGAGTTGAGGCTTACCAAGGTTTTACCAACTGTACCTGCAAGTGAACTCTGGCGCAGATCGCAACAATTTGAACGCACACAGACTACAAATCACATAAAAATAATCAAGAATGAATTTGACAAAGCAAGAATCATGAAAAAGTTCTTATTTGCAAACATGGTCTAAGGGCTTGTTATTTTTCAGGGAGCGAATGATTGAGCAGCAGTGAAGCCCTTTTTTCACCAACACGCTTCAGTCTTTACTTGTTTGTGCCCAAACGCTTATTCTAAGCTATCTTCTAAAAAAGCTAATTGATTTTCAAGTTGAGTTTCCTTAAAGTTGGATTTGTAAAAAAAAAAAAAACGCCTTTAAGGTCACAAATGTTGGATGTTTTTCCTCAAGCTGTTTGAACTGTATTTCTTGGCGTCTGTTTTTGGAGCTTCAGTATCAATGTTCAAATACATGTTTTCTAGATTGTGGTTTGAACAAAAGTTTATTTCCAAGTTTCGTTGACTTTGTCCAAAATTTAGGAAAAAGGATGGCTTTTTTTTCGCTGTTCTTTTTTAGACTTTGAAGGGTGGTTTGTTTGTTCATCAAAATGTTTTTAAATATTATTCCAGCTTTTGCAAGATTTCTGTAACACTTCAAGGGTTGTTTATATGAAGTTGACCAGTTTGTTAAAGACCAGATGACTTAAAATCTGTCCTAATGCATAACAGTAAAAATTGTACTTTTTTTGTGTGGCTTCACAATTTACTCCCCTCATCAATCGAGTTGTCTTGTCTTTTTTTCTATGTAAGCCTTAGTCCAAACACCAAAAATGTCACAGACCAACATGTCTGTAGATCTTCTCCCTGTGTTTTACCATCTTTATTCCCATTTTGTGGAAATAATGTTAGTTTTAGTTAGGATTAGCTTCTTTCATATTATCAATTAATGTCATGTATTCCATGGTTTAGAATTCCTTAAAGTTCATAGTGCGACAACAGTTAAGGTTTCAGAAAACTTTACTATTTGAAAGTATAGCTAAAGTTTATTTTGATAACGGTTGGTTTAAATATGAAAGATGACGGAACTTTTCATCTAAATAGACACAAAGTTGTAACTAGGGCTGTGGATTGTTACTTAGGTGGAGATTCGATTTGATTCACGAATCAAGCTGAACGATTCATGAATCGAACCACGATTCCTACTTTTTAATATAATGTTTACTGCTTTGTGTGTGTCTATTTACTGGATGGATGAAAACGTAAATTATTTGTATTAAATCACCATCATTTATACCTTTATTTTGAACAGGATATCAGAATTAACAAAAAATGATTAAAAAAAAAAAACAAAGGTTCAGATAGAAAGAAATTTTGTTTGTAATTTTAAACTTTTTTTGTAAACCTTCTGGTTAAATTTAGCAGTAATATTAACAACATAAAAAGGATTAAAAAATTATTGCTGCTTTGAAAATGTTCTCCAGTTTTCTATCCTCAAAGTTCTTCGTCATTTTATGTTTTAAGCATGACATCTTGGTGCAGAACCCATATGAAAAAAGTTGTTTTTTCCACAGCAGAATCAGCTCATACACATTGATTACATCCACCCTTCAGCAGTGCAAGGCTGCATTTCTCCGCTTCAGAATAAGCTGGAGTTTCATTAATTGCGTTAACTGTTGAAAAAGAATGTAAACATTGGATCAAAAGCTCCGGTGTCGAAGCTGATTCAATTTTTCAGAAGTTATATCAGTGAGTGGAACTTAAGTCTCAGAAGGAATGATTACCGATGCTTTTAAAAAGCTCTTCAAAATATTTAAAACGTATCTCTCAACATCAACTGTGTCATCTGTAAGTTGATTAAATATGAGATATAGAGTATGGTCAATGTCTTCATGTAGTGATGATGAGGCTGGAAACTTTTGACACACACGCATCAGGAACGTCAAGTTTTTGAACAAAATTTTGGACAACTTTGAGAAGCGTCAAAAGCGAGGCAGATTTGACACTCAAATCGCATTCAGTAACATAGCATAACATGTTGGCCATATTGGAAAAACATAAAGCTAATTGCAGAACAAACAAACATGCACATTTCATTATGATACATAAATATTGCTCAGAATTTCTGTTGCTAAACTTCCGTTGGTATTGTGACAAACAAAGGAAGAATGTCTACTTATTAAAGTCAATACAAGTCAAAACTGGATTGGACAGACTATTGGTTTTTAAAAAAAAGATGATGCAGGAACATTATTCATGATAAATCCTAACATTGAAACTAAAGTCACTGAAATACACAAAAGTAAGATTTTTTGGCACAGGCAACTGGAAAAAATTAAATATCAAAATTAAAAGAAATGAAAAAAGTAAACATTTATCTTAATTGTTACAAAGTTTGATTCATTCTTGTTTTAATTTTTAGCTAGTAAGTGTGACTCAGATATCAATGTGTGTCAAACAGGTTTTTCTAGGAACCGCACAGAGCAGCAAAGGCTGTGAAGAGTCTGCAGCCCGAGATCACAGTAGAGGAAGAAAACGCAGACGTCACATGGAGAGATGCACCCAGCAGCAGCTGCCTTACTACTAATCACACATTAACATAAACCAGCCACCACAAGCTAACCAGGACATCTATTTGCGTTAGATTTTCCACACGTTATCAAGTGCGAGTCTGAAAGGAGGACACGTGAAATCCCCACGCGGTGCAAAACTGAAAACAGCAGCTACCTTTGCCTCTCCTCGCTCCCAGCTGACCGCGGAATTCGTGTTGGAAGAGAAACCAGCGACAAAACTCTGCTAGCGTCAGGCTAGCTAGCCAGCCAGCTAGCTAGCTCCCACCGCTAACTGGAGTTAGCTAGCTAGCGAGCTGTAGTAACTTGCGTCATGGAGGAGCTGGTCGTGGAAGTCAGAGGGACGAGCGGGGCCTTTTACAAGGTAAACGGTGAACTTCTGTCGGCCTCGGTCTCGTCTGTTAACCGCCGGCTAACACGGAATCGCCCCGCCGTGCTAGCCCGGAGATGCGTGTTTGTGCGCGCGGGCCTCCGTGGATGTACCTGTAAACAAAACTGACGCAGCGATGCTCCGCCAAACTCCCAGCTACCAGCTCACTTAACGGCATTAATGTCGCTGCAGACCCCACAGATCCGCCGAGCCCAGCTGCTTTTGTTGATATTTATCTAATTTATTCGTGTGTATGTATTATCTTCGTAAAAATGATATTTTGCTTGTGTTTGTGGGGCGTCTCTATTCAGAAAAAAGTATCAAAATGTTGCGTTCAGATGCTAATGTGTTGTAAGATTTGTTTAGACAAATGGAAACAATTCAGATAATCAAGAATTTTCGAGTTTGGTGCTAAAATACTGGCAGATATTTCATTGATTCATTCATACCAATAATCTGATTTCTTAGATTTTTCAAGTACTATCTTCCATTAAATTAAAGTAGCTATTTGGTTTTGAGAATAAAACAGATCAAATCCAGATTTTTTTTCTGAGACACCATTCATTGTTTTTTTTTTTTATTTTACATTCAAGATTTATCAGAATAAAATAGTTGTCAGTTTTAATCCTTTCAACATCAAACCCACCCTTTTTTTTTCTGTATTTGAAGTCAAAACAAATGAATACAGAAGTGTATTTCTTGTTTTTTGTTCTAAATTTTTGGAAGCTTTAACACGACTTTCAACAAAAAGTGAATAGATGTGGATAAACAACAAAAGAAAGTTCAAATTTTAAGTTGATAAAATGTGATTAAATCTTTTTGGATTTGCATCAGATCTGATAACAGCTTCCTGATTCCTCTCAGTCTTTAATTTTTTTTAATCTTGTGAATAGATTATTTATACTTGTGTAGTAATCTGTGCATTAGCAATCGTATTCACTAAATTTTTGTGTGATAGTCAAAGTATCAAACGGTTACAACCTTCTGGTTGAGCATCCTCTCTGAAAGCATCTGTTTTATGGAGGAAAAATTAAGAAAAATAAAAAAAAATCACAATTATTTTACTGCATTTTGGTCAGAAAGGAGATTGCAAAAATGGTTTGATCCAGCTCCAAAATGTTTTTGTGAGATTGAAGGAGTTTTATTTAAGTGTTTGGGATTAATTTTCAACAATATTTTGGCTCAATCATTAAATGTATGTATTTTCTTAAAGTAAATTTGGTTCCAAACACAGATCTAATGTTTATTTACACATTTATGGTTTAAATATGGAATTTATTGTGGTTGTCTCTGTGGTAAAGATGTCTTTTTCCGTGGTTATAAACTTCATGTGGTTTTGCTCCATAAAGATGTTCAAATATGGTTTCTGAATTGCAGACACTTTGATTTCTTTGGTTCTGATGAGCTTTAACGTCCTGTCTGAGGAGACTGTCCAATCAAGGATTCGAACCCTCAGCTTACACATTAGACGGGTGCTGAAACAGATGAGGTCAAAGCAACCAAATCCGTTTGGTTTCTTCAAGCTTCTAATTGGCCTCAAAGCTTCATACCACAAACTGTAATAATAATATTCTTTGAATCGATTCAATCTTCAAATTAATGGACATATAAAGGTTTATGAATCTAAAAGTGATTTAAAAATAAATACTGTATTTTGATGTGAAAAACACTGGTAACATTTTAAATGTGGTGCTTCAAAGCAATGTTGACAAAGATAGTGTTTCCAAAATAATAAAGTTTTTAGGTTTGAATATTCATACGCATTTTACTGTGACATCAGGGGCTCATCTGAACTGATATAAACGTATCTCAATCATGATCTCAGGTCTCCCTTGAAAAATAGATCAAATCTCAATAGGATTTTGTGGTAAAATAAATGTTAAAAAAAACAATCAAGAGCTGATCCCGAGCAGAGGCAATTCTGGGTAGAAAGACATCCTGTAAACATCCACTATTGACTATTGACAATTAAAAAGTGTTCTTTTTAATTGTGAATACATTGTTTTTAGTCAAAGTCAATGAACCTGTGTCATTTTCTTGGACAAAATTTCTGCAGAGTGGGAGTAGTTTATTAAAAAGCCACCTCTGAGTTATGGGTTGGGCCGAGAAGCCCCGCCTCCTTTCCTGTTACCATTGCTGAAAGCTCTTTGTTTACAGACTCTCCTGCGAGAAGGGAGTTTGTTTTCTATGTCATGTGATCTTTTTCAAATGGCATCTTCTCGTCTGCTCTTGATTCACATTGAAGTCTTAATGTTCTTAATATATATTCTCCATCATCAGAAAAATGCCTCAAGAACATATTAAAAACATGATTGTTGTCCGAGTGGGTCTTTAACACACATATTTGTTGTAGTGGATTCAGTTGCAAACTATTTAAAGTGTTCATGTTGCTTGATATTCTTTTGTTGTCAGGCCTGAAGGCATGTTCAAATCAGAATGATCATTTTAAAAGTGCGAGCTTCCACTTGCCTGTACAGATGAAATGCATCCTCATTTAACCTTTTCCTCATGCCATCATGGGATAAATGATCATAGCTGCTTCTCTTCAATCATTTTTTGTTTCAGCCAGTTTTCACTCAAATCCAGTGGTGAACTTGTGCTGAAGCCTTGGTTTTAAATCTTTGTCCTCATGGAGGATGATGGTCTGCAGCTCAAGTTTGCTGAAAAGTTTGGTTAGGAAAAGAGAATTTTCCCCCATTAGTGGATTTTTCCTTTCTACCCGAAGCTCAAACTTTTCTAAAAGAATGTTTTTTTGTTTTTTTTTTTAAGGAGTTGAGTGTTTGATTCTTTCTCTTCTCCTCTTCTCCTCTGCTTCTTGTAGGCTTTTGTAAAGGATGTTCACGAGGGATCAGTCACTGTGGCGTTTGAAAACAAGTGAGTCTCATCAGGTTTTGGACGACGACTCGATAAGAAGCTTACAAGTCTTTAAAACGCTCTCTTGCTTTTGTCCCCAGTTGGCAGCCGGAACGTCAGATCCCCTTCCAGGACGTTCGTTTTCCTCCTCCTGCAGGTTCTGCAAAGGAGATCAATGAAAGCGACGAGGTTGAGGTGAGATCCTTAAATGGTGTTTGAGAAATCTGTCAAATGTCGTAGAAAAAGTAAATTTACCAGTTCTGGTATCGCCTGTTCGTCCTGGGATAGGATCTTTCCCTCATGTGGGAATCCCTAAGGATTCTTCGTTTTTCCTGACTCAGGTTTTTTAGGAGTTTTTCCTTACCGAGTGGGAGGGTCTAAGGGCAGGGATATCCTGTTTATTTAGTCTGTTTAGTCTTTAGATATTTTTTTCTTCATGTTTCATGACTATTTTCTGCATCTGTAAAATTACATGCATGAGGCCCGATGAGGCAAAATTCTTTGTGATTTTGGGCTATATAAATAAAATTGAATTGAATTAAAGCAAACATTTGATTATTGACAATGACAGATCCTGCTGTTTGAAATAGCTGTACCACAAAACACAAGTACTGAACTTAATTTCATGATTTTACAATAAAACCAAAACAAGTCAGTTTCAAATCAAATAAAAAGTCATTCTCACTTCAAAATTCACTTCAGTTCCATTAAAAAAAAAAAAAAAAGGATTTTATTACCTTATCAGGTTTTGGTCCCTTTTTAAAGGCGTGGCCTCAGAAACGAACGTAGTTAAAAGTCCAGAGTGGAGCCGGTGAAAGAGCCGTCCTGTCTTTAAACAGAGAGATAAACTTACAGGTGTTGAAGCTCAATACATTCTGGGACACAGTGGTTTAATCAGTCGTTTCTCAACTAATGAAAACAGATTTATTTCACAACTTTATTGGGAAAAAAAACAGATTTTTTAACTGTGGATTTCTAGAACGTGGATTTCTGTTGATGAAAATGAGATTTAAAGTTAAAGTGAAACAATGAATGAATTCATTCCATAGCAAAAAACTGTAGTTTTGTGCTGCCACAAACGATTATTTTAATAGTCGACTAATCGTCGATTATTTTTTCCGATTAGTTGACTAATCGGGTATTGCGCAAAGTGGATGAGAAGCACAAATCTTAAACCATCATTAGATTTATACTAACTAAATATAGCATTACCTGCAACAATGCTAGTGTGAGTGCTGTAAATTGACGCTGAGGATGCTAGCGCTGATGGCTGAAGATGCTTAAATTGATAGCTGAAATAACTGAAGCTAATAGTTGAAAACGCTAAAGCTGATAGCTTGCTAAAATATTATCTAAATGCCAAATTAACCTAAAAAAAAGGGAATAAAGCCTAAGTTAGCCAAAATAGCTGGCATGCAGCTGAAATATTAGCTAAACTCAAAAATAGCCAAAAAAACCCCAAAATACGGCCTAAATTAGCCAAAACAGCTAGTATTTGGCTAAAATATTAGCTAAACTCTATGTTAGCCTTAAAAAGAATAAATTGGCCAAAATAGTTAGCATGCAGCTGAAATATTAGCTAAACTCCATATTAGACAAAAAAACCTTAATAAATCCCAAAAAGCTAGCATAACGGCAGTATAACTTTCAACTTTATTACACTCCGACTCCATATAATATAAAGTAACGACTAATCAACTACTAAATGTAGTTTATTATTTTCTATTTCCTTCTGACTTTTGAATCAGTGAGCTGTTCTCTAACATCTCACTTCAAGGAAGCATGTGGCCCATTTTTCCTTCAAACAGCTGTGTGTGTGTGTTTGTTTTAGGTTTACTCTCGAGCAAACGACAAAGAGCCGTGCGGATGGTGGCTGGCGAAGGTTCGCATGGTGAAGGGAGAGGTAAGCTTTCCTTAAGCTCTCATTCAGGTCGTCACATTGCAAAGATAAGTCAAAAATTCCTAAAATTTCAATATTTTTCTTTAAATAAGTAAATAAATCTGGCAATGGGGGTAAAAAAAATATATTTTTTTTAATTTAAGAATAGAAATTCTAGTCATTTAGACTTCCTAACACTAGGATTATTTAATCATTGAAAAATGTTTTTCTTGGTAGACAGAAAATAAGACATATTTTTTTATTTTAAACCAAAGGTCCTTTTACTAAAAAGGTTTATTTACTAGTGGATGAAGTTTTGTTGGAATTAAATGCATTTAAAATCCTGTTTTGACTCCAGAATGTCCTTTTATTCAGGTGTCTTTTTGCTCATAAAGTCCGTCTGATCTCTTCTCTGGTTGTAGTTCTATGTGATCGAGTATGCCGCCTGTGATGCCACCTTAAACGAGATCGTAACGCTGGAGCGGTTACGGCCGGTCAACCCCAACAAACCTGCCACCAAAAACACCTTCTTTAAGATCAGACTGGACGTTCCTGAAGATCTACGGCAGATGTGAGTCAGATCTCAACAGCTTTTCTTTGCATGCAAGATATAAAAGGCGAGTTTATTTTATGGACCTAAACTTGTGTTTTTCTTTTGTTTTTTGGTTTTTTTAATCAGGTGCTCTAAGGAGTCGGCGCACAAAGACTTCAAAAAGGCCGTTGGAGCATTCAGCGTCACATACGACTCAGAGAAAAAGCAGCTGGTCATTTTGGTTCGTCCCTGTTTGATCTTTATAAAATTAAGTTTTGTCATTGCATGTTTGATGACTCAAAAATGTTCTTGTAGGGTAGATAATCCACAAATTGTGTTGTGAAACTGATCTTCAAAATATAGATATTATCTACATTTTTCTATTTAATTCTCTTTACTTTCCTCAGTCATGTTTTGTTTTAAATACATCACAAAAAAGTAAATATAGATTATGATAAATATATTATATATTATAAATATATAATATATAAATATATTATAAATCACTATGCAAGACCAGGAACTCTGCAGATTTTCAAAATAAAATACCACCAGCCAACCCAACTAAACATATCATTTTATGGTTCTATTTTAGCATAGACAATATTAATTGGCCTAATTCTACTTTCTTTTGATAGAATTAAAAGCAAATTTCAATTACCTGACAATAGAAGGAGAAAGGAAAGCCATCAAATGCCACATCACTCCTGATTTATAGTTTTCTGCAACTTTTAAAGGATATTTAATTTAACTGTTTGGATCTGAACTTGTGTAGCAGAGGCAGTGAAACTCAACTGTCAGATAATAGTGGTGTCGGTTATTAAAATAATTTGTGCATCTTGTGGTGCAAGCACCAAATTTGGTCCTTGGATTGCTCATTGGATTATTTTTTTCAGAACACAAGAAAAAGCCAAAAATGTAAATTGTACAATGTAAAAAAATGTGTTTTAAATATAAATGTATTTAAAAAATCGTATTCTGTAGGTACCCCAAATAGAAAAAAAAAACAGCATTCTGTGCATTAACAGCCTATACTGCTGAGACTGAGGCAAACAGAAATCTTAACATTTTTGTAACAAGTGAGAGCGTGGCTGCCATCTTTAAAAATGGACACCATTTTGGATTTTTTTTCGTGGCCAACAAGCTTTTCTAAAAGAGAGGATCCACAGGTACATCCATGCAAAATTTCGTGCCTTAATCAAAAAAATGCATAATTTTGTCTGAAAAATCAACCTAACCAGATCTGCTAGAACCCCAAAGACTTTGAAAGAAATCTCAGTTTATTTCACACAATCCATACCTTTCTGGACTGAATCTCTGATAAAAATAAAAATTAAGTCTGTTTGCCAAGTTACCACTAAAAAAAAAAAAAAAAAATAGCATATCAGCCCCCATTTTAATATAAATTTACAGCAGTAATACACAAAAATACCACAAAAACATGTGGTTTTTGATTACATTTATATCCCACTTTTATACTATGCTTCTAAACTACACATCTAAATTTCTGGTTTTTTCTTGTTGGGTAATGTAACTGCACACTGTCTTCTTAAAGAACAGCCATCGATCGTTCAGTCGGTCTGTTGTTATGACCTGTTCTGGCGACAAGATTGCATTGTTTTCTGCCAGGAAAGGTGGTTGTGGACTATTCAAATCCAGGAGTAATGAAACGGCATGGCTGAAACATAAGATGTTTTATAAATAAACCAACAGAACATGAAACAGAACTAAACCATGAAGGGAGACGTGTGGCAAAAACAAGAGGAACTCGACAATGAACAACTTAATACCTAAATAAAGTGCAGTAAATAATTGAAACCTGGTGTGGCTGACGGGGTTAACTCGGCACGAACCATTGATTGTATATGAGAACTGGACTGAGTGACACACACGCACCCCTCCCCCTGGCTCCAAACAGGAAGTACCAGCTGGCTCCAAGAAGCCGAAATCCCATAGACTTCTAGTGAGAAATAAACAGTTTTTACTCTATTTCCTAAACTGGCCAATAAGATGCCTCAATAAAAGAAGGTGGAGCCTGTCCAATGTTTTCCACCTTTTCGTGGAAAAAATGGCAACTGAATCGACTTCATTTGGTTGGAGCCATAAGTAAGCCACACCCACTCAGTCCAGGTCTCACGTACAGTCGATAGTTCAAATAAAAAGCATTTTGATCCGACCTGGAGTGGATTTGGCTCAGATTAAAAAAAGAAAAAAAACGTCAATCCTCAACCTTTGGAATCATTCATGGGTTCTTCGAAAACTCTTGAAAAGTGTTTTTCCTTAACGTGTCCACAGTCGGTGAACGAGGTCACACTGAAGCGGGCCAACATGATGAGCGACATGCACTTCAGGAGCCTCCGCACCAAACTGACGCTCATGCTGCGGAACGAAGAGGCCAACAGGCAGTTAGAGGTGAGCGCAGGAAGACGCCGCGTCTCTGCTTTGGTCGAGACACGACTTTCACGCGTGTTTGTGTCGGGTTGGCAGAGTTCCAGGCAGCTGGCGTCGCGCTTTCACGAGCAGTTCACGGTTCGGGAAGATCTGATGGGTCTGGCCATCGGGACTCACGGCGCCAACATCCAGCAAGCCCGCAAAGTCCCTGGAGTCACCAACATCGACCTGGACGAGGAGACCTGCACGTTCCACATTTACGGAGAGGTTTGCCGATGGTTTCTCCTAACTGTGGCGTTTCACTTCACGATGTTTTAGTGAAACCGTTCTGTTTCCTCCCAGGACCAGGATGCTGTGAGAATAGCCAGGAGTTTCTTGGAGTTTTCTGAAGATGTCATAAAAGTTCCTCGCAACTTAGTAGGTGAGGAAACGACCTACTTTGGTGTTCATGAAACCATCCGTCAGTCAGGAAGTCATCAGCAGATCATGACGGATGCTGTTTTTCATCTCTTCTAGGGAAGGTGATTGGTAAGAGCGGTAAACTAATCCAGGAAGTGGTGGATAAATCTGGTGTGGTGCGAGTTCGCATCGAGCCCGAGAACGACAAGAAGCCGTTAGCGGCGGCGGCATCAGCAGATGAGGTGAAGAGAAAACAAAAGCTAAATTAAAGTTTTTATGATCATGCTTGTAAACAATAAAACTTTTATACTTTAGGGGATGGTGCCATTCGTTTTTGTGGGGACCAAGGAAAGCATCTCGAATGCAACCGTTCTGCTGGACTATCACCTCAACTACCTGAAGGTCTGTGTTAGCGGCGGTCCCCAACCCCCGAACATACCTGCAACTTAGATTAGTTCTGTTGTGTTTATTTTCTCTTTCTGTTGGAAATTTCATTTTGAAAAAACTACTGGATTCTGTCCACTGCGTTCATCTTTGCATGTCTTAGATCCATCTTCTAAAAATTGGCTGCTTGAACCGCTAAATTAAAAGCCCATGGATTTCAACAAACATGGATTTATTACAGTTGTTGCACCAAACCCGATTTGCATTAAACACTGACGGACAATTTTTACACACACGCTGCTAATTAAGTTGAAAACACGGTGGTTTCACATTTTAAAATCATATTTAGAAAAAAAAAGCTTTTATTTTGCTTTTATTTATGTCATGCCTCAAAAGTCAGAGACATGGCTGAATTTGGGTTTTAGCCCTCACTTTGCCACTGAAGGGAAAAGGGAAAAAAAATTCATAGGTCCCCTTCAAAGTCTAAGGCCTAATCTGAATTCTTCCCTTCTCCTGTCCCCTTCATTTAGCCTTCCAAACGGAGAGTTATGGAAAAAATAGTGTTTCATATTTTGGATGTCACTTTTGTTCGAGGACGTCACCAATAATCGCCAGTTCGCTGACGTTAGCGTGAAACTTCCAGCATTTAAATATATATTACAGTGGTTTTATAACTTTAAAAAGGTCACGCCACAACTAAAATCGTTGCTACACTTTAAATGTAAACTTCTGTGCTTCAGAGCGCACCCACCTGAGGAAAAGTGCTTCTCAGTGTGAGGCGGTTAAACTGCCCCTACAAACGGAGGGAAAGGTAGAAGGAAAGAATTTGGATTTGACCTAAGTTTAAATGAGCTGCAAAGGTTTTACAAAGAATGAAGATTCAATTAATAAACTCGCTTATCTCTGGAAAAATATAGATTTTTTTTTTCACAGCAAAGCTAAATTAGACAGGAACCTGTTATGAACCTTTAACACAGAAAATACTCCTCTGTGTTAAAGAAAAATACACAAGGACTCAAGATTGGATAAAAAAAAAATCTAAACGATTAATGTTTTTTGCCCTGAAAACTAATCTAAATTCTCACTGTTAAAATGGCATTTTATCACAAAAAAACTGTAAATGTATTAAATTTTACAAATAAAAAGAACTTCTACATGTCCACAAATTTGTTTAAATGAATCGTCATCAGTAAAATATCTAGACAGTTTCATTTTGTCTTTTTAAACTAAATTTCTTGTAGCAGCATTTTATTTTGAAAAATAGACTTTTATGAAATAGAAAACGTAAAAAAAATAAACACCAACTTCTCCCCAGTTCAGACCGGTCTGTAGCCTGAAAAGGGTTGGGATGTTTGAACCTCAATACTGGGTTCATCCAGTGATTCAAACCATCTTTAGTTACAAATAAATGATCTTGTGGTTTATTCCTATAAAGTATTTATTTTAGTCTTTTTATTAAACGTTTTAGCAGAAGTTTGTCATTTTTTTTTTTTATTGGTTTGTTGCCGACAGAAAGACGAGCTTCAAGCTGTATTCTTGTCATCCTCAGGAGGTGGACCAGCTGCGCATGGAGCGCCTCCAGATTGACGAACAGCTCAGACAGATCGGGGGCGGTGGAGGAGGGGCGGGACCCCGAAACCCCAAAGACAAAGCCTACGTGTTCGATAACGGCATGGGTCTGGGGATGGGCCGGGGCGGAGGGAAGCCCTACACGGGCGGAGGAGGAAGAGGCGGGCGAGGCGGACGGCGAGGGGCGGGGGCTTCGTTCACGTCAGGTATGACTTTTGAGCGGCGCGGCGCCTCGCCGCGGGGGCGTAACGTCGGACTGACTTTTGCTCCTGGGTTTTCAGGCACAAACTCTGAGGCTTCCAACGCTTCAGAGACGGAGTCGGACCACAGGGACGAGCTCAGCGATTGGTCACTGGCCCCCACCGAGGAGCTGATGACAGGAGGCGGGACATTACCCAGACGGACAGATGGAAGGAAGAGGGGTGGAGGCGGAGGTCCAAGAGGAAGAGGAGGGAGAGGAAGAGGAGGGTATAAAGGTGGGTGGAGTTTATCCACAATATTAAATGTTAGTAAAAATATGTATCAACTAAGACATTTTTGTTTATTTTTCTCCCTTTGTTTGACTAAACTCGGTTGTAATTTAAATAAATAAATCATTAGTTCAATTATATTTACAATGAATCAAAAGTTGAAGAATGCAGACAGAATCTGTGAAAACATTCCAGTTTCCAGAAAAGTCCACAGAAAGGCTTTTGTTTTTGGTCCGGTTTAGGTGACGACATGCAGTGGAGCGACTCGAGACCTCGTCACATCCGAGACCCCAAGACCAGAGTCCAGGAAGACAGTCTGCAGGTAACGGCAGTTCAATAGCAGGAGGAACGTCTGAACATGGTCGCAGAATTTGATTTGATAACGACAACTCTGAGAAACCCTGAATAGTTTGAGGAAATAAAAGCAGCACATGCACATTAAATCTAACAAAAGTAGCATATTTGACCTTCTTAAAACCAATCACATCAGAGAGGCAAATGATTTTTACGATTATCCCATTTTAAGATCCTTTATGAAACCAAAATAACTTGTCTCTTTCATCACAATTTTTTTTACTTTAAGTTACTTCACCCAACTACTAACTATGAGTGTAAATAAAGTTTTTGTGTTATCATTCATTTTCTATAAAAACGTTTTGACAAAGACTGAATTCCGGAATATGAAAACTTATGAGCACAACCATCATTGTTGTTCCACAAACAGCCGATTGCCGACCTGTTGAACAATATTTTATGTATGAGAATTGAGGAAGAAAAAAGCTTATTTACTCAAAAATGTAATTTTAAGTCCAAAATTAACAAAATAAAATGGTAAAATGATTCTTCATAAATCATTAAAAAAAAATCATACAAACTTGTCAACATGTTCACTGTACAAAATTAGTTTGTCTTGGCCTGTTCCTAAATTTAGAAATGCAGAGCTGATCACAGTTCTCTATGCTGTGAGTGCGAGTGTGCGGGCTGGGCGTGCCGGTGTTTGTGTGCATGTAGCAGACGGGCTGGCGTGCTCTTCATCTGCGCCCTCCTCCTGGGAAGTTCTCGCAGCTCATTCGGATTTAAAAGTCTCTCATAAATCAGTTCGTCCAGGATGTTTTGATGTTACGATCGCAACTATTAACGCAAATTCAAGTAAACCTGAGATTTGTCGTTCACCTTGCAACTTTATATTTTCATTGCGACTTTGACCACCTTCCCGGGACCCGTGTTTTTTTTTTTTTTTTTTTAATAACTCTCTTAAGCCCGTGCTGTTTTTTTTTTGTGCAAGCTGCGCGTGAACGATCATTTGCACTAGTTCAAAGCGGGCGAGTGTGTGCGCAGCAGCTTGGTGGGTGTGGAGCGGTCCGTCACATGAAGCACAATATGTACAGACTATGAAAGTATTATGTATAATTGTTTCTTTGTGTTGAATCCTTTCTGTTAGTAAGAAAACAGACAGTTTGATGTAAGGGGCAAAAAGAAAACATGTTTGGCCCTAAAATATCTTTAATTCATTGTGTTGAAAAAAATGAAATTGTGACTTTAAAATTGTGAATCGAATCAAAGCTTGACTGAGTTTTAAAAAGTGTGACAGGAACCGGTACCATTTACATTTGTTTTGGTTTGTTTTACCTTACAGATCTGTGTGGATGGAAACAACGAGCGCAGCGTGCAGCATTCATCGGGCGGAAGAGGAGGAGGAGGAGGAGGAGGCGGCGTCGGCGGCGGGCCGTCCTCATCCCAGAGCGGCGTCGGTGGTGAGGCCCAGTCTCGGCATTACCATCAGAGACCCATGAGAGACCGAGGGATGAAGAAGGACAAACAGGACGCTCCGGCGCTGGTGAACGGAGTGTCGTAGATGCACCACTGGAGGACCTTCTCACATTCAGAAACACACACAGGCGACTTTCCATTCCAGACACCGTTGTAGAGTCTCAGTCAGTTTTTTTTTTTTGTTTCTTTGACTATTACAAAAACACACAGGTTCTCAAAGAACGAGCTGATGGTGGTACAGTCTGTGACCAGAGATGACCAGGTTTGTTCTTGATGTTTGGTTTTCCCGTTCTTCTCAGAAGGAATAGAAGAGAGGGATTTGGTAAATCTAGTTTTAAACATCCTAAAATACAACAAACCCTTTTTTTTCTCCTTTCTGCTCACCCCGGTTAGGTTTTTCCATCCAAGAAGTCCTTAATAAATGAAACAAACTAAGGAAATCAATGGTCAGAATGCAGGAGTTTCTCTCTTTATCCTCTCCAGGAGTAATTTTTTACCAATAAGGAACTGTGAAAGCATTGTTAAATAACTTAAATGTTAAGAGTTTTGATTGTCTGAGAAGTCTCTGCCTCATAAAACGTCTAAACCCAACAACGACAAAAAAAATCCTGAACTGAAAACCACAAAGAGATTGAAATATTTTTGCATCATCCTGGAGAAAAAAAAAAAAACTACATTTTGGGAATTGTGTGACCTGTGAGAAAATGTTTGCAGAGGGCACTTTATGATTTCTGTTGTTTTTGTGAACATTTGAGTTTAATGGATATGCACAACCTCCTCTAGAAAACAAGGTATAAGCTCAACACTGACGTGACCTGGATCGTGTTTTTAACGTTGCTCAAATATTGTAAATCTGCAGGATGTTTCAAAACGAGTTAATTACATTTAAAAGTGCAAAATGTTTCATTGAAAAATACATCAAAACCATGTATTTGTGAGTTAAATATCCAGAATTATAGCTGTGCTATAGCACGGCTGCAAGGAGTTTTAATCGCACTGGACTCTCCACAGGGATTCAATGGAGCCAACAAGCTAATAGATTGTTTGAAATCCCATTTTTACTTTTAAACGGTTAACAGAAACAAGTCCCCAAAGGATGCTTCCTTAAGTTATGAAATCTGCTTCTTTTATGAAACATCTCTGTACTTTTTTTAAAGTCATAATTTTTTTGTCCCTCTTTAATAATTTGTATGTTTTTCTTTACATTTTGACGTCTTTTGGTTGCATGTTGTGAGTATACAAGCAAAAGGAGAATATTTTTCCGGCAGTCCCTGTGATTACAGAATGTGCCTGTAATTTCATGAAGCTGTCGAGCTGCTTGTTCTTTTATGTGATCCTCCTTTTTTTTTGGTTTGTGCCTTCTCTGGGTTTTTTTTTTCTTTTGCTCCTTCATGTCTGAATCCAATCTGTTGTAAAAAAAAAAACAAAAAAAGCAAAAATACGATTAATTTTCTGTAAGCAAACTCAGAGTCAAGGTTCCTTAAAATTCAAAGTTTATCCCGTTTGTCTTTTAAATTTAATGAATTTGAAGCAAGACAAATTAGTGTAGAAGGTATTTGTGAAGCTTAGAGACTGTTTTGGGATTTGTTGAAATAAAATCCAATGTAAAGTTTAACCAACAAAAGAGAATCTTAAGACTTTCCTGTACATTCTTGAGTGTTTTATTTTGAAAAATTGTGAAGGATTTAAAGCTAATTAGCGGCTAATTTCAATGATCTATTAAAAGAAAATCCCAAGTTGACGTCAAAATTAAAAAATATATATATTTTACTGTTTTTAAAATAATAAAATAGCTTTTTTTCATCTGCTTTAACTTGGCTAGATTTAGCAATGCTAGCTAAAACGATAAAAATTAACAATTTTCTAAACGTTTTTATTAGTTTAGCATGGGTAAATCTCAACCAAATGTCGACTTTTGACTAAGATAAATGTTTAAATACCAGCACATTTATGTTGGTGCATTTAAATATTATTTTGATTTATTTACAGGTTAGTTGTAGAAGTCTTCTTTGATTTATTTGCTAAACTTTAAAAAAGAACGCAGCATTTAGCTGAAAATAAATTGCGCTCCATCAGCAAAATTAACTGCATGGTTGGATTGATTAAATCTAAAGTTAGAATATAAATACGAACTGTTTTGCTAGATGATTGAAATTAGACTCATAGATTTTGTTTATTTTTGAACATATAGAAAAGCTGTGAATGTTCAGGAAAACCTTAAGTAATTTTTTGTGCCTTTAAATGTGGTTAGCATCGCGACCTAGATGTGTAAATCAGGGATGAAGAGGTATGGGTCCAGGCGTCTCTGAGTCACTGACAAAGCTGAGCAAAAATATACTTTTTTTTTTTAAAACAGGTTTACAAGTGGAGTGACTGAATATATCCAGAGACTTGGCATTTTGAAACACCTGATTCTCTGCAAGCGCGTAGAGTTGTTGTACAGATGTAAGCCTGTAGCTCATGGCCCGGTTCTGCCGACGTGGATTCGGCTATTTTAGTGTCATGTTTACACCCCCCTTTTATAGTCTGAGGAAACAAAGTCATGTGCAACTTTACCCGTGAATAATCACGGTCTTTTAGTGTGATATCTAGTCTTAAGCTTATTTAAAAAATTTTTTTAATTTCAACAAAAGATTTGCAGCATTTGACGTCGCTTTTCTGTAACAGGAATTTGGCAAAAATGGGAAACTTTTGGTAACATCGTGGAGAAGGGGGCGGTCACCTCAGCATCAAGGAGAACTTTTAACTTTCAAAATGTAGGCAGAAAACCAATATATAACCTGAGTAATAATCATGAAACAATTTTTTTTTTTTTCTCCTTTCAGTTTCACTAACACGGTTTCTTCTTTTTTGCTTTACATCAATTTATTTTCCTGTTTTAGCATCAACAAGTGCAAATAACCTCTGTGTTGTCAATAGAACATCTACAGTATGGACTTGCTTTATATTGTTTGGGGTAAAAAAAAAAAAAAAAAAAGGAGGAGGAGGGTATAATGTGTATATAATGTCATTATTTGTCTGAGAAAAGATTTGTAACGTTTCAAATGTGCACTTATCCTGATATTTTTTTTTTTTTTTTTGCTGTTTAATATCAAGTTAAATGCTAGAACTCTTGATAAATAAACTTAATGATGTGCAGAAATGTAGTACACTCCATAGCAAGGTCGAGTCGCATACATTTTTCCTTAACTTTAGGATGTCCGTCGGGTGAAAAGACAGAAGAAAATCTGCAATTTTGTTGCTTTTATCTTTATTTTTGTACAAATGCTTTAAAGGACACCATCCAAAAATCTGTATTACTTAACCTTCTGATATAAATGTCTTCATCCATATTTGGGGAATACATTTTTATGCTTACGACGCAGGTTTGGTAATATAAATTAATTTAGATTCCCTATAAACTCTGGGTATGAAATGCTGCAGAATCCACTTTTTAAGCTTTTTTTTTTGCATGTTTACTTAATAATGTAAAGGTACGTCACACTGGGATGTTAAATTTGACAACAAAGTTACCATATACCCCCCCAATTTTTCTTTAATTCAGATTTTCCTCGTAATGTCTCAAAAATGGTAAAAATGTTCTCGTCAAATTTCCTTTAAAAATCGTTGCAGAACTTGTCAAGTTTCTCAGTTTGCCCACAAAAGATGGAAAAATGAAACAACTTTACGAGGCATCTGTATCTTACACTCATTATAAACAAGTTCAAGAACAAAAGTCACAACCTGGACTAACATGTACATGTTAAAATGTAATCCTAGTTCAGTGGGATTATCAATAATTGATATATTTCCTACGTCTCCAGCAAGTCACCTTAGAGAGGAGTGATACGTCAATTTAAGTCGACGTATCTTTGCTCTTATTGCTAATTGTTTTGGATAATTTGAATATTGTTGGGAAATTTTACACCAGAATAAATAACGTTCAAAGTTTCAATAGAATCAAGGAAAAAAATTGCAGAAAGTTTGTGCACTCGTCACAATATCATCAAAATATCAGATACTCATCTAATCTGTGAGAATTGATTTTCCTAAATGTCAGATAATCAATATTTCCTGCAATTTTTTTTACCCATTGAATACCGAAACTTTCGTAGAGGTAAATTTCCAAAACAAAATCTTTCAGATGTCGCTATAAATCCTGTGAAAATGTGTAGAATTCAAATTTAGGATGACTTTCTTTAACCATGGAGAACCTAAGAATTTTTTTTCTGGACTTTTAACCTTATTTGGACAATATTAATCATTTTGTTAGTTCATTTTGGATTGCAGCAATTAGTAGGAGACAAGAAAATAAATATTAAAAAACAAAAAAAAAAGCAGCTTAATTTAAACATGTGGGTTTTCAAGTCTGGTAATCCACCAGGTAAAAACTGTTCAAATTCTGTTGACCCCCAAGAAAGAGTAAAACAGTTAACACTTAAATCAAAACTTTTTCTGTTCAGTTTTGGTGGAAACATTTATTTTAGTTCTGCCAAATTCTGTCGTGGATTAAATGGATTTATCCAGATTTAATGGAAACTAATCTGAGCTCAAATCGACACAATTGCAGAAAAACGTTTAAAAAAATTTGCGTAAACAACAAAAGTTTGATTCATTCAAAAATATATACATTAACGCATTTGATTTCAATATGTCATTATTTCCTATCGAATAGCTTCACATCAAACTTCTTTAAAGAAGAACTTCGTCTCTTTGAAGTGAATCAAGTGGATTTCCACTTTACTGTTTTCTTTGTTTTGCAGAATGTATCAATAAAATCAGCAGAAACTCAGTTTGGATAAAAGGAAAGTCGTCTGTAGATTCATGAATCAGGGTCAAGAGAAGCTGTAAAACCTTGTTTGCACTTGTTTCTCGTTTCCTTTTGTTAGATTCTACAAGTAAACAAATGTTTCGGTTGAGTCTTGTTACGATGCAAAATATTTTGTATGCAAGCAGTTTACATAAATAAAAGTTGATCTTCCGCGTGTAGCTTTGCTTGGTGGTTTTTCTCCTTTTGAAAGTAGATTTTCAAATGAAAGGTTCGAAATGAATAATTTCTATTAAAAAAAGACATGAATATTTAATAAAGTATTAGAAATATTAACTTAAACTAGATATTTTTAAAGCAAATTTAAGTTAAAGTTAAATTTCTGCTTTTTTTTTATTGTAGCTTCTTTCTAAAACAAGAGCCATTCAAAGTTGCAATGCAAAACAAATAAAATCCTCAAAGAATGATCAATATTTGCATAAAATTTCCTCCTAAGGCAAGATTAACAACAACAACAACAAAAAAAACTATATATAAATACAAAGAAGAAAAGCATAGGTGGGATCACCAATGTAAAAATTACGTTTTTTTTTTTTTTTTAACAAAAATGTTTTTCTCTCATAAAAAATATTTTCAAGATTGGGACTTTTTACACTAAAAGCAAACCAGTTAGGAGAACAAGAACAAAGCTCTGATGTATCTGGTGATATAAAATGACAAATTCATTATTTCTGTAGAAACCGAGCAGGAGGTTGGTTGCAAAGTTGGAAGAAAGTCAGATTTGTTTTTCATTAAAACTATTTGTAACTAACAGAATTGAGCAGTTAAAAAAGCAGCAGGGATTTAACTTTATAGGGTCTTTGTTTGCAGATGATGTTCAAGCTGGTGCCTAATGAAAAGAAAGAGTTATATCTGGGTATAAAATTGGTATCAAATGGATCGACCTGGTTGGATCATGTAAATTGATTAATCAATTGAGTCGTTAAAGAAGTGAAATAATGAGAAAACAAACCTGAGTTAATTAAACATACATCATTTTTGTTGGGATTTAGAAAGTCTAGATTCTGATTATGTTTGCATAATATGTTGTTGTGAAGAGAAGAAAATGAAAGAATGCCAGAAAAAAAAAGTAAATTTTTAGCCCATTTCTGTTGCGAGTTATGGTTAAAAAAAAAAAAAAAAAATAGAAATGCGCAATTCTGCCACTAGAGGGAGCAAATGAAAAGCAAAACAGGTACAGAATTTCTTTGCCAGCGTGCCACGTTTGGGGAAAATGCAAAAATTAACTTTTTCTTCTTTTTTTTTTTTTTTTAAGTATAATACATATCATTTGAAATCTGTAAATAAATGTTTAATAATAAAGGATTCGGCTACTAGTTTTTTTTAGGCATTTTTTTCCAACTGAGAAAAAAACTAAAAAACAAAACAAAACAACATATAACAAGTTGACCATAGGTTATTGCTATTATGTTACTGGTCCGGCCCTCTTCATATAGGACGGATTGAATGTGGCCCCTGAACAGAAATGAGTGTGACACCCCTGATCTAGATGTAAAGCTTATCTTCAGCCACATGGGGGAGCTGTGGTACCGTTCTGATCCACTGCTTTCCAATCCACATAGAGGAGGAGAAAAAATACAGAATTCCTGAAACTTCTCAAACTTTTGCAGGAAGCAGCGAGTTTAATGAGCTCAAAGTGGCACACTCGCTCCCTCCTGTCTATTTTATTTAACAGTTTGCGTTTCTGTGTGAGTGAGAGGAAGGCAGCAGGCCGCCCTGCTGTCGACAGTCAAATTAGCTCCAACAACACTAGCTTCTCAAATCTTTAAATAAGCAGCTCATCTGTTCAAATCCAACCACCAGTCCTGCTCTCTTAACGTGACCTCATCAAACTTTCTGTCACTCTCTGATACAAAAACTACACTTCTTAATTCAAAACCTCATCAGATATGACGATTTAGTGGCATTTCTGTGATAGATGTGGGAGTCTGGGACTCCAAATACTCGCACAGACTTCAGACCTCATTCCTAAAATGTTCCCAACAAGTTCAAGCGTGGAAGAGAGGACGGCAGCAGGACCGCACTTCCATCCGCCGCACATGCACGAGTGGAAAAAACAAAGTTTTCTACCATCTGGTCAATCATTATTCATAGCCAGGCGTAAACACTAAGACGTGCTGCTGGGCATGTGCTGCAGAGAGCGTGTGAAAGTGAACAAGACTGAACACCAGGCAGCACAGACGACCCGCCGCAGAGGGGATCTGTGGAATACTGACTTCTGCAAGCCACTGAAATACTTTCAGAACTAAAATAAAAATACAAAATGACATTTATAGAGAGATACATGAAGGAAAATGTACAAAAGTTTGACAAATTGTCATCAAAAATGCACACTTTAGCTTGAAGACTGACCACATTTTGATAAAATAGAGGAACATGTTGACACTTTTAAATGAAAATCTGCTCCAAGTTTTTCTGATTTTTATTAAGAGAAAACCTCAATTAAACACACAAACATCAAAAGGTTTAAATTTAGTTTTTAGCGTGTGTGGATCAGGATTCCTCTGAGGAAATAATTACTAACACAATAGTGAGAGAAACAACAGAAAAATATTGGTTGCACAAATTTGACACTAAACTTTAGAGAGAGAGAAAAGGAGAAGGAATTCTTTCTGACAATGTATTTAAAAAGTTTCTGCTCAATCCTAATTTTTAAATACGTTTTTTAATTATAGGATTTGTAAATGAAACAAACACCAAACCATAAAAGAAAATCCAAGAATACTTAATGTGTGTTGTGCTACTTACTTAATATTAATGTACGGAGGTGGTAGTGTGATGATATGGGGTTGTCTGAATTGTCATTTTCTGACAATAACAGGTAAAGGTACAGAAAAAAAAAAAGGACGTTCGTACATGAAATTTCAGAAAACTACAAAGTTGTAGATGACTTTTACTAAATTAAAGTTTCATTAGTTTGGCTGATTGATTGGGATTTAAAGAACTGTTTCAATCTGAATTCTGGCTCCAGTCAGTCACAGTTTCGTTTTTGAAAACCAAACTCCTCACAAAATTGTCTTACATTGCTCTCCCTTTAGAAAACAGGAATGCATTTCGTTGGGCTGCAACTGTTCATGACAAGTTGGGATTACCTTGAACCACTTTAAGGATGACCTTAATGCAGAATCACTCCACTTTTTAACACTAGAACTTCTTACAAAAAAGAAAAAAAAACGATTGGGCTTTTTTTCACTCTGGTAACTATATATTTTTTAAAATTTTACTGTCTGTAAAACAAACTGTTCAAGAAATGATGAACCCCATCATGCTGTATAATGTTTAGTAATGATGCACCATTAAATGAATGACTCCACTTAATTTAGCATTACCTTGAACAGAAAAAAACATTAAAGAATTTGTTTTCTTAAAGTCAGACATGAAGGGGTTGAGGGTGCAAAGACATTCTAGTTGTCGCCTATCGGGATGGGACCCTCACTTAAGAAAAGCTAAAGACAGAATAGACAAAACTCTACAACCACTTTAGAGAAAATATTCATGTATATAATTAGAAATTCTTTAGTGTTTGACTTAAGGAATTCAGAACTTGTGTAATGAGACTACAGATTCAATAAGATTTGAGTTTTTTTGCATAAAATTCTCAGATTTTTTAAATTTTTACATGAAAGTTTTTATTGAGAATACAATGTATTATATATTGAGTGATTAGCCCATCTCCAGTTCTTTAAAATGTATTTAATAACAGAAAACATCATTCTAGTTTAGAATTGTGTTTACTTTTAAATAAAATTTTGTTTTAAAGTCCCACTCTGATGATAATTGTGTGTGTGGAATTTCTCTGATTATGGAGGACATATACAGGAAAAATTAAGCTTAAAATTGAAGTTCTGAGTATTTGTTTGAAGTTTAATAAATAGAAAAAAATATAGAAATAAATAATTATAGATAGATAAATACATCTGTGTACGTCTTTGTTTTCCTCGTCCGATCTGGCATCTGGCGTAAAAAAGAACGGTTGAATAGCTCAGCTAATGTTAGCTGGGGGGGTGTGGCTGTAAGCTAGTGGGAGAGAGTGTAAACAGAGAACTCTCACCAACATGGGAAAAGGGAGACACATTTCTAATGAGCTACTGCCGCTCAGAAGGGGCAATAACATAGAAAACGACAAGTTTTTTTTTTTTTTTTTTTGGACTAAAAAAAATAAATTACTAAATAAAACAAAATCAGAATATATAAAAAATTAGAAATACTTTTAAAATAGACCAAAAAGATAAACGGAGTGGGACTATAAAAGTTCAACGTTTCCATTTGAAATTACACTGAAAAAAGTGAAACACTGAATCATTTAACAAAGACTCTGTAATTTTTTACAATTAAAAATAATAGTTTTATCAAATAAAATTTTTAAATCAAGTAAAATATAAGCTCAAATTTTTAACTTAATGACGAATGATAATTTTAAATGTTACAAATTATATAATTTTTATTAATTTATATTTCAGATTCTTTCACATCGTTGGTCCACAATAGTTTGTTCTCTTTCTTATTTTGTATGTTTTTAATTGTGAAAATCAAGCAGGTTGAAAACTGGTTTCACAGTTCACTTGAAAGTGGACCCCGGTGCGGTTCCGAAGCAGTGTGAATGCGAACCAAACTGCACACTTATAGAAATGAGGAAAAATAATTCAAAATCCAAACATTTCAGGGAGGACAAAAGCTGCCTTTAGTGCAACTATGGATAATATGAAATAATCAAAAAAGAAAATGAAAATGTTGAGCAGGTGAAGTCACGTGCGCGTAAATGACAGTCATTTCTTTTGCCCTTCTCTAAATCTCCAGATGTCTTAAAGGTGTTTTGGTGAAATAAGCAGCTCTTGTTGTTATGAAAGAGTCGGCTTCGTTTCCAGTGACTTGTCGTCAGTGTGAGGCGCGTGTGCGTGCGCGCGCGCTCCCTCCCTCCACCTCTGCCTGGCTGTCAGCTCTCTTCGACCACGTAGCAGCTTCCTGGCGGCAGCAGCAGCTTGTCTCTGCTCTCTCTCACACGCACTCACGCACGCACCCGCACAGGCTGACACTCGCAGGCTCCGCAGCCCATGTAGACGCACGCAGCTCCCGCTTTTTGGATTGTAACACCGAACCGGACCGGACCGGACCGGAGCAGAGCGGCTATGGACCTCTTTGAATTCGACTTTTTCCGGGACTGGGAGCTTGAACAACCCTGGTGAGTCTCGCGCACGCCGGAGAGGTGAGGTGAGGTGCGCGCATACAGGGGGCTTTTATGCAGTCCGGGTCCCGGATCAGAGCGCGTTCCTTTGTCAAAAACCGGGAGGCGTGCACACGCACGTGCGCCAACACGACGCCGGCTCTTTGCAGGATGACATTTATCCAGGCTGGATGGGAATCCGCGGCGCACGGATGAAGCGCGTCCGTGCGTAAGTTTGCAGGAGAAAGGCTTCCATCCGTGCGCGCAGAGTTTGTGTTTGCGCACTACAGGTGCCGCCGTGATTTATGGGACACCCACAAACACGCGCGGAGTGAAGTTGTGGTGATTTATTGTGGCGCGCGCAGCGTTGATCCATCTCTGTTAGGATGTTATTAAACACTCAGACTGCGTCTGGTTTCACGGATTCTGATGATTCTGAGCTGGAATGATGAAGATGAGGAGATCTTCATCAAAGCACTAACAAGTTTATGAATCAAAAATGTCTAATTGTGGGTTTTCTTCTGTAAACTTTGAAGCTCTCAGGCCATTGTGTGCAAAGTGCTCCACACTGTGCCATATTGCTCTCACTCCTCAGGGGAGTCATTTTCTGTCTGGATGAGACATAAGAACAAAGACCCATGAGAGGAGAAGTGCTTTTAAGGCTTTTAACACTCCATTGGTCAGAATTATGCTTTAAAGATCGACAAAGGTTAAACAAAACTGCATTTTTCGTCACTTTTCAGTCTTTTTTTTAGATCCCACTTGCCTGATGAGACTGTGGGTTTGTGAGAAGCTGCAGCTTTTAAATTCAATCTATTTTTTATGACACATAAGAAAGAAGAAAACAATATTTTTGCCCAATGGAGACTCAAGGATGAAGAAATATCTAATAAACTACAATCCAACATGCACTGACTGAGGAACCACTGTACACTAATCCAACAGAAACATTAATTTTGTCCTGACTTTGCCGTCTTGAACCTTCATCTATCTTAAAACCAGGATGAACATCTAGACAGAAGACGTGAAGTTGGACAAATATGGAGTCTATTGATGATCAAACTAATATTTGACTATTAACTTTTTTCTTGAAGCAACAGTGCTCACCTAATAGAAGCTGTTTCAATTCAGATAGTCTGCTCTCAAAAGTGCAGTGTGAAAGCAAAGCTAAATAAAGTGTGAAATTATATGTGATTTAAATAAATAAGTAAATAAATAGCTATGACCACCAGAGAGTGCTGTGGGTGAGTGAATTAGGATTTGCTAGCGACAGTAACGCAGAACAAGATGGGCCTGCGGAACAGAGGACAAGGAATTCTACAGATTTTGTTAGCATTTTCTTTATGGTTATCTAAAGAAATTGTTGTGCTAGATTCTTCCTTTGTTAAATGAAGCTAAACAAGCATAAAAGTGTTACAATAGTGAAGCGTATTGTTACTTATTATGTTATAATGATTTGCCTTTCAAGTTGTAATGTCAGTTCTTGGATCGGTAGTTCGTGACTTATATATGATTTTTCCTTCATTCATATGTATTTTTTGCATTTGCGGCTTATAATTAGGAGTGATTTATAGTCTGGTAATTGTGGTGTGGAGTCCAATCAATCTAATCAGAATTATTACAAGTTCAAAACTTCCGTATTGAAGCCTGTTGCTAAACTAAGCTACTTCAAGTTAAGTCAGTTCACTAAGTTAACACCAGGGGGCGTATTACACAAGCGAATCCTTCAGAACAGTGAAAAAATATTAAAAAACTTGCCCCATAACCCACTGTTCCTTCCACAGTTAAACATTTCTGAAATGTATAACCATCAACATCTTTTTTTTTAACCTCAACTGATCAACATGGTGCACAATCAAGTTATTAATTTTTACAGAAATATTTAAAATAATAATAATAAAAACAAACCCTCAATAGTCTTTGAATTTACCAATGAGTTTACCAGTCACTTCAGCTGTTTACAATAATGTAGGCATGAGTCAGACCACCAATTAGTATAGTTTTCATTCAAAATGTAACAAGAAGATTTCCAAAAGATTAAATAAAAAGGTCAATTAAATAATTTTTGGCTTAGAACAAACAAGACACGAGTTCTGGAATAAATCCTTGGAAATTTGTGAATGTTTCAGTGAATTAAACATCAATTTTTGTGATTTTTGCAGTAAAAAAATGACAAAACTTAATTTTTGGAATTGATTTTTTTGTACAGCTTTTGATTTATAGTAAAATTATTGTTTAAAATAATGAAAAATGTCTGTAATAAAGTAGTGGTGGTTATACTAAAAATATTTAAAGCGTTGTAATAAAAAATAGTATGAAATTTGATTTATCAGAGCAAATTATACAGTTGGAAAAAAAGGCTATTCAGCGTTGAGACAGAAAAATGTTGAAAAATGTTAACTAAACTTTTAAATAATATGAAAATGTCCTGAAATGCAATTAGATTTGAAATTATATTATAGTAAAAAGAAAAAGTGAATTATTACATATATGTTGTTCTGCATCTTCAGCTTTGAAATGACAGTTGATATAAAAAACTGACTTTTTTTTTTTTTTTTTTTTTATAAATTATTGAAGTTATGCTTGTAGTTTAAAATATGAATTCATAAACACCTCGAATTGCTTCTTTTTGTCTCCCAAGTTCATGATCAGGAAAACAAGAACAAAACCTTCTGGATTTGGCTTACATCTTCATGTTTCCCGACTTTTCCGAACACTCGGGAATATGTGGAGGCTGACCCGCTGAGGCCGAGCTGACCGGGTCATGGAAACGCATGACTTAATTCTGTAGCTTTCTTTTTCATTTTCGTGGGATCTTTTCTAGCCCTGTGGTTTAGAAGCGCTTTGGTTCTCGCCGGAACACGCCGGCGAGCTTCTTCTTCAAACAGAGGGAAGGTCTATAAACCAGCCGGCTTCTCCTCGTTCGGGGAAAAAAACACAATCATGGTGCCGTTTGGAATTTGTATTCCAGCTGGGAGAGTCTGAGAGGGAAGTGACACACTCCGCTGCCCCCCCTAACCCCCCCCCACGCCACCACGGAGGGGCTCGGGAGCAAGATACTTAACCCCCCGCTGGTGGAGAGGAGCTGCCCAGGGCTCAACAACTCGCTGAGGGCGTCTACACGTGTAACCCTTCCACTGCCAACACTCCATTACAGCAGTCAGCAGGTCCTTGTGGGAGCCTGGAGAGGCTTCCTCAGAGAACGAACCTCCAGCCTACAGATTGCTGCTGTTTTGTCGTTCTCCAGTCGGAGGCGATGACATGTTTCGTGCACAATCAGGTGGAGCTGCAGCTGTCGGACCGGCGCTTTCATTTGCACCGATGTCCTTGTTCCAGTGTTCAAGTGCAGGTGGAGGATTGATTTATTGAGCGAGTGCGGCCGACTCCGCGGTGATGGATGCCGGTTTGCCGACTGTCATCTTGTTAGTGTTGGGCTTTTTTTTAGTCTACCCGCTGTATCTATAATCATAATATCATTGGTAGACGATCTACCTGTCAGCACGTTGACGCCTTTTTGAGCTGGAAAGGAGTTTTATTTAGCTTCAAGATAGTCTGCTTAAAAGGGATTCATGCCTCAATCACAACTGTGCTTATAGGTAGATACAGGCTGCACGAAATGTTATGATTGTTGACCGCTGGATAACCCCTACAGTGAAAATGTTCATGCATTTTTTTTCTATGGGCATGCTGCAGGCAACAGGTTGTGGCGAACACTTGAGCAACTTGCAAGGGCAATTAAGAGTGAATTTGGTGAAACGCGGGCATATAGTGCTTTTTTATTCATGTTTTCAACCCCTTGAACCCTCACAACTATGCAAGGACCTGTTAGTGGTGTCCATGTGATAATGCATACTCCTGGTGTACAGCCTGACTCCAAAATTACACTGGTCCATCCCACGACCGCTAGTTACTTTACATCAGTATTGTGTCTCCAGTTCTGCCTTCTGACACCCAAAGTATTGGTTTGTCCTGCCACCATCTTTCTTTGCTCATCCAAAACTGAAGCAAGAAGGCCTCATCCCCTCTCCCTCCTCATTGTAAGTTCTTGTTTTGTGTACTTCTAAAAAATGACAAAAAAGACACTAGTGTTCTCTGCGACATACGTTATCTCATGGCCACAATATAAAATAAAATTTGATGGAGTTTCATCTGCTCCTGGTCCGGCCCGTCTATCAAAATTTAGAACCTTTCGTGGCTCACGAGTTAAAAGATTTGCCCGCCCCTGGACTAGAGTGTGACATGGGGGCACCATATGACAGCATCAAGGTACATCACAAGGCAGGGGTGTAAACTCAACCGTCCAACAAGCCAAAATCCAAAACACACCTTAGGTCGCGGGCTAAACAGGATAAACATTTAGTGAACACACTAAAACTACATTTTAAAACTTTGAAAGCATAACTTTTTTACATAATTAAGAACTAGATATATAGCATTACCTGCGATAATGCTAGTGTGAGTGCTGTAAACTGAATGAGGCCACTGAAGATGCTAGTGTTGATAGCTGAAGATGCTGAAATTGATAGCTAAAAAAACTGAAGCTGAAATCACTGAAGCAGATAGCTGAAAACACTGAAACTGACAGCCAGATAAAATATTAACTAAATGCCAAATTAGCCAAAAAAACAAAAACAAAAAAAAAAAACTTAGGTTAGCCAAAACAGTTACCATGTAGCCGAAAAAAACAGATAAACTTCAAAATAGACCAAAAAAAAAAAAAAAAAAACTGACAAAAAGCCCAAGTCAGCCAAAACAGCTAGGATGCATCTAAGATATTAGCTAAACTGCAAAAATAGTCTAAAAACTGAAAAAGTCTGAATTAGTCAAAACACCTAGCATTTAGCTGAAATACTAGCTAAAGTCCAAAATAGCCAAACATTTTTTGGGAAAATGCAGAAATAGTAATCATATAATTTTTTAAACTTTAAAACTAACTTTTTAACATACATATGAATAATTAAAAGGCAACATTTTTATTCCAGAATAATCCAACTTAAACATTTAATAACTGTCAATATTTTTTCTCCTTAAAAATATTTTACGTATATATTTTAAGTTAAGAATAAGAGCAAAATAACGTCGAGCTAACATGGTACTCCCGAGCACCCGCTTTAGCACAAACTTCGCGTTTCCAGCCTGATTTCTCTCGATGAAAATAACGATCATTATCCTGTGATGATTCACTTCTATTGAATCATTTTGTTGGCAAGGGTTTTGCGGTTGATTGCAAATATTGCGCCCCCTTTTGTGATTATTTGCGTACTTGTTCGGACCTCATCCGTTGTTTACTCGGAAGGAGTCCATGCATTGTTATGGCGGAAGTCTGTCATTTCCCATGTCACGTGACAGTGGTCTAATGGTCCGGACCAATCGTAATCTTACACGTCATCAAGCAGCAACCCTCCCGGGCCGATCTTTCAGGCCAAGCATACGTGGTACCTACACCGGGCCTGCATTCATGCATAGCTACGCTCTTTTGTACGACCAGTTTTTTAGGCTCTATGTACAAAACAAATAAAACAAATAAGCATTTCCTTCCGCCTATTCCCTTTTCAAACATGAATTTATTGACTTCAGTTTTTTTCACAAATGGAAATTGTACTGTTATTTTTTTTTTTTTTTTTTTTGCTTTGTAATGTTTTTTTTTTTTTTTACATTTGAAATAAATCTATATATCCAAAACGGGCAGCTGAAGGTTAAACCAGGTCAAACTTTGACCAATCAGGAGCTCTGGTTTAGTTGTGACGTATGGATGGCGTCCCCTTTAATTCACGCAACTGTTTAAACAGTGAAAGAGAAATGAATAAAAGTCTTTCTTATTTTTTAAGTGAGCTGTGAAAGATAATGCCAGATTTGCATCAATTTAATATTTCTCTACCTACTGTAGGTGCGTGCGCCAGTATTGGGCAGCAACAGTCCACCGTGAACTCCATAAGCAAAAACTGTGTTTCAAGAACATGCGTCAGATGGTATATGCATCATAAAGTGTACATTTTTTTTGTCATTGTTATTTTTAAGTTTCAAATGCATGTAAGCACAACCTTCAAAAGGAAGAATGACAAAAACTGATGGTCACATTCATCTAATCCAGATTACAAAGAAATCACCCCAGAAAGAGATGGAAAACGACAGAAATGACGCGTAAACTCAATCCAAATCCAACTTTTGTCTGCAGCTAAACAAACATAAAATCCAGCGCAGTTCCACCTGAAATTCCTCTTCCTAACCAACGGCTCCAAAAGCTGCTTTGATGTGACTCACTTCTAATAAATATTCAAATGAAATGACCACAGGAGATGAGAAAAAAAACTCAGAAAATGAGAAAAAAAAGGTTATTTTAAATAGAATCCTTTCTGAAATCACTCAGATTTACATTAAAAGTCTGTTGATGTGACAGCAGATCTTCCCTTAAAGGAAGAAGAAAAAACAGAAAGAAAGAAAACAATCGTGAAGCTCCACGAGCCTTTGTTAAATCTGAACGAACACTGCAGGTCTCCTCCTCCTCCTCCTGAAGAAATACCCTTTCATCTCTTTTCCTCTTTGTTGCTCTTCCTCCTCCCTCCTCCTCCTCCCATCTCGCCTCTTGTTTCATTCTCCTTCTCGCAGATCTGAAGGCTTTGTGTGATTGCAACAGGCCCGAATATTGTGCGCTCCTCACTGTAATTGCCCATCATGTCGCCGGCTAATCATGGCGGAGGAATCTGAAAGCGATCGCTTTGAATGTTAATTGACGCTGATGGTGATTGGTTGAACCATTTAAGTAGTTAATTAAAGAATTGATTACACATCTCGTCAGCGTGGAATGAGAAGATTCCAGCTGCGTGTTTTGAAGCCTGAAAGTTCACATCTGCAGGAAGACTCCCTGATTACTGTTATTTGTTTCTTGACTGGATCCGATCCCACATAGTTTGCATATTCGCTTTGAAGCGCTTGGAAAATGGAAGAGTCGGGGTAAAAGTGTCGAAGCGCCGCTTTCAGACCAGCCTCGCGTGAAATCGGCGGGAGAATGAGGTGGAATCTGGCGACAGTCGATTCATTCAGCGTTCATTCTCACAGTCCGACATTCAATCTGCCCGTCAATCCTCCCACCTCTCAATCAGCTCAGTCACACGTGCGAGCTCAATAGGCGCAAAAAAATCATTCATCATTCTGGAAGTTCTCTCGGCCTCAGCTCGCCAAACCAGCCTCCTCTCAGCGATACTTCACACCAGCTTCATCAGCGGCTGCAACGGCGAACCGCGACTCGTCCTGAGCTGCCAAAAAATCACAAACAGAGCGTGCTCTCCAAAAGTGACAGCAGAAAGCGCTGAAGGGAGTAGGAAAAAAAAAAAAAGAAAAAGAAAGAAGTCAGCTTCTGTCTCATGGTGGCGGTGCAATTATCCTGCAGGGCAGCAGAGCAGGGGATCTGTCAGGGAGGGCAAAGGAGGTAAAGAGTGAGCTCACCTGGAGTCTGTCACTGTCCGTGGTGCTGAAAGAAAGCTCTGATTACACAAACAAAACGGAGTCCAAAAAAAAGAAACATTTTAACTAACAAAAGCTTTCCTCCCATGATGGCCTCTCTCTGTTTATTTAATCAAGCTTGCTAATGCAAGTATTATCTTTTTGTAGTAATTTTCTGTTAAAGTCCCTCTCTGATCATCTTTTGATCTATTTCAAAAGGGTTCTCAGCAATTTTAAAAAATCTGTATCATTTTCTAAGATATACTTTCTAAATACTTTCAGAATTCATTAGAAATTCGTTACTAAGTTGTGGGAGGGCCCACATTCCCCTCCCTGTTGCTGAGAGCTCTGTGTTTCCATGCATTCTTGCTAGCTTGCTTTAAGCTACATTTCTTGTCATTTCCGTCGTTATTCCTCACAAAGAAAAACTCAAAAGTTCTTAGATTTCAAAAAAAGTAAAAAAATGTATTGATGTCACATCCAGCTGATAAACTCAAAACCCCTGCAAAGGTACCCGGACCCTTGGGACAGTCTTTTAGGCTGGATCATTAACTTTTACAATCATAGGAAAGACTACTGACTTGATAGATTAAGACCAGGGCCGGCCCTTAATTTTTGATGGTTTTAATTATTACCTTTTTAAAACATTTTTGGACAAAATGAGTGGTGTATCAAACTGAAAAAAAAAAAAAAAAAATAATCAAGTTTGTGCCCCTCCAGCAGATGGTGCCCCAGGCGGCCGCCTAGGTATCAAATGCCCAGGGCAGGCCCTGATTAAGACGTCATTAAATACATTCATAAAGAGGTCAATAAACAAGGTTTTTTTTTTTTTAAAACAAAATTTGATTCCTACTTCTGATTCACAATCATTTCAATAGAGAAATACTCAGAAATTCAAATTCATCAGAACAATGTCACAAGAGTATGTGAGATTAAGGACCCCTAAAAAACGCATGTTTTATCGAAATGGGACTTCAAGGCTTTGGCGGAGGGTAAAACATGACCTGCAGGATAATCCCATAACAGTGAAGTGAAAATAGGACCTTTTAGAACTTCTGATTAGAAATTGTAGAAAACTTTCCATGTGGGTTTAACAGATGTCAAGAGTGAATACTAGGGGTGTAGCACTGTCACGTCTATGAATAGAAATGATTTATTAAAGCAAATGTATCATATTTTCAAGGTTTTAACCTAATTTTTTAAATTTAATATTTACTTTAAATATGATTTTAAAGCTGTTTAGTTTCTATTTTTTTATATGAAATTAAAGGACTTAAATAAAAAAATTATAACATAGTTGATTATTAAACTGATTAATGTATTGATTGGTAGCTTAAAGATGGAGTTAATTTCTGAGCTGAGGCTTCATGTGGATTTGATGTCTTCCAGAAACATCGGCTCAGCTGCCAGCAAGCATCAGTGAGAACTGCCCAGTGATCCACTGCAGACGTTGACTGTGTATTTCTTTTTAAACTGTGTTCCAAAGAATGTAAAAGGATACAGATGTGTCTTTTTAGTGTGGAGGTTTTTGGCTATAAACATCATCGAGACTCACAGCTGACATTTTCCTTCCAACTTGATTTGAGAATAACGCCGCAAACATCAATGTGGTCCGTCATGAAACGCTCTGTGGAGGAAAGTACCATCAGTCTTGAAGTGGTTTTGTCAACAAAACATGCGAAAAGACAAACTGTGCTCATATTAAAACATAAAACATGCAGCGATTCTCAGTAAAACAGCTTGTTTTTGACGATTTCTTGTGTTCATATTATGTCGGAAAAACTTTTTATGAATTAAATCCGAACATTTATGCAGATGTTCACTTTATAAATTTGATTTTATTTTGTTGAGTCAAACAACTATTGATATAAACTTTTTAAAGTTGAGTTTTATTGCAGCTTTTTAGGTGAGAAATGAATTTTTAGGAGAAAACTGTTTATGTTACGGTAGATTCTCTGTTGTTTGGTCCATATGGTTTTCCTATGTACCTTTTTATAAAAACATTTTGATTTAATCAGAAAAAACCGTCATCAACAATTCTGTTCTTTATCTAAAGCATTTAATTACCAGGTTTATTATCAAGTTAGAAGATCAAATAACTTATAAAAGTTATTAATCAAAGTTATAAACATTCTGAAAATTAAATTTTGACTAAAAAAACTCATTGATTAATTTTCATTTAATAGAAACAGCTTATCTTTTAGTTTTAAATTGTTAAAACCTAAAACTCACATTTTTTTAAAAATATTTTAGTCAATTTATTAATTTATGTTGAGTGCGACAGACCCACTTCAAAAATTGTGTTTTTCTGAAGATGGAGGACATAAATAAAGAAAATTATGCTTAAAATGTGACTCACTTTTGAGTCGCATTAAAAAACAGGCGTCGGGAGGTAAAAATATTTTTTTAATTCACTTTCTAAAAGTTGTCAGTAATAACGAAGAGCCTGTTTGTGCAGCATTTACTGTATTTTAATTAGAAAACAATTTTCTTATGATAATATCCATTTATTTGTAGCTGAATTAGGTGCAGGTCAAAGGAGTGAACGGAGCACTTACTTGAACTGTTGGGACTAATTAAAAATGTGGGCCTGAAGTGGCATTTGTTTTACGTATTTGGGAAAATAAACGGCTGGTAATGAGTCCGATTAGTTAATAAAATATGTGGCGTTTGTTCTGCTGCTCCAGTTCAGTGAGTCTGTCATGATATCCAGACGTTATGTTTATTCATTAGGACTTTTATTTCAATTAGAGCCCAAACTAAAACACTAACTGCTGGATGATGCAGCTGAAACGATGAAACCAGAATAATGGAAGCGACGGAAAACACAATATATTTAGAGACGGTTTTGTCCTTTAAAGGCAAATTTAGTCTGATATTAGGCAGCTGAATTCATAAGTGGCCCCGGTTTATTAGCACACGGACACACATGCGTGCACACACGTTTGTGCTTTGGAGGGCTTAGAGATTGAGCACATGAGAGCAGGAGACTTGGCAGTCAACACCAGGTAGCTTCTGCCCTCCTGCCCCCGAGATACCAAGACAATACACACACGCGTGTGTGTATGCACACGCCGGGTCCCAGGGTTGGCAGAGCCGACTGCCAGGAGGAGCACGGTGCTAAGGAATGATAACACACACACTCCTGGTTATTTTTTTCCCTGCACACACACAGACGGAGTCAGGGCTGAACCCACTGATCCGGTAGGTTCTCTCCTCTCTGCTGTAGCTGGCATCAGTGATGCTGCCGATACCTGCTCTGTGTGTCGGTGTGAGTGTTTGAAGGCGGCGGAAAGCCGGGGGGGGGGTTTACATCCCCTCACAGACGAGCTGGAAACCCGTCCGGCTGGCTGTTACTGCAGCTTTCAGTCAATACATTTAAAATGTAAATCAAACATGTCAGGGGTATCAATAATTATATTAATGTATTCAAAAAAAGGGACTGGTTTTATAGCATTAAGCATTTTAAAGACCCACTCCAATCATCGTAATTAGCAATTTAAGAATCCCCGCCCACCGGACTCTTCCGTCTTTGCTATCGAGGAAATCCTGGTTAGTTTATTTTTCTCCACTTAGTAATCTGATTACCAGCTGGTCTGATACAAATACCACATCCATCCCCCATTACACAAAAAGATCGGGGGTCCTGCCAGAAAACGTGGAAATAGTGTGAAAGCTGCCATTGACTTTGAATAGGCTACAAGATCAGCTTAAACGTTCACTATTAGAGTAAACTCACTCAGAACTCACTCAAATATTTTTTAGAAGTTTTCCTTTATCAACTGACACTAATAATTTACTAGTAAAAAGTCACATTCTTGTTTTTCCAGCTGTTTGTACAGTTGTAACACAGCCGTAAACAGGCATCTATGTCATTCCAATATGGCGCCCGACTAGCCGCAACAAGCTAGCATGTCGCCTCTAGTGATAAATCTCGTTGGTTTGACCAATCACAAAATTCAACTGTAATACCTCGTTTCAACCTGTGGGGGGCGGCACACAGACGGATTTTGACCATGTTTCCAAGAATTAAACAATTTTGTTTTAGTTTATGAAAAATTCGGTTCATGTGTGATAAGTCTGTCAGACATACATGAAGCGGTCTTGGAAAGCCATAGATTTGCATATCCATTTTGCAAAAATCATGGACAATTGTGTAAGATGTTTGTATTAATTGCGTATAAACTACGTAAAATACATACAATTTATGAATTACACATTTATAAATTTCTCATGTACCACAAAAGAACGACATTTTATACGTGGAAAATTCACAAATTGTATGTGTGTGACACAACCTTCATGTGTTTTTTATTGTGTGTGTTAGTTTGCCTGTCTTGTCTTTAATAAATCTGTTTGGCTTCTGTCAAAACGTCGTTTGTGTTCTCGTGTTACATTCAACAGCCGCACTTCAAGTAGCATCAAGAGCAATAAACTGAATGAAAACAAGCCTTAATGAAATAAATGTGTGATTATAAAACTTGCTGTAAGGAGGAGTAAGGCAGTTCTGGGGGATTACCTGATCTGTTTTTGTGTAATTTGAAGTCACAATGCACACAATAAATACCATTTAAAAGAGACGCTCTTGAAAACCCTCCCTCTGCTCACTCCTCATTCACGATAGACAATCGAAAGCCAACATCATTTACTCCCAGCAGGGCTCTATGATTTTATGCGTCTGCCACTGCAGCACATTTGAGAGACAATGAGATGGACAGAGGGAGCTAGTTAGCCTCGCGAGACACTATATTAAACAATGAATTTGGAATTAAACAGAAGTAATAAACATGAATCTGCAAGCAGGGAGATACAGAGGAAGGCAGAGCGAGACAGGAGGAGAGGGCTAATGACGTCGTTTTTGGAGCCGGGGCCAATTTACTGTGAGGTTTGGAAAGGTCATCTTCTACACGGAGGCCTGTCTGTGACAAATTACATTATTTACACAGGGCAGGAAGAGGCAGGGAGATCCAGAGGAGCACGGGCAGAAGCAGGAGATGACGGGGGAGAGCGTGTTTGATTGTAATTGGCCTGCAGCGCTCGCACAAGAACACAAAAGACATTTGCTAGCACTTTGTCTGATGATGCTTATATCAAATCAGAATTCCTGTATTGGGCGCTTAAACTGACATAGGGGGGTGTTTTATGCTCCGATGGTGTTCATGCAACACAGAATATTACTCGTTTCGTTTGTTTTGCTGATTTCGTCAAGTTTTTCTGGCACTGGTGTTGATGCTTGTTATCGCATAGAGTTTTGGGCTTTAAAAAAACTAAAGAAGACGATCAGCAGAAATACTTTTCTTTGAAATGAGATATCCAATTTAGGATGAAGTTATGAATTGATTGGAAAAAAATTATATATATTTATACATCCAGGGGCGGACTTAGCGTTGTGGGGGCCCAGGACGAACAATAAAATGGAGCCCTCTGCAGCTGCTTTAACAATAATTTCAAACAACTTTATTACTGCTTCATTTTTAGACATGAATAATTCAAATGTTTTGATAAAGGTCAAATCACATTCAAATGTTTAAGACATTTGTTCTTAAAAACTTAGCCGTTTGGGGAACCACAGCGAACAATAACAGGGGGTCTTCTTCAGTGGAGGCATTAATTATTATTCATGGTAAAATGTTGGTAGTTAATGTGATTTCTTTAAAAACCTTTACCTCAGAACATAAAAGACACTAAAATACTTAAATAATGGAACAACACAACACCCTATAGAGTGGTGTCAACAAAAATGTATATTATTTATTTTCCCAAAATGACAATTTTCTCTTCTCAGCCTCGACTGTCTTTTTCTTCTTTTTCAGGTCTTTAGCTCTGATCTTTTTCCCATTTTGTTTATCTTAGCGTGGAAACACATTTTTTCTCTTTCTCTTTCCTTTTTGATTACCACTTTTTTCTTTTCAAACTCTTGGAAGACTCGTCATCTGCTAGCTAACTTGCCGCTGACTAGAAAATGACTGGAAAGTTTTCCTTAAACTAAGACTTCTTGATAAGACAATTTTCCGTGCAACAGATTTTTTTGCTTATTTAAAAAATATATTTTTAGAAATTTTGACTTGTATTTTGGGGGGATGGGGCTGTTCTTCCAGTATGTGTTGCAAAATAGGAAAAGCTGCTGATTGATAGCAACAAGCTGTGATGGTTGTAGAGGTCACCACCAGAGTCTACTTTTTCAGTTACTGTTACAGTTAAATAGTCTCATTTCTACATCTAAACTTGCTCAGTTGCTAGTGTTTTGTTTTGTCCTCTTCTCCTTTTTTGTCTTTTTCTACATTTGGATCATCTGCTTTTTATATAGTTGAAACATTTTTTATTTTTAACCCCCTAAAAAACAAAAAAACATTAAAAAAAATCAAATTTGAAGCTAGAAATTGGCTAATCAAAGTCCAAATTGCCTCAGATTATTTCTACAATATATTGTTATAAAGATCCTTTTAATTTTACTAAGCTCAGACATTATTATTTTTCATTGTTAATTATTTTTCTGCTGATACCATCAAGCAACTTTGGACTCCTAACCAACGTTTTTCCAGGATATGAACTTATTGTTTGCATTTAATTTTAGAGCAACATCTATTTTTTACCTTTTTTCCCTTTGAACGTTCATGCAATCAACAAGAATCAGCTGATTTAAATAGCGTAAACGCTTCACTTCTGTAAATTATTACGTATCATTGCAAAGCTGCTTTTCTCCGTTTCAAAATCCACTGGAATTAATTGCATAAAGAGTTACGGTGGTTGAAAGAACATCAACTTTCCTTTGTTAAGGGGTTAATGCACATTGTTAAAAAAGACTCATACATGTCCTTTTTGTTTATTTTTGTGCATGATGGAAATAATACTCCAAATGAATTTACTGTTAATAGCTATCATGTCTATACTAGTTCATTTTGCTATAAACAAAACCGCCTCTGCAGGCATTGAAAAGGAGATTCTTTAGTTGCACATATTCCCCACGAGAAGAGGACCGAATTCCCCAAAGAAGAGTCGACTGATTCCTTTGGGCTGTCAGGGACGGGGAGGAATTTGCAGTTGAAATTATGGCTCTTGGGATTAAGAGACAAATATATATTTAGGTTTAAGGTCTTTACAGAAAAGAAGTATACGAGGTAAATCACACAGGCAGCCTGAAGACCCACTACGATGAATGTTGTGTTTTTGGTGGGATACTTTAAGAAAATTAAGCTTAAAATTGCATTTATTTATATTTCTCCATTCAAATCATGAATTGGGAGCAGATGAAGAATGTTTGTTGAAAAACGTGTGTTTATTTGGCATGCATTGGTTGGGCCACAATCTATAGCTCCAGTATTGTTCTTCATTTTTGTTGCACCCGTAATGTTAGGTTGAAGTTGTGAGGGGCTGTAAGCTAGCAGGAGGGAATGTAAACAAACATTTGTGTAAACATATGGATGATGGGAAGTGAGGGTGGGCTTGCTCTATACCAACAGTACCGCCCACAACTCAGAGGCGACTTTCTGATTAACTTTTGCTGCTCTGCAGAAACTACGTCTGAGAAAAATGACACGTTTTTGGAAAAAAATGGCATAAATTATAATTAAAAAACCACTGGGAACGCTTTGAAAATAGAACAAAAATATTTGGAGCCAGTCCTTAATATCTTCTTAAAGGTGTCCTGCACTTAAGAACTTTCTTATCTAAATTTAGTTATAGAATTTTTTTTAAATAAAAGGTAAAAAAGATGGAGAAATTCCACTCAACATTCAATTTTACACAAAAACTGAATAAAACAAAATTGTTGTATGTATAAAACATGTATGTATGCTGGATAAGTCAAATGTATGTTTGTTTAAATCTCTAAACATCCAAACATATGAATGAATGCAAACCTTTTGAAATTTTTAGACAAATAGCAGTTCTACCTTTGTCTCTATCCTCACACCATCCCAAAATCAAAATCAAAGATCTGGAAAATCATTGGAAATTCACCTCTACTTTGGCAAAGAGTAACCCCGCCCCCCTTTACCTATTGCTAATAGCTTGTGGCTCTCCCAGCGTATTTCCTACTTCACAAATGCGCTTTTTTTCAAACAACTTATTTTTTCTCGTTTGCTCCAGATTCACAACAATTAAAATTTTCTAAATGTCTCTCCTCCATCATAAGAAAAATGTCACATTCAAATTATGATTTTCATCCACCTGGGTAATAGATGTAGGACAAATCACGGCTTCAGAAATGTATCTTCATTTGCGCTCCTGCAGGATAATCCTCTTCATTTAGTTTAGCTGTGATGTGAAAGGTTTTAGAAAAAGGGCAACTTGGATTCTTTTCCATTCAGGTTAAACCGAGAGTGAACGCCGTCGTCCTTGAAACTTAACAAATAAGTGTTGTAATAACTTTTAATTCAAAGTTTAATATCAAAAGGACACCAATTCTCATTTTCTCCTTCATTGCTCTCCTGTATGCGCCGTCATTCCTGCTCCCCTCCAGGACATTTATTACCTCTTTATCAACTAATTCATAATCATCCCGTGTCTCTGCTTCTTCGGTCGGCGTCTCCCCTCTCTTTCCTGTTTCTGTTAACCTTTCTCTATCTCCCTGACCCCTCTTCCCCTCCGTGTCCCCCCCTGCCTTCCTTCAGAGGCCCGCTAATACATTTGTTATCAACCCGGAGCCTAATTAACATGCCCACTTTCTGTCTCAGTCTCTGCTATCGCCGTTCACTGTCGATACATCTTCTTTATGCTCTCGTTTTTCATTTCACCTTTTTTTTTGTCTTTCATGCTTTACGTCTTCAAACAGACAAACTTCCTCCTCACTGCAGAGGGTCCATTATCTCCACGCAGACAATTTGTCTGTCTGAAAGCCAGCAGGACACTGAGATCCATTTTCGTTTGAGCTCCTCTGTCTTGATTTTGCCTCATTGCAGCAGTGTGTTCTGGTAAATCTGTGTTTTTATGAGTGTATACTCACCATAGCAGCTTTCAAGCTGTGGTATGAGTCTTTGGCAGGCTCCCATGCTGGGCTCATAGGGTGTTTGTGTGATAGTCATTAGCATTTGCTTTCTGCATTGCCCTGGAACACTGTGGAATTGCTCTAAAGGTGCTGCCAAGACCCTTGAAAAACAGTGAAAATCGCATTTGTTTTGTGTTGCCGATGTTTTAAAATCTAAGATGTTTTTACACCTCGGTGTGAGTAGAAAGGCTGAGTTCATTTGCCCTCCACCTCCAGGCATTCACTCCCCTCTTTCAGCTGAAAATGTATTCAACAGATGAATGTCGGTATCAGAGGAGACTCTTGAATCTCACAGACTTTTTTTTTGTTTTTGTTTGGTACATCAGTTTTAGCCCTGAGAGAACTTATTTGTTATCAAGTCCAGCGCATGTGTATTAGAGCAATGTTTGAACAGTGACTTCAGCCTGGGAATGTGTATAATCTGCTGCCAAATACCCGGCTGTTGTGCAGCGTTTTGGCCAGGTGAGCCAGCGTCGCTCACAAAGCCGAGGGAAACGGCAAATATTCTAACAGACAGCAGAGTCGTGGTGCAAACGGTGACGTGGCGAGAGCCGAGGATACAGGAATTATGTTCACATCAATAATTTGAATCTTTCTTGGGCTTTATTGGAAAAGAAAAAATCCAAACTTGTTCTGGCAAATCCTTTGACATGAAAAGGACAAATAACCACAGAAACAATTGAAAACCATTGACTGTACATGAGAATTGGACTGAGTGACGCCTCCCTTTTTAGCGCTCCAAACAGGAAGTACCCACTGGTTACAAAAAGCCAAAATCCCATAGACTTCTATAGAGGAATAAACAGGTATTACTCCTGATAATCCTAATTCTACTTAATTTTTGTTGTAGTCCAAGTTATTCAAGTCATAAACCGACCAATCAGATGCCTTAAAAAAACATGTGGGTTTTCCCAAGCCCACTTTCAGGTAGGGCTGAGAATCTGAGGGTAACTCACAATACAAACATTAAATCAATACTAGAAAAACTTGTGATCTGCCATATATTACAATGACAATATGACTTGTGATAAATGACTATTTCACTGCATCAGTCTTATTTAAATAGGTTCAATAGAACTTAAGATGTATTTCAAATTATCCACGTCTGCATAGGAGGCGAGTATCTAACATTAAGAGGTCCATCCGATTGGTTGAATGTGAAAATGGCTCTATTTAATTTGTTAAATGTGCCCTAAGTTGTCTTTGCATCTGTAAACATCTAAGGTAACCATTTATTACAATTTAAGTTGTTTTTTAATACATGTATTATACAGGCTGATGATAAATTTGTGATGTTTTATGCAGGCATAATCAATATATTACCTTGTTAATCCATCATGATATATCACTATTTTGAAAACAAAAAGATATATTTGTTTCTTTACAACATATTAAAACTTATTAATTAAATATCCTTTGCTACAGTAAAATAAAATCATCAGTAAATACAGTAAATAACGTACATTTTAAGGTAACAAAGCTCCAATTAAGAACTAAAATGCAGAGTATGTCAAATAAGCTCCCTTCAAAGAACAATAAATGTGGAAATAAAATTCAAAATGTGGTATTTTAACTAATTTCATGTCAGATAATGTAATATTATTGATGCACAAAGTGAACATTTATCCAATTACTTTTATGTGATCATTGTGTTTTTACAGTGCTGGCAGCCATTTTCTCCTCATTTTTAATGAAAATTCCTGCTCATATCTTTGATGATCAACACTTAAGTCACGTGCTCCATGTGTGTACCGCTACACACCTGTTGAAACAACCGCGCCGCCACACTCTCTGCTAGAATCTGGTGTATTTTAGTGCCGTTGGCGACATCTTGCTCCAACATGGTGCCGTCCAAAAAAAGTCAAAAGTTGACTAAATTGACTTTATTTAATTGGATTTTTTTTAATTTCCTCCCTTTACTTCTCTTAAAGTGTCGTCTGGGTGCTAGGAAAATAACATTCAGATTTTTACAAAAAAATCTCATAAACATCTCCAGTTCTCAGACTCCAATTGGAGACAACCCAGATGAGGAACCCTGTGACAGAGACAACAGCGCTAACCAGCACACTAACCTAATGATATGTTTCCCTTTACCATGTCTGATGCACAGATAATCTGATTTTTCTGCAATGTCTTGTATGATTTTAAAGCAGAAAACAGAATTGCAGCCCAAGAAAACCAAACCAAGACTGCAAGAACAGAAGAAATGTTCAACGTTCCTCCTCTGTCTTCAGATACAAATCGGTTTTAACAGATTAGCTTAGCCTGATGAACAGTATTTCTTACAAAGCTTTATTAAAGAGAAGGCAGCTGATAAGTGAATCTCTGCTAAAACAAGTAAAAGCAAATATGTAGACAAAGGTGTAAAAGAATTGTTTCAGTGCTTCTAGTACAATTCAATTCTCATAAACTTGAACACCAGTGTTCGTTTTTTGCATTGGATCTGTTTTATTTGTCTTGTCTTTTTAATGAGACAGGTAGTTCCAGGTTTGCCCCCTCTGTGTGGAGGCCAACACTGATGGGGTGCAACTGCTAGTGAGTAATGCTAGCTGTCTTTTTTTTTTGGCTCATTGTTTAGAGGCGGGAATGAGCCTTTTTCTCGAAAAACACTGAAACAAAGGCGAGCAGGAGGAGATAAACAGAAAGTGGGAGTTCTGCTGCTTCAGCCAAAAGTTTGCCCTTTTTGTGAAACCCGCGGGCCCATTTACATAAAAACACAAATGATCCCCACAGAACATTAAGGAAAACAACAGTTTGTTGTGGAGATATAATATTGTTCATAGGAATACAGAAAATAAAAACCTGAAGAAACACAGTGGAAACATATAATTACTTTGTGCTAAATGACAATGTCTCTTCTAATGCATTGCCTTTAAGTGGTGCATAGAAACAGTTTTTTCATCAGATTCTTGGCCAGTTAAAGGCCAGCTGCTATGTTCAATTTATACATTATATGTCATTTTGGTCTTTGCTATACATGCGGGTTATACTGACTTCATCCATGCTTCCTGCGTTTGTTTTTCTTCCATGTGCGCAGATGTCCGTCGAGGGTTTCGGGTCTTTGCGTGAAATTTGGTTTCAAGCTGTTCAAAATGTTTGTTTGGTGGAGTCTTTATATATTTTAGATAGTTTATACGCAGTTATTACATAAATCTTGGGCAACTGCTTGTGATTTGATGCAAGTCTGTGACTTTCCACGACCATTCCACGTATGTCTAATAGTCTTTTCACTCTCGATGTATAACTTTTGTATTGCATATACTACGCATATATCACGTTAAAATTACGTAATTAATGCACAAATTACTACGCATTAATCACATGATGTGACTTTTGAATGTCAATGTGAAGAAATTCAATGAAGTGCGGGTTTTCGTGTTCTTATTCGTGCTTCTCACGTGGTTTTAACGTGTTTCATTCGTGATACATTTGTGAGAAATATCCCATAAAGACCACAACTTTTCTTACTTTTTCCAGGTATAATGATCAATTTGAGCAAATCATGCATGTGACTGATGTGTGTTTGTAATGCTGCATTATTCTCCCTTTTTGCTCTCTTTCCTACTGATTGGTCAGTTTAATGTAAAGGCTGATTTTTACTGGTCCATCTGCGGTGTGTCTCTGTTGCGTTGACACAAAAAACAATAAAAAAAAAAAAAAAGCGCAAAAAAATAAAACGCCTCCGTCATGTCTGGGTCTGACATCCCAATGCAAGCTTAAAAGAGGATTTCTATTTCCAGTCATGGTAAAAAGTCAGAGAAACAGGAAACAGGTCCTCGTTTTCAAAATAAAAGCTGAAGATGTAAAGGAAAGGTTTGACCCGTACACACGATGCAGTCTTTTGGGTTGCCTGTGGAGGTTCATAGAGAGGAACAGCTGGATCTTAAGTTTAGTTTCAGAATCAGAAGCAACTTTTTTGCCAAGTTTGATTACACATACCAGGAATTTGTCTCGGTGATGATGGTGTCCAATCCGCACCAACACACCGAGGCAGCCATCCGCGGCGCCAAGAACGGAAATGAACAAATGCAATTCACATAAAAAATGCACAACAATTGTACAACAAACAACACACAACTGTAAATTCAAGCATGGGAAATCAACAAAGTCCAAAAGGAGCTCCTGGTGCAGCTCCTGTGGTATTTGTACAACTAACTCAGAGGACTTCATGACAATGAAACATGCCATTGTTGTGTGTGTGGTAAGTGTATCGTGAAGTCCTCATAAGTCTGATGAACTCAGGACGAATACCCCGTGCACACATATGGTGTAATAATGCCCATGGGACGCCCATAGGCCTAATTTTTATCTGTGCACCTAAGAAGTTTTGGGGGCTTTGAATGGATGAAGAATCCGTACGATGCTCCTTTGTCTCACTTACTTTATCCTCACTTCCCCGTATGTGTTGTAGACATATCTGCTATGACCTGCTGAACGTTTTCTCTCTACATTCTCATCAAGCGGTCTACGACCTTGATAAACAGACAATCCACCTGTAAGAGCAGTTGTGACTAAACGTTGAACGACGTGATTATCAGTATGACTGTAGTTGTTAGTAGTTAACAGACTGAAAAAAACATTCAGAATTTGTACTTCTTTGTGATGAAAACTCTTCTCTGTTGTTTCATTTAGGTTCATAAAGAGGCTTTGCTTCATTAGCCTTCACATAATGGACTCTGAGCTGGAACACTTTGACCATACAGCTTCTGGAGAAAATGACAAATGTCTGGGCTTCAATCAAGGACTGAAGGATGTGCGCATTTGCATGGAGTGTCGCGTGCGCGCTCTGCTGTCGCGCTCCGTCTGTCTAAATCTGTATTGATCCCGAGGTGTTGTTTTGTGTAACTGATGGTCTGCTGTGCTTCACTTTCATTAAGTCCGGCTTACACACAAATGATGACTGATGAAGTCAGCAGCGCGTCGATTGATCAGCATGCTTTTAAAATGGACTTCTTTATTTATTTATTTTTTTAGCTTTTTAGATCCACTTGTGTCGCGTTTCCACATCCTGGTGCAATCTCTGTCAGGGAGTAAGCCAAATGTGTCAAAATGTACCTACGGTACAATCACGGCTGGTATTTGCAAAGATTTACCTTCTTTATCCTCACCCACACAAGCAAACACACTCAGATGGTCAAAGTGTTTATTCTCACTGTTGTCAGTAATCCCCCGGCTTTCCGTTTCTGTTTATATTTCTGGATCTCTCACTGATGTCTTCTCATTATCATTAAATAGATGACTGGAGCCTCTTTTCCCTGTTTTTAACTGTTTCTTGTTCTAAACTTTTTTTAAGAAAAATCTTTTGTTTTAAATTTTACTCAGATTTTTGATGACACAAATCTGCAACTTACTTTGAGATATTTTAAGATCTCCTATCAGTTTGTATGCAGTAATGCTGAGCAATATGGAAAAAAAATGTATATCACGATATAAATTATTTTATAACACAATAACGATATATATCACGATATATGATAGTTAAGCATATTTTATTTTATTTATCTGAATAAAAAAATGTCATAGCTTACTTTTCTGGCTATTTCAATTTACTGAAAAGTCACAATTGAGAAACAAACATTTTAGTGCAGCAATAAAAATCACATGAAAACAGATTTGGCTGATGTACAACATTTGTTGTACATACAACAAATACTTTCTATGAAAAACGTTTATTAAAGTGCAACAGTTTCACGTTTCTGAGTAGAAAAACACATTTATGCACAAAATTCTGCTGGAATTACATAAATGGCATCAACTGTTGAAGAGTTACCAAAACACTATAAACACTGAAGATAAAGCTCCGATGTTAAAGCTAATTTGTTTTTTTCAGAACTTATGTCAGTTAGCGACTTCAGTCTCAATTTTGGGTGGAAAAAAAGCTCTTGCTAGTTTAACTTAAAAAAAATGGAAGCTTCACTGACACTTTATTTTGAAGGTTTGTTTATGTCCGATGCACATTCGGTTTTGTTTTAGTTCATAAACAAAATCTTCCATTATTCTATTTTTCAGAGCAAAAGAGATTTTACTAAATTTATATTTTTTACTACACTTTACTATATTTATAAAGATTGCAAGTCAGCGTTTTTGGACGTTGCAAATATTCGTAATCGAATTTTTGGGAGCAGATCGCAAGCATCTGAGTACTCGGATACTTGTTACAACGCTGTTCTACAGCTTTGGTTTATCTCTTATTTTTTATAATCTCATATGTTTTATTTTTATGGACTTTCCTTGAGTGATAGAAGGTTTGTTGTGTTAGCATCGGTGTGGGAGGAGCCTCCTTGCATTGTTTACATATCGCCGTCTTTTGCTCATCGTTGGACGTCTTGAATCCGTAATGTAACCAAATTCCTTTTTCTTTTGATGAAAGTGTTTCTTATTTGGCTGCCTGAAAACAACTTCAAGTTGTTGCGCGTCCATCGTTCTACACTTACACTAATTAACATAAAGAATGTCAAATTTATTTGGTGGGGAGTGAGTCATCCAAAACATCAAAAAGTGACCATACGTCCATATATGATGAGATGAAAGAGGCACAAAGTGTAAAAATCTGGGAAAATTAAAAAAATAATGTTCATATTATGTTAATGAAATCAGATTTACATAAAAAAATAACTATTTAAAAGATTTAGATTTTAGAAATTTAAGGCAGAGTATTAGGGCCATTTTACGAGCACAAACACTTTATGGTTGTAAATTTATGAGAAAAAAAATTGTAACTGTTGTATAAGTTGTATATTTATGACTTAAGAAGTCATTAGAAGTCTTTTGCTGAACTTTTTTCTTGTAAATAACATGTTTTAAAGTCGTAAGTGTCCAAATCTGCTGATTTATGACGATTGCATAAACAGTTTAAGAGTTACAGTAGTCAGAAGAATGAAAAGCTCTGGTTTTTAAGGGAGAAACAGTAATATTCTGGAAACATGATGCTCAAAATTCAGGAAAACATTTGCCTAAATCCCACCAGGAATTTGTGTAACATCCCTGGTGTCAATCCAAGTGTGATTTTGCACCAGTTTTTCCAGCAGCTCAGAGAAACACAACAACCTTTTATGATTTACAGCCTTTCACTTTCCATTTGAAAGTAGCTGTTAAAGCTAATTTGATCTAATGAAAACCTCCACAGGACACGTTCCCGTTCCGTCTATACGATGATAATAGTGACCTATTATCACTGCTGCTGATTACTTCCAGCTTTAGCCGAGCGGGAGCCTCGTTTTTCTGCCTGTTCACGTCAGGAGACTTCAAACTCTTGTGGAGAAAACGCGACATGAAGATGGTAAACTTCCATAACAACAGAGTTTCCTGACAGCCAATTTGTTATTGCATTTGTAAATAACAAACAAACAAACATCACCTCCCACACATGACTTTTTACCGTGCTGCTAATCCCATTCTCCCCGCTCTGCTCTTTATCTTTATTGACAAAAATGATTCTTATTCTCTCCGGTCTTTTTTCTCTTCGTTTGAATCAGCTCTTTAAATAAACACATTTTCAGTCTTATGGCATATTAGTCATTTAGCTGTTATTTTTATCCGTTAAAGGTGATTAATTCTGAAGTTTACCTGTTCTGTAGACTAAACTAGGAATCTCAGATGTAATTAGATTTCTTTGTCATCTGCTTGTGAGTCAATAATGGAGCTTTAGCAGCATTAATGAATACAGATATTTGAAGTTGAAACAGAGAAATATCCGTATGCTTTGTACTCAATAGATGTCATCTGATTTATTTACTTTGTTTGCTGTAAAAAAATCTGTTCCCCTGCTTGGATATTTTAACAAAAGTGATGCATTTTTATGTGATTATTTTATACCATCCAGCATTTTAATTAATCAAATAAATTGTTCTTTTTTTTCTAAGTAAAACTAACAGTTTTTCTCTAAATCAACCTGCATTTTGTTTGATCTGAGACAACCACAGTGGATGGCTGCATATTCATATTTTAAATAAATATTTCTTTAATTTTTGGCTGCTCCCTTCAGGCGTCGCCATACAGAATCCTCCGCCTCCATCCAGCACTTCTTTAGCTTTAAAGCAAAAGCTTCAAACTTTGAAAAAAAAAGAGTTAGTGAAACTTCTAACAAAAGAACAATAATTATGCAATTAATAACTGAACAAACTCATTTTATACAGACAATATGTGAATGCATTCCTGTTCTAAATTCTTGCATTTATGTACTTTAGTAGAAAAAAATGAATTGTGTGGTTTGGAAAGTGACTTAGAAAGTCCTAATGGATTATTTCACAGAAATAAAATTTGAGAAGAAGTGACTGAAGTTGCATTTTGCCACAAAATACCTGCAGTTTTAAGGAAATGTAAAACCCCTCCTGGTTTCTGACACAAAGTTTCTTAGATTTCTTTTTTATGGAACTCTGGCTTCTTGTGGAACTCAGTTTTTCTTTCTTTTTTTTTACAGAATTATTTTTTTTGGTTTAATATTTTGTTCAGAACTGTGTGCTTTTTTCTTTTAGAACTCAGTTGAATTTTCAAAACTACTTTTATTATACAGTAAAATTATATATTGGTTTTTGGATGTCTGGTTTTCTACAGAACTCAGTTCTTCTTTATTTTTACAGGAATCAGTTAATTTATCTTTTAACAGGACTGCAGTTTATAAATTTGTTTCTTATAAATTTTTGCATAACTTTAAATAAAATTTAAATATTTCTCAAATTTTTTTTTGCGTAACTCTGCTTCTTTACCGAGCCCCTAAAGCAGGGGGGTCAAACTCTGGTCGCGGGTCGAACAGGATAAACATTTATTGAACACACTAGAACTACAACTTTAAAACTGTAACTTTTTAATGTCACTATGAAAAAAGACAGGCAGGTATATTATTCTAGAATAAATATACTTAAACCTTAGATAACTTTCAATATTTTACTCTCCATAAAAATATATCGAAATTAGTAGAAAGTTAGACATAAGCGCAATGTAACATCGGTAACAATGAAATAAATATAATGATCTGGTGGGCCAGATATAATTATCTGGAGACTTTGACACATGTGCCCTAAATGGACATCAAAGTAAAAAAGAAAAAAAATGGAAGTAATAAAATACATTTGTGTTTATGTATATGTATTTTTTTCTCGTTACTAACTGGTTTTGCACTGGATATTCACTGAAAAAAATCTTTAAAAAAAAAAAATTGAAGTAAAAAATATTTCTTTTTCTAAAAAGAATTTGAAACCAATCTGGCAAAAAAAGGTTCACAAGATGCTCCGTGTCATTCAACTTCAAGCATGGCTCAGATAAACAAACAACTTGGGTGTTTTTTACCCGTCAAATTATGACTTTTTTTCTCATAAATGGATTACTTCTTTCTTGTAGATATACATGTTTTTAAAGTCGTAAGTTTACGACTTTTAAGCAAGTTAATTTATAAGAAAAAAAGTCATAAATTTAGCCGAGGACTTCTAAAACCATGAATATAAGACTTTATTCTCATTATTTAACAGCTTTTCTCTCATAAGTTTTGGACTATAAGGTATTAATTAAAAAAACCTGTTTGCACCTGTAAAATGGCCCTAATACCCCGCCGTAAATGTCCAAAATTTAAATGTTGTTTTTAAATAGAAAATAAATCTCCTTTCTTTAACATAACATTTAGATTTATTTTTCTTTGTTATATTGGGGATTTTTTTTAATTTTTTTTACACAAATTAGTTTTATTTTCAATATTTTTTATATCATATTTTTTCACAGGACTTAATTTTTTTAACAAAACTGATTCCATCCCCCTAAAAAACGTTACTGTGGTGTTTCCTTAACTCCAGCAAACAGTTTTAATATAAACGTGTGAGCGTTCCACTTTCTAACTCCAAACCCTTCGTTGATGCGTCTCTGTGTGAACCGTCGTCTCCTTGTCTTTTTATTGAGCAGTATTATTAGCTGTGATCTCCCCTCCACCCCCTCCACACACAGCATGAGAAAATGAATTAGCGGCGAGATAATACTTTGAAATGAAGCTGCACGCCTGCGGTGTAATAAGCATTGAACTGTACATTAAAACCTTGATGGAAATAATACTTTGGTTTGCCCACCTGGTAATTAGTTTTAAAAGTTTAAAGGAGATTTCTAAACTACTTTGGTTTTTTCCTGTGTCAGATTTTCTATGCCTGGGTGTATCTATTTTTTTTCTTGAGAATATTTCTTCAGCACTTATTTTCGTCCTCAGTGTTTTCTCTGTCTCGGATCTCTCTAAATACCGTGGATTATCAAAGAACCGGGGAGGTTAAGATCACACAGCTCGTGTGAAATCCATGTCCTCAAGTGTGAGGTGAAGAAGCGTGTTTTTAATCCTGGACCTCTGTGTGTCAGCGTGCGACGGCGTGTCACCAAAAGCCAGCGTGTGCCTGTGAAGGGATAACAGCCCAGGACCCATTCCAGGTCCCGTCTTGACGTCTTCACACTGACAGAACACAAAGTCCTTGTCTGTCTGAATCTGCCGGAGAACAAAGCGTCTTAAGACATCTTATCCCAGCAGAGCGACCAGGTACGTGGGCGGCCTTGATGGTCGGCCATCAGGGAAGAGCTAACCTAGAAAACGGCGGCGATCCTGTCAGGACCTTTCGCCGCTGCCTCGCCATGTTCACACGCAGACAGGACAGTGAAGACTCAGAGGACGCTTCATCCCCGACATTCACCATTTATCTAACCTTTAAAATGTATTCAAGCAATTATATTTTTATTAAAACCTGTTTTCTGATACATTTGCTCTCCTGTATTATAAGATAACTATTTTTTAACTATACATAAATATTTAGTTAAACTATTTTTAAACGAAAAAAAATGTTTCTTTTCTTAATAGGAAAAGAAGTTATTCACATGTAAAATGTATCTAGATGCTGTGTAAGAAAGTTATTACCTCTCCTGCTAAATGATGAATAATCCATGACTCAGCACATTTTTGTAGACATTTGCGTTTTCTCTAATAGCTGTAAAATCTAAAAGTTTCCTGACTAAGCAAAACAAACTCAATGACAGTTTCCATTCCGCTCACCTTTCGACCAATTTTCAAAGTCTTCCCAGTTATCTTTTGATTATGATCATACTTATTAGAAAGCTGAGAGCTTTCTGTTTACACTCGCTCCTGTTAGCTTACTCACACCAAACGTTGGCGGTGCAACAACACGCGCTTGTGTATCCTTGGGGGTCTCTCTATCCATCTTTCTCCCTCTCATTCTCTGGTCCAGCAGCTTGGATGTGAAAAATGAAGATGAACTATTTTTCTGCAGGTGGATACATCAGAATGGAGCAGAGCAGGGAACTTGTGGCCCACCAGCGCGTTTTTGACATCATAAATAAACTCTTTTGTAAACTGTATTTTTTTACCGCTCATGATTCACCACAATTTGAATGAAGAAACACTTGGAAATGCAATTTTAAGCTAAATTTTCTTAATATATGTCCTCCATCGTGAGAAAAATGCCACAAGAACTTGTTAAAAATACACATTTTAAACAGCAACTTTTAGTTTGAAGGAAATATCAAAGTTAATTTGAAGGTTTTGATAGTCTGCAGAATCACACTGAGAACAGATATTTACAAATGGATACAACTTGTGAAGAGATTTATTTAAGATTTAAATTTTTTTTTACCATCTTTAAATAAAGAAATATTGGTTCATAGTTAAAGACCGAATGAAAATTGTTTTTGACATGTTCTTGCTGTATTTTCTGACGATTGAGGATATATAAAGAAAATTTATATTATTAATATTTTTTAGTCAAGTTGTCTAAAAAAAAAAGAGCGTTTTTGTGATGTTTAAAATTCGCTGGGCGTGCCACAAGCTCTTTTTCTCTGAGCTCTTGGGGAACAGGCAGGGGAAAGGGGGCGGGGTTGCTCTGCAAACACTCCCACTCCACAAGTTGGGGACAAATTTCTAATGAACTCCTGCCGCTCTGCAGAAACTATGTCCCAAAAAAACGACATTTTATTTTAAATTTTGGATAAAAACAGCATAATCATGATCATGATTATACTTGTAATTGATAAAAGTAAATTATGCCATCGATCTACTTCGTTCTGCTTTTAGACATAAATTTCAGATTATAATCATTTATAAAAGCCTAATTATGTTGGTAATATTGTTCCTGAAAGATGATGCTGCAATTTTTTTAATTCGAGTCTTTTTTAACTAAACCACCAGAAAATCAATTTGACCATCATCTCTGTCATGATTTACTTTGGAGGCCAATTACCAAAGATGAGTATTGAGCGTGCTTTCCTTAAATACCACAGATGCACATAAATTTAGGCTGTTTCCCTCAGAGAGGCAACAATATGATGGAATAACACACTGCTATTGGCTCAGCAAATTCTCACCCAATTCCATGACGGAGTACATGACACAGTGATTTGGTCCAGGGACAGCTCGTCCTGCAGAACAAAGCGGCGATGCTACAGGATGTCGTCTGTGGATGGCGTGCACATGCGTGCGTGTGCACGTGTGGTGGTATTTTTTACAGTTTCTCTGCACAGAAAGACTGCTATTCAACATAGCTGGCATACATTTAGCGCCACACAACAGTGTGCAGCAATTCCAGCCAAGACCAAATGGCTGGAGGTAAAAATCTCTGTGGTACAGACAACGAGCAGCTGTTAACCCTTCATGTGCCAGCCCGGATAATTGGCTGAAAAAGCCTTTTGTCTGAGAGAAAGAGAGAAGAAGGTGCTACGGAGGGAGGCATGTTTGTGTGTGCGCGAGTGTGTAATTTGCACGCGCTTGTGTATCCTTGGGGGTCTCTCTATCCATCTTTCTCCCTCTCATTCTCTGGTCCAGAGCTTGTTACCATGGCAACGTAGAAGAAGAGGTAATGCTGTTGGAGTCCCAAAAATTGTATTCTTTTTTTTTTTTTTTTTCCCTGACACGCACACATATGAGCACACACAGACACACACACGCGCCGCTCCTTCATCTATCTTGCACATATACAAACTGGCAGGCTGTAGCGATTGTGTGTGTGTGTGTGTGTGTTTATCTGTGTGTGTCCAGTACAGCTTGTTCATGCTGGCAGGCAAAAGCATACAGACACACGAGCAGAGAGAAATGGGATGAGGGAAAGCAGGACAGGCGGAGTGCTGCAGCACAGAAGACGAGGTCATGCAAGAACAGCAGTATAGTTTATTTATGCCACTATGGAGAGATAATTGCTTTCACTCATTCATTATTTCTTGGGTTTCCTCTGCTTGTCAGATTCTTGTCCAACAGGTAGTTGTGGCCCTGTAAGGTGCCATAAAGCAAGGTTAGCTGGTTTACAACCGCCCTGCAGAACAGCAGAAAGCACTCTGCGGCTCGACTTTAAACTTGTTTGTTCTGTTCTAGCTCGTAGGCCGGTGCTTTAGGGCATTCAGTAATGCTGTTTTATTGTTGGGTTTATGATCGCTGAGGGTAGCTTTGACCCACTCAGGCTTAGATTTGGTTTTCATGCGCTGCTTTCTTGCTAGAAAGTCAGAAGCATAAATCTTCTGGTGTCCAATTTTGGTGAGCCCACGGGGGCCGTCGCATCGTTTTCTTTTCCGACAGCAGGGACTCCCGCTGCTGGAGTGTGTCTGCTGGAAGGTTCAAAACCTTCAAGGGGGCTCCTGTGCATGCACACATTTTCACATGAGGGTATGTGGGTTACTGTTGTCTCCATCATCTGGACTGGGCTGGCTACAGTCGTGACCTCTGGCATCGTGTTCCCTCTGAAACCAGCTGTTCTATCAGTCAAAGTTAATGTGTTAACTAATCTATGAAATAAATGCAATTTATGTGTATGATTTAATGAAAATCACTTTTTTTTGTGTATTTCCTATTCAATTGTAGTGGTCCCCCATTTATCACAGAAGTTACATTTTAAAAATTCACTGGAATAGATAAAATTGAATTGAAAAGTTTTTTTTTTTTTAATTTCATTTTTATTCATTAAAAAAACATACAATATAAACTTGAGTTTTAAACTCAAGCATGATAGAAAAGGAATAAAAAATGAAAAGGGGACAGAAAGAAGAAAAACTTATTTTGTCTGCCCCTTTTAACAATCAATAAATCAATGAATCAATAAAAAAAAAAAGAAAGATACAGATACACAAGCATTCGGCTGATTCATTACACAATAAGAGAAAATTTGCCCTTGCATGTTCAAGCGACCACTTTCAAATGAAACGCATGTATAATATGTTCAAAATTTCTGTTTTAGAACTCTACGCACCAAACATTTTCCCGTTGAATGTGCATTGAAAGTGGATCCAGATTGAACTTTGACCAATCAGGGACCTGGATTTGGCAGTGACGTATGGATGAACTCTAATTTACGGATGTGCAAACGGTCTGGGGGGCAGCATGGTGGGGCAGTGGTTAGTGCTCTTGCCTCACATAAAGAAGGCCCCTGGTTCAAGGACTTGGCAGGCTGCCTCCATAAATTAGAGGTGACATTATCAGTCCCTACCAAATCCAGAAACAGAATCACCAATGGGAGATCTTTCTGTGTGGAGTTTGCATGTTCTCCCCGAACACGCGTGGGTTTTTCTCTCTAGATTTCGGCCTCTTCCCACTGTCCTAAAACATGCTCCATAGGTTAATTGGTGACTCTAAATTCTTCATACGTGTGAATACGAGTGTGTGATTACGACCCTTTGACAGACTGATGACCTGTTCGTGGTGTACCATGAGTGACCACAGGCTCCTGCCGCCCCGTGGCCCCAAAGGGGACAAAACTGATTTAGAAAATGGATGAATGGCCAACCATTTGAAATCTGATCATGGAGGAGAAATTAATAATTGTGATCGGTCGAAGTGATATTACACCAAATATTTTATATATCGGAATGGAGCTGTGACAGAAAAAGCTTAGAGGAAGATTTGTGAAATTTGCACCGCTTTGTCACTTCACCTCTTCCAACTGTAGGTGGCAGACATGCACTAGTAAACAGCAGAAAAAGAAGAAGAAGAAGCCACAAGCTGTTTGTCCGGTGTTCTTGAACACGCGTCACATGATCGATGGAGACGTAGCATAACTTCAGTATTATTTGTTCACCTGTCAGGGGTCGTCAAAGCAAACCAGCGTTCACTGATTGGAACTGGTGGTTTGGCAGAGTTTTTTCCAGGCTGGGGACTGGCACAGGGTCCCCTAATACGTAGCCCCTATTTTGACTACATAGTAAGACAGTAGCGTAAAGGGTTTTGGCCAAGAACTCACACTGGATGAAGCTCATTGCCCCCACTGGGAATTGAACCCTAATTTCCAGACCTGCACTTTGAGTTATCCAGCCACCTATAGTGTAAGATTAAAGATTTATGTTGATTTCACAAACTGAAAACATTCTGTACAGGCGACAGTGGAGACACGTTCTCCTTTTCCATTTCACTGATAACGTATTTCACGTTTGTCTATTGCTTATTTAGTGTTTAGATCTCACATTAACTGTTGTGATGCAGAGGGGCGTTCCCGAGTTTGAGAGAAGTCAGATATTTTATGTTGTGCCCTGACTGCAAAAATGGCAAATGTATCATTAAAAAATGTCAAACTTTTGATCAGAACCTGAGCTGATCAATAATGGATGACCAACAGTGGGCCAATAAATCTTCAAACTTCAAACTTCTACAGCTGAAAAAGATAAGGACGATTTTAACACTGAAGTCACAGATTTCTGACCAGAAATAAAGACGTATGGACTTTATTTACAAGTATTGGTCTGGGAATTTTGTGCTTGTGTTAAAGAGGTCGTCTATGTAAAAGTCTGTCTGGGATATTCATCTTGGTGTGATTTGGGAATCAGATTTAACCGCTTTAAATTTTAAATTCTTCATTGACCCAATGTGAACTGGCTATGTTTATAAAAATATGCCGATATAAAATATAAAACCCAATTTGTCATTGGTTAATACACTGGGTTCACATGTTTGTAAATCTGACTCTGAAAGCATCTCACCACATCACAGCTATTGATGCCTTTTATGACCATTTTGTTAAACTTCAAAATAGTTTGAATCAATATTTAAAGAGATTGTTGTTTGTTCAAAGGGACTTTAAACCAATCAATCTTTCAGTAATACTAATTTTTTAGAAAATATATTTTTATCAAAAAAGATTGGTTTTGTGGCTCAAATGGTGAAAAAGAAAAAGCAGAAAAACATCTTTTTTCCCCTTTCAGGTCTTGCATTTGTTTAGAGAAAAAAATGTTGAAATGGACAGCAGGTAACCACTTAGTACTTTTTGTTTGCCAGACTGTACTCTGGAACTAAAAAAAATTATTCTTTTCAACACAAAAGGAATGGAAGTATTTGAATCCAGTGAAGGTTTAGAATAAAATAGGAGTTATAAAGCCTGAATCACTGAAGTGTGGGGTTGAGCTGCAAAGAAAAAAGAACTTTCAATGACAACAACACTAAGTGGACTTCCTTACTTTGTTAGAATCAATAGAATCACAACTTTCTTCCGTTCTCGTTTTCCATTTCAGTTTTGATTTTAGGCTTTCCACCAATTGATGCAAAAATTTGTGTGTTTGCTGTTCAGTTTCAAAAAAAAAAATTACCCAATTACTTTTTTTGCATTCAATACCAATGGTGCTTGGAATAAAACCAACTGAACAAGCTTTACATAGAGCGTTTTGTTTATATTTTTCTTTTTTTATGTACTTTTAATGCTCTGCGGTCTAATTTGTGGCCATAAAAATGCTCTAAACCTGCTAAATAAAATACATAACACTGATATTTACAAGCTTCAAACTCAGTCAAACTGCAGTCTTCAGTAAAAGGTCAATAAGTGAAGCCATCTTTGCAAATTTGTGCTGCTCACTCAGATTCCGTCTGTAATTACAGCAGATTTAAACGTGCTTATCCCTGAGCTGCAGGCAAAAGCATCCACATGGTCATAATAAACATGCATGTAAATGTGCAGGAATTCCGACGGCTGTCTGTCCAATTACATTTTCAGATGTATTCCAGTAGGAAAATGTCAGCTTCACGAGGCGGACCGGCGTAGCTCTGAAGCGGCGAGGACGCCGTCGGAGGCACGACAGGCGTGTGACATGGCTGTTAACGTCTGGGACGCAGATCACAAGCATGATAATGACCGTGATTACATTACTAAATCTGTTATGTTCTGGATGACAGATCTCATTAACATGTAAACAGCCCCGAACACGGAACGCACACTCACCTGGACGGAAATACATTTCTATATGAAGGGAATTGAAGGAGATTAAAAAACGGGGATTAGATGACACAAATGTATCATAAGATACAAAGACACAAGCTGTGATTCCTTTTCGTCCCACTCTAATCGTCTTTAGGTCTGTTTTCAAAGAGTTCCTAGTGGTATTTTAATTATGATTTTTAGCCAAAATATATATTTAAAAAAACTTGCGTTGTTTTTTATGACATAGTTGTTATGTTACCACTTAAACCACAAGGAATGTTTTGAGCTTTTAATGTTTCGATATAGTAGGTATTTAAAAAATACATGAAAATAAAAGTATTTTATCTACACTTAAAAGCAAGAGCACTGTCCAAGCAATACAAAAATACGTTACCTTGAATGTATATAAACAAACGTACAATCTTGTCTTAACAGAGTTTCTTTGTGGATGTTTAAAGCCTTGTTTCCACTGAGCGGTTTGTTTAACGCCGCATGCGTGCTGCAGACCACTAGCGTGTCATTGTGACGACTACAAAAGCAACAACAATGGGGGTTGTCCCGCAGCTCGCCTGTACTTTTTGTACATCATGTATGACAGAAATTTAATGTTGTTTGAAAGAAGATTGAAGAACGGAACGGAAACGCTAACTTATATTGATGCTTCCTAATGTCGTCATCACTTCCTGCCAATCAACGGGTGGCTACAGCGGGTCTGCCCCAACCGACCCGCTCCACATTTCTATGGATCTGCAATCTATGGGGGGGCCCACAAGAGGTATGGTTCATTGTCCATTTTACAATGAAAAAGCTCAGAGGAAATGAAGTCGGAAGTTTCCCAGAACGTTATGCAGAAAACTGGAAGTTATTATTTTGGTAATTTTATTTTCCCTTTTTTTTCTTAGAAGTTTTAATGCACATCTATTAACATATGGACCTATTTACAAAATTATAAATCAGCTCAGTGGCCTCGTGGAGGAGTGTCTGCCCTGCGACTGGAAGGTTGTGGGTTAAAATCTTGGCTGAGTCATTTCAAAGACTCTAAAAATGTCACCCAGTGGGCATGTTTACATTAAAAGATCATCTGGACCCCATAAGACAGTGCGCTGAGCAATTTTTTTTTTACAAGTATTTTCATCTTAAATCCTGTCCACCTTTGTCATGGGAGCCCAAAAGAGAGCATGAAGGTTAAGAGGTTGGATTGGGGGGTTAAACCCCCAAATGGTTCTCAGCGCGGCTGTGTCTGCAGCTCACCTCTCCCCCAGGGGATGGGTCAAATGCGGAGAACAAATTTCACACACCTGTGTGCGTGACAACTGATGGGACTATATTCTTCAAGGTAAGGCATAGTTTCTGCAGAGTGGCAGTAGTTTGTTTGAAATTAGCCTCAGAGTTGAAGGCGCTGAGTAACCCCGTCCCCCCTTCCCCTCCCCATTGCTGAGAGCTCTCTGTAATATTGGAGCTACCCAGCCGTACAGTTTTGAGTCAGATGAAAACAAAGCCATATGTGGATCTAACAGCGGATGCACTAGAATGCAGGGAGAATGTAGTCCACCATATTTTCTACATCACAAATACGATCTTGTAAAGCAGCATTTTCATCTGTTCCTGATTAACAGTGATTTGAAAAATAAAAATACTCACAATTTTATGGTTAATTTTGACACAAGAACTTGTTAAATAGACCATTTTCATTGGAGTGGGTCTTTTAAGTTCATGCATTTACTGGCAGCAAACATCCTCGTGCATTCACACTGTTCCTGTAACCCGTGAATCCCAGGAAAACGGACGTGCGCTCTAATCTCCCTCCGTCTCCTCCTGCCCTCATGATAAACTGCCTGTCCAACATTGTTTTCTTATCTCTCTGCGTGCATGTGTGTGTGTGTGTGCTCAAGTGAATGAACGCTGCTTAATGATTGTTTCTGAAAAAGACGGTCAGGGAGGCTGTGCAGGAGTGTGTGTGTGTGTGTGTGTTTGTTTTAGACACACTAAGTCCCCAGAGCTTGGCTCTTGCAGCATTTGGAGACAAACATTAACGGCACCAGATGCCTCTTTCTGCGTCCTTCTTCCCCGCTTCGTCTGATCTTTTGTTCTCCTCTTGCAACCTGTTATTTGTCAGTCTGTAACAGCTCATCGACATCACTGATTCTTTTGTCAATAAAAAGTTCTCAACCCTGAATTTCATAGACTACAAACTATCATTTATCAATAAACAACTCTTTTACTGCATTTTTTTTTTAAAGAAAACAATTGTAGAATTTAAGCCACCCTCACCCTACCCGTTTACCCTGTGCTTTACTGTACTCTTCTGCCCCTCTGGTCAGAGCTGGTTGAAGAAAAAAAAAATTCCACTTTTAATGTTGGTTTTACCTCCATAGCAACTATTGAATGTTATGGTCACTTGGGGAAGACGTATAGGTCTATGTAATTTTTAGAAGAATCGTCAAAAGTAATTCTTTTGGTTTCCTTGGCAACTGAGGTTTTTGTTAGCCACGCCCACATTCCTAATATATTCATGCCATATGTCGAATCGTTTTGTTCAGTTTGAGCCTACAATAAAAAAAAATTTAAATTTTCACTATACTCTGGTAAAAACATTTGCGAGTAACATGGGAAGGCCACTTCTGCAAGCTAGCCATGCTAACGCCGTTCAAAATCTATAAACTTTTTTTCTGAGGTAGCTTTTCAATGATGCTAGAGGAGTAAGGAGGTGATAGATCGAAATTCCTTAGAGGACTTGAAATTTATAGAATGTACAAAAGGTGATTTAAAATAAAAAGAGGAGGTGGCGGCGTCCTCCTGAGGTCAAAGGTCAACAAAACTTTGGTTGTTGATGTGGACTTTTGTGAAGATCGCTCAGACAAGTTTTTCTTCCGTTTTGTGTGAAAATTGGAAAAATCACCAAATTTGACATTTTGCTATAAAAAATGACCATCAAGCCTTAGGTCCCATGGCCATCCCATAATAATTTCAACATTTTCTTGGATATTTTTGGAGCCCCCTAACAGATTATGACCTTTCACCCGCTGTGATAATCACGTTAATTTTTTTTTTTGGTTCACTCTTCCCAAGATTCATGTACTAGATGCGTGCGATGAGTTTGTGGGTCTGCGGCACTCAAAGGCGCAATTGCAAAAACAATATGGCCGCCGCCTGGATAATAATACATCAATAGCTGTTATTACTGTAACTGAGCTGCCTCATTTTTTGGATCAGTTGCTACATCTTTCTGTTTTTTGAACAGGATGTAGATCACTTTGTTTGTTCATTATCTAATTAACTCATTTATAAAGCACCAATTCCTTTTATAGACTAATAGTCGGCAGATTAAGTGTGTGATCACCAAGGGAGGGGTTGGGTTTTAAGTGTCTTCTTGATTATTAGCCCCTCATCATCAAGTGAAAATCAAGTAATGAAGATGCGACTGTCATTAATTTTCTCAATCAGTGATAATCAGTCTTCCTTTCATGGAACCACAAAGAAAAATCAGGCCTTTTTATTTTTTTGCATTTGTTACCTCTTTCATCTCTTCCTGTGAAACCGTTGCGATGGTTCATGTAAATGTTAGATCTACAGGGTCATTGTTGCCACTGCTCCCTGATTTCCCCCAAGTGATTCTCAGAAGGCTTTTTCTCTCTCTTTTTTTTTTTTTTTTTTTTTTTCCACTGGGCCGGCTGCCACATGAAAACAACCTTCAAGGCAGACTCGGGAGTAGCACATCAAAAGCGGAGCGGAAAGAAAATCTTCAAATCTGATGATGGGAAGCAGGCCTCTGAAATGTGAAAATGTTAGGTGTAATGAAAGTTCACGGCGAGCCCACGAGGACATGGGGGAGCGAGACAGAAGGAGCTTGAAAAAATAGTTTTATCCACTAATTGACTGAGTTATGTCGGTAATTTGACCGAGGGATTTAGTGAAATCTTTAAAAGCTTCTTCTAACATCCATTTTTTTAGGGCTAAAGCTTTTATTTGAATCAGTTTGTTTAGTCACTAAAAATGTTTTAAATGCTTTAAAATAAATATGTCACAATTGACAGTTTGGTAAAACGTGCAACATGTGGCAAATGATTCATGCATTTCGAGAACAATTGTTTGACTGTCAAATCGAAGGATCTATAATAAAAAAAGCTAAGCAGTCTGGATGCCATATCTAAGCTTGGCTGGATTCTCCCATTTTGTTGCAGTAATTTTATATGATCAAGGTGACAAATACAGAAAATACACATTTTTGCAAATTATTACAAATGAAATAGTCTGTAAAGTTAATCAGTTGTGTTCTCACAACTCACCCGTTCTTTACTAAAGTTATGCAAGTGATTTTAACTTTCACTGCTTTTGACGTTACATTAAGGATTCATGATTGTTTTTATTTTAAAATGGTTTATTTCAACCAATCAAGGCAAGTAAAGTAATACAAGTACACTACAATCATCAGAAGTTCACAACCATACTAAAATATGTCCGATATGGGATAATTAGGCATCAAATGATAGAATGCTTGAAAAGGAGTGGGAGGACGCCAACTTATATGATCCAACACCAGCTCTACTTTACATGAATTATTAATATCCAGTTCAAATAATAATCAAATAATAATAATCAAATACTATGGACATGCCTCTGCTCGTGACCCAGAACCAGAAAAAAAAGCAATATGTGCGATATTAGTGATCAGTATTGCAATGATTTGCGATTCATGAACAGATAGCAAAACAAAAACCAACTAATACATCATTTCCATTTGAATGCTACAGTTTTATTTGAAAAAAGCCATCATAAAAGAATTCTGCAAGTTATGTCCGTAGGAGACAAGTGAGTACTTGTATTTCAGAAAAACATACCAAAGAATAGTTATCTACCTAAAGTACAACTCTAATCGGTTTCTGATCTGTTGTAAGAGTGTTTTCACTAGAGATGTAATGATTCATTTAACAACGAATTGATTCACAGCATATTTTGTGGTTGATGATTCGATTTATAGTCGATATTGATTCATTTTGAACGATTAATGAACAAAAATCGATCTTTATGCAGAACTTCAACCTGTGTGACTCAGAGATAAATACCTGACTGAACAGTGCAGGTAAAGTTTTCCAGATTCCTTGTATTTCTTGGAAAATAAATTCAATATGTGTACAAACAGACAAGTAAACAAGAATTAATGGTAAATCAATTCACATTTAGGTTCCAGAAAGGCCAGCCCACTGTTGTTTCTCCACATCAAAATAATACAGTATATGAACATTCTAACACACTGCATGGTCACACGTCCTTCCTAGTGTTTCCACACATTGGATTGTAATGATAGTTGATCTTTTTTTTCTGCATCCCGTGTGTGTTGACCGTTTCATGTGTGATAGTTGTTTTTATGCTGTAGTAAAAAGAAAACCTACTGTCCCTCAATCCAAATGGTATTTGGATCGATGATAGATCGATTTATTTGTATTCATCAACAACCATTGTTTGTAATTTATACTGATGAGTGACGCACCTAATACAGTATGTACTGTTCTTTATCAATGTGATGCTTCAAAAGTTTAAAAGCTTGTTTTGCTTTATATTTGTTTAATACTGGAACTATATTCGATTTACAATTTGGCTCAATATGGTTGGATTGTAGAGATGAAAATCAATGAATCAATTAATTGATAATTCGTCACACTCCTACTCAATCGGTGACCATAAATCGTCCGTAGGTGTGTGTGTTTGTGTAGCTCTGCAACAGACTGCTGACCTGTCCGGGGTGTAGCCCGCCTTCATCCAACAGTATCTGGGATAGGCTCCAGCAACCGTATGGCTCCGAAACGGATTCTAAAGACAGATCAGTAGATTTTCAGTGACTTTTTTTTTATTTATTTTTTTTTTTTATTGTTCTTTGTTTCAAACACAAACACAAAATGGAAATAAAATAAATAATTTTGAAAATTGAATGTTTTTTAAGAATTTAAAAGTACAAAAATAAAATAAGCATAAGAATCTAAAAATACAAATATAAGAATTGAAAAAATACAAATATACAAGTAAAGCAAACAATGTGCTTGAAAAGGAGTGGGTAGAAGAAAATTCTTTTGTGGTCCCACCCCTTTCTACAACATTTTTTTTGTTACCTTTTCTATTTACAGCTTTTTTTTTTTTTTTATGACTTTTAGTTGAGTCAGTTAAGTCTGCTTTTCTCCCAACTGAGCAACACTCTCAACATGCACTTCATCTTGTGTGTGAGGAGCCGCATGATCATCTTGTCAGAATTCACTGATTCTCATTCCGAAGAGTCACATGTTCATTTTTGTTCAGGACAGCAAATTTTCTTTAGAAAAGAATCATTCTATTCCGAAGAGTCAGTGACAAGCATGGGAACAAGTAAAGCCGAACACAAATGTTAATTTTTTGCATTTGTTTCACTTGTTACTCTTCTGTTAGTAATAAATTTAAATTGTGTAGATGAGGCGCCTCCATCAGCGCAACATCTAACACCACTTTCCCTCATAGTAACTTTATCAACCCTCTTTGTTTCCAACACATTTTTTTATTAAACTGTAAAAATAAATAAATAAATCTATTGCTGTGTTTATGTGCAAAAGCCAGCAGTGTCTGATTATTGAAAGCAGTACATGTTAGATTATGAATTGAGAAGTACGAATCTTCACAGCTGAGCTGTGAATGATCACACGCCTTCAGCTGCTTTTCTGTTGCATTCTGGGAGAATAATAGGTCAGCAGCGCTGATGTGCGGCTTCTCGGAGATGCAACTCAAGAGAAACTTTAGCACATTTGTCTAAAATTACAAACACAATAACTGTTATTTACGCACACTTTAGCACTTCTCCGTTCATAAAAATGTCATTGTTCTCGGTCCTGTGAACGATACCAGTGAATATTTAGACAAATATGTGGCAAATATTGTGTTCTTAGGATCGCTTCACTCAGAAAAGTGACTGAATCTTCAGTTTTTAATATCTTTAAGTGGGTTTGCACCACTCTTGCTTTTGTCTGCGATCTTTTGTTTGATAAATCAAAAGAAAACCAACTGTATGATTTATGAAATTGTAAATATGATACTTCAGAGTTCTGAAATTGCTTTGCACTAATAGTAACTTATTACAGCAGCGATAATTGTGATTTTTTTTTTTTTTTTATTATTAAACTTATGGATAATTTTTACCCCCCCTCAGAGAAATATAAACATGTTCTCTCCTTTAATGGGTGCTTTGCTCCTCAAATCACATCTTCTGGAAGATGCTTGCTCAGATTTACAAATTTTTAATAAAACTTAAACGAGGACTTGGGAGGAAATCAGCGCATTTCTACCATCAGTCTTCATGAAAATCATAAGATTGCTGTTGGGGAAGAAAATTACAAGATTTTATAGATTTGCTTTAGTAAATATTACAGCCACTAACGAACAATTTCTCATAAATTTAAACAATTTTGTGAATTGACTTAATGTAGAAAGTGAATCCCCTGTTGTGCAACTCAGACTCAGTTTAGGACCAACAACATAAAGGTGACGCAAACACAAACCAGGTGTTCACACATACATTTGCACTGAAGTTTTCAATGTTCTCTCATGAGACTGTGGAGCTCAGATGAAACAATAATTTGTGTCCAAAATAAGAACTTTCTAAAAAAAAAAAAAAAAAGTATTTTCAGCAAGTTCACTCTAGTAAAAAAAGAGCCTCTGGCGTCTGTCCATATGTGAAAACCAAGGTCCAAAATCTTCTGATGGCAGCTCAGACTCCACAGAGCAAATCTATCCTGAGCGCTCAAACGCTTGTGGTCTAAACTTTTGAAGGACCTTTTCAGTCCTTTTCACCGAGATGATTAACCCTTTAACTCTTTTAACTGGAAGTTTGGTGGATTAAACATCAAAAATAAAGTGTATGTTAGAGTCCTGCTCTTTACAATTAGCATTCTATTGGTTAGCTTTAGCAGGGAAGGGGGCGTTAAGGGGTCGGGGTGAAGTAAAAAGGAGACTTTTTCAGATATCAAAAATGCTTTGGAAAGATCCTAAGCTTTTTATTTTCTAATTCTAAACAATTAGCATTTCTTTTATATTTAATATTACCTTTTTTCCATTTTAAGAATATTTAGAATATTTTTATCTTTATAAATCAAAACAGTTTTTTTTTTTTTTTTTGCTGTTTCTTTATATTTTCAACAGGCTATTTTTCTGGTTTCTCATTATAAAAAATAGTCAAAAAAATAAATAAATGACAATATATTTTTGTTTTTTCCCATTTTTTTCTCGTGTATTGTTTAGATAAATATTACTGCCAGTTTTTTCCCCAATTTCACCAACTTCCCTTTATCTAAAAGTTGTTTTGAGGATCTGTCCAGTCAGGGCGGGTCAAGGCAACAAGAGAAGGAAGTTGTACACTTCACAATCCTTGTCAGGATTGTTCACTTATTCAAACTTATATTTTGCTGACCAGTTTTGAATGTTTGTATCAACGTAAGATATACTTTTTACTGCTGATTTGGGTCGGCGGAGGCAAGTCAGTTACTGAGGAGATGTTGGCTAAGAAGAGACGCGATAAGTGTTCATGATAGATAGAATGTTGGGAATGTTAAAAGCTGTTTTTCATTCATCCGACCACCTGTTTATGAGTTTCTATGTTTCATTGTATTTCTAACATGTTCATTTTTCTCATGAAAAAAATGTGATGAAATCTCTTTTTGTAAATATTTATTTTGTTTGAAATGCTATAAATCAGGAATAGACAAAAAATGCAGTTTTTAAAGTTTGTAGAATACAAATCGTCCAATATTTCTCACCTTTTATGTTTACACAAAGAGTATAAACATGGATGATGGGAAGAGAGGGCGGGCTTACTTCCTTCCCACAACTCAGAAACACATTTCCTTGGAACCTCTGCCACTTTGAAGAAACTATGTTCTAGAAAACAATACTTTTTTGCTAAAAATAACAATCATGATTAAAATATCACTGGGAACACTTTAATATAGATGAAAAGTAGAACTTTAAGCTACATTTTTGCTTAAAACATGCACAAAAGAAGGAGTTTAAAAGCTGCGTTTCAACACTGATGGCGTTTTTTTTTCTGGATTCTCCTCTATCTGTCCAGGAATTCCTGCTGATATTCCTCTAATGCCTTCTGAAAGAACACACAAATGGGAGAGCACACACAAGCGCACACACCAAACTCATGGCTGAACTGACACTTCAAACAAAGCTTTTGTCTGCTGCCTGACAGCCAGTCCTCTCTCCTTCCCCCTCTCCTCCTCTTCCTCCTCCCCTCATTATCCCCCTCACTTCTCCCTGTCATTCCCAAACACTCGTCCTACCCCCTCGCATCCTCTAGCTGTCTCCCACACAATCAGACTCACACACACAAACGCGTTCAAGGGTTTATTCCAAATTGAGCCGGCTGGTTAAATGCAGCCTGAATGAGTGGAGCTATGAGCAGCCCCTTTTCATATCACTAATTAAGATAAAGGTGTAATGAATGGCTGCTTATCGTTTCTAGAAGCAACAGATTAGTCAGATTATTTATTTCACCGCAAATTGTTATAATGACTTGATTGCTGGTTGAGGAGTCAGCAGTCAAAGTGCGAGTTCAACACAAACAAAAGCAGAGTTCTGCTTTTGTGTTTGATGCGTCGTGAGCACAAACAAAGCCTCTTTGTGCTCGCTGACAGGTGGGTTCACCGATTCTGGGGAAAGGAAACATTTTCAGCTCGCACTTGTGTTTTACAGACTTTGTTTCCTTCTTTGTTCGGCAGGTAAGAAAGCTCGTTTGAACTTGTGTGCCGACCAAACAGGATGTCCGGATAACCTGCTGATCTGAAAACGCATTACAGAATTAACAAATGTAATAACCAGATCCAGGATTTTCCAGATTTTGATTTAACTCACTGTATTTTATTTTTTAGCACACTTTTCTAAAGTAGCTGCAATCAAGTAAAAATAGTGCAATTTTTAACTCGTTAACTGTTAATTAGTAAAAATAGGTGATAATTAGTCTTGTGAGAAAGTTGATCTCATGTTATTCATATCTTCCATTAAAAATTTGAAAATTACTAAAAAAATTATAAAAAATGACTTTCTATCAAAAGCATTATTTTAGAATGGATATGATGATGCATATTTATGACTACATCATATTAATGTAACTGTTTTTTAATTTTGGTTGTTTTTGAAGCAGATTTAATTTAGGGATCACTTTTGTTCTGGATTGTTTACTTTGTAGACGGTCCCTTGGCATTCGTTCCACTGGCTTCTTCACATTTATTTCTCATTGAAAAGATTAAAAATATATATTTTTCCTTCAAATTCCTTTGAAGGTTGTTTGCATTTTAGACCCACTCCAATTAAAATGATGTCTTTGACATGTTTTTGTATTGTTTTCATGATGGAGGACGTATATAAAGAAGCGCAAAAATACATTTCTGTGTATTTCTTTATTCGAATCCTTGGGAATTGGGTTTGAAAAAGCAGTTTGAAAAAGCTTGTAGGTGTGACATAGGACTCACAATGTGTGATGTCCCTGCTCTGCTCCATTCTGATACATCCATTTGAAGACAGAGGCTGAATTTGATATCTTCTCCCTACTCCAACATTTAACCCTTGAAACAGAGAATTATGGAAAAGTAGTGTAAATTTGGACGCCACTCCCACTTGACATCATCAATAGTCGCCGGTCAGCTATGATAACGGTTTAATAACTTTAAAAAAGTCACGCTAAAAAATAAAACTTTATTACTTACATTTAAATGTTAACTTCTGTGCTTTAGAGCGCATCCACAGGAAGAGCGCAGTGCGGTTGATCTTCGCGGCGAGGGTTAGTCCTTAAAAGAAGTATTTTGAACTTCCCTACCCCCTCAAATACCTCTAGAATTGGAGGATTAGGGAGAAGAATTCATATTTAGCCAATTAGCTCCGCGAACGTCTTCATTTTCCTCATCTGAGCTGGCGTCTGGCTCAAAACTGAACGACTGGATGGCTTGAATATTGCTCGCCATTTTTATTGCGCTGTTACAATCAGGTAGTAGTTGTGAGGGTGCTGTAAGTTAGGCCCGGTCCGAATTCTTCCCTTCTCCCTTCCCCTCAAATTGAAGGGTCATTTTTAGTGCAACTGTGTCTGGAATTTTTGTTTTGTTTTTTTTAATCCGACCCTCCAAGCAGAGGGATACATAGTCCATTGTCGTGAAGGTGAATCGTGTCACACTTAGAAGGGTTTTTCTTCATGAACCCACAAAAATATACATTTAAATGTAAGTAATGACTTTTTATTGTTGCATGATCTTTAATAAGATATAAAACCGCTAATGTTATGTGTATTTGAGCACTGGAAGCTCCGCGCTAACACTAGCAGACTGGCGATTAATGGTGACATCATCGAACGAAAGTGACTTCCGTATTATAAATTATAGACTATTTTTTCATAACCTTCCCTTTTGGAGAGATAAATGAAGGTGAAAAGATAAAAATCAGATTGTGTCAGTAAATGGATGACGGGATGTGAGGGCAGGTTTGCTCCACCAATAGTCCTGCCCACAACTCAGAGACAATTTTCTGACAAATGTGTTTATTTTGGATTTGTAAAGTGAACAATCATAATTAAAATACTAATCTGAATATATTGGTAATACAACAGTAGATGATCAGAGTGGGTCTTTAAAACATATATGAATATGAACTGCCCTTGAAGTTCAGTGTTTGCATCAATCATTAGTGATGCTTGCTGTCAGTCTGGTGCTCAAACTAGAGCAGTATTTTTGCTGTGCTTTATGACAATAAAGTATCATGATGCATTCATGATATGCAGGATTCCAATAGGAAATGTATTTGTAATAATAAGCTTGAAATATGAAGCACTGATGAAATTATCTGACTGGGCCCAATTTCAGATCATGTGATCAGATCAGGACATCCCTAAAACAGAAGAATCCCAGTCTATAATAAGGTGGAAATGCAGACAGACTTTAAAAAAAAATGCAGAATCCGACACTTTTTCCCCAAATAATTTGCTGCAGCTTTTCTTTCAAAAGCCGACAAACATCTTCCTCCAGGTGTGATGTTGGTGACAGCCTGTTGCATCGTTACAAATGAGTTTCTCAAAGGTGTTTGCACCAGAATGGGACAAAATCCCTCAAACATGCTAACGTTTGGCTCACAGTCTGTCCTTTTGGAAAACAGAAAAGTTCTCGTTTCTTCTCCACTGGAAAAGTGTTTTTGTTTCTTCCAGAAGGAGAGCGAGCTCATTTTTATTGCTGAGACTTTTTACCTCCTTGAGGCTGGAAATATGGAGCTCCAGCTCTCATGCATTCTTTAATGAGTACGTGTCATCATTGGTAACCTAATTCTTTTCCAAGTACGTTCCTGTTCTGACTAATTTATTGGGTAAAGATGCACACACAATGACACTTCTTCTAATAAATATTCTGGCTCTTCTTGGTATTTTCTAAACTTTGCATTTAATTTTCAATCTTTTTTCATGTAATTCAATAATGCAGATTGTAGGTTTAGTGTTCGAGTAAATGTGTTGGCACAGATTTGCACTTTTATTTTGCATTAATCAGCACGGTGAACAAACGTATGGAAAATTGAATATTTAGCAGTTTCAGAGCGCCACTAATTTGTTCTGTTTCATAATTATTTACATGCACAAATGTAAATGTATTTACTCTGTCAAATCCTTTGAATAAAGGCAGCACTTAGGGCTGCTTGTTTTAATAAGAAACTGTTTCCTGACGTAAAGCTGTTGGTCTAAACAGCAGTTTGTTACTTTTTTATCTTAAATTTTTAACCTTTTTAAAAGGTTAAGTAAAAAAAAAAACTCTAATTAGCTATTTATCATTTGTTACTGGAAACAAAAGTTCCAATATTCTGTTTATCAATTCAACAAATGCAAAGATCTGACTCACACAAACATACAAATATAGAAAAAGGTTCTGGACTCTGGACAACATAAGTAAATTGTCAGAAGCTCAGTTCTTATCAGACAAATACCTATGAAGGTCAGCTTTACATCTTTCTTGACTGATGCAAAAGTTGGAATCTGTCTCCGAACGGTTCTTTGAATTGCTCTGACAGTTATTCCCACAAGACGCCGATGCAGCTCGAGAGTCTGCGAAGTCGGGCTGCAGCAGGTTTTCAGTGAAGCTGCTGCAGAAATACTCCTGATGACACACACAGAGTGGAAGCTTTCTTCCCATCAATGACAGAACATGTTTACCTCAGATCAGATTCCACCTCTGGCTGCTCTGAGTCTGCGCTAAAACGCAGATTCTTATTTAAAGGTGTTCACAACAGTTTAAAAAATATATATATAGTTTTAGAACTGGTCTTTAAATTGTGTATAAGCCAAGAATCTCCTAGATTTCTCCTGATCATGAAGTCTACATCATATCATTACAAGACAATTTTTTTTTGTTCTGATAAAGATGTCATCATCGCAAGATAACAAATTTCGTAATGTCGTGATGATGAAAAACACTTGTTTTCATTTTTCTACAATCCGCAATAAAACAAAACAGAAAAATATTAAACACCTGAAGAACTGATATTTTCATAATTGATTACTGGATCTTTTGGACTATAAGAAATGTATTTAACAAAATACGTAACAAGAAACATAGAAGCATTTTATTTTGAAAGGCAAATCATAATAACGGCATTGATAGCAATAATAAAGTCAATATCTTCACTACTGAAACACATTGTTGCTTATTTGCTGTAGTTTCATGAAACATCCAGTATATTAGCAACATATGAACATTTTTTTAGACAACCATTAGTGTATAGACACGCCAACTAAACTCTTTATATCCCTTTAAATGACTAAATCCACTGAATTCTTCCTCCTCTATGTTGCCGAGCCAGGCTTAAGACTGAGCAGCACTTCTTCTTTTGCGTAGCTGTCAGTCACACTGTTACTACTACAGTGCCCTCTAGTGGTTGTTTCTACATAATTAGCAAGTGATATATGTTTCAAAACGTACTGTATTTTCATGGTAATCTAACTTAGAAAAGGATCGTTTTGATGTTGTCGGTCATAAAAGAACATCTGAATCAGTCACAGTCATTTAAGGATAAGGTTGGCTACAGCTTGGGTCAATTTTATTAATAAACAGACGAGGGGAAAAGGCCGTCTTCACAGTTGCTGAATAATGCATGATTGTTTTTCTGTGTCTATAAGCAGATATTTGCTGTTCAACACCAAAAATTCAATTGCAGTTGTTCTCGTGCTAATGGTAAATATTATCTTGTGGTTTTATTATCCCAATTAAAAAAAAAAGTTTTCTTATAACAAGTTAGCAGGTGCCATTATCAAGATAAATGGAGGGGGAATCAAACAGATAAAATAAAAACAAAAAACAAGGTATTTCGTTCTTGGCCTCTGTAGGTTTGAGCCCAATGATGCCAATTTTTCCTAAATGTGGCTGTTGTTAGAATAATTCATATCATGAAAAAGTGTATTTGTGTTTCACACCTACAAAAAAACCATATATTTTAGAAGTTGAAAGAAAATTAAAAACAATGAAAATATTTTTGAAAACAAAAGTAATTCTAATAAGTAATGTTACAAATGAAATATAATTTAAATGTCATCATCCAATCAGCGATGTCTCTGTAACTACCTTTTCTGGTTTCTTTTTGCTTTTCATTATTATTTCTGAAAATTGATTTTGTTTCATTTTTGGGGTTAATTATGTTTTGATTTCTAAAATGTACATTTTTTATCTTTAAAATGTTTATAACATGGAGTGAATTGTTGGTGACATTTGTACTTCAGGGCCACCGTACCCTCCACACTCCAACAGCCATTTTTCTTTGTGGAAGCTTATGTGATTAACCCTGATTAATCAAGGAGTCTGCATTTATACCCCTCGCCCGCCCGCCTGCTACCTCACATTATAGGGTTATTGCCTTGCTAAGGGCACCTCTCAAGAAAAATTAAAAATAAAAGGAGGAGTGAGCAGAAGTGAATTTCTGTGTGGTGAAAATAAATGACAGAGTGAGCAGGCTCAGTTCGAGACGTTGCTCCTTGTGTGTGTGCATTTAGTTATCAGGGGAGCACAGCACAGCTCTGCCAAGATTAAATTCCCAGAGCTTACTCTGACTATCAGCATTACTTCAGGACACATTCACGCAGGCAGACACGCACACAGAGGGAAGGCAGAGTGGCAGGAGAGAAAGCTGCCGTGACTACATTTTCATTCACAGAAAATATCGGCATTGACAGAATGCCAGCCGCTGATATCACAGCTGTTATTAATCCTCGCCAATCCTGTACAATCCATCTGTACGCCCATCATGTCTTCCTTTCATTTGTCATTTCGCTCCTTGAAGAAAGTGAGTTTAGTCGGATCCACAGAAAGGTTTGGAACAAACGTTATGCTGTCTGTTGTCCAACCATCGAGTGAGGTTCTCACTGCAGATGCTGATGGATCTTCTGGACTTCTTTTCTGTGGTGTTGGCGGCAAATCCTTTTGGCTCTGAGGTGTCAGACCTCGGTAAACCGAGCTTGTTTCAGCTCCTCCCTTGACAAAACTCGAGTCGACCCTGCAACCTGTTCTTATTCCCACAGCAGCAATCGGAGCCCCTTCTGGTTTTACAGTTGTGGACACAAGGTTTATGAGGCTGCACGAGTTCTCCGTGGAGGTTAATACGTTCAAAACCTCATCCAAACCAGCTCTTTAAAAAAAAACTTAAAATAGTCAAACAACTCCGTTCATCCTCTCAGCTCCAGAGAAGTGGATTTTAGGGATTTGGAGCTGAATAAGTCTAATAAACTCACTTTAATCAAAAGCTTTTCTTAAATTTTAAAGGTGAAATTATAAATGATTCTTGGTTAATAATAGTTGCTATAAAAAAATTGAAATTTTATTGTCTAAAATTTGAAAAAAGTGTGGCTTCAGCATTGTTTCTGTATCCTATAATACTGAAAAAGGAGTTTTTATCTAAAAATATTTAACCTCAGCCTGACTCAAGAATCCTTTAGAACACTATATATGGCATTTGCAGCATCTAAGTGACCATTACTATAAGTCAACATTCATGTTTCACATATTTTTTCACTTATAAATTTATTTGTATTCAGTCAAGATGAGAAGTGACCTTTAATTTGTAGTATGCATTAGTATTACTATTCTTGTTTTAAATATCTTCAGTCAAACTGTAGAGAAGTGGTGGTGAGAGAAACCTCACCAAAATGAGGGGAATTTTATATTACCAAAAGTGAATTTATAGGAACTGTTGCGGAGATTTTTCTGGTCCAATTTCCTGTGAGTGTTCAGCTGATACCGGGTGATGTTTGATTTTGTTTCAGATTTTTGGATAAAGTTGAGAAGGAAGAAATATGTTTTTATTAGTCATGAAATTCTTTTCAGGTCATGAAAATTTGGCCTAAGAGCTATCATGAAATACAACCTTTTAGTCTAATTTCCTGTTAAGTTTGGTTATTTTCTTTTAAAGTTTGGACCTCATTAGGAGTGGGAATCTTTAGATACCTCAAAATTCGATTATGATTCTGGAGACTATGATTCAATTATGAAATTATTATCAATGCATCCTGAATATATGTTTTTTATGTCTTCAAAAGAAAACACCAGACTAATACTCCTTAAGTTTCTTCACCAAAGTGCATTTAAGTAAAGAGAAGATCAATACTTGATACTTAATTTTATATGGAGAACATCAACATTATCCATGATACAATATGGCCTCAATTTGACTTTGTTTTTCCTCTTAGCTTTTTTAACGATGTTGGAAGCTTCTGCATGTTACCCAAAAAAGCCCTTTGACTGTCGAAAGAACTTGCAAATGCAGAACTTGTTGAAGCAACTCTCACACCAGGAGCATCAAGACAGTTTTATACCATTTTTGGACCCCTGTCCATAGAACGGACCAGTTAGCACGGAGCTACTGTTGAAACCCACTGATTGGCAGAGGGCCATTTGACCGTACCGTACTGTCACAAACAGGCAGACAGCTGGTTCCACGTGAAGCAGGTTCATTGGTTTTGACAGGAACTAAGCACAGCTTAAAGTCCACAAAGCTAAGTCAGGGTCAGACAGGCAGAGGTCAATCACAACCATGGGAGCATCCAAGAGAAGACTGGAGTAGTCAGAGTCCAGGCGAGGGTCAGGGCAGAGATATAGCAGGGTCAGGTACACAGAAGTTCAGGTCCATATGAAAATGCTCGGTAATGCAGGCAGGGAGGCACAAACAATACTGCGCACTGAGTGAGGCTCTGTGCTATGAGAGTCAGCTGAGTGGCATCCAGCAACTGTGCGCTGGGGCTGCTGGGAGATGAAGTGCATACAGTACTTTGGAGACTGCTCCCACCAGTGACCAGAGAGGGAGACAGAGTACTGACTCCAGACACATGCCATACCATACTGGGAATCTTCAGTAATGGTTTAGTCTGTTCAAAACTGCCATTTTCCTGTTCCTGCTGCCTGACGGGATTTAAATCCTGGATGTGTTAATTACCTCGTCTGACCTGATTCCCTGTGAGTGTGTAGCGTGTGACAGACAGAGATCTGTCACACGAGACTGCAGTAGCGCAGATACATGTGCACGCCGCTGTACACACACGTGTGTTTGCGATGGCGAATAGTACTGTTAGTTGTCTTTCTGTGCTGAGAGACAAGACACATGTCAAGCAGGCATCCCAGCGCACACGAGGATCAAATCTGCACACGTTGCTGTAACTAACACATGAAAAAAGCCCACCTGTCAATCATTTTGTCTGGAATTCCCACTGCGCTCTCTTTGCTTCTCACATCACACTGCTGCACCTTCCTCTCCTGTCCTTTCACTCTGACTTTAATCATTTTGTTATTTTGCTTTCCTTTTAAAGAAACTGTCTGCTGCCCTGAAACTGGGTCTTTTTCCCTCCCACGGGTCTCAGATTTTTTTCCCCCCTCCTCTCTCTCATTGCTTCTCTTTTTCATCCCTCCCACGCACATCTTGCCGATAGGTTAGATGTTGAAGGCAAACTCCAGTACAAACAGTCTCTTAATTGTGCTGATGGCTAACTAGCCGAACCGTCTCATCTCTCGGCAGTTGATGCGACAAAGAAGGATTTCCTGGTGCAACGTATCTTAAAAAAAACACGCAACTGGTCACGTTTGAAGTTCGTAACCATATGGAAGATAATCAAGGAGTGACCCAACTAAAAACTAGATGTGGTCATGATGTATTCAGGGATCTATTACCGCCACAGGAGGGAAGAAATCTACAAAATCTGCAATTAAACTGATGTAAACCCTGTAAACATAAACAAAACTTGTTGCTATTACTTCAAAAGCCATCGTCACACCTGCCCTCAAGGGTAGATACGAGCTGCGGGTCAAAAATGGGGGAAACGTGCAGTTCACGAAGGTGACCTGCAAGGTTTTAGACCGCTTGATCAGCCCGTAGAGTGAAAATGTTTTTTTCTATGGGTGTGCTGCAGGCAACAGGTCATAGAAAATACTTAAAGGGTAAACAAACCCTAAATCAACCTTTTTTGGCTTTTCACCTCTATAAATGTTGCCAAATTTTTGATACATTAAAATAGAACTGCTAGTCTGTGTGCTGCCCCCTACAGGTTGAAATGTCGTATTACAGTTGAATTTTGTGATTGGAGAAACCATGTAAGTTTCAGAAGTCTGACGTCATAATCTGCAGCGACTGAATTTTCAAATTTCAGGTGTGGGTGGAGTCAGCCTCCAACTTCCCTGTTTGGTTACCCTTTAACCCTTCCGCTCTCCTTGGGGTCCAGATGGCTCCAACCACATATTGTTATGCGATTTTTTCCATGACAAATGTGGACGAAGGGGGACAGGATTTTATGTCTGCCATGGACATTAGTGAAACTCCGAAATCAGTGAAAAAAAAAAGTTCAGCGCACTGTCCTGTGGTGTCCAGATGACCCCACTTTTAATGTAAACAAGCTAAGGAGAACGGAAGGGTTACAACAGATATAGGCAACTCCAAGCCTGAGCGTTTCCCAACATACCTTGCTCTGGCATGTTCTAATTGGCTGGACACACTTGAACCAGGTAATCAGTCATGAGCAGGTATATCTGGAAATTATGCAGACACAGCACCAGTGGCCCTCGAGGTCTGGAGTTGTCCTTTAATTACGAATGTGCCGTTTTAGCCAAAATTTTTTTTGAAGTTCCAGTATATTTTCTACATAACAAACACAATCTTCTTCAGTGTTTTTTTTTTAACTGCTCTTTATTCACAATCTAAAGTTGAAAAAGCTGTTTGTTAGTTTCTACACACGTGTGGATTGTATTCATTCCGACCACCCTGACTGAAAACTGCTCGGCATCAAAGGCTGTTAGGAGATTAAAAACACATTTTATTGGGATACAAACAAAGTCAGTGTTAAAGCTCATAAAAGCATTTGTCCTCTCCGCAGGTTCAGTGGGTACGGCGCGCTGTAAACACTGCCTGGATTCGGTCCCCGCTGGACTCACCTATTCACTCCTGAATTACAGCTAATGGCGTGTTACATCATATTAGTGGAAAAAGCCGGCTGTAAAATCACTTTCAGGCGCTGACGATATTATTGGAGCAGACGGTGGAAACATCATATAAACACAATCATCATTTCGTTTATTTGACTTTGGTGTTCATTGAACTCTGATTCTTATCAATTTTAATATTAACAGTTTTAATTGTTTGGTTATAGTTAGGATATTTATTATTTAATAACAAGTATTATTTTAAGATCAGTTACTTTCTGGTTGTATATTATAATGTTAATTGGAATAAATTTAACTGCTTTAAAGCCATTAAGTTAAATGCTATTAAAACCGTCATTAGATCACATTTTACCAGAAGCTATTTTTTTTTTTTTTACACGAAATGTAATTTGCAGTCATTCCTGGGTCACTTCACCGTGAAAAAATTGGATATTTATCAGCTTTGGATCTGATTGGATGTAATGGAAACATGACATCAAGGTGAAAACGTTCATTTGAAGGATTTTCTGTTGAAAGTTCAAAAGCATAAATGGTGGTTATGGTTACACAACTCTATATGGAATAAAAATCTTAATTCCAGCATTTTCAATCATTTAAATATAACTGAGACTAATTTGGTTTTGTTTTTATTTCTGGAACTTCATTGGTTGTTAAGCCTGGATGTTTTATAAAAGTGTCAGGCAATTCTATGTTTGCTCTGATCATCATGATCATTTTTTTTTTTTTGTCTTTCAGTCATCTGGAATCGGAGCGCAGCGTCTTGAAGAGGAGGGAGTGGGAGAGGAGGACCCAGGAGGTCCAGCAGGATGAAGACCTCTTCTCGACAGGATTTAACCTGTTTGGAGAGCCCTATAAAGTAAGACTGGAGGCAGCGAAAGATGGATTAATGATACATTTTTAACCTTTAGAGAAAACTTTCTAGAAAACATTTATTGGTCAATTGTATGTTAGTGTGGACGGTTAAACTTTTATTTTGAAAGGTGAGCATGCTTTGAAGTTGAAACTTTTACAGAACTCAAATGAAAGTAAAATTAAATACTTTATCAGACTTAAATGAATATAAATCTTTAAATATTTTAAAAAAGAGACTGTGGTACTTTGAAATATGGATTGAATGAAAACAACAACAACATTACTTAGCCATAAAACTAAATAAACTTCTAAAGTACCAACTTATTTATAAATTTGATTTACATTTCTGATGTAAAATAAAAAAAAGTAGTAAAATTATAATAAGACAAGATTAATCATGATTATAGATTAATACAAAATATTGCTAAATTAATTTTTCTTTTTTGATGAATGACAGACGATTGATTGAAAAACATTGTTCAAAAGAAAAAACTATTTGTACAAAACTATTATTTTCTGTATATCTGTTTTAATGTAGGAATTACAGTACATTTTGAATAGTAGTCATAAGGTAAATTTATTAAAAATAAAAATACAAGTTAAATTTTGAATTTGAAACACTATTTCTTAGCAAAATATTTGTACATTTTATTTAAACTAAATAGTTCCTCAGTGGGACATACAGGACGAGCAGAAACAACTTTTCCACCTGTTTACTAAAAACATTAAAACTAATTCCAGACTGTTCTGCGTTTAAAAGAAAATTTTTTCAAAGTTCAGGTAGAAGAATTGTTTTCCAAAGCTATATCTGAGCAACCCACATTACTTTTACGACATTTGTCTTGAAATAAATGTTTCTGCTTCATTTCCTGTTTTATATAATCTAAAGAATTATCAGCAGCTGACACTGAGTTGTAGTGGTTTGGAGCCAAAGTTGCTTAGTTTGCAATATTTTCTTACTTTTTTACATATTAATTTTGAATTAAAAATGCTCCAGGTATCTTTTCAAATTTGTTAACTTAAAATTTAATTTAACTTTTCATCCTTGAGAACGCCTCAAAAAATACTAAAAAGAATAATAATAGTTAAAATAGTAATTATAATAAAAGCCCTCCAACACACATGCACCTTCTACACAAACAAACAGTCCATGAAATCAAGTTAAAACACAAGCAAAATGTAAAAATTTAAAGCAAAGCAAAAAAACTTGAAAAGTTCCACAATAGATGAAGCCTTCTCATCCTCAGGGAGGCTCCTCCACAACTTAGTGATAGTTGTGGTTGTTAATATTGTAAAAAAGACACTTTTTTTCCTCAGACTTTTTTTTTTCTGGAGGATTTTGTTTTGCATTCAGACAAAAGAAACCCAGCCATGCAAAAGGTTCACACGGCTACTCTCTGCCCTCCCGAGTGCAACATTGATTTGGGTTTGTTAACTCTCCTTTGATTCCGGCGGGCACTTGAACGCCCGGCTGTGCCGCCGAGTGCGTTGACCTCAGGACAGAGCGGCTTTGAGTCTTGGACAGAGCGCGCGTTAACTGGCGCGGCCTATAAAACTCCGGGGAGGGGGGGGCAGGAGGGCGCTCCGCTAAAGCTCGGCTCGAGTTTCGAGGACAGCGGGAGCAAATTAGAGGTTGTTCTGATAATGAATCCATCTAACTAATTGTTTCAAAGTAATTAATGGTGGCGAGGTGAGATCAAGTCGAGAGCCTGGCTGACTGCGGCTGGCTCTGCTGAGGGATAACATCTCTATTGCAGCTTTATATGTTAATCTACAAGAGGAAGTTATGAGTTTGATTGTTTGTTAGATCTTGTTTAACATATTAGAGCAGTAGAAGTTTTGCTCATCAAACAGGTTTTTTTCTACTTTCTGAGCTGCAGCGTGGTTTCTATTTATTCAAAGTGGGTGATTGCAAACAGCCCAGACTCTGAGGAGCCCCAAGTGACTCAGACGGATTCTGTTTCCTTTTGCTGTCTAACTTTCAGCCTCTCATTCATTGCTTGCATTTTGCTCAAGTTGAAAATGTGCTACCTTTTCTCAGACATAAGTCATGCTCGTGTTAACATTCCTCGCTGATGTATTTAGACGTCCCAGTGACGGAGCTGTTGGTACGATTTGTAAGTTCTGAATGCAAACCAGCGCAGATTTAATTCTCTCGACAGCACATGTTAGCATATCAAACCCGCCGTGATTGTGTAAAATTAATCAGCATGAAAGGGGAGGAAGAAAAACTGGAAAGAAACTTGTGACTCCCACAGAAACGAGTTCAAAGCTCAGACTTCCTCTGCTGAGATGTTGAAAAAATACTCAGACGGCTAAAAATATGAACTAAAGATAAAAAAATTTAAAAATTAAATTATATTCTTAGTGCCAAATTTACTAAAAATGTGAAAAAGAAGCGAGAAGAGAATCTCCACAGATATAAATAGAAAAAAATATTGAATAATATTTTCTAAAAAAAAAAAAAAGAATGCTAAATTTTAAGTGTGCTAAAAAATCAGGTTAAAAAAATAGTGGAAAAATATAATTCTTTAAAATGTGTTATAAAAGGATATAATTATATGTGATAAATACTTCATTAACTTAACAAAAAAAGCTAAAAAATATAATATGAAATAGCTAAATATCATATCGTTATGCAAAATCTTTAACCCCTCGCCATCAGAGATGTTACACTCCCTTTGACATATCGTAACTCTGACCGTTTACATGATCAACATGAATCAACTCAGTCTAACACAGAGAAAAGCAGCTTTTTATTTTGCCAAATGCTATCGTAAAGTGTTGCATGATGGTTTAAATTGGCTTTTCTGCACTACAGAATTAGCTGGAGTTTTACGTAAACAGCTCACTCTGTTTTCATTTTAGAGCAAAGCTTCTTTTCTGTACTTCAGACTCTACTAGATTTATGTCGATTACATAAATGGTTAAAGAGTACAAAAAATGTAAACACTGAATCTGATGCTCCAGAGTCAACGGATTAACTGGCTGTAGGGAAATATAATGGCTTTGAAATTGATAACTGCAGTGAAAATAGCTAATTTAGTCAAATAAAAAATTCAATTAAAAATAAAGACTTAAAAAAGTGTTTATTATATCTGAGTAAAATGACTAGTTAAACTTTTTTTTCCCTTTTTTTTATAAATATGCTTTATTTTTCCCTATATCAAAGATTTTTAAGGGAGTACTGCCCTGAATTAGTAGTTTTTGTAACTAAAAATTAAATTTTTATGATCTTACGTGTTTTTTCTTTTGTTGTTCAATTAAATTAGGCCAAAAGCTTATTTGGAATAGTTTAACTTTTTATGTTAGCTGTTTTTTTTTTATTTTTTTTTCCCACAGTTTTCTTTTGATCCCACATCTCAGCCAACCAGTTTGTCAATTAAATTTTAAAAATAGTAACTTCATTTTGATGCAGTTGATAGGTGGCGCTGTACTTCCTTATTGTGTTTTTGTGGATCAGTGCACGTCTTTCTATGTCTGCCTTGTAAAATGTTTGGATTTGACTGGAGTCTGAACGTACTAAATAGGATTTGCTTAGATATCCTAAACTGCTCCTTTTAATCATTTCAGATTCCACTGATGAAGTTTCAATGATTTATTAACTTTTATTTATGCAGTTGGGTTTTTTTTCTTTCCATTTTTTTTTACCAAAAATCCTGTCTGTCTAGTTTTTTTAAGTCTCTACTTGTCGTCCATCGCTCGTTTCTCCTTTCTTCACTCCAGAATTCATTCTCTCTGTCAACTATTAGTTAATCCCTCTTCTAATCCTGTTAAGGAATGCTACGCTGTTAGCAGCTATTCGGGATGATCTGCTGACACACACACACGTGCACACACACACCCCGATGATTTTCATTCTTTCCCTGCTCCTCTGTTTTTCATTTTACCTCTCTCTAAATGTGTTTTCTGTTCCTCTTCAGCCACCAGATCTTTTATTCATGAGCTGGAGATGGAGAAGAGATGAGCTAATTTATTCACACATGACGCTTAGGTGTGTAGCGCTTTTGCAGCTCCACAAAAATGATAGATTTTTTAAAGATCTCCTGTCTTTTTCAGAAAATTCTGTTTAAAATAATACTCGTTTTCAAGTTTAATTGGTTAAAAGTTGATGCAAAAAATGAATTGATATATGTATTTTTCGGCTTTTTGATGACTTTTCTTACTGGAGCATTAATTTTACCAGACTCAGTGACAGGGCACAGATTCATCTTTGCACTAGATTGTTCTGGGTGGATTTTTTTTTCACTTTTACTGAGTGATGTTCCTCCTCAGAGATGTGAAGTGTGCTGCTGGAAGTGGGAAACATTAACAAAATCCATTTTCACGCGTGACCTCAGGAAATTGTCAGGAGAATCAGCTGTTTTGCACGTACCACTGGAAACACCCTCCTGGTTGAGGAGGAGGAGGCGAAGAGGAGAGTGTGCAGGAGGTGGCACATGATGCAAGCATTATGTTGTGGTTACACCGCCTGTCCCGTGTGCATTTGAGTTTAGGGGAAGAGTTTAGTGGAGATGCAGAGAAGAAGTTCTTAAAGCGTCAGTTTATATAGAAAATACTAGTCTCTAAAGTGCTTTCCATGGGAAAAAGAATTGTTGACGGTAATAAAAATGTAGGTTTGAAAAGTCGGTGAAGTTTGAAATCTTATATATTTAAAAATTTTTGAGATTTCCTTTAAGGATTACTAATTTATTAAACTGTCTCACATAGGAGTCTGCAACCTGAGGGTTCAGAGCCAAACCTGATTCTTTTGTCCCTCCATTTTAGCTCTGTGGCTGATTAAAAAAAAATGTAAAAAAGTTAGTATTGATTTCCTCCTGAGATTTATATTGGATTCATTGATTCTGAACTACAGAATTAAACACACTGTTAATGACATGTTTTTTTTTGTTGTTATTTTGATAAATCCATAATATTTTGTAAATATATATGTATATGTTTTAAAAAGGACGTTAATGCAGTCATCTTACTAATACAAGTGCACTGCCAAACTTATCTTTAATACAAATTTTTAAAAAGTTTTCCTTGTTCTGAAACTATGCATTCTCACTCTCAACACGTCAGATATGGACGTATGGTTTGCGCCTCCTCTGTAACACTTTTTGGGTGTCCCCAACTTGTCATTTTTTGATGTGCTGGCCAGATGCGTACTGGTATTGGGTTAGGGTACCGGTCTGGTCCATGTCCCTGTCTGTGGCCTGGTACCAAGCCGCTCTAGGACCAGTACCAGATTGTGGTCTGGAGGTTGGAGATTTAATGTGAACAGGCAATATGTCAAAAAAATGACTAGTTGGGGACACCCAAAAAGTGACGTGGAGGGGGCCTGAACCATACATCCATATTTGATGAGTTGGGAGTCAGAATGCATTGTTTATGTTTATATGTGTTTTGGTTTAGCTTTTTTGGCCCGTTGATAGTCCTCTCAGTGTTTATGATGTAATGAGGATGGGACTCCTGTTTTCACTCAGACCTAAGTCTAGGTCAGGGGTCTGCGGCTCCAGAGCCACATGTGGCTCTTTTATCTCTCTATGGGCTCTCTGGCTGAAGCAAAATACTATACGATTTTTTTATTTATATTTATTTTATTTTTTTAAATTGAAAGTCAGCAATTATTTTAGTAACATACTAACGTTTTTGGATGATTTGTTACCCACTGTAATTTTTAGGCTAATTTAGAGTCTTAGCTTCTATTTTGGATGGATTAATCCATTTTGGATTAATTTAGTTTACTGAGGAATGTTATGCTAGTTTAAAGTTTAGCTAATATTTTTTTAAAATGATGTTTTCAGCTAATTTGTTATCTACTTAAATCTTTTTTTTTTTTTTGATAATTTAGAATTTAGTTTATATTTTAGCAACATGCTAACGTTTTTGACTAAGTTAGTTTACTGAGGAATTTTAGTCTATTTTGGAGTTCAGCTAGTAATTAAGCAACAAGATAGCTTTTTTTTTTTGGCAGATTTGGCCTCTAATTAGTTTTTAATGCTAATTTTGAGTTTAACTTTTATTTCAGCAACATGCTAAAATTTTTGGCTGATTTAATTTACAGAGAAATGTTATGCTAATTTGAAGCTCAGCTAGTAATTCAGCAACGAGTTAGTTTTTTTGCTACTAAAGTTTAAAACTTAAAAAAAAATCCCTTTTTGGGTGATGGTAGTTTCTTTTCATACATTATTTTGCTTTTGTTCGTGCCAAAAAGGCATTATTTATATTTATTAAAAAAAACAAAAAGAATGTTATGATTGCAAATCTAAATTTCTTAAAGGTTAACGTAAGTCAATGCGGCTCCTTTTAGGTTTTGATCACTAGAAAACAAGTCCAAATGGCTCTTTTACTGTCAAAGGTTGCCGACCCTAGGTTTAGGTGAAGTCTCTGCACTTCTTGTGTGATCTAATCCAGCCGATAAGATTTAGCATTAAAGCTGGCAATGTAGCCTCGCATAGAAATGTCCAGTAAAATGGACCGATAATTAGCCACACACTATTATTTAGGATCTTTTCTCTGTTATTTTTCCTTTTGTGTTTCCTTTGGGAAAACCACACTCCTACTGCATCATTTATGAGCCAAAACAAGGATTTAAACTGAGTTTACATGCCTTCCGATCCCATCAGAAAAAATATGCCTTGATATTTAAATAATGGCAAAACTCGATCTAAACGGGACTCTATGGGAGAAAATAATGCTGTGATGTTATCATATTTTGTAATGTAATGGTGTGAAACATTCCCTCTTCTTCAATGAGATGTCTCAGTGGATCCCAGCGTGTTACCACACTTTGATTTTATTTTTGTATTCAGGAGACGCTTCCATAAGAAAACAAACCCACACACAGGGACGCCAAAACAAACAACCAAGACTCCTGATTTATTCGCTGTGGGTCTTTAATTAGAATATCCCGATGTGTAACTTAAACCTCCACGAGAAAATGTTAATCGTTTCTTTGGGGTTCATTTCAGAAACTCAAACATTTGTACATTCTACAGTAACATTTATAACAATCTGGTTCTGCTTCATTTTTCCTTGACTTTATTAATGCAGAGAGCATCCTTTGACCAACTGCAAAAAAAAAAAAAAAAAAAAAAATGCTGGAGAAAGCAGAACCTTTTATCACATTGATATTTTTCTGCTTCAATTGTTCCTGGTTTGTCAGGAATTCATGATTAAAACGCCAGACTGGAATTATGTGCTCTTGCATAATTTAGACGCAGCTCATTATAAATAATTGCTTCACTGTTGGTTGTCCAGGTTCTCAGATTTTCACTTTTATGAGCTTTTGCAAGAATGTGGCCAGTGTGTTCTTTTCATGTCCTCTTCAGAAAGTTGAATCCCTAAATTATGTATTTCATGAATCTGAAACAAAAGTACCATTGAGATCTCTGGAAGACGAGCAGGTGAGGCCTCTGTAAGACGAGCCTTCACTGTCCTTTAAGCAATGAGTGGTGGAGACTCCGGGGTCAGGCCAGTAATGATTCCTGCCCCATTAATTTTACTGCTTCAGCCTGGACTGGACCCTTGTAAAGGTGGCATTTATTTAATTAATCATCTCATCCTGATGTCTGGTCAGTGGTCACCCCATCCATCTCACACTATTCCTTTCAAGATGAGTAAAGAGGGCTTTTCATCAAGTCTGGATAAAAGGAGAAATGAGAGACTTAATTAATGTGCTTCTGTTTCTCCCCGTCTTTTATCTCTCCTGCTGTCAGACTAATAAAGGTGACGCCTTGGCCAGCCGTGTCCAGAACACGTTGGGTTCCTATGAAGAAATGAAGGACCTGCTAACCAGCCACTCCAACCAGAGCCACTTGGTGGGGATTCCTAAAGGTAGCACCGCCAACAATCTGCCACAAACGCCGAGCTTTTCAGAAAGACCCGCCATGGAGTCCCAGCTTTTCAACGAGGCCCTAAGAGGAGACGTGAGTGGAGGAGGAGCGGAGGGAAGAGGAGAGAAGAGGACAGGAAGCGTGCCATCTTCATCATCGTCATCATGCTCGGCTTCGATGCAGCCACCGGCTGTGGCGAGCTCAGCAACGCTCACGCATCAGAGTTTGAAAAAGACGAGGAACTCCATGGACTGGTCAAGGGGTTGCCATGGACAGAGCACCCAACAGACAGGCCTCGTTTTGGGGTCGGGGCAGAACAGACAGGGGCAGCTTTCGTCAGGAGCCACCGGCAGCAGAGGGAAAGTCACTACGATAGAGGAGCAGCAGATACAGAGACACGAGGAGCTGTTTAGTTCACTTAAAGATGTACTGGGCCTGAAAGACGATTCAAGCCCCTCTTCCTCCTCATCATCCTCTTCTTCCTCATCGTCTTCTAGAAGGCAGTCTTCTCACTCATCTAAAACACAATCCCTTCCAGGTAAGACAGACAAGCTGGCCTAGAGAGTTCATGTAAAGTGTAATTTCTACTGAGCAATCCGGTACGGTCCAGTTTTTTGAGTGTTTCCATGGTAAAGCAAACCCATTGAACCAGAGTCCTCAATTTACCATGGGGCCATTGAGGGGCAGTCTAGCTGAGGCGGGGCTGTGTGCGGTTCCCTTTGTGGCAAAGATATTTTTTTTGCGTCCACTGTCTATATCTTTGGTCCATTGTCAGTGTCTACTGAACAAGTTTATTGAACATTTGTTCATGTCTATGGACCACTAAGCAATATGCTCTTGGTTTCCTGTGAAGTGACAGGAGCTAACAACGCTAGCAACTGTTGCTAAGGACTTTATTGATGACCAGATCCAACGACGATTGGAAATGTAAAGTTTTAAGCATAAAGCAAGCTGAAACATCACAAATTCAAAGCTATCATCAAAGAAGCATGCACATGCAGAAGATGTTGCTTAGTAGACTTTAAACTTTCATATTAAGGTTGGAGCCCCCAAAATATTGACTTGGGGGCTGCCAGATTGAGACCTCTGCATTAAACAGTACTGGACCGTACCTCCTGGAGGCCCTCCATTGGTTGTAGGTCCATTGAAAGGCAGAACGAAACGCACCAATTTAGTGCTTTTTAAGCCAACGTTTCCAACATTTGTATCTATTTTGGTTTTTGCGGTTTCCTGTGTACTCTTTTGTACTCTGAAACAACAGCAAAGCATGGTCTGTGGTGGAACTGCAAACGTTCCTTGCTGCTTGTTGCTGTTCTAGTTGTTGCACTGCAATGGTGCCATGATAGCGGTCTACACTTCGCATGCGCCATGAAAACAAAACACTCAGTGGAACCAAGACTTAACCGAGTGAAAATGCTCGCCAGAATTAACTGGACCGTACCATTCGTTACAGTACAGTACTTCTCAGTGGAAACAAGGCTTTATTGACTAAAACGTGGGCCCAGTACTGAACCCTGGAGTACACCACATGTAATGTGAGCAGAGGACTTAAGACTTTTGCAAAAGTTTGCTCTTTAAGTTTGGTAGTTTAACCAGCTCAGTGGTCTTGTGGTAGAGTGTCTACCCTGAGACTGGAAAGTCAAATCTGCGGTCGAGTCATATCAAACACTTCAAAAATGGGACCTGCTCGAGACTCACCATTACAGTCCCACTCTGATCATCTTTTGAGTTATTGTAAAAGCGTTTCCAGTGGTCTTTTAATTATGATGGGGCAGTTTTTAGCCAAAAATCAAAAAAACCTATATTGGTTATTTTTGGATATAGTTTCTGTTTGCCTCTGAGTTGTGGGCAGGACTATTGGCACAGAAGCAACGCCACCCCCCTTCACCTCTCTGTTGGGGCTGGGAGCCTATGACCCGACCATTGGGCTTCTAATCAAACTGCATTTTTTCATCTCCTTTTGATTTACAAAAATTTGAATAAAGAAATTCTTAATTTTCTTTATATATGTCTCTATTTTTAAACAAAGGCCACAATAACATGTTAAAAATACAATTTTATAGAAGTGGGTCTGTAAGGGGTGGGATTGGTGGCGGGTTAAACCACCAAGTGGCTCCAAAGCGCAACCGTGTCTGTAACTTGGGAAGTGGGTAAAATAACTAACTTATGACTTTAATTAGGACTTGAATATGATCTCATCAGCTTTAAAAGTTGCTTGAAGGCATAAGAAAATATAAACAGCATGTTTTTCTGTCTTGTATTAAGAATCTGTCAATTACTACCTTAAGGTGGGCTGTTTCTGTTCACTTTTAAGCTGTAAACCCAGACTGGAATGTCTCAATTGGGTCATGATGATTCATAGCCTAAAAAAAAAACAATAAAAAGAGCCAAACTTTTTCAGTGTTAGAGCCCACTCACTGTCCTCCATAAACTGAGGTGAACTCAGGTCTGTTGGCATTAATTGGCCACTCTGTCTGCACTCAAAACCACTTTTAATTTGACACATGCTCGATTTAAGCGCAATGTGACAGTCAAATTCATTAGTGGTCAGTCACAGTGCGGCTAACAGTGAACCTATAAAGTGAACCTAAGAATGGCTTAATGTGTGCGGCTCCTTTTACAGAGTAAAACTGATCACACCTACTGTAGTGGAGTCAGACATGCTGAGTTAATTACCAGATTCTCCTTCTGTGCTTTATACTGGAAAATGACAGTAACCCAATTAAACGGCTTAGTGGAGCTTTGACCAAAGCTCAACTTAACTGTGCATGAAAAAGTATGCTTATGTCTTCAGCCTTCATATCACATGTAAATTGTTATTTTGCTATTAAATGCAATTTTTATGTTTTTTTTTCCCCCACTTTTAATTGAGTAGGAAAACCAAAGTCTTATTGCTGGTTTTAGTCTTATTTCGAGCTTAAAGAACCAGCATTAAAGTTATTCAAAAGATACCAAGGTATGCAAAAGTTTCCAAATTTTTGGCCTTTTGGGAACATATACTAAAGGTTAATACCATGAGTGTTCATCAGTGTATTATTTATCTACACATTTCCTTGTTTTTTCTTCCTCAGATGGAGGAAGTTTCCGGTCGTCCGCCACAGACGGTTGCCACTTTAAGTCTTCCTCCAATACCGAAAACGGCGGATCTTTCAAATCGTCACCTTATGAAAATGAAACTGGTTCTCAGCTTTCTCTAAACTCCTCACCACTGGCCTCCACCTCCATTCTGACCACTCCCACTCCCGGCCTAACCACTCCCACATCAGGACTGACCACGCCCACTTTCCCTCCCGGCGCTCTGTCGGGGAAGCCGATTGCTGTGCAACAGAAACCCACGGCGTACGTTCGACCAATGGATGGCCAGGACCAGACACCGATGGACTCTCCGCAGCTTAAACCCCCCCTAGTGGCTGCAGAAGGGTTTAGCAACAGCCAGCCTTTCAGCGGGACTTCTGGAAATGTGAAGAATAAACTGCCAAAGCTGAGTCTCAGCCACACAGAGGAGGTAAGACAACCAACCAAAGTTGCTTTGTCTCAAATGGGGTTGTTTTCAAATGTGTTCTTTTCTCAATGCAATTCTCCGATTAGCTGTCTTTCAATGTTTTCTAAAAATTTTTTTGAAAAAAAAATGTGACAGCCAAAATGCAAGTTTTTCTGGCAGCGGCGGTTTTGAGAAAATGTTTTATTTTATTGCGAACGGACAATGTTTTGACAGTTGGAGGTGATGAATGACAGGAAGGCAGCGGCGCGATAACTAACTGATAGAAGGTCCTCAAAATCGTCTGATGATCTACAAATTTCAGACTGCCACCCTCCAGCCGCCCCCCTGCCACAGTTAGAAATCCTACAGTAGTAGAATGGACACTCAACAAGGGTAGAATGACCAGACTTCAAACTGGCAATTCCAGCTCCAAAAGAGGAGTCGGCGTTGATGTTGCACAAAACTCATCCTGACGTTGATAGCACTACAGAAAATCTGACATCTTCTGTATTGATACAGAAAAGATTACAAAGGAGACAGAACATTGTGCTTTCTTTGGAGGTATGTTGTCTAAAAATGTGTAAATTGACAAGATTATAATGTGTGATCAGACTTATGTATGACCAGTGGTGCAGAATGGCATGCTTGCAACCGGGCAGCTGGTAGAATTTGGTATGGACAGCCGCCGTCCGCAGACCTTTACAATCAGTAATCAGACTTGCAGCTGATCTGCAGTCTGGCTCCCATCGTCACCCAATTTCATAATGGTGTCATTTCCAATGCCTGATGGCCGCTTGACTGCCGCTGTCAACATTTGTGACCAAGCAAACTGTTTTAAAATCTATTGATGCCTCCCCATCACACGGTGACATAAATATTAGTATTGTTATGTCCTGCGGCAGTCCTGGACTGCGAGGGACGTATTCTTTTTCACAACTCTATCTTACTTTCCCACCACATACTTTAAAAACTCACATGCACTTAGTGCTCGGTAAAGGTGAATTTTTGACATAGTGAAGTGATGACATCACAGCGAGATAATTTATTTTAAAAATCATAGGGACCAAAAGCTAATATGGGGGAAAAAAAGGTAAAATCTATCAATGAAGCCAAAAAACACGTGTCAGGGACATCCAAAGGACTTTCTGAAATTATGGTGGTGGGCTTGGTGGTCATTTTGTGGAAAAGTGGGAAATTTGGCAGTTTTCACAGAACATTTTCGTTCAAGTGATCTACACAAAAATGGACACACGTCCCCAGGTAAAGTCTACAACTACAACCCAAACCTACAAACTTAAACTCCTCTTAGGGAGTCTGATCTATTTTGCCGCCAAACTCCTTTTGCAACGCTGGAAAGCTATTTGGAAAAAAAAAAAAATGGGAATAAAGTTTGTAAATTTTGAGCAGCGTTAACACGGCAAGATTACAAAGGTTGCATGTTTTCACAGTGAAAATGAAATACAAGAATCATTAACTCAAGTTGAATTAAGCTCTGACTTAATATATTAGAAATGTGGCAAACAAAAAACCTCAGTTTCTAAGGAAATCAAAAAATTACTTCTGCTTATTCTTCTAGAAATGAAATAGACCTGTTCGTCAGCCTCAGGTGACCAAAAAATAAGATGGTTGCTACGGAGATAAAAGCAACAAAAAGCCGCCATTTTGAAAAAGAGATTTTTTTTTTTTTAACAGCGTGCTGCTCTGACCAGGGTGCTGGGGTAGAAGGGCACTTGTGGCTTAAATTACTATTCAAAATGTGATAACAATTTTTACACTAAAAGGTCCAGGTTCAAACTTAATTTTGTTAGTTTTTGTTTGTCTTTTTTCACTTAAATTGCATCTTAAAAACAAAAATATAATTATCTACTTTTAAAATCTTAATTAAGGCCACCCCCTTTAGTGTTTAACTTTAATGTCTGATTTTTTTTTTTTTTGTCAAATAAAAATATCTCTAGATGTTGATGCAGAGAAGTGTGACTGATAACTCATTTCATCTTCCAAACGCACCATGAAAAAGACCTCCTCTAAATCAAGTTAAAATTATTCATGAGCATCTGGTTTAGGGTGGTTAACAGTGACACATACTGTCACTTTGCTTCTGTTTTCATGAATCTGACTGCATGTTTGCATTTTTTCCTTCCAGCACCCTGCTGTCCTTCCATCTATCTCTGTAGCGCTCACTCGTGTTCCTTCTCAAAACAGCAGGACAGGCCCGTTTTGATGATGATGATGACGACAATCTGTGTGTTTGTGTGTGTGTATGTGTTCCACGAGACGGGTTGACAGGCAAGTAGTCATCCATATCGAGCGAGCCAGCTGTTCCTGTGCTTTGATAGGGCGGGTTTGTGTGTCTGCGTGTGTGCGTCTGTCTGTGTAACGCTGCAAATGAGCCTGAGATGGAGCTTTGAGCATATGGCACCAAGACTAAAAAACCAGGGAGGTGGCTCCAAAAAGAAAAGAGTCCAAGTATACTTCACTTTCCATCCTTTTTTATAGAAGATGTGAGCGAGGGAACGTGCGGTCATGGCCGCGAGTGCCTTTTCTGGCTTTGTTTTCACCCACGTCTCCTTGAATGCTCCGTTTCTGCCCACTCACTGTTTAGCTTTCACTTCTATTTCTTCTCCTGAGAATTTTATGAAGGGAGGAGGTTCAGTTTGAAGCCAAAACAAATGTCGTAGTTCACTTAAATGACCACTAGGGGGTGGTTTCAGAAGGTACCAATGTCCAGTGGCTCCCATGTTTAAAAAAAAACTTTTCTCCAAAAACTTTTTGCATATAAAGTGTTTCTTTGTTATATTCTAATAATAAGTAAAATATAAGATATTTAAGATAAGTTAGGTGAAATCTGTAAAATAGACGCTTTATGGATGTAAAACTCCTCACTGCACACTTTCTACACTTTTATCAGACAGACATGAACATTTCTACACTTTCATATCTTTGCGTAAGATTTCAAGTCCAGTTTATGGAGCAAAAACAAAGGTCTGATTGTGGTTGAAAATGTGACAAACTGAACACATTCTGTCCAGGAGACAAGATACAGGGGAGATTGATTGACAAGCTCTACAACCAATCAGAATGCAAGATACAATGTGCTGTAAAAAAAAAAAGAAAGAAAAGAAAGAATTCCACAAAAAAAAAGAAAAAAATCAACAAGACCAAAAAAGATGAATTGTAATATGTAACATTCATTGCAACTTTGGGTTTGCTTTTTATTTTAGTTGTCTTGATTTTGTTATAGCTTAAGAAATGCACTGAAAGAGTCAAACCCATCTACTATTCTGGGTTGATTAATTGAAATAAAATCAACTTTAAAGCTGTTTTTTTCTGCTCAGAATTAACAACCCGGTGAACAACTTTCTCAATATATTCTGTTGCTTTCTGTGATGCTTCCATCTCTTTTTTCTGAAATTCAAATTCATTTATCACTAGCGGATTCCTAATAGATATTTGGTTTAAGCTTTTTTTACTCCACCATTGCTGCTTTGCTCCCAGTCATAGTCAATATTCAGTCTTCATCCTGTTGCAAAAACATTTGATTTAATTAAAAATAAATAAATAAATAATCAACATACAGACTAGATCCAGCTTTTAAAAGCTGCTGTTTCCTCCTTAGCGTCTATCATCACTTATAAACCTTGCTCGTTGCATGAATTGTCCCTCAAGCTCTCAAAACTGATGCAGCTGCGACTCCAACACTCAACAAGTGGTGCAGATCCCAGCAATTTAAAAAAATCTGTGTTGCATCTCAAATCTCTCATTCTTCTCTAAGCTTATTAGAAAACATTTGCTACTCATCTTCATGCTCTTCTTTTTTCCAGTAGTCTCAATAATAAGTTCAGTTTTTCACCTCATTATTGTCCCAAACTAGCTCTCCTGAGAAAAGCCTCCTTAAAAGCTGATTCTGATCTCCCTACCAGTGTCTCATCTTTCTTTATCTGAGAGCAGCCGTTGTTTTTTTACACGTCCTCCTGGGTTTACCGTGGTATCATTTGCACTCCTTTATACTGGTTCAAATCTCAGGTCTTTAGCTCCATGCAGTGATTCAGTTAAGCCCAATCCTTCAGAGTTATTTCTTGTTACCTCTGGCATGCCCCAAGGCTTTATCCTGGTGCCAATGCTTTTTTAATTTATTATATTCTTAAGCCTTAATTTTGTTCCAAAAACAACAGCACTTTTTATTATCTAAAACACCTTATACTTAGATTAATTCTGGTTGTGTTTATTGATGTTGAATTGATTTTTAGAGGTACACGCAAAAAATCACAAGCTGCTGCAAAAGGTTAAGTGTTATTGTAAATATGCTAATGTGGCTAATATGTAGCAGTGTTGGACTACTTTTTTGTTTACCTGTTATTAAGGTTGGGAGGTACCGTAGTAACAGGAACATTTGTTTTAGCAATATCAGTTTTTTTTTTTTACAAGTTGCAAGCAAAGTTTTGAGTTACTGTTATTATATGCTAATGTGTAATCATGTAGCGTCTTACAAACAAGCTCTACAGTTACTGTAAATGCAGTAAATTAAGGCGGACTGACTGATGTACGTATCTCTGATTCTTATCTCGCTCAACTTGCCTTATATTTCATATGACAAGTTTAAAAATGATTATTCATTGATGGTTCGCCTTATAGTGTGGGGGGGAAAAAAATGGTACCCAAATATTACATTTATTTTCACTAATTGATTGATTGTTTGATTGATTGTTTATTTAAGACAGGGACAGCATATATTAATAAAACATTTAAAAATGCAAATATATAAGATTATAGTCTTTTGGACTAATTTCCATCTTTAGTCCCTATAGAAAAAGTTTTTAGTCTCCAAGTAAAAGTACAAGTTAAAACAATACATAAAAGGTAAACAGAAGTCTGAAAGCAGCGGAAACAACAAATTGGGTTATCAATAGAGAAACACACAACAGGAAATTCATAAAACATAAGAGCAACATTTAAGGGAAAAAAAAAGTGAATAAATATAACAGGAAGACAAAAACAAAACAAACAAATGAAAAAAAATAAATAAATAATATGAAGATGACACCCATCTCTTCATTTACCCTCAGCCCACCTCCTCTTCCCTCACTCCCTGTTTTCTTAAAATTATTGGTTTTAATGGATTTTTCCTAAACTAAATGACGACAAAACTGATATTTTTTTGCTAAATCCACTTTAACCGAAACTCCCAGATTATCTGTACATATCTAGAGTTCCTCCATGTCTCCCTCCCCTCATATTAAGCGTCTGGGTGTCATCCTGGAGAGCCCACTTTCTTTCACCTCCTATTTAAATATCATCATCCAGTCCACCTACTGCCATCTCCATAACATCCACCGACCCTTCCTCACCCCACACACTGCTGTCATTCTAGTTCACACACTTAAATTCTACAATTCCCTACTGCCAGATAAGTCTCCGCAAATTCAAACTTGTTTAAAAATAAGCAGCATAGACAGCAAAAACTATTACACCTGTTCTCCAGCAGCACCACTGGATCCCAAGCATGTCAAGTTAAAAACTGGCCAATCGCCTCAATACAAGTATGTGGTCTTACGCTGAACGTTCAAAATGTGTGACATATATGTAGTAGCCTGCTTTCTGTAAGGGTTTTGACTTCCAACAAGCTCACTTATGATTGGTGAGAGCAGTTGCCATAGAAACAGCTTGGACTGATTTGGATCAATCACTACTTACTGATGTCATCTGGCTCCAACATGGTGAGCTCAAGTGATTTAATTTGCGATTGAAGTAAGCCATTTTTTATGGGTGACATCACACTCACTTGGTCCGGTTATTATATACAGTCAATGGTCGAATCCATGCAAGATAATTTTCACCCACATGGCCTTTCACGGCCTCTCCCTCTCATACATCGCTGACTTCCTCCACGTCACTGTGCTGGTTCCCCCCCATTTTGACTGTACAATGACCTTGTGAGCTTGAAAGATTTACTATTAAAGACCTACTTGGTTTGAGCCAAAAAAAAAGAACGTTTTACTCTATTTTTGACAAAAAATATTCCTTAAAACTCTTTTCTGTTTCATTTTTGTCCTTTTTGCCACAATAATAAAAGAGATCATATATGATCTCTTTTATTATTGTGGCAAGGTATACCTCATATAAACTCTGAGCTGCAACAATAAGTGCCTGTATTGTGTTTGAAATGCGGCTCCATATGTTGCTAAGTTTACTTATAGTGTGTGTTGTTTGTGTCGTTATGTATTTGTGTGTAATAAGCCTTTAAACTGCAGTGGAAGCCTTCTGTTTGCACTATAGTTATTAATTAGAGGCCTTTACTCCCAAGTGTATGTAAATGTTTGTCTGCGTGTGTGTGTCACAAACGAGGGAAATAAAGGAGAAGCACTGATAACACTATTGATCCGACACAGTTACAGTCGTTTTATATTCACTTCAGCACACATTTGAACCCATTTAGCCGACAGGTCACCAGATCTCTCTGAGGATTGACTTTTATTTACCATCATCCTTACGGATTTTAGCTGGAGCCTAAACAAGCAATCAAATAAATAAATATATTATTAACATAAAGTAACATGATTTTTGATTAAATGATAGTAATAAAACATTAAACTAAACTGAAAAGTCTTTGATTTTCAAGAATTTTGAAGGAACTTGTAATTTAGGAGGTACATTCATAGAATAATAGATTAGAAACTCCCTGGTTCACTTCCTCCAATAAGTACTTCAAAACATTCTGTATTATATATTCAATAAAAAATTAATAATAGTAATATTTAGGGCTATAAATAAATTAAATGTACCTCAAATTTAAAGAAGTTGAGCTAAATATTTTAGCAATTTAACTAACGACTTTTCACTGTAAGTTTTTGTTACAGAAACCTTAATTTTGTAATATCTTATTGTAACTCCTCTAACAACTACTGTTGTTCTTTCAATTGCAGTGAATAGAAATGCATTTTTGTCTCTCGTAATTGACCTATTTTCAAAAGTTTATTACTTTAATTCTTTTCTAATAAAACTTATCGATTGAACAAAGCGATTCTTAATCAGTAAATTTATAAACTGATGAAAAACAGTCTAAGGAGAACGATGGTATCATCTGAGCTACAAATGTTTAGAATAATTTAGAAATTTAAATGCAGTTTCCATTTGGAATCACCTGAATCTGTATGAAAAAGTGTTTGGTGTTTCACGGGAGATGTAACAAATCGGAAATAGATACAAAACAGGAACAAAATATCAAATCAGACTGAATTTGAATTTGGTTTGGGGGACAGATTTTGGGCTGAGTTCCACATACCTGCTGGATGACACAAGGATTACACTATAGTTGGTAACATAGAAACATAGAAACATAGAAATAACATAAAAACAAAAGTAGAAGTGGTTCGAGAAGCGAATGAGACCGTTATTTTGACTATTTTGAGAGAAAACTTTTAGAATACCATCAGTGCAGATCAAAGTAAGTCACATAATGTGTGCAAACCTAATCTAAGATTCATTTCAAATCCAGCTTTGTTAGAAAATGTACACTTAAAATAAATAGAGGCTAACTGTTATGGGTTTATTAGGAATTAAAATAGAGTTTATGTCAGTGTTCAACAGTATAAGAGTTGGTTTTGGACGAAAGAAAAACCGAGTGAATGTCCTTAAAAAGCGCTGGTTGCAAAATAAAAACCTCATAAAAGCCTCAAAATTCATTTGAAACTGTTCATTCAGATCGAAAGTAGGTTGCTCCGCTCAATGAAAAGTTCTATTTTCTATAATTGTTAGTTTTGGAATTGAGTTCAGTCATGTGTGGATTTGAGTTTTTAACCCCTTAAAAGCTCTTTGATGGATTTCAGCTTCAGAAATGAAGCAGGAGAATGCAGGAAACGGTGACTCATCAAAGCAGTTTTCAGCGGAAAAGCATCGCAGTTCGGCGAGCGGCGGGGTCAAGCCGCTAGAACGCTCTCACTTAGATCAGGGCGCCGCGGCGTTTCCCTTCAGACGAGCAGCCGTGGAGGGGAGCGGAAACGCACGTGTGTTTGTGAGGCACGACGGTAAACAGGGAGGTGGCAGGTGACATTTCCAACAGTACTGTGACAAGTTTAATTTACATGTAGTTCAAAGTACAGAGCTGATGTAATTTCACAGAGATTTGAGGGCCTGCTGGGCTGCTTCCATCAGGTGTGTGTGCAGGAATTCACAGTGCCTCTCCGGTAATGCGGCGGTAAATAAGAAACAGAGTAGACCTTCAGTCTGTTATCGCTGTGAGACTAACACCAGTCTAATCTATTTCATTCACAGGAAAAGCATTCAGTTCTGCTTTCTATGGACTGAAGGATGCTGCCTTTATATAGCACATTTCAATAAAAAGAAAGTGTTCAGCTTTGATGAGAAAGCTGGTTTTCCAGAACATTCCTACGACTGCGCCAGCTTTGTTTTTATTCGTTTGACGTCTGCAAAGCTCAGTTTTTTAAAGGAATAACACTTTTTTGGATCTATTAATTGGAGAGGGCAGCTCCAAAAGCCACGCCCCCTCAGAGGAGATTTTGTAAACGGGGGCTTTTTTTTTTTAAATAAAAAAAATTGACATAGGTGGACTTTAAACATTCAGAAACATCCTGAAATTTAATGGATGAATTCTATTCAATTTCAACAAAAATGTCAACAAAAATAGAAATTGCATTACCTGCAAAAATGCCAGTGTGAATGCTTTTATGCTGGTAGCTAAAGATGCTGAAGAAATTTACTTTAAATGCTGAATAATTTCCTGAATGTACTGTTTTAATACCAATAAATGTGCACAAAGAATTTGAAGAATTTCTCGAAGAAAGAAAAAAAATGGGTAAAATATAAGAATGTGTAAAAGGTACGAATTCCAAAAGTAGCAGCATAATGTCCTGAACGAGTTGAATATTTTGATACCAAGATTATGGAAATCGCTCTAAACATAATTGAGTTTTTAAGTGCCGAAAAACGTACAAAAAGGAGCACGAGATTCACTGAATCTGAACTAATGCCTGAAATGGTCACTTTGACTCTGTTGTTGGCAAACTTCTGATGCTGTTGCAGCTTCACAGCTGGCGGCAATAAAATTCCAAATAGTTTGAAATCGGCATCGTCGGTTGTTGCATTAAGCATCTGGAGGGATTATAAAGCAGTAAATTCCATCTTCGGCGCAGATTTATTGATGAGTGCTTGTCAAGTCATTCCAGGTGAATCTGGTCATTTGCTGCAGGTTTTAGCTTAAAGGTAAAGCTGTTTACATGTAACACAGTCTTTTATGAATCTGAGCAGCCATTTGCCACCTCTCTAAATGACCATGAAAGGCTTAAAACATCTGTCCTCAACAATAAAACCTTATGCTTCCGAAATAACATCAAACAAGTTAAGTTCAGGACTTTTTGAGCATTCTATGGCAGCTAAAGTCTGACGCGAGCAGCACATTTTATTAAAATACTGTTAAATATTAATTATAGCAAAGGATTTTTTCCATTTTTGGGAAATGTGTTTGTTTTCCAAACAGGAGTGCAGTCAGAATTGGGATTAATGTGGGAAATATCTGCAGATTTCATTGTTTTTTTTCAGTGAGTTGTGGATTCCTCACAACTATTTACTTTATTTATAGCGCCGAAGTCAACAAACGCTCGGGAGCTTTCGTTGTTTCCACATTCATTACCGTAGCCGTGCAGATGGATGGCACAGGCGGCGAAAAGAAGCGGCGAGAAGAGTTTATAGAGTTGCATATAGAAACACCTTCTCTGAGGAAATGAAGAGGTGGCAGTGATGAGGGAAACCAAGGATGAAATGTTTTTGCACTTCCTGCAGAACGACGAGAGTTATGAGGAGTCTGCCAACGCAGCAAACAGCTGGCTTCATTTGCATAATACCCATCAGGCCGATCTTTCCCCTCAGGCTGCCTGTCAGCTCACCGGGACACGCACTAATAAATGCACACATGTCACCAACTTTTGCGTCTCTTGGAGTGTGGCGGCACTAAATAAGTTAAGCGAGACTTAATGAAAGCCTTTTAAACCGGATTTTCATGAGGTAGTCCTATTGCCACCGCAGTGAGGGGTGATGAAATAATTTAGATTTTATGCTTATAATAAAGAAAAATCATAAAATCATCTTATAGAAAAGAGATCCATGAATCAGAGAGCTGCTGGAAGACAGAGGAGGGAGAGACGTGCAAAGAAAAGAGGTTTCATCCAAGCAATATGTGCTTATATCTGATGATCCAGATCAAACAGGGAATACACTGGCATCCAGGGATGGATTTTTTTGAGATGCAGAAGGTTGTTTGGGGTTATGTAATGTTTCAATAAAAACAGCCTCAGCTGCAACTCTACTGAGAAAGTCCATTTCTGCATCACTTTTTTTTTTTACATTCCACCGACTGATTTATTCCAAGGAAGCGCAGGCTCTCAGTCTGGTGGTTGTACAATTATGGTTCCCTGAGAGCAGTTAGTTATTTAAAGATGCTGTTTATAGCTGAAAGGAAAATGAGCTGTTTACCCCAGGGATTAACACTATAGCTCTGCTTACTGGATTAGCTGCAATGATCAGCATTGATCTCCACTGTCACTATAATAAGCTGATAGTGCGCATCAGGGCTCCTTGGAGGGCTGTCATCTCCCTCTAAAGCACACGTCCTCCTTTACTGCCAGTTTTTTTTCTTTCCAAGGAGCACGACGTCTAAAACGGCGGTTTTATTTTAAGGGTTTTCTGGCCGTCCGGGGAATGTGGGTCAGAAGTCAGCAGTTCAAATGGTAGCAGAGTGAGGTGAATCGCAGAGGCCTCCACTGGAAGCTCCTTAGACAGAATTTATGATATAAAAGCAACAGATTAGGAGAATTATATCCAAGAATTTATTTCAAAAAATTAAGGCGGAACTGTTGGTCACCATCGACTGTATATGACAACTATTCCAAACAGGAAGTACCCAGTGGCTCCAAGAAGTCAAATTCCCATAGACTTCTATAGAGAAATAAACATATTTTTCAGAATAACTATTCTTGCTTTGAGACTTTTATTTTTCTAATTGACGTTATTCAAATTACTGGCCAATCAGATGCCTCAATAAAAGTCCCTCAAGTTTGAAACATTTGACAGCTTACTAGTGGTGTGGGTGTGGACTTCATTCCTATTGGTTGCCAAAGAAAAGTTGATTCAGACCAAAAATTTCGTACTGATTATTTCTGGTTCCAACATGATTGTGTTCAGCATCGGAAAAAATGAGTCAGAAGTAAGGCATTTTCTATGGGTGACATCACCCTCACTCGGTCCAGTTCTCATTTGCTGCCTGTCTACTGAGGAGTCCAGACTGGACCGGACAAATCCAGTATTTTGAGCGTTTACATTATGAAATGGATCCATTAGACCGCACCGATTTGTACCATTTTCGGTCCTCCGTTGGTCCCCAGAAAAGTGGAATGGACCTGTTAGGGTGGAGCTACTGTCATCACACAATGATTTCTGTTGATTGGTGGAAAGGTATTACGACAACAGCAAGCGTCCGAAGCCCCGCCCCCACGTAAAAATAGGATCAGCTAGTTAGTGAAAACTTGAAAACTGAATTGAAACTAAAAACTGAAACAAAAAAAAGTTAAAAATACAAACAAACATTATTAATTTATTTTATATAAGAGTTTAAGGTTATATTTTTCTTTTAATTCAAGTTTTAAACGGGCCATGCCAGGATTTTCTTTTTCAGTAAAAACTATATCTATATATAAATGATCATATATTACCTTTGGAACACTAAAAAAACAAATTATCCATGAAATATTAGTTATAAATATGATTTATGAAATGATCACTGCTAGCTTGAGCCGTTAGCTTTGCAGAGAAAGTGTTTGTGTCAGCCAGGGGGTGGAGCAGACTCTTCCTGGAGGGGGCGGTTTCACCCTGTGATGTAAGCATGTGAGGACCTGCTCGTTTTTGTGGGTATGGGAGGGGCCGCTGTTGAGAGCACATATTTTAAAGGGGTTACTCAGAATTTACAACTATCTTTTTCTAATTTTCAATATCTCTTTCAAACTTTTATGTTTAACTTTGTTTTCAAAATTTACAATTTTGTTATCAAATTTTCTTTTTTTTTGCAAGTTCACAAACTAGTTTTTCGTTCAATTTAAGCTTTGACCCCATAGAAGTGTGTTTGGTATTGTCCTACATATAAATTATTTTTTGCTCATCTTATACAAGTCACAAAAAATGATTTGGGACAAAAATTGTACGAAAGTATATGTATGAGCCACATTTTTCACCTGTAATCACACTAAAATGCGATTTCTTTTTTAACGTTTAGACTAAAATTCAATGTTGTAAGATATTTTTATTATTGCTGGTTGAGAGACTTTTTGAGCATCAGCTGAAGCCGTTTTTTATGTTGAATCACATTATAAACACGTCTTATGAGTGTAAAAACAGGTTCTGCTCAATCTACTATTTTTGCAGCTCTGTGGCAATTTCACTGCAGAAACTTTATAGCTTTGGTATTTCATCTGATCCACTTCTTTGGCAAGTGCAGGGCTTCTTTTATGTGCCTCCGTGGTTTCAAATAAAGTGAGTTGCCAGCTTAAAAAAGAAAGAAATCGCTGTTTTCCATTGTTACATTGGAAGTTTGTGCGGCACGCTCCAACGAGGCTGGAGGCTATGCTTCACATACTACCACACAAAACAAAACATAAGAAAAATATCAAGATGTTCTTTCATGTTGTCCTAGAAACATCATTAAAATGTAACTGAACAGCATGCTCTGTTTTAATGCAATCATATTAATGTGGCTCTGATAGAGTTTCTCTTTTACTTTCCAACTTGATGATTTATGACAACTTTCTTAAGGAGCAAAAAAAGAACAATTACTAAATATCCACTTTTCCACAACAGCTTATGTCTGCTACCCATGAAAGTATGCTTATAAAAATCTCCATTGCTCTCGGCATCGCAGAACAATACATGAACCCCCAGCGCTAGCTCTTTAGTATTATTCATTATGTTCTGACACAGACTAGTGGCTGTTTCTAACTTTGTGTGTGTTTGTGTGTCTTCTGTGTGTGTGTGTGTGTGGCAGGGGTCTTTTAATAAAAAATGCCCCGCTGGGCTCTGTGTTGCCAGTTTGCCAATCAGAGCATGGCCACAAAATGCAAATCGCACTTCCACACACAAAACACACACAAGCGGGCTAATGCACACATGCACACACGCAGGGGGAGAAGAAGTGTTTTGATCTACCAGGGCCATTACAGACATTTTAAAATCCTATGAATATAAAAAAGAGAGAAGGAAGGAAGGATGGGTGGGTGGGTGGCGGGGGAAGAGGGGCGACAGAGCATTGGCAGCAGAAAGAAAGAAAGAGGGGAGGAGATCCGAGCGGGGAGGAAAGTGAGAGGAAACATTTTCCCCTCTTCCCCTGTATGCTGCACTTCATTTTCCACTTCCAGGGGTGACTGCATGCGGATATGTGCCAGAAGATCATAAATAAAATAGACAGATGTCATTTGTTTTTTTCTCTCTCTCTCTTTTGTACTTGGAGGCAAGAGATTTATGGAGGTATCAATAAACATGATGCCTTGATTAGCTTATGGCACTAAAAATGTCCGGTGATCAAAAAAGCTTTTTTTGGTGTTGAGACTATAAGATCACACAGAAAACTGGCCTTAAATTAAGTCTGTGAAGAAAGAAAATTAATAATAAAGCAGCTTTAGTAAAGACTGCAACAATTATATTTCACCAGCAGCTCAACATTAGACAGCAGTAATAATAAAAAATTTCAAATTATTCCTATTCTAAATCATCATAAAACATTTTTCTTTTCAATCTTAAATCCCCCCTTTGATCTTCGAAACAATGAAAATTGTGCTTTTTTTTTTTTACATATTTTTCTGACGATGGTCAACATATCTAAAGAAAATTAAACATAGAAATGTGTTTCAGAGTACTTTTATTTTTATTCAAACTGAAAAAGTTTGTAGCTGTGATGTAGGCGCTGCAGTTGGGCTAAAAATGACCCTGCTCTACTTTATCCACTTGCAGACTCATGTACGTCGTCATTTTACAATAGTGAGGAGGTGTAAGCTAGCGGGAGAAAGTGTTAACAAAGAGATGATGGGAAATTAGCTCCGGCTTAACAAATCCAAAAACCTGAATTACACATGTCAGACTCAGGATTTCATTTTATTTTGTTGGTATTAATGGTGCGGTGATATGTCCCGCTTGTAACAAATTAACTACAGATCCCATCATGCTGTGCCTCGCCAAACACCAGTGTGGCCAGAATGGGCGCCCGATTGGACAATTTTGATTCTAAATTTGTGGGGGAAATTGGTTTTGGCGCGTTTAGGATGAGGTTTGGTGGTTCCTCATCGAATCTCGTCTCAGCAGGAACGCACGTTCACAGGGAGGCAGGTGAGCCCGTGCTTCACCTGTAAGTTATCCTTGCCATCGTGAGGGAATAATAATAAAAAAATGTGTCCATTGATCTCTTCTATAAATATACTTTATATTTTTGTCTCCTGTGGAATTGAGTTTGAGTTTTTTTTTTTAAATATTAGTGCACTTTAGCTTGTGAGTGATGTTTTTTGAGAAAAACTAGCGTGCATTGATGCTCACTAGATTATAGCGAATATAGACGATGGATAAACGATGGTTGAACGAAAAAATTAGTTTAAATTACATTTTTGGATAAACCATCCAAATTTTCACCATCAGGACACAGTGAAGTCATAGATAGACGTAAAATATTCATAATGATTCGATTTTGACTTTATGAAATCGGTGACGTCATATCTGGCGTTTAGGAAAGCGAAAGTAAAGTATGCATGGTGTCCGAACTGCCTTAAAAATCCAGGGCACTCCATATTCCCGCACTGTATACGTGTAGTTTTTTAGCAGTTAGGAATCAGGGTAGAATTCTGACATAACCAGTGAATTTAAATGTGTGTAGAAATCAAAGAAGCTACACTAAAAAAAAGTGAAATATTTAATCAGTTAATAAAAGTAAAAAAAACAAGTTTTCATCAAATTAAAATTTTGAGTTGACTCCGCTTGAAAGTATAACTAGATAAAAACTAATATTTTTGAATGTCACAAATTACAGAGTGTTTGTTAATTGCTCTGGTGTTTAACTTTTTACAGTATGGTCCCTATAAGCATCATGTTAGCATGGAATCTTTGGTGTGAGATAGGATTTCACCATCAGCACCACAACTGTTGAAGCTCCTTCAAAATAAAAGCTCTGAAGTGTGTTTGGCGTCTTTATGTGGAGGTTAAAACATAAGATGCAGTGGTTGAAAATGCACGAGGAGAGTGTGAGGAGAGCAGAGGAGAGGGGGACTAATAGGGTGATTAGAGGGGAGGAGAGCTGCTGTTGAGAAAAAGGCTTTGTGTTGGATTATTTTCTCTTCGTAGGAGCTTACAGAGAGCCGGCTGGTGTTTTACACCTCAGCTCTTAACACCCTCAAATCCCCCGATTAGACCTAAACTGCATGGAGATGCGCAAAGACGAAAAGGGATGACGAGGAGACAGATAAAGAAGGAATGAGGTGAAAGAAAATAAAATAAAAGAGGGGACATTTAAATGAGTGTCAGCTAACATGATGGGAAATGTCACAGGAATAAAAGGTGATCAAGGGAATAAAGCAGAAAGTTAGTTTAAGGAATTCAGTCTAAGTTCTTGATGTTTGTTGAGTGAATCGGCTCAGCTGTGGGGAGAAATATTGCTGTCATGTTCTGGTGATTACCTGGAAAGGTTCAAAGGTCTCACCTCACTGTGGTGGTCAAGCTGAGGCCTTATCTGCCGGTTAACCTGCAGAGAGGCACCTCATCCACCCATTTGATGACATTTTCACCAAAAAGGGAAGAGGAAATCACACAGAGGGAGAAAAGCTGATAAAAGTCCAGTTGGTCCTCCTCATCGTGGTGCCAAAACCGCTTTTTAAGATAACATTTTTCATCTTTAAAAAGCTATATTATTCGTCAGTCGTGTGTCTTAAGTTAAACGTCTTGCAATAATGTTGGAACTTTATGCTTCAGAGAAGGATTTACAAAAGCCGCTTTCGGCTCCGCCGCCCTTAAATGACTTACAATTGATTTAGAACATCTCCTTCTGACATTTTAGACCCCTGAAGTCTGAAAATCTCAAACTGTGATGAGAAAATCAAGTCACAGAGAGCTGGAACAGCGTGCAGCAGAATTAAGTTGTACCATCCTTCACCCGCTGGAATTTATAAGTGTGTCTGCTGTGCTGCTCTGAATAAGTAACCCCATGACTTTCTGGATTTCTTAAAAAAAAAAATATCTGTGAAGGTTAAGTGAAGATATTTATAGTTTATAGAATTAATCGTAATATGACACAGAAGCCTTTCAAACGTGTTCTACCTAAAGTAAGCGTCTCAATCCTCCGACCTTCAGAATTTATAAATCCTCTTACAGTGTTTTTGTGCATAAAATAATCAAAAATCAACCAAAATGTTCTTGCAGATAAGAAGAGAGGAGAGAATATAGTTTTTATTTTTTCTTTTGTCACTAATTTTGAAAATATGAAATATGATGGTGTATTAGGGCCAGTTTGCAATACTTTTTTTTTTAATTACGACTTGGTAAGTTTTAAATTTAGGAGAAAAAAACTAGTAAATTTATGAGATTTAAAGTAATTAATTTACTAGATTAAAAGCTATACATTTGAAAAAAAAACTCATATTGCTTTTTTTTTTTGTTGGTGGTCCGTCATACAACAGAGTATTAGGGCCACCAAAATAAAAAAAAATTACAAGAAGTACATTAGCTTGAGGAAGACAAAACATTTTTTTGAACATGTTCTTGCAAATCTTAATATTTTCGTGATGCTTTTTTCTGTAGTGGAAGTTATTCAACTTATAAACTGGCCAATTAGATGCTTGAATAAAACCAGGTGGTCTCACGTAAAACATTAAAAGCATTTGATTGACAGATTCTCCAGAGCCCATTTACAAGTGCAAGGGGGTGTGGACTTTCAACAAGCTCACCTCTGATTGGCAAGAGTGGTTGCCATAGAAACGATGACTCAATCTGGACAAATCACAGCTTACTGATGTCGTCAGGCTCCAACATGGTGGCATCTGTATTGTGAAAAAAATTCATTTAATTAACTTTATCTCATTGGGGCCATAAGAAACACTCGGTCCAAGTCTTATCTACTGTCAATGGTAGCAAACATAAACATAGATGGTGCTTGTGATGTCATTCAGATTATTTACAGGATTTTTGACTGGACAGAATCTCATTTTTTTGGGATCTGTCCATTAAAAAATAAATAATTTGAACTATGCTCTAATTTTATCTCTAATAACATCTAAGTAGATGATTTATACCTCCTCTAGTGGTCATTCGAGGAATTGCATTTTTTTTTCTTACTGGGGAATAATATTAATAATAGTAATAAATAAATAATTTTAATGAATACACTTCTGCTTTTCTGAAAGATATATTTTTAAGAAACCTTAAGTCAACACAATAACACGCAAATGGTATAAGAGAAATACATACACAAACACTTGATGCTCTATTGTGTGTTCTTCACCTGTCCCATGACGCCCCCACCTCCCAACACACACATTGTAAGAAGCATTGATATAGTAAGTGTGTGCTGAGAACCTCACACAGACAGACCACACACAACGAGCGCAAACAAACACAAAGATTCAAAACAAATCCAATGTAGTGGGCTTGAATGTTGCACACACACAGCTGTCAATCATCCTCTTGTCCCCTTCAGACTGCAGCAGAACAGTGTGCACGTGAGGCTCCTTTCCCCTCTAATTAAGACAGAACTGCATGTTTTTACACACGAGCGCTTTTCTTTCCATTGATGCAGCCGAACGCGTCTCATGTGTTTGTTGAAGTTTTTTTTTTTTTTTTTAATGCAACACTCTGCCACGCAGCGTGAGCGTGACACTTGGAGAGAAAAGCACGGAGGGTGTAGGTGTTTGAAGAATGTGCTCCGCTCACAATTAATCACAGAAATAAATCTAACGCCTGCGATAATGGAGATGTCATCCACAGCCGTAAATCCACAAGGAAAAAAAAATAAAACAGCTCACATGGTTTTGGCTGCATTTGAGTTCCTCCTATTTGTTCTTGTTAACAAATTCAAAGCATTGATTGAAATGGCTGAGAGGCCGAGACATTTGTGCAAAACTCACAAAGAAAAATGCGGGTGATCTCAATTGAAGTTACTTCTATGTTTAATCTTAAACCGTAATCACCCTTACGGGTGGATGAGGGCTGTCTGAAAAAGGGGTAAACCTGTATGAGATATGGAGGTGGCACACAGGAAATTCTAAGATTATTTAGCGCTCGGTGAGCCTGTAGAGTAAAGTTTTTAATAAGGACAGGCTGTAGCAAACAGAGATGCAGTCATGTTGTACAGATTTTCATTTTTTTTTTTACAACCTCCACAAATCTGATACACTGTAGTCATTTTCTAAAAAAAACAAAAAAAGAGAAAATTAGACAATTACAATTTGTTAGGGCATGATACGGATATCCTACAGGCACTTATGTGTCACCTTTACATGCAGCAGTTGCTTGCGGTCACGAGAGGGCTGATACTCATGCCTTACTATAGCTATCGCTACAAAATGTCTTTGATCGGATCAAAGATCGGATTTTAATTGAACTGTGTATAAGGACCCTGAAAAACGTTATCCGATTGTTGCATACAATCACACGTTTGATCGGAATACGTCACAGTGACGTGTGCAGAACTATCTATCAGAAACGACAGTAGAGGAAATATCGTGTTCCGTTATAAATAAACAAAGTTGCAGCTTTGAGCAAAATGAACTTCTGAATTATTATTATAATTATTATTAATAATAGTTTTAGGGACTATTCACTCATAATTTTCTAAATCCGTGTGGCCAGTGTCTTATTCTTGGCCGCACGGGCCTGAATAAAGGGTCAGAGCTCAGACATTCAACCTTGGATGAACGTCAAATTTGTGCGGGCAATGCAGCAATTTGCATTTTGGGCGCTCGTAAATGTGTGGGAATAACATTAGCTTTTATTTTGTCAGGACGTGACCGGTAACACAAATTCACATGATTGTTTAAATGGTTTCAGAGGACTGTTCGGAGCGCGGTGCCGCATTCAAAAGCCGCCTCCGCTAGCTCACAACATCCCGAAGTCGATCAGAGACACAGTTCTCCCGGGAGACAAGTTTTGCCGATTCTTGCGGTCCGAATTGCACACCGTGACAAAGCACCCTCCCCCACTCAAAGACATGAAGCTACAACGTGCAGCTGCTCTGCTCAGAGACCCGGTTCGCTCGTACGGAGCAGCCGATCGGTCTTGTTCATGCTCCGAATTCTCCTCTGGAGCGCCACACCGTCTATGCATGACATAAATTCCAGTGAAGTAATGACACAAAATCAGAATAAATCAGATCAACAATTGGTAAAACCCACCCATGTTGAGTAAAAGGAAGTTTTAATCCGAATGAGTCTGATCACGCCAGAATATTCCTAATGGCGTGTTTACATTTCGCATTTCCTTTCTGATCAGGCATTTATTCCGATTACTTGTGTCCATGTAAACAAAGTTTATGTCTAGAGCGTGGAACCATATGAAAACACAGAGGTTACATTAACCTTACAAATACTTTACACTATATGCATAACAATGGTACGTTCCATTTTCATGACTTCCCTTGAGATGACATGGACAATCCCAAATCCCAAATGGGGGTTGGCTCGTGCAGGTGCATGTGACCAAGGCTTTCCATGTCACAATGACATTTTTATTAAACAAAATATGCATATTTCTTAAAGCACATCTTTATAAAACTGCAGTGGGTTTCCCTTTGCGGTCTGATTACTTATTCTTTTCCACAATTCAGCGCCATTGTTCGGCCACAAATACCACAAACTGCACGCTCCCTTTTCTGAAGAGTTTTACAGACATAATGAAAGTATTCCAGGTTTTGATTAGACATTATTTTCCTGAGATGTTTACCGCTTTACAGTTTAATGTGAAGTGAGCTTTTCTCACAGCATGTTGGAGATTTGAAGTGAAGTCATTACCTCTTTGGTTTTTATTCTTGTTTTAAGTTTTTGGTCATGTGAGAGTGAGGGCGGAGTCTTTATCAAAGTTTAATTGCAGAAACTTATTGTTATTTTAACTGGGGCCCAAACTCAGCCAGATTTTGTTGAGGAACTCTACAGTCAAAGCTGAAAAATGTGTAATTTGATCTTTTTGCACGCTACAATGTCACAAATCTAAATGAATATATATAAAGATTTTTACAGAAATTGAAACATTGATTAAATTAATCAATTACAGGTCCAGAATAAGTAACCGAGCACTTGTGTGGACTGGCACTCGCTAGTTTTTGAAGTTCTTGCCAATCTTAATGTACATATTTATGAGCTGGAGAGTGAAAACAGTTTAGAGTTAGGGTGTTTTAGTGGCGGCCCTTAAGCAGGTTCTGCAAATTAAACAGAATACGACCAAACAACGAGGATCCATGTTCAACCATCAAACAAATCGCAGGCTAATGAGATTATTGGCCCAGAACCGTCAGCTGCTTCAGTGACACTTTGAAATACAACAGTAATTGTAGCTGGATGCATTAGGAAAGCTCAATGCTGTTGAAATCTATTACCCAGTACCTGCATGGTGTCGCCGAATCACACTTCTGCGCACAGAGGCTCATTTAGAACAGATCAATGGCAAATGATAAAACATTTCATGTCTCTTGTATCTCGCGAGTGTTTTTGATTTTCATGAATCGCCTACAATAGAGGCGAGGCATCGTTCAGAGCAGCGACTTCTTGTGCGAGCTCGACCGCGGGGCTGAGAGGAGCTGGAACACCAGCGCACAAACCAAACCCAGACAGACCAGAACATGGATGTTGATACCAGAAACTTCTGAAAGACTTACTGATGAAAGTGGGACTCACTCCTGCGGCGGCTCCCTTTCAACTCCCTGACCGCCCTGAGATGCTCAAACATTTAAAGACGCAATTTGCATACGACTTTAACGGGCAGAAGAAGCACCCGCTTTATTTTAAAGAGGAGGATTTTTCCAAGATCTCTTTAAAGAGGACACGTCTGCCTCCAACAAAGAGACAAATTTCACTTCAGTTTTGATCAAGTTATCCCAACTGTCACAGTTTTCTTTGATTGTTGAGATTTTTTTTTCAAAGATTTCAAGGATCTTTGCTGTTATTTCACCACAAAGTGAAACGTTTGTAACTCTCGTCCTGGCCAGCCAATTACAAAGCAGGAAAAGAAAAAAAAACAATTGAGCTAAATACAATTCCAACAGAAAATTGCTAGTGCTGGGCGGCATGAAAAAAAATGTATATCACAATATAAATTATTTTATATCACAATAACAATATTCAGTTATTTAAAAACAAAGTTTGACTTCCTTTTTGTAAGTCACATGTAACTAAATCGTTTCAAGTGAGAAACAGTTTTTTAAAGTACACAACAATTTCAAGTTTCCCAGTAGGAAAACACATTTTTGTTCCAAAGTTCAGCAATAAAAATAAACAAATCAAAATGATAGAAGAGAAATGGCATGATAAACATTCTATCACCCACACGATATGTATTGTCATATTGCCCAGCATTAGTATTGATAGTAAAATTATTCAATTATTTTTGATACAATTGAACCAAAATTTGGTTCAAGGTTTCTAATGGTAGAGCTGGAGATTCTTCTATGAATTATGAAAAAATGTGTTTTTGGTACTTGTAGCATGTTCTTGTGGCAATTTTCTGATGATGGAACACACATATGAAGAAAATAACACTTTTGAGGAGGGATGGGTGCCAGCATCGGTATTGGCCGATAATTTGAGTTGATCAGTAACGGACCATCACTAAAAATAAGTAAAATATCCATCAATACTGTTTTCAGATACACTTTATTTTTGACATGGATACTTGTTCCTAAGAGATTCTTTTTACCATGGAGCTTATCTTTCAAGTTAAAGGCAGTAATTATTCTGACTGCTTTCATGTATATTTTAATATTTGGTAGGGATACATGTTGATATTAATAGACTTCCAATGGAAAGCTTTTGATTTACAGTCACGTATAATAGTAAGCAAATGGTCTGAATGTTTTCAGATATGTATTCAAAGTGATATTTGCTCCAATGAGATATGTTAAAAAAAGGTCAACTATAATATGATCATATAGTAAAACAAAAGTTGTGCATTTCTAATGAAGAAACAAAAAGGGAAATCTAAACCTTGTTTTATTGTAGAGACTTAAATATCAGTATCTGCAAAAATTGGCTATAGTTGCAAGAAATAAATGAAATCATATGAAATCATAGTGAATCAGAAATAGATTAAAAAGCTCTTTTCTCTGCTTCATTCTGATGCATTCTTAGACGACTAGATCCATGTTTGTCTTTGTTGTTTCCTCATCTTAGCTCGCAGCTGGCTCACAACTGTAACTCTGGATACTCCCCGTTTTTGTTGCTCGGTTAATGTTACACTGGGGGTGTGAGGGGCCGTAAGCTAGCGGGAGAGCACGTAAACAGATGGATGCACATTCGTTCATTGTTAGATTTACACTGGTCATCTACAGAATTCGCTCATATTCGGCCCTCCTTGAGACGAGCGACTTTAGGTTTTACTAATACAGATTAAAGCGTTTAGCTTGGCTTGCTGGCTCTAGGATGTGATCCATCAGAAAATAAGGCTAATGTTTTTCAGCTAACCCACTCCGGTGCAATTATATGGTCCACTGGCATTGATCATCGCTCCTCTTCTTTAATCTATCCTCCTCTCTCCCTCTGTTGAACCTCTTTAATGGCTAAGTCACTGTTAAATGTTTGATAAATGAGTTTTGAGACCGCTTGGCCATGGATTTATTAAAATTCTATAAAAAAAAATCTGTATTTAATGTGTACGGGTGTGTGAGTTAAAGGGAATCGGAATGGTTTCTCATTTCATGGGGCCCATCGGTGTGTAAAGACAGACATAGCTGCTGAAACTGAGCAACTATTGGCTTAAAAAAATTACACAGAGGATTTGTTTTGCAAAATGCAAATAAGGGTGCCATTATTTTTTACTGTAATTTATAGATTTTTGCCTTTATTCTCCCGTTTGTTCAAAGTTTGAAGTTTTAAGCCTATGTATGAACAAATTTGATGATTTTTAAAGCCTTTCTATAGTTTTATGTGACAAATCATCACAAAACGTTAACACACGTTTACATTTTTGGCAATTTAAGTCCAAGTAGCTCCAAAAAAACATGAATTCCCTGCAGAGGAAAAGTTTCAATAGCCTTAAAAATGTTTTGTATGAAATATAAAACAAGCTGACTAAAGACAATAATCAGCTGAAGAGAAATTGAATATTTTAGATATTTTTGTGATTTTTAGTGATTATAGTGATTTTTAGAAAGATAACAGCCTTGCTTTTAAAATGAGCCAATAGAAATGAAACTTTCTCTCAAGTTTTACATTTTGAACTTTGGATGGCCTCCTGTTCTTTATTAGAAACAAACAATCTGCTTTAGATAACTTAAAATAAACACCAAAATATGAAACGTGCACACACTTCACACGTTTTAATGCAAGTGGAAGGGCAATTAGTGCAGGGTAAAAACAGCGGGCCTATTTGATGCAACGTTTCAATGACAATAGTTAATTGGATGGTAAATCAGCTGCTTATCAGCCTCTCCGCAGCTTGGTGGGTGAAAACCGGACAGAAGGAAGACGGAGAGACGGGTAAAAAGGATTTAAGAAAGAGGAATTAAAATGAGAAAAAAGGGACAAGAAACTGAGTGAAAGAGTGTATTTTATATGTTTAAAGAATTTCATGGTTTAGGTCTTTAAGGTGGTATGATAATTTCAGGATTTAATGGCCTTAAATTAATGGTAATCAATTATTCATGAAGTCTGAGTTTTTTTAAAATAAACACTTAAAAACATTAAGTGAAAAGTAACTTTTCTGAAAAAATAATATTAAAATAATTATCTTTATTGCTTCACATGGGATATCTTTTGATCACAGTAGCTCAATTAGAACATAAAAATAATTATAGGCACTAGTATAATGAACAAAGTACATTCATACAATATTAATTGTTGTTTTACTAGCGTGGGTGGAGATTAAAGATCCACAAAAAGATAATGAAACATCTGATATAGTAAAGAAAGTTATAGACTGCAGCAAAAGAGTACAGAATGATGCATAGCTGGATCAAAAGCCCATGTCAGCAATGGTGTCATTACAGTGAAACTAAATAAATACTATAATAATGTCCAGAAAATTTTCAATTATTATTTTTTTAAATTTACGAATTAATAACTTCAAATACTGTATGTGTGAATTTGTATTTTAATGTATTTTTTTGTGGGCAGGGGCGGAGGGGGGTTGCTGATATTACTTCATATCAATCAATCAATTAGACACACTGGGTTAAACAGCCTATTAACATATTCTAATGCGTCCGACTTTGTTCATTTTAGTGTTCACATTGTACATAACAATCCAGACCTTAGCCCGCTTGGGACTTTTTTACTAAATTCATACTCTCAGAAACCGCTTTTTACATTTTTTTCAGTTTGGTTTGGGATCCACCAATAAATGTGGAAAAAAATGTCTTGCAGACAAATGCACTAAATGTACATTTATAATCCTCATTATGGTTTGCGCCGTAACTGGTGTTTGCAGTTTAGAATCAGTAGTGATTTTACAGTGGTCTCGTGTCTTTGGAGAACTATGCTCCAGTATGTTAGGCAGCTAAACCACAGGGAACAGGGTACTAGAGTCTGCAGAACCGTCCCCCAGCCTGTCTCTGAAAACTGGTCTTGGCATTGTTGATACATGAGAACCAGAACAGTAACAGCATAAAAACAAACTTTTTATTGGAGTTAAACGTACTCTGGTACGGTACAGATGGTCTAGTGTAAAAAGGCAGTCGAGTTTGGTGCTGTAGTTACATTGTTGATTATCGTATTTATTTAAAAAGTACAGTTTACACCCTTGGATAATCTGCTTTGATCTGGAAAGTATTAAAGATAACTACAAACGTTTGTCATCTTGAAAATGCAAGTGAACCCTGGTGCAGTTCAGCAACATTTGGATGCAGGAGAATAATTTGAAAGATTAAAGCGAGTTTCAAAATTAATTTCTTTACTAATTATTTTGATGAATTAAAAATATCCATATAGTAAAATAGTCATTTCAAAAAGTTAACATATTTCATTAAACAAGTAAATAAATAGGGAAAGACTGAGGCTGAATCCGAATTGCTTCCATATGACTTTTACCATCAATACCCTTCAAGTGGAGAGATATGGAAAAACTAGAGTCTTCAATAGTCGTCAGTCATCTATGTTGGGGCATCGCTGCCAGGGCTTTGAAATACATAACAACATTGGTCTTACAACTTTAAAAAGTCATAGAAATGTAAACTTCTGTGCTTCAGAGCACACCCACGTGAAGAAATGCATTTATCCTCTGCAGGAGATCACTAACAGTGAAGGGAAAGGCTTCTTCTTAAAAAAAAAAAAAACCCTTTGGACTCCACATCAGCTTCAAATGCTCCAACAATCGGAGCAATAGGGAGGAGCCATAGGGGTTGAGAAACTCTGGTTTTAGTCTGTCTTTTTTATTAGTAAAAGTACAGTAACACCAAGTTTAAACCTCTTTTTTACCCAATTGCAGCTCATTAAGTCTCAATTCTGACAGGGCTACAGAAAAGACCCAGAGGTGACGTTACATCCAGTTCCATCTATTCCAGAGGACAAACCCAAAAGCAGCTACAACATCATTACAATATATTGTATCTTGCAGTTTTTTTCTGGGATCAGCTTCTCTCAAGCATGACTTTCTGAGATAATTAAATTTGTTGATGTTTTCTATTTGACAGCAGAAATCAACCCACACAGCAGGACTGACAATGAACTGCCAGCTGTATTGCAAACAGGTGAAAATCGATCAATCTCTTTCCTTTTGCTTTATAAATGGTTGCCGCTGAGCTCGTGTCCAGTGCACACGTTTAATGGACAGAAAAGTAAGTTGTGCACTGCTCTTTTATACTTTTATTTCAAATTATTGTGCGAATCCCATGTTTGTGTTGCACTGCTAATGGAAACGGGAAGAGGTTAATAGCTGTGACAACCGCAGTCGTTCGACGAGGCACCGAACGCTGATGGAACAATTTCCCCACTGCTCCCAAAAGTCAAATCCGACATCAATCCCGCCTCTGATAAAATCTCTCACGCTTATGCTTTCATTATTTGCAAGTAAGTGAATTTTCAGCACGATTAAGTGTAAGTCCATACGGATCAGTCATCAGTTCACTTGCAGCCGGTGTGTGACATTTACGCCCACAGAAGTTTCAATGAAAAAGTTTGTGAAGTAAGAAAAGTTTTAGATTTCCTATTTTGGTTCATGTTTGGGAGTATTGCAATGCAGCATTTTTAAATGTATTTCCTCTAAGATCAAGTGTTGATAATTAGAGTTATACTGCAGCCTGAAACGTTGTCAGGCACAGAGGTTCTTAACAGGGTTGATGGGATTACATCTGCCAGTCCACGTCTCAAAATCATGTCTCCAGTTCCTCTAGTGAGCCTGATGTATCCGTCAGTGAGACGCAACTCTTTGAAACATTCATGTTTGCATCAGGATCACAGCCTCTGTGCATTATTTGATGAATTTAGACGTTACTGGCAACCCCATATCATGACACTCCCACCACAGTAAGTATTAGGCTTAAAGAAAAATCACATTTTTTAATTCTGTTTCGTGAAATTGTTTCTCAGTTCGACTCTGATTGCTTTCACGCATGCAGTTACAACAGCTGCTCTTGTGGGGGCGATGTTGGCTGAAATGATCATTGATCCGCCCATTAAAAAAAAACGCAAAAGAAAAACTTCCGGACCTCATACACAAATTCCCTTTCCCATTACACCAAGTAAAGACCCACTCCAATGAAAATAGTATTTTCTGTGATTTTAACATTTAATCATGATGGAAGACATAAACATATAAAGAAAATTAAGATTGAAATTGCTTTTCTGAATAAGTCTTTCTTCAAATCTGTGAATCAGGAGCAGATACAAAAATGCAGTTGGGAAAAGATTATAAGCGTAACGTAAAAACTTCTATTACGGCAAGCCACAAGCCTCCCGCTCCACTCCATTCTGATTCTTCTACATGTAGGCGACTAGATCCATGCACGTCTTCGTTTTTCTCATCCGATCTGGCATGTGGCTCAAAACTTTTTGTTGGTCCAATAATGTTAGTTTGGGTTTGTGAGGGACTGTAAGGTAGTGGGAGAGAGAATGAGCAGTTGGGTGATGGAAGGGGGGCGGAATTTATTAATGAACTCCTGCCGCTCTGCAGAAACTATGTCCTAGAAAACAACACATTGATTTTGGTTAAAATTGGCATAATCATTAAGAGACCAGTTGGAGCACTTAGACAATAGATCAAAAGAGGATTGATTTGGGGTCACCTATCTTGACCACAGGTGAGCACTGGAACAAAGATTGACCGGAAAATTGCCATGGCTCTCTTTTTACCTCAACATATTGGTGCAGCGATCGCTACAATGCGCCTGTTCATCACAAACTCCAATCTTTCCTCATTCATGAAGAACTCAAGATACTGAAACTTTTACCTGAGAAAGGAGTTTAACCCAAGAACCATAGCCTCAGACTTCACGATGCTGACACGCATTCCAGCCCCAAACTTAAATGAACACTGTTTAGCTAAAACCATGAAAATTATAATAAAGAAATTTAAGTTACATCAAGTAATGGTTACAAAACATCTGACAAATCCTCCATGCTGGGTTAAATACTGGCTGTAGTAAAAGTTTTGATGTTACACTACAGAATCACAATTTGACTAAAATCCTTTTGTTTTTCCCAGCAGTCTGTTTATGTTCCTGTCTGTGTTTCCTGCATCACTAAGAAATAACTAATAGACTGATTCCATCTTAGCAGGAACAGGAACCAAGTTGTGATGGGAGTAAAAGCATGACAGCAGCAATAGGAGGGGAAAAAACTCTTTTAGCAGCAAATTAAAATGTGAATTTATGGCGAGAATGCTACAAACACCACAGAGGCCGAGAAGAAATCACTCTTTCATGCGCCGGGCTCACTTCTGTGCACTCCAGAATCTTTAGGTCTGCTGGCTCATGCATAAACATGCACACATGGCGGAGAATCCCCAACACACAACAGTTGCACACGCTCATGCGGTTTCCTCCAAGGGTCAAAACTTCTGATCTATCTCGCATGCTGGTAATCCCAGCGATGGCGGTCACTGCAGCTCTGTAAACAGCTTAAATATGGATGATAAAAGAAGAAGATGAAACCGAATAAACAAGAAGCCGACCGGCAAAAAAAAAAAAGAAAAACTCCTTGAAGATTTTCCAAACACTGTTGGAAAGACGTCGGAACCGGGGAAAGAAGAAGTTCAGCTGGATGATTGACAGTCTTCATTTGACTTTGGCGTTTTCTATGAGCGACACATCTATGCGTTCATTTTAGTTCATAGAGCCACGATTCCACTGGGGGTCCGGTTTAAAAAAGTCCAAGAAATACAGGTGAGCGTTTCCGCTCAGAGTTTGAACGCCACGGAGAGAAAATAAACTCACCCCGATTTGTGTGCGTAACTTTGAACTTTCTTGTTTTGTTTTATTCTTGATTTTTAACTCATACAATAAATTCTGTGTATGACTTTGTGTATTCACATGTACAAATATAACAAAATAAAAATGCAAAATACAATTTACACATGCGCAACTTAAAATTACATCAGCTCAAAACTAACTGCACACCACATAAATCTTTAAAAGTTAGACATGAATTATGGGGTTTTGGGGCCGGTTGTAGTTTTTGTTTTTTGTTGTTACCTTTCGTTTTCGCCTGCTTCTCATTTCAGGGGTGTTTCCTTCCTTTTTCCCACCTGGTTCTCCTGGCCTCTCAATGGGTGCACCTGTATTTGATTATCCCGCTTTCTGTTATAAGCTGCGTGTCCCCTCCGATAGTCGCCAGAGTGTCTTCTTGTTTGAGTTTTTTCCAGCCAAAAGAAAAAAAAAAAACAAGGTTCTTTTAAGCATTCTGCATTTGTGTCCACTCCCAGTTCCTGACATAAGTCGTTTGTTACGCACACACAACACCACATTTCTGATGTGAGACTCATCACATCCCCAAGATTTTTGAGTAAATGATTTGTTCAAATGAATCTAGAAGGGTCATCAGAGTTTTAACATCAGCCGCTTTGAGCTTAGATTGTGAATAATATCTGGTGAAACTTTGATATTTTCCCACTTTCTTAAACAGATATGCCAAATAATTTAAGATGTCTAAATATGTATTTCTTAAACACTCAATAATGAAGTTTCTCTATTCTCATCGTTCCCTCGCAGCTGCGATTTGCCTCTTTGCCGCAGCACGACTCAACACCCAGAGAGCGGACAGAGTCAGTCCTATGTCCCGCTCTGCTTTCTGGGTGTGGAGAAGGACCTAGCGCTTTGACTCTTGAACCGCCTGTTTGCCCCCAGAAACCGAGCATAGAGCTGATCAACTCATTGCTCCCTCACAGCAGAAACCCCTCTCCTCTCCTTTTCCACAGCGCCAGCTCCTGGTGGAAAAGCTTAAAATTAGCTGGAAGAAAGTCCAACACTATTTTTCAACATTTTGGTTAAAAAATTATCTTGTATTTGGTTCAAAAAGAAATAATATAACCAGCAAACCTTTTTTGCACTTTAAGCTTTGACCCTTTACCACTTTAGGTGTTTTGGTAAAAATCTACAATGCTCTTTGACATACTGTAACTTCTACATAATCAACATGAATTATCTGATCTGCAGAGAAAAGCGGTTTATTGCTGGTAAGCACGACTTTAAAGTGGCGTTTCACTGATGCACAATATATTACTAATATGAAGTGATTTTATATAATTGTAAAGCCACTTTTCTCCGCGACAGAGCTGATACACGTAGATCGCGTAAAAGGGTTCAAGCTAAACACTAGTAGAGCTGAAGCTCGAATGCCTTGACAGTTTTGGTTTTATCCTTTAATGAAGTGTTTATCCGCGCCTGGTGTGAACGACGCCATAGGTTAACATGGGCGCCGAATAGAGGCGGCCTCCGCTCCTTGCCGCTTCTGCGTCCAGTGTGAACCCGGCGTTACAGCTCAGGTGCGTTGCTGGAGCGGTCTAGCTACAGCCGATGGCTCATATTAGCTGCAGGTCGGCTGCAGCTACAGGCTCTGCTGCCGATCTCGCAAAACTCTGAAACTCACATAAGTTCAATCTTATCTCTCCCTCCTTTATTCGCTGCAGTTCAGTTGCGTCAAAATTTTAACCAAAGGAAACTGATTCGCAGTGACGCAGAGGCCTGACCGCAGACGCAGGACGTGAACGCCTGCAGTCGGATTTGCTTTCGCACTTTTAAGTTACGTAAAGACTGCGGCGCTCGCATTGGAGCGATAACGCTAACAGTGTGAGCCTGAGTTAGTTTAAGTTGTGCATGTGTGAATTGTATTTATTTTAATTACGTAATTTTTGTACATGTGAATACACAATTGTAAGTACGCAAAATGCTTCACAAAATGTATAAGTTACAAATCAAGAATTACGCATGCGTAAATCGAATTGAGTCTATTTTCTCTCCACAGTCACAGCGCACGCGGGTTGAAACTATCAACAACAACAATGAATGTCATTTAGCAGCTTATTTTTTTCCATTTGGCTTTACTTCATATGTACAAAACATTTGATGTTGTTGGAGGGAAAAAGAAGAAGAATACAGTAACTTTCTTTTGTCCTAACGACCTTCCACCGATCAACTGGTTTTAACAGTAGCTCCGCCCTAACCAAGCAGTCCTATTTTTCTATTGGTCTGGCTTAATGGGGGTTTTTTATACTCGAAACGCTTAAAATACCGGACCGTCCTGTACAGTGGAAGCCTAGCTTAAGTGAACCTCTGTTTCAGTGTGAAAATATCCTGTGAAACAGGAAAAATATGCGAGGAATCTGTTAAAAGCTCTCGGAGGAGGACACATTTACATTCATCAGCCCTTAGATTTAATTCTCTTTGACTTGTTTGCCTTCCTGTTTTATCATCGCTTTCATTCCCTTTCATCTTTGTTCCTGCCCATCTCCGAGCAGAACAAAAAACTATCTCCTTGTTTTTCTAAGCATGAATAGAATCTGTGTGTTCTGGGTTGTTTGCAGCATTTCATGTTTTGTCATCCCACTTCATTCATCTTTTTTTTTTCAAAGTCCTATTCAACAGAGAGAGAGAGAGATGGGGGGGTGGGGGGCTTCTTTAATCTTAAACGCATTACTGTAATTACCTCTTAATGATATTTAATTTCAGCACAAAGAAGCACACCACCTCTGGTGGATTCGAAACAGCACAGGCACAAAAAAAAAAAAAGGAAAACGGAATGGAATGACATGCGACGGGTTGGTTGTATGATTTTATAGGTGACTGCTTGTGGAGTGTAAAAGGGGCCCCTCACTGATGAGACAAATTAATATAATAAGCGAGGACCCATTTGCAAATCAGAGTGGAGTGTCAGGTCATAATCAGATGTTATGTTTAGGAAAAACCTTTTCTATTAGATACTGTCAATTATCCCGACGTTCAACCCTCTGCTGATACAGTTTACTGATGTTTGAGATAAATAAACACAACAAAAACAATTCAAATGATTACTTAGATGTTATTGAAAAAATCTGTCACTTTAAATCTGGGCTTTGGAACATTTAGAGTATAAAAACCCTCCATATTTTTTATTTTCTGATAATTTACCTTTAGTCTTTGTGATTTTTCAAGTATGAAGGAATCTGTGAGATTTTTACATTTCTTTATACAGTTTAAAAATAATAAGAGTCGAAGTAAAGCCTCCTAGTGTGATTCAATCCAAAGAAAATAGTATTTTTAATGTTTTTAACATGTTCTTGTTGCATTTTTCTTGCGTATAAAGAAAACTTAGCTTAAAGTTAAGTTTTGATTTAAAAGAGTACATTTAAAATGAAAATACACAGAAACGGAAAAACTACCCCTTATGATGATAATTGACCCTGGACTGGTAAATACTGGGTCATTTTTTTTACAAGGGTTTATGAAATTTAGTCAACAAGCAATAAAAATAAAAAAAATGAATACTGCAATAGAAAAAAACATATCTATTTTCCACTTTATTACAATGTTCTTATAGGAAAAATGTGTGATTAATTAGTCTGACCACACAGTAAACACACAAACTGTCAAGTTAGACATGGATATCATTTGCTTGGCAAAGTATTACAAAAGGAAGCCTATTTTTTTTTTGCTTGCTATTACTACGTATTTACTATGAAATAATCAAAAGGTAATTTATATTTCACTGCAGTCAGTATATGGAACATATTCCTAAAGGAAAAAAACGTTTTTACTGGCAAAAATGCTACATACGACTCAACATCAGGTGGAATCAGCACCAACCTCTCAGTAATTTCCTAAACATTTAAACAATGAAAGGTTCCAGTATTTGTATGCATAAAGTTTTATTCACTATCATGACATAAAACTCAAAACATGAAAATGATAAACTGCATCCACTGCTGCCACAAGATGCACTCGTAAATCCTAAAACAAGCACCATTATCATCCTAATTCTTCAAAAATGTCATATTAGTGCTTTTTAAAGCAGGAAAAACAATTACTGTCATAACTGGCTACGCTGTCGCTCCAAAATTGGTATATCAGCCACAATGAAAACATAAGTCATCAGCCGTCGGCTCGATTTTAGTGTTTGTGTTTGTTCAGGGGATCAGATGCAGAAATGTTTTAGGAGAAATAAATAAAAAGTACTTCTCTGGATTTTAGCATTGCCCTTCAACCATAAAAATGTGAGCAGCAGCAGTACAGAGCAGCGCTGAGTCATGACTCTGACATTTTCCATCACTTGATTTGTCCTTTTGGATTTTTAAAGTCCTTTGAAAGAAAAAAAAAACCAGCAGCAGCTCCTCTATCTTTTCCATGTGTGCATTATTGTTGTTAACAAGCTCAATGATGCTGCAACGAATCCAGTCACTCTCAATTAAAATCATGTTGTATATATTTTTGTTTATAAACCTCCTTTTTTTTTAAAGTTTTAGTGATTAAATTGAGTCATTAAATCCACTTCTTTCTTCTGAAACATTTAGAAAACTCAGCACAGAAGTTCTACACATTTGGTCCCTGAGAACAATCAAAATACAACAAAAACGAGGAAATATTCGATGTTTTGTTGTGTAGAGTTTGGATTGTTGGTTTAAGGCCAGCCTGCAACAGACAGATGGATAATTTGGTGTTTTTGCCAAGCACTTTTTTGAAAAATGCCTTCTCTTTAGCAGACAGTCTCCAGCAATGACTTCTTGGATGGTTGTAAAGCTCCAACCATCTGGACGATAAAAACAAATTGAAAACATCACCTGATGTTCTGTGACTTTTTATATATTTTTTTTGGTATTCATGAACATTTGCCGTCCCAAAGAAAGAAAAATCGGACCCATCGATGCTGAAGTGGCAGTGCAGATGTGGTGTTTGGGGGGGTTTGTGTGCGTGGATGCCTATCTGTCTGAGCAGCTTTTTTCACAGAGAAAAGGATTTCTGCTTCAGTAATTGCCTCTGCCAGATTTTCCCCCTGAATCTCTCCCTCACTCATTTTTCTTTGGTATCTATTTTCTCTGTGAATTTGCTCCTCTTTTCTTCCCTGCAGGTTCCTCCCGTGTCCCTCTCACCCTTCAATTCTCTTTTATGTTCTCCGCGTCTTTCAGCTTTTCAAATTAACCACGATAACACGGGAGAATCACTCGGAAACAGACACGCGTGTGACTCACCTGTCCATTAAGATCATTAAAGCCGGTGTTCATTTTTCTGAGCGCAGAACAGACATCCGATGAATTATGGATTTGTATGTTTGGGACAATACACCAGCTTTATGTTCAGAGTAACATGAAGCGACAGTGACGGACAGGCGCAGACGAAGGCGGAAATAACTCAAACTGTGTATTCATCTGATGAAAACGCTTTTATTGTGTTTTGGGGTTATCATTTACCGCTAGAAAGGGATGTTTTCCACAGTTTGAGGTGCTTTTGTTTGATTTTTTGCAGCCTCTTATGTCAACTTTAACGTTTGTTGGGAGACTCATTTGCAGAAAACAATCTTAAAGTATCTAATAACTCGTACTTATGGAGTCCCTGTTGCTGTAAATCATTTATTACCAGTTTTATTGAGCGTTTATTGACTTCCAGCTGCTTTGTTATTTTGTTCTGCCATTAACGCTTCACAATAAACCACCTCTGGAATCTTTACAGTGTTATATGTTGATTTATAGATTTTTTTTTTTCTTTTTTATATTTTAGAGTAAGGGTTCCCAATACATCAATCGCAATTAAAGGCTGGGGAGAAAATGATTACAATTCTCAAATGTTTTATGAATGTAAAATAATCAATAAAATTTTAAGTAAAACTAAACGCAAGGCGCTTTTTTACTTTTACATTTTTAAAGACTCAAACATGGAGGACCTTGCAGGTTGGAGATAAGTCAGTAAATAAGTTTTGTCAGACTAAAATGAAATGTGGAGGGAACACAACAAATTTTCAAAAATCACATGCCGTGGTTCCATCTGGAGGAGACGGAGAAACCGTTGGGGTGACTGTGGCTTTAACAAGTTCTACTGTGAGCACTTCCAACAGTAAAAAAAAAAAAAAACATACTGGATATCCTAAAGAAACGTCAGAAAAGGATAAGTCAATAACAAATCAGAGTTTTTTGACTTGGGACTATATTGTGTGATGGAGGTTCCAGCAACAGATACTGAGATGAAAAGCTGAAGTCATGGTAGCCGTTTTAAAAGCAGACAAGGATAGCATTAACGTGTAAAGTTTGGAATTGAATCGATACAGAATTAAACTTCAAAGAACTGCTCATTTATTACGCCAAAATCTCATGTCTTTTAAATTCAGGTAATGACTGGAAGCTGCAGAGAAAGCTGCATCGATAATCATGACATAATCAGATCGTGGCTTCCTGAATCATAATCATTATCAAATCATGTGGTACCCCTAATCGCGATTGGCCGGTCAAAGGATTGCAGACCATCAAATATTAAATTAAAATATGTTTTTTTTTTTATTTGCGGTCAGCCAATCAAGTAATCAAGTAATCTGATTTTCTGCATAGAAATTGTAAAATTAGGATTTGACAAAATATTTTACTGTATATACAATAAAATTGTGCATTATAAAATGCGTATAGCCTTTTAAACATACTAATATATACCTGAATGAAACCATTTTACTATTTTTCCACTTTTTACATATTTTTTAAAACCTCTGTGTGTTGTCACTTTTTTTGAAGCATGTTTTTAACATCCCTCTGCTAACGCTCTCTCTCTTTTTTTTTTTTTGAGTGGCCAAAAAAATCTGTTTTTCATTATGTTAAAAGCTCTTGACATTATAATGTGGACCAGTTTTTTCAAACTCAACTAAACAAGTATTGGGTGCTTCAATCGACCCCTCCCACATCCCAAAGCATTTCCATCCCAGACAAAAAACACAAAACAAACTTCCTGTAGTTGTTCTCTCAGAAGCAGGTTCCAAAACATTTGAGTTCAATTTTCTTTGCCTTTAATTTTTACACTTACATGCATTTCTGAAAATAAGTAATTTTTACTGACAATATTTGAAAAAGAATCCAGCTCTAAAGTTGCACTTCCTCCCATTGGCTGATGGGTACAAAGGCGTAGATGGCTGTAACACAGTGTTCCAGACAGATTAGTGAGAAAGACATTTCAATGAAGTCTCCTAAATGTTTTTAAAACCTCACTAAAGTAGTGACTGAGTCGTGTGGTTTGAAAGCTCTGTGTGTGTTTGAGTAAGACATTTATCCCACTATCCTCAATGGTAAAAACCCTCGAGTCCCTTTGGAGTCTGCTTAATGTGGAATGTCTTTAGAGACTTTACTGATTTTTATCTCAGCCTTCAGAACTTTCTTTTTTTTTTTAATTCTTTTGCCGTTTTTAGAGAAAATACAAAAGTGGTTTCAGTTTATGCTTTTTTTAAATAAATCATGAAGTTTAGACATAAACATGTCGACATTTCCGTCTCAGCTTTGATTTGACTGCGTATTCTCTTCGTTATGGATATCTCCAGATTGACCACTTTTGGTCCTGAAGATGTCAGAACAGCCACATCGGTGATGTTTGTCAGAACAGGCAGACACATTTCCGTCCTGGCACGCAGGCAGCAAACCTTGACTTCACTTCCTCTCCTTGGATGACACGGTTGATGTGTGTTTCAATCTTTTGACACTTTGTCAAACGGCGTGAAGCTCCACTACTTTCTCTGTGTCTGTGTCGCTGTGAACGCTCATCGATGGATGTCTTGTGTTTCCATCACAGAAGATGCAAACCTCCTTCACAGAGAAGAAAACTCATCTTCATCACTTTAATATGAAGCAATACATATTTTAAAGTGTATTTTTAAGTTTTGTTTAGTGGTTTAAAGTTGTGTTCCATACAGGAAGAAGACATGAAAACTGTTTTTTTCAATTATTCAGTTGGAAAATCTAATTAAATCTGCAACTACTGATCATTTTTGCTGCTGGCTAAGCTATGCATTATTGTTTTAATTAGTTAATTAAACACAATAGTTAGCAGGATCCGTTTTATCTATTAATTTAAATAAAATAATAAGTTTATGTGTTGATTTGAACATCAACTTCAGGGCTGCAGCAGAAAGAATCTCTGCATTTTCTGCCGGTTCAGTCCAGTTTTCAAAGCTTTCTGAAATGACCCTGAGGCGCTGCTCACAGAACTGGAGCACCGGAAAAAAGGTTTGGTGAGGCAGTTCAGACATTTCACGTACAATAAAAGAACCTGGAAGTGCAGCTTGTAGCAACAGTAATTAACAACCTGTCAATTAATTAATAATATGCAGATTTTTTCTGGAAATTTTGTTTGAAATTGTTCCAGAAAATAAGCAGAGGCTGGTCAATTCTAAAAGAAGAATGGTAAATGGCGTATACTTATATAGCGCTTTCTACCCTCCTTTGAGGGCTCAAAGCGCTGCACAGTCACAGACCCATTCACCCATTCACACACACATTCACACACTGGTGGTGGCCCCGCTGCCGAACACTGGCGCCAACCTCCCACCAGAGGCAATTTAGGGTTCAGTGTCTTGCCCAAGGACACTTCGACACATGGGCGGGCAGGGAATCGAACCCACTATCTTCCGATCATGAGACAAACCCAGATTGTCTTATGTAAAACCTGAAGGTGAGCGCAAAGAGAACATGTTTTTCTGAACATGTATGACAGTTGAAAAAAAATATTGAAGTTGTAACATTGTGTTTTTATTTCTGATCCCTAATGTAATTTTGCAGTTTTATGCATTTAATCGTTTTAGTTATTTGAATTTACTTTAAATTTGAAACTCAGAGTTCACTGACGAACTATTACATAAATGACTATAGATTGATAAAAATGAACACAATCGCTGCCTTTCCATTGACCATGAAATTTCTCAAATTGGATTTGCAATATTACTTTTGCCTAATGGAAACACGACTTTTAATTAAAAAAAACAAAGGGGCTTCCATTTCAATTTTTCAAGAGTCATGTGACCAACAACCAGATACCACACTCACCACACTTTGGTTGCGACCCACAAGATTTGAGCCGCAACTCACGAAATCTGAGTCAGGTAAACCACCGGAAATAAGTCAGATCTGTCTGCAGTGCTTCTTTTCTCTCTATTTTTGAATGGCTGTGTTTATTCACCCACACACACATATATATAATTATTTTAGTGGAAACAGTGTAATTGCAAAATTGACATTTTTTTGACATTGCTAGAATTTTAATAAAGTTTTGCTGATATAAATAATGATTTTCTTTATGTTTTTAGAGTCAAATATAAAAAAAAAAACTTTGCTGTTTTTAATGCAATTTTTTCTTACAAAAGGATGCATCTTTCCCCCCAAATTTCTCCTCATAAATATTTCCGTTTGCTTTGATTTAGCATATTTTGGTTTGCACAACATTTTAGTGTAATAAGGCCTTATAATAGAAGGCCACAGATACTGCAAAAGTCGTCTGATGGTTGATCACTTTTACACTAGAGCTGTACGCAATCAATGCAATTCCAGTGGATTCTGAGGCGGAGAAAAGCAGCCTTTCACCAATATCCAACACTTTACATTAATATGTTGTATATCGATGCAAAGCAGATATGAAAAGTCGTTTTTCTTCATTGTCAGATTAAACTGATTGACATTGATCGCATAAACGGTTGGAGGAGAGTGTGTGTAATCAGGGGCCGTCAGCAACATCTCTTATGTGAAAGGTTTGAAGTCCTGCTCCAATCATCTTTGATCTATTGTGTTCCAAATGGTATCTCATTTATTATTATGCCACTTTTAGGCAAAAAAAGTCATTTTCTTGGCGATAGTTTCTGCAGAGATGCAGTAGTTCATTAGAAATTCACCTTTGAGTTGTTGCTTATATTTCCCATCATCTCTTTTTTTTTACATTCTCTCTCACCAGCTTACAGCCTCTTACAAACCCAAGCTAACATTAGCGATGCAACAAATTTTAAAGTTTAGTTCGGATGAGGAAAACAGAGAAATACTTGGATCTAGTTGTCTACAAGTGAATGTTGCCCTCCCATTGTAGTGTGACATAACAACTACAAGCTTTTTCCAATGGCATTTCTCCTCAGATTTACCACGATTTGAATAAATAAATACTCAGAAATGCAATTTTGATCTTAATTTTCTTTAAACAAGTCCTCCATCATCAGAAAAATGCTCCGAGAATATGTTAAACATCATTTTTTTAATTTAAGTCTACTTGCACACAAACTTTGAATCTCATTATGACGCAGTCAATTTAAACTTCTTTGATGTGACTATTGCAACCGTCTAATTACCCGATTACCCCCAGTTCCTACATTTTCACGGTGAGCCCGCGGCCTGAGTTCCTGACGCACAGCTGTTGCTGCTTTTGTTCTGTTTCTTTAGCGACAAAAACTGACCATCAACGTGTCGCTGCAGCACAACCTGCAGAGACATTGACGATGTCCAGAACATTTATGAAATATTGAAAGACGACATCTTATTCCTCAAAGTTAGCAAACTGTTTGTTTGTGTTCATGTGCTGATGGTGCTCAGGAGCAGTTCTTTCTTTTTCTTCAAGATCTGAGCCTGTTTTGTTTGCAAGTTCATCCTCTGTCCCTCTGAGTCATAAAAACCGCTATATTTTTGGGTTAAGCTGAAAAACTAAATGAACTCTGGCTGAACTTGGTAAACTCCAGCTGGGAGACCTGTCATTCCTTCCTGCTCTGACAAGACTGTTTGCTTGCAGTCTCAAATCTAAATTTCTATATCCACATCTCATTCACCTGCTGCATCCTTGCTTCAGGCAGCCATACAAGCTGTTGCTCTGCTCTCCACAGCTTTACGTTTACACCGATTGAACGAGTCAATCACTAAAGTTTGCATGTGTCCGAGCTCAACAATCTGGGGTTTGTGTGGCAGAAGCCAAACCCACAGTCATTTCAAGGCCTCAACACCAGAGTTAACTGGTCATGATAAAAAATAAAAAGACCTTCACTCTGATTTACCACCTAACAGTAGCGGTTGGACAGTTTTAAATGCCTGTTGTTGGGCTTGGAAACCCTGCGGCCTGGTCTGAACCGCTCAGGGTGGAGCGGCTTGGCTCTCTGCACACCCGTGGGGCTGGAATAAAAGCACAACTTTGGGATTTTATGGTCCTGTTTAAGTTTTAGAAACCTTTTCCAAAATTTGAACCATCTGAGCAGCTGAGTGACGTTAAGCCCTGCAGGTTCCAGTTCAGATCTGGATCTGACTTCCTGTGAAGGCTCAGGGGGAATCGGGTTTGTCTCAGATATTCCTGAAAAGTTTTTTTGCACTGCAGTTCGGTGAGAACATGCAAGAATTTTACACATTTTTTCCTCAAATCCTGATGTCACCAAATGCAGGTGTGTTGCTTTTGGAGACACCAGCAGGGGCTCTCCGGCTAAAGGAATGCTAAGCAGGAGCCGACTTCAGATCCAGCAGCGAGGATGACGACGGCACATCAAGAGGAGACGATGAGGGACTTTTTTTTTTTTTTTTTTTTATATAATCCTTTCGCTGAAATGTTAAAACCTCATGGATTCAGGCCAAAAAAATATCAGAATCAAAGGCGAGAAGACCAGGTTTATGAGAGCTGACTGGAAAATGTTTACAAGTGCAGACTGAATGATGTTGACGTTTGTTTCACACATTTCACCTGGAACATTTTAGGTGTTGGGTAGACAAAAGACTCAGATATGAAGGAAATATAAAAAAAACTTTGGAAGTTCTGCCTTTCGGGTTACTGGGTTTGGAATGCAGTGAACCTAAAAAGTACATTTGTAGCTTTACAATAAGACTAGAAGCACATGATTGTTAGTTTGTTTATCCCTTTTGTGTATCCCTATGTGTAGCATTTTTCTTATGAAAGAGAACAAACATAGGAAGAAATTATTTTGCTTTTGCATTTCTGAGTATTTCTCCTTTTAAATCGCTGTCAGTCAAACCGTCGCTGAAAATCTCTGTTTGAATTAATGGGCAGTTAATACATCTCATCTCTTCACAAGAAGAGAAAAGAATCTTCCCCTTAACTGCGGTCAAATGAGCCGCCGTTCACATTTCCGTGGTCAAATCAGCAGTCTCTAGATTGCAATGCTTTCTTCAGCCAGACTGAGAACACTGGAAATTCTCTTTTACACCACGGAGCTTTCTGATGTGATCACGGAAATCAGAACGCCAGCTCATTTGACCGAAGTTGGAAATGATCGGGGAAAGTTCAGTCCGTGAAGCTCTCAACTTCCTCGTCCAAACTGACAACCAGCTCACAACTAAACTACTAGACATTTTGTGGAGCAGTGGTGAAGATTTACACTAGCAAGACACGGAGCCACCATGATCAGACGGGGGTGGAGGGGTCGTCCGGGATACAGCAGTTCAGCTCAGCTCCAAAAGCCACGCCCACACAGGGTATTTTCCAGAGGAAGGCTTCAGATCAACATGAAAAATAGCTTTTTAAGAGATTTAGGTGGTGGGATTTTGGTTAAAAACTTCCTAATCATAATTAAAACACTACTGAGAATGTTTTTTTTTAATAGAAAAAAATACAATTGGGGGACTTCAACTATCATCTTTGGGGGTTATGTAGTGAATGCTCCAAAAGCAAAACAAAGTGCTCAAAAAGGACAAACAATTTTGACCCAATCCGGTACATCGGGCTATCCAAATCCAGGCCTTGAGGGCTGGAGTTCTACAGGTTTTCCAGGAAATCTGCCATTGACACTCCTTATTGGCTAAACACACCTGATCCAGGTGATCAATAGCAGATAAGCCAGGGGTTTCTAGAATACCAGCAAGGGGCCGGCCTGGATTTGGACACCTCTGCCCGATAAGGAAAGACTGGAGACTTGATCGTGTGCTGGGTGGCGCGGATGTACTAGAACTATGAAAATTCATTTAGTGGATTGAAATGTTCTGATATATTGATTAGCGCTCTCGACTCTTAGCAACAAGGCCCTGGTTTGAATTCTGGCTGGGACTTTGTGCATGTTGTGAGAGTTACACTCGGTAACAACACTCTTCATTTTTGTTGATGAGGAAGAAAGCGACCAAAATAGTCAATTAGGATTTAGTCCTTTTAATAAAAAGTCGGAGCAGAGTTCTCTGGATCGTCAAAACTCTGTGATTTAGACTCCACAAATATAGTCCTCCAGGTGGGTGATGTGAGGCTTCAGGCCAATGTTTGTAAGGACAATTTTGAGATTAACTCTCCTAGATCTCCTTTATAATTAGGCATAATTGATAATTATGATAACTACATTTAAAGTTGAAGAGTTACGATAATCAGAAGCATGTAAACACTTGATCTGAAGGCACGGTGTTAATGAGTTAATTGGTGACTCTAAATTGGACATAGGTATGCAAGTGTGTGGCCCTGTACAGACTGTCGACGTGTTCAGGATACACCCCACCTCTACCCAACAGTAGCTGGGTAGGCTCCAGCAACTCCATGGTCCCAAAAGAGGGTTCAGAACATGGATGAATATTTAAATTATGGTTGGGACCCACGCCTAATCGTATTGGTGCTGCCGCAGATGATTATATTAATATCCAATTATTTTTTCTAATTAGTTGACTAATTGGATTGTTCATAAAGTAGATGTATAACACACTTCTTAACCATCATTAGCTTTAAACTAACTAAAAACTAGATATATGGCATTACCTGAATAAGTCAAAATAGCTAGCATGCAGCTGAAATATTAGCTAAACTCAAATTTTTCTTAGAAAACTGAAAAAATCCTGAATTAGACAAAGTAGTTAGCATGTAGCTGGAATATTAGCTGAACTCCAAAATTGCCTAAAAAACCTTAATAAATGCCAAAACAGTCCAAAAAGCTACCAGAATGACACAACTTTCAACTTTACTACACTCTGACTCTATATAATATAAGGTAACGACTTATCGATTATTAAATTAGTCGTGCACTATTTTAATAGTCGATTATTCGTCGATTAGTTGAGTAATCGTGGCCGCCCTAAAGCGTGTTGCCTTCTTTGGAGCAAGAACCACTCAGCTTCATTACCCACAATCCCAGTTTTACACATTCCTGTCTGGGTTTCAGTTCCACGGAAAGTAGCAGCAAAGTCGGACGAACCAACTCAAGTCCAGAGACGAGAAAGCAGAAACCTTTGACTGGAAATCTGCTCCAGTCGGTGTCGAGTTGCATTGAAGTTGAAGACGTGTCGACTTTGTTTAGCTTTTGATGTTGAAATCTCACTTTTTTGTGTGCTAGCGTGGAATGACACTCTCAATCTGTGTCTCCTTCTCAGGTCAGTCTTCCAAATGACTCCAGCTGTGTGGAAGAGATCTTGCGGGTAAGTTGCCTTCACACACACACACACACACACAATAATTGCAGTGATTATCAGCTGTTTTCTGTTTGTGCTCAAAGACCTCTCCACTCAACCTGATTCTGCAAATGAAACCAAGAATAAGAAACAGAGGGGAAAAGAAAAAGATCTATTGGCTCCGGTCAATGATTATGCAACGTTCTTTAATGACTTCATGCCTAAATCTTTTCCACGCTCTCCACTCATCCATCCTTTTTTCCTCCTTGAATCTGCGTGTCATCAAAATCACATCAAGCTGCACTTTTTTTTTTTTTTTTCCACATTCTCCATCTTCATTCTTTCACAGAACGATGTCAGGACAGACCCGCTCGTTTTCAGTTTTCTGTCAGGAGGTCTTACCAAAAAAAAAAAAAAAAAACCTTCTCCTACTTATGTCAGCGTCTTCCCTTCATTCTTCTCCGCCCTCTGCCATTCACCTCTCTCTTTGTGGCAGATCAATACAGCAGTCAACAGGCTGTGTGACAGATAGTATACTGTGAGCGCATGAAAGGCCTTTGTCAATAATATTGGTGCTCTATTGAATTGGGTCTGTGGTTTTCAGCAGTGTCAAGTAGAAAGAGTTCAGAAATGTGACACGGAGTGAATCGGAGCCAAAAACACATTTTTCTGTGCGTCTGTGATGCCACAGATATGTCAGCTGTCAAAGTAACATGCTTGTCTTTTTACAGCTCAAGGTAACCGTGTTTATCAGAGGCATAAACCGCGACTCTGCGCGACTTCTCACAGCGTTTGAGTGATTTGATGCAGGAAATGATCACTTTGGTTGTTAAAAATAATGTTTTGCAACTAGAAGATCTGTAAAAAAGTTCTTAATGACTAGAAACTTTAAAAATTTAAGAAAATGATGCTTTTTCCGATTAGAAATATGAATATCAGCTTGTTTGTTTGCAAAAATACACAAAAAATCCTCAGTTTGGGTTGTTCTGGTATGAAAACATGTTCAAGTTCCTGCCAGCAGCTACTTTTAAAAAATAAAAAATAAGAGTGAAATAGCATTAGTTGAAAGAAAAAAACTATTTTCATGAAAAGCTCAGCTTTCATTTGGCTCATTGGCGAAGCTAAACCACGTCTCTGGTTGCTTGTTTATTTGATCTGTACGTCAATAAAACCATTTACTCCATTTATTAGTTTATTGAACCTCACACCCTGCCGTACTGTGCAGCTCCTGGGCCTAACAAGGAGATAGATGGCAGCTTAGACGAGTGAGGAGTTTTGGTGGAACTCGATAGCCAGTTGGGACTTTTAATATTGCATTTGAGGAATATTTAGCATATTTAAGTGTTTTAAAACTCAAGTGACTCGTATAAAAAAATGCATACATCTTAAAACAATCAAAAAAGATGTTTTGCTGTGAAATGTGATTTAAAATATCAAAACCCGTAATACCAAATTACGTTTTGAGCTGTTACTAGTTTTTTTTTTTTTTTTTTTTTTAGCTACTTACAGTGATAAATTGTCTATTCTGGTCACCCTTATAAAAAAAAAGAAACAGTCAGAATTCAGGCTAATGTCTGTTTTTATTTGTCTGTGGCAGCCATTCTTCTCTTTTCACAAACTTCTTGTTCTTTCTTCTTCTAATGGACATTATTGCGTCTAAAATGCAAAAATGTTTCCAAATAAAGATGTGCTTCTTCTGGTTCGTTTGCTTTTCCATATGTCTATAGTCTAATATTCTATCGTATATTTTACCCTTTAATAAAAAAACAACAATACTACTTAACCCATTTAAAAGCATTTTTCTGTTGATGGAGGACATAAATAAAAGTAAAAACTGCATTAAAACAGATTTTAATTTAAATCGTTGGGAATTGGCAGAAGATGGAAAAAACAGTTACACACATGGTTCCAGCGGATTGGAAAGTGGAGAGAAGCAGCTTTACACTTTGGCGCATTTTACAGGCTCCATATTAATAAAAGTCATTTCATTTAAATATTTAGTTATGTGTATTTTGGCTCAGCTTCTCTAAACATTTCCTTAAAATCTGGATCAGAAAAATCAAAATGCTAAAATGTGATCAGTAATTTGTTTTCATGTTTTAATGGCTCAATCTGTATTTTAAACTCATCCATACATGATTAAATGTGTCTGCTTTTTTTTAAAAAAAACAAAATCAGCAATATTTCTTCAAGTCGAAGTTCAAGAGGAAAATGAAATAATGTTTAATGTAAAAATCTGTCATTAGTTAAAGTAATTAATTTGAAACAGCTTTTGTCACTTTTTTTAATTATAGTTTTAAATGATAGTTTTTCTGGTGCGTCATGTCATGTGACACACTGGAATGATTCACTTTCAATAGTCTCTTGCATTGCATAACCAGGGGTTGAGATGAAGGAAGGAAAATCCACCGTGATTCATGTTCTGGCTGTTTAATGACATTTCTACATGCACACACATCTCCATGTGAAATCGGTGATCCTGTCTTTCATGAGGCTGGTCTGTTCTGGGAGGGATGTAATGATGTCAGAGAGCGGTTGCCTAGCAATGCAGCGTCGTCAGGACGAGCGTAATGCACCGGTAGAGTGAAAGTGCACACGTGCACGCGCCTGCAAGCTCATTCTCGAGCATCTTTTTTTGCAGTTTTGAGCTCACTTCTGCACTGAGCCTCGCATGCGTCATCAGATGAGTCATTGGGCCCAGAGGGGGGAACAGATGCATGATGGGATGCTCGGTCTGACCGAGTGACCTGCCGCTTGTCAGCCCGGTTGAAGTGAAACATGAATGACTGTAAAGACCAGTGAGCTTTTCTTCAATTTAGAAACTTACGAGGTTAAATCAGGGTTTTGTGAAGAGCAAGCGTCAAAAATTCATGTGAAAAGAAGAAAAATCTGTTTTTAATGGGCTTAACCTCCCTGTTATCTTAGGGTCTAAGACAAGTGACCCTTCTGCTTTGCTGAGCAGTAAAATCAAATAAAAACTGTTTAAGCTGAAAGTTTTATTAATTTCCTTTGACTTTCCAGCTGCTGAGCAAGCAGAGTATCTGAGTGACAGATTTTACTAGCATAGTAATGCAACAATAAAGTTTACTCACTGCTTCACACGTACCTCAATATGGGAGTCACAGTTTGATTTGTACCGAGCAAGAAAAAATAAACCCCAAAACCCTATTATTGCACAGATGATGATATATTTTGCAAAGAGAAATACCATAACAAAAATTCCGATTTTTTCCACTTATTGCAGAATCCTATTTAAATAGAACTCGTAACTATTACAACTTGAACTGCAACAAAATGTCAAACACAATCTAAACTGAACAAATTTAAAATATTTAGAACTGACGTAATAAACAAAAGCAACACAGGTAAAGTGTAATATTCTTTAGCTGTCATTCCTATAGACATGTACCTTTAGATTTATATAAAAAAAAAGCAAGTATCTTGGTTGTTTTTAGATTAGAACTAAAACTTTAATTTTTCGACTTGGTAGTTTCTGTCAGGGAGGGGGAGAGTGGACATGGATTTTCTGCAGCAGACATCCTTAAAGCACCTCAGACTGATATGGAATAAATAAAATGTGTATCGGAAAAAATGTCGCATTGAACGGTTTAATATTGTTACATCCCTACAAATAATTAGTTTGGTTCATAAATTTTTTTTTTTATTTAGTTTAGTCAACATTCTTTTGAAATCATCCAAAAGTTACATTGAATTATGTTTATTTATTTATCGTACATCTACTAATAGTAGCTGGAGGTCACAGCCTTGAGTGTATCACTTAACCAAAGGAACTCCTGTTGCTGTCGTCTTCCACATTTTATCCCAATCTCCAATCTTCTCAAGTTCCTTATCTCCTGGTGTTGCCATCACTTGGGATCATGTGTCTTTTTCTCCTTCCTGTCCAGCACTTGTCTTAGCCATTTCGGAGTCTGTCTTTAATGATTTTGACTTCTGGAATTCCACTTTCTGTACAGTTTTCCATCAACTTGGTTGTGGTGTGCGCCTTCACGTATCATGGACCCTGAAAGTCCTGCCTGGTGTGGTAGATCCTGATTTTGTTGGCTGGATAAAGCTCCCATGGAACCTTTTCATTCCACCTTTCTCCAGCCACTAATAGAATGTCCTGATAACAACTGCTTGTAGTTGCCCGATGACACATACTACACACGGATTTGTCTTTCTCTGATGGCTCCTGCTCTCTCTCTTCTGCTGCTTGAGGAATGCACTCATCCCTTGGAGCCATCCACTTGATGTAATCTTGAATCCTTGTTGGCTCATCTTGGACAGTAGTTCTGACACTTCTTAGTCCTCAACCTCCCCAGTTCTCTTGGTGTACAGTCTCTGGGTGCTGGATTTGGGGTGAAACCCTCCATGCATCGCAAGAATCCTCTTTGTCTTGGTGTCAGTGGCCTCCATATCCTCTGTTTGCTGTCTTATCATGCATGTGGGGTATCTGATGACTGGCTGACTGAAATTGTTGATACCCAAGACTTTGTTATTGCCACTAAGATGACTTGTCAGGACTCCCTGTGTGGGTATTTGGCAGTTGCTGCTTTCCTTGTGGCCTCTTCGTGGCCTCTATTTGCCCGTGGGATTCCAGCATACTAGCAGCTGTAGACTCAAAAGTCTGCTTTGACTTTACATCACCCGAGGTGAGAAGAGGTGTTGTGGGAAAACAGCAAAGCATGTGAAAAAGGACCCACAAAACGAGCAGAATTTCATTATTTTCATATTCCTTCAAATTCACACGTAAAAATTTATAGTACAAACAAGTACACAAACCGCCAGCGCACACATGGAAAATGACGTGCATATCCGTGTCCATAATTTTCAGAACACACACACACACAGAGACATGTTGAAGCACACTCTTCCTCTAAATTAATTGAAGCTTCTACATATTGAGGCTGGAATTCAACAGAGAAGACTGTGATTAGAATAATTGAAAGGAGAGGCTGCATCTGCTCTGCTCCCTAATTGTAATGCAGCCAACTGGAGTCAGCTTTTATTTTCCTAATTTACCAAGTCTGCACTTAACTCACTCTCTGTACACTGATCCCTAGTGAGCCACGGCCCCCCCGTGCACCTCCGAGTTCATACCAGAAATGTATTCACATCCACTGTGATGAGGATGCTGAAACACAACTGTGAGAAGATGCTGACTCCACTCCTGATGTTGCAGAAACGCTTCCTTTGCACAGTGTGACCCTTTACTTTACCCGCCATCATTATTGTTTAGTTTCCCCTCATACATTCAGGCATAAAGATGATCACTTTTGGATGATGTTGAAAACCTGTGTTTTTTTCCAGGAGATGACCCACTCCTGGCCCCCTCCTCTCACAGCCATACACACTCCTGGAAAAGCGGATCAAACAAAGTTTCCCATCCCAAGTAAGGTGAGTGATCCATTTCCCCACTCAATGCGCGGAAGGACTTAAGGGTCAATTAAGAATTCTTAGTCTTTAGATTACTTTTGGACTGTTTGTCCATTGTAAAAGACAGAAACTCAGATTTTAAAACACATCGTTTAAAATGCTTTGCATATTTGAATTTTTATATAATTTTTTGATAGTTTAAATGTACTAAAAATCACTCATTTTGAAACATAAAAATATTTTCTGAATTAATCATATATTTAGCTTAAAAATTATTTCCAAAAAAATGCTATTTTTAACAATAACATTTTGAATTATTCACTATAAACAGTGAATATGGAAGCAAAAAACAGCAAAAGTCAAAATTAATATATTGTGGTCAACAGTTTCAATCCATAAAAAAATGTGTGGTCACATGACCAACAGGTTACTTAACCCAGGAGAATTCAAATTTGCAAAAGGACCTGGCTGCAGGCACCAACGACTAGAACGTTCCAGAGTTGGAAGTCTGTATTGTTCAAAAAATACTTTATTTTAACAGGTGACCCCAAAAGTTAGTTTTTCCTGCTTTATGCTTTAATGAAAGTTTTATTTTTAATTTTTTACAACTCTGAATACTGTTGCAAGAAAGCCAAAAACGCCCTACACTACTTTTTTTTTTTTAACATTTTTCTAATAGTACTGATATCGACCATCTCATTATTACAAAAATAAATAAATAAATCTATTATTTTTGTGATTAGGAGAATATACAGTGAAACTGAGACTAAATTAGACAAAACTAGCATATAGCTGAAATATTAGCTAAACTCCTAAAAACATTCTTTGTAAATGCCAAAATAGTCCAAAAAGCTAGCATAATGCCAATTTTTAAAACTTTAAAACTGTAACTTAACATAATAATAAACAATAAAAAGGCAACATTATTATTCTAGAATAAATCAACTTAAACATTAAATAGCTTTCAAGATTTTATTCCCCACAAAAATATATTTTGTCAAAATTATTAAGTTAAAAATAAGAGCAAGATAACATCGGGCCATTAATAACAATAGAATGATCTCGAGGCCTGGGTATAATTACCCAGAGGGCCAGATCCGGCCCCCGGGCCTAAACTCTGTTCTACACGGTTACAGAATGATGCACAAGTGGGGCAGGATGGAAGGACTGCATGTTACTTGGGATGTAAGCTTTTATTTTAAGAAAAAAAAAAAGAAAGGGTAACAAGATCATTTCATTTTCAAGAGATAGCAAGCAAAATAAATAAAAGTAAGGTAGGCCTTCGTACTTTTGGTTTCCGTACTTTTGTGTTTTGAATAAATTGTATAATTTCCGCTTCCAACCAAAGATGTCAGGTGCCATCTCTTTTATTTAATTAATTAATTTGTTTATTTACATTGGCCGCCGTTAATTGCTGTGATTAAAAATGTTGAAAACAATTAGAAACAAAAAAATGCAATTTAACTTTAAAAGCCCTGAGGAAAATTGATCTTGGGTTCTTTAGGTTTTTTTTTTACAAGATTTAAAGGAATTTTTATATTTGAAGATCTAAAGAAATTTAATGAATCAAAATACTACCTCTTTTAAAGCAACATTTTAAATTTGAAATCCATAAAACTGCAGTTATCATAGATATTCATAATTGATTCAGAACAGCATATAATTTTACGAACATGACCAGCAACGATTGTCAAAAAGTTTAATGTTTTTCTGTTTACAATGGAAGGGAACTCTCCTACTTGCTCACTAAGCCCCTAGTGGTCTCTAGGTGAATTGCATAAAACTTAAAGGCAAATTTGTATTTCCGACCAGCTTCAATCAGGAAGTCACAAGGTTGTCTATTAATGAGCATTTGGATTGGATACAAAAACATTGTAAGACTGCAACATGAAGGATCTTAATACCTGTGAACCTGTGGTCAAACATTCTGACAGAAATGAGATGCTTCACTATAGCTGTGCAGCTGCAAACACCTCACTAATCTTTCCAGTTAGTTTGCACCAACGCATCCAAATGGTGACTGAAAACATATGAAATCTGTGAATCAGCGTGACTGTGTTGCTGTGAAATCACTAATCATATCTATTTGTTTATTTTTCACTCAACTCCCTTCACTTTGGCTCTCCCTTCCCATCTTCCTCTCCCTCTAGGAGGCGCAGCATGTGACGTCAAGCTACAACACTCAGAGTAAGTTTCCGAGCTCTCCCAGAGAGCCTGAGATAATTACCACTGAAAAGGCAACAGCTTTTGGGGAAAAAGAAAAAAAAAAATGCAACAAATTCACAACCACTTAAACATGATGCTCTGAAAACCTTTGCTTTTATCCCTGTGTTTATTTGAACAAGTAATCTGACAAAAAGGGTTAAGTGGGAGTGGAGGAGTGAGAGCTGAAAGCAAAGAGTGGGTAACACTGGGAATGCATTGAGTATAATTGAACGGCTAAAAGTGAAAAAGCTTGACTTTTGGATCCCAATTACAAGTGTACCATTACATTTTTATCTACATGTCCTAAGAAACTTTGTGCTTTTTTGTTTTCATGAGCTAGGTTTGTTTAAAAGTAAACCTGAAATGATTAGCATTCATAAAACCCCTGTGCTAATTAACTAATTATTATCAGAGTTACATAAAATCTATTTTTGCTCTCTAGATTTTTCTGTGGGAAGAACTTGTTAAAGTGTGTGGTTCCTGTTTACCATGTGAAGCCCAAGAATTGACAGAAAATGTACATTTTTCCAGTGTTTTTTTAAACTTTACAAAGACTATTTGCAATTTCATGTTAATGAGTTATAGATTATTAGGACATGCTGGGTGAATGGGTTAGTTTATGGTCACTAAAATGTGAAGATGTAAAAATATTGACATGAGTGTTCAGGGAAAAAAATAGCACCTTATTTTCCCACTGTTTCAAATTTGATCCATACATTTATTAGGTATTATAATAAAGAATAGATTATAAACTAATTTTGCATTCTTTAAAACAACAAGTTTTAATAAAAAAAAAAAGAAGAAACAAGAATAGATGAGGTTTTCTCAGCATTACGTTTTGAAAATCAGCTAAACTGAAAATGCTTCATTCAAGCAGCCATTTTGAAATTTGCAGGAAAAGACCTTCTGCCCCTAGTGGAATGATGATGAACTACAGAACATAAAAAAACATGGACCAAGTTATAGACGACGGGTTTTTAAGGACAGTTTTGATGATCATATTCTGATTTTCTGAGAATACTGAAGCTAATAACAACTTTTTCTTTTTATGAAAAACAAGGACAACAAAATCAAGGCTTTAAGCTACTTTTCAAGCTAAAATGAGACAAACATATCACAGAGCAACTGAGGAGCTAAATATTCTACAGATGAATCAACAAATGCGAAGCAGCTGTGCTGATTACAAATCAAACCAGGTGTGAGAAGGACGAGAATGCAAAAGCAAGTGCTGAGAACAGAACAATCTGGAGGAAAACGTGTAAACAGGAAACAAAAAATACCAAAAGTCCACAGGAATCTCATAACATTTGAACGGTTTTTCTAAAAAAAAAAAAAAAAAAGATAGAAGAGTTCAATCCTGTAACAATAGAGTGATTCATCACTGGTTAAAACTAATGTGAGTGATTCTATCTTAAGAAACGGAAGCCCCGTCAACAATGATGGAGCAGAATTAGAATTTGTATAATCTCAATAAAAAGAAAAAAAAAATTACAGAAAAATTAAATTTCAATGTACAAATTTTTCTTAACCAATTAGAAACAGAGCTGACCTTTTCCATTCTCTTCACTTTTTAAATATCCTAGTGTTAATGGAATTCAACCACAAGATGCTTTAAGATTAATTTTTTGCAGGATTATGACTTTTTTAGTGTAAGGAGTCATTATTTGCACAATTTAAATTTTGTTTGCTTCAAGTATTAATGATTTCAAGGAGGTGTGACACTTACATTTGGTTGTAACACCCAAACAAACCTCTTCATATAAAAACTGCAAATATTTAAATGTTTACATAGTGAAATGAAAATTTCATAAAATGCCTAAATATCATTTTTTTTTATTCTGTTAGGAATTTCAATAGTAGAGGCACTAACACCAATTCTAGCTTTTATATGCATAGTTTTTCTTTCAAAATAATATTTAAAATATTAAAAAGTAATTAAAATTAACATGGTAAGTCTCAGAAAGTTTTGAAAAAGCAAAATTCGCACCTAAATTTACAATAGTAAATGAAAGAAATTTAAACTTGTTAAAAAAAATAGAGCAAAAATTGGCAACAGGAACATGGTTAGCCTCGACTTACCACTCCTTTGCACCAAAGTCTGCCTTTTAGTAAACATTAATGTCTAATTTCATATTTTAAATTAATGTATAATATAATAAATTATTAATAAAAATATATTTTTCCCCAGGGATACAGAAGGGGTTTATGCAAATATACCGTTTTTTCCCAAAGATTTGTGCAACTCAAGAAGCTCTAAGCGTGTTTCTGTTTGCTCAGCTGCTTGACAGGATGAGTAAAAAGAAATAAAAAGTCAAGAAACATCTAATTTTCCTCTGTAAAAAATGCTAAGTCAACAGTAATTGAGTTTGGCTTATTTTTAACCGAGATAAACACGCAGGAGACAGAATGATTGAATGTCCTTTGCTGTGTTGCAGAGAGATGCCCTGTATCAGCTAACAAGCCTGCTGCTAAAGCACCAACGGCACCACAGAAGTCGTGAGTATCTTTCTCTCTCTCACACACACACACAAATGCAGAGTTTCTGGTCTGCTGCTGCGCTTGCCTCCAGGTAAAATTAAACTTGACTCTTGGATGGAATTTGCTGGTGGAAGGAGGGAAAAAAAAAAAAAAGATTGTGTGGATCAGTGCAGGAAAGTTCAGCCACATTAATTTATCCCGAGCCAGGAGCATATTGCAACATCTCTGGCTGCAGTCCACTCCCGCATCACTCATGAAGCTTTACAGTAAGATTCATGGAGGGATGAGGCTGGGAAGGGAAAAATCTTGGCTCGTAAAATTGCCTCATGATCCCAAATTATCCTGTGTTTGACCACAAACAAGCTTAATGAGACTCTTTAGAACCTGCTAATATTTGGAACAGGAAATGGAGCCTGTCGTTGCTTGGCAACAATTTTATTAGCCTGTTTAACATGCAAAACAAATAAGCTAAATATTGAAATGTAAAGGGTGTTTTTTATCTGCTCTGATTTAGGCTTGAAATTTTTAAGTCGTCATTGTTTTTGTTTACTTGTGTTCCAACTCCAAAAAAAAAAAAAAAAACAGGTTGTGGGCGGGACTGTGGAGTAACCCCGCCCCCTCCCATTGCTGAGAGCTTTCTGTTCAGTGTCTGTTGGGTTTAGAAGTCTCCTTATTTGGATCTTATTTGACACAGGGTTATTTTATTTTGAAAAGGAACGTGTCCGCTGCTTTTCAAAGTAGAAAGTTATGTTTAGAAAAAATGTACACTGTTATAATTCAGTTCTTGTAAATAGTAAAAAGTTACAATTTATATAAAAAAATGCTTGACCATCGCACAAACATAAAGAAATTGAGTTTTTTAAATAGTGAGGTGGAAATGTTTCATCTCTAAGTGGGTTTTTGTTGGTAAGAAACGGGATCAAAGGCTCTTTTAGCATTAAAGTTTGCAAATTTTTAATCAGGAAATTAAATATTTCTCATTTTTGTTGACAAAATACATAAAAAACATGATATTGTAGCTGGAAATGCATCAAATTCAACAATATAATCAATTTGTGCAACTGGATTTTCTGTTGCAGAAAAAAAATTAGTAAAGTAGCTGAAAACATTTGTTATTTTTTAACACAAAGCTTTTTAAAACAGTTATTGTATTCAGACGTGCACATCGGTGTACGCGTGTGTTCTGGCTCTGTAAATGCTCCCTTATGTTTACTAGCTCACTCGCTAAAGTTATGTCCATCTGGCTGTTGCTGCTCTTTGGTGCCAAGCAGGTAATAGATTATCAGAGCGGCGGCGCTGAAACAGCTGCAAGTTTTAGGCCATTCCAAAGTTTAATCAAAGTGAAACCGCAGCAAAGTAATTAAATCATTTTCCAGGAAAAACAACCTGACGGTACCATGGCAGCCTCACATTCAGTTTTATCAAGACGGCATAATTCTCCACCTACAGTAAAGGTAACAGTGTAGATAAAGTTGGATTCATTCAACCAGATTTTCAGCTTACATATGGGTTAAAATAGCTGAGCATAATTTATGACTGAAAAAGAGTTAGGTCTGTATTGTCAAGTGCAGAAGTGTTAAATGATTTTGCTATTATAACAGAATAACTTTGATGGACTGGAGAAAAAACATTAATTCTGTTAAAAAGATTTCTTTTTAAGTTCTCTTGTAAAATGAAGCTATTCTTTCTTTTTATATTTCAAAATCCTATTTAAAACTATCTATAATTTGAATTTTTATATTTATTTGTTAATAAATGTATGTCATTTTTAGAAAATCATTATTATATTCTATCAGAACAATGATAAAACATTTATATTTGACAACCTTCGTACTAAGTCCTGTATTATAAGTTTAAAATGTGGCCCTAGTAAGACTTTTGTTACAATTGCTGTGAGATAATAAGAAATTTAGCATGAGATCATTGGATATTGGCGGTCTGTTGGTAAAAATTTAGGCAAACTTGTATGGTTCACAAACATTGCATCAAGGTTGTAGACCAGTCAGCAAAGGTCTGCTAGCAGCTCGATTGAAGCTTTGAGGCGCGAATCGGGTGGCGCAGCCAAAATTTAAATATCTGAAGTTTGACAGGGCGCTGCATTGCATCTACCTATCAGGAACTAAGCTTTGGGCACGTGACGTTTCAGCAGCTTTGGCTCCCACGGTGGAGCTCACTTGCTGGATACGTCGGCAGAGAGAGAGAGCCGCTGCGGGGTGCGGAGGCTGCCGGCTCTGGCTTTATTGAGACATCAAAGAAAAAGGAAAAAGGTCTCCTTCTTTTATTTTTCTCCCTCTAGTTAATACGAGACAGTAAGCCTTCAAGCTTAGCCACAGAAACACAGAGGAAGCGGCTGTCATTCAGACACAGCCCCTTGCGCCAGGAAACCTAATAATAATCATATAAATCCAAACATGAAGACATGATTACTGATGGTTTTGGAGAGCTCCTCATAATAAATAATCCTCATTTATTTCTCAACATCATTTGTGTTCTTTATTCATTCCAAGTGAGATAACCCCCCCCCAAAAAAAATAAATAAATAAAAAAAATCCAACCTTCCAATGTTGGTCGTCAAGCAGGGAGTTCATTTTTAGAATGTTTAATGCGACTTGGCCTGGATTTAAACCCACGACCTTCCAGTCTTGGGGCAGACACTCTACCACAAGGACACTGAGCTGGTTTTAGAAACATTTTTCTGGAGGTGTGAACAACATTTGTGCAGATTTATTAAGGAAGACTTGTCGTTTTATCACAAAAAACTTTCTCTCGACTTCATGTCTTCTACTCGTCCCGAACCGTTACCCCTCAGTGACGTCCAGTCCGACACTTTCCATAATTTTTACAAATGTTCTGTTTTGCTCATTCAGACTTTTACAAATAGCCTCACCTTATGATCTATTATCTCTAGCTCTATATCATCCTGACTTTAAGGGCACGGAGAACAGGTGAAAACTGGAGGCTGTGTCATTATGTGGAAGTCTAAACCTCCCATGTGTCTGACTGCGTCTGTCCTGAAAGTGCTCTCCGTCTCTCCTGTGCTTTTTATTCACGTCCTCTCCTCTCTCCGGCTTCCACTCGTTCCCCTTCACTTCCCTGTCATTATCATCTCCATCTCACACTATCTTCCTCTCTCCATCTCCTCCTTATGAAATAAAATATGAATCCATTTTTCTAACATTCAAACGTATCTATCAACACCGTGTGCTGCACCGCGCTCCTTATCTGCACAGCTTTTTCTCATTGTGCTTCAGTTATTCAGGACTCGTAAAGCCCCACCTGAAAACACCACAACAATGGGGAGTGTAGGTTTTTTTTTTTTGCTTTTTTTTTTTTTTTGCGGTGCAAGCACTGACAAGAGTGCTTCATGAGGCAGTAAAAATCCCTTTAGGGGTTTCTCCTGTCACAGCAGCAGCAGTGCCAGCTTAAAATAACACTAGCTTTTGTGTGGTTTATATAAAGCCATAAAACACGGTAACTTGCCAGTGCACATAAATACTGAATAATTTGTGTGGTGAGAAGCAGGTGATGCTATAGTGATGCTAGGATGATCCGTTTTATGTAATTGATATTTGATTTTTTTTTTTTTTTGCATGTATAAATTATAACAGTCACAAATAACTGCAGAAAGTCTTCGCTGGAGGCAGAAAGTTTCCAGTTGAAAACACAATCTGACGTCCCTTTTGAAGCCACAAAGCCTGTTTTTTTAAGTCGACGTTCACCTTATGCCCTCCTTCCCAAACAAAAACTGCTACTAATTGATATTAAAAGTTTGTTCTCCTAAAATAAAAGTGTCTTTTTGTTGTGCAGGATGTTGGAGGATGACCTGAAGATCAGCAGTGATGAAGAAGAGGCTGAACAGGTGAGTTTTTGCTTTCTGGACTTGGAGGAAAAAACTAGTCGATCCTCTTAAAAACACTTATTTTTACTCAAACTTTATTTTACCTACGTCTTTTAACATATTGTTTCAATTGCTGCAAATGTGGCAGACACGTTGGAAATGTTTCACATTTTTCTTGTCAATAAAGATTCAGAATTACTTTTGCGCAAAGGTAGTCCTGTAGACTCAATATAAACAATCAGGAATCAGTTTGCACACCTTTGAAGTCATTTAGCTTTCACACTGCACTCTCAAGTGTGAACTAAAAGCTGCACGATAGTTAAATTATAACATGTTTGTATTTTTTACCTTTTTTGAGCAAATATACAAATTTTCTTTACAAAATTTTACCTTTTTTGAGCAAATATACAAATTTTCTTTACAAAATTACCCTATTGTGTTGTACTAGTCAAGGGTAACCCATTTGATAACATATCAGGTCATTTCGACTTTTATTTCGTTGACATTGACACATTAGCAAACAGGACGATCTTTTGTAACTTTTAATTTTTTCATATTTTGGCTAAAAAAGTGCAAATTTATACGCTTTTATCTCTCCGTTTTACATTTTCTTTCCTACTTAAAGCAAAATTCATATTTTTAAAAAGACATTTGCAGACAACTTTCTATAACACATCTCTTGTTTATAGTCGTGAGTGTGTGTGATTGAATGCCTATCACTATTGTCACTCATATTTGATGCCTTGAAACCTGTAATAACCCCAACACTTTGCTGTGTTTTCTGGTTCTACATCAGTCACATTTAACTATTTAACAGTTGCCAGAATGTCATACATTTCCCTTGCTCGTAAATGTAGACCTGTGCACTGTAAATGATTCATTTAGTTGTGCTCTAGGATATCGTGTGTATTTTTGTAATCTATATATTTTTGAGTAAATAAAAAATTTAACTTTAAAATAAATGATTAATTAATTTTGTTTAAATCAATTATTTAAAATCATTTTTAGCTAAATGTGTCAGTTGGTCACTTAACCTTAATTCTGTCTTGTAGCCAATCAGGATGCAGAACACAAAACAGACCACATAAAAATCTGAGAGACTGCAAAAGGTGTGCCACATTATAGTGAGGGACCAAAATGTACTAGGAAAATTTTAATGGTCATAAAAGAAAAATATTACAACAATCAACTGGTCGATCCTCAGACTGTCACATCCTCATGATGCCACATTTGTCGAAAACGATTTCCAACACTTTTGTGATTCACAAGTGTTTAGATTTTCTGCTTTTTTAACTACAATTTGCATGGCACTAAAATTATATTTTCTTTTGTTTTAATGAATGAAACATCTGCATTCATAATGGGCTATGATTCTAGATCTTTATTTTCAGACAGATTGGAGCTTCCCTGTTTGGTGCTTCAAGAGTTAAACTTTTCTCTAGCCCAAACCCAGCAGATACGACTACAAAAAAACAAACTTTGTTTTAGACTGAATACATTGTTGACTTGGAGGCATCCCAACCAGCACTTCTGTAACTCCATGTACTCACTGCTGTAAGTAACTGGCAGCAAAAGTCTACAAGTTATTTATATTTTAACTTTTGGTGAGTTATGTATGGATGTTAATGTTAAATATTAACAAAAATCACACATTAGCACCAACCCACAACATCCTTCCTTTAACTCAACTCAAAGAAAATTCAACAATTCCATCGGGACCTGCTTGATATTGGATCAAACCAGCCGGAGTTCTTTGATCACACTTCAAATGATCTTCACATGTATTATTTCTTTATACATCTGTTGACTGCAATCAGACTGAAGGAGCACTTCAAGGACCAAAACATTAAACAGATTGTTGAGCATTAAGTGTAGATTGATGAAAATCGTGGAGAGAAACACTGGAAAGAGACGCAAACCTCAAGTGAATAAACAGTTTATCATCATTATATGAATAGAATGACAAGACTGTGCAAAGCTAAAAACATGTGTAGTCAGAAATTGGTTTGGGATTAGAAAACAAATATTTTTATATATTTTTTGAATTTATTTGGTTTTCATGTCGATTTGCTTTAAAAAATTTATTTTCCTTCGTTTTACTTTGCTGACAAGTTAAACTCTAGAAGTCACTTTGTACGTCTGCTTGAACTGGACTATATCCCAGGATATTAGATTGACATTTATGTATCTGTAAGAAATTGCAGTTATGTTTTTGATTCACTGAAACTGATCTGGACCCATAGAAATTACATCACTTCAGTCATTTTTTTTTTGTCATAACGATGTTTTCATGTTGGAGTCTGACTTCAATAACCAGATACTTGATCCAAGTTGGTCTGATTTAACATTTCTGTGACAGTCAGGAAAGAGTAGGGCTCTAACAAGTATCCGAGTACTCTAATACTAGGGATCTGCTCCCAGAATTTGAGTACAAATAATTGCAATGTCCAAGATCGCTGATGCACGATCTTTATAAATATAGAGTGCAGTAAAGACAAAATTAGGCAACAATGTATTTATTTCTCTGAAATGCAGAACAACGTTGGATTCTAAGTTTTTAAACAAAAAAATAAAATAAAAGCCAGAAAGTTGGTGAAGCTTCCTATTTTCAAATTAAAACCACAGATGATTTTTGTTGAAATAAATGAGACTTAAGTTCAGTTTACTGACATAAGTTCTAAAAAAAATGGACTTTACTTTAACTCTAAAGCTTTAGCTCCAGTGTAAACATTCTTTTGATTACCGTCACTCTACAACAGTTGAAGGTATGAATAAAAAGAAAGTAGAATCTAAGGCATAAAAACACAGTACAGCAGTGAAGTGATTACATCATCACCATGAATCAGTGGATTCTGCAGCAGAGAAAAGCAGCTTTGAACCAAACTGCAATGCTTTCAAACATAACATAGCATTTTTTCCAGACTCAGGTTTTTTTTTCAGGATTTTTTCCTCGCCGTGAGGGAGGGTCTAAGGGCAGAGATAACCAGTTTTATTTAGTCTGTGTAGTCTTTAGCTATTTTTTTTCATATTTTATGACTAACTTCTACATCTGTAAAATTACTTGCATGAAGCCCATTGAGGTAAATTTTCTTTTTGATTTTGGGCTATAAAAATAAAATTGAATTAAAATAAAGTTTTGTAGAACTTTTGAGGATGGAAAATCTGTGGAGAGCATTTTAATTGTTGTTAAACTATCCAAAACAACAGTGATATTTTTGTTTTGTTATGTTGTTTATGTTTCTGCTAAATGTAACCAGAAGGTAGACAAAAAAAGGGGGTTTAAAGTGACAAACACCATTTGTTTCCATCTACATCTTTGTGTTTTTATCAGTTTTTTGGATTTTGTATTTACAATCACTTGAATAAGTGCAGGACTTGCACTGTTGAAATCAGGATTTGATTCCCGGGGTTTGCAATGACCTTCATCCCATGTGGATCCTACATAAGGGAACCTAAGTCTGGGTCTCCCTGTGCCGGTCCCCAGCCTGGATAAAGACAGTTGTGTCAGGATGGGCATGTATTGTAATCCACCAAAAACTAAATAAATAAAATTAATTTGATTGAAATCAAGGTTCCAGACAAAGTCAAAAAGCTTTGATGGAATAAATTAAGTCTTTCTTTTATGCAATTAAAAACTGAAACAGGTCGTTCTGTGTCTATTGAACTGGTTTTACTCCATGATGGGTCAGCTCCTCAATTTTATCAAAAATATTTACGTATTTTAAAAAGATAATATTATTTTTGCAAGGAAATTGAATTTTCATGTAACTATCGGGGCAGGACAAAAAAACCCAGATAAATTTAAAACTAGAGAAATTCAAACCCCTTTTTGTTTTTTTAAATGAAAAAATTGATTAATCGGTTAATAACCAAATGCGATGCATCTGCTTTAAATCCTGTGATTCATTATTTAAATGTTAATTAAACTGATCAATAAAAGCCTTTAAAATGGATTAAATTAATTTAGTTATGTTCAGATCTCTGCAGTAAATTGTGAATGGGTGGAAAACAAAGAACAGAGATAAACGTTCATTTTTTAAATGGCGTGTTCCATCATCCATGGTCTGTTTACACGCTGAAGCAAAGATGCCCCCTGTTGGGTTGAAGCCAGCGAGGCTGGCGCCCACAGACCAGAGGGGTCGAGTTTGTTTCGTGACGCCGCTTTGAGCTGCTTTTCCCGTACTTGCCGTCTTGTTTTTCTCAGAGAAAACTGGCACGGTGGCCTTCTCCCCACTAATCACTGTCATCAGACGCTAATGATGCCTCAGAAGAGTTCAAAGCAGGCAGCGGGGGTCACGCTTCTGTCCCCTCCCCTACTGTGCCGACGGAAATCAGTGATCATCAAAGAGTCTCTGAGATATTTGCTGTTCATAAAAAAAAAAATAATTCCTCTCATCCTCTTTTATCCGGTCTTTTGACTGCATAATTATCAGGTTGGTCAACATTATAATTAGAAATGATTGCAGGTCGTTTACACTGGTTTTAAATATAGTTATAGTATGTGGAATTGCTGCCAGCTAATTTACTTTTTTTATTGTATATTAGGCATTTAGAAGACAATTAATGAGTTTTAATTATAATTGTTTGAACTGCCTAAAGAGCATTTTCTTTTAGATCATCTAAAACAGCGCCAAACCTGTTGGGGTTAGAGCGTGGCTTGATAAACGGCGACCAACTACTTTTTTTTTTGTAAAATTAGCATAAACCCAATGTTGTCATGGTTGGCAGGTAGGAAAAAAATTGTGTTTCAGTTGCTACCTTTACCTGGAAGACCACACTTTCCTGCTTTTCCTCCAATCACTTGATGGCTGGCCTAAAATTTTTGGATGATGCATATTTTTACTAAAAATGTACTGAGTACACAGAAGAAGTTTTTACGAACAGTCTGGAATTATGTTTAAAGTCTCACTCCAATCATCTTTTGATCTATTTTCAAAGCATTCCCAGAGGTCTTTTTTAAAAATCATGATTTTGCCGTTTTCTGGACAAAATTAAAAAAACTGTCGTTTTCTGTGACATAATTTTCTGCAGAGCAACAGTAGTTCATTAAAAATTCATCTCAGAGTTGAGGACAGGACTCTAACCCTGCCCCATTTAACATCCATGGTTGAGTCATACCAAAGACGCTAAAAAAGTGCACCTCACTGGTCCACCATGTGATCAATTCAATGTGGAGACCAAATTGTTCCCACCTGTTTGGTCCACTTTGATCTTTGGGTTTCTCCTGAGGATGGCGTAAATTAAAGTCAAAGGTGTGAAAATTATTAGCATTTTCTTCCTTTTTGAATCAGATTATACTCGTGTACTGTTGGTCCAGCAGCAGGTGTATGTAGTTTTGGCCCAGGTCTGGCCCAAATCCTCCAAACACACAAAAATACGATGCAGAGAGACGGTTCACTTGCAGTTTGTTTCAAACCATCTCATATTGCTGAGCTCAGAGATGATGGTGATGGATGGCTGATGTCGACTCTCTGGCTCCGCCTGAGCTGCCCGCACTGCTGCCAGCTAAGCTTTGGATGCACTTCATCCATCCATCCATTTTCTCCCTCTGCTTCATCCCCTGCTTCCAAAACGTTGGTACACATGGGTCAGAGTTTCTGTACAGGAGCATTCTTTCTTATCAAGTTTGTTTTTTTAGATTGAACTTTTGTTAGAGAGCTTGTAGGCATTTTCTGGCCTTGCCCAGTTCTTTAAACTGGAAGAAGAAGATCTCAACTAAACAGGATTTAGGAAGAATATGCCAGTATCATCAACAAAATTCCATCTGTCCTTTAAGAATCTATATGTTTCTATTAAAAAAGACCTAAATCTACTTAGACTGAAGGAGGCAGAACACAACTTCCTTCAGTAAAATAGTATCGTGACACCTGGCTGAACGTGATGAGAGTCAAAGACGGCTTTATCTGTTTCTGTTATCTGTTAATGACGATTTCAATGGTAGCTGTTGGCCACAACCCCGCCAGATACAACAGAAAAAACTACTAAAGCTTCCATTCATTCATTCTGTGCTCTCCCAACAACACATCTATGTTCTCCTGCTCCCTCAGCTCCCTTTCACACTCAACAAATCAAATTAATCTACCATACAGAATCAAACCGACTGCCAGTAGCAACTATGTTTGGATCAGTGCAAACCTCATCAGAAATTCACCTCTGGGTTGGACCATAGGCACTGAAGTATAACCGCATTGTTTACATTTTCTCCCACTAGCTTACAGCCCCTCACAACCTCAAGCTAACATTACCAGTGCAACAAAAATGTTGAGAAATATCAGAGCTATCAAGCTGTACAATTCTGAGCAGCTCAGACGAGAAAAATGAACCCGCTTGTGGATCTATGAATAAAAGGGAGACTTTGGCCCCGCCCATTTCAGTTGCTGCGTCACAAACCTGAGCTTTTTCAAACGGCGGGTTTTAATTTGCTCCTACTCCAACATGTTAAAAGTAAAAAATACTCAGAAATTATTTTATGCATGTCCTCCATTATAACAAAAATGCTACATGAACAAGTTAAAAACATGATTTTCATTGGATTGGGTCTATAAAGGTGCAACATATGTTCTAGTTTTTCGCTGAGAATCGTACTATCCCTAGTGGACATCACTCAAAGCTTCTCATGAGAAGTTCAAGCCACTAGCATCCAAAGGCAGCATTTCTTTATCAAAAACAGCTAGACTTTCTTTAACAACTAATGATAGTTGTCACATTTGAAAAGTCTCAACCTGAAGTGTTTTTGTTTTTGTTCTGTTAAGACTAACTCTTTTACACCAGAGCTTGAGCTCAAGTGTTTACATTCCTTAAATCAGGAGTCCTCACACTGGGGCCTGGGTCCGTTTGTAGGTCGACAGAAAAAAGTAACAATCTCAACCTAAACGCAAACGGTTTTCCCAGACAGCTACACATATCTTCATGGAGACTAAGAAAAAAAATTTAAAAATATGCGTCTCGCATAGTGTTTGGGGAGCTGGACCAAACGTGGGGGCGGGCCTCATCCATCCCGCTGGTCAAAGTTTGCTTTAAACTACTGCAACTCTTCAACCGTTTACAGAATAAAGTAACTCTCATGGATCCTGAAGCACGGAAAACCAGCCTTGTGCAGATATGCAACACTTTACAGTAGTGATGTGTTGCATAATGGTGCAAAGCTGATATCAAAAGCCTACTTTCCTATTTGTTATATTTAGCAGATTCCCATTAATGGTTGAGGAGTTACTGTATGCCTGTTAGTTGGGGTCGCCGGCAACGTCTCTGCTGTTCAATAGTTAATAAAAAAGACAAAAAGTTATCTTTTCTATTGGGTGAGTAGACGTACAAACCCTGATGCTACAGAACAGTAGATGTTTTAAATATTCTGTGTGTATTTGTGGATGTAAATCACTAAAGAAGCAAAAATGGTTTATCTAAAACATTTTTGAGCTTTTTTGAACTAATAAAAATAATCTGCTGGTATAAAGACACGAATAATTTTGATAAGATTGCTCCAGATAATCTTAATAATAGATTTTTCACCCATTGTGGTTACAGGTGAACTGAGTGCAGACCATAAATAGATGATCATAAATTCAAAAATTGTTAGAACAGATGCAACAACATAAAAGGTTGAAGCAGATTGATAAGAAAAGCAGCAGGAGGCAAAGACAGAGCCGATGAAATATGAGGAAAATAAACATGCAGACCGAGGCAGAGGGAGATGGAGAGGAGCTAAGATGAATTCTGTGGCATTTATCTGTGCATGGTGTTAACAGGCTTATAGCAAATGAGTGCATGGTGTATTATCAAGCTTTTACAGCCTGAAGTAAAACACAAAACACTCCCACATTCATAGTCTAACCCACATGCTTCTGTGCACACAGACAAGTGCAAAGAGTGTGCCGACACCAACCTGTGCTCGGCAGCCTTTATGCCAGCAAACACATGAAGACACGCTGACAGCGTCTCACAGATGCACGCTCAGACTCACACTGTCATTAGTATGCTGTGGCACAACGCTGTGAGGGCAGCAGAGGAGTATGATGAATATGTTTTTGGCAAAAGAGACGAAGGAGAGGAGGGAATTGAAAGAAAGAGCAGAGGAAGGAGAGATAGAGGAGAGCGCAGAGGTTTAGAGGAAACCAGTGATGGAAGGAAAGAGAGGAGTCTTAATGAGTTCAGAAACTGACAGAAGAACAGCAACCCAATTACCACTGCAGGACTGTCCTTTGTCTCTATCTGTCTGTATCCCTCTATCAAAGCGAGCGCAGCTGTAAAGAAGTACTCTTTTGTGCAAAAGCGTAGTTGCAGCTGGTAAAAATGTCCAGCCTGAAGGTAAATGTGGTTTGGAAGAGGAGGAGCAACAGCACTGACGGGCTTTCTGAAGTGCTTCCATGCTTTGGCAGCAGCTGCGCTGTTACATGACATGCAACATTCAACTGGAAGAAAGGTGTTTTAGCTGTGCAGCCGGAGCGCTTTGCATCAGAAAGGTGGAGATGTTTTTACCCCGTAACTTTATATTATAGTAATATTACTGTTGATGATGCTCAAAAGCCGGCAGATAAAAATAGAAACGAGACTTTAAAAGCTCCACTGTGGGGGCCAGTCTTATCAGCAGGAGCAGATTGTTCCGCGGTCTCGGAGCAGCCACCGAGTCACCTCTACTCTTCAGTCTCACATCTGGTGGAACAAGTAAGAGCTGGACCTTAGACCCCGAGGATCCCAGAAGGCTGCAGCAATAAATACAGTCGGAAGAGTATGAAGGGGGGGGTGGTTTAGAAATCACGATTAAAAGCCATCCATTCGTCCATCTTCCAAGCCTTTCTGGAAACACAAAGTTGCTGGAGCCTATACTAGCTTCTGTTTGGTGAAGTCAAGATAGACCCTGTATATGTATGTCTGAGGCATTGTAAAGATACTGAAATAGAGGTGATGTGTCTCTGCCTGTGTTTTGGGTAATCCCTTTGAGGTCCAGAGGTAGAGCAGTTTACATATTACTGGAGGGTCGCAGGTTCAGTTCCCACCATGTTCCTGCACCCCACGTTGCTCCTGGTGGTTTATAGGTTGGCGCCATCAGTTTGATTATGGTTAAAAGACACTGACTGTAAATGGGCCTTAAAGTCATGTAGAAAAATGCTTACACCATTTATCTTTTACCACTGTAGTTTCAGCTCCACTGTGGATGTTATCTGAATTACTGTAACTCTTCAACCATTTGCACAATTAACATGAATTCTGAGGCAGAGAAAAATAGATTTGTGCCAATATGCAACACTTCACTGTAGTGAATTACTTACGCAATTTATGATAAATTCAATCGATTGGTTGGTAAATTTCAAGCACAGATTATGAAAACTACAGGACAAAACACACAATTATTTAAAACTCATTACAGTAGTAATGAAATGCGTTGATTAGAAAATAGAAAAACAAAAACAATTGTGTCACATTTGGTTAAAGTCAGTAGTTCAATTAAATTCCATTTTATTTAAAAATCCCAATATCACAAAGAAAATGTGCCTCATTGGGCTTCATGCAGGTAATTTTACAGACGCAGAAATTTAGTCATAAAATATCAACAACAGCTAAAAACTAAATAGACTAAATACAACTTGTTATTCCTGCCCTTAAACCCTCCCTTCCCATAAGGAAAAACTCCTAAAAAAAAAACTTGAGTCAGGAAAAAAAAAGAAGAAACCAAATAAATAAGCTGATTCTGACATGGAGAAAAGAGACATTATGCAACACTTCTTGATGTGAATTTGGACCCAATTCGAATTCTTCCCTTCTCCCTACCCCTACATTCCAAATGGAGAGTTATAAAAAAATAGTGTCTCCGAGTTCAGACGTCACTTTCGCTCGATGACGTCACCAACAATCGCCTGTCTGGTAGCGTTAGGGTGGAGCTTCCAGCACTTGAATATACATAAAAACTGGGGTTTTATAACTTTAAAAAGGTCAGGCTACAACAGAAAGTCATAACTTACATTTAAATGTAAACTTCTGTGCTTCAGAGTTCACCCACCTGAAGAAAAGCGCTTCCCCTCCATGGAGGAACGTGGTTTACTCTCGCAATGGAGGACTCTGTGTTCCTCTGCTTGGGATCTTAAAAGAAACATTTTGGACATCACTTCCATTCCAAATGCCCCTCAAATGGAGGAGTAGGGAGAAGGGGGGAATTCGGGCCTTAGTCAGGTGTTATAATGCATTCACACTGGACGCAATTCACGTGGCGTTTTAATGTTAAGTCAGTGTACAGATGCGATCTGAGGTCCGATTTGCAGGTTTTGGGCATTGAGCACGGTGCAACGAGGTTGACACGGCGCATCAACTATTCAGGAACTAATCTTTGGGCGCGTGCTGCTTTAGTTACTCGATTAGTGGGTAGAAAAATACTTCCAAAATGGGTGATTTTTGTCCTGAACTTCCATCCATCTTTTTTAACCTGCTGGGGCCGTGGGGTTGCCGGAGACTGTCCCAGTTATTGTTGGGTGAAGGTGGGATACACCCTGGATAGGTTACCAGCCTGTCACAGAGACCATGGAGCTAGCAAGCCGCCCAGTGGCCAACGTAGCGAGCTCCACCACACAGGCTCCAGGTCTTTGAGCAGTGGAGCTCACAAAGCTCGCCCGCCAGTGGCTGGCTGCTTGGGAGATGGAGAGCCAACGCCACCACTGTCATAGTGGCGCTATTGCTTCAGCTCCTTGGATTTGTGATATTTTTTCTACTTTGATCAAGAAAAAACTAAAAAGACCCTCCACTTTTAATTATTTAGTTTTTTTTACCCCTCTCAGTCAGATGCTTAAACTGTGCCACAGAAAAACGTAACTCAAGAGTGAAGTACAGAGCGCCAGGAGAGACTCTGAATGATCTGGTGAACTCAGACACGGCGACGTTCTTGCAGACTCCTCTGTAGAGTTCTCAAAAACATATAAACCCAAGCTACTCGCTCAACATCATCCATGCTTTCCCATGATGTGGCAACGAATGAAGCCCTGAAAAACGGAGGTTGCTCCGCGGCGTCATGACGTCGAGCAGTAAATTTGACGTGTGTCGAAAGAGCCGGAAGACGCAAATTCAACGTGCAAATCGCATCCGGTGATAATGCAGCATTGGTAAAGCTTTGATCAATTTGGCAAAAAACACATTTTCTCCACGTTAGTGGTTGCACATGATTTGAGTAATCTGTCAAAGAGTTACGGTAGTTCAAAAATTGGTCAAGCAGCTGAGTGTCATCGTTAAGTGTCAACTTGTTGCCAATAATGTGCAAAGTATTGCAGCAGTCCAAGCATGAAGAGATAAAAGCAAATACTACTGGCTCAAAATCATTAAAAGGTAAAACAGATTTAATTTCAGATAAAAGGCAAAGGTGATAAAAGCTGGCGCTAACCTTGACATTTACCTGCTTATCAAATCTGAAGTCACTGTCCACAACGAAGCCAAGGTTGGTGGCTGCTGACCTCATATGATGTTATACGATCCACAATATTTTTATTTAGTGCACCTAATGTCAATATAAACTTTCCAACTTCAATTTATTTTTTCCTAAAAAGTCAGCGGATAACCGTTGTCCAAGCACTGCAAAATGTATTCCAGGTGGTCAGGGTTTGGGGTTTTATGAATGAATAAATGACGCTATCACTATATTGTTAGTTGTTTTCTTAGAAGAATGCAGAGAACTTCCTTATTAATTAAGAAATTGGTTCATTTCAAGCATCGATTATAGACAATACAAGAAAGTCACACAAATGTATCGAACACAATACAGAAACCTGAAATGTAAGAGATTTGGATACAGTACAAACTTAGGTCATATTAAATGTATTAAATATATTGATTATTTACTAAAGTCAAGTACATTTTTATTTATTGCTTGAAAGGGGAAGGGGATAAAGTGATTTTATACAACCTAGAATACAACAAAAAACATCTGAAAAATGTAAACAGAAATTGTTCTGAAATTTTAACTATAGAAATGTATTTTTTAAAGAAATATATAGTAGAAAGGAAAACATTCATTTTAAAGAAATTAATAGGCATAGTTTTGTTCATCTTTAAAAACTTAATTTTTTATTTATAACACCCATAAATATTATTTAAAGAAAGAATATAATAAGGCAACATGCGTATTTTTGTTAATACTTTGTAAAGGAAATTTACGACAAAAGTATAAATCTTTAGAATAACTGGTTGCAACAAGTTTAAAACAGGCATTCACTATTAAAAAAAACAGGGTTTTTTTCATCTAATTTTACATGTACGCTTTTATTTTGAAAAGTTGACTAACGTACCCAGATTTTTGCAAAGGGTAAATCATGAGGTGGAGTTTATTTGTTGAGTTCAGATCTCCCAGAGTTCTAAAGTAAAACGAAATGAGTAAGTCTCAGATATACAGCAAATCCACACCCGAGGATTAAAAATGCTAAGTATTGCTTCTCTTGGAGGTTTGTGTGGTGTTTTAATGTGAAATGTGTATGAAGGACTTCCACCTTAAATCAGGGCCTGTGGTCTGGGATGAGGAATAGATTATTCCTTTTTGTACATTATTGTTTAAACATCTAGTCATAAATTGTGAGCCACAAGGCTCTTTTACTAGTTCTATAAATGTCACACTTATTTAGTATATTTTGGCCCTCATGATAAAATGCATTTCTTATAATCTTAATGACTTTTTAGGCAAACTTGAATTCTCAACAATGGATACATACAAAGTTTTCACACTTCCCCATATATTTAACAGAATCAAATGGAACTGTAAACAATTTTATTATATATCAGTTTGAATATATATTTATTTGATTGCTTAATTGGCATGTTGCCATGACGCTGCATTTGTTGTGAACCATGTAGATAAACTAAAGTGAGGCGTGTCTTGCAAACATATCCCGGATCAAAGCACTTTCTTTGGGACATTAATATTTAATTTCAAGCTTCAATAAATTTTTATTAAATTCTTAAAAAGTCAGTGACAGATTGAGTTTTTTTTTTAACAGAAACAAGAACCCAGCTCGTGAGCACACTCATAGACACTTAAGATCATCTATTCACAGAAAATGAAGAGTTTCCTGACTTTAAAAACAAAATAAAGAAGTTCCACCTGCTGTACTAAACATGATATAATTGACACTATTGCTCCGGCCTGTTAACATTTGGACTTCACTAGTAAAACTGGTTTCTCCTTCAAGCATAAGTTAAATTTTTTGTCTTACATTTAGATTCTTTTTATCTCTGAAGTCGCTTTGCAGTCAGATCCTCATAATTCATGGAGGTCTAAGAAAGGTTTGATTGCAGAACAAATAAACCTTTTACAAAAAAGAAGAAGAAATTCTAACTACTGGTACTCAGAGGGCATTTAAAATCCTTTGTGTGTCCATTTCCACATTCCAACATGTTTGCACTAATGTGGGAGCCATGTTACTACAGGTATTGAACCACCCACCCTATGGATAGCAGACGACTGCTCCACCTCTAAAACAGTTTATGGTTGTGATTACAATCTGTTTTCTGGTGTCAGGTTCTGGCTGCCCTTACTAGATGGTTACTTGGGGTGCGTATTGGCAAGAGTCTGGCAATACGATACGTATCACGATACACGTGTCACGATACAATACATCCCAGTAAATACTAAATCACTTTTTATTTTTTTTTAAAGATTATTACAAGAAAGAAGACTTTCTCTAAATATTAATACACCTTTCACTAAGGCTGGGAATCCCAGGGTAACTCACGATACGATGTGATTCGCGATACTTGGCTCGCAATACTGATAGTACCACGATATGGCAAAAATTGCAACAATCGATATATTACCTTGCTAATCTATGATATATCAGCATTTTTCAAACATATACATATTTTTTTTTCCCCAAAACCTTTTTTAGAGCAATGAAAACACAAAATATGAATTTAACAATTCTTGCGACAGATAAATAAAATGATCAAATTAATACTACTGTAGTGCACGGTGTGTTCGCGCCGTCGTTAAGGCTAAAAACTTATCGTTACAGTAAAAATCGATGACCTGGTCGTGAGAAGCACCTCCTGGTGGATTTCTATGGTTTAAATTTAAAATCAGATTAAGGAAAACCTCTGCACAGGCCAGAAAACCCAAAAACCTGCAGCACACATACGGGTCAACCCTCCATTTGATGTGGTTTTGAAAAATTAAATGCACATATTCACAGTTAAATAGGACTAAAGCTTAAAAAATAGGTTGCAAATGTTTGTATTTTGCACTAATAGAAAAGTGACGTTTTAAACTCTTGGTGCAGCATGTGGGTTTAATTTAGTTTATCCACATTACCAAAACCTTAAATAAGTCCGCTATTGTTATTCAAACTTTTTTTTTTTTTTTTTGGCATTGTTTATTTTCCGTTAAAATAAAATGCCAGAGAGCTGTTTCTATGTCAGATTCCAAGGTGTTGTTTGCAAGAATACAGTTTCCAATTAAACATTTATACCCAGTTATGAAAATTCTGGGCATCCCAACCGACTCAAAATAGAAAAAGTTTGCACAGCCACACCACGGAGCAAGAAGTGAAAATAAAAGTTTATGTCTTTTTCCAAAATATCTCCTCACGATTGTGTGTTTCGGGAATGCGATGAGCATGACTGACCTTTACAGATCCAGTTTCAACCTGCAATTGAGAATTTCAGTCTAGTTATCAAGCGACCTCTAATCACAGTTTTGGTGTGTTTAAATGTGAAAATGTTTTATAAATAAAGAGTTTTTGGTGCAGTTTTCCCTATTTTTAGGAGCATTTTTTTTTTTTTTACTCACTGAAGTTTACACTGTATATAACCACCATTTTGACAGTAAAGATGCTACCATACACCACAGCTATTTCATCACTAACTGCATGTATTCCTTGGATAATGATAGGTTTTGTCTTGTGTCTCAGATAGTGGCTGTATCCCCTCTCTCTGAAGAGCTCAGACAGTGTCAGCCACTGTAGTGGAATCCTGGAAAGGCTTTTCTGCAGACGAGCAGCTTAATTTTTCACCAGAGGAAAGAGCTGCAGCTTCTAATAAACCTGTAAAGACAGATAAGAAGTAACAAAGTGCACAGAAGTAAACTAAACACTCGGCACAAACAGAGCAAGGAAGAGTGTTTAAGGTTTGAGGAGCCGTCAATCGATAAGTTCAAAAGGTTGCAGAGTAAATAGAGGAGGTCAAACTGCAAAGGCTTGAAGTCAAGCCAGCAAACGCACCAGTCTTGAGCTCATGTGAGAAGGGATAACATTTACTTGTTTTGTGTGTTATCACGGTTGGCATTAAACTGACCCAGGAATGGGAAGAGGTTTCATGTGCCTCTCAACCATAAACGCATACAGTGTTCACAATGGACATGCAGGGATGGGCTTCAACTTCTTATTTCTCTATTATTTACTTGTGCTTGTTTGCTGCTTACAGTTGGAAGAGGTCTGGTTCACAAAGTTGAAGTAATGCAAAATGCAAGTATGAATTTCTCCTTCAAGATCAATTTTTAAACAATTAGCACTTCTACAAATTAAAAAAAGACGCCGTCCATACACCACGAATGGATGGCCGAGTCCTTGATTGGTCGATCTTGTTTACCTTCCAGTGAGCATTCATTGGTCACACATTTTGTATGTAGAGGTTGAAAACGGTGTTTCAATCTAAATATTCGCTAGTTTTGAATGTGAAAGCCCGAAATGTGTATTTACACATGTTTACAAATACATTTAATTAAAAATAGTCACTTGAATGCGTGTCGCTGTTGGTGGTGTGAACGTAGTTAAATATCCCTCAACACCCAGGTCATGTCTGAATTCCCACCCTAATCTGTAATTACTAAAAAAACTATGTAGTGAATTTAGTACACTGCAATTCGGACACCATTATCACTATTTTTTTTCTTAAATGGCAAGTATGACGTCACCGATGACAAAGTGAAAATCTAATCAGTACAAGAGTTTTACGACATGATGTACAAATTGATAGTTTATTTAAAAATTACATTTAAACACCTTTTTGGACCAAAATTGGACAAATGCAATGCATTTTGCTCTATTTTTTCAAATGCAGTGACCATCGATGCACAAAGACTTCTGGGAAATTTGTAGGGTACTCAATTTTGGAATTGTAGATTTAGACAGCACTGCAAAATGTCAAACGCACCATATAGTGATGGAATTTGGACATAGCCCAATATTTCTATAGTTTATAAAAATATTGCAAAAAATGGTTCCACTCTCCAGTAGTAACCGGTCTCTTAGCCAGCCTGTTGTAAACTCAGATTTCCAATGACCCTTTTCCATACACCAATCAGTAATACTGTGTAGCTACTGCTTTATTAATACCATACTGCTGTACAATGTTCCCTCACTATTAAATTGTAGTTGACCATTTACAAGCCGTTTTGCTGATTCTTTTCATGCAATTTTGCGTGCTTTTTTTGTAACAGCACTCTGTGTTCTGCATCCTAATTGGCTGTAGATCTTGTCAATTAATCTCCTCGGTGCCGTGACTCCTGTAAAGATTCGGTTTATTGAATCTTTTTTTCTATCTATAATACTGGACTTTAGTTTCATTATTTTGGACAAAGACTCAAACTTTGAGAGTTTGTTTTTTTTTCGTGTACCAGGATGTACGAGAGTTTATTTTTTTAATGTAAAATTTCTCCGTTTTAACATGGAAGTCCAGGTAAAATTGCTCCTCTCTAAAATCCCCTCTAGTGGTGATTTGAGGAACTACACTATTCGAATTTTCCAGTTTCAAATCTGGGAATGAAATGTGGGGCTTGACATCAATAAGTAAAGGAGCTGTTATCAAGGCTAAGAGCAGGTTCTGGTCTGAACAAGCCAGGCAACTATTATATAGTCAAAATTAATTTGTGAACATTAGAAAAAAAATATTTAATTAGGCTTAAAAGTCAGAGTTGCTGATGTAAAAGATACATTTGACATTGCAATCTCCGTGAAATGTCAAAAGTCCAAAGTAGACATATTTTAATGTCTCTAACATTTATTACAGTTTCAAATTTCCTTTTAACAACCAGTTTTAAAACATGTATAAAACTGATAACATAAATATTTGCAAAGAAGCACCCACTAAAAACCTTGTAAAATTATGTCTGGGATTCAAAACTATTAAGATTTGTTTCCTGACTGCATCCCTTTAAGACAGCAAATACATGAAAATGAAAGGTTTTTAATTTAGAATGGTCCATTTGTTTGGATTAACTCGGGTGAAGAACAGATCAATAGGTTTAGTCCATTTGGATGACTTTTGGAAAGTGTTAAAATAAAACTTAGCTGCAATGCCATTCATTGGTCAAGATGGTGCTCCTTGTTAGGGTCAGAGACATTTTCATTACTTGGTGTGACAAACATTGGTGGCAGAGTTCATGTCTATAAGTCAAGGTAAGTTTCAGAACATTCTGTCGATTTCCCACACAGTAATGCCGTAGTAACAACTGCCCCTTTATAGGAATATGGGATACTTGTGGGGGGAAAATTGGCAAACTTGTATGGAGCGAACTGCATGAAGTTTTAAGACAGTATAGAGGGCTCTGTAAGACCGTACGGCAAAAACAATACATGTACAATTTTTTTCTACAAGGGCAACAACTTTTATTAAACACTCATATGACATGTAAAGGGGAAGTGATTTTTACTAGAACCGTACAAAAATGCGTGGCTTGACTGTTCCTAATGGACTTTTCATGCCTGTACCACCGATGTATAACTTTTATATCACGTTTACAGCACACATATTGTGCTAAAATGACATAATTGATTCACAAATCACCAATGAATTGCATATAAACAGCAGAATAGTCAAGCACGATCCAAGCGCAGTTGGGGTATTGTGTGACGGGTAAATAAATCTGCCGATTTTTAACCCCCCCGGCAGTCTATACCAAGTGGGAGGTCTCACTCATCCGGGCGGGGGTTGGGTCTCTCAAGGGGCGGTGTCCAGTAGGTGTGCAAGAAAATATTAATTCAGTAAAATATCACGATACTTGTATCAATTTAAAATGTTGCCAAGGTGATATTTAATTATTTATTTATTTACAAGCTTACACACAAGTTCAGTACCTTTCTTTTGTTTTTCACCTAAACCCCCGACCGCTAGCTTCCCGCAAGCCCCTGAGCAGCTCGACATAGCACCAAAACAAAACAAGATCTCGCGAGAACCATCTCGATGTGAAACTAAAAAAGAACCTCCAGGCTCAGCGGGGATTCCGACTGTTTAATTAAAACAAAGTAACGGGCCCGCGGTGGGTGCTGTCCATGGTACTGACGGGATGTCATTTCTCTCAATGTAAAAGTGAAGAAATTCAATAAAGTGCAGGTTTTTCATGTTCCCTGTGTGGTTTATTTGTACTATTTTATTGGTTTTAATGTGGTGCATTTGTGATACATCTGTTCACATAAAGATCACAACTTTTCTCTCTTTTTCTACGTATATTTACGTATGACCAATTATCACTGCAATATGTGAAAAATGTACTTAGTGGATGTGTGACACAGCCTTAAATAAAGTATGTGCATGTTAATATACAAGGATAAAATATTGAATAAAGCAAAACAAATGTATAAAACAATAGATGTGGGAAAAAAGTTGATTTTATTCAATATCAACTTTTAATGGAGTCCACTTTGCATGCAGATGTTTGAATATGAAGTGAAGTGTCTGGTGGAGATGATTGACTCTGCTGTGTTTTCCGCCCTGCAGCCCTGAGCAAGAGTAGCATAAGAAACAGGATTTTAAACTCAGCCGTTCGAAGTACTTGAAAGAATCTCTGACAAAGTCAAACAACAGCATTAAGACAAGGAAAGAGCCGAGTGGCTGCTTGCTGTTTTTGGTGTAGGCGGCTTTAAAGCCTCGTTAAGGCTGCCTCATTGGGCCTGCTGTGAAACATCAGGATTTTTGGCACCTACTTAAAAATTATAAATAAAAAAAAGGGAGGAAAGCAGAATATTTTCAAAATAAAATGAAACTTTTTATTTTCTCTGTAAAAGCTTGCCTGTGTGATAGAAAAACATCAGTTGTGTTTGAACTGCTGAAAAATGAGTGAATAAATTCCAGTTGGGATGATCTTTATTCAGACCAGAGTAACACCAGCAGAAAGATAAATATATTCACAGACAGATCCCCTCCGTGAGCCCTACAAGCCTCCAGAAGTCAGAGATCTGAGGAGGTTTGTTGTTCTCGCCTCCAGGTCTGAATCGATCCATCAGGAACCTCTCCAGCTCAGTTAATCACCTGACTTCAGCGGGGTGAAACAACAAGCCAGTCGAGACAAAACGTCCCGTTTTTGTTTGAGTCATTTATGTTAATTGCTGGTTTATGGTGCTTGAAGAGAAATTACAGGATGATATTTGCAGAATTTCAGTGTAACGTGATTGTTTTGCCACTATAATTGATGTAGGCTTGTACCAAACTGACTGGAAGGAAACAAAGGGTGAAAAAAAAAAGGGGGGGGAAAGTGTCTGCCAAACATATCCTGTTGTGTTGCCTAAAATAAATACAAATAATGGCTTCGAACATACAAATAAAGTCTGATAGCAGAACTTCGATAAAGAATAGAACAAAATAGACATTTGGTGGGATTCTAACACTTTTCTCAATCTTTACAAATGTTTTTGTGATTGGAAAAAAAGAGTTTTAATCTTTTCTTTTAAAATCATCATTCATTTATTAACTCTGTCACACCTGAAATAAGTTCCAATTTAATACAATTTTTTTCTTTAAATGTTTTTTTCTTTCAAACTGATAATTGTCCAATCAGATTACAAAATCAGGGCATGCAGCATGAAAGGGTTCAGGAAATACAAGAGAAAATGGAAACAAACGTGCTGTAAAAATAGGAAAAGCTCAAATAATGAATTTTAAAAAAGATAAAAATACTGTTGGAGAATAAAAATGCCTTTAAAAATATTGCATAATTAAGTCAATATTTGAAGAATAAAGTAAAAGACCAGACAATCTTTTCTTTTTTTTGGCCCGTATTGTGAAAGTAAAATATATACAACACTAAAGGCTTTCAGCTTTTATCTGTTTGCTTAGCTGTTGGACAGGACAACTTAAAAGGGTTGTAATCTTAAGTGGTTTTATTTATCTTTTGTTTTATGTTAATGCAAATGACTCGAGCTTCTATTGATGATTATTTAAATTAGTGTAAAAAAAAAAATCCAGAGATTCTTAGTTCACTTGTGAATCGTGGAGTCTCATACATTAAATATATATATATATATACTATATATACTTAATATATATACGTTTGCAAAAATAAAATAAAAAAATAAAAAAGGAAGGCCCTGCAACAGACTGGTGACCTGTCCAGGGTGAACTCTTAGGCTCTGGCACCCCCGCGACCCCGAGAGGGACAAAGTGGCCAAGAAGATCAATGATTGAAATTTTAAAAAATTATATTTACACTTTATGTGAACTCTGATTTAAGCCAAACAGAAGACTAACATTTCTGCATGTCACTATCTCAGTACTCTCGATACCACGAGTGGAGAAAAGGGTCAGAAGAGGAGCAGATGCATGGAAAGTTTTGGTAATCTACCTTAAAAGAGATTGAAATAACATGGAATTGGGTCAAAAACATGCTTTAATTTTAAAGGAAAATTAGTCCATATATTTTAAAACAGTCTTTATTTCAAAACTGTGACTTTTTGTTTTTATTTTAGTACCTATTGTAGCGATTGGTTGATGTCTATCAGGGAAAAATAAAGTTATAGAAGTGTAAAAAAAATTAAAAAATCAGAAAAAACTAAACAAATCTTCCGACACTACATAAACACAGAATAACTTTCTGCACCTAAACAAAAGGTCAATATATTTGTGGTGCATCGTCTATGGAAAGATACCAGAATTACAGATGAAATGAAAAAATTAAAAAGGATTATTGATATTATTTATTCCAGATTAAAGAGTTTGATTGGGACTCGTGGCCCCCCGGCTGTAGTTTTCCTTCTCCTGCTCCATTCTGTCAGAAAACATTCTTATTCTACGTCATCTATGGAAGCTTCTCTGGTATCTGGTGTAATTGTGATCATAAGTAAAAATGTAAACTATTTTGTTCATTACGTTTTAATTTTGTCTCTAAATTGAATTATAAGTTGCCTAATTAAGTTGTATGTAATTTTTCCATATATCTATTTCCAAATCTAAATGTAGCCAATATATTTATTCAAATTTTTTGTCACTTTTGGTTAAATCCCATGAAGTGGACCTGGTTTGCCTTCATATTTCTCACTGATATCAATTCCATTCATCTCGTTTCACAGTGAAACTGAATCTCACTGAACTCACTTTAGCTAACAGGTTGATTACTATTCAAATCTATTAAAAGGAAATATTAATTGCTTAACAGGGGCGTGCAAATCCTCACTGTCAAGCGCTACATTATTGCATCGGCAGCATGGCGCTGTCCTCAAACTGAAAGCTGAACTTGTTTTTCTGTCTGTGTGCTGACAGGTGTCTGACAAGAACAAAGCCAGAGGCACAACGGCGAGGTAAGACATCTGGATTTTTGATGGAAACTGACCTTAAAGAGCATGAATCAGACCAAAAAGCCTATTTATAACCTTTTTTTCATCCTGTAAGTACTATATTAGTAAATATTTAACCTATGACTTAGCTTGTAAAGACAAAATATTGTTTTTTAAAATAGAAAATGCCTAATGGGAAATTCAGAGACAACATAATATTAAAATGAGTAGTTTTACATTAAATTCCTCAAGGCAAGACATTATGTAAAAGTTTGTCCATTTCAGTTCCTACTAACATCAGAAAACTGTAAGATGTTTGTAAATTAAGGATGGAAATGTGACAGTGATGTGAGTTTTATTCAAAAATGTTTGAATAAAATAAAATAAATGCTTTTAAAAATTAAAACAAAAAAAAATAATAATTTACATTTCTATGCAAGTACTCAACATTTCTTTGGTAAAAATGATCAATTTTCTGTTCAAATACACGAGACGGCAGCAGGTGAGGCACTGGCAGCCCAAGCCCACCATGTGCTGGAGCTGCAGCTGACACATGCGCTTTACTAATTTTGTCTGATTAAATTTGTGCCAGTTTGTGACCCATTTAGTCTTCTTTATCTGCTGATAATGTGCATTAGAAAAACACTATAGGTGAAGCGCGCACTACGCATACCTTAAGGCAGAATGTGACACCACGGCTAAAGTAGAATATATGTTAGAATAGAAGTCAAGGGATCCTGTCATGCCATTCTTTAATATTGTTTTGCATATTTTTCTAAATGAAAGATTATGTGTTTAAACCCCTAAACTCAAGAATTTGTTTAGACACGTCACTGGTAGCGGTCTCTATTGAGACAGATGGACTTTTAAAACTGAAGAAAGAAAAGGAACATTATAACAAACAGGTTATTCATGTCTGTCTTTAGAAGAAGTGATTCATGAACTTCATATATAAGTAAAAGAGAGTCAAAAATAACGATTTTGGTGATTTTTTATTTTTATGCTACAGTTTGTATATGGAGGAAAAATGTTGAAATGACATTTAAAACAGAAGTTGTGAACCTCACCGCACGTCACTGAAATGTGATGGCTGGATGGAAGTGTGTTCTCTGGTTTATTTTAGTTTACTACATATATCTGAAGTTATTCAACATTGATATTTTCTATAACTTTCAATTCTCCACTATTATTTGTAAAACATGCAAATACATTGCTAATGTCCTCCATTTACTTAAAAACCACGGAAACGATGGTCGACTTGGATTCTCAGCTCTACTCATGTTTCATTTACACATGTTCCAATAAAAAAAAAAAAAAACTACAAACCATATTGGATGAAGTTGAGTACAGACCAGCAGGAAATTTAGCTAATCTGATATTTCATTATTAGCAGAAAAAAAAAACCATCTCATTACTTGGAAAATCAGATAATCAGGAAATCAGTTAATGATCTGATCATTTGTGTACAATAATCAGGCTCAGTGATGATGCAGAGGATTTACTGACCAACTGTTACTTTTTCCCTCCAGCGATATAACACAATTGTTCTGTGGGAGAATCATTAAAACAACAACGTAAAACACATTTTATTTATCATTGAACAATCAGTTGATGCTGCAGCCAGTCACTCTGCCCCTCCCACACTCGGACGTCCAGTAGAAGTGAGCAGAAAAGAAACTGTCACTTATCCCTTTAAACACAAAAGCTTTAGCCTAGTTAAAGAAGATTCTTAAGTGGAGAAAAACCGCCTTGTGCTGACATGCAACAATCTGTGTGAATCATATTTAAATCACACTTTATTTTTAAAAAATGTATTTACAGTGAAAAAGAAAAAAACAGGCAGACAAAAATAGGAGAACATTTTTAATTAACTTATAATTAAAACTAATCCTTTGCCCTCGCCTCTCTCCATTGACAGATGGCTCCTTATACAGTAAATATAGCCATGAAAACATGACTGTAGTTATATTTTTAATATGATTCAACATGAATAACAGTGCAAAGCTGCTTTTCTCCATGACAGAATCAGTCGATATAACATTGACATAAATTATTGATCAATTACATGATCAAAGAGTGTTTGTTATAGTTGTTGCTGGTACCATTTTCTGTGTTATTCCATTAAAAAAAAAAATCATGTTTTTCCTTCAGATGTGGGTAAAATCGGCCATTTTATCTACTCAAATACCATATATCCTCCAAAAGTCTCCAAAAAAAAGAGCCAGGTTTAACTGGTATTCATTCCTCTACGATGCAATACATGATACATGGCTAATGATATCACGATACTGCAATAAATGGTCAAAATTGTCTATAATAACTCGCATTCTATAGAAGAACACACATTTTTGAGGAAAATGTATCCGTATTTATTGTTTGTCTTGAACATAATCACAATAAACCATATGTCCAATTTTGTGACACAAATAGACACTTCTGTGCTGAAATCGGTAATACTATCTCTGTCTTTGACTAGCACCGACACCAATGGAATTGAAATTATTTGTAAAATTCAGTGATAACAATAGTAAACATGAACAGAAGTGCCACTACTTAGCGCAGAATTGTTGTAAACAACAGAAAAAAAGGAAATAATTCAAGTAGCTTCCAGGTAAATCGATGCGTTTGACAGCCAGTCTTGCAACGCGAAATAAATCTACTTTCACCCCTGATATACAGTAATGCAGTTTTAAATGTGAATTGGCTCTGGTCCTTGTGACGGGCACACAGCAGTGTATTCAGTTTGTAAAGACGTAACCAAGTCTCTTGAGTATAAATGTTGAAGATCCAATAATGCAAATCAAATGACATGAAAAAAAAAGTTGAAAAGAATGCTTCACGGGGAGATGTAAAAGTGAAGAAGTGCAGACTTAACTGAATAACAGTTGTTATGTAAGACTCGTGGAAATGGAATTTATTTTACTTCATGCGTCTTTCTTTGTCAGCGATTGACATTCCATCACCCTTAGGAGTGCAGTGTGAAAGTAAAGAAAAAAGAAAAGTTGATGTTAAGATTTTTCAGTCAGCCGATTTGAACCAGTTTCAATTTTAAGTAAAAAAATAATATATATATAAAAACTTTCATATTTACAAGCAGCTCTCAGAGCCATTGATTTGCTTCAGCCTTAAATCTGTGAAGTTCGGTTTTCTTTGAAAGGGGTCATTTTTTTGGCTTCTCGTTTGAACGTCTCCTGCTGTTCCTCCGTTGAATCTAGGCTGCCCCCGAAGCTCCAGGAGGGCCATAGATGAAACACTTATTCATAAAAAAAAAAAACTACTTTTGTGAAGTTTCCTGCATCCTTTTATTTTTTCTTTGCTTTGAACATTTTAAAGCGATCAGAACTGCTCGAGCCACTCACGACTGTCCGCGGAGGAAGATGTCGGCCGCTCGTTCACTGGTGAAAATGTTAGCTGCTAATAATTCTTGCAAACAGCTGACTTTGACACCAACATCAGTTTCTCATTAGCTTGTTTTCCCTGGAAGTTTTTTAAAGCCTCGACTGGTGTGTAAAAATATACGCATCATTTTAAACGAGGCTTGCTCTGTTTACAATCTGACAGCATTAGTATGCATGTCTGGAGCAGCGAGTGTGTGTGTGTGTGAGTGTATAGGGGGGAGCTGGAGTGAAAGTCTGCGTGCGCCCCAGGCCATGTGTTATTCTGCTACCGCTAATGAGCCCATTCACTCAGCAGCCCAATCTACTGAGCAGAGCACACACATCCTGCAGGGGCGCTGGGACTGGAGATGCTGCGAGCGATCCACCGGCTATATCCCCCATGGAAACAACACGCACCGTCTCACTCCTCACACCATCCGCACAGACGAGCTCTGACAGGCTCATCCACGTTCCAGCCGCTAGCCTTCTGTTTCACAACCGCGCTGCTAAAACCGCCCATTATCCCGCCACGTTAGACAGTTTTCAGACTTCAGTTGTGTCCACACAGAAGAAGGACGTGGCCTAGGGTGATTTGAATTTTACTCTTCAAGGTTTGTTACTTAAGAGCACCGGAGATCTGTTGGATTCAGTCAATCCGCGCCGACATGAGCATTGATGGCGTTCCTCCGGGTCAAACGGTCGATACAGTAGAAAGCAGTAAAAAATGGATGCACTTGCATTTGAAATCATCGTTTACTGTCAGTCACATCAGGGCAACCTGGGTTAAAGAAACACGCGGTGAGGGAATATTTCTGTCACAAAAGAAGGAATCTCGGCTTAGTTAAGGAATAAACTTTGTTTTAGGCGGTAAGGAGAAGCCTAGAACTCAGTTTCTCTACAGTGACTGTAAATCAACCGAACTTCTTCTCCAGCTTTCTAGAACATTTCATCTGTCATTTCACAGACATTCTCATTTTTAAAGACTTCCTACTTTCAGGCTAAAGATGTGAAGCAGATTTTTCAGATAATTTAAGGCAAACGTTCTTTGTTCTTTTGCGGTGCAGGAGAAATGAAGACAGCCTTTTTACTGGGGTGCAGAAACGACCGACTTGAAGGCGTTTCTCCCTGGAAACAGAACGTCAGGGCAAAGAACACTTTCTTTTTCTTTAGAACAGAGGACAGAAGCACCGAGCTAGAAAACAGATAAATGAATGCAGAAATTCACATTTCCAAAATATTTGTTTTAATATGTTCAAAAATGTTACTGTTTGCTATAAACCAATAAGACAGTTACTGAACAAAATACAAGTCAAAAATGTGAAAACCATACAAAAAAAAAATTATACTTTTATCAGCCTATGTGAGAACAACAACATGTTGGAGCATTAAGTTAGGAGCTTGGTGAAGTGATACATACTGCAGTTTAACATCATGAACTGAAAAAATGAGAATATCGTTTGGTATTTCACGTGTTACAACTAAACAATGCTGAACATTTGACTTTTTGGTTGTGTTAAACTCTCTGCGAAAGCTGCTTATTGAAGATTAAAAGGCAGTCATGAAAAGCACTTGATTAGAAAAATTTCCCATCAACCCCTCTGTCCAATCACCTGCCCCTTGGCCCTCTAGACATTCTGGGTAGTGTAGCCATACCACATTATCTAAAAATGTTTTGTTCTTTTATTGTATATGAGAACTCGACTATGACTCCTCCCCCCGGCGGTCCAAACAGGAAGTACCTGCTGACCCCAAGAAACCAAAATCCCATAGACTTCTGTAGAGAAATAAACTGTCATTTTATTTGTCAGAATAACCATTGTTGCTTTGATACTTTTTATTTTACTGCATTCTTGATGATCCTACTTTTTGATTTTTTTATTTTTCTGTAGCCCAAGATATTCAAGTTATAAACTGACCAATCAGATGCCTCCATTTGTTTGCTGCCCCCAAAGTTTGAATGGTTGGACAGATTTCACATAGCCCACAAAATATAATATTTCACATAATTGACTTAAATTTGTTGGAACTATAAGTAAGTCATTTTGTATGGATGATGTCACATACACTTGGTCCAATTCTTGTATACAGTCGATGCTTTTGCTTAACCACCTAGATCCAAGAAATGCCATACTTTCTTTAATTTTTTTTTATTCTGACAAACAAAACTAACTTCCAGACTAGAGGAATTCTACATTCACACCGCGCTCAGCAACACGCGTTCAATCGTTCAATGAAAGCATTTAAATGTAAACATGCACTCTCCGGGCTCTCTCGTGTAACCCTTCCGCTCTCCTTAGCTTGTTTACATTAAAAGTGGGGTCATCTGGACACCACAGGACAGTGCGCTGAACTTTTTTTTTTCACTGATTTTCGAGTTTCACTAATGTCCATTACAGACGTAAAAACCTGTCCCACTTCGTCCACATTTGTCATGGAAGAAATCGCATAACAATATGTGGTTGGAGCCATCTGGACCCCAAGGAGAGCGGAAGGGTTAAAACTCCCGCATTCAGGCGTTTTTTAAGTGTAAAATGTGCATCCATTGAAAGTTAAACGAGTTGAACTTTGACCAATCAGGGACTCGGATTTGGTAGTGACATATGAGTAACTTTTTCAATTAATCAAAGTGCCTATTGATCATGAAAGAGAAATTAATGAATGTGGTTTGTGCCTGCCCAGAACTCTATGACACCAAGTGTTTTATAAATCAGAATAGAGCTGTCAAAGAAAAAGTCTGGTGCAAGCTTTATGGGATTTCTTGGACATTTGGCACCTTCCAACTGTCAGTCCCTGCGCTAGTATCGGGTAACAAGAGTGCAGTGTGAACACCGTATGCTAAAAGCGCTTTTAAGAGCCGACGGTCATCCCGTTCATGGACACTTGCCTAGTCTGAATGTAGCATTACAGCTACTTTGATTATCGCCAATTACACAAAAGCATCATGTCACACCTCTTTTTCCTTCAGTTTAAAGTTGTCCGTTGAACCTGATGGATGTCGATCACATTTCAAAGTTTCATCTCAGCCATAAGTGGCTCGCCGGCAGGTCACACGCGGCGCGGTTGCAGCTCGTCATCGTGCTAAAGTGCGGCGAGTTCAAAAGTGAAAGACCTCTTCAAACACTGACTGAGGCACCACAGGGATCGGCACACTACATATGTGCAAATAGAGGCCCATTATAGCCTTCCCCACAGTGCAGCCGCGGGCAAACACTGGAAAACATACACAAACACGCGCACACACACACACACATACTGCAAAGAAGCAGGTGAAACCATAAAGAAGGACACAATTTTTCATATCCAGGAGCCACAAACAACCATCGATCATAAATGTCTGCCGTGATTTTGTCAAAAGTAGTCGCAGCCTCATATATTTTATATCAGTGTGTACTTACTGAAATGAAAGTTTCTCCATGCAAGGTGAACACACACATACACACACATTCCAGCAGGCTCATAAAGGTGAACATGATGGAGGAAGGGGGGGGCAGAGAGAGCGAGGAGCCAGCTGTGCTGCAGGAAGCTCTGCCAAGTGGAAGCAGAAGCAGCGAACTGAAGGCAGATGATGAGACGACAGATGAACTGAGCGCAGATGGCCTCCTGCAACATCACTTCACACTCCTGCAACACCTTTACACATATTTTACATGCTTCCTCGTCCTCTCTTCACTTATTGTAAGAAAGTACAAGTACCTGGGCCACCACCATTAAAGCCTCTCCATGCTCGTCTGGCTTCGAGCCATCCGCTCCATTGTCATTCCAGGCAGATCGATTCTGTTTTGCACCGAGCGGAACGTGTCAAAAATGTGCAAGTATCTATTGTGTGGTGATTTTCCTCCTGTTGATTTTCTGAGTGTTAATTAATGGTGAGAGAGTCCAAACTGGAGGATCTGAAAAGCCCACATCACTGCCTCGCTGAAAATAGTCCAAGATGGTAGGTAGGAATAATTAACTGTAATTAAACCTAATGAAGGTCTTTGGCTTAATAGAAAAGGATGCGTTTGAAGAAAAGAATTGCCGCAGCAGAAAAACTGTGTCCTAAGTTTGACATAATTTAAGGGAGCAAACGGTGTTTATGATGCTGTCTCACATCGATCATCTTTGGACTTATTGCAAAAAAAAAAAAAAAAAAAAAAAAGGTGCAGTTTTATGGATAGTTTCTGCAGAGCGACAGTAGTTCGTTAGCAATTTGTCTCGGGATTGTGGGCCGGACTGTTCGCGTGGAGCCAGCCTGCCCCTCTTCCCGTCATCCATTCGTTTTGAACACTCTTCTGCTACCTTACAACCCCTCAAAACCCCATCAAACATTAGCAGTGCAACAAAAGTTGGCGTGCAACATCGAGGCTATCCAGCCGTAAAGTTTTGAGCAAGTTCAGACGAGGAAAAATATAGACGTACGTTGATTTAGTCATCTACAAGTGGATGCATCAGAATAGAGGAGAGAAGGGAGCTTGGGACTTCCCATGGAAACTTCTAGGTCACAACTACAAGCATTTTTAAACTGCATTTTTGTGTCTGCTCCTGATTTACAACGATTTAAATAAAGAAAAACTAAAGAAATGCAATTTAAGCCTAATTATCTCCTCCATCAAAAAAAAAAAAAAAATGCTGCTGTAATGTTTTAACACCAAAAACACAGTTTTCATCAGAGTGGGTCTTTAATGCAAACAAACTTCAAAGCCAATGAAAAAAATTATTTGAAAAACAAAAAAGAGAATTAAACAGAGATGGCTGCCAAGGGACCGTCTTCAAAGTGCAAACTGTAGGAAAAAGTACAATTGATATGATATGAGGTGGCTCTTCATAATATTCATATTACAGCAATTGTTTTAGAAGGAAGTAATTCTGTAGAATTTTGTGGAATTCCTAATGAAAATATAAATCACATATTACCAAAAGTTTTCAATAGCTTTGAGAATTCTAAAGCCACCAAATATGACTAATTATCACATATTTTTTACTGGTTAGAAGTCAACAATTTTCCTCCAGTTGGTAGTTGCACATGTGATGCAGCAAAAAATGATCAATCCATCATTACAGTCCAACATGTGGAAAGATGTGACCGTACAGTTCGTTAGAATGTTCTAATAATGTATTATTTGGATGTTGAAAAACAACAGTGGGCTGAACTTTATCAAACTGAAATGTGAACGGATTTGTAATTAATTCTTGTTTACCTGTATTTAGTTTACAGTTGATAATCTTCCAAGAAACACATGGAAATCTGGAAAACTTCAGGTATTTATCTCTGAGTCTGAGAAAAATAAAATAACATGAAAACGACTGATTACTTTTACTTGTTTTGTTAAATAAAAGCCCTTAACCACAGAAGACGTTACACCTAAATTACACACAGTCATCGACATACCACCACTCCTCGATTCTGACACAAAGTGGGTTTTTATTTTAGCTTTACGCTGATATGCAACACACGACTAACGTAAAACTGTTGCAATAACGTTAGAATCCACTTTTCTCAGCAACAAAATCCACTGAAATTACATTGATTGCATAAACGGTTAAAGAGTGACAGTAGTCGTATGAATGTAAACTGTGTCCTGGGTAAAAAAAGTTATTCAGCTAATTAAAAAAAAAAGAAAATGTCAGCTCTCCTGTTCAGGATGTTAACAAATCAAAGTCGTACAAATCTCTTAGTAAATCAGGTAGTTGTGTAAGACAGTGTGAATGAACAGACAAAAGAGTCCGGCGTCATCTGTAACGTGACTGTAAAAATGTTGTAAGTGGGAAGATTATCGTTAAAGGATCACAAATAGGCTGATCAATAGATACATGATAGAGTTCTTCTGCATCCTGTAAGTCAGCAGAAGAAAAAAAAAATCAGGAGAGCCGAGGCGTCGGTGCACAACACAATCAATACGAGCAGGTGGAGAACAAGGCCTCCGCTGAGGGCATGATCGAACATGCAAAGTCTCAATCAAACAGGAGAAAATGCTCCTTTGATCCAAACTCGATGGATTACTGAGGAGAGGCCGACAGTCGATGAGGTCTGCGGGGTGACTAAGGCGAGATGAACTTAATGAAACACAGAAAGAGATGCAGAATGGCTGATTCAGCAATAAAAATGAACCTGACAGAAACCCTGAAAATCCAAAAACCTGACAGATATTGAGGCTGTTTGGTTTGTGGTTTATACAAATTGTTCCATGTCTGTGACCAGGAGGCCATTTTACTTCAAAAATAGTTTTAAATATTGACTGTCTTTGAACCAACAATCGTCTGAGCGTCTTTTCAAGGTTACACAATGAGCGCCTGCTTTACAATGAAGGATAACAGATTTTTTTAAAGTGAAACTGTGAGTTTTTGTATCGCAGGCGTCTGGTTTACTGAGGGCATTAAAAAGCAGTAAATAGATTTTCTTCTTCTTATCAAGGCCGGTGAAGTCTCATGAATGAATCATTTGGGAGAGAATTCATGAGAATCTGCGTTCTTGAACATTATAGACATTCCAGTCTGTTCTGCCGTTCTATTCGAGAACTCAAAGAAAGAAAGAAAGAAAGAAAGAAAGAAAGAAAGCACCTCAAGGTTGTGCGCTTTTACCGATACGATGACTGAAATGAACTCCCAGCCACCTCCGCCGTCCTTGTTCTGAGCCGCCAAGCGAGCGCTCGCCGCTCTGTTCGCTAACCGCCTCACAACGTGCGGCTTTGTTGCAGCCTTCTAGAGTGTGGGATCTTTTTGAAGCCCACAGGACACATCACACAGACACGTCGTTTTGTCGTTAGGCTTTCATTTCCCCTGTTGTGTTTGTGATTTTATCAGACGGATAAACAGACAGACACCCGAGTTTCAGCTGGAGCCTGAGGATCCGTCAGGAGCTGCTTTATCAGTCCTATCTGTGTTGCTTATGCAACGCTGACACAGGTGCGCTCAGGACAAACGGCAACTTCCAATGAAAAACTCTGATTCACCAGTTTTTATGTTGCCAACACTCATTCTTATAAATATTTCAGATAAAACAATTCTTATTATAAAGGCACAAACCATATAAAATTGATTAATTAAATGAAGAATAATAAATAGAAATTATTTGAAAAGGTAAACAATAAAATCATGTTTATAAATGCAAATATTTAGTTAAGTTTCAGGGCTAAAAAATAAAATTTCTTTAATGTATATTGTGTTTTTAGTTGAATTATTTAGTTTGCTTTTGGTGTTTTTTAACATGTTCTCGTGGGTTTTTTCTTAAAAAGGAGAACACGTTTAAGAAAATTGAAAGTTAAGACTACATGTTTGTGTTTCCTTTAATCAAATCATGTTGGATCAGGAGCAGACTAAAACCTGCAGTTTGAAAAAGCGTGTTTATGATGCCATGAGCGGACCAAAGTCTCCCTTTTCTGCTCCAATTCTGAAGCATCCGCTTACAGACTAATAGATCCGTTAACGTTTTCCTCTTTGGTTCAAAACTGTGCGGCTAGACCAAAATTATTTTTATTGCTAGGTATATTTCCAAAAATACACAACTATAACAAAAGGGAAAGAGCGTTTCTAAATCTCAGCTTGAGTCATGCAAAAGTCTGTATTGCCAAACGCTGGAAAAACAGTCAACAAATGTTGTCAGGTGTCCCTTTAGAAATAATTAAGTATATTATAAAAGACAAAGAATTAGAAATTATATGGCTATCTTAATGTATAATGTAAAGAATATGTATCCTTTAAAAGAATAGAAAGTTCATCACTTTTTGGATGGCTTACCAGATCTCTATTTTACTTTGAAGTTTGTTCAGTTTGTAATTAATTATAGTTTTGTGAAAGTTTAAGGAGAGACACTTTGGTTCTTGGACTGGGAGGGTGGAGTTGTCAAAATAAGACGATGAATAAGAAAAACCATTTGATATCAAAGAAAGTTGCAATTATTGTAAATGCTGAATCCAGTGGAATGTAAATTTTGGTTTTGAAAATTCAATAAAATTATGTGTCAAATACTGTAGGACTAGATAGCTCCAATATTGCTATGATTGTTGTTTTCTTAATTTATTGGTACGCTACTATTAGCTTGAGCTTGTGACATGCTATAAGGTAGCAGGAGAGAGTGCAAACAAAGGCATGCTGGGATTTTAACACAGCTAACTTCAGCGAGAACGGTCCCGCCCACAAGTCAGAGGTGAATTTCTATTGAGCTCCTGCCGCTCTGCAGAAATCATGTCTTAAAAAAACCGACAAGCTTTTTAGATCAGCTAAAATCTGCATAATCATAATTAACAGACTTCCTTTTTTAAAATGATTTTTTTAGCATTTACAACAATACATTACAGGAATTTCTCTACTTTATTCACACTTTTCATAAATCTTAGCTACAAAAGAAAATAAATGCAGTTAACAGGATTTATTTAAAAAATATATGTATTGAAACTGTGACAAGTTTTTCTACAAAATGAATTTTTTTGTGCTTTTTTTATCATGTTACACTTTGATACTTTGTTATTAGGGTATAATAATTTGTGAAGGCACTGTCACATTAACCCATAAATGACCTTACTGGCAAGGGCAGGAACTCGGACATTGACCTCTCAAAACGTAGGTTTGGTAAAGACGACTATTTAAGGTATTAAAGACCATGGGGGGGTTTCTCCTGTCCTGACAAACATTGACCTGAAGCCCCACATAGCCCGTCACAACGACTAATATCTGTCGATCCAGAGAAATCTGGTCCAACTTTGTTTTAAAAGAATTAAATTCCTCTTGGTTTTTTTTGTATGTGTTTTTCTTCCTCATCAATGAACAGCAGAACATAACAGGTGTAACCTCACACTATGAAATCTAAAATTATATTAAAAGGATATAAGAAAAATGTAGACATCGCTTGTTTAAGATTATCAAGTTGTCAAAAGAGTTGAGAAATATCCCCAATTAAACAAAAATGACATTAAAAGTTTTAACAAATACATTAATTGGCATTTGCTTCACTCGCAAACACAGAAAAACATCTGTCAAGCTGCCACTCAGACAAACAAACTCCCTCCTGGAGGAAACGCGTCTCAACTTCATCTGAACATCATAGAAAAGTATTGGGATTGTTGTGTCAGAAGCTGCTCTGTCAGTCTGCACCAGCTGGCGCTCCATTTTAATTTGGCACCAACTGCAGCATTAAATTATTTTTGACGGCTGATTCCTGAGAAAAGAGGAGGGAAGCGAACCAGTCGAATGTAACGCTGTCACATTCTTACGGTCCGCTTTTCTTCCCAACCACAGAATACTAATACAAAAAAAAAAAAATTGGTAAAATCTGTCTAAAAACCCCTCCGTTTGTGCTCCTTATGCCAGGACAAACACATTAAGTCATTGGTGCTCCCAGTTTGTTTCATCTTTTAGTAAAACAATATGAAACACTGTGAAATATAATAGATGTCCTCTTTTCTGTCTTCACATTAAACTCAATCTCCTGAGGAGTTTCCTTGGCTGCACGAAAGACACCTTTCATCTTGTAAGCGTTCCAAAACAAAAACATCAAGCAAACTTAATGCATCTTCAATCCGTCGCTCTGCACGGGGGCACATTCACATTCTCCCAGAAATCCTCTCTCATCCAGCAATAAAGACACATGAAAGTGTTTGTTCTCACCTTGGTTTTCCTGCCAAATGTCTTATTGACTGTGTGGGCCGGCTCGCTCGGGAGGTTGATGAGGATTTGAGTAACGAACCAAACACTCATGAGGAGTTCAGATGAAGGAATCTAAATAGTTTTTGTCTCTCAAAAAGAGACAATCAGATCAGGTGTGATGAACGCTTTGAGTTTCACTCGAATTGGAGCTAACTAGAATCTTATCCTAGTTTAAAGATGAGAAGCTTCTGTTATTTCTCTGGGTATTTGACGCTAAATGTGTGTTTTTACACTGGACTAGCAGGGAGGGGCTTCTGCTTTTTCTTTTGCTACTGTTTACTAGCACATGTTCGCTGCTTGGTGCAAAATTTGGAAGTGATGCAAATCTTGCACCAGGCTTTTTTTTTCTCCACATCTCTATGTTGATAAACCAAAGACTTGATGTCTTATAATTCTTTCTGAGTTCAAACCATTTCTCTTCCATGGTCAATTTTCAAACGTTCAGCACTTGTTTTAATTGATAGGGTTGGCATCTATGACCATGTGTTTTGTATGTAGAGCCCAAAAATAGTTGTAGAAACTTTTGTAGCTGTGCGTTGATAAAAGAATTTGACAAAAAATTTTTTAATATACTTTTCATGATAAGTGATCATTTAAACTGTTTGAACAGGCATTGCTGTGTGGTGTGTACAGAGCTTCACACTTTAACTCTTTAGCACCACAGCTTTTTCAACAACCGGAAATCCTCGACTAAGCATTTAACAGAATTCCAGCTGATTCTAAAGCGGAGAAAAGCTGTTTGTCCGTCTATAGCTGTGTTTCCATTGACTATGAAATCACTCAAATTGGATGTGTGATAATAAATTTGTCTAACTGAAACATAAAAAAAGAAAAGTTTTTCTGCTTGGAGAAGGTTGTTTTTGAGGTGTATCAAAACTGACTTATTTTGTAGAACTGGAATGGGAACACGTTTATTTAATTAAGTCATGTGACATAATTGATAACCAAAATGGAAATCAAAATATGGAAAATGAAAGAAAATTTTATCGCGAAAAAAGATGCATTCTTTAAAGAAAAAAAAAAACAATGCAACGTTTTTTAGGCTACATGATAGGATATGAGTCATATCAGTTTTGTGACAAGTCAGGCTGTTTATTCCTTTTACGCTTGAGCTTTATGTAATCAACGTATTTCTGCTGGATTCTGAAGCCGAGGAAAGCCGCATTACAACAATTGTGGGCTTTATTTGACATTTTTTGAATTTCAATAAAGTTTTGTCCATATGTGTAATGGAAACGCAGCTTATGCAGCACTTTACGTTAGTAACGCGGCACAAAGCCGATGTGCTTTTTCTCGTATCAGAATTAACCGAGTCACGTTGATCACGTAAAATGTCGAGGATACACGGAATGTCAAAAAACACACTGTTGCTCTCACCCTACATTAGCTTCCTATATGAAGGTGAGCAGCATCGATTGGCAAAAAGTTGAACGTTTGTGCGTATAAACCCTGAGAAGCAGAGGTTGATGAATTCATTTTAAAACACGACAAAAATCAGAACAAATCAACAAGTCATGTGACTGCAGGGACTGTACGTTTTTTTCAACTTTACACAGTTTCCTTACCGTCTCCTTAAAGTTAAATACTGATGTCACACAATCAGCTTTAGGTCATTCAAAAAGTGTCAGACTCATTTATTGAAGGAGTTGCATTTTAAAAATTACCCGCAATTTGGAAAATCCACAAAAAAATTTAATTTAGATGTTTTAAGGTTGTAAAACCCTCATTTAAATCATTTTATTCACTTTTCTCAGACAGAAAGAACATTTTCACATGGAAATCTCAAAGTTAAAACTTTCATAGAAAAATAAGCCCTTTATTATAGAATAAAAAACAAAGATCTGCTTGCGATCTGAAACTTTTGCTGACACAAATCACACCGTCAGGAAAAAAAAATGCAACATTGCTCTGAAAGAATTCTATGAAACAGTGGGACCATGAAGGGGGCCACTATAGTTAAGTGAGACCAGCCCACATCGTCACATCACCTTTACCAGAATCTCTGTTCTGCATCTTCTCCTCACTTGGATCAAATAAATCAAAGAGTTGGCAGAGTTTGGACTCGTTGTTGCACAGGTGCAAACAGGCGAAGGTTGTCATGGCAGCCCAGATTAGTGCTGGGAAGAAATCCACAGACATTTAATGTGTAGAACTCTAAGACGGGATTCTAGGATTGAATTCCTCATAGATCCATCATCCACACATTAGGATTTACACTTTTGATGGGACACTGCTTTAATGCTGTTCTCAAAGCAATGCTTTTTCTTTTATGAAGAGCCATATAGTGGCATTGCTACAGTCTGGCTCTTTTGAGTTTGAATCAATAATCCTAATGAGTCTCTTCTGCAGCAGAGAGCTGCTGCTGACTCACCGAAAGGACTTTAGCTTCTCCTCAGTCGCTCATCAAAAGATTCTTTTAATGCAATAAAGGACATAACAGCAGTCCAGGATATGTCTGCTTCCACCATCTGCCCGGCATCTCTGCCTGCATCTTCCAGTAATTCTTGCATAAACAGAGAGCTTCCTGGTAAAAAACGCAGACGATGCCCGATCATCTCTGTGCAAGAAATGATCCGTCTATATTGTTTCTTCATCAGATTAAATCGTACCCGCTTGAAAACTTATGAATAAAAAGCAGTTGAATTTACAAGGGTAACATAATTTATTATAGTTTATAATGGAAATTTACTGTCAAACAGGAGTTTTGATGTTTTCGGGAAATAAATCTGAATGAAAAACAACTGGAAATACTTTGCTTAATGTTTTTCTTTGACATGGCTTCATTACTGCTTTAAACTCCTCGTGCTCAAGCTGCAAAAGCCAAACATTTTTTTTTTTTGTTAGCAGTTGAATTTTTTTATTCTACCTAAATAAATATTTAAATGTATTTAGTGAAACCTGATGTTTCCAGTATCTGCAGAACTTTTCCCAGCTTCTTCCAGCAGCAGCAACAGTTTTTGAATACAAATATTCATGTTAGGCTGCAGATTAAAGGTGTGCATGTTTGGATGTTCTGTTAAGATTAAAAAAACTGAAAAAGGAAAACTTGCATTTTTCTAGTATTTAATACTTATATTTATAATATTAAACATGGTTTGCTTGCAGTTTCTATAAAAGGGTACAAATCTGAGGAATGTTTAGCTGGACTTGGTTAATATGATGATAGTCCTGTATGCTGGTCATAGTCTTTTCAGGTTTTTGTCTGTATTTATTTGATCCATTGTTATTTAATATAAAACAAAAATAATTGAACTGAAAGGTCACTGGAAGATCAAGAGAATTTAAAAGTTAGCATTAAAAATGAAAAAATAAAGAATATCATAGTATAGCGAGTTTCTTTGTCAGAGTTACCAAAATAAAATGCAGTCACGTTGTTGATGGTTCCATTTGTCCGCACTGACTTTGGAAAAAGGGTTTTCACATTCACTGCCCCTCCACATAGATAATGCTACAGAAGAAGCGGAAACTTTCAGAACTCTTTCCAGTAAATGATTTTAAATCCAAGTTGAGAAAACAAGAACAAGATTCTTCTGTATGTTACTGTTTTTACATGAAGTGTTGTGTTACTCTGACTATAGTTAATGATTTTTTTTTGGTTCCCTCTTGGCCAGGGCTCCCTTGTAAAAGAGATTTTTTTTTATCTCAATGGGACTTCCTGCTTAAATTGATAAATAAAAAAATAAACATAAATGTTTAGGCATGTGAAGGACACAGAAGAATTGTTAAAGTATCAGTTAAAAACCACAGTTCAAACAATGTTATGCTCGTAAAAAGATATATAAAACATTTTTAAAAATCAATCTGAACTAATAATCAGTAATCTCTTTTTCAGTTCCACTTCCTGTTGTGCTCTCTACTACCTGAAATGTGATGTAAACAAAGACAGCCAATTAAAGCTTGACTCTACCAAATCAGGTCTCTTACAATTGGCTGAAGGTAAATCACGGTGAGGGACTTCAAACAATCCCTGAATAAATGAATGACACACGTTTATTTAAGCTCAAAGAACAACACTTTAAAAGACCTGAAATGTCAGATTTTAATGTTATATCAACATATATTTTGTACATTGCCAGTAAGAAGTAGGAAGTTTCTCAGAAAAAAGGTTTTAATTTATACTTTTTTTTCCTTTTTTTAATGTTTTATTATTTATTTTATTAATAGTATTAAATCTGAATTAAAAAGTAAATATTGAGACTATCTATTTAGGTAAAATATTGGACTATGTTTGATCACAACAAATTTAGTGGAATCTTTTATGTATTAATTTATGGATCATGTGTTGAATCATGTGAGAGGGAAAGATACACCACCCTACCTTTAAGTTAAATAGCTGTAAAAATTAGTTAAAAGAAAAATAGGTAATTGATGTTTCACAAATAAGCAACTTTCCTCCTAAAAATCAACACCATGAACTGGAAGAGTCAATTGCAAAAGCATCATTAGTCATTTCATTCCTGGCTCTTATTTCAACATCAGCACTCAATTTTTTTTTTTTTTTGCATAAACTCATGCATTTGCCTGCAGATATATTTCGAACACACCAGCTTTTAGCTGAACACTCTTGGCCTCATCAATAAAAACTAATAAAACCAATCAATTATGCCTTCCAGGGGCCTGATCTTAAACAGTAAACACAGCGTAAAACTGCCAAAGAACCAGGCTTATTTAGTGATCATGAATAAAGGGAATTAAATTTCATTACAAGAACAATTACAGCTACAAAGAAAGGTTTGCGTTAAGGTGTAAACTGTGTGTTTTGTGCTAATTTGTGCCAGTTAGTTTGTGTAAAATGCACTGAGGCTGCTTTAACGTCTTCCAAACTGCCAACAACGCACACGCAAATAAACACAATTATGTATAAAAGGGGTTAACGTGACGCTTTGCCATTATTGTTTCTTCTGGGACTCTAATAGAGCAACCTGAGGAGAAAATTTAATTGAAAATGAAAGGAAGAGGAGACTGAGAAGAGATGAGTAATGATAGAGGAAAAACGCGGCGGCGCAGGCTGCATTCATACAGTACACGCCGCTGCGGTTGTGTGTGTGTGTTGCCTAAGGAACAGTTGATGGATTTGCTGCTTGACTGCTCACACAGATTGGTGCCTGCTGTGATGGCAGCCTTGAACTGAAATTACGTGCACACTCGCACAAAGAGAACTACACATAATTGCAATTTCTCTGTGTGCAAGCATGTTTGTGTGTGTTCTCGAGTCGGGACAAGCAAGTGTGGTGCCTCCAGGAGGCCATTTAAACCACCGCGGAAGGATGGATGAACAGCAGGCCAGCTGAAGCGCCGAGGAAGATGAGATAATTCAAGGAGTTCGCGGTGCGGCGTTAATGCATTTATTAATGGCCATTTCGTTAGTGACTCTGTCAAACATTACATTTTAAGTTCTCTGCCTCCGTTATTCACTTTCTTTGAAGAAAATAAAGGTCTATCTTTTAATTTAATTAGTAATTAGCATGAAAAAAAAATGTTTGTTGCTCGATTTAAGAGTGTGGGGTTCCTCAGGGATTTGTTGTTAGACTTCTATTGTTCTTTACATTTCTCCAGTCAATTTTAGATTTCTATAGAACATTTTAGCATAATGGTGCAGTGGTTAGCACTCTCGCCTCACAGCAAGAAGGCCCGTGTTTCTGTGTGGAGTTTGCATGTTCACATCCTGCATGCATGGGTTTTCTCCGGGCGCTCTGGCCTCCTCCTACAGTCCAAAAACAGGCTTCATTGGTATATCCAAATACTCAACTGTAGATGGGAATGGTTTCAGCTGCCTAGTGACCTTGAAAGGGATTCAGTGTTCCAAAATGGATCATTTTTATGCAGATGATTGTCCAGTCTACATGTGAGGGAAAGCATCCGTTTAGCAGTTTTAACACAAAAATGAATCAAAGCTAGAACAGTAAAATGAAGAAAAATGATATGAATGAAAAAGAAAAGAAAGCAAAGACGTCATTATTAAGCAGTAAGGATGCAGACAGCGGATGATTAAAAGTCTTGGTTTTCAACCTCAAAGGTGGAAAACATCGTCACAAAAAACTGAATTAAAAAAAAAAGAAATTGTCTGTTTGTAAGTAATTTTTTAAATTCGTGTGGCCATTGCTGAACTTCTTTCTTCCCCTCATGAACCGGAGGAAGGGGTTATGGTTAGCATTATTGTTAAGGTTTAACATCAAATGAGCAGCTCACCGCTCCTTCAGAGGATAGATCAAATGCAGAGAACACATTTCACAACTAATGAGACTTAACTAAGTTTAACTTCAGCCTTGGACACATTTAAAATTTGTGCAAGCAATGCAACAACGTGCTTCTTGGCTGTATGCATTATGTGCGGTCAATATGAATTGAGATTTTTTTTTTTGTGCAAATAGCAGCCACCAAAAAAAAGAATAATTTCTTCAAAGTAATGCAGCTGCAATAAAAAAACAAAAAATTAAAGGGTAGGAGGGCTGTTTTTCCAATTGTATTTGAATTTGACGTAAAAACACAATGAAAAATGAAAATGCAGTACATTTTTAGTTACTTTAAAATGAAATTAAAACAAATGAGAAATTGAAATGTTTTTTAATAATTAATTCTAATTTGTAAATCATGCTTTCAAATTGTAAATTAAATTGTCAACTGATATCATAGGGAAATGTGTCATCAGTATGTGGGGAGACTTTTTTTTTTCATTTTGCCCTCAAATGCTGATTTTGTCAGTCTGGTTTGGAGCAAATTTGGTTCAGGATTGACCAGTAAATTAAACCAAAACAAGATTTATGTTAAACTTTTTGATGAATCAAGTCCACAGAACTATCCAATTCTGCCCAAAGTCTTCAGCATCAGAACAGCTCCTGCAGTTACATCCAGATTTTCTTCTCAAACAAATTATTCCCTTTAAAAAAATCTATTTCAATTGATTATTTTGTTAGCAACAGTATTTTTATTTTTTTCTACATTCTCCAGCTGTGTTAGGTTGATCATAAATCCTAACTTCTACGATAACGATGGGTTGACTTCTTTCCCTTAAATGGTTAATAAACCCAAATAAGCTCAATTCTTCTGTGAGTCGACATGATGAAGATGATAAAGAGCTAAACAAACAGTCAAGCACCTGGAAATTCCAACACCAGAACAGTTCTGAAGCTTGAGGCCCGGGGTTACATCTGGAAATATTTGGACCATTTTCTGTTTTTCTAAGTTGCATAATGAAGATAAACGGAGGGCCGACTCTAAAACAGGAAGTACAGCTTCCAGATGTTGGGCTCAAATGCAGTAAGAGACAAATTCTGCTCGATTTAATAAGAATTTATATTATTATTTTTATTTATTTAAGCCGAGATTCATAAACAAGAATTCATCACTGAAAGATTCATCCAAGTTTTGCAGTGTCAGCAAATAACCCAGCTGGGTGTATTTGGACTCATTTGGGTTTATGTCAGGGGTTTGGGGTTTTTCATCTTCTCATTGGATCCCACCTGATCCAGGTGATCAGCAGCAGCTCGAGCAGGAATGTCAGGGAAAACCCGCAGGACACCAGCCCCTAAAGACTGGGATTAGACTCCCCTGGTTCATGTAAACGGTTCTCAGCCGAGGAGGAAGAACACGTTTGACAATGAACAGCTGTTTCTGAAATTATTTCTGCATTTTAATGAGATGGAAGAATCAAATCCATCCTTCAGTTCAGATATAAATAATCTCAAAGAAGTTCAGACCATCTGTCAGGTTTTTTCTTTAGAAAGTCACAGCATTACAGTTTTTATAGTCAGTTTTTGATATTTTCAACAGCTGTTGATTAAAGTTATCAAAAATAGGCTGTTTTGGGGGGTTCACCACGTTGGGATGTAATAATTGCCTTTTCAATCGTCCCTGTCCTCTCTTTTCTTTGGCAGTGGCGGATCAGGGAGCAGCAGCGAATCAGAGAGCAGCTCGGAGTCCGACACCGACGAGTCAGAGAGCAGCTCCAGCGACAGCGAGTACAATCAGGCGTCCCGCACAAACACCCCAGAGGTACGCGTGTTTGCTGGAGATCATCGGCGCTTCAGGGCAGATTAATTGTTTTTGTTGGACTGAACAAATGCTACATTTGCCACATTAACGCGCGCCTCAATTAAAAAAAAAAAAAGTTTATATTCCAGTGTACTATAAATGTCAATTTATAATTGTTTTATTACATTTTTTTTCTGCATCCTATACAAAATTCCTGTAATTTCATTGCTCCGTTTTATTCTTCCCCTCTCACCACTATTTACTTCATTCAGAGCCGGACTATCTCTACATTAAACATTCACTTCCCAGCGTCTCCGTGCGCTGCTCTGAGAGCCATAAAACTCGACTGCAGAGGACAGAATTATTACATTAGTTATCACATTATTTTAATGGCTCATGGCTGCCTGGGTTTATGGGCTGTTGCAGTCTAACATGCTGTGAGAGAGTGACGGAAAATGCAGATGCAGGGAAAGAAAATCCTGATTACCAAGAAGATTTGGAGTTTGGAAAAAAAAAGGAGAAAAGTGCAAAAGTGGCAGTTTTACTATGTTCTGTAGCACAAAATATGAAAAAAGTTTGGTTTAGTGGAAACGTTTTAAAAATATGTTTTCTAGTTATTGTCAAAGCCTTTCCAGTGGTCTTTTAACTATAGTTAAGTTGTTTATTGGTCAAAAAATTTTTTTTGTTTTTTAGGACGTAGTTTCTGCAGAGCGCCAGGAGTTCATTAAGGCTGTCATACTGCCGCTACGTACCAGTTGCACATTACACAGTGATACATCCGGGATATACGGAATTCAGAAGTGATAAGTCGTCGATGTGCGCAGGTTTCAGCTGACGGATCTTTACCTTAATTTACTTTTGAGCTTTTTAAAACATTTAATCAGTTGAGAATTATACGTTTTGTGCATTTTTATTTAGTTTATGCAGAAATATTTTGTACATTTTATGCAATTGTGCGTGATTTTTTTTTTTTTTGCAAATCGTATACAAATTTTTCACTTTCCAAGACTGTTCCATGTTCGTCCAACAGGCTTTTCACACAGGTACCACCAATGTATAACTTTTATGATAAATGTTGTGTACTTGTACAGCACTTTTCTACCTTCCTTGAAGGCTCAAAGTGTTTAGCATTCACAGTCTCATTCACACATCGACTTCGCTGCTGACGACTGGCGCCAACCTTCCACCAGAGTCAATGTGAGGTTCAATTTCTTGACAAAGGCGGAAATCGAACCTAAAATCTTCCGATCAGAGGTCGACCGCCCTACCACTGCACCACAACCAACTGTTTATGTTTATATCCCGTGTACAGTGCACATACCATGTTCAAATTAGGTAATTGTTGCATAGATTTCTAAAGTATTTCATCTAAACATCTGTGTGACGTGTACATGAACTGGCGGATTTCGCCCCCCCAAGCAGTCTATACTGAGTGGGGGTCTCCTGCCGTCCGGCTGCTTCGCCTAGCAAAGAAAGAAATCTGACTGTGTAAAAGTAAAGCATCATAAGGATGCGTAGGAGCTGTCCATGGTGTTGACGCGATTCCTTACCATTGTCAAAGTGATGAAATTCAATTAAGTGTTTTTATGTGTTCTTTATGTTATGTATTCATACTTTATTCGTACTTTAATGTGGTTTATTTTATGTTTCATCTGTGTAACTTACTTTCACTTATTCCATAACTTTCATCCAAGCATTATGTGTAAATTGCAGCTGTGTGAGATAGCCTTTAAAGAATTAACGTCTAAGTTGTGGCAATACCGCCCCTCTTCCCCTTGCACCCTTCATGTTTACTACGCCACAAAAGCTTATTTTCCAACTTCATTTTCTTCTTCCGATTCCCTAAACTGCCATTCTGAGCTTCATTTTCTTTATGAATATCCTTTCTGTTATGAGAAAAACGCCACAAAAACCTGATAAAAACACCATTTTCACCTGGGTGAGTTTTTAAAGATTCTTTCAAGTTTTTTCTTAGTAACTTTAAATATGTACATTTTTGTGTTTTTAGCCTGAGCCCCCTTCCACAAACAAATGGCAGCTTGACAGCTGGTTGAACAAAGTCCAAGCTCAAACCAAACCTCTGCCCCCCCCACAGCAGGAACACCACGGCACAGGTAGGCGGACACTCCCTCCCTGACATGATAAACACATTTTAGTTTGATTAGAAGAGCTTATTTTGGCTGTCCTCTTCTAAGGCTCCAGCAGCCAGGACTCGCAGCCTTTCTCTCCCAGGAGCGAAGCAGCAGGAGCGGGAACCGCTGCCAAGTCCAAACCCAGCGGCTCCAACAGCGTGCCAGTTCCTGCTGCTCCTGTGGTGGAGCACAAAGATACCAGGGCGACCTTCTGGTAGGTGCTACAACTATAAACGTTCTGATCGGAGGCCAGAACAAATTGAAGGTTGCAATCCACAGAAATGTTTCTTCGGCCATAAAAAAAACAATCAGAATCTGGTTTTTAATCTCAGCAGCTCTGGTAGGGAGAAAGCCAAAGCAAAGATCAACCAGAAGGCCTCAGGGGAGAGCCAGAGATCCAAGATCCGGCTGTCACCGGGCCTGCTGTCGGGGCAGGAGGTCACAACCCCGCGGAGGACCACCACTGGGAAGAAGCAGCCGGTCGGGCGGGTGGAGCGGTCCGCCAGCGGCGAGGATAATCAGAACCAGACGTGGAGCAGAGCAAACCAGCACAGGTGAGGAAGGAGGGAATGCTGGAGGAGTGTTTAGAAGGCTTTTGTCAGTTTAGTGACATCATCATCAGTCCTGCTATCAATGATGAAACAGCCTTAAAACACATTTACGCCTCACAATATAAAGCTAGCAATATTTTTTTTTCTATCACAATTAACTGGATGAAGCACAGATGGAGCAAAACCTCAAACATCAAAATCAATTCAAAGTTTGTCCACTCAACAAGTCTATCCAGCTTCAGAATAAAAGTAATCCAACTCTTAATTTTAGTTAAACTATCACTGATATAAATCTATCAAAATAAAAGTCACCATTAAATCCTCAGGTCAGGGATTGCCTCAGTTTAGACATTTTCGTCCCATCTGTTAGTCCACATGTGGTAAAGTTTGACGATGTCACAGCTGGCCGATACGATCACGTTATTCGTGTTCTTTTCTTTGTGTCACTAAACTACAGATGTTTTTTTTCCTCTCTGGTCTATTTAGTTGCAAAGTTGCATATTGTCAAATGTACTTAGTAAAACATTGTGATTAATCATAACTAACAACAACCCAAAAGTGTGATTAATCTGATTATTTTTTCAAATCAATTGACAGCACTACTCTAAATGTATAATAATGTCCATATGAAGCAAAACAATCTAGTTTTGACGCAACAAATTTGGCAATCTTTCAAAATAAAATTTGCACTGGGAATTGATTAAAAAAAAAAAAAAACGAATTAATGGAAAACCTGGGGGAAAATGTAATCACAATTAATGGCAACTCATTTTTTTTTTAGCTACAGTTTATGTCGACCACTTGTCTGTGAAAAACCACACACAAAGCTTTACATTTTGAATATTTATTTGTAATAATATTAAAATAATAATAATATATTAATTTAAGAATATTTACCAAAAAAAATCATATTAATCACACTTCTGTTGTGATAGATCACCATTAATCACAATGTTTCACAAGGTAATTTTATTGAATTTGTGTGGACAAATCCCATCAACAGTGAGATGAGCAGAACTCTTAAGAGTTTTATGTCTGCAGTATTACTCCAAGAAAACAAAGATGCTGATATTACAGCCATAAGAAACAAACTTGCACACCTAAAAAAAAAAAAAAAATGCTTTAAAACATTTTCTTTCATCTTCTGAACAAAAACAAGTGGCACGGTTCTCTCTGAACTGATACTTTAACCTATCGTGATGATCAGCACATACATCGCTTTCCTTTGAGCAGTCGAGGCTCAGCGACGCGTTGCTACTGTGACAACCTGCCAGACTAAAGTCCGCTTTTTGTAAAAAGTGGATCTAAACTGAAAAAAATAACACTATTTAAGTACATAACCATGATATAAGTGGGATATACCCGACGAAGGGTTTTGACGCACGCCGTGGAAACCTAATTCGGTAAGGCAAAGCGAAGGACCACTACTTTGCAGGTGCTATTAAGTTGAGTTAATTAATATTAACTTGTTAATTCGGGATGATTAATGTTTACTACCCTAAATAAAATATATTATGTTGTTCAATTTGTTGTAAGTGCTGTCAAATCAGTAAAAAGGACCATATTAAGTTTATATTTTTATAACTCCTTCCTCCTTTAGTTTATTTCCAATTAAATAAAAAATGTATTCTTCAAAAATTTTTCTGTTCAGTTAAGTTTAGTTCTGGATTTATTGTATGTTGCAAATTAGCAACGTACGTTATGAAGGGGTAAAGGATATTATAACATTACATAAACAGGGAATGCACAATAAACTTTAACCATCTAAAAACTTAAATTTTCTCTGGCGAGACCAACAAAAATAGAAGGTTATTACTTAAATTTTAAATTTTTCTAACTCAAAAAGTCAAACTTGAGGCTTTGTTTCATCCTTTATGGTTTTCTCATGAAAATTGCTGCTACAAAAGTGGAGTTGAAGGCTGTTGTTTTCAGGCCTGACTGAGCTCATATCAGGAGCCGCACAGCCTCCGTTGGATCACGGCGCTTCTTGGCAGCAAACGTTGAGGACTGTCACTCACATGCAGGAGGCAAAAGAACCTCATTGATTGAGGAGAAGCCATGCCAAACTCTGTGCTTGCTTTGACTCCAGGCCAGCTAGAATGAAAACAATGACCCCGGCTTCCCTTTTTTTCTGTTTTTCTTCCTCAGTCACTTGTTTTTTTTCCAGCTTTTGCGTGTCTAGCCTCCAACATCCAGACAAGTTCATCTGAATGCACACTGTTTTCAGTTCTTTCATCCTTTTGTGTATTTTTTTTTCTCCCATGTGGACGCACTTCACGCCCCCAGAGCCTTTTTGAGGCAAACATCTTCTGTGCTCCGTTGCTCTGCTCAGTCATAATCAAATTCACGCCGCCGCCTCCTTTCTGTTTTTTCCATCTTCTAGCCCCGCTTCTCGAGACAAGGACCTGTTGCCTCCCCCTCCCCTGGAGCATCAGAACCCCCCGAGGCCGCGAAGCAAACCTCCCAGTGGGAAAACGGCCCCGAGGAAGGAACCTCGTAGTGCAACGAACCCAAACAACAACAACGCGGCCACTCCACCAGCAGCTCTGCAGCCGAGTGCCGCTCCAGTGCCGGCTGTCACTGCAAACCAGGTCAGGCTCATGAGCACTAGGGCAACTGTCTAAACACATCTGGAGCAAGGTTTAACACCACTTACTAACCACAACACCATCTGTGAGTCCTTCAGATCAGCGTCTTTATTCTACGACAACAAATTGCTTCATAAAGGAAAATCACAGCTCAAGTTCATTTGCTCAAGTGATCATTTTAACTGTTGAGTGACTGAAACCTATAAAAGAAATGCGCACAAATAATGTTAAAAGCTTTGCTTTTAAATAATCCTTTAAATAATCATAGATACTTAAAGTTAAATCCTGTATCTCAATGAGCTGTTAACAGGTCCCACAGACTAATATTTCCAACAAAACTCACAACATATCTTAGAAGTTTGTTTGTATTATTTAATTACCTTGTTTCTTCATAGTAGAATTTCCTCAAAGCAGAGTTGTATTAGCTTTCTTGGCATTTGCAGAAAGTGGAAATAGAAAATTGTGTTAAAAAAGTGTAGCGTTACAAATCTAAAGGAGAAATTAACCATTGACATCAGTAACAGAAACTAAAAACGAATCCAAACAATCCTTTAGCATCAATTTTTTTTTGGGGGTGGGGCAAAAAAGATCTTGGCAAAAAAAAAAATTGGAGAAACTGTTGCAGAAATATGTTTTTTCTTCTAAATATTTATGACCTGTCAGTGCAGTAAGAGATGAACTAATCTCAGTTTTAGAAAAACTTTTAAGGCTACCTGCAGAGAGTTGCATAATAAAAGAAAGTCACTGTTATTTGTTATTAGCAAGTTTTCTACTTAAAATGATGAGAAGTCTGTAATGTTCATCAATAGCTGCATTTCCATTGACTATGACATGTAGCAAATTGGATGTGCAATCATTTGCATGCGACAATTTCAAAAAAACTATTGAAAAAAGCTTTTTGAGCTTGGAGGAAATGGTTTCTGAGGATTATCAAAGTTGACATATTTTGCAAAATTGCAATAGAAACACTTTTTTTTAAATTAACGTGTCACATGACCAACAACCAGATCACAGTGCATCAAAAGTTGAGCGTGCAGAATTGTTGGATCCACAGCTCCTCTTTAAAATCACCCAGCACCATTTCCCAAAATTTCTTCATAAGTGTCCGCTCTCACGTAGCTTGCCGCTCTATCGATTAAATAAAACTCCGACGTCTCCTTTGATAGATGAGGATTTATGTATTTATTTATGCATTATTTAAATTAGGACAGCGCATATTCATCAATATTTTGGCATATAAAAAACATAGATATGCCAGAATTAGCACATGTGCTAAATTACATCTGTTGTTCTAAAGCAGGTATAAAAATAAAACAAATACTAAACAAATGAGAATTGATAATACCAGGCAAGAGTTAAAACATACAGCTTATACGGGATACAATACCACAAAGACATGAACAGAAAGAGAGAGAAAGAAAAGAAAGAAAGAAAAAAAAACTCCACAGTTTAATGGACCTGAGGGATCATTTTAAGTGAGAACAAGTCTGGTTTGTTTTTAACCACTGTTTCAGAACTGTTTTAAACATTGAATAGTTTTCACCGTCTCGACTGGCAGTGTATTCCAAAATGATGAGCGCTAGTGTCGTGGCAGACATTTGAATTAATCTGCTGTAAATCAAATTATTATTCACATCCGTCGCCCTGTTTTTGAATGACTTATTGTGAGTATTAATTTGTGTTTATTCGCATAATTATGATTCAATGATTACTGAAATTGCGAAATTGTGTTTTTTCACACATTTCTAGAATTTGGATAAAGCTTTTTGCATTTGTGTAATAGAAACGCAGCTACTATTGCACTTCAAATGTGACGGACAGAATGAAAAGGAAAAAAAAAAAAAATCCAGGGAATCACATTGAATGATTTATGGAGATTTTTTATTATAATAAAACGTTTTGACCAATAATTGGTTTAAATGTAAGCCTATAACTAAACGTGCTCGTTTTGTTAAGAGCTCATTTAATTTCTGCTCCACTGTTCCATCATTTACTGAGAGTTATAGTCTAAAAATAACCCGATAGGTGAAATTGGTTAATTTTTTATATTTTAAAAAATTCACACTTTACACGTAATACACATTTTTCTGACAGATTCTTTTTTACACTTTTTGCTCTTGTTTAAACCGTCAACGTTCAAACCTTCATAGAAAAATAAGTTAAGTATTTTAGCATGAAAACAAAGATATTTTCACAATCAAAGCTTTATGTAGATTAGGAAAACTAAATGCATTCTGCACAGTAGACACAGCATGGAGGTTGCTTAAGAATGATCTACAGCCAATCAAGATGCAGAACATAAAAAAAGAAATATGCAAACAAATTGTTTGGACCATGTGTTACATCTTAAATAATGACATTAAAGGTTAAAATGATGCTGTTTACCAAGCTTGTAAACATCATGGCAAAAACTGAAAATTTGCTACTAAAAACTAGACTTAATCCATCTCTGATTGTAATATTCTCATTCACACACCACTGAACAACGTTAGAAAAAGATTGGAGTTTTGTAGCCCGGATAGGTGCTGTGCTGACAGCTCCGGCAGGTGAACAGAAACGGCTCAATATTCGGTTAATTAGCTCCCCGTTTCCTCTCCCTGCTCTGTCTGCGATCTCTTTCTGTCAATAAAGCCTGAAATCAGTACAGAAAATTATTGGACCGTAAATTCGCGGGGCGCCTCGTTTGCCACATTCCCGTTTCATCCATGAAACCATCCGGGTCTCACATTTCCACGACAACCGGAGGTTAATCAAGCTTCCCCATCCCTCTTCATCAATGAACTTGTTTGGGTTTTAAAGTTCTATTTCAGGTGTTTTCTTTGAAAAGATGAACCAGCTGCTTTTGCGTGTAAACACAGCTCATCCTGTTGCTATGGTAACTCAGTTAAAAACCTCTTTAAGCCACTTTGAAGACACAGAACTTATTGAATGTTGAATAACCCAGTTTGATAACAGGCTGCACAATGCATGCAAATTCATCCATATGTCAATGTTTTTGAAAGCTTTTTTTAAGAAAGTGTAAAGTTCTATTCCGTATCTCTATTTGTAGTTTATCTTTTACCTGTATTGTGTAATATATATCTCTTAAAGACCTGAAATTTTGACAATTTTATCTCCTCCTGATTCACAACACTTTAAATGAATTAATACTCAGGAATGCAATATTAAACTTGAATTCCATAAAATATGTCGCCCATCATCAGAAAAATGCCACAATTTCCACACAATTTCTATTGATGTGGATTTTTAAGCCATTTGATTTATAATATGTCGTTTTTAAATATTTTAAACAAATTATAAGCATGTTTTATGGGTCTATACATTTAACTGTTGACCACCGTGCATACAAGTTTCTTTCAAAATAAAATACACCCAGTGTCAGATAGAGCAGAAATATTTTGATTAAAAATGCAAGAAAGTCAAACATGACATTTTCCATCATCACGGGGCACCGTCATCCTTTTCCTCTTTTTACAATCAGAAATAAATATAACATTGGAGAGCAATAAAAAAAAAAAAAAAGCATGTAAACGCAGTTATAATCCTTATGAACTTTGCCTCTAAACAGCAGCTGCAGCAGGAAATATGAGCTTAAACTGGTTCTAACATTAAACCACTAATTTAACCATTATTTTCTTCAGCTTTATTATTTTTATTTTAAATAAAAAATTGTTTCAAACATGTTATAAGTAAAATACAAGCAATATGACAAGTATAGTGGATAGCAACTAACATAAAAAATACAGACAAGTGTTATAAACAAAAACCAAACAAAAAGAATTATCTACATTTTCAGTGTACCACATATAAATATCATTAATTATAGGTTAATCATTTTCATCGTGCTACAGGGAAACAAGTTAATCCTGTCACACTACTAATACTGTAATTTATCTTCATTGTTTTTGTTCTGAATCTGAGCTGTTCCAGATTTTTGGTGTGCACACAAAGAATTTAAATATTCTGCAATTAGTTTGTGATAAAAGTAGTTCTAATTGCTCTAGTTTATGAGGATTTTCTTTTATTATAAATAATATATGCTTATTGTCTGCTAGTAAGAAATTAAATGCTTTATATACATTACTAATAGTATCTGATATGGTATTAAATCCTGTAATTTTAATATTTTAGATTGCATCAAAAGTTGGTTAGTATGTTTTAAATACCCTGCTTTGTGCATGATCCAAATAGCTTGTTTTTGTGTGCATGTGAGTTATCAGACTTGTTTAAAATCTCAGCATGAGATAAAACTGAAACAAATAAGCCAAAATATCCAAATTGTTAGCATTTTTCTTTAAACCCAAAGAGCCACAGGTTGCAAACCTCTGGCATTTACTTCTCTTTTACCTGTGTTTTATGATATATATGTATATAGTTTCAACCTTTCTTCAAACTGCAGGTGGAAATGGATAAAATCTGATATAATTTGTTTTTGATGTTCATTAATGTGCAATTTCCTTTTTGTAATAGATAAATGTTCAGATGCTCAATGTTTACTAAAGAAAACATCACTTTTCTCCACTTTTACCCAAAATATATTTTTCTCATGTTTTAGAATCTGTTTGTTCATCTGTTTTGTTTTTCTTGGAGTTTGTCATCTTTTACATATGAGGTGAATCTTTAAATTCAGTCTGAATAATTCTGCTCGTCATAATTATACAGTCGAGCATGTTTCATTTCGCCTCACAGATTAAACGAACAAGCTGGCAACTTGCGCCTAATTTGCATGATATTATCACATTCGGTGATACGGCGCATAAACGCCGCTTTTGTTCGGGATCTTGTCCGTGGCGTCATTCAAAGCCTCATCACTTCATCAAATCCCTTTTTTTTAAGTCGCTGATATTTCTGTTCTGTTCAAGCGGACTGATTGTAGATGTTCAGAACCTTTTTTCTTATCGTTTGAATCAGGACAAGAAGAAACACAGAGGCCCCAGCACCAGAATCACACCAAAGTCCCGGGAATTCATCGAAACAGATTCCTCCTCCTCCTCGTCGGAATGCCAGTCGGACGCAGAGGAAGCGGTCAAAATCCCCGCCCTGCCGCCCCAGACCGCACGCTCCGCCATCAACACACAGACTCTGTCCAGCACACACATGCACACAGCTCTGCTGCCGTGCCCCGGCTCCGCCAACACTGTGGGAACGTTTGGGAGGACGGGATTCCGGGTTAAAGACGGTAGCAGCCTGACGACTAATGGTAGCAGCAGCGTTAGCAGTAGCTCTCTAAGCATCAGTACTATCAGCAGCTCTTTTGGCATCTCTGTTCCTGATCCTGGGGGGACAGGCGGGCAGAGCAAAGCGGAGCCCCCGTCACCTTCTAATGTGGGGCAGGAGGTGCCGCCGTCGCCCCTGAGGGAGTACCACGAGATCCAGACTTTGTGGGTGAAAATTGACTTGAGTTTGCTCAGCAGGGTGCCAGGTCAGGGTGTGGGAGAAAGATCCAGAGTGGGAATTGCCGAAAGAGATGAGAGCGAAGGGCGAGACAGAGAAAGGCTGAAGCCCAACAAAGGGGAGAGACAGGTGGAGGAAAACGAGAGATTAGTGCTGCTCAGAGAAGGGCAGGCCGACAGAGACGACAGGGACCGCTTCGGCTTTGCAGAAAGAGACAGAACAAGAGACAGGGAGAAGATTTGCCAAGGTCTGGGGATCCTGGACAACCCCTCTGCGCAGGAACACGGTAATCCCAGGCCGTCTGGAAGAGGAGAGGCGGCGGAGGGCGGTGCAAAAAACAGAAGACAATCCACCGCAAACACGCCGCTTCCAGTCGAAAAACACGCCAGCAAGAGCAAAAGGAGACACAAGGTGTGTATGACCGACTTCCCCTTCCAGGTCTCTGTCAAATCACAGGGTGGTTACACCTGAGAGGCTCCATGCGGCTTCACTGTGACAGGGTGAGCCATTAACACATAAGGTTTAGTGACCCACAGCAGGGAGGCGCCGGGGGCCTCATTTATGAACCTCTGCTCAGATGCCACCTCAGAACAAACCCTCATAAAACATGCTCAGATTTTACTAACTCGCCTCGTCTCCTCAGGAAGTTCCTCATGAAAGTCTAACGCGCAAAAACAATATTGTAATGCAAGAACAAATGCATAAGTTGCATTTGTTGGATGGTGTCATAAGAACGTTAAACGTCAACAAATTCATAAAGACTAAGGTTTAGGACCCAAACAACTCACATAAAGATGTGGCTGTACTCTCCAACCATTTCAATTGATTTAATCTCAGGATGTTCAATTTTTCAAAACCGGAGCCTTCGCTGGTGATACAAATTAACTCACGCTTTCCAAACTATAGCAACTCTTCAACCAATTAACAAAACCTCAATAGATTGTGAAGCTTAGAAAGCCACATCAGTTTCTTTTTCCCTCCGCTTCATAATTACACTAATTGTGTAAGCAGTTGAAGATTTACGTTAAAGGGTAACCAAACACTAAATAAACTTTTTTTTTGGCTGTTGGCCTCTATAAATGGAATTTTGAAGTGATTATTAAGCTATATGTTTTACTTTTAATCAATCTTGCTCCGTCATATAAACAGTTTTGACTCACTGTATTCAGTGATGTGAACTAAAAGAGAAAGTTTGGGGATCTCCACGTTAAAATAAACCAAAAAAGCAATTTTTATGAATACATGAAAAATGTATCTGATGAATCTATATTCCTTATTTTTTTAACTACCCATTTCTTAAGTGAAAACAGTGGTAAATTTTAAAATTTACTAGAGGAATATATTTGATATTTTTGTGAATTATTTCTAAAGTTTTGGGCTTTTACTTTAATTGGATGGACTATTAGGGCTACCAAAAAATAAATATATAATATGAGACGTTGTAAATTTAGGACTTTTTATGAGATTTAAAGTCGTATATATTTTTTTATATCTAGCCTTTAACTTTTTAACTCATACACAACTTTACTCTCTTAATTTAACAATTACAAATTTTTTATTGCATAGTTACAACTTTGAAGACGTAGCTTATTTATTTTTCTTGTATAATGGCCCTAATACTCTGTTAAAATAAATCTGTGAAAGTAAAGCTTTTGTTTTTCACATGGTTTTTGTGCATTAGCAGGGGTGAAAGTAGATTTTTTGTTTTGCCGGTACTATGCCCCCCCCCCCCCCCCCCCACACACACACACACACCCCACACAGTCCAATACCTTTACTTTACCTTTACAAGTCCCCATATGGTAATTTTTACTTTTATTTAAAAAGAATAAGTTCCCAGGAGTGTTTTATTTATGTTTATGTTGTTTTTAACCAAAATCCCAGACCCTTAATGTCTTAAAAAGTAATGTTTTAATGTTGGTCTGTGAAAACTCCTCTGTGGGGGCGTGGCTTCTGGAGCTGAGCGAAGCGGACCTGCTACGTCTTGGACCCTCCCCTGTCTTTTTATGGTGGCTCTGAGTCTTCACCGCTGCATCACAAAAATGTCTAGCAGTTTTGTTTTGAGCTGGACATCAGTTCAGACAAGGAAGAACTTCATGGAGCGAACTTTCACAGATCATTTACAGCTGTGGTCAAATGAGCCGTCGTTCACATTTCCGTGGTCACATCAAGAAGCTCCGTGGAGTCTGGTGGAGATTTTCCAGCGTTCTCAGGACTGCTAGCGTAAGTATTGGATGAAACTCACACCAAAAATCCAGTGATGCTGATTTGACCACAGAAATGTGAACGACTGCAGTCAATGTGAAGATAGCATCTTCTCTTCTCCAGAACCTGAACTAGACACGCTAGCCGGACCAGATGAAGGTTTAGTGCAGCAGAGCTGTTATGATGGAAAGAACATCATTCATTCACACAGAGTCTGTCTGTGACAGTTTGATTAACAGAGATTAAAAGGAAATGCAAAAACAAAATGATAACATTTGTTCTCTTTCAGAAGAAAAATGACACACATGTTAAAAACTCAATAAATAGTTTTTCTTTTTTTTGGAGGAGGACTTTAAACAGATCATATTGTCAGTTGTCCAGACTGAAGAATAATCTGGCAACATAGAAAATTCATGTGTGATTGATGGACCTGGTGTCTCAATGGCATTTTCCATTCAACTTCCATCTCTCCTTTTCTCTTCTTCATCCTCTCCTTTAGAAGATTTGTTCTGCACATCGTCATCCTCACTTTTGGATCTTCCTCTTAAAAATCTGATTCACTTTTCTCTGCATCTTTTTTGTTTACTTTTTCATTTAAATAATTTAATTATTTATTTCACGTCACGATTCACTTTTTCAATCTTTAAATAAATGTGCATTGAATTTAGACAGAACAATGAACGAACTCCTGGGTATCATCAGCTGCAGTTCTCTGGTGCGTCTGCTGTTCAGAAAGTCGGGGGTCCGCAGCTCGGGACGCTTGGCGCACGCAAGAGAGCGCAGACCAGAAGAGAGAGAGAAATAGTGGGAGAGGGAGGGAGAGAGTGAGCGTGAGAGAGAGAGTGAGCGAGCGAGAGAGAGACAGACGGGTTTCATCAACTGTCTGATGCGCCACAAAAACAATGCAAACATCCAAATAAAGCGCTGCTTGCTCTCAGCTCGAATGTCAATTTTCTTATTTTTCTTCCATAAGAACAACCGCGGCTTCTGTCATGTGAAAACTGGCCGCACAGCTGATCTCTCCAGCCGGAACGGCGTTCCGTCTTCAAATCATTTACCGGAACGGCGCTCCGGACCGTTCCGGCTTACTTTCACCCCTGTGCATTAGCATCTGAACACTAAAATACCAGCTCCGGCTGGAAACATCAGTGAAAACACTGACAACAACAAGAGTAAACACACACGAGAAACGAGAGCAATGCACCATGGGAAAACTCCAATTACTTTTACAAGAATGTAGAAAGACGACCTTCCCAGGCTTTTTCTCAAAGAAAAGTTCTAAGATGTCAGAAGGTGTTTCTGTCCCAAAGCCTGCTGGGAGCTGGTCCCACAGCTCAGGAGCTCCGCTCCAGTTTGGAAAACGATGAAACACAAGCGGACCTGCAATCTGAAAACAAACTATTCTGCTGGGAAATCATGGAGTGGCGAGACCTTTCCGATCGTTTGGTTTTATTTTTGTGCACCCATCCCGGCATGATGGAGACAGCAGCGATGCATCAAGGGACTCTCCGGTCTTTATATGTGCTGCAGAAAACAACAGGTTTACCAGTCGTTCCTCATCCTGTCATCTCCAAGCAAACAGAGAAGTTTGTAAATAAGTGTTCGTAAAACACGTGGAAGGGAGAGGAAAGTGACTGATAGGTGCATCTTCAGGTCAGGGCCAGCTGATCTTCAGTAGAAGTTTATGGGATTTTGGTTTCTTACTTCCTGTTTGGAATCACACTGTCCAGTTTTCATATACAGTCTATGCTGTCATCTAATTCTCTCATTTGTCCTCCTTTCTCCAGCTGGATCATGGAGAACCTTCAGTACGGTGCAGTAAGAAGGCTCGCCTGGACAAAGACTGTCTGCTGCTGCCGCCCTGCATCTCTCCAATCCACAACCACAAGAACAGCTCCACTGAGTAAGTGCTCACAGAAATACGCAAAAACAAACGTTCGAGGTGTCAACAAGCCAAATTTTCTGCAGAAAAAAAAGAGGAATTTCAAATTTTAAATAAAAAAGGCTGTTTCAGGGGAAACTATTGCTCCTCCTTAGCTCAGATTAAAGGAATATAAATAATGTGATAATATTTCAGTTTTTGATCAGTGATATCTTCTTCAAGTCCCCAAAAAAACTTTTATTTCCATCTAAATTAAAACAAAAAAGTGGTGAAAGATGCCTTCTTTTCTGACTCTGCAGTCTTTGAGCTCCACAGCCTGAAGTGACTGACACGGACACACAATCAGACACAATTACAGGAGCCTATTTTTAAGAAAGCTCCGTCAGACAGACCAGCTCAGCTCACGTCGGGACACAGATGACGAACCGTGAATTCCAGCTTTCTGTGTGAATTATTTAAAAACCAGTCTAAGCTGGTTGTCACTATAAATAAGCCTCGCTGTGACAGCTTTAGAGGAAATATTTTTCTTGCGTCTCAGCGTTATCAGAGGTGGTGGCGGCGGGGACGACCTAAAGTTGAACCTGCGACATTGTGTGATTGTCACCTCTGTTTATCATCAGCTCAATGCTGCATGATGGGATCATCCTGCTCAGACCCAGTTAGCAGCTCCTTTAACTTTGACAGGCGTCACCCTGACTGGATTCACCACTTTGGGCGATTTTTGACATTTGCAGTGACCTTTACTTATGTTCAACTAAGTTGGAACTCAGTTTAGACAACTTCTTCTTTAGGCAATTTAGAAAAGTTTCATTTTATATAAATATATTTTGTTCATTAGAGGCAAAGATTAAACAAGAAAACTGAAGTAGTAATCAATAGAATCAGGAAAAAAAAATTACATAAATAAAATTCTAAGAACAAAGAAATATGTACTTACAATGCTAATGTATAAAACAAAAAAAATTAAAGGATGAATTTAATGGCAAAAAAAAAAAAAAGACAAAAAGTAAGAGGAGAGTTTTATTAACAAAAATCCCAACATCTTTTTAGGAACAGAGTAACTATTCTGTCAAAAAAGTCATTTAAATATGCACCCTTGAAATACAGGACTAAGTCTTTGTTTGGCAACTTTATTTTCCCTGAACTGTGTGTTTTCTTGGTTTTTTTATGCTTTCTGTGAGGCAGCATAAACGCATCTTTTTCTGCACTCGCTCTAACAAAAGGAAAGTATCCTACCTAACAGACATTTTCAAAATAAAATAGTAAATAATCAAAATAAGAAATTATTCCCACAATACTAAGACAGAAAAATATCCTTATTGTTAAAGCATCTCTCATGGACAATATCTCATGCAACATAAAGGAACAAAACACAAATTCATGAAGTGATAAAATGAACATAAATTGACACTAGAGATGAAAAAATCCACAAATAATACATTCTTAAAGTAAAACAAGTTTAGATTTAAATTTGTAATATTATAATTGACACTTTAATGCATTTCATTTGGGGATTTTATTTATTTTTTGTCGCATTGCAATATTTATCGTTATAGCCATGGTCACGTATATCAAAATTCGGCAGGTGGCTACTCGGTGGCAGTTTTAGATCATTTTAAAATCAGGAGGCGCCAGCCCCTTTTTATACACGCCGCGCGGTGATCACAGAGATTTTGTTGAAAAAAAGTTCAAAATAATCAACTTTTTGATATTGGGCAGTGAACGCCCGGGAATATTTGGAGGTCGTGGGTGGAAGTCTGACGGAAGGCGGGTGTGAGCATACTGAGCAACCCCCAAAACTCTGGGATTTTTGCATATGATAAAAACGCATAAGCTTGTTTTTGCACTTCTGTGAACATGTAAAACTCAGGGAAGGGAGGAAAAAAAACAGAAATAAAGCAGACGCCCCTGTTGTTGACCGCACGTCCTGCAGCTCTGAAACATGATGAAAAAAAAAGGCTCCTAAATGTGTTGTTTTTGTCAGTGTAAAATAAAGTTCAGTCCGTCACCAATGAAGGAAAATAAATCTAGACTGCGCAGTCATCAAGTCATAACTGATGATAAATAATTTCACAGCAGTTAATATTTGTTATAGTGATGGATAAAAATCAAGATTTTCTTTGTAAACATTTATGAGTTCTTTATTCTCTTGCACTATACCAACTATTTTACTGTTAACATTTATAAAATTTGCTTTTTAACATCTAAGTTTCACTTTTATTTCTGTAAACAAACAAGACAAAAGTTTATTTTTCCAGAAATATTTGAACAGGCATGCTTATTTTTATTTCTCTTTCTTATTGTAAGTGACATTGATTTGTCGCCGCAAACAATAAATTCATTTTGTAACTAATATCTAAATTCATAATTAAATATTTACTCTGAATGTTTATTAAATTATAGGTGCTTTTATTTAGCCAACATTCTATTATTTTGTTTTGAAAATGAAAGAAATTCACGACTGTACATCAAATCTTTTATCATTAACCTTTTTCTGTCAGGAGGCTGAAAAATAATCACTTGGTGATTTTTTACTACTTCAGTAATTGTTCTGTGCAGAACAATTTGTAGTTTTACCACACCTGTTACAAAATTTTTATTCAATATAGTTCTGCTTTTTATAGTGTAATATTTGCTGTTTTTTTGTGAAGGTGAACACACACCAACAGTATAAAATAAAACTCTTTTATTCGACTGATAAAAATGTGTCTCTTTTAGACAAGATGCGCTTGATTTCTCACCTTATTGTGCTTTTAAATGAACTCTGAGATCAACTCACCACCTTGGTTTTGCACACACCGCCATCCACTTAATGACAGACACACACAAATGTGTGCAAATTAGCATAGCTGCACACACAAGCACACTTACACCCATCAATTATGCTGTTCCCCGGCGCCGGAGCGCACACACTCGCTACAGCAACTAATTAGTCTTTGTCTCTCTGATTTTGTTTATTATCTCTAATGTTGGAGCCTGGGGCCTTATTCTGTGAGATCAGCAGTTTTCTAGCTGCATCAAACCCCCAGAGCTTTTTTCAGGGAGAGGAAAAACATTAAAAAATATCATCTCTTGTGTTGCTAAAAAAAAAAAAGAAAAGAAATGAAGACACAAGAGCTGGAATGAGACAGCTGAGGGAATAATCACGGACGTGCTAAAGGAAAGACAAAATTCCAGCGGTTTTACAAGGAAAGTATCAGCCAGAAAAGGCTGTAGCTTCTTCCAAAGAAAGGAGCTCCTTAAGAAACTGGGAGACAAAGAAACCCACAAACAAGGTGAGTCCTTGAATGACTCCAACATTGGATCACGGAGGACAGCTAGAGGCCAAGAAGACCTTAAGGAGGGGCCGGCCTCCGGGAGGGTGAGGGGAACGCCAGATGAAAAATGGAGCAAGGGCAAAATAACAAGCAAGCACATAGCAGGTCAGGACCTTCACGGTTTGTATGTATGAGCGAGTGTAAGCTCTTTCGGAAGGAACTGGATAGAAATACCTCCAGAAGTTCAGCACGTGCTTCCAATTCCTTCAGCTCCCAGAAGAAAAACAGAAGAAGCGTTTAGATTAGGGGCGCAACAATTAATCGACTACTGTGATTATGTTCCAACCAGATCAATGTGTCTGAGGCAAGTTTTTAATCAAATATATTACTGTAATATAATTTAGATATATTGATTATAATCAATATTGGAACATACCATTTAGTTTGAAGCAAAGTAAAAAACTATGGAAGCAAATCAGGACCAAAAAGATTTGAAAAAACTGATTGGAATTCAAGCTGAAATGTTGGTGTTTGGCTAAAAACCACAATAAAATAAAGTGTCGGAAATTTTCTGCAATTCTAATATAAATTTAATTATTTTCAGCTACACATTTTCTCTTTTTAAGTTTTAAAACTCAAATTTTCTGTTTCAAAAATTGCGTACAGGCAGCGCTTACAAAACAGTTCGAGCTCGTTCAAAGTGGCACTTTGTTGTGTCACAAGGGAGCGTCGAAAACGCCATAATGCTTGAATAAAATGGGTAAGACCAAGAGATAACTCCACTGGTTAACGCAGCTGCACTTGTACTTTTTCTCGCGCAAGAATTGTAAGTTCACGGTATACACAGCGGCGTTTTTGGCACTAGTGTGACGTAGCAAAACGACAAGCTAGAGCAGCGTTCTGGATGCGCAGTTTATACGCGATAAAACTTTGCTCTTTATGCCCGTCTTGGCACAACACAAGACTATAGCAGAGACATGACCGTAACTTTCCAAGTTTCCAGAGTCGGTGAATGCACCAGGACTGAGGTTACCACTGTCATCGATTTTGATTGGGTGCCATCATAGCCTCCACACGCCAGAACGGGACCAAAAGTTTCAAACTAGAAATTTTCAGATTTGAAACAGAGAGAAAAAAAAAAAAGATGAAAAGTGTAAAAAGGATTGAAAATGCAAAAAATTTTTGAAGCTGAAAATTTGAAGCTAAAAATAGTTAAGTTGATATTATAATTGGAGAAAGTTTCAGAAACCAATTTTTCAGCTTGAATTTTCACGTTGTTTTATTTGATTTTCAAATCTTTATGGCCCCGATTTGTTTCCATTAAAAGAAACAACAAAGCACCATCACATGAAACACTACATGAGCAAAAAACGGTGAATCGATCAGTGGAAACACTCTGAATATTGCAAAGACATGACCATGCAGTGTGGTAGAACATTCATGTAATGATCAGTTTATTTTGATGTGGAAAAACAGTGATTTTAACTTTATGAAACTAAAATGGTTTAGATCAGTGAATCGAATCATTCAAAATAAACCAATGTTAACTTATCATTATTATATGAATCGTATTGTTAAATTCTGTCGTTTTTTCGTGTTTCTGCAGCTCTTTCAATCGAAAGCAGACTCGACGGCACGACGATAAGATGCTCCCGCCACTGCTGTCCCCGCTATCCGACGAGCCTCCCAGGAAAACGACCTGTGACAGCAGTACTCCCATCAGCCAGGAGGGCGGCGCCCCCGGGAGGTTGCCCTGCTCCTCTGCCCCCACCTCATCCTCCTGTCACAGACACAAGAGGGGTGAAGGAAAGGCTTCCTCACACGTGAGAAACGGCATTGTGAGTGCTGCTAACAGATCACTCCACGAGCGGTCACATTTTTATTTAATCCTCATGACACTGACTTGACTGACGGCTTCACGGCCGGTGTTTAACTATGATAATAAAAGTGCCGTTTAACCATTATGGCCATAATTCATACGATTGGAGCCACAGGTTTAACTTGCCCTCTTTGTGACAGGAAATGAACTCCCTGGGTGATAAACTGTGCGGAGAAGGTCACCATGCCAACAGTCAGTCGGACTCTGAGGTTTGGTTGGAACCAACGATGGACTCTACTGAACCTCGCAGACCAAAGCTGTCATTTACTGACACGTATGTACAAATACACACGTATGAATCAAAAACATGAGAAATCATAAGCAGTTCGAGCAAAAAGGTTCTTTTAGTTCAAGAACGAGAAAAAAAGGAGTTCTGCAAGGATCAATATTGGGCACACATTATTCTATTTATTAATAATTGTAAAACAGTTGTATTAAAAGTATTTTGTTTTTGAAAACAACAGATTTTCTGTGCAGTAGAGAACATAAACACTTGGTCAACTTTTAAACCAGAAAATATGATTTGATAAATTACAAATCTAACTGGTGTGTACCAATTAGTAACCAGATTTTTTTCCCTTTAGGTTTAGAAAAATATGATTTTTGTTTTTACTTTAATTTTTAGAAACACCTTTATTTTTTTCCAGTTACTATCTGGTGTGCACTAGTTACTATCGAATGCATATAAATGAACAATTTGCAGGATTTTTTTTTTACTTCAAAAAAAAAAAAAAATTACTTCAATTTAAAAAATAAGAAAATACTACTTTAATTTTTAGAAAAAATGTTTTTCAGTTACCCCTCTTGTGCACACTAGTTACTATCTGGTGCGCACCAGATAGAGAGTGAATGAATGAAATGGTTTATTTAAAGCAATCAGGTAATAATACATTAAATAACATATCACATAATGAATCACAAGTAGATCGCCTGAAAGGGAGTGGAAGGAAGTGAACTTATATAATCCCACCCAGCTGGACCATACCATTTTCTCTACATGAATCATCAATATCCGGTTCAGGACTTAATATCAAATATTTATACTCTACAATCATAGATTCAGATTATGGACCCTGAACCGGAAGAAGTAGCCAGAAATGAAAATAAATTTGTTTCCAATATTTAGAAAAAAAGGATTTTCCTTTTTTTTCTACTTTGATGTCCCTTTAAGGGGCTCCAAACTCCTATTGAATTTGTCACAGTTGTGCCTCTGACTATAGTACACATCTTACAAAGTTACCTCATATTATTAGTGTTTTTGACACATAAATAATTGATGAATATTTCATGTTGAGTTTGAGCGAAAATAAGTTACATTTCTGTTTGCAGCAAAAAACTTTGACTCTTCACAGGTCTGATGTGATTTTTAATGGATCTGGTCAAAGTAAGACTCTATGCATGAAAGTGTCTATATGAAATGAAGTAGATGTTTATGCAACTGCCACTTTATGTGAAAAAAAAAAAAAAAACGAACTTCTGAATTGGGGAAAAAATGTTTTAGAAAATCTGCAACCCTCCAAGCTGAAGTCTGAAAAAAGATCATTTATCTTCCTGCTTATTTGTCCCAGAAGGCGTCTGCATTATTCATGAAACATGCTTTGCTGTAGTTTCAAGGTTACACTTAGCCTGAGGTGTGTGTAAATGCTGAATGTGTGCCTCAGCGTTGTTGATGGCGATTATGTACATCACTCTGGATCCTCCTCTCTTGTTGTTAGTTACAGTTTAACCACATGCCGTCTGTGTCGTTTCCAGGGTCCGCGGTGCAGACTACTACATGCAGGAAGCAAAGAGACTGAAGCACAAGGCCGACGCTCTGGTGAGATGCTCTGCGGCTAAACACGCCAGCGAAAATCAATCAGGAAAAGTTTCTCATTCATCCGTCTGCAGCAGATGGTCCCGCACACAGACGGCGCTAACGTCCAGAGTCTAGACTGGAATTATATGTGCTCCGTTAGTCTCTGTAGAATGAAAATCTATTTGGTATCAAGGACTGTACTGTATAATTTGTGTTATTTATTGCACCGTTTGTCTCCAAGGAAACATTGCAGTCAAGGACTGATGATGTCTGCAAGATTATACAATATCAGAAGGATTGCTCGGTCCTCCCCAAACAATGAAACAAGATTTATTCAACTTGTTATTTATGTTACGTTTGCCTGTTGTGTCCTCAGATTTGTCTGGAGGATTTCTGTCTTAGAAGGGGATTATTCAGAGCAGCGTCATTAAGATGCTTCATTTTTATTTTTGGTGCATCTCTGCTCACTGGCTTCTCGCTTCATCTCCGTCGCTCGGCTTCTGTTTCTGTCCGTCATCCTCCCCTTCTGCCTGCAGATGGACAAATTTGGGAAAGCGGTGAACTACGCAGATGGTGCCCTCTCCTTCATCGAGTGTGGAAACGCCATGGAGCGAGATCCACTCGAGGCCAAATCGCCATACACCATGTACTCCGAGACTGTGGAGCTAATCAGGTGTGTGCTTTTACCTAAGACAGCCTCTGTTAATCTGTTAACCTTTGTGCTAACGGTTGAAAAGTTTCAGTATGTTAAAAGTTATTAAAAGTCAACTGGTTGTGTCAATCAGAGGCTCACAGTCATGGAACTCTTGTTAGAAATTCTGCCTCATAATCGATTTTTCTACAATAAAATATTAGCCAACAATATAAATAAAATAAAAATGTAAAAATTGCAAGAATAAATTCAAAGATTTTCAAGTTGTAAATTTAACATTTTGCATTTTCATAAGTTATAATTGAAGAATTTATAAGATTGAATTTATAAATGTATGAGTCCAAATCTTGTTAACCAAGAAAAATACAAACAACGAAAGAAGAACTAAAATTGTGTTTCAAGAGAGATCATTATAAGTGGTCACCTCAGCATTGATTTTAGTCTTTTAGTCATTTAGTGAGTCAACATTGACTTATTGATGGTTCTTGACCCACAAAGACTCTGTCATTTACACCATCTGCAGTATAGCTGCAGAGATCCAAATGCATTATGGTACGTGGATACTTATAATAAAGCTAAAGTCTGATGAAATCACTTTAAATGGGGAAAATTGACAAATTTAGTTTGTTTGGAGGCTTACAGAACCAAATGTTTTTTTTTGTGTTTTTTTTTTTAAATAGGATGGCTTTTATCTTGTGAAATGTGGATTTTTTTTCTCATAAATGTACAACTTTAATTTCATAAGAAAGGGACTCTTTTTCCTTATAGCTATACAACTATTTTTTTTAAACTGGACTTTTTCTCTCAAAAGTTTACAACTTTGTTCTCGTAAGAAAGGGACTTTCTCTCACGATTTTACAACTTTAGTCTAAAAAAAGTGGACTTATTCTCATTATTTTACAACCCTATTCTTGTGCATTTTTTATTGTTTCGCATACTTTTTATGATTTCATTCTCGTATATTAAAATTTTTTTTTTCTTTGATGGTGGCTCCTACACTTGTAATCTTTGAAATGGTCTTTAAAAACTGGTTAAATTATAATCCACCCAGACAGATTATTTTTGTGAATTGTCTGGACTTGTTTACTTATTTGTGATATAATTTTTGATTCCTGTGTGACGCCGTTTGATCAGTTTGATCACAAACAATGTATGATTTTTTTTTTCTTTCTAAAGCACCACCTGTTTGAGTCTTATTATTCTTACCTGCTTAGAACAGAAACATTTGCCAACTTATACTAATACGGAGTCTAACGCTGACACGTCGATTAATGCACAACGTCCTGATTCAAAAAATTAATAAAATAAAATAAAGTCAGACACTTTTTTAAAGCTTAAACAGTTTAGGGTTCGATGTGAGTCACGAAGAAAAAGCCAGTCACCGTCGGAAATTAAACTATACCAGAAAAACATGCAGGACTGATGATGAATGATACTATTTCATTGTTTATGGATCACTTAGCTACTGCTTAGGAGTCCTCTTAACAGAGTAATACATTAGATATGTAATATAATAAATCATAGCATGTCCATAAGACATCAGCAGGCGTTGCATAATTGTTTAACAGAAGGTTTCTCTGCAACTGTTTATTTTAAAGCTCCTTGAAATGGATGAGTTGGATCTTTCTGGACTTAATGGATAAAAAAAATGCATTTTAGAATATGTTAAGATGTCACAATCAGAAAATAATTATAATTGGACAAGAAGGTGACGTCTGTTTCAGTTTCATGGTCAGATAAATGCAAAGTCAAGAGTAGTTTTTGAAATGTTTTTCAAATTAAAAGCACAGTACTTACATGTTTCCGTGAGACCGAGTTGTCAAACTCATTTTTAATTTGCAAGTGAGGATCAGCATCATGATCACAAATGAATGGATGAGATTTTTTTTCTACCTAAAGAACCACCAGGATTGAACCGACCAAATGTCTTCCAATATTAAATTAACCTCTAGTGTCCTACCAGGTGCTTACAAGTATTACTCACTAAAACAATACAAATTTTAATATTTTTCTGTACCTTATTCTAAATTTGAATTATGAATCACAAATTCTGACAGCACAAAATGTCCTTCACTAATGTGATTTTTTATTGTTTTGAGAACAGACTGCACTGGGCATTGGTTAGTACATTTTCTTTCTTTAATATACTAAATACGGTGAATTCTTAGTTAAAATAACTGATTTAATTTAAATAGAAGCAAAAACATCAACAAGTCAGTTTTAAATGTAGCTTTTATATGCTTTTATGAAAAAAAGGATTTCCTCCTCTGTCTGATTTCACTCCGTTTTTGCAAAGTTGATGCATAAAATTGAGTTTGATTAATGCATTTTAGCCAGGAATAGTGTGTTCAAGTTTTTTTCATTTTTTCAAAAAGACATTTTACAAAACTGAATATGTTTTTGTTTTTTTTAATGAAATCATGATTGATATTAAGGCCTGTTTGATCTCAAGTTCTTCTCAGGTTTGGGTGATATTTTTCTTGTTTTCTCTCACAATAACAAACAAAAAGAAAAAAGATTTTGCGAGTTAACTGGCAATTCATTGAGTCTGAATTCCTACTTGGAGCACTAAAGAGGGCATTAGCCATTTTTTTGGGGGGGGGTGGGGGGGGGGGGGTGGGGTGGGGGGGGGGGTGTAATCCAAATGGACAATTCCAAAATCCAGTATCCTAGAAATTCCTCTGAAATCTCTGTGGAAAAACTGGTGTACCTCCATGCACACTAGATTAGCAAATATAGAACACAATGTATGGCATTTAAGGATGTCTCATGTAAAAAATATATATATTGTATCAGTGGATTCTCAAATGGATTTTGTAAAATTCACATATTTATTCTCTTTTTTTTTAAATTGGGGATTTTTATCATTTAAAGGAAAAAAATGTGTGCATGTAACCCCTGTGCTATCTCAAAGGGTCCAGATGACCCGACCCTTATATTGTTGTGGGATTCTCACGTGACAAAGGTGGACAGGATTTTATGTCAACTACAGACACCAGTGAAGAAAAAAAAAATCCTTGCAGGAAAACAAAAAGTTCATTGCGCCGTCTTGTGGGGTCCAGATGACCCTACTTTTGATGTAAACAACCTAGGATAGCACAAGGATTCAATTCAGGGTATAGAATAGTCACAATCAATATATTTTTTTAGTAGTTTGAGAGTAGCAATATCTGTCTCTTGGGGGTCCTGTTATAGACTCGTGTGCCGTCCAGGTTGTACCTTCACCTTTCAGGAGCTGGGGATAGGCTCCAGCAATCCTGTGACAATGACCAGAATTAGTCAGGTATAGAAATGAATTGATTTTCATACAGGATTTAGAATTATTAAAAAAAAACCCATCTAGATTTAATTAATACGAACAATCTGAGTTGAGCTTTTTCCTGATTTTCAGAATAATTTAAAAGACATTTTACAAGACGGAATCTGCTTCAAGTTTCTTCTCACAAGGACTTGTGCTATTGAATCATCGTGGCATCTTAAAATCTCAGGTTTTTAGCTTTTGAGAGGTTACAGTTTGTGAAAAAGCTAAGTGCAGCATAGGGCAGACGAGTGCTGCTGAGGGTTGATGGTTCGGTGGTGGAATGACATCCAGTCATTCAGGAGAAGTGTTTGAGTTCAAGATCTGCTCGTCTCATTCATCCCGCTGAAGTGCTCTCGAGCAAGACACCAAATCGCTGGCAGCTACAGGGCTGCAGATCAGTATATTGACCTCTAAACTTCTCGAGGAGACATCCGGAGAACGGATGAGCATTTCTCTTCAAAGATCAATAGAACACAAAGGTAGAAGTCTGGATTCTTAAAGCCGCTCCGTGGAGTTTCATTTTTCACTGTGGAGTGTTGTTTAAAGTTCAGGAGATCAGCATACCCAGCAGGCTGCAGATGAACCCTTCACTCCTTTCTTTTTCTTTTAATAAAAAAAAAACCCCTCACAGGATGAGAATTGTTTTCCTCCACAGAGCTGGAGAAAGCTGACCTGTAAGCTTGTTTCGCCCCAGGCCACTTTCAACTTGCTGCCAAAGAGCTGTCAGAGTTCACTTCCTGCCAAATCTGAGCTGTCACAAAAATAATTCTTTTAGCTTTTATAAAAAAAATAAAATATTTTCTGGGGATTTTTTTTTTTTTTTAGCTTCTTTAGATTTCTTTCTGTATAAGTGGAGAAAAATCCGCCATATTTGTCTGCAGGTACGCCATGAGGTTGAAGAACTTCACCAGCCATTCAGCCACCGTCTTGGAGAAGAGACTAGCTGTGCTGTGGTAGGACTTTCTCCTATTATATGTGTGTGTCTGTGTGTGCGCTGCACTATAAGTATTCATCCATCATAGGAAATACAGCCTCTCCTGCAGCTCTTACAGACCATAAGCTTTTTTGATGACACAACAATAAAGTATCTCTCTTTAAAGGTTATGCGTTCTAGTGCCTGAAACTAATGGAGAACGCTGACAAATGGAGGTTTTAACTCAACTAAACCGGTTAATGAGAAAAAAGGACAAACAAATCAGAGGGTTGTCCAGAACTCCTCCTGCCCCCAAAACCCTCGGAGGAAGACCCCACTCTGATTTATAGTTCCACCGTCATTTATGATCACATAGCGGTCAAATGCTAAATGGATCAGAACCAGTTTGCTTTTTTTACAGAAACAATAAACAGAGTTTAAGAAATGATCCAATTAGAAAACTGTATTTGGAAATTTAGAGTGACAATAAGCTTTTCTTGTGATTGTGTGCAGGTCTACATCAGATATATGATTGGACCAAATAGAACTTTAGATGAATTTTTTTTTTTTCTACCTAAACTGAAGATTATAAATGCCTTTTATACACATTTTTGGCGTTAACCCTTTAAAACCAGAGATGAGATCGAATTAACATGCACTCTGACCCACCATAAGTCTTTGACTGATTCTGACACAGATCAGGTGGCTCTCTTACTGGCTATTCATTGGCTAATGTAAAATGTTGCATAATGGAGCATGGCTGCTTTTCTCCACTTCTTAAATCAGCCAGAATAAAGATTAAATGCATAAACTGTTGAAGAGTTACAAGAATTTTTAACACCTTACGTTTTTAGATTCCCCGCGAAAATCAAGGAAAATGAAAAATATGTATGTAAATGCACATTTTATATACATATTTGTACTTTATTTGACTCAAATTATTTTGCACAGGTAAAGCAACACACGCTAAAGATCTCATTACACTTAGAGATTAGATTTTTACAGATTTTTACTAGATTTTTGGCAAAGTGTGGCCTATTTTTACCCCATATTAAAAACTAAAAAAGTAAAAATATCTAAAATAATTTTTTATATCTTGTCATGTAAGTAATATATTTTTTGTAAATAAAAATAAACAAAAGATTAATTGGAAAAATAAAATAAAAATAATTTATTTATGTTATTTTATCATTAAAATAAAATTATATTTAATAAAATTAACATTGATCAAAATTAAATAATAAAAATTAAATTAAATGTGCCTTGTATGGAGCGACTGAACCTTCCACCTTAAAAACTCCAAAGCAAAGAAGATCCCGGTTTCTATGGAAGGTTAAAGCGATTTGTCAGTCACAGAGGCGGATAAGAGCATTATGGGCTTGCAGCAGGTGATGGGTCCCTGTTGGGGGCGAGGACACTGACTCCGCTGACAGCCGCCTGCACAGAGACTGCAGAACAGGTGCTCCCATAAGAAGAAACAAAGTTATATAACCTCCACTGATTCTAGATTAATGTTTTTTTTTTTCCAACAAACAACCAAAATTCTTATAATCTCCCATCAAATCTATTATAATCCTCATTAAGGCACAATAGTACAGATAACTCACACGGACACTCAACATTTTTGATTTTAGTCTTAAATTACTTTAAAAATATTTTAGTGACATTCTGCTTAATGGATATAATCGCATTAATCAAATTTTTGTTCCCCTGTTTGAAGCCTTTCTTTGCAGATGACACGACAATAATAAAAAGGGAAGAGCCTTTAAAGGGGAATTTGTGCAGAGGATTCATCTGCCTTTTAATGCTTGTGTTTCCATAGTAACCGCTGTCAGTCTCTGCTGTATCTGAGGATGTTCCATCTGAAGAAAGACCACGCTGTCAAGTACTCACGGTCGCTCATGGAGTACTTTAAGGTAGTGTGCACTCACACAAACGCACACAGACGCACACAAACCGTCTCCCCCTCCCCTCTCTTCCATTTTCTCCCTCTGTGCCAAACATTTAAAGCCAATTACAGTCCTTTCAAATACATTTCAGATTCATTTTCACGGTGCCTGTGCATCAATTTTGCATTACTGTATTAAATTCCCGTTCCCTCTCCTTGATATTAATGTATTAATTAGCTCCATCAATCATCACAGTGGATTGTTGAGGTTTAATGTGCTTGTTTTGAATAATTATGTTTAGTTTCATTAATTACGGAGGATGTCGTTATCACAGTGCATTTGCATTGATGGGTTTGGTCCCTGGGAAGCTGTGCATATGCGAGCGGGGCTGTGTACACACGCTGCGTGTTGACAGAAAGTCAAAACAGCTCAGAAACAATCCAAGCACTTCTGTAATACACTTAGTCACTACACGCTAGTGTGAATTTTAAATTCACATTTGAGTCGACGCTCAAACCTGTTTACACAAGAGCTGGAAAACTTGTCAAATACATGCAGTAAACATTAATTCCAGATCCTTTAGGACTTGTTCTTTTTGGTTTACTGGGATAGAAACGTACAATATTACATATTTAGAAACTGTTGTGTTTCGTTTGTAGCATAATTTTAAGTTAGACCCACGAAATTATTTTAATCACATTTTTATCAATATTTTACTTGTCTCAGGATCAATGATTGAATATTTTAGAGTTGATTGACCAGGACTGTTTTCTACTAAAACATGCAGTAAAGATTCTCTCTTTTCAGGCTGTAGCAGCTCACTAATCTCTAGAAAAGATTTTGTGGAAGAGCTGGGACACCTCCAGATTCATTAGAGATCAAAAATAATGACGAAAACACACAACTATAGATGGCCTCTCTTATTGTGGACAAACCATTTACAGTTTATTGGGAGAAAATATTGGATTTTGGAAAGTATTTGACTCATTTCACTTCACTTATGGTTGGTTAAAACCTAAAAATTGCATAAACAGGTGCTCATGTGGCAAAGCTAGAAGGTTCATTACCAAAAAAAAAAAAAAGCATAAAATGCCAAAATAATCAGTAAGATCACTGTGTAAAACTATTTCGTGTTAAGAGCAAAATAAAAAAAAAAAAAAAAACACAAAGAAAACTATAATTTTGCTTTACTTACTGGTGACCTCTGACAGCTACTACAGATAAGAGGCAAAAAAACAAAGCAAAACTACAAACACCTTCTCACATAATTATGGTAAACAAGTTATTGCTAAACTTCTGCAGATTGCTATTAGATGGACTCAAAACTGTCTGAAAAAATACACAAATGAGAAAAAAAAACACAAAGTTGCAAGAAAATAGAATTTTGGTTTGCCTTCCACTAACTTGTGACAGCTCACAAAACAGTAAAGGCAAAAATATTGCTAACAAATAAAAATATCTTTTCCCAAAATTTTGATAAGCAACTAATTACTACACTGCTTCAAGTTCTGACAATGTCAACACAACATTGTGGTAAAATACACACATTAGTGGTTTAAAGATAAACACTAAATTGTAAGAAAATTCTAGAATTTTGGTTTACCTTCCACTAACCTGTGACAGCTAACAACAACAAGTATTACAACAGATAAAACCCAAACCTGCACGCAATTCTGACTGAGAAACTGACACATAAGGTAAACACATAACAAAATGAGAAAATACACAAATTGGGGAAAAAAAAACAACAGAGTTGCAAGAAATTCTGGAATTTTGGGAACTCTTCCACTAACCTGTGACAGCTCACAACAAGTTGGAGGCAAAGGTATTGTAAAAAATTAAACACACCTGCATGCAGTTTTGACTGACAAATGGCTACAGGATGTAATAAGGTAGACACACAGCATCATGGGGCAATACACAAATTAGGATAAAAAAAAACTAAGTTGCAAGAAAATACAAAAATAGTGGTCTAACTCCCGGTAACCTGTGATAGCTCACAACATGTTGGAGCCAAAAAATACTGAAAAAAATAAAAATACAAACCTGCACACAAGTTTGATTGACTAACTGCTACATAAGCTGGACACACAACATAATGAGATAATAAACAAATAAGGGGAAAGAAACACAAAGTTTCAAGAAAATACAAGATTACTGGTTCACCTCCCGGTAACCTGTGACAGCTCACGACACGTTGAAGGCAAAAAATATTGAATTAAATAAAAAAAACACACCTGCACATAATTCTGACTGGCAAAGTGTTAAAGGTTGTAATAAGGTAGGCACACGGAATCATGAGAAAATATACAAATTGAGGGAAAAAACAACTGTTTAGCAAAGTATTATTAAGCAGGTTGTGGTTAGGAAGACACACAAAAGTTGTGAAAAAAAAACTCAAATTAGGAAAAAGCAAAATCTGCCAAAATACTAAATTTAGTGAGTGCTTTACTTGTGGTCAAAACTGCAAGAAAATATAAAGAATTTAGTCTATGATGTGGATTTTTTAGGGTAAAATAATTTAATGTTGGAAGTACAATTTAAAAGGAAAAAATGGTGAATGTCCACAGATCTGTGACACATATTTGAGGCCAAAAATTGCTTAAAAAAAATGAAACAAACTCAGTTTTGATGATTTAAGTTGATTAAATTGTATGGATTTCTCAAAGAAGCAACAACCAATGACTTATTAAAAGCAAAAGATTACAGAGAAAAAACAGTTATTTGGCAAAAACTGGCTAAAATTGTGAGAAAAATGCACCAATAAGGCATCGCACTGTGAAGTGACAGATTGCGACTAATTGGAGGTTCAAATGTGTGAGAAAATACAGGGTAGTATCTTATTAAAGTGACACCACATGACTAGTTAAAAGTGTAAAACTGGGAGAAAATGCACAAACTGGGAGCTTTGAGTGGTCAATTACTAACATCAAGATTATAAATGGATCAAATTACTAACGTATCTCATCTCACACTTGTGATCGCACATGAATTGTAAAGAAAAAAAAGACGCAAGTGGAGAAAATTGTTAGAAATTTTGCAAATTTGTTTGTGGCTCAGAAGCGGATGAATTGTTCAAGTGGGAAGAAAAAAAACAGAAAAAGGGAAAGAAAGTTGAATTCTGCTTTTGTTTTTCTGTGACAGCTAATTACTAGCTGTAAGCACAGAGTAGTGAGAAAATACACACAAGCTACAAACTAGCATGAAAACACACAAACTTACTGTTTCTGGCATCATACCAAGATTCCACTCAAGGTTTTTTGTTTTTTTTTTTTTCTTTTTATAAAATAACAAGAAAACGCAAATTAGGGTAGGGAAAGTTTCAAGAGAGTGCACAAATTAGGAGAAAATCTACAATCTCTCACAACTTGATGAATGTCAGACATGGAGCAAATTAAGTTTGCATCTCCAAAGTAAACAAGCAAAACACTGACTATAAAGGGTAGAATCCCACAGGTATGATACAGATTATAACTGGCTGTCGGTACAAAATTGCCAGATAATTCACAAATTGGGCTGGAGGGTCTTCCTGGGCTTTGACAGCTCATTTGTTGGTGCTTTTATTGGAAGTAAATGTGCACATAGGGGCAGTAACCTAAAAAGATACTACAGTTAGAGATTTGTTTTGTCCAAAAGAAAGCAAAAAAAAAAAAAAATGCAAGAAAATATTTAAATTCAGTGATTGTCTCTCTGAAATTCAACAGATTTAAAAAGGCTAGAAAACTTAACTTTTCAGCTCTATGGCCCTCATTTGAGGGCCTGAGAGCCACAGAGAGGATTGTTGCTCAGTTTACAACCTTTATTACTTTTTTATGCATCTATTTTATCATGTTTTATAAATTTACTCTTGAAATTTATCAATAAGAAATTTTAATATTCCTTATTTCAATGCTTTTTTGCTTTTGTAAATACGTTTACTTTTTTTTCTCATTTTCATTTCTTGGGCTTCCTCATTTGGCTCCTCCCCCTCTCCCCCTCTCCGAATAGCTATTCAGAGAGAGAGATGTCCCAACTATTAGCGTTTCCAACAACCAACTTTTTTTTTTCGTGCTCATCATATTTCTCATCGTCTATATCCATCAGTTTGAGGGGGGGAGGTGTAAAGGTGGGGGGTTTGAATGGGCGTCTGGGGTAGAGGCCCTATTTTTGTGCTTGGTTTATGTTATTTATGTTGTTTGTTTTGATTTAGTGTAAAGCACTTTGTGTTATGTTTTATATCTAAAGTGCTATACAAATAAATATTGATTTGAAAATAGGTTTCCATCTTTAAAATATGCACACGCTTTCAGAATTGATTCTAACACTTCAGTTTTTTCTTGTTGCATGTGTGTGCTAATTTTAAAAGTCTAATGAAAATGATGCATTAACTGCATATAGACCCAAAGTTGACTCTGGATCATCTAAGACACTAAATTTTGCAATTTAGTGACAGTTGTTTGCAATAAACCTGAGTTCATCTGACAATTTTATTTACATGCTGCCTAAAAACAACATGTTCTTGTGGCATTATTGCTGATGATGGAAGATATATTAACAAAATTATTTGTATTTCTGAGTATTTGTTTATTTAAATTGTTGTGAATGAGGAGCAGACAAAAAAAAAAAATCTATATCCTAGAAAATTTTTTTTTTTTGGCTAAAAGGGGCACACTCATAACTTAAAACCTTAAAAACCAATCGGAATACTTTCAATAAAAAAAGATCCAAATATGATTGGAATGGTGCTTCACAAACACAGACATGAAGATATCCCAGCATGCCACACAGAGATGGTTTCACGAGGTTCAGTTAGAGACTGCTGATGTGGAGCTCAAACATCTTAAAATCAAACTTTTTAAAAAATATCAGCAGTTGAGCATATGTAGCAGCTCAAAAATAAAGAAAAGAAAAGAAAAACTTCACAGGGATGTTTGTCAATTTGACCTTATTCTTAAATAAGTATCATAAAAAAATAATTTTTGAAGTGTTCTCACAGTAAACTCATCCGTCTGGAGGTCAAATTGTTTTTTATTTTCGTTTGTTTTTTTTTTTAATATAAAAATATAAGGAGATTCAAGGATAAGGACTTTAAAATGCTTTTGCAGGACGTTTTCTGATCCGGCCTATTATTGGTCATATTTTTAAAGAAGCTTAATGTTCTGAAACGCCGCAGAGCCGCAGACGCCGGGGTTTAATAAATGTGTTTTCTTTTGATTCAGAATTCAGCCAAGAGTTCCCACCAAGCGCCCTCTCCCTGGAGGACCAATGGAAAGTGAGTTTGCGTGCACTCTCACTCACACACAAGAAGAAGTATCACCCCTTCATTCACTTGGATAATTGAGAATTTATAATTCAGCGGAGCTCCGGTGCAGAATACCAAGCCGCTCCTGACAGCCACTTGCTCAAACAAACCCCTCAGGAAGCAAATAAAGGGATTGATTTGTTGTAGATGCGAGAAGCAGAAGACTGGAGGGGCCGCCGAGTGCCCGGTGAGAAGGAGTGATGGAGGGAGTAATGATAGATAGAGGAGGAGAGGCGTGGAGGAGCTGCGGATGTGAAACTAATGAGTTTGGACAGCTCTGGTGCTGCACAACAGCAGGACGGGAGCTCTGGGTTTGTGTGTGGCACCGACTCAGACACAAGTCGAGGGGGTCACGAAGGGTCAAGGCCACAAAAGAGACATTACATCACTGCCAGGGACCCACGTCCAGCTGTGCAAGACGGGGAGAGCACTTTGTACAGACATGTCCAACATAACTCCTCTGGTTTCATCATGAAAAACCCTCATGTACTATTTATGTTTTATCTCCAAATTTCACAAAAAATGTCACAAGTTAGCTTCAATATTGTGTTTTTGTTTAAATCCCCTTAAAGAGACAGATTCTCATTAAAACTGATCAATGAATCCTTTAGATTTGATACTTTAGTTTTTTTTACTGACCAAAATATATGTACATTTTTAAGAGTTTTTCACATAAATTTTTTCAAATTGATCATTTTAGCCTGATTTTGTTTTGTTTCCCATTTCTTATTTAAAGCTGTCTTTTAAAAATGAACATTCATTGTTTTCCTTTGAAGCTTTTACACTTTCCTAGATGTAACATCCATCTATGAGCAAATCAGCTGGAAATCAAAAATAATTGAAATCTTTTGCTGTATTTCTATATTATTTCCTAAGGCTCCCCTTTGTTTTCTATTCTGGGCTTGAACACATTTCTGTTTTCTCAAAGGGTCAACGGGACCCCGTCGCCTCTTTCTCTCAGCCCGTCTCCAGCCAGCAGCGGAGGAGCAACAGGAGGAGGAGGAGGAGCGTCGGGGTCATCAGGAAGTGTGGCAATCCCCCAGCGGATCCATCACATGGCTGCCAGTCACGTAAACATCACCAACAACATCCTGAGGAGCTATGAACACTGGGAGACGGCGGACAGATTGGCCACCGACAGCCACGGTGAGACGATACGTCAGAGTTCTCGGGGTCAGAAGTTTCAATTATTTTACTTTTTCCCTATTTTAGGATTATTTCCATCTTAAACTAAATAAAATGTGAAAAATAAATTTCATGCTAATTAAATGTAAAAGAAGGAAAATTGTGGATTTCAGAACTGTGGTAAGTGGGTAGATATTTCATTTATGTTTCAACCTTTTTATAGTTTGACATTGGAACTAAAAAAGCTGAATTGTTGGAGGTTACCAGCAGCTGACTTGGATGCAAATACTTTTATTTTTGATCGAACCTCAAGCTAAAAGGAAAAACTATTTTCAGAGTTTATAGACTATTAAAAACTCAGTTCCATTGAAATTGGAAATTTGCATTTCACTTTCTCATTGTGTGATATGTTTTATTTATTTATTTTTACAAAGTGAGACAAAAAAAATGGCATTAAGGTATTTGTAATAGATGAAAAGAAGATTTCAGTTCGTATAAAAATAAATGTTTAAAAAAGGATTATTAAACCCTTCTCAATATTTGATCCTGTCTTTACTTAAATATATATTTATTTTGTTTTTAAACTAGGAGAAATACAGAAGAGTACATTATTATTATAGTTTCTACTCTAAAGAACACGATTTGTGCGTCAAGTTTAAATGTTAAGTCAAAATTCTGAGGTGGGTTGTGCGTTTTGAGCGTTGCGACACATTAAGAGTTAAAATAAAGAAGTTTGAATGTTTTTTCTTTTAAGGTTTACTTTAATTCTAAGTTGCATGATTTTGACAGGATATATTTTATTTTATCTTAATTATTTAAGGTTTAAATTGATTTATTCTGGAATAATGGTTGTGTGTTTTTTAAAATAATAATAATAATACATTTTATTTATATGGCGCCTTTCTTGGCACTCAAGGTCGCCTCACAGTACATGAATAAAAGCATAAAAACACAGCAATAGCATAAAAACAAAACCATTAAATAACAGTGAGTCAACAGCTAAAATCAAAGGTTAAATGCACTGCAAAAGAGGTAAGTTTTCAGGTGTTTGGAGAATTGATAAAGTGAGTCCATATTTTGAAGATCAGAAGGGAGGGAGTTCCAGAGTTGTGGGGCAGAGGTGCTGAATGCTCTACCCCCCATGGTGATGAGACGTGATCGTAATTTATGTTAGAAGAATTAAGTTTTCAAAGTTTAGTTTTAGTTTGTTCAATAAATGTTTATCCTGCTCGACCCCCGACCTAAGGATTTGACCCCGTGTGTCAAAAGTTTTCAAAATAAAATACTTTAAAATCTACTCAATAAGGATTTTTTGAGACAGAAGTTAAAAAAATAATCAATTACTTGTAATGAAGTTGATGCTGCAAGGTTGAAAAATTTGGGGCGCTCATGTCTTTTTAGTTCAACTTTATGTTGCATGATGCTATATTTTCAAAATTTAAGGAAAAACTTCTATTTTTTTTTTTTTAACAATCTCAAAATATTTGGTGTCAGATTCTTTTAATTCCTGCCTTCAGCTTAAATCTGTCTAAACAAATCAAATCTAAGAACTTGTTCTTATTCTTCCTTTTATTCAAGGATGAACGGATTCAAACCTGTCACAATAAAAGCACTTCACCTCCAACTGTACAACAAAAGTCAAACCAGCCTCCTTCAAATAGCAGAATCCCCGGGAGGTTTGGATGGAGGGCTCTTGTGACTAAAAAGCCTTACCTGTGTTTGCCTTTTCTAGCAGAACAAAAGCCCAAACAGAGGCGGTGGACGTGCGGTGCGTTTTAGTAACTCATCTCTCCTCCCCCCTGCAGACTTCTTCCAGGAGCTGGACGCCGTCATGGAGCCTTTGAGTCAGCAGAGCAGCATGACCGAGCTGGTTCGTTACGTCAGGCAGGGACTGCACTGGCTCCGCATCGAGGCTCACCTCTTGTAAAGACTGGACCTGAATCAAAACACAATAAAACAACAGAAAAATAAACGAGCCTCTAACCCTGGCATGATGCTACACTTCCCTTCAAACATGGTAAAGTACCGACATCAAAGCAAATATATTTATGGAGCTCAAACTAAATTAGTTTGAGCAATAAATGACGCATCTTTTTTACAAATGAGTTTGCTGCAGATTCTAACAAAGAAAATGCAGTTTAATCCTCAACTGAAAAAAAAAACATTAAAACTAGTTTAAAAAGATAAGTAAAAGACAGATGACTAAAGGAGCTTAATGTGGGCAAAGAGCTCAACGGACGCTCATCTCCTTCAGCAGAAGACCAGAAATATGTCAGTGATTGGAACGAGGAGTTAAAGCCTCGGGCAGATATTGATCCGAGTGGAAAAGGAGCAGTCCAATCCATCAGATAAGGACCACAGTGGTAAAGAAAAAAAAAAAAAAAAAAAAAAAGCTGCATTGTGAACACTAAAGCCCAGTTAATGGAAGCTGAGGTCAGTCCCCCGGCCTCCGTTTCAGTCCATCGTCAGTCTTCAAAGACGCTGACAAGCAGACGGCGTGCACAGCATGAACTCACCCTTCAGTTACCTCTGCACCCATGAGTCACGCTCCAGACTTTCAGTAACGGGAATAAGTCACGGAAAGATAACCACAGATGGAACAATTAGATAGTAAACAGTTGAAAAATGCTTCTTTGCAAATTAATTATTGATAAGAACAAAGAGTTTGTTTTAAAACATTTGTTAAAGTTATTGCCAAAGCTGGAAGGGAAACACTTTGTTTGTTTACACTTTAAACAAAGATGAATTTATATAAATGAATGAACAGGATTCTTATTTCTTCCACAGAAATGGGCTTTTGGGTGGAATATGTTAAAGAAACGTCACCAAGTCATACAGAATTTTTTTTTTTTTTAATCAAAAACGAGAATTTGCAAAACACATCCCATGTAGAAACGTTCAACTACCAGTGAGAACAACGCAGATTTAACGTATTTTTCTTCTCCTAGATGTCATGAAAAATGTCCTCTAAAAAGTTCATGGCTTCATCTTTGATTTATGCTAAATGTATTCAGAGTTTGATTAATTCTTCCACACTAGTGCTGCTTAAGTATGACAGAATTTACAAGGAAAACATAAAACGTATATGGGATTTATTGATTTAATCGATTGGTTGGTTTATTTTAAGCAATATACATAAAAAAAACAGGGAAAAGGGAATAAAAAATAAAACATACATAATTAGATCAAAACTTTTTTGAAATTGATTAAAAAAAATAAAGAAACTGATTCCAATTTCTCCTGATCACAATTAGAGTTTTACATACTGTACACACAAGTCCCACTCCAATCATCTATTGATCCATTTTAAAAGTGTTCCACAGTGGTCCTAGAATTATGATTATGCCGCTTTAGGACATAGGACGATTTGTGGGCGGGACATTTGGTATGGAGCAACCCCGCCCCCTCTTCTCCTCCCTGTTGTGGGGCTGAATCAGGAGCGTGTGGCCCGCCTACTTTCAAGACTTGATTATTTTCAAATAGTATTTTTCCATCTGCTAATGATTCACATCAATTTGAATAAAGAAAAACTCAGAAATGCAGTTTAGTTTTATTTATATATTCCCCTCATCATTAGAAAAATGCTACAAAAACACATTAAAAGCACAAGTTTTTGTCAGAGTGGGTGTTAAAATATACTTATTGTCAAACAGTTTGATTAATGAATTCAAAAATAATAGAAAAGAGCAAATTCTTAATAATCCTACAGGTTAGGGACTGCCTGACAACACTTTATGTGCATTTTAAAGTTCATTGAACACATCTGTGGTTTCTGTAGCAGGTCACATTATTTAAGTTGAGGAAGTTTCTCACAGCTGGACTCTTCTCCATCTAAACACTGCATCTTTCTGGTCCTTTTTCCTGCTGGTTTTGGGCTTTTGTGACTCTCTACTTAGTCATTTCTCATGTAGCCCATAAAAGAGTGTAAAACACTGATGAGGGATAATTCCATAAATTAGTATGATTTGGCTTCAATTTAGACTCCCCCACATACACACACACACACACAGACACTCACACACTTGCAGAGGCAGCACACTTCTTCCCTGCTTCCCTGATGTCAAAGTACACCTGTTACTTTGCAAAGCACTTACCAAGATCAACTGCCAGGACTCATGGTTGTTACCCGACTTTTGCTGTGTTGTGTCGTTAGTGTGTATATGTGTACAGCTATTTGTCAAGTCTATCCCAATCATCTCCCTCCACCCAACAATAATGATGTTTGTTTACCATGATGTACAGACTGTGACTCCTGGAAGCGGTGTTCCTGTTTTTGAAGTGTCCTGCTAATGATTTATTTGTAAGTGACAGGAAAAGTGACACGTCCAAACCGTTCACAGCCACGTGGAAGAGAACCTGCACCCTTTAAATATCAAGGTTTTACATGCCAGTAGATTAAAGAATCACTGAACGTTACCAGGACTTAAAATAAGCCGACAAAGACCATTTCTTTGCTAATTATATCACTGTGATTGTTGAAAGGGATAGTAGTTAGAAAAGCTGAACAGGAAGTTTTATTCTGAAAGAGTTGCTAAGCAAAAATTAACCCTGTCTTTGCAGCTTAAATCTGTAGAGAGTCCCTATGGGAACACAAATCAACAAAAACATCTTTTTAAATCAGTGCTAATTTCTTGTGCACCTGAAAATCCCTGGTGCACACCAGAAACACCTGAAACCATCTGGTCCACCCATGCAACCACCTAGTGCGCACCTGAAACCAACTGATGCACAACTGAAAACATCTGTCGAGCACCTGAAACAAACTGTTGTGCAGTGCACCTGTAACCATCTGGCGCACATCTGTAACCAACTGGTGCCCAACTAAGACCAACTGGCGCCCACCTCAAACCATCTGGCCATCACCTAAAGCCAACAGGCATTGGTTAAAAATATCTGGTGCACACCTGAAAACTACCAGGTGCACACCTAAAACCAACTGAGGTTCCCCTAAAACCAACTGACGCACACCTCAAACCATCTGGCGCACACTTGTAACCATCTGGCGCGCACCTCAAACCATCTGGCCATCACCTAAAGCCAACAGGCATTGGTTTAAAATATCTGGTGCGCACCTGAAAACAACTGGTGCAAACCTCAAAAATATCTGATGAGCATGTAGAATTAACTTGTGCATGCCTGAAAATATCTGGTGCGCACCTAAAACTAACTGGCGTATGCACCTGCAGTAAAAACAACAAAGTTGGAGTCTCATGTGCACTTAAATTCTGAAGTTTTTTTTATTTAAATGTCCCAAAATTGCCTTAAAAAGTAACCTTGAACTTTTGTGTCTCCCATGTAAAACCTCCTGTTTACAGCGTGCACTTTCATGCTTACACATGGCTGTTTACATGTTGCATGTGGTCACAGGCTGCTTTTACACAGTGCCAAATGTAAAGTTTTTTTGTTTTTTTTTACTCTTTGGGGTACATTTAAACGTGGAGACTACAATGTTTCTCCATCATCCGTCGTCTCATGTGCTGCAAAGGCTTGAAGTATGCTTTTTCCGGTGTCTGTATAAACATCGAGCATGTTTTTATTTCACTTCCTTTCACACTCGCTGAATGTGTATGAAAGACTTAAAAAAGATAGAGAGTGAAACTCAAGTGCCTCTATTTGTGTCAACTTTGAATTGCTCTATTTATTTAAAAAGAAAACAAAGAAAATGGATCTAAATAATTTTCCATACCATATTGGTATAAAATTGAGATGTTTTTTTTTTCTTCATAAAAAAAAAAAAAAAAAATCAAATGTTTCCATGAGCTTTTGTACTGGCGTTTATGATGACTCCGGGGTTTGGCTTTAAGACGGGAAACGAACCAGAAGCAGCTGCTGCATTTCCGGATTTGGGTTTGTCTGAAATGCCTGAAACGTTGAAACCATTGCATGCAATAAACGGCAGTTTCAGACTAATAACAACTGTGTACAAAATGAGAAAGCCTGCTCATTTTTTTTTTTTGACAGTGTCAGTACTCAACTGAAATCAGCCTCTCTGAGTAAGCGCATTCTGAACAAACATGCTTAAAGACTTGGAGAAATCAATATTTGGAAAGGAAACTCCATTTATTTGCTGGTGTTAGCACAGGGGCTAAAATGGACCGGCCGGCCTCCGACCTTCTGTACTTTTCTTTTGAAATGCTTTTTCTTCATTTGCTAATAATAAGACAAACAGCCTGAAAACCTATCATACAATAGCTTTCTTGGTTAAATAAATAAAAACACCTACCAGGAATCCATAAAAGTATGGATTCCTGGTAGAGATGCAGGCTTTTATTTTTTCTGGAAAGAAGAATCTTTTATGCTCTTTTGTTTTTTTTTTTTAGATGTACTCCAATCATTTTTAGGAAAATATTGATAGAGAATGATCAAAGATCCATAAGTTATTAAAAATGTTCAGTTATTTCATCAAGTTTTTATTTCAAAGCACCCTTAAACACCAGAGCTTCAAGTTCTATAAATTACCATAACACTGACTGTTAATTCCAGCAGATTCTGAAGCTGACAAAAGCAGTTTTGTGCTTTTATTCAACACTTTACATTCTGAAAATCAATTTACAATTGTTTAAGTGTTAAATAGACATTTTAAAGTCCAACTCTGATCGTCTTTTGAGCTATGATGGAAGAATATCAAGTGGTCTTTTAATTATGATTTTGCCAATTTTTGTCAAAATATCTCTTTTAATCTGTTGTTTTCTTGGACATTTGTTTCAGTTGTTCATTAGGAAACCACCTCAGAGTTGTGGGTGGGAGCGTTGGTGTCGAGCAACCCCGCCCCCTTTTCCGTAAACCATCACTGTGCTATCCATTTACATGCTCTCCTACAGGCTTAGAGATAAATAAAACTATTTTTTGTCCACTCCCAATTCATAATGATCTAGAAAAATAAGCACTCAGAAATGCAATTTTTATCTTAAATATATGTCCTCCATCATCCGAACATGTGAAAAACAATTTTCATCAGAGAGTTTTGGATAAACAGAGGTTATCAAGCAAGTTTCTTTGTTATTTTGCTTTAAAACAAAACAAAATGTCACCAGAAAGAACTTTGAGGAGATATCAGAATCCGTTTGATTTACATTCGTCGTAAGTGGTGAAGTGTCCAAATCCAGGCCTCCAGGGCCAATGTCCTACATGTCCAACCTGCTCCTTATTGGCTAAACACACCTGATCCAGGTAATCAACAGCAGATAAGACAGGATTTCTGGAAAACCAGCATGAGGCCGGCCCTCGAGGACACAGCTGGTGTAAAGGGTTGATGGGTTACAGTAGTTTAAAAAGAGTCTTAATTTGTTATTACCAGTGACATCTCCGGCGTTAAAGGGTTAAAGCTGTTTTGTGATGAACTTCTTAAACTCCACACAGCCTGCATTCCTTACTGCTCAGTAAAACTGTCAAAAAGTTTATTTAATGGATTCAAACGTTGAAATTCTAATCTGTCTGGTAAAACATCAAGACCGTTACAGACACTTCATTTAAAGTCAGTGTGTGAGTACACTCAAACTTTTTCCAAAGCAGAATTTCCCAGCATGCCCTGTTCTACCGCTGACATCTTATTAGATCTCTCATTAGTTCCTGTTGCATTATCACAGTTGTCAACATGTTTATGAAAGACAGCAGCAGCAGAAAAACATCACGGCTGCAGTGATTACAATAGACAGCCAAACACGGGGAGTCTTTTTTTTTTTTTTTTTTACAGCAGATGGTAGCAAGCTGATGATGCAGTGATAATCTCTCCTGCAGTGAAAAAAAACACACTAATATTTGTTTGGATTTTATAGGATCACAAATATATTTTGGGTATTTAGGAAATTGCCATAATTGCCTCACATTGTCAGCGAACTTGCAGCGTTTACAGTGTTTGACTTCTTTTCCTGTCAGTATTTAAACACATTTAAGAGAATTTTCTACCATCAAGAAATACAGATGTACAAACTTTTCACATAAAAATGTGTCATTGACCAATCTGACAGTCAAATGGAGTACTTAGCATAATTTATAGGAGTGCTTGTTAACGTTTTAAAAGAAATTTCTGATTCAAATTGTCTTTTGAATTAAGCAAAATTTGCTCCTAAATTTTAAAATGATTCTGGAAAAACAGCCTTAATTTAATACTAATAACTTAGTTTTTCAATTATTGCAATTTAGCACATATAAAATCTTTTTTATTATGTGATATTCAATGCATTTGTCACCTTTTGTAGTTCATTAATTGATTTTTTTAATTACATGACATCTTTAATCTTTAAATATATTTTAAAAAGTTAGCAATAAAACAATGACATAATTATCTCATCACGTTTCAGATGTTTGAAACCTAAATTTCCTGCTGAACTAACAAGCTAAACTTTAGAATGATTGTTCTTTTTTTAATATAAATTTTAGTTTCACATCAAGCTTTAAAGACATGCTGGACAGGAATTGAAAAAATAAAAATGCAATACTTTAAATTTAAACTAGAATTGGTTGTTCTTTTCCTCCAAATTATGTCAACTTTTAGCCTCAGGTGTTGCATTGCAAAAATGGTCATTTTTGCCTCCCTTGTGAGACATTTAAAATCACGTGGGAAATAAAAACTATATAAAGAGGAAATGACCCCAAAAACACTCCATTAGAGAACTTTTCCACTTTTCTGTTCCCTACAGCTCAAAGTAAAGTTCTTGGTCTTCATCCTAATCTAAATTTGTTGCTGCTGTTCACCAATACTCACACAATACACAGTATATCCAATAACTAGCATCATGCTACAACCTTTGAGGCTGCCCTTTTTGGATCTGCAAACCCATCCTGAGGCTGGTTTCCCTACAAATGAATAAGCAGGCTTATCTTTGTGGAAGATGTCCAAACCCATGTGACCCGACGCCATATTTCAAAGCACCAGCGGTTTGGTGTCCGACGTGAGGCTCAATAGATCCATGACTGTGGTTCTGATGTACATCACTGGTTTGATGCAACAACATAAAGAGCTCTGCAAAATGACACAGAACACATCTGTCCAACATGGATTGTAATGTAATTTTTAATGTTGCACAACTTCAGTTGTTCTGTTTCTTGTTTTGTTTTTTTTTTTTTTCCAGTGCATCTTCTGGCCTTTTCTATGGCTCTTTTTATAAGGAAGTTGTTCAATGTGATGATCAAAAGTTGTGATGCATTACCATTGTTTTTAAATATTTATTGTCTCTGAAATATGGATTAAAATCTGATCAACCAGTGATCCCGCTGTGAGATTTTGTTTTATTCTACATTGTGAACTCTGCATAAATTCACAAATGTAAACAAAAAAATACATTTAACACAAAAATCTGCTATATTCTTTAAAATAAAAGTAGAGTACCTGTGATTTTACACTATGATGATTTTCTTGTATGCACAAAAACAACAACTAATTACATTTTTTAACATCAAAACCACTATTTGACTTCTTCAATCAGTTAGGTGCTGAATGTTGTGTAAAATTTTACATTTAAGTGCGTTTACACTCCGTGTGTATGCACTAGATTTAATTGAGAGGCTCAGATCCAATCAATAATACATGCATCTAAATCATGTATTTTAGCTTATGTCCTGAAGTCTGGCGTGAAAGCGACTCCAGAGGAAAAACACTGACTTTATTCTCTGTGATGTTTTGGCAGCTTGTTGAAACGCGCTCGTTGGAAGTGTAGCTTATAGAAACTCAAGCGGTGTGAGAGCCTGATTCACACTGCTGTTATTGACTTCTCGGTTTGGACTGGTGCTGTGATCAAGACCTCTTTAACAGCCGCCAAACAGTCGGAGAGAGTTCTGATGCAGCAAACACACCATAAAACATTCAGGTTCTGATTCCTGCAGGTTTTACCTCTTAGCAAACCGCCATGAGCCTTTAAGGTGGGAATTTTATGGAGCCTCTGCGCAAGTCAGAAGTGAAAAGTTCATGTTTCTCGACTGATATTTGCAGTTAAAGTCAAATTTAATTGGATTGATTCATTTCTACCTGTTTTTGTTTTCTTAGGTTGCGTTGTTTGGCAGTTGTGAAAGCTATAGGATGCAGCGATTAACTTTCTTTATGATTCGGTTCAAACCTGGATTTTTGGGTCAATGTTTTGCTTCAGTTTGATATGATCTCTGCATTAGAAAAAGAAAAAAAAGGGAAAAAAACTCTCTCTTTATATTTGCAAACAAGCAAGAGTAGATGGAGAAAAAACCTTCCAACAAAATGCAAAATGCATCATTACAGTTCGGTGTTAATGGGGCGGGGCCTACACACATACCAACACGTGCTCAGGTGAGTGTTTCTGCACTGCTGAGATGGTTGATGGAATGTAAAAGGAGGGAGAGTGCCCGGTCTCCCCCACACTAAGATCCCAAAAAAACGGAAACGGTATCCAGGGTCCCCCCAAAACCCACAGGGGATACCAGATAGAGGAGATCCACATGCTGGGCAATCCTGTCGGGGGCCTAGAGGACCCACAGCCCCCCCCCCCCCCCCCCCCCCACCCAAACGCCAGAGAGCAGGGAGGCAAAGGGGCCCCGAAGGAGCCCCCAGCCAGAGAGCAGGCACACAACTGAAAGCCCCAGCCCAGGTGTCTGTTGCAATCTCCGACCCCAGGTACAAGCCAGGGCTCCCGAAAGTAGACCCGCCCAACGCTCCAACACACCATCCCCACAGTACATCCAGAAGACACCAAGGACCCCCCAAGGAGGAGGACGTCCAAGAGAATTGGGGAATCCCAAAGAGTGCTGTAAACATGCCCTGACCAGGCTCAGTTCTGTTTCAAACTGACAATTGTGTCATTCCAAGTGAAAACCCATCTGAAGTCCATCCATATGCAAGTTTATATGTTCGCTTGCAAGTGAACTCTGATGTGGTTAATCCTAACAGGAGGGAAGCGTGAAAGTAATCTGAAGAACAAAACAGTACATACCACCTAACTGCACCTTAACCATTTTCTTTAAAGTCCCCCTATGACAATTTAAAAAAAATAAAAAATAACGTTCTCAGTAATGCTTTAATATTATCATGAAGTTTTTAACCAAAATCCCACAATCTAAATGTCTTAAAAAGCTAGTTTTCATGTTGATCTGAAGCCTTACTCTGGAAAAAAAATCTTCTGTGTGGGCGTGGCTTTTGGAGCTGGGTGGATCACTCAAAGAAATCAGATGTTATGGGTTAAATGTATTTCAGTCCAGTATGGACTATCTTGACCATCTGCATGACTTAAGAGAAACTAAATGCACTTGCTTTCAAAGCTAAAATTAAAAATAAATAATTCAGAAAACACTTTGAGAAAATGTAAAACCACATCATTTCTGATTTTTAAATCTAATTTGCTACACAAAAGGAAAGGAAATTCCACTATTTTACATATCCAAAATTGACTTGTTTTTCAAATATTTCAATTCACGAATTTTCATTTATTCCACAGCTGCAAAAATGCAACCTCTTTTTTTCCAAATAACTTCTCTTAGAAACACAAATTGGGTTAGAAATATGATTGTTTTAATTCATAGAAAAAGGTAGAAAATTCTTCTATCCCGTTCTCTTTCTCGTCTAAATCAGTGAAACAATATTTGAAATTGACTGGTGGTTGCACCAGTAAAGCCACATTGTTCAAATGAGTGAATCAGAATTTACTTTATGTGAAATAAAAGAAGCTTATAAGAAAAATACTAAATAAACTGAACGGTCTATAAATGACAACTGGTTTAATCAGCCGGATTTTTATAGTTTAATTTTAGCCACTTTCATCCCTGATAAATATGCGTTTAAAGAAAAGTAAAAAGTACTTCCGACATAAGAAATAACCTTTAACGACCTTTTTCTTTCCTCCACTATCTGAATGCTATTCAGGTCTGTCAGAGTTTCTAAACAGCTGGACACTTTTGAGGCCTCAGGTCACAAAGACCTTGTCCAAGGCTGCAGCAAAAAAAACCACAAAATGTTCTCCAATCCCTGATTTTAACCACATCTCTCTCAGTCAGACACTTCCATTACTGAAATATTAATATTAAAGCCATAAAAATTCACAGAACTGGTTTGTTATGAGGACTGAAGACCTCGATGACACAGACAAGATCCAATCATCACTGAACATGAATAGAAAAATCACACAATCCACAGCTTTGAAAACTATTTACACCAAGACAAGATGTTTTAGGAAGTTAATTTCCTAAAATGTTTTTTGGACTTGATCCATGTACACGGAGCTCTGAACTTATGAAATAAATTGCCCCATGAAGAAAATGTTTGGCTTCTGTCTCCTCTGATCTTCGTAGCGAAAGAAAGGAAACGTTTTCATTTATTATAGAATCCAACAACTCCGGCTTATGAATGAGAACTCGTGCATAACAGTAAAACTAGTGTACAAGCCAGAAATGTTTCCTTGTTGCTTGATTTTGAGTGAATTAAAAGAAAAGTTTAAGTCTTTATTTTCTTTTTATTTCCGTCACCAATAAAATGTGCAGTTTTAACATGTTCTTGTAGCATTTTTCTCATGATGTGTAAAATAATTTAAGATTAAAACTGTATTTATTTATTCAAATTGGGATAAAACAGGAAAAGAGGAAAAAAGTAGTTTGAAAAAGCTCATGTTTGTGACCCAAATGGGCCAAAGTCTCCCTGCTGCGGTCCAAATCTCTTCACTATTGTTATCTACTTTTTGTCTCCATTATTGTTTATCATTTAGTTCTCCATGACTCTGAGATAAGCTGGTACATCGTCTGTCTGTCGTGAGAGAGGATCACTAGTTCACGTGGACATCCATGAGGTTTCTTCTTTTCTTTTAAGAAGTTTTTCCTCACCAAGAAGGAGGGTCTAAGGGCAGGGATGTCCAGTTTAGCTCAGTCTGTTTAGTTTAGTTTCACAACCAGCTATTGTTTATATTTTGTTATTGATTTTATGTTTTTGGACAAATGCTGGTTAAATGCCAGATAAGCCTGTTGAGAAAACTGTGTTGTGTAATTGGACTTATATAAATAAAATCTAAAACTACTGCATAATTAAAAGACCACTAGGAATTTTAACAACATGAGCTACTCTGAAAGTATGCAGGTCCACAAATTGTTATCAATGCATTGCTGCTATTTTTGACAGATATCGCTAAAGACAAATAATACATTTGTAACAAGCCACCTATTACGAGCTCTCAGCAACGAGGAGGGGAAGAAGGTCCTGCCCCATACAACTAGGAGGTGAATTTACAAAAAAAAAAAAAAAAGACTTTTGGGGGGCCAAAAATGACAATCATGATTAAAAGACCACCGGGAACGCTTTTAAAATAGATCAAAATATGATCGGAGTGGGTCAACACCATGAGACTCTGAACCTTTAAGCATTCTACTCTTCATGTATAATTCAACAACGTACTGCATCCTATCATGATCTGGACATGAACCACATCATTCTCATGAATTCTGCAGCATAATTGGGAAACTTTTTTTTTTTTTAAATCATCTTAACACAAACTGAGGCTCTGATACATCTGCATGGTGGCTCTTGATGCCTCAAATCTTCTCATCTGCAGTTATGTTTTCCTTTTTTTTTAACCACTTTTCATTATTTTTGTTTTCTTTAAAAATATACCTTTAAAGACTCACCTATTTCCAAGCTGCCGGTCATTATCTTCTGAATGACTGTCAAGTCTTTCTCTGAACTGTTTGGTCCAACAATGGAGACTGAAACCTCTACAGGTGTTCTGAATTATGTAATCGTCACATCCTGCTTCTCTCTGAAGTTTGTCATGCTCAACACTTTTGATTTTCATTTAAGTTGAAAATAAAATAAAATGTCACTCTGTGGATAATAAATTTAAGGAATAACATAGAGATTTAAATGTGATAAAATGGTCGCAGGAAACTAATTTTACAAGTAATCTCATCTATGACTGAAAAACACAAAACAAATTTTTTTTTTTTTTTTTAAGGGACACAAGATAAAATATTTTACAATTGTGATAAATTACCTCAAAGAGAGACACCTGTGGTGGTTGTATGGTATGAACTTTAAAGGAAGCAAAAACAGAACAGCTCCAGTCAACTATAGGTGGCAGTAATGTGAAAAATAAGTCAAAATCTGTACCTTTTAGTCTACAAAAAATGAATTTTTTAGAGAAATATATACACTTTTGATCATAATGTACTTAATGAAATGTGCTTCATGTATTTACCATGTTGGTGGCTTCCAAAAATCATGTTTTTTTTTAAGACGGCTGGGGTAGAAAGAGACATCTTTGAAAGATGGTTTGAATGAATTCCTCTGCTTCTCCTTCTTCACATCTCATATTTAACATGTTCTCTTAATTCACTTAGTTAGCTGTTTAGCCAGCGTGGCAGATTAAGAAAGGGGTAGGATGGGGATTAGGGATTAAGGTTATGGTTAATATAGTTAATAGAAATGTTAAGCTTCTTTTTAGAAGTGCTGCTTTGTGTTAACCCTTCATGTCTGTATGATAATGACGTTCTGGAGTGAAGAAACTTGAGATGCTGAAAAACAGATCCTGCTTTGTTATTTTAACTTTTGTTATTATAATAAATATGATTGAATTGGCCAATCTGTGTTCTTTATTTTTGACCACTTTTACACAACAAACTGTTTGGTTCTTAATTTTAGTGACACCTCAAGCTTATTTTTTATAAAGTATAATAAAAATAAGTATTGCAAGAGTATTATAGACCAGGGGTAGACAAACTTTTTGACTTGTGGGGTACAAAGGGTTCCAAAATTGGACAGAAGTGTTGGACCAAGAGCAGACACATGAAGTGTTTTTAATCAACCACTTAAAAGAAAGTAATGACAAAGAATCTGGATGAAATAATGCTTTAATTTTGACAAAATCGTATTTTAAGACTGAACATTTTAGATTTTCTATTTCAAAATTGTGACTTTTATTCTCATTTTAGTGCCAATAGCACCAATGGGTTGATGTCTCTCAGATAAAAATGTAAATTTAGAGAAATGCTGCATTCATGTGGTGTTGGAATGACTGGAAAAATGCCTGTCCAACTCGAAAAAAACACAAACATCAGAAAATAAACAAATCTTCCAACACAGCATAAATGCAAATTAACTTTCTGCACCTAAACAAATTTATAGGGCTCCATAAATGTGGAGACACTGGAATTGCAAGGAAAATTAAACACTATTAAGAATTATCAATAAAAATTATTCAATTTTGGCAGGGCAGATTATATAACGGGCCATAGTTTGACAGCTAAGAAATGTGTAATCGTCTTAATTTGATTTTTAAATGTTTACAAATAAAAGAACCAGGTTAAAGACCCAGTTCAATGAAAGTCTTGTTTTTTGGTATTTTTTAACACGTTGCATTTTTCTGATCACTGAGGATATTTATAAAGAAAATTAAGCTTAATATTGTATTCCTGAGGCTGAATAGCTCTGAAATCGCCCGCCATTTTTTTGCCCTAGTGATGTCAGGCTGGGGTTGTGAGGGGCTGTAAACTAGCGTGAGAGAGGGTAAACAAAAGAATCATGGGACACGGGGGCAGGCTTACTCCTCGTCAACAGTCCTGCATTTTGAAACTCCGTCCTTGAAAACAACAGATTTTTACACTTTTGCTAAAAACGGCATAATCATAACTAAAAAAAAAAAAACTAGGAGCACTTTTAGAAAAGATCATGAGGAGTCTGTTTTTAAGGAAAAAGCAAAGAAAATTAGTAATTTTTTAAAAATAAATAAATACTTAGTGTGTAGAGGTTAATCTACTAGTTTGACTTTAGCTCATCTCTTTGCATGAGCATCACTCAGATCAACTTCAGACATTTGTTGGTTTCTCCCGGCTCACGTTTAGACTCAGACTCAAGCGTGACGACAGAGAAACACAATGATTACACAAGGTGACAGGAGGCAGACTGTGTTCTGAACTGAAGCGATGCAGCTTATTGTACACACGCTCTTTAATGTGCTGCGCTGGAGCATCTAATTAGACAACCGGCCTGTGGCTCCAGAGAAAAACAGCTTCTCGCACAAAGTGCTCTTCAAGTCCACTTCTTGAAGTCCTCGTGCAGCAGAGAACCGGAGCTTGTTTACTATTCCTGGATCCATTCACACTCTTAAAACACAAGCACACAAACCTCTCAGATGCAGCTGAGCTAAGCGCTTTCCAAACACTCCTGTAATGTAATTGTGAGGCGCTGCCGTTAACAGAAAGTCAGTGTGACCTGCAGAAATACAAGGCCGCGGCGGTAATGCGATTACCAGTGTTTGAAACATAATGATGGAGAGTGACACAAAGACAAAGCAGATCACAGGTAAGAAGACGCGGTGAGACGAAGAGGGCAGGGCGGGAACGCAGCAGGTGAGCAGTGATGGATCTGCAATTAGATGCATTTGGTTGTGGTCAGAGATCACTGCTCGTGATGATAAATATTGATCTATAGAAACCACTGAGGCTGAAATAGAAGCTGACAGGAGAGAATGGTTACAGCAGCCGCTCATAGAAATCACTGCTTTTGAAGGCACACATACATTTTCACTTGTTTTCATCGTTGGATTCTACCATCCAGTTTGTTTTATTAACTTTTTGATGTGAAAATGTTTGTAATAAATAATCTAAATTAACACAAAGTATGTAAAACATCAAGAAAAGTAGAACTTGAAGAAGCTAAAAACACTAACAAAGTGATATGATTAACTTAAAAAGTGAAGGAAATAATAAAAAAGTCAATTAAAAAAAATTTAAAAAAAGATCAAATCAAAAATATATATAAAAACAAATTGTTATCAGGCTTTTCCCACCGAAGGAACTTGCAGGAAGTGTCAGACTCCTGGCCTCGAGGGCCGACCTTTGACTGGTTTTCCAGAAATCCTTTCTCATTTCTCATTTTTAGAAATAATTTTAAAAAAGAGCTTCAATGGCAGGTAGTTTGGAAAACAAGTAGAACATTGACTGGCCTTCGAGGTCTGGATTCTGACACTCCTCGGCTAATGTACAAAAACGCTGAAAAAGTGAAACGTTGGATCAATTAACAAAAGTTCTGTAATTTGCTACATTTAAAATAATTAGTTTGGGTCAAACTAAAATTTCGAGTTGCTTGTTAAATCAACTCAAATATTTAATTTGACATAAACTAATAATTATAAAAAAATAGAGAACTTTGGTTAATTGATCCAACTTTTCACTTTTTTCAGTGTAGGCTCTGTGCTGCTGTTCAGTCTTACAGCAAACATGTGATGTGCACATTTTTCAGTGTAGGTTTAGCCAATGGTTCTACTTTCTCTTCTTCATTGACCATTACTAACGCTTTTCCACCACTTACAGTTGGAAGTGGCGAAATGTTAAAGCCGGGCAAATCTTGCAAATTTTGCTCCATCTTTTTCTCTCACAGCCTCATTACAATATACATGGTGTCATATAATTTCAGCTGCAATTTACAAATGGTTGGCACTTAAAACAGATGCTATCCATACATCACAACCAAATCTGAGTGCCTGATCGATTTAACCTGATTTAACTTTCACCGAGTGTGTAGTAGACACACGTTTTTGTGTCTAGAGCCCAAAAGCAGTCATGGATTAATGCTAGAATTTTGAACAGGGAAGGCTAAAACGCGCAATTACATAGACTTCTTATTGGAAGTGGACATTCGGACGCACCTTGCCGAGCGATCGTAGCCTGTCAGTCAAAACTCCGCCCCTTTTTGGTGAAAAGTTCTATTTTGAAAGAGCCATTGATCTGTCTCCAGCTACTTTTGATATAAGACTTTGAAGAAACTTTATACAATTTTCACCCCAGATTAAAAAAAAAAAAGATTTTTGAGGAACCAGGTGACTTCAATAAACTTAATTAGGCCAAAGGAACCGATGATGAATCCATCAAACTTTGATTATGTAATACTTTAAATGTAACAATTACAAAAAAACTGTTTTATATGACCCAAACAAAAACAAAATATAAAAATATTGTAAATGATAAAGTGGAAAACTTATTAATGAATTTAAAAGCTGATGTGTAATTTTCATTTAAAAAATCAGAACAAGGAAAAAATGAAAATGAAAAAAAAGAATGAAAAAAAAGAATCAGGATAACAATACTGAATAAAATGAATATACATTTATATTGTAATAAAAGAAACAGCAGGCTAATTTAAAAAAAATGGAAAAATAAAATAGAATTTAACTATATAAACATGAAAAGGTTGAAAATATCAGAAAGCAAAATAAGTTAATTTCTAAATTTCTAAAATATATAAAACTCATCACTAAAGTTGATAAAAGATGTTTTCAAATCTCCTCAAAAGCAGAAGCTCTCAGGTTTTTACAGAGATCGTTCCACATGTGACAACCATGACCATGAAATGTAGCTTCAACTTTTCTGGTCATAACTGTTAGCAAAGCAACACCTGAGGGTTCTGTGAGGTCAAAGGAGATCTAAGAATCTTTAAAGTCAAATTCTTGGAGCAAGTGAATACAGAAAAACCCTGAAACACCATCAAGACGAGGTTCTGGTCTTTGACTCTCCATTCATGACCAACACGGAGCGCCTGGAGGTGCAGCGCTCCGGTGAACACAGAATCTTTCCTCTCACACCCGTCTGTCAGAGTGCTGACACAGCCAAAGGGGCAGTGTTGAATCCAAGTGTCAGGAGGTAACCATTAAAAGTGGGGTAAAAAAAAAAAAAAAAAAAGAAATAATTGGAACAGGTATAGTTGGCAGGGATTCAAGAGCAGCTCTGTCTTTGCAAACATTTTTTTTTTTTTGAGTTATCATTTGCTGCCTGGTGACTCAATTTCAAGCTGACGGCTACAAACGGTTCTGCATGATTGCCAGGAAATTGAAAATGGTTAAAAAAAAAAAAAAAAAAATGGAAGCATGAGACGGAATTCATACAATGTTTGGAAAAGCAGTTCCAAAGCTGTTAAGCGCAGACAGATTCACTGTGGATTCATGCACTAATTAACTCGTTTTTGCTCCGGGTCCAAATCTTTCAGGAGCAGAGAGCGAGTGTTTTCTCACCCCGAGAGAAATGATTGGACAGACCAAGTCCCACGGGAGCCCCCCCCTCCTCCCCGCCTGTGCTGTGGTTGAGCGGGCAGCCGGTTTCTGAAAGAAGAGTCAAGCTTCGGACTCTTTCATGCTGTTTCTTGAAATCATTGTGTTTTTAATATGTTAATTTTTCTTGTATCGATCAATGACAAATTATTTTTTGCGATTAGTCGACTAATCAGGTCATGCACAAAGTGGATGTAAAGCACATATATCTTAACCATCATTAAAAATAAAGACAATTAAAATGATAATTTATTCAACTTTTAATGAATCGTGCAGCATTCATTAGTTTCTGGTATTAAAACGAGATTAAATTGAATCAGGTCGGCATCTGAAACAAGGAACTATTAAGATAAAGTTTTGGTCTCACTGACTCAAATATAAAAAAATTAAATTCTTTGGTGCTGAACACTTACAACTTTGTTCAACTTTATTACACTCTAACTGCATAATATAAAGTCAGTCAAATATTTTATCAGTCGACTAATCGTGGCAGCCCTAAAGAAAATGAAGCTTAAACTGACATTTTTGAGCGTTTCCCAATTTAAAACAAAGTGAATCAGGAGAAGACGCTGGAAAAAGTTTGTAAGCTCCCTGCTCCACTCCATTCTGATATATCTACTCGCAGTAAAATAGATCCATGAACGTCTTCGTTTTCCTCGTCTGTACGGCTAAAAAGCTCTAATATTCCTCACCCTTTTTGTTACATTGGTAAAGTTAGGGTGTGAGGGACTGTAAGCTAGCAGGAGAGCACGTAAACAGATGGATGATGGGGAAGGGGCGGGCTTACTCCACAAAATAGACCCGCACCACAACTCGGGGGCAAATTTCTAATGCAGAAACTATGCCCTCTAAAAAGACATTTTTATTTATTTTGGCTGAAAACTGCATGATTTAAAAAAGATTAAAAGAAATTCAGAGTGAGTTTTTAACTTATCTATTTTATATTCTCAGAATAAATATTCAAAGACTTAAACACCTGCTGACGACACATAATTCATTTGCATGCCATTAGTATGACGGAAAAGTTGACAGACCAAATCCATTCTGTTCACCGACGTTCCTGAAATTAAAGCTGAAATTGCTTTCTTTTTCAAATTACAGCTTCGAAAGGAGAAAAAAAAAAAAGAAAAGAAAAACCTGTCATGCATTTGAGCAGCAGTAAATGTAACTCGGCAGCGGCGGCATTACCCGTTCTGAATTGATCCGAGCTGACGGTTTTCTAGAGGGAAAAAAGGCCCAAACAGCTGCGAGTAACAGCGAGATCAAATGGAAATGTGGAGCAGTTACACCGCAAAAGTGCAAATCCCCATCAGCTGTTGTGACTGAAAGCTCGAGACGACATCAAAGCTTCTCTGAAGCTGGTTTGTCCTTCTCTTTTTCAGATTCTCCTGCTTCAGAAGAATTCAGAACTTTAATGATTCGGGAAAATCTGAACACAAGTTCTCCAGAAGTGTAAAGCAGCAAATGTTCTCATAGAAATGATCAGTGATTTATAGCAGCAACTATTGATCCTGTAATACTGGAGAAAACTGGCAGAGAATTTAAACATTTGGTGATAAAAAACAAAGATTTTCCACAACATTAAAACTAAAATCCCTTCTTTTGTAGCTTCTTCCTCCTCTCTTTCAGGCGGTTCACACCGCTCCTCTGCTCGTCTTCATGGCGGCCGTCAGGTACCGGAACTGCAGCTCCATTCTGCTCTGCAGACTCAGGTTCTGGAGGAACACGCCAGCCAATGAGCTCAGATCGAAGCGGGACGCGCTCCTAAAGAGATGAAGCGCTACCTGAGGAAGGCTCGCCATCTTCCTCATCATCTGGCTGTGATCAAAGTCGCTGTAGACGTTGGCGTCCTCGCCGGGGTCGTCCTCTAGGATGTACAGCTCTCCGGCGTGGACGTCTGACACGTTCGCCTGTGAAACGCAGAGTTCATATGAGGACGGGAAACCAAAGGAGACACCGGAGAGGAAGTCCTCACCTGAAAGGTGTCGGGGTTGAAGCCCAGCCACAGAGTGTACCTGTAGTCCCAGGTGCGCAGCGAGTAACCCATCACCTTAATGTCTTTCAGATCAGGAAGGTCAGAATTCTCCTAAAACGAGAAACTCAGAGGTTACGTCTTCAGATGGAGGTCGTCTCTGTTGTCAGGTGAGGCGGCTGATGAGCGGACGTCAGCCCGAACGGCCACATTTCCCGAAGCCGGAGCGGAGCTCATGCATATTTACGCCCGGGACTGCGCTCTGATGGCGCCGGCTCTGGCAGGAGGGTCAGGGAGCAGCGGCGCGCAGACGGGAGGTAAGTGACTGACCTTCACCGCTTTTACTTCATAATCAGTTTACACAATGATGAAGGAGCTTCGTGGAAGGAAGCCGTCTTTGCCGGTACCTGCGGCGTGTCGGCGGGACGCGGGTACTGACTGAAGGCGATTCTCTCCGCGTTCTTCTTCTTCTCTTTGTGTTTAAAGCTGGCGGCCAGACTCTTCCCCTCCACACACAAATCCACCTGAACACAAGAGATCACAGAGAGCCTGACTCAGAGTCCACGTTACCGAGGTGACCTTGTTACATGTTTGATGTAGCATGAGAGTCTAAATCAGTGATTTAATGTAACATAAATATTAGATTCAGGAATTTATCACGGATGCTTTTACTTTACATCAATCACAAACCAAATCTGCCGTCAGCGACTCTGGAGGAAATGAAACATTCATATCTGTAATGAAGACACAGAACCTTTAGATTCATGTGTACTTTTACAAAACAAAAGCACGGGACTTAATCATTTTGGTCCCCAAAACGCAAACATTGTTGTGTTGATCCTCGGAAGGAATTCTCTCCTAATTCTCAACCAAACTTGAAGCGTTCTGTTGTTTTTCTGTTCATGTTTAAAGGTGGAATGCATTTTACAGGTAAATCGCACGAAAGACAAAAACTTTCCTCGTACTAAACCTTAAACTTTTTTTTTGATCTTATGAAGGAATTCTCTTTTCAGAGGTCGGAAGTTTGGGGAAAAAAAAAAGTATTCTATTATTTCCTGTTTATTTGTAAAATTATTTAAGTATGGAGGATTATGGTCAGTAACGTTTTAAAGTGTGATCGTTTTCTTTAAGTAGTTTATAAAAAAGTCAAAAAGTTTCACAAAATAAAAAACTTTCTTCAGTCAGGAGTTTGATCGCTGCTGATTTAGTATGTTTGTCAACTCACAAAAGAATGTTCAGTTTTTATAGTGGGCTCATTTCAATTGAAACAAGAAAAACAACTACAAAAATCTAAAAAAACGTATTTCAGATAAGTTATTATTTGACTCATGTATGCATTTGATTCATCTTTCAGTAATATTTTCTTTTAACTGATGATAAAGAGATGACAAAAACGTTCCTAAATTGCAGGAAACTTTCATCAAAGGAATTCTCATACCAGAGATTAGGATTCTTTAGGATTATAACATTTCAAAGTGCAATCACTTTTTTAGACACATTTTAAAATAAAAGCTTCAAATAATAAGAACTTTTTTTAGAGTCAGAGGTTTGATCTTTGCTATTTATAATACATGATAAGGAGGAACCTAAATCCTATGGTGCCTGAACCCCCCTCCCCCCATACTGAAGTTTGACTTTTCTTAAACACTACAACAATTTAATAAAAATAATTAAAAAAAAAAAAAAAAGAGCTTAAAAAAAAAAATCAAGCTCAGTCTTTTTCTTTTTCTGACACTGTAAAACAATCTCCACTATCAAACATGGAGGTGGAAGTATCGTTTGGAGTTGAGGGAAACCAGAGTTAAAAACTTTGTTTGTTTTTCTGCATTATTTTGTTTTTTCTGTCTCTCATTGTTTCAATAAACTGAACTTTCATCCTGCAGTTTTTTGGGATGTTCCTCTATAAATCTGCATGGGTCTTATTCCCTCCAAATTCGTAAAAACAAAGGCTCTCCTCCACTTCTTCAGTTTCTGCTCGCGCACTCAAACTCTGAAGCATAAACTGTGAGGTTTTTCAGAACAGAAAAGGAAAATTCATCTGCAAATCGCTCAAAGGATAACAAGAAATTCTAGCCCCTTAATGCAAAATATGTTACAGATTTTTGCACAAATTGCTAAAAAGTTAAGCACGGATTTAGTCAAACTCACTATTTTTGTTTTGTTTGCTGCAGGTTTGAAATACTGAGCAAGAAAAATGCAGTGAGTCAGAAAATCTATTTCAGGAAACATCAACCTGAGAGAGGATCAGGTGAGTGCTTCATGTGCCGATACCTGCAGGGAGACTTCCGGACAGTGTTTGGGCCCTCTGAGGCCGGCCAAAGCGGAGACGGTTGGAAAGACGTCCAGCAGCTCCACCATGTTCCTCACAACTTTATCATCTGCGAGAGACATTTTCATAAAAGTTAGATTTATCAAACTGCTGCAAGCAAGGAGAGACGGGAACACAGTTTTTTTTTTTTTTTTTTTTTTAAATGCACTTTCATTTCATCACAATTGCATCACTTGTACTTGAAGCAAAAACCATCCTTAGGCAAAATATCAAAGTACATCCCTGAAAACTGTTCTCTGCAGCTCTGCATGAATCAAAGACTTCATTAAAGTCAAGTTGGAATAATAGTAAATATTTTAAACAAGCCTCTGAAGCACGTGGGGAATTTTACATTTTTTCCTTTGTGATTTCACATGACTTTAAACATTTACAACGTGCTGGAGTTTAGCAGAATAAATCTGGTTTTTGGCCCTCACTTTGGAAGCGGCGCTCTGATCCGCTGAAGACGTCTATGAAGGGAAATGACGGTTCCGTTGGTGCGCTACGGTCGGCGGTCACGCCGGGAACGAACGCGATAAGAGGCACGCGGGTCGCCACGTCGAAGTTTGAGTATTTGGCCCATTCGCCGTGCTCGCCTAGAGACCAACCTGTAAAGGAGCAAGAAAAAGGTATGAAAGATGAGCGCTCAATATACAGGGTGAGAGTAATCCATTACAAAAAAAAAATGTTTGAAATGCTGGAACACTTGTGTAATTTTCTGATTTTTGCTTTAAAAACAGACACAGAGCAGTTTTATGTTCTCCTCTCCAAAGTTTTCAGAAAGAGAAGAGATCCAGCTTCAAAGCCCAGAAAACTCAGTGTAACAACACTGCCCTCTGGTGGCCAGAACAAGGACAGCACATTCATCACTGAAAACATTTTTGTTGTTTTTAACATCTTTTTGTGGCATTTTCTGACAATACATACATAAGAAAAATTAAGCCCAAAAAAGAATGAGGATTTTTTTTCCTTCAAATCGCTGTGAATCAGGAAAAAAAAAATACAGTTTGAAAAAGAGTTTATTTGTGACATAGAAATGTCATCTGGTTCAAAACTTAGCTTTGATACTGAAACTGTTGTATCGGTAATATTAGTTTGGGGCTGTAAGCTAGCAAGTAAACAGAGAGTTCTTAGTAAAAGGGAGGGGAAGGGGGGGGTGACGTTGTTCTGCGTCAACAGTCCCGCCCACAACTCAGGGGTGAATTTCTGAGGAACTCCTGTCGCTCTGCAGAAACTGTGTCTGAGAAAACGACACAACCCTTTAACACTGAAGCTCCAATGTTTGTTCTTTGATTCTACCGTTGGTGTATAATTCAAGCAGAATTTGCTGGAATTTAAAGATTGAAAAGTTACGGTGTGATAAAGATTGTTTTCGGCTGTGTGATCAATCGATTTTATTGATAAATCAATTTTTGCTGTTTAAGAAGATTTATTTTTTTTGGGGAAACAGTCTAGATTTCATTTTCCCAACATTCTGCTTCAGAGTAAAGTTAGCCTGCACATTTCTCAGTATGCGCAGACGTGAAAACTGAAACTAGCTTGCAACAGGAACAGCTTTTTAAGACATCTGTTGCTACAAATTTGTTTCAACATTGAAAACAGAGTCGCTCTGCGGTGTGCAAGAAGTGGTACTCGAGACGAGACGCTTAGGCTAGTGGGAGCTCACAAAAATTTTTTTTTAAACTTTCTTACAGCTTATACTTAGTTCCACTTTATGTTCAGGCCAATTTCCAGAGGAGATGTTAAAATAAATCAGTTTTTGCTAAATATATTATGTAATTTGTATTTTTTGTTTAAGAAAGTAAAGGGAGAGAAAGAAAAAAAAAGAGTGTAGAAATAAATCTGATGTTTTATTCTGCAGTTTTCTACTAACCGTGATCAGATGTGAAAACAACCATGGTGCTGTCAGTTAGCCCCATCCCATCCAGAGCGCTGAGCAGCCTCCCCACCTGAGCGTCCATGTACGACACGGCAGCGTAATAGTGCTGCCGAATACCCAACTGTGAGACACGACACAGATGATGAACGCATCTTTTAATCGGAAGAAGGCAGGATCTGGAAAAGGAGTCCCATCGAACCTGAAAGTCTGTAGGAATGGGTCCAAACGGGAAGCTAACGTTGAGCTTTTGGACGTCCTCTCTCTTTCTAACATCTGTCCAGGGGTTGTAGGCCACAGCTGGAAGGAGTTTGGGAACGTCGGGGTCAGGGGCCAGACTCATTTTGTCTAGAGGATACAACTTCAAGTACTCCTGTTTTTATAAAAAGGGGAAAAATAGAAGTCATTTGCACAAAGGAAACTGTAAAAAAATAAAGTTGAAGTGTTGTTTTTTTTACCTGAGGTATTCTGAAAGGTATGTGGGGTTTATGGAAGCCTACAGCCAGGAAGAACGGCTGTTTGCCATTGGCTCGACTCTTCAGTAACCTCAGCGCCTCGTCTGTGCTCTCCAGGTCAGGGAGCGTTCCCCCGGGCTGCTCCGTCACGTTCACCGCACACAGCAAGTTGGCGTGGAGTTTCCCGTCCTCTCCTTTACACATCTGGAAGCAGTTTTAAACACAAAAAGGCTCTATTTTATTTCTCCCTTCAGTTCCAAACAGAATATCTCCAGTTATTATGCATCATTCAGCTTTTTAAACCTAAACCAGTAAAATGACTTAATTTGGGCTGATTTTAACAAATGTACTGAATCCATTCAAATTTCAATTAACAGGTTCAACACTGAATTACAATGTCATTAATTCATCCATTAATTTTCCTTAACAGCGGAATTACAATTTCAGTTAAATAAATACCAATTCATACATACATTCATTCATCATGAATCGATAAATCATCAAGCATACATTTCTAGTAAAAATTGATTTAAAAAAAAAAAAGTTTGATTTAAACTGACCTAAATACATATTTTTTTCATAAAATGTTGCATTATTACATAAAAATTTAATTTTATGTGTGTGTATTTTTATTGATTCTCATCCAAAGCTCCGTTGGAAAAGAAGCTTTAAATCAGAATTGGACCCCCCCCCACCCCCACCCCCACACGGACCCAATACATTTTATAGTTTGTATAAAGCAAATATAGTTTCATTCCTTGATTGATTAATTTTCAAAACACAAAATAAAATAGTTAAATAATCAGAGAGTGATAAAGTGCTGGAAAAAGGAGTGATAGAAGAAATATTTTAGTAAGTGTTTCTTACCGCAACTTTACAATATTTACATTTTAAACATATTATTATTCACCCAACCACAAAAAAAGTTTAGGGAAAAAAAAAAGCATCACAGTTAGTGATGTCATGCGATTAATTAGTTATGAACTCTAATTATTTGGTCTAAATATTCAGTTTTAATTGCAAATATTTTCAACCTAATAGTTGCCTTGTTTTGAGGTTTTTTTTTCTTTGAATTTGTGACATAGTGTCATAGTAAAAGATCAAAATACAACTTTTTAAATACTTCCAACCTTACTTTTACAAAAAAAATTATAAATAAATAAATAACAAAGTTCAGAGTATTTTAAATACCGTCCACACTTCATCCTGATATCATAATTGATGTACTTTATTCCACAGTGCATCACAACAGCAAGACAACAGAAAGGACATGAGGGATTTTATAGTTTCTTTTCCCCCATTTGGTGAATTTGAATATTGTGAAGACGGATGAAGCAGAAGATAAAAAGAGAAGAGAATCTAAGAAGGAGGAAATGAGACACGAGGACGTGACCATTTAGATTTTGTTTCTTCAAACAACTTTCTCTCAGACATTATGCTTTATTTATATTCTCGTTATAATCATTTTCCTCAGAGAGGAAATGGCGAGAGCAGAGTCTGAAGAAGTGACCATGATTTTCTACTTCTCTTTTTGCATATTCTGTGGAAGTAGTTTATTTGTGGCTTTGTAGATTATTTGCATTGTTTTCCATCTGATTCATTTTGATTTAAAGAATAAAATGCTGGCGTGTTCATAAATCATTGTTATATGCATCGTGGCTGTGGATGGTTTTGCACTTTCCCCACACTTTAGTTGGGGTATGGAAGTACTAGCACATAATATAACACTGTAATTGAGAGACTATTTAATCCTGCTTAATAACATTTTTAACGTAATTGATGTTCCATTACTTGAATTTAATCTAATCTATGAGGGTGTTTGGCTCGTACCTTTGCCTTCTCAAACCTAAAAGATGTTGGATGGTAAGCAGGGATGCTCCAGCTGTAGGGGTAATCATCAGAGTGGTTGGAGGCAATTCCTGGAGAACATCAGGAGCAAAAGTTGACAAAAAGGTAATGTTTTGACACAAATTGAGTCAATTTTTACCTGGATGGAACACCTTTCCCACTGATGCGGTGAAGTACCCGTTGGATTTGAAGTACTGAGGGAGCGTGGAGAAGTTTCCAGAATGGGTCCTCCAGTAGGAGTTGAAGTCATACAGCCTGGTGGTGTCTGGTCTGCGGCTGGTTAACATGGATGTCCGGCTGGGGGCGCACACAGCTTGCTGTCAAAATAATTAAAAACACAATTTTAGTTTAAATAATATTATATAATTTTGTTCCTCTGATAGATATAAATCACTGACCTGAGAAAAGGCGTTTAGAAAAACTAAACTTTTTGAAGCCAGCTGGTCAATATTGGGTGATTTAATGAGGGGGTCTCCATAGCAACCAAGAGAAGTCCTCAAGTCATCCGCCACAATGAAGAGCACGTTCCTCTTCTCTGTAAACAAACCAAATAAGGTTACTAAAGCTCACCGAAACTCGCATGGAAATAGTTTCACTTCATTTAATCCCAACAGAAACTGTTAAATTAAATTAGCGGCTAATGCTAACATCACTTCACATGACGCTGATTTACGGCAATGGGAGCTAACCGAGTTTGCAACTTCATTAAACGCAACCGGACATAATTAATGTCTTAATAACGAGACATTTCAACTAATTAAGAACAAACAGAATAATAAAAAAAAAGTACCTTGTCGAGTTTCCGCAAATAATGCCAGACTTTGAACTAACAAAACAAAAAAGCAAACATAAGTGAGCATTTTCCGATATTTGGGGAAAAAACCCGGGTTTGTAATGAAAATACAACCAAATTGAAGCAGCAAAAATCAAAACTTCCTGTTAGAGTCAACATCGCGTTTTTATTGGTCTATTTTATTGGGGGCGTGTTTTACATTGGGACACTTTTCTTTAAATTGTTTTATTATTTTATTATTTTTTTTTTATCATTTTGTATATATAAATACAATTAAATACCAATTAAAATTTTGATTATTGTGCAGCTTTCAAAATAAAAATGTGTTCATTTTTGACAACCACTGTTACTTTCTCTTCTTTTTTTTTTAAATGTTCATGACATTAAAAAGAATATAATTTTAAATTGTTAGAAATCCAAATTATTATTATTATTATTCATTAAAAAAACATTACTGTGGTCAACTTTTATTTTAAAAGACTGAAGGACGATCCCCCAACTTGACGTCACTACTCAAAGATAATAGCCGAACAGATTCTCACTCCCAACAAAATTTCAGAACGTTTATCCATTTTCATTTTATAATTTTATCTATAGATTCGTTAAAGATAAAACCTTAAAATTACATTTAAAAGAAATGAAAAATGTTAACTCTCAACAAGATTTTTCATTTTTGCTTTATTATTTTTTTTCTCTCCTAATTTGATTCATACATCTGTCAAAAATAAAACATAAAAATTAATTTAAAAAAATCAGTAGGACATACTTTATGTGTGCTTGGGTTTTAGGCAGTTTGTCATAATTTGTAATTTTTTCCCATCTGAAATCCTCATCACATGGCTATTTGTTTATTATTATTATTCATGTTGTTGTTGAATTATAATATAAGATTATGTAAGCAAACGAAATTATGTCAAATTGTTGACTTCCTTTAATATCTGTTTGAATAAGAAATAAAAAACTCAAACTGAACATGGGAAAATGTTTCGGAAAACACCTTGAAGATCATGATGAGTGGGATGTCGTCTCTGATTCGACGATCTCAGACGGAAACCGTTTCGAACATGGCGAACGCAGCGGCGAAGCGTGAAAATCTGACCATTGATAATGAAAATGCATCTGTGGAAGCTAAAAGAGTGAAAGCTGACGACGAAGGTGAAGGGAAGGACGGGAAAGAGTCTGACAGTGAAAATATTCTGTCAAGATTCAAGACATCCAGCGTTTTAAATGATTCTGCGCGGGAGAAAATCGCTTTTATCCACGGGAAGGTAGTTTTCTTCTAACTTAGGCGTCTTGTGTCGTCAATCAAACATTTAAATTACAAAATAATATTTAAATAAGTATTCTTTTGTTAGTTTGATTGCAATATTTTATAGTAAAGGAAGAAACGAGGTTGTTTTTGTGTCTATTGCAAGTGGGCATCTTAAGACGCGACAGTCACTTCCGGAACGATTTTTCAAAGTAAAAGTCGTAACTAAAATAGGCTCAGTTTTAGTATTACTCTATAACAGTGGCTTATTTATTGTTTGATCCCAATCGGAAGCTAACAATTGTGACTTTTTTATTTTGCTCAGATTGATGACCAGGATGCTGTGGTCATTGTGGAGAAGACTCCATTCAGAGAAGAAACACTTACCGAGCTCCTCAGTGGTTCCACACTCAAGCTTGAGATGAGAAATGACATCTACAGCTCCTACCGGCTCCAGGCTCCTCCTCACCTCAACGGTATTGTTATAAAAATTTCAACAAAATCCGCATGAGTTTAATCAGGGTTGCAGAACTTAAGATAAAGAGATTTCTGCTGTTGATTTTTTGCAGAGATTAAGACCACGGTGGTGTTTCCAGCAACAGAGAAACACATAAAGAGACACCAGCGGCAGGAGAGTTTCCTGGTAGAAGAGACAAGCGAGGATTATCGGTCCATCACTCTACCTTACATTCAGACGCAGAGTTTCAGCCTGCAGGTCAGCAAATGACTAACTCTGCCCCATTTGGAAAATTTTATAAACTCATAGCTTTATTTGTTTTGTTATTTTTTTCTTTTTAGTGGGTTTATAACATCCTGGAGAAAAAGGCAGAGGCTGACCGGATAGTTTTTGATGACCCAGATCCTCATGTTGGATTTGTACTACTTCCTGATCTAAAGTGGGACCAAAAACAGGTTAAAAAAACTGGGAAAGCTTCTCAAAACCTTCAGATTTAGATTTTGTTTAACCATTCTGTGTTTTGTCTTTCAGCTGGATAATTTGTACCTCATTGCAATAGCGCGCCCGAGAGGCATTCAGAGCCTCAGAGACCTGACCTCCGAGCACCTCCCTCTGCTGCAAAACCTCTTCCAAAAGGGAAAGGTGAGCGTGAATGCCACCCTGCAGAAAACCTTTCCTTACAAAATAGTACTCACATTCTTGTGAATATGTTTTAGGAGGCCATCCTGCAGCGCTACAACCTTCCAGCCAGCCAGCTGAGAGTCTACCTGCACTACCAGCCTTCCTACTACCACCTGCACGTCCACTTCACACGTCTGGGCTACGAGGCGCCGGGCTGCGGCGTGGAGCGCGCCCACCTTCTTTCAGACGTCGTCCAGAACCTCCAAACGGATCCAGAGTTCTACAAAACGCGGACGCTGTACTTCCCGCTGAGGGCCGACGACGGGCTGCTCGGCAAGTTCAGAGAGGCTGGAAAGATCCAGTGAAGACGTCACAATCAATAGTTTGCAGTTTAATATTTTTTAGGGTTTTAATCTGTAGTTTTTTGTAGAATTTGTTTGCTATCATGTTTTTGTTGTTAATATAAATAAACTGCAGGGCTATTTTTGAGTCTTTTTGCTAAAAATGATTTTGTAAACCTTACATTTCATCAAACAAGTTTTTTTTTTAAGTTGTTAATAATTGGAAAACTGTATTTCAATAAAAAATGTAACCATAAATGATTGTTTTTGTTGTAGAAAAAGATCTTATGATGCCCAATTTTAGGTTTTTGTCTAAAATAGATTCACTTTTTAAAATTACTGATGACCAGTCAAAGAAAAAATACGTGTTGTCACTGTAAACGAAAAAAAAAAAAACTTTTAAAACTGTTTTTTCAGAAGTTTTTTTCATTTGTAATTCCCACTCTACACCGCTAGGTGTCAGTGTTTCCATTGTATTTATAGAACTAAAGTGAATGTTTTTTTTCTCACAAAAAATAAGTTTCATGCTTTGTACTTTCATGCAATGTAAACAAAAACTTCTAAAAATGAGTCCAAACCAAGTTTATCCCACACTTTGGTTGATAGTGAGTGACTTGATCTTAATTGTTAGAGGAGATTCTCCAAGAAAGCCTCCTCTTTCCAGCATCATGTAGTGCGAAGTCCAAGAAACAAACGTAAAGTTTGGGCGAAAACGAAATGTTTCTGCATTTTGAAACGGCGAAAAGTTTTATAACCTTCCTGCGATGCTATGTTTCGATCCGTGACATAAAATAGTCGCAGACCTTTGCAGGAAAGTGGACTTTTATCTGAAGTCGGCTAGGCGGTGCTGCGCTTTGTGTTCGTGATGCGTTTGAGTTCCTTGTGTAAAAACTAAAACTAAGAAACGAACCAAATAAACTTCTTTTTTAAAGGAGATTTAAAATATATTTACTTTGACAAAATGAAAATACGTATTAGAGTGGATTTGTGGAGGATATTGACTGAAATTAAATGGTGCAAGTAGATTGTAAATCTCTTTTGTTTCTTTATTTCTAAACAAAAGTTTGACAAAAACTGTTATTTCTAACAAATAACGATAAAATTAAATTACTTTTATTTTGACATATCAAATATATGTTTTAACGCTATGAGTAGGACATTAAACGTTTTATTTAAAGGTGTTCAGTAAACAACTAGAGTGGGAGAGGATGATGGAGGATTTTCCGTGCCGTACTTGAACGCACCCTTGCAGAGAGGAGAACGCCAGCGCAGGACTGAGACAAATAATCCAATCATTAGTCCACTAACGGCGCTGATGTCTTGGCTCCAGTCTCTGAGGGATGACTTCACTCTGAGGCCGTTTGAGATTCAGCAGACGCCGTGAGTATCCTCCCGCCGCGGTTCGGGTCAGTGGCTGCTGTTTGATCAGTAATCGATACTTGATGTTGTTGGGTTTTTTTTTTTGTTTTTTGGGTGCTGTTCGGCAGCGGGCTCGTGTGTTGTTTGGTGAAGTTGAGGGAGGAAACGCGTGTTTCCCGTTAGGACTGAGCGTGTGGGAGTCTAATTGTTTTGGAAAAGCTGATTCAGGCTCTTCTTCTTAAAGGTCTCAGCTGATGAGTTCACGAACTCCTTAAACAGCTGGTAAGTTTGACTTAATTTTGCCTGAACTATTAAAACTTCATCAACAACCAACACAAATAAATTTGTAAGACCCTCCCATATATAAGTTTCACAGAAACTCATTTAAAAGTAGTTTAAATACTATTTTCTGCAGAAATTTAGACTTTTAAGTTACTTTTTTTTTCTCCACATTCCTCAGTGTGAGCTCAGTGGATGCAGGTCAAGGACGATGCAGCTTAAACAGTTATCTTTCACTGTTTGAAAACCTGTGTAATCCTGAGCAGAGACAGCAGCCATGCTGCCCTTCACAGGGGCAGGAAAGGAGCTGATCTGCAGGAGGAATCTGCAGATCCTCCTGGGTACACACCCGCAGAGACACAAACAGGAATCAGTGACAGTGGTCGTGGAGTTATCACCCTGAACCAGGATCCTGGAGCTTTAAACGCCGTTAATCTGGTTGAGAAGCTTGATGTACCTGTGTGCGGCCAATCATCTGTCAGACAGTGGAGCATCTAAGCTCAGATGTTCTCTCATCCTGAGATATTTATCCTATTTATTGTGTTGTTTTTACAGTTGTAAAATAAGCCACCTTCATAGAATCCTCCCCAAATTATTCCTCGTGGTTCAAATTCAAAGAAATCACAAACAGGAAGCGATGCGTTTGTTATGTTGAAGAAAAAATCCACATCATTCGAGGGGGCTAAATGCTGTTACTGCCCCCCCACACATGTCACGGGACAAAAATGTAAGGATAGACGTACAGATAGACCTACAATGACCTCCTAACCTTCCCATTCAAGGACTAACAGGTCATTTTTTCCCCTATAAAAAAGATTCTGTAAAGAAAAAGTTGTATTTTCTAATTAAAGTTCAGTTTAATTCAACTGTAAATGTGAAATATCCCCAGTCAAGTGTTATTTTTACAGCTTTCACATTCCACGCGTGAGAGTGGACTTACGCTCAAATGTCTTAAATAAAGTAAAAAGATCAACAACATGCCTCCTTAAAGACCCACCCTGATGAAGGTTTTTTCATAACATTTTTTGTGGCATTTTGGCACCTATATAAAGAAAATTAACCTCGAAATTACATTTCTGAGTATTGTTTATTTATATCATCTTGATTGAGGAGCACATGCAAAAAATATAGTTTGAAAAGATCGTATTTGTGATTTTAAAAGTATTGGTTTGATCCATTCTGATGCTGGTAGATGACAAGATCCAGGGTTGCTTTGCACAAACAGTCCTGAACGCAGCTTAAAGTGGAAATACTGACGCTCTGCAGAAACTACATCATAGAAAACAACACATTTTATGTTGGCTTAAAACGGCATGATTAAAAGACAACAATTCTAATTAAATTAGGTCAAAAGATGATTGGAGTGGGACTTGAATGCACCACATTTACAGAGTGTTCATATTTTTAATATTTTCATGGATTTACAGGATTTGAAAAGCATTTATCTCTGCATAATTTTCCTCTGAAAGGAGGAGATGGTGCTTTAGCATTCACACTGCAGGTGAACCACACCAGGGTTCACTTGCAAGTTGAATGGATGCTTGTTTTGAAGTAGAGAAGAACTGTTTTCCTTCAACGTTTACAACTTTTAAAACAAATCAGATTATTTTAGCAAATTCACACTAATGTTGTGGAAATTGGTGGCTCAAGAACTTGTGAATTTTGGTTGCAGATGGGGCAAGTTCCACCTATTGATGAAATTTAAATTTCTATGGAGCATCTTTTAATTTTAGAGCAGTGCTTTAGTTTCTATACCAGAAATGATCCAACCTTTTCACTTTCTTTCGCTTTCTTCTTGTGTGTTTTCAAGTTATACTTCTTTTGAGACGGCAAAGTATCTGGAAAAACAAATGTATCTGATGCAAATATGTACCCATTTATTGAGATAGAATCAAGGCAAAAATATCACTGATAAAATCCTGATAAATTAACCAAAAGTTTTACTGACAAATACGTGAAAATTATTATTTTTTTTATGAACTAGAAAAGCATTTTCTTTTGGAAAAAAAGCAATAAAAAAAACTTCTCATTAGGTGACAGAAATGACCGTACCCAGACTAATATAAGTACGCATTAACACATCATAAAAGTAATCATGATCCTCGGGCTAAAGTGGGTGTGACTTAGCACCAAGTTTGTGCTGTAAATATTTAAAACCAGCTGTTTTTTTAAGTTCAAGAAGTGCTTTTAATGTTTTTTTGTACTTACAAACTAATTTAAAATAATACTTGTTTTCCCCCAAATGGATGTTTTGTTTACAAGTGTTTCTCTATTGCAATTTGAAATAATTTGTAAAATGTAGTTTAGAAATAAACAAACTGCATGGAGACAAACATGTAATCAACCCAATTTCTGAAAAATATTTTTAAAAAAGGACTTTAAAGGGTCTTAAATTTGACTTAAAACGTTTAGAACCACAATCATACTTTTAAAAAAGCTGTAAAAAACTCATCTGTGACCTGTAAACTCTGGTTCTGGAGGAGCATGTTTTTATCTTCCTGCTGTGTGGGCTCCGTCTCCACCTTTGGAGCAGATGTTTTCGCTGTGATTTTAACACGAGGTGGGGTTTCTTCTTCTTCTTTTTTTTTTTTTTTCATGAGTCCAGACGGTTTGAGGATGACATTTTTGGCTAAATGAATGAGGTTCTAACTGAGGATGGGTGTCTTATATCTTTTATTTTTTTGTCCTCTTCCATCCCCGTCGAATTGAGGAAAATTCATCGACCCTTTCACGGAGCAGTAAACCTCCTCACGTTGATTGCTATTGGCCTCCCGTTGCTTCGGCATTAAACAAACAAGTGTGCGAACATGTTAACAAGGAGAAAAGTGATTGTTTTTATAGTCCCATAAAGCTCAGCTTAGACCTGAAATGAAGAAAACAAGAATAAAATCTCAGATTGTTCTGCGTAAGATCTCTTAAATGCACATAAAAGCGTAAACACACACACACCACCCAGAGCGTCAGGCTTTGCTGGAGTTTGATTACAGAGCTATTTACATTACAGCAACAGAAAGGATCGGTGGGAGGGAAAAAAAAAAAAAAAAAAAAAAAAATTGGTTCCAGATGTGAGGTGGAATTCATGGCGCAGCAGCAGAGCGAATCCCCTCCTCTTCCTCGGCGCAGAGATCTGGACCGGCCCGAATGTGCAGCACCAGAGAGTATAGGAAACGCAGAATAACCGCAAAACTTAAAAGGAGGCGTCCCACTGCAGGCGGGAGTGAGGGGAGCTCAAACGGCAAGAAGTGATGGAGAGAAGAGAGGAGGAGGTCTGGGCTTTAAAGGTTTAACTAAGTTTGATTTATCTATTGTTCTTTTTGGTGTTTTATAAGTTTTTTGAAATAACTGCTGATTTTAAATATATGTAAAAACTTTATGGAGTTTGAGCTCAAACAAGAAGTTTTAAGGAGGTCTCTTTGAGAAACAATTGTCAACAATTTCCTGAGGCAAATATATGTAAAAAAAATCCATTTCCAGTCTTATATCTTACATAGAAGCCTTAAAAAATGAAGTTTGGGATTTCCAAGCTTGAACTTCTGAGTCAACCTTCCCACAGGAGAAGGTCGAACATGTCCGTTTGGGCTGCAGGTCATTCCAGGAAATACCAACATATTTCCTTTCTTTTTTTTTTTTTTTTTTTTTTTTCTTGGAAGGAAAACTCACTCGCATTCCTGCTGGACATGCAAACAGAAAGTCATATGACTGGAACATGAATAAACACGTGTTATCCGGGGGTTTTCCTGCACATTTTTACAGGAGACTGGATCCGTTTGTATCACGTTCTTGGTTCTGTTTTGACTTAAGGAATGAGGAATTCCAACATCTTTGCACAAATTTCATCTGCTGTTTATTTTTCATCTCTCTATGGGAGGTAATGGGACTTGGTGGTTGTAAATGTTACTAAGATGGAGTGTTATCTGGAGAACTTGTTGAAGTGGTAGTTGTCTAAAAAAGGCAGATTTATGATTCACAAATGAAAAAAACGTAATTTTTTTATCTTGAATATTTTATTAGTTTCTTACATGTGTGCTGGTTGTGGTTTGTAAAGCTTTTTGGATCCTTTTTTTTTATTGCTCCCACATAAATCAGTGGTAGGGAGATCTTAACGTCTTTGGCAACGGGCGTCCAAGCAAACACTTCAATGAAAAGTTTATGTAAATGAGTGCACATTTGCATTTCAGGCTTTTGCGTTCAAATTCCTGCACAGTTACACACATTTTTAACTCAGTTTATGCACAAAACATGCAGTCGTTGTGGTAGGGTTGGGTTGATAAAATCAATTTGAATTTAACTAAGCCAAATAGATCAATAATCAATCACAATCTAACACAGAAAGCAGAAGTCTGCTAGCTTGATGCTAATGTTAAATGGAATTTCCCCTTAGGACAGCTAATACTAACACTTGGTTGTTGTAATTACTGACTAAATTAACATCTTTATACACTCACAGGCAAACATCTTTCAAACGTGGTTTAAAATACAAACGTATTTCAAACGTGGGTTAAAATACAGTTTTTTGCTCATTTTTTGCTCATCCATCTTGAAAAAAGTGTACCTCTACAGTGTGAGCTCCCCTTAGTGGCCAAACTGGAACGCCCTCCACGAGAAGCAGAACAATGTTAATGATCTGAATATTTTTGTTAGAGTATCTCCTTTTGAGAGACAATCTAACAGTGTATGTGATTAACAATCTCATTATTTAACTAATACATTTTACAGTATGTGAATTGTAGAATAGAATAGAATAGAAAATACTTTATTAATCCCTTTTGCAGTCCTCAGGGAAATTCAGGATTTTGTATCAGATTATATTATTATTGTATATTATATTATTGTATCAGATTTTGTATCAGATTATTGTAAATTTATTCAAAATACATAGTAGATTATTAAAGTATTTCTAAACAAACATATATAAATTGAATTGAGTGGATTGAGAGAATAAAATAAATTAAAAAATAAATAAATGAATTGAATCGATCCAGGATCTGGTAAATCGAATTGAATTGATTCTGGAAATTATTATGGATACTTTAGATACTGGACTTTGACCAATCAGAGACTCTGATTCGGTACTCATGAGTGGAATGTGTCTCCTTATACCCTTTCGCTCTGCTTGTTTACGTAAAAGTGGGGTCACCTGGACCCCACAAGACAGTGTGCTGAACTTTTTTTTCTCAATGATTGTCAATCTTTACTGGTGTCCAATGACAGACGTGAAGTCTTGTCCACCTTTGTCATGGAAGGGCTAACGCCTCAATGTAAGAGTGGGGTCATCTTGACCCCGTAAGAAAGCACGAGGGTTAATTCACCGATGTTCCAGCTGTTTGAAAATTGATCATGGGGGAGAAATTAATAAATGCTGTTTGAAATTGTGACACCAAGTCTTTCATACATCAGAATAGAGCTGTAAAAGGGAAAACACCTGGAGCAAAATTAGAAAGATTTGCACTGATTTGATATTTAGCACCAACCCTTTATCAACTATATAAAAAAGAAAAAGAAGCCCCTCCCAGCTTGTCCAGTGTGAACATCATGGGTTAAACATCCAAGAATGAGCATTCTTGACTTTTGAAATTATCAGGGCAGTGCTAGCATACAGCTTCATGTCAGTTAGCATTTAGTTGGTGATAAGATATAGGAGGACATCATTTTGAGTTTCCCCAACTTGTCCTATTCAGGAGATGAACAAATATACACATGAGGTGTATATTTGTATAAACCCCTTCTGTATTTGAATAAGGTTTATTTCCCTCTTACGTGATTTGATACATAAAAGATTAAACAAACTCTTGGCAATATGAAACACAGAGTAAACGTTTCTTGACATTTGTATTTTTATAGCATGCTCTACATGACAGCAATTTTTGTCGGGATCATCTTGCTTGATTCAAAACGCTTCCTGTTTTTTTTTTTTTTTTTTTTTTTAAGTTTTCCAGTGTTGTGTGTGATACTCGTCCAACGATTTCTATTAAATGCTAATGCTAATTAACTAAATAGTTGCAATCTAGATACTTATTATTCATTTGGCTTTTAAAACTTAATGAAAATGTCTTTAAACAGAAAATAAATATTTTTTCTTGCTTGTACTTTTTATTTTAAGCAACAAAATGCATCAAATATTCAAACCTGGCATTTTTGGTCTGTTTTGATCTTTGTGCTAAAAAAAAAAAAAGTGTGTCACATAAATACGTTCTTATATTGTTTGCAGTGCCGTGGATAAAGAGGGTTATTACTTGTTTAGTACTCAATGGTTCACCTTTAGTCAAATGTAACTGACCTATCTTCAAAGAAGCAAGCATAACAGGAAGAGAAACTGTCAAAGTTTGTCCTGAACGAATACTTCCTTTTATTTACTTCAATTTCACAACATGATCTTGTTCATATTTGTGGTTTTCAACATATACGAGCAAGATGTGCGTTAAAATAAATGGTGATCAACTGCTAAATTGTTATTTCTCATACTTATCTTATCATTTGTATATTTGAGGCTAAACTTTATGCATATTTGCATACATTTATTGTTGTACCGGAGGGAAAAGAGAAGAGAGGCAGAGAGCGGAATATTAAAGATGAAGGATAAGAGGGTGAAAAAAATGGGATGAAAAATGAAGATAAAGACCAGAAGGCAGTTGAGTTGCAAATGAGGCTACAAGATGCTTGTTTTATCGGCATTACTCTCTAATGTAGATGTTTATCAAAAATAGGGCTGCCTCGATTAGTCACGACTATTAAAATAGTCAACAACTAATTTAATAATCAATTAGTCGTTTTTTTTTTAATCTCTAAACTGCACTTTTTAATGCTGCTTGTTAGTATACACCTTAAAGTTTTGTGTTTTACATCCAGTTTACACTTCATCTGATTAGTTGTCTAATCAAAAAAAAATAATAATTGGTGATTAGTCGACTGTTCAAATAATTTTTTGTTGCCCTAATCAAAAGGAACAATCATCATAGACACTCATCCACGCACTTTAAACAAACCTGGTGGCTCTGGAAACCTTCACATGTATATCAACAGGTACACAATGCAGGTACAGATCGGCTCACGAGCGCATATATAAACAAATGAACGCCTGTCAAGTTTGTATCGTTCCTGTATGCATATGAATGATGTCCAAAAAAAAAAAATAGTGTTTAAAAAAAAGGACTTTTTATGGTTTGCAATTGACCCAGTTAAGCTGAAGTTCTTTCGTATCATTGTTTCTGAGATGTTTATTTAGTTATATTTTTAATAATGCATCATAAAATTGAACAATTGGGACTTTAAAAAAAAAAAAAAGTTCTCCAGAGTTCCTGAAATTCCTGCTTTACAACAAGAATGAGACCTTTTCAGGATGGGAAATCCCAGGAGCGCAGTTCCTGGTAATGCAGCAAAGTCAAACAGCCTCTATTGGTGGAAGCGCCGATGAACTCACAGATTAGAACTGGAATTTCTCCCATGGGCTCCGCTTCGGCCTGAGAGGGTCCGTCTTCAGGGTTCGTGTGTCATGTGATGGACTGCTGTTGGTGCGTAAGCGAGAACACATTTCTCAATCCCAGCGTGCCACAACTGATCTCATTGACTGTGTGTTTGTATATTATGCTGTTGAAATGGAGCTGCTGAGCTCTGGAACGGATTCAGACGGACTCTTTGTTTACACTGACACACGCTGACTTGTATGGCTGCCACTTCACACAGACAGTATTCAGTTCGGGCATGTTGGAATTGAGAAATTTTACCCGGCGCACAAATTTCATGTGAACTACCTTTTCGCGTATTTGATGCGTGAAAGATTTGTTTTCTTTCTTTTTCATTGTTCATGTAACAGAATTTGCTTCTGGGGGTTCACAGAAAACCTCAGACATTTAACAGCGTAGTTGTTTTGGTTATTAACGGAAAAGAACCTGTTCGCCAAAGGTCTTATGTCTAAGGCAAACCCCAACGAATGAAAGGGTGGCAGCCGTCTGACAGCCAGAAGTCCACGAAATTGGAAAAAATGGCCTTAAAATTTCCCTCCTGTCATTCTGAACTGTGGTGATGTCACATCAACAGGCAAACACGGCGGTAGTGGTGTTATGGTGTGGGGCCTTGGTAAATGGAGTTCTGCTGTCAACCAAAGAACTCTCCATGTTCTTGTTATCTTGAGAAATGAATGTAACTGATTTTAAAATCCATTGGATCTTAAAACAAGACAGAAAAGCAATATATAAGAAAACCCAATTTAAAATTTAAAAAATTGAGACTCTTGAGTGGTCTAGTCAAAGTCCTGACAAGAATTAGATCGAGATGCCATGGCATTACATTAAAAAGAAGAAAATGTGACTGAAATACAGTAATTCTGCAAAGATGAACACAGCTCACCCACTTCAACTGTATTATTTATTGCGAAATTGTGTACTTTTATACATTATGATGATTTTAGCAAAAAAAATTAAAGGTTTTTTTCTAAGATATATTTTCTACAGAGCTCAGTAAAAAATTTGCCTCTGGGTGCCTCAGTTGGTGCAGAAGTAACCCTAAGTTGATATCCCAGCACTCTTGTTGACATTCTCTCCCGCTAGCTTACCGACCCGTACTAGCACCAGCTAATATTAGCGTAACTAAAAGATGACAAGCAATATCTGAGCTACAGTTTTGAGCCAGATGGCAGATCAGACGAGGGAAATGAAGGTGTCATTTGTCTGCAAGGGGATGCATCAGAATTGGAGCCAGGAAGGGAAATTTTTTTGGCAGGTACCCGTCATGAACTTGAGCTTTTTCAAACCACCAGTTTTCATCTGATCCAACACGGTTTGAATTAAGAAATAATTAGAAATGCAGTTTTAATCTTAAATTATTTTATTTGTGTCCTCCATCATGAGAAAAATACTACAAATACCCTACTTGGTTTAATTTTAACATTTAAATGTTGTTTTTTTGGAGACATTTCCAAATTTAAATGGGATGGAGGTTTTGTATATAATACATGTTCATGTGTATCAGCCATTGACTGTATATGAGAGCTGGACTGAGTGGCACCTCCCATTTCATGACCAAACAGGAAGTAACCGCTGGCGCCAGGAAGCAAAAATCCGATAAGCTTCTAGAGAGAAATAAACAGCTATTACTCAGTCATTGTATTTGTCAGAATAACCATTCTTCCTCTGGTAACTTTTTGAGAGATGGTTTTGGTAATCCTATTTTAGTTTGAGTTTTTTTTTTCTGTAGTGCTAGTTATTCAAATTAAAAACTGGCCAATCAGATGCCTCGATAAAAGTATGTGGTTTCATATCAAAGGTTCGAAACGTTTGGCAGATTTTCCCAAGCCCGCTTTCGAGTGGGAGAGTGGTGGCTGTACAACAAAGCTACTCCTGATTGGTGAGAGTGGTTACCATAGTAATATTGACTCAGACCAATCACTGCTTACTGAAGATTTCTGGTTCCAGTATGGCGGCGTCTGGAGCCAGACGCAAGTCATTTTCTATAGATGATGTCATATTTACTCGATCCAATTCTCATATACAGCCAATGATATTAAAATAACTTTACATGACTGCGTTTACATGACACTAAATTCTGGAGACCAGATATATTAAAAAAAAAGTTTCAAACAGCAGAGTTTTAAGAAATAAAGCAGTTACTTTAGCAGTAGTTTGAGCTTTTTTAACGAATCATCAACACAACCCAACGAGGGGAGTAATCACCAGAACAATTTAGACTTTAACCCTCCGACAGTCGGAGTGTTTTGCGGCTGACCTTGTCTGGGGTGATGAGGGAGGTTCTACTTCGTAATGGTCTTACTGGGGACATTTCTAATTGTGTGAGTCAGAGGAGATCTCGCAGCAGGGAGCCTCCAGATCGACGCTTAAGTCAGCTCGCCGTCACTCTGTACGCGCTTCAAGCTGTAGTGGCTGCAGGTCGTTAAGCTCCCCGCTAAAGTTGATTAACTGTGACAGGCTGAGACTTTCGATCCCTGCTGAGACTCTGCTAGTGCTGTCGTTGTTTTTTTGAAATGTTTTTGACATTTAAAACGGTGTTGGACTGAAATCCAGGCTAATTATAGGTTTTGATGACAGTAATGCAGTGTGCATGATATGATTAGATCAAAAGCGTTCAACCGTTTCCCCCAGAACTGAAGTCCAAAGTCAAATGTGAAAGTAAAAGCTTGCTGGGATCACTAAGTGCAGTACATTGATTTGTTGAGATTGAACTGTGTAGAAAGTAAAAGCATGTATTACTGTGCACTTCCTCTCTGTGTGCTTCATAAAATCCTTTAGGTTATCGATTCTAGTTTTTTTTTTTTTTTTTATAAACTAAAGTTTTGTGCTTCTGAATTTCTGTAGATGCCCATGGTAAATGAGGTTGGATGTTGAATCTAACCGTTAGATTTAAGGGGAAATTTACCAACATCCTGACTGTGAAGTTACTCGGGAGAGAGTGGACTCGTTTCTGTCCCCTCCAGTATCCTCTTGAAATCTGGCGACGGGATTCGGAAAGCATCAGCTGCAGGTTCAGCTAGAGCTTGATGTTTGTCCAAGTTAAATGAGTCAACTTCACCGTCAGGGGATGGTGGAAGAAGCCAACCAAGCTGAGCAATAGGTGGAACTAGCAGGAGTGGAGGAAAAAAAAGTATCTTTGTTGGACAACAGAGTGTTGAGTTGGGTTGATCCATATGGATGCTGTGGGTTTTGGGGTCGATCAGATCAGCTGCATCTTCAGGGGAGGTCTGTCTTGTAGTTTCCTTGAGGAATGTCATGAAAATGGAACGTACCATTGTTGTGCGTGTGGTAAATATATTGCGTAGCTTAGGATGCGATGCGTATCCCGACACGTGTATCACGATACGATACATATCGGGATTCATCCCAAGACTGAAGCAATTTTAACGTCTTTGATTGTAATAAAAGGATAAAAATCATTTTATTTAATGACCATAACATAAAGTACTGAAACTGGATCTCATATACATATCGCCAAATGGATTTTTCTTTACACCCCTGTTGTAAAGTATTTGTAAAGCTAATGGAAGTTGAACGTAAATGTGATATATGTCATGTGCTGCCCTTACGCCACACTCTAGGCAAACTTATAGAGTTGTGGGCCATAAAGCGGCCTAAAACTTAGAGGGTGGACCAGAAGTAGAAGCATGAAGTGTTTTTGTAAACCCCCACATAAGAGGAAGAAACGACAGAATCAGGATAAAAAGCCAGGTTTAAATTGATTGAAATTACTTTAAGCAGAACAGTTTTGAGTTTGTTTTTTTCAAAATTTGTGACTTTTGCTCTTATTTTAGAGCCAATTGCACTGATGGGTTAATGATCCTTTGGGAAAACCGCAAACTTACAGAAACGTCATGTTCATGTGGTGTTGGAATGATCAGAAAGATGCCTGTCTGACTTGGAAAAACACACGAGAAACTACAAATCTTTCAAAACTACAGACAAAGGTCAATGTATTTTTGGGCCAGACTAAATAGCTAAACGGGCTGCATACGGCCCCTGGGCCGTAGTTTACCCACCCCTTCTCTAGATGTTGATATGGTGCGAGTATGGCCCCTGACTGACCACCTGTAGCATGTCTACAGAAAAAATGTGCATTCTAATTATTTTTCTGATATTTCATACAGGTTAGTCCTCGATTCAGCGACATATCGCGATATTTCATTTGCCGAATCTTGTATAGACTTGAAATGTTGACAAGACGATTAACCTAATTGTTTATGAGCAAACGTAATTCTGCGTCTTAATTTTGTTTTTCACCTAAACCCTCAACCGCTAGTTGGCAGCACAACACACTCACTTGAACCTCTTTGAAGAGCTCATTTTTTATATGTATCTTTTCTTATACTGAATAATATTTTGTTGTAAAAATCCGACAATACTGACAGAACAAATGTTTCTTAATTTACCACATGAAAAGTACTATGAATTTGTGGGTAAAAGCAGCTTGTATATGAGATATAGTCCTTAGCGTTGTGAACATTAAATAAAATACAATTTTATTACCATGAAAGGTGTATTAATATTCAGGTAGTTTTTCTTTCTAAAAAAAGAAATTGTGAAAAATGTTCTGGTACAGTTTTGAGCTATATTGCGATATGCATTGAATTGTGAGACGAGTATCGCAATATGCATTGTATCTCCAGACTCTTGCTAACACACACCTCTATCAGAGAGCCCATTTCCCCCTTTAAGGACAGATGTATATAAAGCAAAAAGTGTATACTATTATCATTCCCAATAACTTTCCTGAATCCCCTAATAAAAAGGGTGCATTTTTTTTATTTTTTTGAACCACCACATTTGTTAGATTTTCTAATGAAGATTATTATTATTATTATTTTTTTGTCTTTTAGTTTCTTCAGGATTCAGATCACTAGAGAAACTTTGAACTTAAAGTTCTGCTTTTAAGTGAAAAATGTTTTCATTTTCTTACAGCTTGGTGATTCTATGCAAGAAACTTTACAGTAAAATACTAGCCCTAGGGTACTTTTACTTCCATACTCTTAATGCTTTTTTTTTACCACAAAAAAAATCTATTACTTGTCTTAGAAGACCAACGAATGCGCACCAAACAGCTCAGTGTGAAAGTATAAACTCCAGAGGAAAGGTCTGACTTAAATGAATCCCACCTTCAAGACTCAGACTGTTGAAGTGTTGGATTTGGCAATTCTCAACAGAAGGAAGGAGAAATACATAAGGTCACAAGAGGAGAGTATCTTGTTCACACATGTCTCTTCCCTCCCTTACTCCTCCCTCTTTATCTTTCCTCCTCTGTCCCTCCGCGGCGTTCAGTCGAGCTGGCTGGGAGGAGAGGCGAACGGCGGAGGCAGTTTTACTCTTTTTACTGACCTTTTTAGCAGGATTTTTATTAGAGAAAAAAAACAAACTTTTACTTGCTTTTTGTAACAAACTCTGGATCCGTACAAGAAGATGAGGATTTTCAACTTAAATATTTAAGAGTTTATGATACAGTTTTTGTTTTTCTCCGAGTTGTGAAAAGAGTATTCTGCTTGTACTTTTGGTGGAGGAACTTTTACAAGATGGTTTAACTCCAGAAAAGGAGGAGATCTGCACACATTCTTGCATTTTTAAAAGAAATATAAAGAAAAATCCCAATCTGTGAGACTTTGGAGCTTAAGGTCACGCTCTCTCCTCATCGTTCAGTCATGGCTGGGATGTATGGATGCTTTAAGGGCCGAGGGTGAGTGTCCGCATTTACTGTGAATTCTCATTCATATCTTTTGTGTGGAAAGGGTTTTTTCCATAGAACCTGATGAGGTTATTCAGGGCCTTTTTAGACCGCTAGCTGATTCTTGTGGTTTCAATGATCCAATCTGCAGCTGGAATTGAAGAAGAAAGTGGTTTTTAGTTGGTAGTGCATGATTCAAGAAACAGATTGATTGTTTTCTGGGAGTCAAAAAAAAAAATTCCTTCATGCTTTTGGTGACAGATTGAAACCTTCCTGCCAGTTTCCCTGGCACACAGTCAAGTCATGCTGCTCAAATTCCCACTGAATATCCGTGCAGATTGAGTTGGGCTCTTCCCTCACTTAAACCTGGGTGCTTGTTTCTGCTCCTAATGATGGAAGAAGCCCTAAATTTAGGACTCCGGGTTTGGCAGTGTGTTTGGACCGCAGGAGGGTTGGCATAATGAAGGCTTTTGGGGTTTTTTTTCCTTGCAGGGAAGTATCTTTTTCTCTCACACGCTCTCTTTTTTTGAAGTTTTCAGTTTTGCACCATAGTTTTAGATCTGCCTTCGGTAACAATGATTTTCCTTTAATCCCTCAACAGTGTACAAAACCTGCTTTTAGTCGAGCTGACAAACAAGTTTAAAAGCCTTCAGAGTGGAGATGAGCCTCAGAACCGCTGCAGGCAGAGGGAGAGAATCGCTGATATCAAGAAGAGCTTTTTTGCTGTTTGAGCTGCAACTATTGTTTTGGTTTCCAACTAATCAATCCACACAATTGCTGTGGGAGCATCTATTTCGACTTCAGGTTTTTAGCGTTTCTGTGCCGAATTTCTTTTCCTGTCTTCATCTATAAACTTAAACTCTTCTTTGAATAAAAATAGAAGTTTAGATTTAACCAATGCCCGTTTTTTTATTGTGTAGTGCTATGTGCTATTTAAATGACACTACAATTTATGATTTTGATCAGTAATAGCGTCTTGACAGTGAAAATAAACTTTAAAAAAAATCAAGGTGGATATTTACTCTGCACTGCAAGTAACAATAAAATCAACTATTATTTTTGCTCATTCTTTTTCCCCAAAAAGTTAAATAATTACTTCCATTTTCTTTGCAATGTTACTGCATCAAAGAAATATGCATCCATTTAATATTAGTTGTACTCATGATTTAAACATTTAAACTTTTCCTACTCATTTGTTGTCAAATTTATCAGGTAAATCAAGAAAATTGCAAGAATTATAATATATTTTTTAGTATATATGGATTCTTTAGTTCACAGTGTTGCTTATTGAAATATATAAACCATTTAGAATTGTTTAACTGTTACTTAAAAATGATCAGGCGACACTTGGAATTTTTTACCCGATTTCTAAAACAAACAGGAATCTATTCGAATCTAAAGAGTATGAAACTTCCACATGTAGTATAATTTTTTATAAACAATTTTAAGTTTTAACATGTCTTAACCTGATCTTAACTTGGCAATTGGAATGCGGACGAATCCTTTAAGCACCGATCATAATTACTTCAACAATATCGATTTATCAAAAGGATCATTTTCATTTGACGTTTAAACCCTAAAGATAAAAAATAAACTTTTGCTAAAATCAAAAAATTCAGCATTGATGTTCAGCAAATGTTTGAACACTTTTTGGAAAACAAAGCTGAAGTTTCTGCCATCTAGTTAAGGTTTTCATGGTTTGGAAAATTTAATCTTCATCCATATGATACCAAACCCAGTTTTTCTGGTATCAACCACAGTGCAGAGCATTAAGTACCTCGTTGCACCTGATCTCTCTCAAACATGCTGCAAAAAGGTTTTTGTATCAACTGACAAATGAAAGATGGTGTAACTGGACTATGTTTTGAGTTTCTGCATTTAAAATCTCTCCAGCCTAAACAACTTTATGTGAAATACTGTTTTTAGCCCAAATATCTAAAAATGTTCATCTATTAGCAGCAGGGAGGAAAAAATAATCAATCTTTTATAAAAGATAAAAGTTAATATTAACTTGTTTTTCCATAAATTTTCTTTTCTCAAGTTTGCAACATAGAGTTGCAGAAATGCATGGTAAAATAATGTTTTAGTCTTCCCTGTTTGGGTTTTCATCTTCTCTGACTTCAAAATCTACCATCTGTTGATTTAAATAAATGATTAAAACACTTTTACTTCACTGGAGCTGCTTACAATCAATAAATACAATTATTTACTCTGAAGTGTTTTGCTTGGTGAAATGTTGTTTTTCACTTTTTATTCACCTTGAAACAGCTTTGGTCACTTTGGTTAAACTATGAGCTTAAATTTTATTTTTGAATTTGGATTACTTTCAAAGTAAAACATAAAAACATCTAAAGATGGCATCAGAATGTTTGGGTTAGTTTTTCACCACTTGCTTGTCACATGCTATGATATAATATATAAAAAAATAAGCTACTGGCAAACTACGGAGTATTTTCTTCAATGGACGTTGTGATTTTTATTTTAGTTTCTCCAAACTTAAGTGAGGTTGCAGGTGACCAGCAGCTCATCTCTTTTTGTTGGGAATATTTAATCCTTGCGTTTTTAAATGTTCCCTTGGAGTGATTCTGCTCAGAGTCGTTATGTAACCAGAGCAGATTGGGTTTGTTCTGGGGGACTGGTGATGCAGCTGGAAATGAATGTAGGGTGTCCGGAGTGACGGATGGAGGTGTTTGGTCAGTCGTCTCCATGTAAGGTTTGTTGCTAAGAGCGCTGGCCCCCTTCTTAGGGGAGAGATGGAGAGACGAGGGAGAGAATGTGGGGAGGAGGAGAGCTGGAAGATGAGACCAACTTTTAACGAGAGCTACCTCTTAGCTAGGAGTTTTAAAAGCGATTAGTTCTGAAACTTTTAGAGAATGAAATTTATGTAGTTAATTCTTAAATTTCATTCATATGTACCTACATAACACCTTGTCCTTACTGTAGTTGGAGCATGCTCTGTGTTAAAGATTTTTCACTTTTATATATGATTTTTCACTTTTATATATTATATATATACACATTAATAAAATGTTTATTTTTGTGTAAATCTGATCAATTTTAAATAGAAGTGATTGAAAACTGAACTATATGTTTTAATTAAAAAAGCTGCCAAAAAAATAAAAAAAAAAGTTCTTGCCCTTTGGTGTTTACACAATACTTGGAGGAAATGACATCAGCAGTGACTCATCTCTTTTACCTTTTAGATTTCAACATCCTGCAGTCAGGATGATGCTTCTGCATTGAGAAAGTTGCAAAACCTTCTGGGAATGGATGTTGAAGCAGGTCCCCCCTGAGGCTAAACCCGGTCATACTAGGAAAGAAGACCTACAGCTATAGTTTGAGCACGTTAAAGCAAACTTTAAATCTGGAAAATTGAAGGATTTGATCTTACCTACAAACTAGAACTGAAGAGTTTAGACCTCACTGGAACGTTTTGACTTAATCCAAACATTAATCCAAAGACTATAAATCAGGCACGGCGGTGGCTGGGGCATGATTTGGGCTTGTTTGCAGCTTTAGGATCTTAAGTCACCTTGACTCACTTAGTTGATCATAATTTCCCAAATTTCAAGTACAGCAATCTGTGTTGAATCAGGTAATTCTGACCATGCAAGACCTTGATCTAAAACGGTACCAAAACTCAGAATAGCTTAGAAATAAAAGTCTGGTTTGGTTCAAAAACTTTAATTAAATAAAACAAATTCTATAAAAGCTTTTTGCCAGCGAAAAGTGGATTTGAAACGTGTTAATTCCTGTAAATTTACTTCCCATCATATCATCTGTAGACTTACAGGAGTGTATTTTCTTACATATGCTGTAGAAAAAAAGATATAAATAGACTCAATTAAAAACATTTATGGCCATGTACTCTGCAAACTGGATGTTTTTCTAGATTTCAGTCCAGATTAATGTTGGACTGAACTCTTTTCTTGCTCATCTAAGTTTCATTGCAGCAGGAAACCTTTACTTTGGCCTCAGACACACAGTTGGTCCATGTAAGCAACGATAATGTTGCAGAAAAATTATAGAAGTAAATCGTTATCCCTTTGTTAATGTAGACCAACTCAAATTAAACCACATTTATGCTTTGCAGGAATTTGTGTTTGTTGTCGTAAGGCGTTAAGCAGCAGATGGTTGTCGAGGATTTAAGAAAAAAGTTATAATTCTACAGGGACCGGAGCATTTTTCTCAAAAAGTTGACATCAGACATTGGCCATCCGGGCAGATTTTGGGGTGGCAGTCCAGTTACAAGCCGGAATGATGGTTGTCCATATCAAGTGCCACCAACCAATCACATAATCACACCATGAATTTCAAAATTCAAGTGGTGGCATGAAATCTTGAAGATTCTGCCAATGTCTCCCCATCGCACAGTGGCAGTTGTATTTGTGACAATAGAAGAAAACCTACCAAAATAAAAGGGATTTAAATTTTTTGTAGCAAATTATTGAGAAAATAAAATGTTGCAATATAGAAAATTACTTCCAGGTTGTTTTCCCGACATCATTTTGCTTTTGCTGCCATATATAGAAATCTTCATCTATCCATCTACTAATTAAAATAGTAAAAGTTGTATTTGTCTTCACAAAAATAAACTAATGGAGTAAATATTGAGTTTCAGTTTTTAATACTGGACAATGTCACTGTTCAATGTGAGTAAGGCCTTAGTCACAACTGCCAAGGGAAATGGAAACTGCCAAACATCAGGAATCAGAAGTGAAAATTGCACAAACTTTCATAGTTGTAGCCAGTTTTATCAAAACTTTTTCATGTAAATAAATGATTTAGTGTTCAGGATTAGTCAAAAGAGGGTAAATGCTTCACTAAAGGATATCATCAAAAGTTGTCAAGCTGTTAAAACTTTCACATTGGAGCTTTAGCTCTAGAACAATGTTTACGTTTGACCGCAGTTAGCTTCAACCTTTACACGATCAAAGTGAATCTACTTACTCTGTCATGGAGAAAAGCGGCTCTGCACCCCAATAGAACACATTATATTTGTAATTAAAAGCCGCTTTAAAGAGTTTCTTACCAGTACAAAGCCGTTTTTCTTTGTAGATGCATTTGACGAGTGTATGTGACTGAAGTTTAAAAGTTCAGTATCGTGAATTTAAATTTCTATCTCAGCTCTAAAAAAAATGTTACAGGTACTTTGCAGCTTAAAGTGAAAAAACAGATATTTGACTATAGCGTTTGACGGGTACTTGGACTTATTCATAGCAAGTTTCTTTCTCCATATTTGTTACCATGTTTTCTAGATATGACATCCCATAAGTCATATCTATCAAACATAATTTTGATTAAACCAAAAGAACGGGCTTCAATCACTGTGGAATCGCTCAAAAGCCTCATTTTATAGACTCCTTACCACCTCTTTGATATGTAACCTGAAATATGCAGTTGTAAACATCAACTAGAGAGACGACCATCTTAAAGATTTAGATTCTGGTATTTTAAATTAAAAGCTGGAGCTCTTCTCTTCTCGTCTCATCTAATTTTTTAATCAGAGCTGAAAAGGTTCACCTGGGGCAGCTCGGCTCCCTCTCAACCATTCTCACATAAATCAGGTTGTTTACTTTGGATTTCATGGGAAACTTATAATCACATTCTTCAGAGTCCAGGAGCGGAGTTTAATGAATAATTCCCGTCTTGGCCATCATCTCTGGGCGTGGAGTGGTTGGGTAGGAATGGATGTAAAGGCCACGTTCATGGTCAGGTTTGTGCAGCCGGATCAGAGACGGAGAGACAGACCAAACGCTGAGAGACAAAAGGAATGAGGGTGAGAAATAAATGTTGGTGTGAGGCTCCGTTATCTGGCTACATTCTTTGTATAGTTTGCAGCCTTTTATGGCCTTTTGGCTCAGAATGAGGAGACAGTCGAGGGAGAAAGGCCCAAAACTCTGACAAAGCAGCTGTACAGAAGAGTAAAAGATGTTTATCTTTCCTCGATATTATCTTTTAACATCCTGCTCTCTATTAAAGCTTTATTGAGTTAACATGGAGAGATACATGTGACATGATGGCATCTGGTTCCTGCTTATAGACTTTGACCAAGGTTATTCATCAGAATCAGGATCATTTACTAACCTCTGGAGGGAGATTGCTTGATGTACTCAAAAAAGTCAAACATTACATTTTAAACTAATGTCTTTGTCACAACTGATATAGGCGAAACATAGAAAGGGACCTGGCTGCAGACGAGATCGCCCAGAAGGGGAACTTACCCAAAAGTGTTTAGAATTGTTAATAAAAACTGTTTTTACAGCTTAAAATGGGAAAAACCATAGCTGTTAAAAGTCGCCAGTTAAAATCAAGTTTTTTGTGAGCGAAATTGAAGGACTTCCTGTTTTGAATGTTGATGTCTGCAGCCAGGTCCTCTTGGGGAAAAATATGAAGGTCGTAGACCGCTCGCTGAGCCAAAACAAGTTCATGCACAACTTTTTTCATGTTTGCCACACGTATTACGGGCCAGAATGCACATTGTACTTCAAGTGCGTCCAAGGCTGGATTTTGTTGTTCGCCCCATGTATTCAAGTTGAAATTAAAGTCCCATTAGCTGTCGCGCACATATGTGTGTGTTCTCCGCATTTGATCCATCCTCTGGAGGAGCGGTGAGCTTCAGAGACGGCCACTAGTTTAACCTAACCACAGCCATAATCCTAACCTTAACCCTTCCTCTGGGTCTGTGCGACCAGGGAAAAAGTTCAGCACTAACCGTACGTTTTTTGAAAATTACATATAAAAAGACAAGAATTATTGCTTTGTAATTATTGGTGAAAAGTAGGCATTGGTAAGTAAGACATCTTCTGTATGCATGACATTCATTCAGGTCATTTTTGTCTTTGTGGAGCTTCGTAATCAAAGTGTTTTTAACTGTCTTAGGTTTTTAACATCTATTGAACAGATTAGATCAGGTAGCTTTATTTTGAAAAACTCAAGTATTAACCTGATTCCAAGATCATATGTGTGCCACTTTTAGTTTTTGCTCTACAACAGTTAATAATAATAAATTTGCTTCATAAAACTTCAAAAAATTTTTGACTTTTTTTTTTATTTTTAATTTTAAAAAAACTGTTGCGCATACAACTAAAAGCTTCACACCTACATTTTTAATAACAAACTGCATCCACTGCTGCCTGATATAAATAGGCTTTGGTAACATAAACCTCTTTCTGGACATTTTTAATCAATTGAAGAGTTCATGGAGAAAATTTTCTTAACATTTCCACCCTCTGATTTCTTTTTTTTTTTTTTTTTTAGGTCTATTGCTGTTTATATTTAACTCAAAAATGGGTTACTTTTTCTCTCTTTAAACTTTTTACGCTCTTTCATTTTGTTTTTGCAAACTATGCATTTAAAAACCATGTTTTTGGGCGTGTCTGCATTAACGCCTTTCGCTTGGCTTTTACTGTAAAAAGCAGCCGAGGGCTGTGCCGCTTCCTTAAAACCAGTGTTTACGGGGCTTTAATCGTGTTATCTAAGATACAAAGTGTTACAGGATTTGCAGCAGCAGAGGTTGGATTTCAAGAATGTGCAGAGAACCTCCAAGTAAACGTTTTTCCCGCCTGCGGCTGTCAAAGTGGCATCAGTTTGCGTGGAGCAGAGTGTGAGATCTCTAAGAGTATTTCCTGAGCTCAGAGAGGTATCAGACGTGGTTTGACAGGTAGAAATCCGTCTGTGGCTCAATAAAGTATTGGGGATTACGACAGAAGCAGACCTGCTGGTTAAAGTCACCCAGACTAGAAAAGCTCTTGTTTTAGACGTCGTCTCTCTACACTTCTTGCTTCACCTCTGTCCAAACCAGATTATTTCCGAGAGCAGACCAGCAAATTTGCTGGATTGGCTTTGTGTTACACTGAACCAGACAGAAACCGTTCACATTTAGGTTCTACTAGCTCGTGTAGCTTCACTTCCAAAAGCCGAGTGCTTAATGAGGTTATTCCAGCCGTCTAATAAAGGAAACCCCCCACTGGTTTGAATCCTTCATTATGTAATGCGGCTGTGGCACAAACACACGTCCAAATTAAGCTAATAATGAGCTTGAGTGTTTGCACTGCAGTTTTGAGATGAATGTCGTGGGATTAGCATCTAGCATAGCTGCTAGAAAACTCATAAATTAATCTGCGGGATTAGTAATCTGGATATAGTCCAAGAAAAATAACATAAATGGAGAGTAGCAAATTAACCTTTTCTATTACATTTTCTGCGCTTAAAGTTATAGTAATGAGGAAAAAAGATTTACCAAAAGGACATTTTATCATTTTTGACCAGAAAAAGCTAGTTTGGCCTGCACAGGTGGAGGAGTTTAAGTACATTGGGGTTTTGTTTAGGAGTAGATTGGAGCGTGATATCGACAGGCGGATTGGTGTTAGGAGGTCGCCGTGCCGATGTGTCAAAGAGAGCAAAATTGTTCCAGCACTCAGCTCATAAACTCTGGGGTCATGACTCAAAGAATGAGGTCCCAGATCCCAGATGTAAAAAGTGAAATGTGTGTTGCCTTTAAAATTATTTGTTTTTATCAAATTAAAATTTTTAGTTATCTATTCCATAAACTGGTTAAATGACTGACTTTTCTTATGTTTAATTGGAGTAATTCTTTCAAACTTTTAAACGCATGTGCTGTAGAAAATAACTGTAAGGAATTATTCAAAGAACAGAAGAAGATTTTAACACAAAAAGAGGATTAAATAGAAAATCTAAACAAATGCATCACTGTAAAAAAAAAATCAACAGAAAAAGATTTATTTTATGAAACTCAAGCCTTTATCTTCAAAGTATTAAAGTTTCAATCTATCACATAAATGTGAACATTTGAAACCAAAATATACAACTAGACTGCCAATTACAAGATACTATTTTAACCCATGTCATCCAAAAAATTTAAAGATTTTATCAAACTTTAATTATGTTTAAATTATCATTTCTTCACATTCAGATTTCTAAAAACAAGTACACACAATGTTTGGAAACTCTCAGAATGATCCCAGAAGTTACATAACTTAGAAAATATTGTGTAAAAATTGGAAAAATTAAGGTTAAACTGCTGCTGTTTGGTTTTTGTTCTGCACCAAAAATAAAACCCAAAGCTAAAAGAGAAGCTGTCAAAACCGTCTTTTCTATTTAACGTTTGGTGTCCCGACGAGGGAATCGAACTTTTCCACGCTCTCAGTTCAAAGCTAAAAAAAATATATAAATGGACTTTCTGTTGTTTTTGTAAGAAAACAGAAAAGTTTCAAGACGAAGCCCGGGGCTTTTCAAACCTGAACTGCGAGTTACGGAGCATCTGTGCGACTCTGAACAGACGTCTGGCTTCTTCTCATCTGCAGCGAGGTGTTGCAACAATCCTCTATGACTCACAGGTCATTATATTTAGGAATATGTGAGTTATAAATACAATTAATTTTAATGAGGGAGCATTCGACAGCTTGATATAATCAAAGCCCCGTGGATTGAACTAATAAAAAGCTGTGTTTTCCAAATATTCCCTTTTCTGAGGTGAATTTATGAGTTTTTTGTCATATTGGGCTGCATTCATACTGTAATAGAGTACAAAACTGAAACTCTGGCTTTTCTCGCCTACATTGATGCAAATCAGGTGATGAGTGAGTGCAGCATTATAGTTCCTGACTCTTTTGCATTCTCTTTGATCTTTAATATAAAATTGTTTTTGGAAATTCAAAGTTGATTATTGTGATTGAATTTCAGTTCAGTGCGTTTCTAAGTTAAATGACTCACATAAATAATGTAAATTAATTTTTTGGCGTGTTTTGTTAAATCTGTGACTCAGAATGGAAAGGTTTGTGAAAGTGGCCAACTGAAAAAGTCCAGAAGTAATTGTGAAATCCTCCTCCATCCTCTCTGTTTACTGTAAGTCTGTGTTCCCTTTGGTCTCCTTCATCCCAGCGTCCCTCTGTTTGTCTTCTCTGCTTTCACGCCGCACTTTCCCACAACCCCTTTCTCTGACTCCTTCCTTCTCCTGTCTTGTGCTCGTCTCACTTTCTTTTTCTTTCACTTTCCCTGCATTTTTTGTCACTTACTGGAAACCTGAAACCGTTAGTCACCATTAATCATTACTTCAGTTGCAAGTGCAATCAGGCGACTTCTCCACCTGTTGAACGAGTCTCTCTGAAGTCGTTTCGCAAAAAAGAAGGTAGCCAAAAAAACAGGAAAAGTACAAAATCATTAGAAAGAAGTAAACTGATCTCATGTAGAAATTTATAATCAACAAGAAATCTAATGATAATCTATCAAACAAGCTTTCAAAAAAGGAAAAATAAACTAAAAATATTGTTTGATAGAATTGCTTCATATTGAATGTTACATAACCCAGTAAGTATGGTAATAAGTAAGGTATAAACAAGTAATTTGTATTTATTCTGTTTGTTTTTATGAACCTATTTGTAATTCATCTTGATTACAGTGACAAAAAACTATTGTAAGATACAAAGTGGAAACGACTTGTTTTAGAACAGAATTAGATTTCTGTTGTCAAGAGTAGGGAGAAAAACCATTTTGACTCATTTTAATAATAAGATAAAATGCTCCTCGGGGTCCCCCCAGAGGAGCTGGAGGAAGTGGCCGGGGAGAGGGAAGTCTGGGCATCTTTGCTTAGACTGCTGCCCCCGCGACCCGGTCCCGGATGAAGCGGAAGAAGATGGATGGATGGATGGATGGATTAATAATAATCTACCCAGTTCTATATTCTAGTGAAACCAAAAAAAAATCTCAAATGTGCTGATTTTAAAAAATATGAAAGAGGATTAGGACTATGGAGAAAAATATTAAAGCGCCTTAAAGAATTCTGATTTTAATCTCACAATTCTGAATTTAATGCTGGAATTCTGAAATTAAAGTCCGAATTCTGACTTTATTTTCAGAATTCTTACCTTTTTTATATTCTGGATTTAAAGGCAGAATTGGGACTTCTTTTCTCAGAATTTTGACTTTTTTTCTCAGAATGCTTACTTTAATATCAGATTTTAGACTTTAATCTGAGAATTCTAACATTTTTTATTAATTCTATGTCGAATCTCAGAATTGTGGATTGAATGAACTATAAATTCCGACTTTTTTTCTCAATTCTGAATTTAATCACAGAATTTAGACTCTTATTTAATTTAGATTTAAAGCCAGAATTCCAAATTTATTCTCAGAATTCTTATCTTTTTTTAAATTCTGGTTCTAATCTCGCAGTTGTGACTTTTTTTCCCCCTGCAGAATTTAGATTATTATTTCTGAATTCTAACTTTAACCTCATAATTTCAAACAGAATATAATGTAACTTTTTTTCTTAGAACTTTGACTTTAATCTCCCAATTTTTAATTTATTTTATCAGAATTTTAGGTCTTAACGTCAGAATTTCTTCTGGCGTTTTATTTTTTCTCCTTAGACTTGATCCTCTTCTGCAGAAAAAAAGCTTGAGAAGTGTGGAACTATGAGTTAAAATTGAATAAAATAGACAATTAAATAATCCAGATAATCTTAAAAGGGAGTTTTAAGTCTTTGCGAGAATGAAATAGTTTGCAGTGTTCTAATTTTAGATTAGCCTTTCAGAAAAAATGCAAAAACTCAATTTTGCAGCTTTTTTCCTGTTGACTTGAATTTTTTACCAATCTATAATCCACAAATGAAATATCAATTTTTATAAGTAAATAATCAGTTTATAATAAACTATTTTCCCTTGTTGACAGGACAAAACTTGACAGTCCCTCTTGCACTATAGTGATTTAATGCGTAGAACAAGTGGGTCATCATCTTGTTTTTGTTGGATGCTGTGGTACAGCAGTGGGGCGTTTTCTCATTCTTGTGTGGCTCTTTATTGTTCCATAGAGCAGACATGATACATAAATATGTGTTTTTGCTGTCTGCCTATCTAAATGTGTTTCCTAGAGATGTTGTGAAGCCTCCTCGTGTTTGTGTGTTTCACTCTTGGCCATAGTGAGTTCCTGTGGGAACAGACAGGAAACGATCAGACAAGAGCTGTCAGCTCATAACGAAGACAACAATGCGCGTTTACGGCTAATTTATGGGACTTTTTTTTTACTTTTACTAAATTATAAGTTGGTACCATGTTGTTTAGGAACCCCACAGGGCGATTTTTAGAGGATTAGGAGTCAGATGTATGTTTTCTGAGGGAAACATTAAAGGTTTTCCCTTATGTTTTTGGTGAAATCATAGTACTTTATTGGATTTTATTGTGTTGTGGTAACACTGAAGAAACATTCTTGCCATTAAAACAAACCCTCTGGAATTTTCCATGTTTGTATAATGCTCCCCTCACTGTAAACACAGATGACAAGAGGCTCTCCAGCTGCTTTCCTAATGCAGTGAAGCCTGGTTTTGATTTTTATTTTATTTATGTTTTTGCTCATTCCTCTGAATGTTTTTTTTCCAAAAACTCAAACGCAGATTCCATCTCGGAGCTTATCCAGCCGTCATAATTGATGTTGCCTAGTTGTCCGATTTTTGTTAATAAACATTTCTATAATTATTACAATTATTCCATACTATGCCGAATATTTTTTTTATACCATTAGCCACAGCTTTTCCTTCTATTTTTTGTTCGTCTATTGATTATTGCTCTTTTATGACTTTTTATTGTTTTGACCAATATATAGTGTATATGTGAAGCATCTTGTGTTCTAGAAAGCTGATGATAGGTGCTCTACAGAAAAAGTGATTGATCTGTTCTTCTCCGTTTCCCAGCAGTGACAGTGCCACCATGGCATCAGGATCTCCAGACCAGACGACCAATCAGGAGCCAGCGGAGGTTCGAGAAGAGAGCTCAGGTTTGCGTCTTATCGTCTTCTGTAAAGAAAAGCCGAAACAACAAGTTAGTGTTGTATGTTTGAGTATGTGGTACGATTGAGTAACTCCTAAAACAAATTTATTATTTACCAGTCACGACTTGCATTAGGCGTTGCATCATACTAGAGGCGTCATCGGCCTGTTCTGCACATCATTTCTTCATTCTGTTGAGTTTTTTTGTTATTGAATTGTTGTTTATGTACATCTTAATTGATGAAAGTTTATATTGTGTAGATTTTATCACTAAAAACTGAGGTTTTCAGTTAACATGACTGAAAAAAACCCAATCATAATGCTCACACCCCCGTGCTTTACTACTGTTTTTCTGTTTTTTTTCATCTTTTTCCTTCACAAAATCAATATGAATATGTTTGCACAAATGTTGCTTTTTGATCAAATGAATGAGGATCTATAAAGACTAAAATATTGCTTAATAACTACTTTATCAAAGTATGATACATATTGTGTTTTATCTAGTTGCCTTTAGTTAAAATCAAACCAAATTAATAAAACTGATTAAATTAGAACATCAACAATTTGAAAAATTCAGCATATTTACAAAAACATTGTCACAATCAATAAATACCCTGACAAAAAATATATGAACAAAAAAATCTTGAAAATTCACCAGCTATTGGTCCATGCAGGTGTGTAAATAAAAGTGAACTTTGTAGTATTGAGTTAGTATTTCAGAGCATTGTCAAAGATCCAAGAGGTATCCTCCCAAACTTCTACTTTGATGCTGGTTGGAAAGCAGGGCGCAGTTCAACAATCAACCACTAGGTGATTTGTAAGCAAATCAATTATTCACTTAACAATATATAACAGTCCTCTGGCCTCTCTGTATATCTCAGTTGTTTTTTCTTGAGCTGCAGCAGCAAAAAAAAAAAGTATATATTAGGTGTAAATAAGTCAACTTTTACATTAAAAAAGAGCTGCAAAAACCTTAAGGAGTCCAGTACTTTTTGCAGTTTTTATGTAAATTACCAAAATTATTCTTACATGAGTAACCAAATCCCAACTGCATTCTTGAAAAGATTTTAACCCTTGATTTTAGAAATTTATTATCTGTATGTGTGTAGAATGACTACACTAGATTGTTTGGTGGGCAATTTTCAGATCAGTAAAAACAGTTCAGTTAGCCATTGACTGCATATGAGAAATGGACTGAGTGACCACTCCCCCTTGGCGTTCCACACAGGAAGTGACCGCTAGCTCCAAGAAGCCATAGACTTCTATAGAGAATTAAACAGCTAATACTCAGTCATTCCATTTGTCAGAATAAACATTTTTTAACATATTCTTAAGAATCCAATTTTTTTTCAATTATATTCTTTTTTTATCTTTTTTTATTTTATATTTTTTTTCTGTAGTGCAAGTTTATCAAGTTATAAGCTGACCAATCGGATGGCTCAAAAAAAAAAGTGTGGTCTCACATCCAACGTTCGAAATGTTTGACTGACAGATTCTGCTTTCAAATAGGGGTGTGGAATTCTGACAATCTCACTCCTGATTGGTGTGAGTGGTTGCCATAGAAACAACAACTTGGACCAATCAGTGCTTACTGATATTGTCTGGTTCTAACATGGCGACGTCTGTCTTATAAGAAATGTCAACTTAACTGACTTAATTTCAATTGAGCTTAGAAGTAAGGCATTTTCTATGGATGACATCACACTCACTCTGTCCAGTTGTCTTGTGCAGTCAGTCGTTAGAATCACAGATAGTGATAGCTGGTCATTTGTCATCTTTTGCTGCAACCAATTCAGAAATTTTTCACCATTTAAAAAAAAAAAAAACAAATATCACAGTCATTTAACGTCCAACTCACGTGTCCTCCTCAAAGCTCAGCTTCACTAAGATCACGCTTCTCCTCGTTTGACTTTACGTCCTTGCACAGATGCCTCTTCTCACGGGAAAAACTAAAAAAAAAAAAAAAAAAAGTCTTGAAAATGAAATTTCAGCCTCACAATGACGATGGAGCTGCAGTGACCTTCCACTGACGAAGTGGCCTTTCTCTGTTTGTTCTCACTGCGAGGAAAGACCTTTACTTTAATAGTGAATTGTGCCTAGAATAGCACAATAAATGGCACATTTGGGGGGTGTTTTCCCTGATACCTAAACTTAGCTGGCCACAAACTTTTGAGACTTCATGCAAAAAAAAAAAAAAAACTTTTAAAACCTCTTAGCAAAATAAAACTCAGTAAAGAGTGAAAACATTTACAGCTAATAGATTTTTGGGCATAAATTCCATTAAAAAAAACCTCCACAGAAACTAAAAACAAATTTTAATAGGAAAATAATGAGAAAACATGTTTCATTAATTTCTATTTTAAAATAAGAATATTTTTCATATTTAATTGGTAGATTTTTTTTCTTTTTTTGCTTATTTACATTTTGACTTATTTCTAAAAGGACTTTACTTTTATTTATGGTTCTCCTTCTAATCCATCAGATTATCCTTTTATTGCTCAGCATTCTTAAACATCTCAGGAAACTATCTGTAAATCGTATCAGAGTTGAATCAATTAATTTTGCATGTTTTACAGCTTAAAACAATTTAACTTTGTAAAACAATATTGAATCCCACCCTTCTACATACATTTCCATATAAAACATCAATGCTTTTTTCTGCTACAAATTCTTGGGTGAATTATGAAATATTTCCTCTGCTCCTACAGTAACGGGTATAATTCTGAGCCCAAAACAGCAGGCTTTCATGTTTGGCATTCTTCAGTCATGATCCGACCCAAAAAGAATATTTTTAGAAGGAGGAGGAACGCTCAAGGATTCCCTCCTTCCTACTTAGAGGGAGAAAGACAAAACTTGCACAGTTTGGATCCCAGATGAAAAAAAAGAAATGTTTCAGTTTTTTTTATTTTTAAGGATGGCCCAGGGATGAAGGCTCAAAATATTATGAATCAGTTGCTATGTTTTCCTCTGGCCTTGCCTCTGTCCCGACTCTGTTCCCGTCTGCTTTGCATCTGAGTCCCGTCTCTTGTCTGAGAATTTTTTTTTTTTTTCTGCCAAGACACTAGAAATAAACATGTGCTCCAAATGAGAACATGAAAAAAGGCTGTACATTTTTCTCTGAGTTAAAAAAAAAAAAAAAAAACAGAAATAGGCGCAACCTATCAGAAGGAGGTCTCTGAGAGTTCAGATGGACACTTTATGAACAGTGTAACTGCATCTGGACTGTCCACTAAAGAGAGAAAGTAAGCTGAAGGGAATCGCAGGAGTGGATGCTACGCATTTGCAACAAAAAGAAATGTAGGGTCTGTTAAGAATAGAGAATATTTTGTGAACAAACGTGGACAAGAAAAAATTTTGAAAACTTCTTTTCCTTCTTAAAGAGATCAACATCTCTTCCAGAAGCACATCTGCTCTAAACATATGTTTACAGGCTTTTTGTGATTTTAATATGTTCTTTAAGAATTTTCTAATGATGGAGGAAAAATTTTAAGAAGCTCAAAAATATATTTGAGTATTGAGTTATTTCAAATAGTTGTGACAAGTTGAAAGGATTTTGTTTGAAAAAGATCGTATTTGTGGTGCGGAAAATACTCTGGCGGGCCCATAAACTCCCTGCTCTGAGAAAAGGGGGCGGGGTTGCTCCATGCCACGGCCCCGCCCACAACTCAATTTCTACAGAACCTGTTACCAACACAGGTTTGTTTATTTAGTCCAAAAACAGCACAATAAAGACCACTGAGAATGTTTTTACAAAAATCAAACGATGATTAAAGAGAATCTTTAAACTAAACTACAACTCTGTAGAGCAAGGGTGGGCAAACTTTTTGATTTGTGGGCCAGAAAAGGTTCTAAAATTTGGCATAAGGGCCAGACAAGGAGCAGATGGAAGGAGTGAAAAAAAGATAATATGGAATTTAGAGAAAAACATGCTTTAATTTGGATTAAAATTCACATATATTCATTTAAAAACAGAAAATTTGGAAATTGTAATTTCTAAATTTTGATTTTTGTTCTCTTTTTGGGTTCATGTTCTTCAGAGGAAAATGCGAACTCAAAGAAATCCGAAAAATCACCTTCTGACTCAGAAAAAAATACACACGAACGCCAGATAAACAACATCATTCATGAGAAGAAACCAGAAATACAATGAAAATAAAAGAATAATTAGGATTTTTGATTCAATGTATTTTAATTTATAGGGCCAGATTAAGTAGCTTAAGGGGCCGCATGTGGCCCCCGGGCCGTAGTTTGCCCACCCCTACTGTAGAGCATCCTGAAGATTTAAAAAGCTGGAGCACAGATGAGACGCTCAGACGTCTTTAAAGGCAGTGGAAGCTCTTTATTGCTGTTGACGGACTTGTTAAAGAGTCGAGTTTTTCCACTATGGTGCTAATGGATGTGGACTTTTCATGCAGTGTGTGTGTGGTTTCTCCTTAGCTGATGCTTCCACTTTCTACAGGACTAATTGCTCCGTTAGTGGAGTCCACATCAGTGCAGAGTGTTTCTTTCTATGTGTGACTCTGATTTTTCTTCTTTGTTATTTCAGGAAAGAAGAAATCCAAATTCCAGACGTTTAAAAAGTTCTTTGCGAGGAAGAAGAGAAAAGAGCCGTCAAGTGGCGGAGCAGAGGTGGGCCTCAAAGCCAGCCAGTCCATCGACAATGTCAGCAAAACCTTGGAGAACAACGCTCTCACTCGATCGGAGAAGGACAAAGGATCGGGGTAAGGCCCTTTCAGAGAGAGGGACTGTTTAAATAAAAACAAGAGGAACAAAGACAGGGAAACTGACCCCCCAGTCTGTTTAGAAAGTGCTGCACCAAACAGACACCCGTAAAACAATTGTGCCTTAAAAAAATAGTTTACCACTTGGAATCTGGGATCTTGGGCTCATTTTGTCTAATTATTATTATTATTATTTTTAAACCTTAAAGCTAAAAAAACATAAAATACTATTTATGTTTGACAGCACATTTTTAATTTTCTTTTTTGCCACATTTTTCCCATTTAAACATCAATAATTTCTCATTTCCTGTTTCTTTCAAAGATGCGTTTTTAGCAAAACAAGTAGTTTTTGCTATTTAAATTACCATAATGATTTTTTAGATTTTTCTACAAATAAACATGTATATAGACTTACTTTATGAGGCTATAAATCCCTCCCCAAAAGTTAATTATTGATGATATTTTTCAAACTTATGTAGCTTTTAGAGGACGGAATCCTTCATAAGAAAACTGAAATTATTATGAGACAATTCTAAAAAATATTGTATATTAAGGCCTTTTTAGGGTTTTTCTTTTTTACAAACTGTCAAAAACTTTTGATTTTCAAAGCCTTTTTATATTCCTTAATTTTAGATTTAAAAAATCCTGCTAAAAGTCAATGAATGAATGAATGAATAACGGCTTTTTAAATAATATTCCGCTGTGTGTGGAGTTCATAAGGGAAAAACAAGGAAGATTATTTGCTAACATTCATCTGTCCTGTGAACTCACCTCTGTGGAAAAAAAACAAAACAAAAACCGTCCGCTTCCTGTTTTTGTAACGAGCCTCTTCCTGCGGACGAGTCCTGGAAAGATTTTTTACCTTGGTTGTACCACTTCCTCCTTGTCTGCGGGACAGGATATATCTAATTAAATCTCTCAGCAGTTATCTCAAAGACAAGACCAACATACCAGTGTTTGGAAAATATTATTTATTTATTAAAGTTAATCTATTAATTTAAGATGCTGACTGAGTTTAGCCTAAAGATGAGGGGAAAAAAAACACTCATCTCTAGAAAAAAAAATACTGCAAAGTACTATAGTACTAATCTTGTTTACTTAACAAGAAATTTTATAAGACATTAAAATCTGGAAGCAGAGTTTCACTCAAGAATTCAAAAAGAGAAAAGTAAGCTGAAAATAACTAATTGTAAAGCCAAGCTAACTAGGTATGTGAAACGCTACTCTGTTCACACTGGACAAACAGGGAGAGGCTTCTTCTTCTTTTTCTTATTCTACTGTTTATTAGCTCATGTCAACTAGTAAACAGTTCTGTTTTGTACTGTCCACAGCTCTATCAGGGGTGTCAAATTACTGTGTTAATCGCGATTAATTAATTACAGACAAATTAGAGCGTTATTGTTTTTTTTTCCCCATCTTAATTAGATTTTTAATCCATAAATATTGTCATGTTCTCATATATTAAAAAAAAAACAAATGTATAGTGGTTCACTTGGATTAATGTTTTATTTAAAATCATTTTTGTAGTTCTTCACAGAACTAACGCAAACTAGCTCACAACACCACAACTACCATCTATTATAGAGCCCGATGAGGGGATAGTTATCATAAATCATTATCATAAATTAATAGGTTATGTGGAGGGCTGATCACACGGGACGGTAAATTGGGGAATAAGGTTTGTCAACATGGACTATGTTATTAATAAGAAATTTGTGGTCAAAAATTTGGACTCCTTAGGGAAGGGTTTCAAACTTTTTCTATGTGTTTTAATTAGATCACGCTCGACTGAATGTTTTTGTTTTTTTTAATTTGTTTGAAATTGAAAAAAAATCTCTCTTGTTGGTGTAAAAGTAAAGGTTGGAAGTCTGCTATATGAGAAAACTTCATAAGGACAGTTTTTTGCTGTAATTTGATTTTTTTTGCTGTGTCAACATTTTTTTTTTTGGTCTTAAATCAAGTTTTCAAGTTATATGTAGAAGAATATGTAGGATTCTGACTCTCATTTTAAGAATAATTTTCTTATTGTCATATCCTAGATTTCAATGAAACAAAACATTAATCTTATTTTCAGAACAGCTTTGAAAGATGTAAAGCAAAGATAACTTAACAAAAAACTATCTAAAATGTCTGAAAAGCAAGATTTCAAATGAAGTATTTGAGTTTAATTTGGTTTCTTTCCCCAAAGGTCAAAGGTCAGCCTGGGTGGCAAAGCCATGTCCCATGACTCGGTCTTTGTTTCCGACTCATCGGAGGCCAACGAGCCGCTGGGGGCGTCTCAGGACAGCATTCACGGGAAAGTAAAGTCCCTGCAGGTGAAAACACACAAACAACATTCCGCTGCGCTGGCTGCAGATTTTGTGGGTTTCTGTTTAACGAGGATCATTTTCGGTTTGATTTTTGGCAAATCCAGGGCGGTTGTGGGTCATAAAATGCAGACTAAAACAGCGTCTGAGAAAAAGAGAAGAGCAGAGTAAATATGTGTCACAACAAAGGGCTAAAACGGGAAGACATGAGACGCAGATGGACGGCTGACCTTCAGTCCAACTACTTCACTAAGCTACCAGGACGGAAGAATTTAAAAGCTCCTTAAGGGGATTTGCTAAAACTTTCAACTGTAGACAGAAATACAAAGTGTTTGGTTTGTTTTGGCAGCTTCGGGCACTCACAATCATCCGATTTTTCCTTTTCTAGAAATCAGTTCAGATTGAGGAAACCGCAGCGAGATGACGGTTCAAGATAAACAAATTTGCATAAATTGAATTTTCAGTGGCGAACATCAGATGGAAGTCGAACGTGCCTAATCCTTGCTCTGAGCTCTGCTGCCTGTTTGATCAACAGAATGAGGTCATTCCTGAGCCAAATATAAACACATTATGCAAAAATCAATATCTTGTGAAGTGCCATTAGAGGAGAACGTGCGGGACATTCTTAGAAATGAACGATAAAGAGCCCGGCGCATAAAACAAAGTCAGCACTACAAAATGTCATTTTCCAGCTCATAAAAATCTTTATTAACTTTCATTATCACAGCTTACTGAATTCTGGGTAAACGTTTTATTCTCTGGCAAAAACGTTCTAGTCAAAACAAGCTAAAAAGCCAAAAATACACAATGTTTTTCTTTGTTTATAAGTTTTAAAATTCATCTTGGTAAAATTTAAAAAGAAAAGGAAATGTACTGCCCTTTAAAGACAAAATAAAATCTAAAAATTTGCTGTTTATATTTAGGTAAATTGATTTACTTATTGAAAATATGTCATAAAATAAGCGTGTATTACCAGTAAAAATAGTTTCTATCTTTAAAGAATGTTCATTTGTACAATTTCCCGCCAAATACGAATTGCAGATCAGGCGCCAAGGCCAAAACATAAATACCTGAAGTTTGATAGAGTTCTGTGTCACATCTGCCAATCAGGAACTCAGCTTTGGGCATGTGACGTTTTCAGTTACTTATAAAATATCAAAAGTACATTTAAAAAAAATGCTCTTTTCAAAACAAGTTTAAAAAAAGATAAAAACAAAAGATGTTTTTCCCGTGTCTTAAGTGCAAAAATGTGCATATGGGAACTAGTAGAATTTGTCTTGATTATCTAAAATAAGTTGTGATGTCGTCTATTTATGACTAAATTCAATCTAGAACATATTAACACTTATATTTAGGTAGAAATTACTATAAATATTTTAAAATAAGTTTCTTTCTTTATAAACAAAACCTAATTATACATTTCCTACCCAAATACATTCTATTATAAGGGCTAGAACAGTTCAACTTTCCTTATTTCTAAACAAAATCAATCTAAAGTTAATCTAGAATTACACATTTTAGGATAGATTTTAAATTATGTTAATCAAATACAATTTTAAAAAATTTAATATAAAGAGAAAAAAAACGTTTAATTTGAGAAAGTGCTTAAACATTTTGCAGATCAAATGACTCATGAAAATAATACATATTTATATTCAAACAAGGTTTTCTATTTTACTGATTAGTACAAGTGAATTTAGTCTTAAGTGTATTTAGATAAATGGATAAATACTTTAAAATTCTGTCAAATTCTAAAGAATACTATCAAATTTTTTAATTCTGTCAAAATCTGGCACAATTTAAACAAAACCTTTGTTGCTTTGTGTTTGTTTAATGCTCAGGGAAATGAATCCTGGAGTGACCGTAATGGTGAAGATAAAGAGTCTGTTTGAGTTTCAGTGATACTTAACTTCACAGTCACTCTTTGTTAACTGTAATCTGTTCTTGTAATGCTTTCTTCATTAATTCAATGATAACTTAAATTGATCTTTTTTTTAAAGAGAACTCTACATCCGTGTTTTTTGACCTGTGCTGCTGAACAGACGTGCACGTCCCACACAGAGCAGCCTCATTAAGGCCAAAGTGCCGCTCTGTCTGCAGATGCAGCTGAAGCAGGCCATCAGGCTGGGCTCGCCTCCGTCCTTGATGTGTGTGAAAAAGAGCGAAGACGCCGCGACCATGTCTGAGGATGACGGCCTGCCCTGCAGCCCTCCCGATTACACGCCTTTCCGCTCGGTAAGAAAACCTCCGCCGTGCAGATGACCTGCAGAACGTCGTGGCCTCATCTTTGTTTCTGCTTGTGTTCTTCAGCGCCAGGACCAAAGGAACAGTTCCAACAGTCTGCATGGATTCGACAGTGATAATGACCAGGTAAATGACTGATGTTTTGATGTTTTTCTGCATTCTTTGTGAAGTTCCGACCAATTAGCCTATTGAGTGTTGCTTCCTCTTTCTACATTCTAGTGAGGTCGGGTCAGTGCATAGTTCTGCAGTTTCAGGGGAAGCAGCTCCTGATATACATCATTATAAAGTTGTTGTTTATGTTTTTTTGTTTTAAATGTGGAACATTATTATATTGACACTTTTTCTGCAAACTCCTGGCTACGAAAAGAAAATAATAGACTTGATTTGTGCGTGTGTAATTCTATCCAATCCAATTCTAAATGTGTGCATTTCCTATTTTTATTCACATCACATGTTCACTCATTCATACTAATCATGTAAAATTAATATCTCACTAATTAATTCTAATGGTTTCTTTAATTGGTACGCACCGTCTGGTGAACACAGACAGAACAACATTCACAGGGTTGTAAGACTCCTTTTCACATTAGCCGCTTTGAATGTAGATTTTAAATAATATCTTGTAAACGGTGACATTTTTTCACTTTCCTAAACAATTATTTCCAGAGAATTAAAAGAAAAGTCTAAATATAAGTTTTTAAAACACTTAAAAAAGATTAAATCCAGAGCTAATCACTCCTTCTCTGCAGTGTCACCTCTGTGCGAGACCATTTGCTCTCCATATCTGGCCAGTTTAACCCTGGAGAATTTGGCCGCTTTATTTTTTTGTTTCATGTTTTCATTTTTTAGCTTCTATTTATTGCCGCTTCCCAAAATGACAAAAAAATTGTCACATTTTATTTGATTTTTTTTTTTTAAACATAAAAATCCCCTTTTCTATGTAGTAAATTAACCGTCTTGTTGTACTTTCATGGACAGTTGTTCTGGTAAGTGAATCATTGAAGACAGAAGGACTTTTCAGGCCGATTGTGACGCGTTGTGTAAACAGCGTTTTTGTTCATGTGACCGTGGTGAGCATCTCATGATCCCGTTCAAATCGTCCCTCTTGGCTCTAAATGAAAGCTTCCCCTTTGAGCTTGACCTTTTCTTCTTCGGTTTTCCCCTCTCATCGCTCTCTTTCCTTTGTGAGATTTTTTCTTTAAGCCACTTTATCTCCCCTTTTTAGTTTATGATCGTTTTTCTGAATCAGCATAAAGGATGAAAGTTAAGTCCCTCATAAAACTCATCAAAATAAGAGTATTTTGGAAGTGAAATGAGCCAATTTTATAACAACTTTAACTCTTTGTAATAAAAAGAAAAACAAAACTTTTTCTGTTTTATAATCAACATTCACCTGTGGCTAATAACTTCCTCTATTTGAAGACCATAAAACACGTGCATCAGAAAGCTCAACTATAGTCCCCTTTCAAAGAACAATACACACAAAGAGAAAAAGTCATACGGAACTGGAGTTTAAGAGGATCTGCAACTGCACAGATTTAACAGCATTCATGCATGAGTGGCTCAACTTCAACACGGATCGGATGAAAGCACCAGCAGTGACTGTGAAAGAGCCAAATAAACTTAGTTTAGACAGAATCTGTGATAATAATCAGTTACAGTTAACATTTACAAAAAGGTCAGGTGAATCTGTGTCACTATCACACTTTGTCCAAAAAATAAAAGAAATACAAGTAAGGTAAAAGTTGAAACTCTTCATAAGTTTTTAATTTTTAATTGTTGGTTACAACCACAATTCATACTTAGGAGCAAAAATAAAGCTGATTATAAAACTTTGTATCTGTATTTGAACAATTTCAAGGATTTTAAGTGGTTAAAAAAATACGGTTAAGGTAAAAAAAAAAAAAAAAATTAGCTTCAGTTTTATTTTGGTTGCTTAGATTTACACATTTCTGGCTGAAATGCACCAAAGAGAAACAGTTATATTTTCTCTTTGTGTTCATGTTTCATTTCTGCCAAAAAAAAAAGGTTTATTTATATTAAAATAATAGTAAAAGATGAAGTAAGAGTTTGTGACTCCTCCTGTCCACTGGTCTGAAAAATGGATCTTAAAGCGTTGCAGGTTGCAGATAAAAACTTATTTTTTTTCATTGATTTAGTCTTGATGGGTAGTTAAATGGTTAAGATCAATCATCGAATAAAATCTTATTTTTTAATCAATTTATTTCAAAATAATAGCTTAGGTTTCAGATCAAAATTGTCAAAATAAAATAAGACACAGCAGACTTTTCATATCTTTTATTTGAAGTTTAACTCATTTGAAGTCAAGATTTTAGTCACATGACTCCATAAAGTGACTGTTTATCAACTTTATATATGTATTTATGTATAGTCTGCCAGGTTATTGACAGTTTGATCAAGTTTGATTAATATGTGACTGTATATGAGAAGTGGATGTGATGTCATCTATAGAAAATGGCTTGGCTCCAATGAAGGAAAGGTCAAATCAGTCTGATTTTTTGTTGTTTTCCATGTTGGAACCAGAAATGATCAGTAAACAATGATTTGAGTTGGACAGAGTCAACAATAAAGAAAATATATTAAAAAAAAATTATCAGGTTATGGTTATTCTGACTAAAAGAATAATTGTTTATTTCTCTATAGAAGTCAATGAGATTCTAACTTTTTGGAGCCAGCGGGTACTTCCTGTTTGGAACACCAGGGGTGATGGGGTCACTCAGTCCAGTTCTCATATACAGTCAATGTATAAGTTTGGGAGAAAAAAGTGGAAAAAAACCCTCAACGTTTGACCTACTTTTTCCAAAACTCATCCTTCTAGTTCTTTCCATCCCTTTCCCGCTCTTCCATAGGATGATAGTCATCATGTGCTGTGTGTGTGACTGTTTCGAATTTTCGAATCTTCTTTAGTGTCTGATTGTGCTGATGGGTGTTTTCCAACAATCAAGCTGCTCTTCTAACCTTAAATGGAAGCGTGTGGTTTGCCCTCGTCTTCCTCTGGGTGTCCATCATTCTTTCCTTCCTTTTTACTTTTTTTTTTTTTGTCCTGACCCGCGTTCTGCCTCTGCGCTGCTTCACGTGTTATTACACTGACCTACTGTATGTCTCGGCCTGTTCAGAGTGCATTCCTATGGTTTCTTTGGCAGTCAGCATGTCTGCTTGTAGTTATAGCTTTCGGTCTGACTCGGCACGCCTGTCAAAAACAAGATCGTGTTTCTGCCCCTTTAGACGACCTACATCACCCAGTTCTTCTTTTTGCATCCAAATCTTAACTTTGCGATCTTAAAACATACGTTTTTTAACCGACTGAACACAAAAGAAGCAGTTTCTCCAGAGTTTTTGCGGGTGAAGACAGAAAATGTTGGTCCTGCAGATAAGGAGAGCTCATGTTTGCACAGCTGGACGCCCTCACCCTCTTGTCGTTGGATCTGTTTCTCTGCAGCCTTCTTGTTTCTCGGTTAGTGGAGTTTCACAGCTTCTAATTAGAAACAGCTTTTCACCAACAATAGCAACAGCGTTGGTTCAGGGCGAGCCGTCTGGATCCGAGCTGGGTTTTCCCCCCAAAAACCTGAGTGGTCTGATCCCACGGATGATTCCAGACCCCACTTTTCTCCTGTTAATAAGTTATCTGGGAAAGTCACTCTCTCTGTCTCTTCCCAGTTGTCCTGTGGGCCCTCCAGCAGAGCGGTGAGCCCCCTAGTGGTTCCTGTGGACTTCAGCCAGCCGGCCAGCCCGTTTGCCTGTCTGGATAATTCTGCTGCCAAACATAAGCTGGGTTTGAGGCCCAAAGCGCACAACAGAAGGAAACCTGCCAGGGTGAGACTCATTAAAACAAATATCAGTTTTAATTATCTGTTGGGATTTTTTTTGCAGTTTTTTAATCTGATATTTAAAGATGGAAATAAATCAATCTTTTGATCCATTCCTCCATGAGGAAAGTAACATATTACTGCTGGTTCTCCCAGATTTTTACTAAAAAAACACATCTGGAAGAGTTATGAGTAAATAATGATTTAGTAATGCATTCTCACTCCCAACTCGTCATACATGGATGTATGGTTCAGGCCCTCTTTGCACCGCTTTTGGCTTTTGTGGGTGTCCAGTTAATGTTTTTGGATGTGCTGGTTTGTTTCCATTAAATTAGGGGTCCCCAACCCTCAGGACACGGTAGCGAACGCGGAACCAGTACCGCCCCGAGGGTTCAATGGGAAAAGCTAGTACATCAAAAAACATTGAGTTGGGGACATCCAAAAAGTGGCGCGGAACGGGGCCCAAACCATACGTCCGTATATGACAAGTTGGGAGTGAGAATGTGTAGGATTTAGAGCCTCCATCGTTTGTCATTTATTATTATTCTCTTGCTTGTGGAAATTTAAAAGGCCTAATCCAATGAAAACTGTTTTTTTTTTTTTTTTTTTTTTTGGGGCATTTTTATGCTAAAATGCATCTTAAAATTGCATTTCTGAGTATTTCTTTATTCAAATGGCTAATAATCAGTAGCAAACAAACAAAATTTAATTTAAATGAGAGTATTTGTGACGAAGATTATATGCTGGGCAAGATGATAAAGACGACTAGATCAATGTATGTTTTCTTCATCATATTGCTCGCCATTTTTCCTGAATTGTTTATATTAGGTTGGAGGGGCTTTAAGATAGTGGAGATAATAAGAGAGTTCTCAGCAATTGGAAAGGGGAAAAGGGGGCGGGGTTACTCTGTGCCAGTGGTTCCACCACAACTCAAAGGGAAATTTTTTAAGAGTTCTGCACAGATTTTTCAAATTTTGGCTAAAAACAATGTAATCATAATAAAAAGACTATTGGGAACGCTTTTACAGTAGATCAAGAGATGATCAGAGTTGGTCTTAAATGGCTTTAAGGAGGTTTTTATACGAGTTGTAGCCATGCATACTCAGAATATGAATAGGTGAAGTTACCGACTGGTAATGCATCATTTATCAATCTTTTTTTTTTCCAAATAGAATTCAACGTTCCCCATTAGTAACTGGGATTTCATAATCCTGACTATATAAAATGTCATTTTCTCCATCAGCTCGGCAGCTCCTATTGCAAAATGTGTTGCGATAATTGTTTTTGTTACTCGTTTTCATCAGTTTAGAAAATAATTTCCCATAGAATTCCATTTGTCATAACAAAGTGTGCAAATTCTACTTTTTCTTAACCGAAACGCCCGATTTTAACCATTTTTCAGTTCTCTCATTCATTTGTGACTTTGTTTTATTGTGGATCTTTTGGATAGAGTAAAGTTATTGACATGTCGCATGTCGTTTGTGCAGCGGCTGGACGGGAAAACAGAATCGGACTCGGCCGTGGAGGAGAAGTTGGTCATCTCTACACCAGGAGCAGAAACGAACTCTAAGGAGGAGGAGGAGGTGCAGGAGGAGCAACGAAACTCTGAAGGTAAAACCTTTTATCTGTTTCTTTTTATACTTTACCGTTAAATGTCTTTTCAAAGTTTGGACAAGCTAAATCTTATATATCTAAGAAAAACATTTATTTGTACATGTTGGTTTTCTGTTGTTAGCTTTGAAAATAATGGAGAAAATTTCATGTACATTTACAGTTCAGTCAAATAAAACTTTATTTATAAAGCAACATTAACGAGAAATCCTTTACAGACTTAAAACATTGAAAAACAAAGACCTATGAGACCCTCCGATCCCCTGTACTCAACATACAGTTGCAAGAGAAAGTATGTGAACCCTTTGGGAGAACCTCAATTTCTGTACAAAATGGACAGGGTTTTGGGTTTTTTTTTTCCTCAATCTTAATCACAACAATGGAGAAAAACATTGCCAATTTACGTTTCATGTTTGTATGGAACACAATTGTGTGTCTAGTTTATACATGAAACCAAAAAATTCCAAATGGTTCACATATTTTTTCCTGCAAACATAAAATGTGAGTAAATCTCAAAGTATAAATAGAAAGAAACCCTAAACTGTGATTGATTTTTATTTTTGTAAAAGTTATTTAATTAGAAATTAAATATCAAATCATTTAAAAAAAAAAAAAAAGATAACAATTTTAGTACTTCTTAGCTACCAAAACTGTGAACTAGTGGTTAAAAAAGTAAACAAATGAATGATTACAAGCTTGAGGGTCCTGGGCCAATTCTTGATTTGCATTTTTTAAAATGAATTACATTTAAATTACATTTTTCTGAGTTTGACTATTAAAATGTAATTATTTTGATATTTGATGTGTCTTTTTAAATGTCATTTTTATTTACCCAAGTCAATAAAATTAAAACTGACACTTAATTTTGATGATTTTCTCCCAGAAACGACATGTTTAGATTTATTCTGATGTTTGTTTCTGTCCTAGATGTAAGTGATGATCAGCTGACACCAAAAGTAGAGAGGGAGGCAGAAGAAGATGAAGACGAGGAGGAGAAACATCGGCCAGAGGATCCCAGACTGTCCCTGTTAGGAGGCGAGGAGGGGGTAGAGGATGAGTCGGAAGCGGAGGCGGATGTTTCTCACGGCCCGGACACTTCCTGTAGAGTGGAGCAGAGTGTCTCAGAGGAGGAAACCTCCGACGGCCCGCCTGAGTCCAGCTCAAGAGCCTCCCCGCTGGACCCTCCCAGGTGTTTACATATCATTTCCTTTAGTTCTGCCCCTCCTGGCTCTCTGGGTTTTAATTTCCCTCCCATCAATCTGACATCTTTATCGTCTCTCCCTCCAGGACCATACCAGAGCCCCCTGCTGGCTCCGGGGAGCGCGTGACTCCAAGCACCTCCAGCACAGAGGAGCCTGAAAGTGGCTCCACGTCAGAAGAAGAAGAAGCTGATTTCCAAAAGGAGGAGGAGGATGGAGAAAGCTCCCTTTTAGAGGAGGTGCTGAGCTCTTTAAAGACTCCCCTCACCTCCTGCTCACTGGGAGGGGAGGATGTGGAGGAGGAAACGGAGGATGAGCAGAAAGAGGTGGAGGAGAAAGAAGAGGAGCATGTTGATATCCAGACCACTCCTCCCTGCTCCGTCCTGTCAGACCATACATCAGAGGATCAGAAAGATTCCCGGCAGGAAGAAGACGATTCTGTGGAAGAAGAAGAAGAAGTGGCTAAAGAAGAGGAAGAGGTAGGGAATGAAGAAGAGGAAGAAGCACTGAATGAAGAGGAAGAACCTGTGAAGGAAGAGGAACATTTAGTGGTGGAGACCTTTAATTACTATGTAGGTATTTTTTCATCAGGTGCAACATATCTGCTGAATTTATCTACAATTTGTTCAACATTATATGTTTACTAAAATGAAAATATGCACAAACACACAAGAAATCTCGCACCAAACTGGATGGAAGTTTCTTGAGGTTTGGTCAGACCAGATAAAGATGAATTTAATGAGCTAATAATCAGCAGAAAAACAAACATCTGCAACCTTTAACGCTAAAAGAACCAAAATCTACAAAAAACATGAAGCCTCACATCCATGCTTAGAAAAATGCACTTTATTTGTGCTTTTGTAGCCATAAAGTCATTAATTTATATAAGATAGTTTTGAAATATTACAATAATTATAACTGTGTTAAATGATTCTATATTTAATCATTTTTACTTCTTTTGCCTTTGACAGCAGCGCATGTAAGTTAACTTCAAAATAAAGTATAAAAAAAAAACCTGCTGAACTAAAACTGTAAGAAATCTAAATGAAACATGACTTTCTCAATTTGCTTTTGAATATGAATATGACAAGACTAGTACAGAATTCAGTTTATTTTTAAAAAATTATGAGAGTTGGGTTATAAACTTATGTCATTTAGTTTCTTATTGATCACAACCCTGTTGAAGCTATAATAGTTTTTAAAAACAATAAAAGATTGATTTGTTTTTGTGTACTTGTTACTATTAAAATCTAAATAATATGAATTAACTATACTTTTTGGTATAAATAAATCATTAAAAGAAAAAAAGCATATTTTTCTAAATTTGAAATAGTTTATAACAGGTTGACATGACGTCCTTTCAAAATAAAAGACTCCCTGTTCATATCAATGCAGCAAATCTAGTAGCAGTTTAATCTCAGCAGTAAAAAAAAATATGCACAATTTATTTTACCGTTGTTTGTGCTTCTCAGCCATACGTTTGTAAATTATTTAAATTATTTTAATCATATTTGTGGACTTAAATCCTTGAATTTTTCAATATTGGTAAAATGGCTTCATGTGTGAATTGTGGGTGTGCTTGCTGATTTTCAATGGATTTTCTGTGGTACACAAAACAAATAAAAATGACAAAACTGCACCGCTTGCTGGATTTTTGGAGCATTATGGGTAGTGTAGTCAGGAGTCCGGCGGAGTGATGCGTCCCGTGCTCCAGCTGTGAATAAGTTCTTTAAGCAGAGAGTCACGATGGAGGGATAAAAGAGTCGCATGTGCCTCTGGAACCTCAGGCTGCAGACCCCGGGTCTGAAATATCAACTTTCGCCTCTCAAAATTCTCACTCGCCTTTTCCTGCTTTCTATTGTCTTTCAGCACGAGGAGGAAGCAAAGGAAGAGGAGGAAGAAGAAGATAAAAATATACCTACATCCTTGGAGGAGGAGGAGGAGGAGGAGGAAGAGGAGGAATTCATTAACCTGGAGAAGGAAGATGAGGATATAGAACAGGTGGAGGAAGATGAAGTAGAACAGCAGGAGGATGAAGAGGAAGCAGAGAAAATGCAAGAGATGACTCCTTGTACTCTAGATGAGGAACATCAGAGAGGCTCCCCTCTGGAGGAGGAAGACGAAGTCGCAAAAGTTGCCGATGAAGAAGTTCAGCCGATGCGGGACGAGGAAGAGGATTTCAATCAGAACTCTGTACATGCGGAGGAGGATGAGGAGGAGAAAGAGGAGGCTGACTTTGTGGGAGAAGAGCCTAAGGAGGAGGAGGAGGAGGAGAAGGAGGAGGCGACAGTTGAGCCGCCAGAGCAGGAAGTGGAGCAGGAAAGTGATGATGTGAATCCTCTTCGTCCTGAGTCCCCACAGGAGGGTGTGATCAGCCCCTCCAGCAAGACCAGCATCTTAAGCATCAATCTGGTCTCCCCCAGCTCAGAAAAAGCCTTCCAATTCTCTCCAGCAGATGTTAGTCCGGACCGCAGTGTCACGGAGTCTCCGACTGCAGTGGAGGAAGAGGAGGCCGACGCAGTAACTGAGGAAGTAGCAAAAGAAGAAAAATCTCCTCAGGAGCCAAAAGTTTCCCCTCCTTTGACTCCACCTCCAGAGGAGACGAAAGTCCGCTTCACCATTGCTCCTGCGTGGCAGAGATCTCAGTGTCAAACTTCTCCTTCCTCCTCACCGGTCTGCGTCTCCTCACCCAAAGAGGAGCAGGAGGTGACTGTGAAGGATCACGCCGCAGATGCCGAACCAGCAGGGGAAGAGGTCTTCGGTCCAAGCAAAGAAAAGGCGGCGGGGAGCCCCACTTTAAAATCTCAGAGCAGCCCGTCCTCAGTCAAAGCTCCGAGTCCGACTGCTGCAAACACAGCAGGTGAAAACTCTTTTCTTCATCCTTTTATCCTGAAGAAAACATGTTCCCATGAGGCAAACTCACTGTTTTAATAGATTATTTGTCATCTTTCTGATGATGGGGAACACAAAATAAGAAAATCAAGCTTAAAATTGCATTTCTGATTTTTTTTTTTTTTTTTTTTTTTAAATCGTCGAATCAGACGAAAAAAGTTTTATTTAAAAAAGTGCTAAAAAAGGGGGCGGGGTTGCTCCATGCGTCTCGCCCACAAATTTCTTAATAAACTACTCTGCAGAAGCTGTCCTTGAAAACTACGCAGGTTTTTAACATTTTTGGCTAAAAACTGCATAATCATAACTAAAAAGGTTCTCAAAAGATGATCGGAGTGGAATTTTAACCAATGATGGTTTTATCCTTCCTCTCACCAGCAGATAGCGCCGTGACGACGGGAGGAAACCCCGACAATCCCTTCGGAGTTCGACTGAGGAAGACGTCAGCTCTTCTTCGCTTCAACTCTGAGGAGGAAAACCCAGAGGTGACTGCTAAGTTTTCCAACAAATTAAAAATTTAGATTTTTTTTTTTTTTTTTTTTTAGGTTAAGGAGAAAAACTTGAGCTTGATAGGTCATTTTTGGGTAATTGGTTCATTGCAAGTGGTAAAAAGGTTAATATTAACTAAATAAAAATTTATGTTTCAGACATATTTAAGTAAACTCATAAAGTGTCAATCTTCTTGACGTTATGACTCCAAATCATAAATAAAAGTGATTATCGGAAAAAGTTTGCTTTAAGTTGCATATAAAATCACAGGTTTAAGTCAATTTATTTGAACTTTTTGTCATTTAGGCTCCAGCTGAGTCTGTAAATCCTCCAACAAGCTCGCCTCAGATCTGCACTAAACCCGTAAGTCAACCCGTCTGCAACAAGCCCGCCCTCCCTAAGAAACCGGAGGTCTCCACGGAGGCCAGAGAGAAGCTGAAGCGCTTCTCAGGTATGAACTCGACACGCGCAGATCTGCCAAAAAACTGCCAGAAAGTCTCTGATTGTTTGGTCTGCTGGGGTTTCAGATCCGCCCCGAGCAGATCCTCCCAGCTGGATTTCTATGGCCAAACAGAAGCAGAAGATCTACAAAGAAAACTCTCTGGAGGAGATAACCCTCAAGAAGGTAACATCTTTCTATCACCACATAGTAAAACAAATGTTCTGTTATTCAGAGTTTATATTCAAAATTCAGAAATGTTAAGAACCTTTTGCATTTGACCCAAATGTGGCCAAATGTAAAAATTTACCACATATAGTCATTTTTTCTTAAATCAGATGCATTTGCGTGCTATTTTGTCAGTATTTATAACAATTAAAGGTGTTATCTGTGGCTTCAAAGCATGTACTTCTAAATGCTAAATATAAATCTAAACTAAGTATGATCTTAAATACGAATGTAAAGTTGTATTCAATAACTAATGTTAAGTGTTGAGTCTAGCTTTTATCTAAATTGATGTAAAATCTAAATGTCAACATCAATTTGAATGTTAAATCTAAATATTTAATATAAATTTAAATGTTTGTTAAATTAACATTTGAATGCTATATCTAAAAGTAAACCTAAATGTTGACTTTCAATGTTTAGGAAATATGCAAATGTGACCACGCCCCCTTGCCCCAGGTTTAGGTTACAAGTCCCAGATAATGCTTTTATTTGAGATAAATACTGACAAAATGTGACGTAAATGCAGCACAAATGGAAAGAAAATGTCTGTGTGAAAAAAATGTAATTTAATTTCAATTAGATGAATTTTTTACACATAAATCCATCCTTTGGAAGAGCTGTAATCACAGATGTACATGTGAGCCATTGGGTCCTTTTTAGAGTCTTTGGCATGACTTGACCCTGGATTTGAACTCATGGTCTTGAAAGACTGCAGGTTATGTCAAAGTGGAAAAAAACTGTAAACTGTAGTTTGATGAAAATGGAAGTTCAAACAACTTAAGCCTGTAAGGACCTGTGTTTGGATGAATGAGGACTGGATAGGAAAAATGCAAATCCCAAATCAAGATGCTGGAGAGACAGACATTTATAAGAAAAAAAAAAGACACTATGAACACTATTGTTTTTGTTTGTGTTTCTAAAATGAAAAGTAAACTTAAATAAACGAAACGAAACTCTTAAATGAACAAATAAAGCTCTGTAGCACAGTTTTTGTTGCATCAGTAGTTTAAGGGCTCTCAGCATCAGGACCACATCTGTATCCTCCTTCAGTCTTCTTGATGACAAGTTTCTACTGATTATGTTCAAGTCCAGATTAAAATCTACTCTTTTTAGCTTTTACAGATGAAAGTGTTACGCTTTTTATTCTAATTTAGGGAGAGAGCAATGTTACCATTTTAATCCATTTTAATGATGTATTTTTTTTACTTTTTTGTGTAACGTACTTAAAATGATTGTCATGCCCTTTAAAAAAAAAAAAAAAAAAAGCATTAATTAGAGATATTTTTGCAGAAACGCTGTTGTTTTCATTGATGATCTGTAACTTTTAACTTTGTTTTCAGGAGGAACAAGAGAAAAAATCTTCACCGCCAAGCAAAGAGCCCAGAAGCAAGGCGCCAGAATCCAGCATCCAAGGTCAGAGCATACGCAAGCATAAATGTAAACACAAACATATTTAAAATTCCAAAAATATTCTGTTAAATTTTCTGAAGAAAGAGTGGATCTATACTATGTTTGCCTAAGTCCAGATCCAGGTAGTTTTTTTCTATTAGCATCTGTTGCACGGAAATGTGTTTTTGTTGGTGCAATGCTGCCCTCTACTGCCCATAAGACACTATTGCAGCACTACTAAATAAATTTGTGGAAATAAGAACGAAGTCTGCTCATTATTGATTCCAATTCAGTGTTTATTCAGGATTTTTGGTAATCTTTAAAAAAAATGATTTTTAATATTTACATTATTTAGAAAGTTTTTTTTTTTTAAACTTCTACCTTCTGAGAAAATCCAAGTTTAAGCTAAAAAATGTCTTTAAATTTCCTTAAATCTGTTTATTTTTGGGTGCAAATCCTAGTTTTTTATTCATAATGATGGCTTTAGAGAATTGATGGTTTAATTTTTTGCATCACCATAAAAATTGTCTATTTGAAAACTGCTTCAGTACAATTGTAGAGTGTAATGTTGCTTTCTATTCTTTCAGTTGTGAGTTTTGTTTTAGTGCGCTTTTCTTTTGCTGATGATTATAATCGTTTTGTTTTTCTTTCTAGTGGTTAAACCAGAGAACTTCAAGCCCCCGGTGTCTCCAGAAAAAGACCCCAAGAGGGCGCTCTCCCCTCAATCTCCTGCACCTTTTCAGCCTTTCAAATCCCAGCTGCTCCCCTGCCCCGTTGCTCCAAAGCCACAAGTGCCCCCTCCCATAGCAAAACATCCACTGCCCAGTCCCTCCCAAAAATCCTTGCCACCCCCCACCCCAGTCCCAGTCCACCCAAAACCTCCCAGTACACCCCCCTCCAAGCCCACCTCCAGCATCCAAACCACTCCAGCCCCCTTTGTGTCAAGAACCCCTCCTGAAAAGTCTCCATCCAGATCTGCTGGACCCCCCGGACAGCGGGGTCTACCGCCCCCGGATCTGCCCCAGGACGAGCCCCCCTGGATGGCGTTGGCAAAAAAGAAAGCCAAAGCCTGGAGTGAAATGCCGCAGATCGTCCAGTGAGGGGCCGTATAGACCACAATGCATTGCACATTTGATCTAATCATGATTGTGACAGCTGATCATTTCAACGGCTTTGCACTCATCCTGTCCGAGAGTCGCCTTTTCTGAGCGTTTCAACTCAATATTCCTTTTCTTAGATGGTTAAACGGTGCCTCAACATAACAAACGTGTCGTCTCACAACAATAAACACAAACTTTTATGTAACTAACCACCATGACCTAAAGAAAAGTCCAGTCAGAAAAGGGAAAGCAAATTATTTTATTAAATAACTTTACTGACAAAGTAGGTTAGGAACAAACAGGCAGAGTAAATATTGTTATCAATAATTTTGTGTTGAGAATGTATGTCTCTGCCTGTGAGTCCTTTTATTTGATTGCAGCCGTTTCAGACGCCATTTCCTCTCAATTTCCATATTATCCTTTGTGTCCACAAGTTTCTGTAAAATATATTTTAAATGTTCTTTATTAATATTTTTTGCCATCTTTTTTTGTTCTGAATACACAACTTCCCATTATGTTTTGCAGATATTTAGAATTGGATTTCAGTAGCAGAAACTCACTTCCTTGTTTTTTTTATTTCTTGATGCAAAAGAAGCTGTTAAGGAAAAAATCATGATCTGTATCATTTAAACGTGTCTTTAAAGTAACTCTACGTGTTACAATTTTTATTTTGTATTTTGAGAATGTCTCTTGTACATAAAATGTACAGTAAAGAATGAATGAAATCACATTTTTCTTGGGTTTTAAGTCTTTCTTGGTTCTAACTTTAAATACATTTCTTCAAACAAAGAGCTTCATTACAATATTATTTTTTCATCCAATTTAATTTTTGTTTTTTTGCAGATATTCCTTTAATTATCCTAGAAACGAGTGAATTGCATTGATTTGTAAAACACTTTTACAACGACGACCTGATTAGGCATCAGCAGTAAAAATAGAACAGAGTAAAAAGTTACGCACAGATTAAAAATATAAACTTCTGACAACAATATTTTAAATACTTACAATAAAAGTCTACAGGAGGCACCAAGTTAATAATTAAAATAAAAGACCCATTAAAACAATAAAAACAAAGATGAAAATTAAAAAAAAAAATCTTCATAACCCCTGTTGACACCCTTTTAGAGGGTCCCAGATACACCATTCTGTTGCAGGACCACACGTGTGCACCTTGGGGCAATTTAGAGACACCAATTAACCTAAGAAGCATGTTTTAGGACAATGGAAGGAGACCATGCAAACTCCACACACAAACCTAGCTGAGATTTGAATGGCTAACCACTGCACCACCATGCAGTTTAATAGTAAGACTTTCTTTCATGCATGTTTGCTTTAGTAGTAAGAGTTCCCTCCAAATGTGCACATTTGCATAAACATCTAAAGAGGCAGCATGATTCATGTTTTTGTGAACAGGAAGCTGCGACAGCAGGACCGCCGCTGAAATTCTCCAGATGTCTTTTCTGGGCGGGTTAGGTAACAACACTGCTGCCCTACTTTTCCCCACAAACATCACTTTCACATGTGGCTCCAAACTGGATCAGCCAACGGTGTGTACAGTGTGTGCACGAGTGCATGCCAAATATCCATGGCGATGACTGTTTGGTGATGACCTTCTCGTTTTCAGTTATATAACTAACAGACTTGGCAGCCAGCGAAGGTCAGGAGAGTCTCCTTAAACCTCACCGGGAGCATTGAGAGCTTCAGCAAATCACTGAAACTTTGACACTAACAAAGTATTTTTAGATTACAACATTTTTTCAAATTTGAAGCAAATATTTAGAATATCGGTGCATACTTTCCAAATTCAAATGTTCTTTATTTAGAAAGACAATCACAAAATGATGAATCTTTGTCTTTCGTCTATTAAACGTTTTGCTGTTTATCAATAATCCAATTTGTTTATTTTTTGAAATGTAACTTTTTGATAACTTTCAGTTAAATAAATAAATTTTGACAGTCAAAAGTCATTAATTGCACAGATTTGCTTTTATTGAACAGGTTTTTTTCTAAATTACATTTCATATGCTTAATTATTTACTGTTTTTAGTGCTTCAGCTCTAAATTTTGACGTGTCAAGTAACATACAGAATCAAAACAATATATAATTCATTTATCTACCAGTTCTTTTCACTGTTTTACATCTATTTTTGTGTGTTTCTTTTTACTTTTTTTCTACAATTATTTAATATTTCCATAGTAAATAGAGAAACCTTTTATTTTGAAATCAATAATTGTCTTTATGTGCATAGATATTTGAATGATCTCACAGAGGAGAGTTTTTTTTTTCCAAAAGAAAAACTAAACTAATAAAGTTAAAATACATAAATACTTATAAAAAATAGATAAAATATCAATAAGATCTTTTAAATTGGATTTATATTGGTAAGTAGAGGTTGTTGCTGCTGTTATAATGAGGATTTTAACACATTTTATCACACTTTTGAACCCCTGTATTTGCATTTAGGTTTCATGATGTAAAGATATTCGGTAGGCGGATTTCAATTTTTTTTTTTATTTAAAATTCAAATTATGACTTGTTGCAGATATAGATATGCAAATAAGAAATACTTGTCTTCAGAGATCTGTTGCCATCTCTTCATTTTCCAAACCTGCTCAGGTTGCAGGGTTGCTGGAGCCTATCTCAGAGAACTCACACACCCACATTCACACCTAATGAATAACTTATGAGGTATGTTTGAGGAAAGTACGTGCCTGGAGAAAACCCACGTATGCACTGGGAAAACATCCAAACGCCACACAGAAAAATCCAGCTGGGATTTGAACCACCGTGAGAAAGCCGACCACTACACCACAGCACATCCCCAAGCTGTTATCCACATTATTTTAGGGAAACCTAAACCTGTCCTGGCTGTCATTAAACAGTTTCAGTTCAGTTTATTAAGAAATGAAACCCCAAGGTCGTCTCTGTGGGCTGCACAAAGAAAGCCAGAACCAGCCGGTAAAATGACCGTCTGTTATGACTGGCCGGGGTCAGAAAGGACAGAGATGGAAAAACACAAAAACACTGGATCATCTGTCATTTGACATTAAGAGAAACAGGCAGAGTAAACACAGGAAAGCCCTGCGGACATCAGCTTCTCCCCGAAATAAAACAGTCTCGTTATGAAAACAAAACCTTTGGCTGTCAGAGTAAAAGCCAACCTGGGAAGAAAACAGATCTGCAGTGTTGCGTTTGGCACGCTCTCCTTTAATCAGCATCTCACGCCTTGTTTGTGTAAGATTCCTTATCTGACTGACTGACTGACTGACTGACTGACTGACCTACATTTGCAGCTTATATAACTCACCTTCCTGTCTGTGCGGCTATTTTCCTGCAGCTCAATGTTTAGCAATTTTCCTCTGAGAAACTGAAAAGTCTAGAAATATATTGAGCTATGACAATAACTAGTTTGGATTAGAAATAAAAATTGAAATGTTGCAGCTCCTGTCAGTCGCTTAGGCGGTAAAAGAGTGTATTCTTAACCATCTTTTTTCTATGTAATTGTATGTACCTTTTTACTTAATTACCGTTTATTCCACTGCTCTGAGGAAACATATAACTAGTGAATTAAACTGGAGCGGATGCTGTTTTTTGAGCATTTCTCTCAGCCTTGTCTAACTTGTAACACAGACTTTATTTGTATTCAAACTAAAACTTTATCTCCACTGGCCTGCAGGCAGAACAACACCATCATACTCGTATTTTAGGATTAAAGTGAATATTTTAAATAATTAAGAAATTAAAAAAAAAACTCAAAAAAGATCAGAGTGTAGATAACTTGAACATTAAACCTCGAAACTTTGATCCCACAATACATAATGACTCGGGGAGTTTTGCATGATGTTAACATGTTAACATGTTTTTCATATAAACTTGTTTCATTTTGTCAAATATCAAAAACTGTGTCTATTTGAACTTAAATCTGTGATTTTTATTTATGACATTTTTATGGCAGCAACTGGATTCTAATAGTATACTGTGCCAAAACGTCAATAATATATTGTCGTTTATGATACAAAGGAAAGTATTAGAATGGTAGTTTAAAGGAAATAACTTTTCTAAAAAGCTTATTTATAACATATATATAAATCTCTTTAAAGTTTTTAGTTTTGTTTAAATTGCTGTTAAAATGATAAATCCATACTCAACCAACAATAAAAACAAAGACCAATTTTTCAATAATAATTAAAGAAGGGAAAATATTTTTTTTTCAATCAAAACTTGATGTTAATGTTTATATTTTATAATGTTTATATATGCAAACAGTTTATATTACTAAGAAATACTTAGAAAAGTTGTGAAATAATATCATATCTATGATGAGAAATATTAGTCTTTAGTTGTTGTTTTTATCTAATTTAATTTTTTTTTATATACCGGTAATTTTATTTTGAAAATCTCAATTTTGGGGGGGGTCAAAATGAAAATGTGAATGATTTGAATTTCCCAGTTACTATATATTCATTCATTCATTCATTCATTTTCCGTGCCGCTTTATCCCTTTTGGGGTCGCGGGGATGCCGGAGCCTATCCCAGCTGCTGACGGGCGAAGGCAGGGTTTACCCTGGACAGTTTGCCAGTCTGTCGCAGGGCCACATTTGCACACATAGTCACTCACACATTCATACCTAGGGACAATTTAGAGTAACCAATTTACCTATGAAGCATGTTTTTGGACGGTGGGAGGAACCCGGAGTATCAAACTATACCAAATCAACCATGTTTAATAAATCAAATGTGACTTCAATCAATGATGAATAGATTTCATTTAATTATCTTTTTAAGGAGTTTAAAGAGTTTTCTTGCATTGTTTACAGTTTATGTTTGAAATAAACCAGATCAATTAGTCAAAGCAAACATAATAAACTTAAATAATTTGTTTTAAAAAGCAGCAACTGAGTTTCAATATTTAAGACTTTGTTGCTTTCTTTTCAAAAATAAAATTTCTTTGTCCTCCATTTTAATTCTTCATATGATATATTAGGTTGGATTTCTTTACTTAGGTCATAACCAAACTAGAATAACGATGCAAAAAATGTACAGTTCATTTTCTTAGTTATAATTAGATTAAATCTCATCTGGACCAAGATGCAAGTTACTCAATTTTTTTTTTTTATATGATGATTAGCATCAGGTGTAAAATGTGTCCACTTTAAACCTTTGTAATATTTCACAATGAAGAAAAACTGATGAGATTGGATCAGATAGTCTCCTTGGATGGTGTAAATATTTCCTCCAATTCTACAGTTAGAAACTTGGGGGTTTTATTCGACCAGGATTTATCATTTAAGGCTCACATATCACAAGCTTGTAGAACTGCATTTTTTCACCTTCGCAATATAGCTCGGATCAGAAATATGTTATCTAAAAGTGATGCTGAAAAAATGATCCATGCATTTGTTACATCTAGACTGGATTACTGTAACTCTTTACTAATAGCCTGCCCAAAAAGTTCTTTAAAAAGTTTTCAACTTGTTCAGAATGCACCAACCAGATTGTTAGCAGGAACTAGCAGAAGAGAACACATCACTCCTGTGTTAGCTTCACTCCACTGGATCCCAGTTGAATCCAGGATCAAGTTCAAAATCCTCCTGTTAACCTAAGGCTCTGAATGGTGTGGCCCCATCCTATATTAAAGATCTCTTAGTTCCTTACCAACCAATCAGAACACTTCGTTCACAAAATGCAGGACTGCTTGTAGTTCCTAGAATCTCTAAAAGTACAGTTGGAGGTAGAACCTTCAGCCATCAAGCCCCTGTTCTCTGGAATAAGCTCCCAGCTCATGTTAGAGAGGCCAGCACAGTTTCTACCTTCAAAGTTAGCCTTAAAACATTCCTCTTTGGACAGGCGTTCTGCTAGATTTTCTATCATAGTTGTTCTCCACATCAGCTCTGGGGTTCTGTTCTCTGTTCTTATTTCTTCCTCTCTCTCTTACTCTTTATTATTCATTGTATTAAGTTCTCCATGTTTTTGTTGGTGCAGTTCGATTCACATGTTGTTTTTCTCTCTCACTCCCCTCTGGGGAGCGGGAGTGATTTCAGATCCCAGGTGGATCCCCCACGCTCCTGCTCCTGGCCGTGGACTGCACTTCTGCTTCGTCTGACTGAGGACTTCATCTCCACTCATCTCTCAGCTCTATCTGCAGCTTTGTCTGAATGATCTTTATTCAAATACGTAGTTGTAGAAGCTAATTTTCCCTTACCAGTTCTGGTATCGCCTGTTCGTCCTGGGATGGGATCTCTCCCTCATGTGGGAATCCATATGGTTTCTTCGTTTTTTTCCTGATTCAGGTTTTTTTTGGGAGTTTTTCCTTACCGAGAGGGAGGGTCTAAGAGCAGGGATATCCAGTTTATTTAGTCTGTTTAGTCTTTTGTGATCTTTCTTTCATGTTTCATGACTATTTTTTGCAACTGTAAAATTACCTGCATGAAGCCCAATGAGGCAAAATTCTTTGTGATTTTGGGCTATATAAATAAAATTGAATTGAATTGAATTGAATTGAAGACCTGGTTGATTCAAAAAGTATTCACACCATTCTTGAAATAAACTATTGAGACTCTTCAATTTAAGATCTAATGAATTGTCTGATAAGATTATGAAACCAGATTTGAGAACAAAAGTTACATTTCCCTGTAGCTCCACAAAAGGAGCTCAAATTTAGAATAAACACAGAAAATACATGAAAAATTATCAGTGCATGAAAAAAAATCAGTTGATATGATACTTATAAGGCAGTCATTGATATGTACTTTAAAAAAAACTTTTGATAAAAAATGATTTTTTTAAGGTATTTGTTTATTTCTTGTAATTCTTTAAAAAAATCATATTTGTATAAATTTAAATTTGGATTGACTTTTCAATCTTCATTCAAATGCCTTTTAATATATAGTTAGTCATTGTGCTTCTGTTTAATTTATCAATTTGAAATAATTAAATTGATTGAATAAAAGAAAACAAAAAAAACACAGAAGAATTCCAGCTAATATTTTTATTAGTCAACATCTCTGGCTCGTTACATTACTTCCTTTCACCAATTCCCTCATTTAAAATAACAGGGTAGTATAATGTTCAAAATGAGATGACATTTTCCCATAAGTGTTCTCATTATAAATATCACTGACGTGGTTCTTTACTGATGGCTGTTCCCTGGAATTTACAGGCTAAAAATATTCACATCTGTTGTCGTCTTAAAGGTAATAACACAGAAATTTTGAAGGGGAATAAGAATGATAACACTGATTATAAATAATGCCTATCTAGACAATCATACCACCACAAAATGAACACACAAATTATTGTAATTATAATACATTGCAGTTTGTGACACATTACAAGCATCTGGTTGAGGTAAAAAAAAAAAAAAAAAAATTAGAGAATTCCATATTTTCATATGACGGATTTTCCAGCATTGCATGGCTTTGGCCCTTTTATAAAAAAAAAAAAGAAAAGTCTGACATGTGCAGTGAAGACAATCATTAAATACAAACCGTGTGACATTACAAAAGAAACGAATACAAAAGAAACGAGCGAAGCGGGACTGTTGCGTTCTCAGCAACAATCATGTGACAGACATCAGCAAGGCCTCGAGGTTTTTATTTCATTTTTATTTGTTTACAACAAACAGAATCATCGGAATTGTTCTGAATAAACTGCTTCCTGTAAAAAAAAAAAGGGGGGGAGCTACTGAAATGCCTTGTTTGTGTACAGAAGGCACTGGCCTTTTTTTACTCCGACGTCCGTCACACTCTCATGAATCTTCAGCTGGTCTGCTACACTACTATACACCGATTTTCCATTGTGATCAAAACCTCCTTTAAGTACTCTGATCACAGCTAAACTTAAATTGGAAGTGCAAAGAAAGTTAGAATAAATATGGAATAAATAGCAATTAGAAAATCCCTAAATTCATAGGAATTATTCCAATTATTCCTTTTTTATTTTGCCTTTTCAAGCATCCCAGAAAGACTGAGTGAACTAAGTGAGGGCCCAAAGCACACACACACAAAAAAAACATTTAGAATCTGCAGCCCTGCAAGGAAACCTGCCCTGAAGAAGTTAAAATGTCTGACACCACCAGCTTCACACAAAGAACTGATAAGTTTTGAAAAAAAAGGAGGGTTTGCCTTTGGAAAATGAGCAGCTCTTACTCGTGAAATGTAAACAACGTCACTGCATGCATTAATGTAAAAAATAAATAATGGAGAAACAATTTTAAAACACACACACACAAAAACACATGATTAAAGGAATAAAAGCTTTAAAGCACAGCAACGTGTAATGCTCCAGTCTGATCTTTTGGATAAGAGATTGGAAGGAGGTGGGAAAGGAAGCGATGAAAGGCGGAAGACGATTATTCCCAGACAGTAAAAGTGCCCATTTAATATGGAATTAGCATTTATTTCATTTACTAATTTAATTTATGATTAGAACAAATAATTCCATGAAATATTACTGATCTGGTTTAGTTAACTTTAATATTAAACCCTGACTTTGTATTCTGAGTATTTATTTGAACAATTAAGACAGATTTTTGTTGTTTTGAAGGTGTTTTTTTTATTTCAGAAAACAACTAAATCTATTTTTGGACACATTTGTAAATTATAATGACAGAAAAAGTGAGATCAGCCTCCTGTTTGTGCGTTATGAAGAGAAAAACGGTGCACAGAAATCCTCTCAGAGTTCAAATATTTCTATTATTGCTGCTTCAAGTTTGCCTTTGATATGTAGATAAAGTCCATGCTACGACTAGGAACAGAAAATGTCTCTGTGCGTCAAAGGGGAAGAACGGGACGGGCGCTGCTGCTTTACGGAGGATGTGTTTTGCGCTTTCACCGCGGTTTGTTCTGCGCCATGAAGAGCAGGACTTTGCGGATGCCGCTGAGACGATCTTTCAGGGAGGTGAGGGCGATGAAGGGCAGCTGGGCCCGACCCTCCAAAGGCAGAACGGCCAACAACCACCAGCACCACGAGGGACCGTTTGGGTTTGCCTGCAGAGACACAGAGACGGTGTGAGCTGCTTTTGCTTAACAAAAATGCTGTAGTTGCATTTTTCTGATGATGAAAGACATTTATAAAGAAATTTGAGCTCAAAATTGCTTTTTTTTTATCCTAATCATTGTGAATCAAGACCAGATAAAGCTACGCTAACAATTCCGCCCTCAACTCAAAAGATGAAATTCTAAAGTGCTCCTGCCGCTCTGCAGAAACTTAGTCCTAAATAAACAACATGTCTTTTTTTAGGCTAAAAACATCATAATTTTAATTAAAGACACTTTGAAAATAGATCAAAGGTGGTCAGAGTGGGTCCTTAAATTCCAAATATTTGTCATGAAACGTAACAAAGTCTAAGACCAAACTTTCGTTAGTAATAAAGAGGGACATTTGCTGCAAAACTGAACCCAAGTTACGAGAAAAAATCATTGGATGAAGCCATACGCAAAAAAAAAAAAAAAACGTTAGATGAAGGTTATGTTACCATTAACCATCAAACTTTGAGACTTTTGTGCTTCACGGTATTACTTCACTGTATTACATGGAGGAAACAAACCAAACATTTTTGGCTTCCGAATTGAAGCCTGTTTAAAAGACGAAAGTTGATGAAGCCAGAAACAGTTTGCCAATTGTCCACTAGGGAGGGTTGTGCAAAAGCAAGTTGATATCTCTTAATTCTAAGATCGAATCTGAATTCTTCCCCTACTCTTTCAATTGAAGAAGCATTTGAATGTTCAAAATAGTTTGTTTTAGGGTGCTTTTCTTCTCGTGGATGCGCTCTGAAGCACAAAAGTTTATATTTAAATGTCAGTAATATCTTGTTAAGTTATAAAACTGAGCTTTAGCCACATTAGCTCCGTGCTAACGAAGCTGACTATTGATGACATCATCGCGTGAGACTAACCTCCAAATTTGAAAACACTATTTATCCATGGCTTTAAGTTTGGAGAGCTAAATGTAGGGGTAGAGAATCTGGATTTGGCCTAATACTACGTTGAAGCAACAGAAAAAAAAAAACAAAAAAGAAATAAAGCACACTCCCAGATTGAACTAATCTCTTAAATTGCTCTGTAAACCTGAGTGTTTCTGTTTGTGAAGGGAGGGTATACCTGAAGTTCTGAGTCTTTCTCCGGCATGGGTCCAAAGTGTCCTTCGATTCGTTCCTTCTGCTCCACTTTTAGAGAGTTAACCCAAACCAGGGCCAGGTCATACACAGCGTCATTGAGAGACTGGAGTTCTCGCTTTTCTATCCCCTCAACCTGCGCACACACATTTACAGCCATGACATTCTCTGCTGATTTTCCCATCTTTTTCTATCTCTTCCTTCTTCATACCTTTACATCCTCCAAGTATTCGATATCAGCTGTGTTATATCCATCCCTCTCGCTGTGCTGAATGACTTTAAACCTCCGTCTGCCAATTGTGTCGACCACAGAACGGCCATCGGAAAAAAACTTGACGTCTCGAATTTCCAGCAGGCAACCGTAGTCAGCAAACCTGCAGCGAGGGAAAAGAGAAGAAGGGTTACGCCTGCGGCTCAAATTAAACCCATGAGGTCACTGCTACCGCCGCGGCACTGACCCTTTCAGGTCGTCTCCAAGACACATGCCGAAGCAGTTTGTTCCCGTCTCCATACACCTGCGGATCATCAGTCGGTAGCAGGGCTCGAAGATGTGAAGAGGGCATGGAACAGTCGGGAAGGCCATGGTGCACACGAAGATAGGCACATTCTTGTTAAGACTGGAAAGAAACAAGAAAAAGAGATCCTGTTTACCAATAAGTTACAATTTGATTAGCTTTCACACTGCACTTTTGAGAGAGGACCAAGTCAACTAGGAGGAGATAAAATGCTCAAGCCAGGTTTTTTTTTCATTGCTGTCAGGCAATCATCATTCTCACCATGAAATAATTTGTACACAAACTTAATTCTGACTTATTTATACACGAGTCCTTCTGTTTTGTCATTAAAGCTCCACTCCAACCATCTTTTGTTCTATCATAGAATCGCTCCCAGAGATCTTTTAAATATGAGTATGAAGTTTTTAGACAAAATCAAAAAGCCTTTGCAGTTTTTTAAGACATATTTTATGTACAGCAGTAGTAGCTCATTAGAAATATAATTTTTGTTGGGACTGTTGATAAAGATCAACCCCGCCCCCCTCCCCATTGCTGAGAGCTCTGTTTGCGAACTGACCTGCGAGCTTACAGGATCAAGCTAACATTGCCAGTGCAAAAATAACGGCAAGGAATATTTGATAAATCCAGTGGTACAGTTGTGAACCTGAATCACAATTTAGCTCGAGTGTTGAACGCTCATCATGTCTCACACATCTAAGCATGAGCGAGCGTCATTAGTCCGAGCATTTTCAAGCATCCAGTTTTCATTTGCTCTGGATTTGGATTCAAGAATACTCAGAAACACAGTTTCAACCATAAATTCTGTTTGTAAAAACATGATAAAAACACAAAAACAATGACATTCTCTGGAGAGGGTCGTTAAGGTTGTCTGTCTTTATAAATTTGGATTTTTAAAAATGTGTCACTAACATGCTTATTAATTAAGTTTAACTTGTTTAGACTCCCTCAAAAACAGCCTAATAACTTCCTGTTGCAACTGCAACCAATCCTGGAGTTTTTTCTTCAGTTTAAAAGCATTCAGAGCAACACGTTTGATGTGGGTTGACTCTGCTCTAAAACAGATCAAGTGGTTTTTCTCAAATAAGCTAAATAGGAGTGAACTTACTTGGAGAGCTCAGCCATCTCCTCCAGGTGGATTTTCTGCCTTTCCATGAACGCAGACGGAAGATACTTGGATATCAAGCTCTCCATTAACACCGTCTTACAGTACTGCCTCTGGACCAAGTACTGCAGGGAGATGGAGATGAAAATAAGTAAAACCAGAGAGGGGTGTTCTCCATCTATGAGGAAGCGGAGGAGTGGAACAGGTACCTCGCTCAGCTCTTCCTTGCAGAGTGGACACTTCGGGTTGTGGTCAAGACATCTCTCCAGACACCGAAGACAGAAAGTGTGACCGCACGGCGTCGTCACCGGCTCGTAAAACAGTCTGGATGGGAAATGCACAAACACATTATACTGTTAAAAGGTCACGTTAAAGATTTGTTCATTTGCTCTTCCTTAAATCTCACCTCATACACAGAGAGCATTCCAGATCTGTGGGGTCCAGGGCGCTACCGTCCACTGACAAAAACACAGACCCCTCTGTTGGCTCTAAATAGAGAGATTGTCGATCAGTTAACACAAAAACTTTACTTATACTTATTTTATACATTTTTCTCATTAGTTGCGTGCTCACCAGGTTTTGATTTTTTCTGATCGTCAGCTTCCTCCTGTCGCTCTTCCGCTTCTTCTGAGCCCCTCCGTTTCCGTTTCAGGAGGCGGCAGCGGTCCGTCCTCCAGGTCTGAGGCTGCCGCAGAACCTCCTCTGAGACTTCGAGTGCCGGGAGACCGCAGGAAAAACTGGATTCTGAAGACGGTGAGGCAGGAGTGCTGGTCTGGAGGGAGGACCGGAGAAGGGTTCATGAAGAAGAGGTGTAAAGAAAGAAAGAAACACTCAGAGTTTTGAGCTTTACCTGAAAGGGAGTGCTGATGCTGCTTTTGATGTGTGCTCTGGAAGACAGCATGTTGGAATAATCGGAGATGCACTCAGAGACCTGATCCGTGACTGGAGACAGGAAGTTACTGAGGAGCTGGTAAGAGACAAAGAAATGGGCATAAATTACATTTTTTTTTTAATTTAAAGACTCAGTCTGATCATCTTTGAGCTCTTTAAAAATTTTTCCTAGTGGTCTTTTATTTATGGCAATTAGGGCAAAATAAAATTGTTTATGCCATACTGTGTTACATGGATTCTCAAATGGAGAAGCTCCAACAATTGTTCTGCCTCTCCTGGAGGGTATTTCAGTTTGGCCACTAGGTGGCAATCATGCTATAGCATTACACCAGAAGAACAAGAAAGTATGAATAGAAAAATGTATTTTAGACCACAAACGGTTACTTTAAAAAAACATTTGCTTAAAAGAGTTTGGAAATTCATACCTGTGAGGATATAAATATGTTTATTTAGCTTGCAATGTATGTTTAAGTCAACCGAGCATTAGCCGTCCTATGAGAAATCCCATTATACGTTAGCATCAAGCTAGCAGACTTTAGCTTTATGCATTAGATCGATCTCTACTTTTATGGATGGATTATTAATTAAGCTTTGTATCAGATCAATTAATCCATTTAGTCAGCTCACACACAATCACTGTCCTTTTTTTTTTCCAAAAATCGAGCTTTTTTTTTAGGACATAGTTTCTACAAAAAGTTGTGGCAACTGATTGCACAGAGCAATCCCACCCCCTTTCCCTTCCCTTTATGGAAAGGAGTGGGGAATTGTGTATTTTCTACATCACAAATTAGCTAATTTCAAAGAGGCATTTTTTCGTCTGCTCCTGATTCACAACAATTTGAATTAAAAAGTGCTCAGAAATGCAACTTTAAGCTTTATTTTCTTCCATCATCAGAAAATTGACACAAGAAAATGTTACAAACTTAATTTTTATTATCATGTTTACCTTAAGAGATTCAGTCTTGGCCAGTTTGCAGTCCGGCTCGATGGACAAACTGACCAGGTATTCTCTCAGGGCCTCGTCCGTCCTTCCCAGAGACACCAAGGCCTGAGCCTTACGAACGTGACCCTGGAGTTAAGAACAAAAAATTTAACCTCTTACTGCTGATAAACCTGATAAATGAGAGCTTGCATGTGAGATGTTTGACTCATCTTACCCTGGACCAGAGAGGCATCAGCCTGCAGGCCGTCTCAGCGTCTCTCAGCGCTTTGTCAAAGTTTTTCAGACTGGAGTGAATCTGTGAGCGATTGCTGAAGAGGATGTGGTCTGTGGGAGCTGAAGAGGAGAGAGAACAGCAAAACATACTTTAATCCATCAGTCTGGAAAACATGTCATCATCAAGATTTTATTATTTGTTTCCATTATAGTTTATTTGAAAATGTTTCATTTTAAGATAAAGGATAAAACAAGAATATGATATGAAGTCTTACTGAGTTAAAGAAAACATGACCATAGAAACACAATTACAGTTTTATGGAAAATAAATGTTTCTTATAATAATAATAATCACTCGGTCTTCTTTCATCAAAAATGAAAAATCCTTCAGTTTATGTTTTGTGGAGATGATATAATATCTGAGATTATAAAAGCATCAATAATGAACGTCGTTTCTGCATTATAAAATCTGTTGTGCAAAATTCTTGCCTTACAAAACCATGAGCAACTATCAAGGTCACCCACATTTTTGGTTTCATAACTGTACAGACGAATGCAAATGTCTTGGCTACGGAGGGGCACATTGCTCTGCTTCTGCTGGGTCACTCACATCCTCATCACAAACTGAGGAGAGGGTCCTCCTAACAAGGAGAAGACGGGATCGCTGAGGTTTTTTGGCGTTACACGAGAATCCGCTCAAACGACTGCAGCTAATTATAAATGTGAGGCGGTGCTGATGAGCCTCCTGCTTAGACTGCAGCGTGCCTGAACACAAACCCCAGCCTGTTCCTCACCCAGACCCTAATCTGAAACAAGAGACGAGGGCGAGGGCACCTTTCTGAGCAACATAAACAAATATGCTTTAGATAAACAGAAAAAAAGGGAGCGTAACTAGTCATTACAGCCGCTTTCAAAGCACAAAACAGCAGTTAAGGAAGTTAACTTTCAAGGTTGTTGTTAAGTGAAGGTACAGACAGTGATTTTGAAAGGTACTGAAGGTTCCTGTCCTAAATACCCCCCACCTCAAAAATATACTTCTGTGTCTCTTTGGCCTCAGATAGCAGAGGGTGCATCCCAGTTCCTGCTTTACGAAACGCTTCTTTGAAGGGGTCAACTTAAAACGAGCAGCTCCATAAAGAGGCCGAGCTCCAACAGCACAGCGCTAGAAAAGCAGGTCAGGCCAGGAATTCCAGCACAAACGGCCTCTTCCTCCTGCACTCAAGGACTCCACCTCGCTGTCCTCATCACACTTTAACTTTACATTCATGAATCACTTTTTAAAAAATTCTGAACCTCAAATCATAGGTCTGATACAAAATAAATAAAATAAAAAAAGATTTGTCCATACTTTTATTTTGAAAATGTTAAACTTTTTGTCAGATTCAATACCTCCCATCAATTAGATGTTACTTTTCACTATTCAATACCTTTTTATACTTGAGTTTTTGGATTACTATAGTAATTTTTACTTGAGTTAAAAGTTTTTTAGCTATCTTACTAGATAACATTTTTGTCTATTCAGCGCTCCTCTTGATAACTTCAAGAAGAAATCAGCTCCCACTTATGGTCAGATAAGTCTTTTAAGCCATAGTACACAAGGGACAGTCGAGTCCAATACAGTTTATTCACATTCAAGTCAACTTTTTGCTTTAGCGCTTAATAAATAAATGGAGTTAATAAGTCAAGCATCATGAGGAATTTTGATTTATTTATAGCTCTGAAAGGAATGTTTAGCAAAAATTTTAACATAATTTAACCATTTGTTCAAGAACATGGTGCCAAAATTTAAAAAAAAAATGCACCTTTGAAAGAAATTATTAACATCTTTCCACGACTAATGATCATTACAACAGGGTGTTTTGCTTAAAAAGCCTTCCGATGGGCACTTAAATCCTTTATTTCAGAATTGAGAGAGTCTCTGCTGTCATTTTCTTTTTTTTTTTACATGACTGTATAGCACTTTTAGGATTCATTTGATGTTTTCACAACTAGTTTACCATTTTATTATAGGTACTTTTTCCAGTTTAATTTCATTTTGTTACTTTATTGAAACACTTTAGATGAATCAAGATGTTACAATCAGTGTTGCAAGTTATTTCAACGTAATGGAAAAATACAAATATATCAAATCTAATTAATTCATAAATTAATTAATAGCTAAAAAAATAAAATGCTATGTTTTTGACTATATTATTACTCTTAATCACATTGAATCCATGAAATATAATGATTGTCAAATATAGTTAATATACTAAGACAAGAAGCTAATTGATTTAATTCCACTTTTTAATTTATATATATGGGTCATTCTTCAACTAGTCAAATTTTGTCAGGAAAAATCTTATAAACAAACATATTTTTAGAAATTATGTTTATATTCTTCACTTTTAAACATACTCTGATGACATTTTATAAGATTTCCATTTTTTTTTTTTTATATTTAAAAATCAGGTCATTTTCATGACACTGCAAGAAATGTGCCCTTTTTTCCCCCTTTCATGTCAGAATAACTATTTTAACCAATAATGCCAATTTTGCCCCCACCGGTGGAGGCGCCACTGATCCGGTCTGCTTCCACGGCCGTCCGGCCTCTGGCGCCGTCCTATTGAACGCCGGTAACACCCGTGACCCACATTCGAGCTGTGTAGTTTCGCCGTTACACAATGCAGGAGGGTTACGTGCTTACGCAATGTTTGGTCTCGTAGCCCAGCCTACATAACTGCGTTATCCAACACATGGAGACGGGCTCGGATGCCTGGAAAGAGGCCGCGAGCCGCTGCTGCCTCCACCCCCCCGGGCTGCGGTTCATGCCCCACTTACGGGGCTGGATGTGTGTCGCAGCCGAAACTTCCAATTCCAGTTCAAAACAACTATATGAGTTTGGTAACTTTTGTTTTAAATAAATTAAAAAACTTTATTTATAAAGTTTGTGGCTTTACCGATAAGAACGGCTTGGTTGTACTTGTCCAGCGCCGCTTCCATCTTCCTCTCGGCGTACAGCCCGTTCCCCTCCCGCCTCAGCCGGCCGGCCCGCTGCAGCTCCGGGAACCACTTGCCCAGCAGGTTGCTGAGGACCACGTTGACCCGGTAGCTCTGAACGTCCGCTACCTTGGAGCTGGCCCTGCACTCCTTACACACGACCGGCCGCTCCTTCTCCTTCTTCTCCCGCTCCAGGCATTTTCTGCAGAAGCAGTGCCCGCACGGCAGCGTGACGGGCTCGAACAGGAAGCTCAGACACATCCCGCAGGAGATGATCCCGCGTCCGGGGGACTCGTCTCCTGCCTGGGCCGCCTCCTCGGTGGTCCGGCGGTCCTGTGTCCGGATGTTACGAGTGAGGTAGTCCACCAGGTTGGCCAGGTGAACCGGTCGGAGTTTTTCGATCTCCGAGGCTTGCCGGTAGACCTCGAACGCGTCCGAGACTTTACCCCCGAAAGCGAGCGCGTCCGCCCGCTTCACCATCAGCTCCAGCCGGCCCCCCGGTTCTCCCAGACACGCCAGCTGACACTCGTAGATTTCCGCCGCCAGGTCGAAGTTTTTCGCCCGGAAAGCCTGAGCTGCGAGGTGCAGCATGCTCTCCCGCTCTGAGCCCATAAGCAGCGTCACTGGTCCAAGTCTGGTCTCCAACCCGGGTCCAGCATGACTGACCCGAACCGCTCCGCCTGTCAAGTACACAGAGCTCCGATGGGTTTCTCAATGGACCGAGACTAGAGGAAAAAAAAAAAACGTTATGTAAAATTGGGTCATGTGACCTCAGACGAGCTCTCTGATTGGCTGAAAGTTTGAAAAAACTGTTACAAAACAATCCCGCATGTAATAGTGTCAGTGACGTGCCAGGGGGCAGGACTCCGGAGCCCGACTGACCTGCATGCGGGATTCCGATAAACATTGACGGGTCAGAGAGGAGCTGCAGGCGGGCTTGCAGCGCCGCAGGTCACCTGCCAGTGGGGCAAATTATATAAATGAGTTTCCTAAGAAATATGTCAGGTATGTAATATGAATTATTTAAGCACATGCATCCACTGTGACCTACAAAAATAAAAAAAGGAATTTATCCAGTTATTTTAAGAATTAAATATAACCTAAAACAAGCTTTTATGAATAAACTGCTGCATGAACATGACATTATTTATTATCATAGGTCATTTTCACTCATTTTCTTTAAAAACTATACATTTTATTTATGTATTTTTTTTTTTTTATGATGCCACTCTGTACTGATCTGTCAATGCTATAGCTTAGAGAGGAACAATTATTCAAAAGCAGTGTGCAAACATGAAAACTATTCAAAATTGGCTCATTTTGTGTCTAGATCTCAATTCCCATAAAGTACGTGCCAAAGTCAAGGCCCAAGGGCTGGATCCGGCCCACCTGGTAAATATATTCTGCCCTCCATATCATTTTTGTTGTTATTAATTATCTTGTGCTTATTTCTAATTTGTATGATTTTGACAAAATATATTTTAATGGAGAGTAAAATCTTGAAAGATGTTGAAGTTGATTTATTCTGGAATAATATTCCTGCCTGTTTTTATTCATAGTAATGCTAAAAAAAAATACATTTTTAAAGTTTTAAAAATGTAGTTTTAGTGTGTTCATTTATGTTTTGATTGAGTTTGACACACTTACCATAAAGCAATCAGTAACTCTTTATAATAAAATTCCTCAACAAGCTTAATTACCACTTTAACAAACATTAATAAAGTGTTTGTAGGGTCCTACTAATCCATTTATTAGTATAACAACCTAAATAAGGTTTATTAACAAACTTAATAAGAATTATTACCATATAAAGTGAGACTGTTGTCATCAAGGCCATATTAATAAACTGCTTACAAGTTCAACAAATATATTAACTATCTTTGTCAACATTATATTGAGTGTTTTGCAGTACCTCATCTAAAGCAATCTAATAAAAACGTGGTCAAGGTTTAAAAAAAGGGGTAGCTTATTAATCCAATTACCTTACAAATAAATAATTAAACTTTTTTTTTAACTCAAAATAATGTGTTCTGTGGTGCACTCGGTTTTTGTTATATCCCGCACAATTTTACTTTAAGGAAAATGGTTCTTAGGGGTTATAACTGCAACAAACTATAGGGAGGAAAGGAGGGAGAAATGATAATGAACACTTTTAAAATATATTTCCTTTACATGGTACATTTAATTAATAGATTTCAAGCATAGATTCTGAACAAAACAGGACAAAACACACAGATTTTTCAAACTCATAACAGAAATATTGTAAAAAACAAAAACTTATGTCACAACTGATTTATTAAAAATAGTAATTATTAGCTAAAGTCAAGTAGAGTTTGGTTGATTGCTTGAATGGGAGTGGGAAAAAACAAATATAATCCCACCCCTAATTACATATAAATAAACACAAGTAAAAGTTAATAAACACACAAATATAATAGACACATAAAGAAAGCAATAATTAATCATTTTAAAATTGCATCAATGTTGCACAATAAATCTAATTTAAAAAAAATCTAGTTTATGTTTAAATGAATGGAATTGAGAGAATAAAGACTCGCTCCAATAAAAATTGTATATTTTTCCGATGTAAGTGCATTTCTGAGTATTTCCTTTCTTCAAATTGTTGGGAATCAGATGAAAAAAAATCAGTTTGAAAACGTGTAATTGTGATGTCACAAATACGCAATGTGAGTCACACGCTCCCTGCTCTACTTTATTCTGATGTCGCTACTTGTGGAGAGCTCTCAGCTGCAGGGAGGGGAAGAGGGGCGGGATTGGACAGAAAAATCTGCACAGTCATCATTAAAAGTTCATTAGGATCACTGTTACAATAGATCAAAAGATCATTAAAGTGTGACTTTAAGAACATATAAGAACAGCTTTTCTAAACGAAACAAAAAAGTTTCATGAAGTATGACCTTTATTAATTTAACAGCCAAAAGATCCTCGTGAGAAAAGTGAATGATCATTCTCGTGATACTATTCTGTCTGAGTAAACACAAACTTTCAGGACAGCTCATTTGTTGAAGCTAGTAAACGAGATGACCGTAAAGATGTGAGTGTCTGCTGAGACAGAATTAACAATGCGGTGCTTTTGTATGCAGAGGAAAACCTGCAGGAAACCAAAGCACAGCTCTGACACAGATTTTTCACCAGAACTGGGGAACGTGGGTGCAAAGATCATTTCCCGGTGTGTCAGACGGAGCAATAAAAAGCAGGAAGCGTTGCAAAACACTGAGTTATCAAAGCATGACACCGTCAGAGAGTAAAGCTGGTTTTATAACAGCTTGAATAACCAGTCAGAAAAATGAAAGGTCAGCAGAAATCTCCTTTATTGTTATTTAGATCAAAATGTTGACCTTTGGGTGGGCAGACAGCCATCTTTGACCTCCTTTTCTTTCCTTAATTGAAGAGAACTCACACCGTAAACATGCTCTCCAGCCAACATCCAAAGCTCATCACTACCATTTCAAATAGGATGAAGACGAGTTAGGTAAAGGTGATGGGATTGCCCCCCAAACTGGGTCTAACACCAGCCGACATGGCATTATTGACCTGGCCTGAAACTGCAGGCTCCAAATAAAAGCTGCTCACGCAGGACCAGTTTGAGTGTGTGGGGATTACAGGCCACAGTGTGTCAAACTGTGTCCACCGCAGGAGTAGCTGTAACTGGTAATATAGGTCGTCTGGTCTAGCCCGTGAACTCAATCCCGCAGGCAGACGCAAGACTCCGACGGACATGCAGCTGCACATGGGAGCAGACTGACACACATGAGGATGCAGACGGGCTGACATATATGTCAATGAGGACGCCGTGTTACATAATCAAATAGGAAAGCACAGGATCACTGTCAGACTCATGTCTGTACATCTCAAAGGGTTACTGAGTTGACGGAGGGCACCTTGGAGTCAAACACACTGAAAGGTGGACGCTCACCGGTTTAGTGCTGGAAAATGTCAGAAAATAAAAGATATAACTGGAAAAAAAATTAACTGAAATTCCCTGTTCTCCGCAGTCATACCTCTATTTGTCACTTATATAAAGGCATTTTTCCTCCTCATTTTTTCACCTTTTTCAAAGTCAAAATATTGTTTTAGAAATATAAGATGGATTATTAAAGCTGAAAAATGTTTACTTTTCAAAATAAAAGCCCAATTTTAAATGGGGTCCTTTTTTAATCTTTATTTTGTTTGAAATAAATCTTTAAAATCATAGGTAAGCGCAGAAAATAAAACATACAACAAAAATAACTGTTGTGTTTTTTTCCATTTAATAATTATGCTATTTTAAGACTAATTTTGCATTCACATTTTTAAAAAGGTGTATATAATTTGACCAAAGTTCCAGAGAAGAATGATTTTCTGCTAAAATATATTTTTACCATTATCTAATACTTTCTTGTATATATTTCTGTGTTATTTTTTGCACTTTTTGAATCAACTATTGTCTTTGCCGGAGCAACAATTCCCCCAAAAATGGGAAGTTTCAAAATAAAATCTTATTCTGATACTGTCTTAAAGTCTCAAACTGGCCTAAAAAAACAAAACTATTCATGTTATCAGTATTTAATTTAAATGAAGCAAGAATTTAGTTGATTTGAAACAAGTGTTTGTTTGTTTTTTCTCTTTTAATTTAGATAAATGTTTAAAAAAAAAAAATGTTCCTAAACTGGTTTGTCTTGCTGATTGTTCCTAAATGACAGTGAAGCTAAATTCTTCCAGTAAGGCTGTCGTAGGCTTTTAGGTGAATCATGGATTTTTCCATTTGTAAAATGAGTTCTCGTTTTACTGACAGTTTAGAAACGGCACAATCAATTGTTTTTAATTAAATATGAACATCTTGTTAGTCCTGGTTAGACAAGTGTTTCTCAGGAAAAACTGAACTCAGACATTTTAGAAGTGGATTTAGATGACAAAGTCAGATGCCCCCCCTAGATAGATTTTTATAACATTCCATTTAGATGATCAGATGATGTTAATGATTAATTGATTCACAACCTACCTTTTTTTTTTAAGCTCCAGTTTAAGATATTTTTAGATTTTTTCTTACTGTTAAACTTTCAATTTCAAACAGATCACAGGTTCTCTTCTGTGACAGAAAATACAGTAAAATCTACATACATTAATATCTGTTTGAATGAGTTGTATGGAAAAAAAAAAAAAAAGAGAGAGAGAGAAAATACTACTAAACAGAACAAACCCAGTCTGCTTTAGTTCTTTTAAGGTCTTAAACTGCATGATTTTAGCTTCAACACGAGATGCTGATATTTGGTTAGCAGGAAAAATGACTAACCTTTTAAAATTAGTTAAATTGTGTTTTTTTAGTTTAAAAATCTGCATTGGTCTATTATTTTTAAACATAGAAAATGTAAAGATATTTATTAGTTTAAAAAAAAAAATCACACAGAATAATTTGAGCTGATTTATAAAATGTTTTATGCCTTTTTAAGATACGGTTGATTTACAAGCTTTAAAAATGTTGAGACACCTGTTAGGATTTTTTAAAATAACACATGTAAAAAAAAAAAAAAAAAAAAAAAAAGAAAATTTGATTATGACTTTAATATAAAGACAGAAACATGTCTTTATTTTTGGAATCATTCAAGTTCATAGAAATGTCTGCATCATCAGAGAAGACATTTCAAAATAAAGTCCCAAACTCTCATCAGATCTGGGAGCGTTTCCCAGATCAGGTCTTGAAGGCCGATCAATCTTGGATCTTCAGAATGCTCCTCTTCTCCAGGTCATTCATCTCTTTCAGGATTAGAGCCACATTGTAGCGGAGCTCGTGGAATTTAGACACCGGCACCTGAAGGAGAACAAAGATTCAACATCACTTTGACTAATATATAACTCCTACACACTATATAAAAAAAACGATCACCTAAAAGATAAAAAATTTCTCATATCAAGTCAAATCAAGATTTTTTGAAGTTCAAGGAAGTAATTAGACTCAAATCCTTATACAAAGAGAAATTTGTCTGTGACAGATTCTGTACGTTGTTCACTTACAAAAATGAGTTTACTTGATAATGTTTATAAATATACAATTATTCGACTGTGAGAAACAGATTATACATAAATAATCCAGGAAATCCAAATTTTAAAGTATGTACAGTATATTCCATGATCTCAAACACATTACCCAAGTGGGAACATGAAAACATTTTAACGTTCTGGACGGGTCTAGTCTGTCTCTGGACCTCAATCCAATAAAGAATTTATGGAGGAAGTTGAAAGTCCTTGTTACTCAGCGGCAAAAACATCACAGCTCTTAAGAAGATCTGCATGGAAGAATGGACCAGAATGTGTCCAAACCTGCCGAAGATCTTCAGGAAACCTTCGATCTCTCTCATTACCAACCAGGACACTAAGTACTGAGGTGAACTTTTCTGAAAAAAAAAATTCTGCTCAATTTTACAAATAAATTACCTTTAAAAAAAAAAATTACACAATGTGAATTTCCTGGATTATTTTTCTACATTCTGCCTCTTTCACGTGCCGTGTATCTGTAATCACCATTACAAGAACAACGACTTGCAGAACTGATGACTGACAAAAACTTTTTTTTTTGCCCCAGCTGTGTCTGTATCAGAGAAAAATAGCCTTAAAGAAATATATAATTTTGCAAAAGTTGTTATAAATCAAATTTATCAGACATATTTTAGCATCAAATAATATTTGCTGCAGCAATTAGACATTGTAATAATTTTGGGCACTTTATTCATTAATGCTAATAAAGAACATAAGTGAGAAGTGCATTAAGTTAAGAAGAAATAAAATATGTATAAACACACATGCAAATTTAAAAATAAAAATTGTGCAATAAAATGCACATATAAAACATGATTCTTAAACTCAATAAATTAATAATATTTCAGGTATAATTTAATTTTAAATATACTTTTTAATTACACTGAGTTTTATTTAATCAAAATGTGAAGTTTGGAGTTAAAGGGTTTTCTCTGCGTCTTCTGGTAAGTTCATGTCAAAGTCCTTTCCCTGGACTTAACTGCATCACCTGAACATGTTGGACCTCACTTCACAAACACATGTTTAACTACTACACAACCGGTGTAGTAGTTTGTTTTGGGCAAAACCTGAGAAAAATCAGTTTGTTTGGCAGGAAGGAAATCTCATCTGAACACTGGTGCAGACCAAACCGAACCCGGTTCTTCTGAAAATGAAGGTTTTGGGTTATTGCTGAGTGAACTGTGGAGCGGTTTACAACACAAATCAAGAAAAAGCCTAGAGAACAAAGTTAGTTTAAACAAGTTAGTTTAGACTGAAAGTGATACTTTTAGTCAACTGTGTAATAGTCTGAGGACAAAAAAAAAAAGAAAAAAAAAAAACATCTCGTGCATGCTTTGGACAATACTGCCCCCATGTGAGCACTTTATGTTACTGCATGCCAGTTTGGTCCACTCTCAAGAACGCAGAGTAAAAATCAAAACTAAAAGTTTTTAGCGATCAACCTCCAATATAAGTGAGGTTTTTTTATTATGCTAATATGGTAGCTTCATTTGAGATTCCTCTTTAGATTGACACTGATGTGTTTTTATGTTTATGGTTTCTTTTAAGTATTTCTCCTTCACTAATATAATCACATATTAAAAAAATGTTTTCCAACATCTGTTGTCTTTTGTTTATTTCTTTAGAGTTAATATCACAAAATCTAATCAATAGCTAATCAAATCAAAAAGTTTTGACCCGTCGTTAAAGCGGCTGAGCAGAAAACCACGGTGAAGGACTCATTTTGAAAGTAGAGCGGGCTGTGCACGGGCCGGGACTGCGGCTCAGATTACAGTCCAGGTGCCCTCCCTGCACCTTCTGCTCTGCAGACCTGTTATCGATTAAATCTGTCACGCTCCGCTGGCAGCGCCCTCGCTCCACCTGCACAACGGATGTTATTGCGGCTAATCTCCTAACGGCAGTAATCTTATTGTGTAACCGAGACAGAAGGTCCGCCCGCTGTAGAGGAACTTGCTTGAGTCGCCGTTGTTTGAAGGCATCTGAAGCTGCGTTTACTACAGTGAGTGAATCATTATCTCAGGAGAAACTGTGAATGTCTGGAACAGTCAGAATGTTCAGCTAAATACAAACGTTATCATTTTATAACAGTCACTAAAGACACGATCCGATAAAACTCCTGTTTTTTGTGCTTTTAAAATGTTCTTCTTTAATCATTATAAAGGGGAAGAGGGGCGGGGTAGCCCCGCAGCTGCAATCCTAAATCACAGGTGAACTTTTTTTGAATTCCTGTCGCTCTCTATAAACTATGTTCAAGACAGAAACACAGTTTTTTTTTAATTGGCTAAAAAAAAAAAAAGCTTAATTATGATTAAAAGACCATCAAGATCCTTTTTTTATTGCTAAAAAACGATCAGAGTGGGACTTTAAATGAAATAGATTTCTGATCCAACAAGTACATTAACATATAGAGCATATTTGCTAAAAAGAGCAATGTTTTTATTTTGGTGCTGAGAAATTATTCATATGTAAAAATTTCAACCAACTTAGTTGTAAGAAATATCTTAAAAAGGTAAATTGGACAGACATGATAGGACTGATACAAAGTAGAATTAAGTACGCTGTAGTGACATCGTGGTTCTGTCTAACATCATTTGACTGTAAATACTTTCTTGATCTAAATTAGGAAATTTTGAAAGGCATTTTTTAGTGAACTAACAAAGAACATAATACAAAATAAACATTTTCTAGATTTCATATATTTGAGTTTCAAAGTTTTACTTTGAGTTTTAACTGTTTAAAGTATAATAGTCACATGTTTAATTAACATTTTGAAAACTGATCTGGAAAACTAAATTCAAGAAAATTATGTGTCTAACTTCACTCGATTTTTCTATTGGCTCTTCATTATCTTGAGTCTAAATGAATTCATAGCTGGGATAAGTTGGAACAATTGTACAAAATTCACATCGAATGATTAGGATTAATGTGGAAAATGGCGTTGGCAGTGTTTTATTTGCTTGTGTTTGACCTAAAAAGCAGAAAATCTTTTCATGTTTAAGCAAAGAATTTGAAATAACTTTCAGGTGTAAATCAGACCACTTAATAGTTTAAAGCTTAATGTCAATATAAAACTGGTCCACTATCAAGGGAAGAAGAAAATTAAAATGTGTTTTTTGGTAATAGTAGTAGTATAAATATGCCAAAAAAGAAAGTCCTGATGCAGAAAACTTTCCCTGTAGACTTTAACCTTCTAATCAGTTCTAACTTTTTTCCTTTTCTAAGACACATTATATATTGTTTTGTAGTTTCATAACAACTTTTTATGCAATTAATTGAACTATTTTCATTATTTTTTGGCCCAATCTGATTTCTTCCCATTCCCTTTCATTAACATCGACACAAACTGAATCCCAACAATTGCATCTGCGGAATTAGAAAGAGAGATTGGTGTCCCTTTATCTTTTTAAATCAAGTTTTGAGAATTACAAATCTCCTTTATTAGGCTCTATAAAATTAGTTCCACCAAAAAGCAACAGGAAGTCATCTGAATTAAAATAAAAAAGCAGATTTTATAAAAGTAAAAGTGATCACATTTATTGGGATCATAATTTTTTATTCAAAACCCTAGATTTGGTTGATTCTGGAAAAACTCTGGAAAAAGGGGAGTCTGGCAGTAGCCAGCTGCTGCAATTATTTTGTCTAAAAGAAATAAATAATCCAATCCAAATTTCAGGTAGTCCAGTCTGCTCCTGTTCAGTGCAGTCTTAAAACAGATCTAACCCAGTAAAGATGCAAAACTTTTCTGCAATTCCCTATGAAAACCATGTCTGCTGCTGGATCAGAGTGTGAAGGTGGCTTCAAACACTCAATGAAACCATAATCTAAATATGAGCTCACAAAGACAACTACACCTCTTGATCCATTCATCACAACATCCACAGGGATGGACAGTATTTCTGTCACAAAAAAAAAAGTTGAAGAAAATACTGGTAGAAATTAACATTTTTGGATAATTGTTTGACATGTAAACTAAAAACTTTTCATTCCTTAAGTTGTGGAAGATAATCTTTCTTCTACAAATCTAAATAAAGAATAACTGTTAAAGCTTCAGATGTTTATCTACTAGTGATAGTCATGCATTAAAAAAGTTTATAACTGCATTAAAGCCGTATTTTACTCTATGAATCAACATAGGGTTTTAAACAATTTGGAGTGAAACTGGAAAGAACTCAGTACCTCAAAGCGGTGAAACTTTCCGTCAGACAGTTTCATCTGCATCAGTACAGAAGGCTGCAGGGATCGGGCTAAAGAGCTGAGGACACAGAAAAATACATCTTCATGAAATAATATTTACATATTATGCATTAATTAGATTCAAGTGTCAGGAAGAAAGTGGTTCCAAAGTGTTGAAAGATCTGGGGTTTTTTTTAAAGATTTTTGTTTGATGTGTCAAATAAAGCTTTCCAACATACAGTAGAGTCCCTTTACTGTGAATCTGTCAGGGCTCAGATAAGAAAAAAAAAATGTAATCTTAAGAAAATAAAAAGACCCTAGTTTCAAGAAATATTGTCTTATTTTCTGTGTTGCAAGAAAATCAATCTTAACAAGAAAGTGTTTCAACACTAAAATGTTATTTTAAGAAGACATGTCTCAATGATTGGAATTTTTTTCTTAAATAATCTTGGTAAGATCATTTTTCTTACATCAATTGATAGATTTTTTTTGCTTGCCAAAAGTACATTTTTAAAATTTTTGACCTAAATCTCTTTTGCAGTTTGGCTACCTTGTAGAAATAGCGACATCCACTCTCCATTTAAGCTCGTCCACAGTGGGAAGGTGAGGATCCTTCTGCAGAGAAGCAGCCTCCAGAGCTCCTCGACTGCAAATACAAAGAGCAGTGCAACATAATATGTATATATATATTTAATTAAGATGTCTTCTTTTGTGGGTTCAGACATTTCTATTCTCATATGTAGAGTTATATAAACGGCTGCATGACATCAAAAGTAAAAATTATGAAAAGTCGGGCTGTAAATTCCACGTACCGGTTCCCAAACACCACACTGCTGAAATCTGTGATAAAGTCTTCAGGTATCCTGAGGACAAAAAATAAACAAAAGAATAATTTTTGATTTAAAATAATGAATGTGAACGGTGGGACATTAATTTAAAAAAAAAAACAAAAAAAAAAAACATAAAAAGCATAGTCTTTACCTCAGCTCTCTTAGATCTTCTTTGAATGCCTGAAACAAAAATATAGCAAATATTCTAAAATATTTTTTTAAATATGTAAGAACATTTCCAGCCTGCCATATCTAGCACAGTAAGACAGAAGTCCTGAAGTTAATTGCATTATTTACTACATTATGAGAAGTCAGTAAGCTGCTAAACATCCATGTTATATCTTTTAGATATTTGACATAAATAGAACAAACTACATAAAGCTATGTTTAAAAAAATTATGTTGCCTTTACGTCACATTTTTACAATGTCTTTAAAGTCCCCCTCCAAAAGAAATCATGTTTTTTTAGTTTTTAACGTGTATGTGTGGCATTTTTCTTATCAAAGACAGCAAATGTAATAAGAAGTTATTTCCTTTTTTGCATTTCCGAGTATGTCTCCTTTTAAATTGCTGTCAATCAAACTGTCTCAGAAAAACAAGAAGATTAAGAAGACAACGCACCTGAGTTTAAAACAAATGTATTGATATTAAGAACATGATTTATACTACAGAAACTTTAAAAAGACTTCCACTAAAAACATTGCAATTATTCCAACCAAAATAATTCAAAGCTGTCACTTTCAGATTTGCATTTTGTCCACAAGATTATAAGTTTGAAAGTATTCATTTTTACTCAGTATTTTTTATGAAAAATCCCCAAATAATGGGAACCTTTTTCATTTGAAGCATATTTTTATTTAAGAATTTATTTTCCCATCCATCCTCTTCAGAATCCACTGAATCCCATTTAGAATTATGAGGCTGCTGGAGCCAACCAGCAGCTGATGGGTGAACCACAGAGAAAACCCATGCATGAAGAGAAAATGAAGATGATAGCGCTAATAACTACTCTGGTCAAGACACTCGTCTGGTCTATGAGCAGCACTGCTACATCACTGAATTGACCATATTCTTATACCATACATCAACAGCACCTCACCTCCTGTTTGAGTAACGTTGGAGAGATACGAGTGGCTTCAGAGATCACTCTGTGCATCCCCGCTATGACATGGCTAAGCCTCTCTTGTGGGATGACCGTACTCTCTGCTATAGACTTCATGGACTCTCTGCAATCCTTCCCCTCCAGAGCACTAACCACAGCTGGATACATACAAAAAAAAAATTACAATAAAAAAAAAATCCAAAACACAAACTAGGCAAAGCTATTTAAATTGTAAAGAACAATTATTGATAACAATTATTAACTTTTGGCATGATATACTACTTTGAATATACCAACGTTTTAATACTTTAGTCAAGACTGTAATATGGATAAAAGCAAAGTTAGAATGTATAGTATAATAAGGGTAGCCTACTATACAAAACATAAAAATGACTAAACTTAAAGGATTGTACGACAAAGATAAGTACATTTTGAGCTATAATACTTACACAAAAAATGTAAAAGTTACACTAATGATAAAAAAAAGGGGGGGGGACAATATTTGTTGCAAAAACTAAAGACTTATTTGGTGAATAATTTGAAGGAGAATATATTTTTATATTAGTATGCTAAACAATAATCAGGGGCAATGCATGTAACAAATCTTCCTTTTGCAAAAACGACTGAGAAAATATGGGTTTTAAAAGCATTTTCTATTTCTTAATGGTAGAAAAGAAACAAATAAGACATGCTAACCCACGTAATAGGTTTAAATCCTTTTCCAAACAAATTGATTTACCTTTCAATAGTTTTCTAAACAGATCTTGATCCACATCCTTCAGATTTTTTGACATTGACTCGATTTCCGGGGGCACCCTTCCTCCAAGAAAACCTAAATCTCTTACATGTCCAGACGACATTCTGAATGTGCAGCAATACTATTAAAAGAAGAGTGAAAACATTAAAAAACGAGAGGCTTTTGTTTATGTGACAGCTTCCGCCTTCGTGCCTCGTGATACAGTTTTCGCTCTGAAATCTCGCGATAACAGAGTGTGACGTTGTCAGTAAAGAAAGGATTTGCAAATGGAAATGGCAGAGGTTACTCTTTAAGCCCATAAAGGTAGGTATTTTTACGTTGTTAGTGTCTCAGGTATACTTTAGACCGATCTTTTGTCGATTTAAAGTGTTTAAAATGTTAAAATATAACGTTAAGTTCAAGGTTATTGCGTACGTTGAGCTTTATTTGGAATGTTAGCTAAAAGCTAGCGGGACTAGCTTGTGTTGACATGAGCTTAGGGGGTAATGTTAGCTTGTTGTTAATACGAACATTCCCACAGATTCAGTTCTCCTTTTTATAAATATTGTCTACGCTGTTGTGGATGCCTAGTTGGTCGTAATATACTTGCATAAATATTTCTAACTAATTACGTGACGTGGTTACGTCCATCGAGCCCCGTACCAACGAGTCTCCTTACATGACCACAGAATATGATATTTCTGGCACGGTAGAATTATAACACTTAGTAATCTGATCATACACAGTTTTTGAAGAGAAATTTACGAGTTAAAAATGTGAATTTTATTCATTATTCAAATAGAAATATTTGATTTTGTTTTAATTATCCATGTTTGGGGCAGATTTGGTCTTCTTTTGGTTGAACTGTGAGATATATCCTACAAAAGTGAAAAAGCACGAGGGAGAAAAGTAAATTAAACAAACGGTTTGAGGGCTGATAAATCCATCAAACCCATAGTTTAAATTAATTCATAGCAGAATTATATTTTATTTTCCTAATTATTGCTTTTTTAACCACTCAGTCTTATTGAGTCTTGTGGATAAATTTGAGTTTAAAAGCTATGTGTCTTTGTATATAGACTTTGGATGGATTTAACACCTACTTTACAATCTTCTGGCAGCAAGTAAAAAAGATGGTACAAACAGGAACTAGCTACAATAGAGGAGTGGATCACTACTACTCAGAATATTTTCTTTATTACTTTCCCCCCTTTCACTTTTCTTGTTGCTGTTTGGTTTTGATACAAATGAAAAGTCTTAATATCCAATGTAGCTGTAAAAGCTTTTTTTTTTAAAAGAGATTTGTTTTCTAAAAAAAAAAATTAAATTTGAAAAAAAAATGAATTTCTAAGACTGTATCACAGTCTAACTATGGATCTCACTTCCTTTGGACTTCTGCCACATCATTTCCCTTCCATTCAAAAATCTCATCTCTTTCAGCTGTTCTGTCTGAGAGGAAAGCCTCAACAAATGCTTTAGTTTAAACTGTCTCTGCAATTTAGCTTACACTCTGTCCACAGTCAGTCTCCCTTCTCCACTCTAATTCTATTGCATCCACTTGTAGACAAATAGATCCATTAACGTCCTCATTTTCCTCATCTGAGCTGTAATCTGGCTTTAAACTGTATGACTGGTTACGTTATTGTTATGGTGACTCAATAATGATCCGATTTCATGTAAACAAGCTTAATGTGGCATCTGTCATTTTTATCTGAGAATCTAACTTAACACCAATCATCCACCAGTGTATGTAATTGTGCTTTGGAAATATAAACCGGAGACTGCATAGACTTGTTTTCTGTGTGAAAGTTTGTTTTTTGAGCAAATGAAGGTTTTGGCTTTTACAAAATTTCAACATTTTAACTCCCTGCAGGTTGAAATCTGAGAGTTTTCAATAACTTTGCTTCTACATATCTTTCTTTTCTTTGTCTTCTGTTTCAGATACACCAGCTTCATTCAGCCATGTCTGAATCTCTGTACGAGAAGTTTCTGGCTCCAGAAGAGCCTTTTCCCCTGCTCTCTCAGAGAGCCAACCTCAGCGATGTGGGGACCTTAGATGTTAGTGATTTCAACTGTCAGTTGTCTTCTTGTCACAGAACAGATCCATTACATCGTTTTCACAGCAACAGGCAAGTAAACATGTTAGTCTTTCTATGTAGAATCTCATGGTGATGTAATGGAAAATCATCCTTTTCCGTTAATTGTTTAAAAAAAAAAAATCAATTCACAGTTGCAAAACCACAGTTTTTTTTTGTATTTATGCATCTTTCTGTACCAGTTATTCATGAGGATTATATACTTGGTTTTAAAGCAATTTATGAGTTTCTTACTACAATCTTACTCATTGCTGTAAGTATTCAGATCTCATAAAGGGCCCAAAAGAAATAAGGGAAAAGACAAATTCCCATCAAATCTGATTTAATTAAGTGGGTCAGGATGTTGAAGAAGCCAAGAGACAAGCTTTTTTTTTTTTTTGTTTCCAATGAAACAAAAAATGTGTCTAAACATTTCTTTGCAGAGCCTGGTTTCCATGGGTTTTTAGAGCCAAAAAATGTTCAGCAGCACATTAAAAGATCAAATGACGACTTGTCTTTTCTAACAGAAAAAGAAGCAGAAAGAAAATGAATAAACAAAATAAATCATTTTATATAAAACCTCGCACATTTATTGCGTTTTCTAACTGCATTTGTGTGTATATATATGAATGACAGTTGATGGACTAAAATGGTATTTTGCTTAAGTTTTTTATGTGAATATAAAACAACAAAACTCCCTTTTTTGTAATTGAGACTAGATCAAAGAAAAAAACACAGTATTTTTATTATGTAAAAAAAAAAATAAAATTTTTGCAACATTCTTGTAAGTGCACTCTAGACTGTAGACCAGTGGGTCGTGCATTGGATCCAACCAAGTCATTGGTTTAAGACCAAATATTGTGGGGAAGAAAAACATTCGAGCTCCATTAGAACACATTCAGATTGTTTTCTTATTATCTGAACATGCTTTTATCAACATAAATGTTCAGAGGTTAAATTTTCTGATTGTAATTGCACATACTGGTATGCATAATCAATGTAAAAACTTTAACAAAATCACATGAAAATAGTTTTCCGTGTCTGGCATTTTAAAAAGGAAGCTCAGATAAGAAATGTTGACCAGTTCACGTCAATGTTGGGAATAAACACAAATAAAGAAATAGATTAAATATATACATGTATAAGGGGCATAAATCCGCAGTGTAATGTCCTCACAGAAATGCTTAAGTCAATATAAAATTTGAATATATTTTGAATATGGATTTCACAGAAGTTAAACATCTTTTTCCTTTTTCACAACATTTGTCAGTCTCAGACATCAGTTCTATATTCATACAGTTCCACAATCAGCTGTAAATGGCTGTGTGCCTGTTGTGTGCAGGTGGAACCTCACCTCCTGTGGGACCAGTGTAGCGAGCTCAGAGTGCAGCGAGGAGCTCTTCTCCTCCGTTTCTGTGGGCGATCAGGACGACTGTTACTCTCTGCTGGACGACCAGGAGCTCACGTCGCTGGACTTGTTCCCTGAAGGCAGCGTTTGCAGCGACGTCTCCTCGTCCATCAGCACCTACTGGGACTGGTCTGACAGCGAATTTGAGTGGCAGGTAATCGGGTTTTATATTTTTCATCCTATAGCTATGTAATGTATTTTAAGCAGTTTGAATTTCCCAGAAACATGAGTTTTAAAAGGTTTTCATTCTTTTTGTGTTTTTTTGTCACAGCTGCCAGGAAGTGACATCGCCAGCGGCAGCGATGTCCTCTCTGACATCATTCCGAGCGTGCCAAGTTCACCCTGTTTGTTTTCCAAAAGGAAGCCGAAGCCCCACCCCCACCGCAACCTGGATGAACTTCCATGGAGCGCCATGAGTAACGATGAGCAGGTAGACGAACTCGCTGCATCTTCACGCCTGCAGAGGGCCCACAAACTCTCTGCTTTTAGGTTAAAACGTTTGCCTCTGCTGTTCAATTCCATCACAGGTGGAGTACATCGAGTACCTGAGTCGAAAGGTCAGCACGGAGATGGGCCTGAGAGAACAGCTGGACATCATCAAGATCATCGATCCGTGTGCTCAGATCTCTCCCACCGACAGCGAGTTCATCATCGAGCTCAACTGTCTGACCGACGAGAAACTCAAACAGGCGAGCAGCTCTCAGAAACACTTTTATTAAGTTTCATAAAAAATAAAATGTGTTAGACTGCCATACTTGTCCACTAGATGGCACTGTGATCAGATGCTCATTTACAGCATGATTCACAAGTTTTAGCAATAGAACAGACATGGTAAAACTTGATCAAATTTGGCGTTCTCACAGTATCTCTCTCATGGCGCGTTTAGGTGCGTAACTACATTCGGGAGCACGGCCCCAGGCAGCGGGCCAGCAGCACCAGGGAGGGCTGGAAGCGGAGCAGCCACAGCAGCGCCAGCACAGGCGGCGTCAGCGCGGTCAGCAGCAGCAACGCCAGCATGGTCAGCTCCGCCAGCTCCTCCACCGGCTCCACCGCCTCCAACTCTGTGGCAGGTGAGATGCTGCCGAGTAGATCCCCAGACTTCTGGGAAAATAAGAGTGATCTTTGTTCAAATCGGGAGTTTCCTCACAAACGGCTGCAGCTGAAAAACTTTATTATTTTCCAGTTGATTTGAAGGATGATTTACTGCTGGAATATGAACACATTTTAGCACACTGTGAGGCGTTCTTCATTTACAGTTGTATTTTCGTGTGATGTGGCGCTTCAGGTGGTCCAGCCTCGGCCTGCAGTGGAAGCAGCGCTGCTAATATCAGCAGAGCTCACAGCGACGGAAACCTGTCCAGCGCTGCCGAACGAATACGAGATTCAAAAGTAAGAACATAGACTGTATGAAAGTCGATCCTGTTCTTTTACTGATCAAATTTACCTCAGATCCTTTTAACTTTTTTTTTTCATTATTTATAAAAGACCGAAGGTGGAATATTTTTAATTTCTTCCAAGAATTTAAAAGCAAATCATTTTAGTCCTTTTGTTAAATTAAATAAAATACATTAATATTGTTACTGCATTGGGTGATTAAAAAGTTGTTGTGTCGCTCTACAAAATCATTTTAGAAACTTTAAAAGAAAAAAGGAAATTCTCTTTTTTATACCATAAAATGTGTTCTCATTTCCTGTTTTACAGCATTAGTATTTCCTTATTTTAATAATCAAAATATCAGTTTTTGTCTATTATAATTGTTATGCAAATTTTTTTAAAAGGTTCATTAAGCACTGGAAAAGATAGAAAAAAACATAAAACATACAGATTATTAGCATCGAACTGTAACCATTTAAGACATTTTCACTTACATAAATGAGAAACCATAAAATGATTTAATATTTTTATCATCTTTAGAAAAAATTTGGGAAATAAAATGTTAAAAGTAATATAGTGGTTAATAAAAAATGATATGCAATTCTTAGAATCAAACCATTTAAAAAGTGCAAAACTGATAAAGTGAAAGCTAAGCTTATTTTGAGAATCGCTTAAGACAAGAGTTTTTCTGCTTTTATCTCATAAATATGGGTAATAATTTAAGGTTTTACTCTCAGTGTGTGAATTAATGAATGAAAATAAGTAGTTTCATTTAAAAAAAGAAATTGAGACTAAAGCATAAAACCAAGTTTAACAGGTTTTTAGAGTTAAAAATTAGATTTTTTTTTTTTGGTTCACGTGTTTTCTCCTAATCTAATCTCTAAAAATCATCTAATAAATAATATTTTTCCCCTGTGCATATATTAATAATTTCTGGATTGGCTCCTCCCCTCGTTCCAGAAACGCTCAAAGCAGCGTAAACTCCAGCAGAAAGCTCTGCGCAAGCGGCAGCTGAAGGAGCAGCGGCAGGCGCGGAAGGAGCGCCTGAGCGGACTCTTCCTGAACGAGGAGGTGCTGTCGCTGCGAGTTACAGAGGAGGACGACCACGGCGACGACCTGGACATACTGATGTGACAGCAGTGAACCAGTCAGTGCTCCCTCTGCGCCTGCTCCCCCCGCCACCGCCGCCAGTCCTGCTTCTCGCAGCCTGTAGCCTCGCTTTACGTGCTGATTTTAGTGCATCACACAAGTGCTTTTAGTCCTACTTAATCGCTCAGCTGTCTGTCATGAAGCTAAAATGCTGCTGGAAACTCTCCATACCCTAAAAACTTTAAAAATAATTTAAAAAAAAAAGGCTTTTAACCATCGCTCTCGATAAACCCATGACCTGCAGAAGGACAGATCAGACCAGGGAAAGGGAGCGGAATCCTTTCATTTACATGATCGGGTTTTAAGCGCTTTACAACAGACGGAGGAGCAGGCTGATGGTCGGAGTTGTCGCTGGTCCGTCTCTCCATCCGCTTAACGTCGTGGCTCCATTTCATCAAGGCCTGGAGGGAGCACTGAAAACTGCATGATCAGATCGACTGCTGGTGTGGTCGGGCAATGCATCAATACAGGCGATTCCTGTCAATAAAACCCATCTATGATGTAAATAGGCGATAAATACTCTAACTAATGCTTGCTTTCAAGTTGAGGGAAGGGGTTTAAGTTTTCCGTTTGTGTGAAACTCATCCAGGATTGTAAAAGTAATGGGTCGTTGCAGCTTACAGCCTAAAATCATTTCCTGATACTTTTTGTTTCACTAAAGTTTTCTTTGTGAGCGCTCCTACTTAAATGAATTGATTGCCGTCAGCATTATAACCATCTTTTAAAGTCTTATTAGTTTTCCAGAGGTGGTTGTAGCTGTGAACTTCAGTTTAGTCTGTTGATGAGGTGATAAATCGCCACAAAAGTTTACTGTAGGTGTAGTTTTTGTTTGTTTTCCTCCTTTTTATGTTGATTTACTGGTTTTAAGAAACTGTTCCAACAGCTTCAATCGACCACTGCAGTTGCTGACCTAAAACTTATATTATAAATGTGCTGTTGTGTGTATAAAGTTAACTATATTGTAAAAAAAAAAAGAAAAAAAGAAGAAGCAGCTTTAACCTTTCTCTAGTAATAAACGACTACATTTCTATTTTGAAAACAGATCATTTTTGAAGAAAAAAAGCCAATGAAATCACATGTGGTGAAACATTTGTGCAACTAAGAAGCGGTTAACAAACGAGACCCGTGTCAGTGATGCTGCACGACAACTAAACACTGTAGAGAGGAGAGTTGGACCATCAGCAGAACGGTTTCTGTGTAATATTTCCCATGAACCACTGATGTTGCTTGTTGTTGAACAAGAGTTGGACGGGAGTCCAACCAGCTGTTCTGGGGAGCTGTAAACTTGACAAATAAACTAAGTTGTACCCTATTGTGTTTGTCTTTTATGTTCCACCATAGTGCAATTATTATGTTTTTTTTTTTTTTAAACAAAACATTACCCACAAACATTTAGGTGTAAAAGTGAATAAACTAAAATTGCTAATCCAACAGTATAATCTCTTAAAATAATATTTTTAATTCTAAAATGACTGAAATTCCTTCTTAAAATAGGTCTTATTATATTTAATTATATGGTAATAATGAAGAGATGTAACATTTAATCGATGAATCAATTACATTTTTACGATCCAACCTGATCAATCTAAGGTGGGTTGTTAATCAAATTAAGCTGGTTAAAAAAATGAATAAATTTAAAATGTTTTTGGACATAACCATTTGGATAGAGGTAGATTTGTTAAGTTTATTTTATTATGCACCTGATTATCTTAAAAGTAATGCAAAGAATCTGGAAAACTGTTCAGTACCAGGTGTTTGGCTGAAGATGTCCTGAATCGATTTTAGATAGTGAATCGGATCCCTCAAAATGAATCAATATTGACGACGAATCGTATCGTCAACCACAATTTACGATATAAATCAAATCGTTCTTCAAATGAATCATTGCACATCTAGAAAAAAGAAATGCTATGAAAGTTTTTGGCAGTAACAAAACGAGCAAGTCATGTGTCAACTTTAGGTTTATTACTTCATTCAGAAGAAAATTACATTTTTTAATTACTTTTTTGTTATGTTGAGAAATAAGTCTTACAGTTTCTCTATGTTTTATCTAGTACATTTGTGGGTCCCACAATTAGGTGTTACACCCCCAGTCTAGGGGATTGTAAAAGAATGTAACATAAAGAGAAGACGACTCAAAATACTCTCTTAAAGACCCCAGAAATAAAAGTAATCTGGGATGTAAGTACCAAAAAATGAACTATTTATAACCACATTTTACAAGGACCAAAGACTGAATGGTTATGGGGGTTGGTGGGGTCCAACCTGCAACCATCACCACACAGAAGGCCAAACTCCACATAACATGGGGTATCATAGACAGGCTGCTTAGTGGGCGTCCAAAAATACAACACCACAGAAGTCTGTTCCTCCTCCATGTCAGCATGAGGAGGTGCCAGACTGTAAGCTGCTCCTGTTTGTTCATCAATTATTTATTTAAGCTTCAATCATCCACTCATAAAACAAGAGTCAGTGGCAGAAGAACCAGTTTGACATTAGGATTAAAAATTTGGGTATTTTTTTATGGATCCAACCCACTTCCTGTTTTGCTACACATTTCATGAATGTTCCTTTGAAAGAAAACAAAACTGTCCTTCCTTTAGTATTACAATTATTGACCATGACATTTTTAGCAAAAAAAGAAAAAAAATGACAAACATAATTGTCCTTTTTTTACTTGTAAATATTTGCGTAAAATATGTGTAGTTCTGATTAAACACTGCAGGGGGCAGCAGTGCGTCTGGAGGCAAAAGAAGAAGAAGAAATCCGGATATGACGTAGTATTGTTTACACCCGGATGCGCAGCCACTGAAGATGCAAGAATTCTGATATATTTCGTTGTATTTTCGTATATATTTAACTGAATTTGGTCACGATCGTTGTATCTGATGGGTTCTCACGGACTTCTGGGAAACGAGCCTGAGTCGATCGATTACTCGGTTCACGAAGCCTGGAACGAGGCCACCAACGTCTACCTGCTGGTCATCCTGGTCAGCTTGTGCCTGCTCATGTACGCCAGGAAGTAAGTACTGTTTCTATGTCATCCGAGAGGGGATTCACGAGCCAAAAATAACAAAATAAACGTTGGTGATCCTGTGATGACGCTAATCTGTGCGTGTCTGAGCAGAAATAAGAGGAAGATCATGCGCATCTTCTCTCTGCCTCCCGCTGTCGGTACCAACCCGGAGCCCAACTTCTACGACAGTCTGCAGAAGGTCCGACTGCGGCAGCAGCTGGAGATGTACTCTCTGGGTGAGCATGGATGGGGGAATACTTTGAAAAGCTAGATTTTAATTTAAGGACAAAATGAAGACACGTGTAGAACCAAACAAGCTCCTTTGTCTTCTTGAAAAACAAACTGATATTTGTCTGATTTCTCGAGTTATCAGAATATTCTTGTGATCCTTTAAGCAGGAAATTGAATATATTGAGTCAAATATTGAGCCTTTTGGCCTGTTTACAACAAAACCTCCCAAAAAAACTGACAACTGATTAGTGATCTCATCAGCATCTGTGATGTGTTTAAATGCTGATTTTAAAAATCCGAAGATCTAAATATCATTTGTTAACGTGTCTATGATCACAGTTTTAAAGGCATTTATTTAAGTTAGACCAATGGACATGAGTATTTTTTTAATCACTAGAATACAAGTATGCCAGAATTTGCACAAAAGCTAAATGATATCTGTTGTCTTAAAAACAAGACAAACAGACATTGCAAATGATGATTTAAAAAAAAATACATATTCTCATTTTTTCTTGTTTGCATTAGTCCAGTTGTTCTGAACAGTCAAATCTGAATAACATAATTAACTGTAGACAATTGTGCAAATAATGAAAACCCTCATCTACACATGATCTGGAAAAAAACACATTATTTTTGAAAATGCATTTTATAGTTGTAGACTTATCCCTTAAATGTAGATGTAATCAGGGCTGGAGACATGCATGAAATACTAACATCTGTGTTTTTCGTCCTCCTCCAGCCAGGAAGTTTGAGCAGCAGCAGACTGACAGCGTGCAGCTCTCCATGGAATGAGTTCACCGTTTTGCCCAAACATCCGTTCATTTAAGCACTTCCTGTGCAGATGCAAGGACTCGGAAGGCTGTTATGTGTTAAAGAAACCGCTCCCATCCTCCCTGGGATTTTTTTTTGTTTTTGATGCTCTTGGAAGGACGTTTGCTTTTTGTTGTGATCCACCAAACAGGAAGGAGGAACAAAGTACAGGTTTCACTAGAGACACTCACGTGATGATTGAAGCAGAGCTGATGCAGGAGTTTCCTCATCATCAGAAGAAATAAAGAATTTCCAGAGTATTGACGAGTACTATTTAGTTTTAACATGAGAAACCTTTGTGTGTTTTTTTAATGTTTGTGTTTATAAATGATTATTCCTAAAAAAATAAAAGCACAGAAATCAAAATGTTTCCTTCGTAGGTACTTGTCAAGGGATCATCTGAGTTTTTTTCCCCATCCACGCAACTTCGGAAGCAGCTGAATACATTTTAGGATCACAGAGTTGCTGGAGCCTATCCTATCTCATGCACAAGGATAACATACAAACTCCATACCGAATAGACCCAGTCGGGATTTGAACCAGGGTTTTCTCACTGTGAAACAAGATTGCTAACCACTACACCATTCACTGTGCTGCTCCAGTTACTTTTTATACCTTAAAATTCAAAGAAAATCTTCAACAAATCCACTTTTCTTACCCACAATTTTAGAAAAGTTGATTTATTTACAGCAAACTGCAGGCATACAGAGAGAAGGCAAACTGAGCAGCTGAAAGAAAGTACAAAATTAGGTCCATCGGGCTCAAGGAAGCTGCAGCATCAATGTGGACAGACGTCACGGTCCTCCACGGAGAGCGCGGCGGCGTACTCGGAGCTCCAGTCTCTGAGGAACAGCTGCTCTGCTTGGCTTTGCAGAGTCTGCTGGCCTTCTTCTACGGCGGAGCCGGTCTGGTTCACCACCACGCCCACACCAGCCGTGTGGGTGAAGTAGTTTTCAGACCAGTTTGACGTCCCTGTGAGCAGAAGCAGTGCAGAGGTGACTCTGGGCTGGGACTTTCAAAGCAGAGACCAGTGATGCAATAATCCTCAGTTTAAAACTGGGAAAGATTTGTTATTTATTGTTTTATTACCACAAACCATGCTTAGTATTAGACAACTGGAAAGTTCTTCCTCATTGTTACTTGCATTTTTTTTGTCATTTTTGGTTTCTTAGTAATCCATAAATCATAAAGAACAAAAACTGTGACAAAAAAAAAATCATAATTCAAACCAAATGTAAGTAAATCTCTAGTTGCTACCTGTTCATTTCACACATTTTCTTATGTTTTATTAAAATGAATGAAAAAAATATATACACTAAATGTGCCTTTTTAAATGAGCTCCATCAGGGTGCAGCAAAACTTAAAATCTAAATAAAAGTAACTTTTTATTTATTTCTCGAATTAAATTTTGACCTTCAATAGCAAACAGAAGTCCAAAATAAATTCACTAATTCAGAAAAAAAATAATTCAAGTATATACAAATGTATTTTAGTATGATTTCATAAAAAAATACTTGAAGTGCTTTAAGCAAAAATAACTTTTTTTTTTTTTTTTGGACAAATTAAAGTTTCTTTAAACTGTCAAAAAAAAACTACATACATAGTTTTTCAATCTTGAAGTCTACCTTTCGGAGCCAATTTAACTTGATTTTATTAATAATAAAACAGAACTGTTTATTCTAAAACAAGGAAATATTTGTCTAGATGAGGAATTTCTGATTTTCCAGCAACAGTTGTAGAGTTTTTTTCAGAATTTGTTTTCTCTGTAAACATTTATAAAGGAAGGAACGTTCCATCTGAGTCAGCACGTACCTATATAGACCACTCTGTCAGTGACCATGAACTTGGCGTGGTTGACTCGAGCAAAGGGGATCTTCATCTGCTCGGCTGTTGACGGAACTCTGAAGATTTTCTACAAAACAGAGGAGGCGGGGTTTAGACGTCTTTGTTTCACAGTGCTCGTTTTTTGCTGTGAACGGAAGGAATCGTACCACGTCCACACCGCAGCTCAGCGGGGGCCGGCTGAGCACCAGCAGGGACTGCAGAAAGGTGAACATGGAGGCCGGAGAGTGCTTCCAGCAGCTGACCAGCAGTCTGACCTGCACCCCTCTGGTGCACCCGGCAGCGCGCAGAGCTGAGTCGATGGCGGGCCAGAACCTTTGAGATAAGAACCCTGATTAAAAGACCACTGGGAACAATTTTATAAAAGAGGCTCAGAGTGGGACTTTAAACGAGCTGCTCTTCAGGCCTACCTGACCGGCTCTGTGAACTGTGACAGCGGGAGGAAGTCCATGACAGAAATGTAAACAAACTTGCGCGCATCGTGGATGACGGACAGGATGGTGGCGAGATCATCGGAGCGACCGCGTGCTGAGAGCTGGGGAGGAGCGCTCTGCAGGAGGCACAGACAAACAGAAAGAAAGATGGAGAATCCTTCAACATTTATTACGATTTAAGACACCCAAACTGCGATGAAGTAGCAAAGATCAGGACAGTTACAGAGTGGAGCTGAACTTACGGACAGGAACACTCGAGCAGGAACTCCGTTGAGCTTCAGGTGAAGCGGCTCCTCTGAGCTGGACAGCGCAGACAGTCTGGCAGGCCAATATGGAGGCAGAGAAGCGTTGGCCCCCCCGATACTCCAGTACACCCCGAAGATCCGAGAGGCGTCCTGAGCCAGGCAGCTGCAGTCCTCCAGAGACAAACCCACCTCCTTCACCTTTGGAAGACACAGAGTTTGACTTCTGTCCCACTGCAGTTCGACAGTAACTGCTCTGTGCCGATCAATATCACTGCTGATGATCACTCGTTTCTACACAGCAACAAGTCAGTTTAAGAAATTTCAGTTTTCAGCATTTACAAAAAAACTCGGGACTACAGTGGAGAAAATAAGTATTTGTTCCCTTGCTGAGTTTTGAAGGCTGACCCATCTTAGTGACAGTCTGTCCTGTTGGACATTGAGAGACAGAAAAATCAAGAAATCGACTTTAAAGAATTATAAATTTATTAATAAACGCCTTCATGATTTTGAAAGTGATTGTGAGGAATACGCAAAGTACAGGAATACTGTACTGTCAAATCCTATCCTCCACTAAGAGGCTTAAAGTAACATTCCAACTATTCTTGTTTAATCGCTCCAAATAGTGGCCCCAGTTATTCTTTTTACAACTCCACAGTAGTGAATCATGTGTCAAATAGAATGACTTGCTACATTTATGTTTTAAAGCGGGTTTATCCGTCCTGCCCTACCTGACTCAGGGAACGCCAGTCCATGTTGGCGCTGCCCAGATACAAATGTTTCTGGTCCACCACCCACAGCTTGGTGTGGACGATGCCTCCGGTCAGAGCCGTCAGGTTCACCTCTCTGACATCGGCGCCCGTAGAGGCCAGCTCTGCCGTGTCCTGACTGGACGTCTGTGGAGCGTTCACTGCGATTTGGAGCTCCACGCCGTCGGATCTGAGTTTTTTCAGCTGCTCAAACACTCGTCTTCCCTGCAGAGCAGATAGGAAAACGATCAGTGCTGGGTGAGCTGAAGAAGCTGCTCAACTTGAGCGTGGCACTGCGGTGACCTGAGAGTCAGAAGGGTCAGCAGACTCCAGGTCGCGCAGAGTGAAGTAGAACGCAGCGATCTGAACGGAGCGCTCAGCTCTGTGCAGCAGATGCAGCCAGCTGTCTGCGATACTCGGCCACGTCGAAGGGGAAGACTCGTACAGACCCACGGGGATGCTTTCCACCAGACGCGCTCTGATCAGCAGAAACAAAGCTTTATGTGAGTAAAACAAACAGAATCAGAGAGACTGAAGCTTTTCTTCTGGTTCCTCACCTGCAGTCCACGCTGCACGGCTCTGGCTTCAGACTAAAGCCCTCCAGCCAATGCAGCTCCAGCTGGGCTGTGAGCTCAGACCCAGACCTGGGGAGTCCATAGTGCCATATGTGATGACCCAGCCCCCCCAGCAGCAGCAGGCTGAGAAGCAGGAGGAGACAGGAGGAAAATCCAGAGCCTCTTGACTTCTATTAAACAGGAAAGATGATTTTTTTTTATTTAACTGGAAGGCCGCACGTTTGAAAGCAGACATTCCACGGCTGCTGCAGCTGGGTGTGGTGCCATAACTTTCTCCTGAATGACAGACAGAAGCAGCAGATGGGAATACTTCTCACCTTTGATTCTGCTGAGCTCACTTTTGAAAGCTCTGCAGCCACAAAAGACTCATCCTTAATGGCTTCTTTCTCTGACAGATTCAGCGCCTCTGATTGGCTCTCAGGTGGTTCAGCATGTTCGGAATCATCTGAATCCTCGTCGCGTTCTGTGTCTGATGAAGACCGGCTGTCCTTTATGTCAGCCGTAATCGTTGGTTCTGTTTCCCAAGGAGGTTCTTCATCCATGATGGCGGCAACTTCGTCGATGGAGCTGACATCCACAGAAGATGTTTCCTGGTGTCCAGCAGGCCCGGGGTTAAAGTCTGTGTCGCTCTTTGGTTTCTGACAGGCAGAATCTTCAGGTGGAAGGATTCCTGCAGACGCATCTTCTACGACAGCTTCAGCGTCCGAGCTTGTGCTGCTGAGCTGCTCGGGTCTGAGCGCCGGCCGGGGGCTGACCATCAGGAAGGGACTCTGTGCAGACTCGGATAAACTCCAGTCTGTGTGAGGGGGCGCCGCCGAGCTGAAAGCCCCCGAAGAAGCAGCAGCCTGAGCCTCACTGCTGAACACAGGCGCAGCTGTGATGCCCACTTTGGGGGTGTGAACCGACGGCAGCGGGAGCGCCGTTTCTTTTTCAGGTGGTTTGTTCTTAGGTGCCTCTGCACTCCCAGTGGTCTCAGGAGAGGCGTGCAGCGGAGCTTCGTTTTTGGAAGCTGGCAGATCGCTAACCGCAGATCGTTTCTGGAATGTGGGGATTCGGGACACGAGCTTCCCGCTTTTCCGACTCATGTCCTCTTTTTCTTCAGCGTCTCTTTCCAGACGATCCAGCACAACGCTGCAGAGCTTCAGTTCCTGAGAAGGAAAAGAAAAAACAAGCATAACTACCCAGCATACTCCCACACTTCGGCTTTGTCCCGGGGAATAGCTGATGGCTATGCCTCTGTCACAAGAAACGGCTCCGCCCCTGTGGCATGAAACTAGCTCCCCCGTCGTCACAGAAAGGTAACCCCGCCAAAAAAGGTAGCCCCGCCTCTATGACTTAAAACCGGTTTTGCCTCAACCACATGAAGGTAGCTCCATCTCAGTCCCATCAAGCTGGTTCTGCCTCTGTCACATTAGTACAGCTCATTTAGACTGTCAAAGTGACTTTGATAAGTCAGCTCTTCAGTTAGACGATGGGAAATGTGACAGATTTAGGGTAAAGAGTGAAATAACAAATTTACAAATATATTTTTTCATTCAATTTAAGTGTAATTTAATTTTTTTTAAATTTATTTTTATTTATTTTTTTATTACTTTTTTTTTTTAAATTAAATCATTTAAACCTTTGAGAAAAGGTTAATCCCAGCAGCCCCCCGTCAGAATGAACTAGAGTGAGATTTTTTTTTATTTTTTTTTAACCTATAATTTCCCCAAACAAATTTTTTTAATTAATGGCGACAAATTTGGATAAATAGCATGAAAATGTTAAAAAGTGAACATAAAAAGGGTGGGATCAAGACAAAAATTATCCTCCAACTTCCTTCTAAGCAATCAATCAAACTTTAGTGTACAATCACAACATTTAATTAACTAGATGTGTCATGTTCGAGTAAATATGTCTGTTTTTAGGGTTATTTATTATTCCCCCTCAATACATGGTCCACAAATCTATACGTTAAAGATTCAACAAACTTTTTGGCGACACAGTTCTTTTTTTAAATTTATTTTAACCAAAATAGATTAAATCTAGATATTTATGATTTGTTTGTCATTTAAAACAATAAATAGATATTCCTTTTAACAAAAAAGTCATTTTTTTTTTCTCCTTAACCGAACTTTTTATTTTAAACAACATAAACAAAATATTTTTGACTTAACAGGTTCCTTCAAACATTGGAACCAGACATTTTGTGCCTGTTTTTATGGTTAAGAAAGTGTTGATTTAATTTATTTGGGTATTGTTTGAGCTGAAGTGCCGTGAAAAAATGAATTAAAGGGCTATCATCAACTGTTTACACACATCCCTTACTGTGGTTCACTTTCGGTCAATTGTAATTGACCTGATAGGTACAAGCAAGAAAGACAGTAGAGACACAACAGGAAGAGAAATAATAATAAATAACAATTTACCAACATCATCTTGTTTCTAACTGTGATTTTCTACCGATACAGCTCTTACTTACAGCAACATTTTTCATATGTTTCTGTATATTTTACATTCCTATCATTTATTGTTAAAAGTGTTTATAATTTCATCATTTGCTTCTGTCCATTTGTGTTAAAAATATCCAGTCGAATTCTCAAAAAAAGCAGTTATTTAATTAGAAAACTCAGATTGTAATTTCATATAGAATCTATTCCACAAAGAGGAAATCACCTTGTTACCACATTTCTATTAAAAACAGCTGATAGATACAACTAAAACACACTTTAAAAGATTAATTACAATACTTAATGATCTGTGAAGCCACTCCCAAATTGTCTGTGGTCACAACAATGTAGAATTATTTTTTTTCCAATATTTTTTATTCATTGCTTTTTTTGTTGTTCTTTGTCTACCTTTTTCTTATTTATTTATTTTACCATGAACATTTGCCTAAAGGGCTACAATCTTTTAAATTAGCATTTAAATGTTATTTTAATATGTGTTGTTCCTGTTTTAGTGAAATAAAGCTGATTAAATAAACCTCACAAATTAAAGAAGAAACACATTTATCCTCCTTTTCAAATAAGAATTTTACAGTTTTGCTGAAATATTTAAGTCATTCTTTTGACTCTGCTACTAAAATAAACCCTTTCTAAAGAATGTAATTTGACTTTTTTTTTTTAATGAGTCAATGCACAGACTGATGCAGTCTGCTGCAGCAGGAGGAGCCATATATTTCCTGGTTTTCCTGCTGCAGCCGATGATGATGCAAAAAGCAGCTGCTAAAGCGTTATGTCTGTCATCAAGCGGTGGTGCAAATAACAGCCCTTCCACACTTTCTTACTTCATCTGTACCTGCCCTGTTCCCGAGCATTTAGCAGACATTAGCAGCTCACCGTCACGTCGCCCTCCTTCTCCTTGGCAGCCTCTTTCTCCGGCTCAGCCTGGCGCCTCTCCATCGCTCGGTTCGGGACGGGCTCTGAAGACTCTGACTCATCCGACTCCTAACCATAAATAAAACGGTTTATAACTCTAAACAGGTACAGCTTTGCCCATATTACTTTATAAACAATTAATGAACTTACCATGCAGAAGAATATAGCTTTAAAATATATTATAAAGTTTTTTTTTCTCTCTCTCTTAAGTACTTTTCAGGTTAGCTAGGTACAGGTAACTAACGGTAGCTACTTCTTTTGTGCACAAAATAAAATCAATAAAGTTTTTAAATTCAAAATAAATCCAACTTTATTAGTTAGGCCTACTTTACGACACTTTTAAACAACTTTAGAGGCTAAATGAAGCAACTTAACGTTAGCAGGCGAGAGACGTGGCCGTGTGTGGAGTTCGGCAGTGGAGGAAGAGGAGGAGGCGGAAAAGCTGAGCAATAAAAGTACCCACCTCGATCACAGCCCTGCTGCTTCCCCGCGGGCGGGCCGACCTTCGACTCGGCGTCCGCTGAAACTCGACTCCAATCGTGGACCTGCGGCTTCGTAATAGCATCGGCATCCTGGGCGACTTTAAAAATTCAACACCTTGGTGTGACGACACTAACGGACGGAACCCGATGTATATATGACGCTATTCTATGGAACCATTAAATTAAAAAGAAAATCGCTACAATCGACCTGTGAGGAACATCACCTGCATTTGCATATATTTAATCTTGGGAAAAATGTTCTTAAATCCAAAAATGCATAAAAATATGTTCATAATGTTCTGATTTGTCCGCGTCCAAAAATTCACACAAACAACAACTTAAAGAGACCGCGATTTCCTTTGACTTCCGGTTGTCCGTTAGGGATCCGTTTGAATTAGCCCCGCCCCCAGTTGTGACGCAGTTTCAAATGCGGAAAAGGGGGAATTCTCGACGTTTGGCTGCAGGTAGAGAAGCTCCATGTTCCCCTGAAAGTAAGTTCTGCTATTCCTGTCAAAGAAATATTCAAAAATGTTTATTTATTTTTATTTTAAATAATTATACATTTGCGATATCACAAGCGTCTCTCATTTGGTGTTGGCTGTCTGTTTCAATTGGCTTAGCTTTGCTTCCTCAAACTGTTGTTTATGTTTCACTAACACAGTAAACAAGATAAATAAATTTCCTCTGAAATTATGGAAACGGAAGTAATGGGAATTTAAAAGTGTTGTCGAACCGAATTTGTAGTTAAACGAAACAAATTTTATTTCTAAATTGTGTTTTTTAATCGAAACTAAAACAGTAACCTGCTTGAAAGAGGGCTATGGCATTAAGCTAGTTTAAGCCGCGAGGAGAGATAAAGATCAGCCTCCTGGTTTTTGTTTATACAGCTATGTGCTTTTCTTTGGATACATTTATCGTAGTAATTGTGTAATAAAACATTTTTTAGATAGTTTATCCTTAAAGCTCTTCCAAAATCCTTAAGAAAGGGACTGATAACGACTGACAATGCTGCTGTTTGACATTCTTTCACTTAATGGAACTCTCCACACATTTTGTGTGGGTTTTCATTTGTATATTTAATGAAATACTTTATGGTTTGCATAGGTTTTAATATAAAATAGTAAAAGGTACGTTTCTGCATCTGATATGCTGATACTTTGACCTCTGACCTTTTGTAAGAAACTGGAAGGTTCCTCAAATACTGTATGACTACAGTCAGGTTCAAGCTTGTGATTGTGACAGTCAACAAGTTATATAACACAGCTCATACTAATGTGAAGGCGTGTTCATGTGTTGTCGTCTGGTAGCTGTTTAAATAAAGTTCAAGTTCCTCAGCTCCCTTTTGGTTACGCTCTTTTCTTCCTTTTTAATTTCTTCTAAAAATTCGACACTATTTGAAACAGTTTGGAGAAAGGTTTTATTTATCTTGTTCCTGTCTTTTGGAATTAAGGTCTGTCCATTAAAATGTTTCCTTGTCACTTTGAAGCTGTGTCAATTTATAACACACTGCGGTGAAACAGCTGGAAATCTAAAGTCAACAACATTTTCAAGGTAACAACATGATGCCCTCTGGCTATTGATTCAAGTCTTTAAAAACTTGGCTATAAGAGCTTTGTTAACTCTTTCCTGGTTGTTTACTTTTTTATGGCTGGTGTTTTCTGGTTTCAATGGCTTCATTAGAGAGGAATAAAGTACCAAAAGATTGAAGCAAATCCTCTTTTCTGTGACAGATTCCGAGAGGGGCGGAGCTATAGGGTGGGTGGACAAGGGGCTAAATCAATATCAGCGTAATTATTGACAAAATTAAGAATTTATCACTCCAGGCTTTTTTATGCACTAGTAATAGCACCTCTATTAAAAGAACTGTTTTAATATTATTAACAATATTATACACTGTTTGAAATCCTTTCATTTGTATGGCCTCCCACTGTGCTGCTACCCTTCCAAAGTCTTCAACCACCCTCATCTAAAATGTTCACAAGTGACCTGCTGACGTCCCGAGTCTGTTTCTTCCTCAGGTCTTCCATATAAACCTGCCATGTTGCAGCGTAAACGATGACGGCTCAGTAATCCCGTCGTCTCTCCGATGGACCCCCTGCTCACAGCCGCCCCCTACCCCAGCTCCTCCACCTCGCCCCTGCCGGTGCCCCTGCTCCCCGCCGTCCTCCCGTCGGTCCAGCTTGGCTTCACCATCCTGTACACGGCTCTGTACGCTGGCCTCTTCGTGGCGGTGTACTTGCAGCTTTGGCTGCTCTTCCTCTACAAGCACAAGAGATGGAGTTACCAGAGCGCCTTTCTGTTCCTCTGCCTGCTCTGGTCGGCTCTCCGCACCACGCTCTTCTCCTTCTACTTCCATAACGCGGTGGAGGCCAACCACCTCCCTGTCGTCGTCTACTGGCTGTTGTATTGCTTCCCCGTGTGTCTGCAGTTCTTCACTGTCAGCCTTATAAACCTGTATTTTACCCAGGTGAGCTTTGAACAGGTGATCAAGTCTATACGTTCAGCCTTTCCACTCAGATTCCTTTATTCTGTTCTGCTCTCCCACTACAGGTATTACTCAAAGTTAAAGAGACCTACAGCTCTGCCATGAACAAACGGCTGTAAGTTTGACAGAAACATTCAGAACATTTCAAATATCTATATTTTTCAGCTTAATTATCGATCCTGTTTGTTCCTGCTGCGCTTTCTCCAGATGGACAGCGCGGTGTGCATACGGAGCAATGAGTCTAGTCTTCCTCTGCGTGAACGTGGCGTGCGGGGTTCTTGGCGACCGCGACACCAGCGGGGAGAGGGGCGACAGGACCTGGAACCTCGTCCTGATCCGCGTTATAATCAACGACTTGCTTTTCATCTTGGCTGCCGTGCTGCTCGCCACGTTGCTGTTGAGTCTGGCCCGACATTCCCGCTCCACCAGCGCGTACCTGATGAGCAAGGTGTGACAGACATTTCTGCAGAAACAGCAACTTCACTGCTGCTCGCTGTGTCATGTCCTGTGTGGTTCTCACATTTAAGAGAGTTACTGACCAGACTCTGAGGTCATCTGCCTAAGGCTTTAAAAGACTTACACCTTGACCTGCTAAATGAAAGCTTACTTAGGATTGAGAGTGGAAACTGCAGGATCCAGGAACTGAAGCTCTGTTTTTATTCTCACTTTTGTTAAATGATTCACGTTTTTAACTTGTTCCTTGTTAGGGGACCACAGTGTGTCGAACAGCAGCCCTCGGAGCTGCAGTGATCCTCTTATATACCAGCCGCGCCTGCTACAACCTGGCAGTCCTCTACCTGTCCCAGAATCACCGTGTAGAGTCCTTCAACTTCAACTGGTACAACGTCTCTGATCAGGTAATCCAACAAAGTCCCAGTCGGGCTTCATTTCTCAAGTCAAAACAATGAAAAATCCAAGCTTTCATTACATTTTCATTGTATTTATTTGATTTAATTCACTTTTAAAATTACAAACACCAAAACAATACAAGGTGCAAGCTTTTTTTAGTGACAACAAAGGGGAACAGAAAAAATGTATTATTTCTGCCACATTTATTTAATCATTAAAACTATTGCTGCATTTTTTCCTTTCTCAAAAAGGCAAAAACAGAAATCGTACATCAACATATGTAGACTCCTAAAAGATCCACTCCAATAAAAATCATGTTTTTAACAGGTTCTTTAAAAATTCAATTTAAAAAAGCTGAGGTTTGAGATGCCGGAACAGCGAAAGTCTCCCTCATCCGCCACAATTCTATAGTATCCACTTGCAGATGAATAGATCCATTGACTACTTAGATGGCTCCAAAATTGCTCGCCCTTTTATTTATTTATTTTGCACTGCTAATGTTAGCTTGTAAGCGTATGGAAGAGTGTAAACGATGAAATGCTGGGAAATTAGCGAGGCCAACTTTCGCGCCAACAACCCAAAAGCAAATTTCTAATGAGCTTCTGTGGCTCTGCAGGAAATAAATCTTGAAAAAATGACACAGACTTTTTGATTTTGGCTAAAAACTGCATAATCATAATTAAAAGACTGTTGGGAATGATTTTACTATTGATAAAAATATATTGGGACTTTAATAAATGCATAATATGACTATAAAAATATATATATATATATATATATTACATTTTAAATATTTTTAAAGTATGTTTATTGCTTTAGCCTCTTGGATGGTCATTTGAAAATAATTCCATAACCTAAATTCCATTATTAAAACAAATATTTACTTATTTTTGTTTTAAATTGTTTATTTTTTAATGTGCATGTCCTTTTATAGACTCACTTCAATGAAAATGATTTTTTAAATGAGTTCCCGTGGCATTTTTCTGTTGACGGAGGACCCATATTAAGAAAAATAATCTCAAAATAGCAATTTTGCATATTTTTTTATTTAAATAGTTGTAAATATTTCACTAAATATGTTTATTTTAATCTTTCTAAGTCATAACTAGTGGAGTTGATGAGTATTTTTAGTTACTTTCTGTGTTTATTCTAAGTGGGTTTTTTTTGTAAAATGTAAATTGAATTGATAAATATTTCTTTTGCATTTCTCCAAACTTCAAAATAGAATGATCAATAAATGCAATGCATCAGGATCTGATGACCATTTAACTTCGCACATCATAGCAATTATTATAGCAGTTCAAATACAGTAAACATGATCTTTCCTGTTTGATTTTCAGGCTGATTTACTGATTGAACTTGGGGACCAGGGCTATCTAGCCTTCGGCATCATCCTCTTCATATGGGAGCTGCTCCCAACCAGCCTCCTCATCCTCATCTTCAGGGTTCGCAGACCAGCTCAGGAGGTGGGAGATTTGCCCTTATGTCATCCTTTATTCTGAGTGACGAGACTGCATGTTTATTATTCTTTTTGCTTTCGCTTCTGTTCGGCACAGACCAACAACACGACCATCAACAACAGAGTTCTGCCTCGTCCGTATTTCTTTGACGACCCTCAAGGCAGCGATGATGAAATTCCTGTTCCCTGGGCTCGCAGCTCGCAGTCAAACTTAAGGTACAAGCGGCAGCCACAGGAGAGCAAAAGCTTCTCCTCACCTGGTGATCACCAGCAAACACGCCGGCAGACTCGATAGAGAAATTCTTCAAAGTCAGGTCGATCATTTACCAGATCGTTTTATAACACCACAGAGATATATTACCATTATAAATACCAGAACAGGAAAAGGACAAAAACCTGGAAGACTTTTTTATAGACTGGATAAATATCAACGCAGATCCACATTATACAGACGAGCAGAGGGAGCCAACCAGTTTGAGACATACGTGTTATTTAACCCGTAAAAGTCCCACTCCAACTATATTTTCATCTATTGTAAAATCATTCCAAGTGGTCTTTTAGTTATGATTATGACATTTTTAGCCATATCTTAAAAACTGGGTCAGTTTTTTAAGACAGCGCGGCACGAGTTCATTTAAAATTTGCCTTTGTTTACACTTCCATAGCTTGTAGCATTTCTCAAGCCCAAGCTAACATTAGCACAGCAAAAAAAAAAAAAATGGGGCCATGCAGTTTAGAGCTCTGACCAGGAAAATGAAGAAGTTAATGGATCTATTTGTCAACTACAGTAACTCTTCAACCAATCAACGTAATTCCAGCGGATTCTGAAGCAGAGAAAAGCATCTTTGCACCGATATGCTTGGCTTTAGACCACTGGACTGTTTGCGCAATCAACGTAAATCAGCTAATTCTGTTGCAGAGACGGTTTTCTCCGCAATGGAATTAACTGATTTACGTTGATCGCGTAAACGGTCAAAGAGTTACAATATATCTCTGGTGTTAAGGTAGCATTATTAGCAAAACAAACAGATGTCTTTTTTACAAGATTCACTTTAAGTAACACTAAGCCTAGGTTAGCATTCACTTCATTATATCACCTCTAAATCGTCAGTATGTCAGTAAAAACCACGTCAGATATTCTGCAGAGTTCCATACGGTGCAAGCACTCCAGTTTAATCAAATACAGTGGTCCCTCTCTCATTTTTTGCTTTTTTTTTAACAATGTGTTGTGTTATGTGTCACAATTTTTGCGTCTCCTGTACAGAATGTGTTCAGTGTTACACATTTACTTAAATCTTTGATTGTGAGCAGATATTTTTCTTTCTATCACGCTGGACTTTTTTTTCTGGGAAAGTTTGACCTTTTAGAGTTTAAACTAGAGAGAATAGTGTGAAAATGTTGATTTCTGTCTGAGAAAAAAAAAAAAAAAAAGGAGTTTTACAGTTAATTAAAACTAAAAAGAAGCAGATTTCACCCATCGCGGGTAATTTTTAGAATCTAACTCCCACAATAAACGAAGGACAAAATAACAAATGAAAGCCTTTATTTGACCGATGGTGTTGCAGATTTTTGCAGCCTAACAAAATATCCGCTGACTGAAACCTTCTTTTCTTCTCAGCTGGTACGGGTCAGAGACGGCTCCTCTCTTGTGCGCCAACAACCCTGCAGAGAACAGCCACCAGCACCACTCTTTTTATTCCACCCCCCAGACCTGAAGCTCACCTGCCTGAGTCACCAGGGACATGCCGCCTCCCACTGTGGGCAGCTTTGCACTAAATAGCTCAGGAAAGCTGAAAACGCACCTTGTAGTTGATGGGAAACAAACGATGTAGTGTTTCTCATCTTAAAGGGAAAAAGCTCAGCAGACTTTGAAAACTCCTCATCCAACTTAATCTCAGGTTATAAACTTTTTTAGGACTATGCATTCACAACAGTTACTCTATTTGGCTGCGGGAGCTCCAAATACTTTAAGTTGCCGTCATTCAACTGTAGATTTGGAACAATAACAAAACTTTATGACAGAAAAAGTATTTATTTTTGCATTTTTAAGAGAAGGAATTCCACTTTATCACTTTGATATTAAGCTTTCTTGTTTTAAGCCTTTAGCTGTTGTTGTATCCATCTGTAAAAAAAAAAAAAAAGGTTTTGTTCCCCGCTTTCCTCTTTGAACAGTTTTATGGTTGTGATTTGATAAAAGCTTTATTTATTTATGTTTTTATCCTCTTAATGCTTCTCTAACTTTCAGTTTTCGTGACCATTTGCTCACCTGTGCTGTCGACCTTCTTCCTGACTGATATTTGATATGGAAACTGCAGACCAATAAATTTTTTTTTTTAAAAAACTCGGCTCATCTTGTTGCTAAGTAGAAAACCTCTGGAAAATGTTTTTTTTTACTAAAGGAAACACTAACAAAAAATGCTTTCATTTCTTCTTATTTTCTTTGAAGTGAGTGTTAATGTTGGTTTAGTTTGAAATGTAAGTATGTATTTGATGTTTTTGCTTAAGATGAAGTAACTTAGTGTCACACGAAAACACAAGACTGTGGGAATTTCCTCATCCAAAGCCTCGGGTCAAACCACAAATCACCTCAAGTCAGCAGAGGAACTTCTTCTGTGGTGAAAATCACTTGTGCAAGGGTGACCTTTGTTCTCACCTAAGCTACGTTTTCTGAGAATTTGTAGAAGAACTGAAAAAGATTGTGGAAACAAAATCAAAATCTGCTGCTTCCTTTTTTTAATGTGAGGACAGACAGACTCAGGTGACTGAAACTGCTGCCAGACCGATTATTATAAATTAACCTAGAGCAGCAAGGGTCTCATGTCATCATGTAATTTCGTATGAAGATATCAACTCTTTTCATTTTAAAATAAGTTTAGAATCTGCAGACAAATTGTGTTCTTCCAAGTAAAAGATAAAAAAAGATTATTGAGCGTCAAAAATGTCCTGCACACTTGCAACGACTTGTTTTTGTCTTCAAATATTTTCTATGGCGGAAGTACTCACACTACTTTTTTCACACAGACGTTACTTCAGAACCGATTCTCCAATCAACACCTTTCTCCCCAAAAACAGCCAATCAACGTCTCCCCTCTGCCCAACCAATCAGATTGTAGAAAGTTCCACAAATAAATTCAGATTGTTCTCATATTTCATTTTCGTTTCTATTTTTTTAGTCTATTAGATTTCACAAAACTGCAAAGAGAACTAAATCATAAAATAATAAACAATTAGCAGAGATTTTTAAATCATATGATTATTTTATGAAACAACCAAACTTTGTCAGAAAAGAAAACCCTTAGAAATTTCATTCAAGTACTATATGTATACTTAGTATATACTAAAAGTGAGGCAGTATAGTTGAAGCTTAATTGTTACACAATATCTATACATTGTAAAATACATTGTAAACTTAAATGCTTACTATCCACAAGTATATTTTATAAAATAATTTTAAATAATGCCAAAGAAAGCTTGATAAAGATAATACATAATAAATAAAGATTAAATTAATCAAATGAAAATTCAATAAATTACATAAAAAAGGATTAAATACAAACAGATGAAATACAATAAAGTGATAGTTATTACTCTTGCATTTAGTCTAAAGAAGTGTTCAGTGTACTTTCTTTAGAACACAGACATGGTGAATGATGTACTTGTTATACTCAAGTATATTTAAAAAAAATAAACTTCTAGTGTACTACTTTTTGCAAATAGAACATAATAAAATCTAAAAAAAACATTAACTGACTTATTCTTTTTTAATTAATCGGTTATTTCTAACCTGATTTTTTGACACATTATTTTAATTCTAAACTGCACAGTACCAATGTTGTGTTAAAATTATCTTTTTTAAAAAACTGAGTTATTTTTTTTTATGTCTCAACAGAGATGGAATATCCAGATCCTTTTTCTCCACGTTTTTTTTAACCACTTTTGTATTTTTAATTTTTTTTTTCATTATTATTTCCACTTTGTTTAGTTAATTCAGTATGACTGTATGTGTACTCAATTTTTAGATATTTTTTATTGTAAAAGGTAAAAAACCCACATTAATTTCATAAAGTGTAAATGAAATCAGTCCAGCATCCTGTCAAAATTAAACTTTCTCCATCGCTGTACAGCAAACCTCTGCAGTATTTCCAGCATTCGTAAGGTTTATTACTAAGAATATTTTTTTTCCCCCAGCAGACATATATTGTGAACATGAATGTGCAAAAAGTTATGTTGCACAAGAACAAATGTGAATCAAATGATCCTTTTGCAAAGGTGACTGATGTCAGATTAAAAAAATGAAAACTTTGTCTTTAGTAGATCAATTTAAATACAAAATAAATACTTAAAGAGCATTCCTTATTTTTTTTAAGAGAACCATGAGCTTTAATTTAACTTTTAATACAAACAACAACATTCCTCCACTGGAAACCATATAAATGGGTGTAGCAGCGGTTCCACTGACATTCTCTTTATTCTGCATTATGTACAGACGATCCTATTAAAACTCTTTATACAATATGTACACATTGCATGTCGAGAAAAAAGCAGGAGCGCATTAATCGGATCTTTTTGCTTCGTGGAATCACTTTCTAAACAAAGACAGGCGGGATCAACAAAAAGACGCAGTTTCCTTCTCCACGACAAACCGATCAACATCGGCACCAAGGATTATTGCAGGAAGTCCAAATTTAAGAGAAAGGTGCAACAAACCCCACGAAATATGAGCGACAACTTTGAACATAAAGAAGAAGAATTTGTAACAGCTGGAAAGTCTGGCTTTATTAAAAGGAAAAAAAACATTGAAAATTGTTTTAAGTAATGCCATTCGTTCCAGATCAAGTAAAAAAACAAAAATAAACTGGCAGAACAACATCGTATTTCTACAACAAATATCTACAAAAAAAAAAAAACTACTCAGCTTTTGGAGCTTCTGCCCCTTCAATGAAACATAGATGAACAGAAAACACAGCTAGAAGGGGATCTCCACTCCTGAGTGAGTTAAAGGGATAAAAAGCAAAAAAAAAAAGTAATAAGTGAGAAAGTTGTGATTGAAACCATTTAAAACAGTGAAGATGAATGCATGGACTTGAATTATATGGAAGACCAAAGGTGACAAATTAAAATAAATAAACATTAATTACTTAAATGTGTCAGAAAATCAATAAAATTGGAATAGAAATAAATAAATAAGTCAGTAATTGACTAAAATACTGGTTAATTCCATGTTAGAACTCACCTAAGGCGAGTGGGTGGGGCTAACTATAAAATTATGCTTTTTTGAAGTCTCAAATCAAGTGCTCGGCCCCACCTACTTGAATTTGACAGGCAAGTTTGACATAAGATTAACAATTAATCAAATATTGAAAAATGTATTTCTTACATGAAATTAATATGCATTTTAATCGAATAATTTATTTTGTCTCAATGTTAATAATTTAATGACACATTTAATGCTTTATTAATTTATTTTGTCACCTTTAGTCCTCCATAGATCTATAGTCAGAGTATGTTAATGTGCAACATTTCTGTTAAAATAATAATAATTAAAAAAAAAAGAAGTTTAGAAAGAAGAGACTTCCATAGAGAAAAACAAAGACTTTTTTTTGGTTGACATTTCCTAGACTTTTCCTCTACTTGATCTGAAAAACGACATTATTTACAACAATTCTTCAGCTGAAAGCCACAAACCTCCAGTTAAAACTGCTTTACGGCAAACCTGGGACTCCTTTCTAACAAACAAATATCAGAGAGAGATTTAGAACGCTGAAAACTGTCAAAACATTCCCGGCAGCCCGGGTCCAAATCCACACCTTTAGAAACCTGAGCCTCTGGAAGGCAAGAGAGGAAGAGAGGCAACGGAGGACCCGAGGACCCGAGCGGCCACAAGTCGACTCAAGAGTTCCTGTTGGTCCTGATCGGCACGCCTGAGTCCAAACCCGCGGATCAGTTGTCTGAGGGCGATGATGAGGAGGAGGCCGTCTCCAGCTTGCGTAAGCGGCGCCTCCTCAGCTCGGCTGCGTTTGGTTCTCCGTCCTCGTCCTCTACCTCTTCTTCGTCCAGGTTTTCTTTTCTTTCAGTGTCCAGAGCGGAGGAGGTGGAGTCGGCGGGAAGAGAGGAAACTGTGGCGGCGCTCGCTTGATCGGCTGGGGATGGAAACATTCATCCGTCAGGTAAAAGATTCTAGGATTTACAGAGCAAGGCTGTAACGACTACCCAGAGTTCACTCGATATTGTTGAGATTTAGCAGATTTTTTCTGTTCAATATAGTTCTTTATAGCGTTCTGAATCCTGATTGGCTGTTATCAATCAATCTCTTACATACTAATGTACGTTAAGTTTGCCAAATTCACATTAATCCTCAATTGTGATCAGATCTTTGTTTTTATTCTTATTTTTCTACAAATATTTGAAATTTGAGAGTTTAAAGATAGACAAGTAAAAATGTTCAGGTCTGTCTTAAGAAAAGTGGATACAGTGTGTAGTGAGGAGTTTTACAGAATTAAAACACTTTTTTCGCTGATTATTTTATTTCTTCTGATGAACAAGGAAACTCTGCAATCTGTTCCAGAAAAAACGAAAATTAATTTTGGAGATCGCTTACTCTTTATAAAGTAAAAACTTTACTTTCTGTATGCTAGTTTGATGAAATTGTCCCTCTAAATTCGCAGAATAATGTTAGATTCTAAGTGTAAAAACTAAACATACTACTGACACCAAAAGGAAATCTTCAAAGTAAAGTGTTGCTGGAGAATCTAATTTTCAAAATAAAAGAATCAAAGGCTTTTTATAGATGAAAAAAATTAAACAAAACTTCAGTTTATTAAAAAATAGTTAGGAAAATCCAAACTTGTATTAAAATATAGTTGACAATTTGAATAAAAAATATAATTGACATAAAATTAAGAATATTACAGAAATCTGGTGATTAGTCCTCAGCAAAATGTTAACCCTTTAACTCTGGAGTTTTAGCTCCAATGTTGACATTCTTTCAACTACTGTAACTCTACTGATTACGCAATTAACTCCAACAAATTATGTCACAAAGAAAAGCGGCTAACAAAGTAGCATATTGGCACAAATCAGATATGAAGACGCGTTTCTCTGCATCCGAATCAGCTAGAGGACAGTGTTTTCTAGTTGTTGCATTTTCTATTCAACAATTAGCTGAACTTTCAGGATGAAAAAACTAAACTGTTTCAGGATTTGTTCAAATGTTTTTTACAAAAAAATAAGAAGTATCTGATAAAGTGATAAATATAATTGATTTCTTTCTAAATCTGAGTTTTGTTGATTCTGATCTCCTGTTCTAAATTAATTTAGTGATTGATGAATCAAATGAATTCAGGATTCAGTGTTGACGTTAAAAAAAAATTTGAAAAACAAAGCAAACACCCCCTCATTTAATGTGCTTGTCATCCCTGTCACAGACAGGTTCCTCCACAGCTGTGTTATTATTTAAAGCTCGAGTTCAATGAATCCACTGTGCGGATTGATTGGATCACTCACATGTGGATGAGCTCTTCTCAGAGCTGCTGGAGGGTGCAGGAGCCTCCGTGCGGTTTGTGGCGTCAGCAGAGCTGCTCTCAGCCCGAGGTGGACTGTGGAGAAACAACATCACAACCGTAAATCCTTGTTGTTGTTTTTTTAAGCATATCACTTTATTTCCACCGCTTAAAGATTTACTCAACAGTAAATTTTGAAACATAAAGTGTTTGGTTACGTGAGTGTGGTCACGGTGCTGAGGTAGTGGTGGATGTTGAGCATGGCGGCGTCGAGAAGGGTGTGGATGTTCTGGAGACACTGCAGCCTGGCCTCAAGACCTCGCCGCCCCTCGGCCTCCAACTCCCTCAGCTCTTCCTCTGACAGGCGGGATAAAGAAGGAGGCGGAGGAGGCATGGACGACACTGCAAAAACGCAAAAAAGTGCAGAGTTTTATGCAGGAAAGTAGCAGAATAAAAAAACAAAAAAATTACATTTTCTAAATTCAGTTCATAGGAATAGAGCAGAAACCATCAGTTCTCCTCACACATTCGACTTAAAGTATATTTAAATCCAGAGAAGAAACAGAATAAACATTATGGCTAAAATCTGAAGAAGTATAGACCAAAAACCTCATCAAATGTCTCATCTGTAACTGGTGCAGTGAGGAGGTCACTCTTCAATGACAGATTATTATCACTCGCTGGGTTTTCTTCTTCCTGGTCTTGAATTACTTTGGCCCAACAGCAGACCAAACGACAAATGACTGGAGCAGCCTTTCCAGTGGGGATATCCCGATCAGGAATATTTTGGGCCCGATCTGATTCAGAATTATTTGATTCTGAGTATCTGCCATACTGAGTCTCGATCCGATACTTTTGTAACACATTTCAAAAATGACAAATTTAATAAACATGCAGATATTTCTCTATTTAACATGTTGTGATCTGTTCCCAACATGCAGACTTCTAGTTGCGTATTTATCCAGAGTAATAAGCTTGATATATAAAGCGCTGATCATATTAAGAATAAATTAAATATCCTGTCATAGAGCTGGGTATTGCCAATAATTTCCAGAATCAATTTGATTCGACTCACCAGAGCCTGGATTGATTAGTTTGATTTTTTTTTTTTATTCAATTCAATTTTGAGTTTACAAAATTTACACATTTGTTTAGGAATACATTAATAATCTATATATGTTTTAGAGATCTTCATATTAATCTGATACAGTTCACACACTGTAAAATGTTACATGGTTTCTCAATATTAAAGCTCCCACCACAGTTGTTCTGCCTCTCCTGGAGGGTGTTTCAGTTTGGCCACTAGGTGGCAATTATGCTATTGCATTACACCTTATTCCAGAAGAAGAAGAACATAGCATAATTTAAAAACCTGTGTTTTAGACCACAAACGGTTACTATAAAAAACATTTCTTTAAGAGAGTTTGGAAAGTTCATACCTGTGAGTATACACAGATGTTCATTTAGTCAGCAATGTATGGTTAGGTCGACCAAGCGTTACCATTAGCCGTTCTATGGGAAATTTCCGTATACGTTAGCATCAAGCTAGCAGACTTTAGCTTTATGCGTTAATATGGATTATGAGTTATGGATCGATTATTGATCTTTTAGGCTTAGATTGATTCAGATCGATTTAATCAACACCGCCCTATCCAATACCGATCAGGAGATAGTGTTCGACCACATGATTTGGAGGATTTATTGATCATGTGATCGGATCAGGACATCTCTAGTTTCTACATCTACTCTTAAAGACCCACCCTGATGAAAGTGGTGTTTTTTTTTTTATGATGGGGGACATAGAAATCCAATTTCAAGCCTAATGCTCTTCATAAGAGTATTTCTCTTTTCAAATCATTGTAAATCAGAACAGATGATAAAATAGTAGATATATTTTTAAAAAGAGCACATTTGTGGCAGAATACACGCTGGACACGTCTCAATCTCCCTGATCCATTCAGATTCATCCACTTGCAGATGACTAGATCTTTCTAACACTCTGCCGCTCTGCAGAAACTATGTCCTAAAAATGACCGTTTTGGCTAGAACCTGTAGAATCTTAAATAAAACACCACTGGAAACTCTCTGAAAGTCGATCAAATGATGATCAAAGTGGGTCTAATCGATTACAGCAGGATTTTTCCTTCATAATGATCATTAAGACGCTTTTTAAAACCTGATTTTGAATTAAAAGTGACTAACCTAATTTCTTGAGGCCTCAAGTTTTAAAAAATTAACTTTTCCACTAAAGATCAAATATATTCCAGCGAGTGTTCTTATTTATCAGTTGCAATGATCAGATTACTCCCAGTTATCAGATTTAAGAGAAAATGTAAATCGGCTTTTTGGAAACTCAAGCCAACCTTTAATTTCCGTACATGAGGCATTATCAAAATAAAGCTTGAACAACCGGGTTGGGACGGGGATACATTTTTTCTTTGTTGCACTCTTTGGAGAAGTGCAAAAACAAATTGAAATAACTGAATCTTACCGAAAGGAGGTGGAGGAGGCATGGGCAGCCAAGGAGCGCTGGGGAATGGAGGAGGAGGGAAGGAGAAGGGGAAGCCCGGGAACGTCGATCCTGGAGCAGCTGCTGCTGCAGGAGGAGAGGCGTCTGCAGGAGACGAGGATGTAGGCTGACTGCTGCCTGCTGGAAAGTCAACACACCAACTAGAAATGTAAAAATGCTTAAAAAAAGAGCAAATAAAAAGCAGAAACACCATTTAATGATTTTCTGCAAAGTTTTTTTCTTAATAGAACAAAATGTTATCATTCTGTACAATTCTTTTAATTATTTGGATGCAAATCCACTTTTGGAAAAGTTATTATAAATACTTGCAAATAAAAATGTCAAATTATCCACAATACTATTGGTTTGGACAGTGGCTCTGTTAGTTATGCTGCACGGGTATGGAGGCAGTGGCTCTGACCTGCACTTTGTGATGCTTCCGAGCTGCTCGGTGGGGCATCGGCACCTCCAGGAGCTGCTGCTGCAGCAGCAGGTGGGGGTACAGGAGGGAAAGGACCCCAGAAAGGGAAGACACCAGGAGGGAAGCCCGGCAGCATGCCCGGAGGGACTGCAGGGAAGACGGAGCAAAGCAAATACATGTTTACACAAACAAACAAGGTCAAGATGTTTGTTCTCTGCCGAGTTAAATGAGAGAGTTTTGAGAGTTCCGTTTGGGAGTTGAGGGCACCCACAGCTGACTTTATGAAAGCTTTATCAAAGTACACAAACTGCATGAAGGCTGCGCTATAGATCAGACGAAATGTTCACGGAGCGGCCTGCATGAGGCTGAAGAGGTAAATGTGATTTAGATTTTCCCTCAACTTATAACTGTCAAAATGGAAGATAAATATGAAAGAAGGTTACTGAAACTTTCATTTTCTAAATATAAGCATGAATCCACTGTTTGAGCAGCTTTATTAGCAGCATCCTTGACAGTTGGTTGCTGAATACTCTGCATTACTTGATGGTGTGTGAGAACAACTGTTGTAATAAATTCATTTTCCCACCGGACCTTTTTTGCTAAAAGAAACTTTCCAAATATCTTCTGTTAACTTCTCTAGCTTGAGGTTTTCATTGTAGTGTATGGATTTTCAACTCATAACCGAGATTCTAGAATGAGCCGGATGTGGTGGGGAAGATCCAATAGTTTTCCAGAATAACTGATAAATTAAAAAAGGAAAAACTGGAGGGTTTTTTTCTTTCGCTGAGACCCAGCACCAACTGCCCAGAAGAACCACTGCTTTACACCTCCATCTCACCATTGGGGGGTGGAGCTGCAGGAGCATTAGCCGGGGCTGCTGGCGCAGGGGGCGGAGCCTGAGCTGGAGCCTGCGTCTGATTGTTGGTGGTGGCTCTGAGGACGTCCATGCGACACGTAGGACAGGTCTGCTGCCTCTGGAACCAAGAGCGCAGGCAACTGTGGAAGAAACATTTTCTTTTTAAACTCCAAAACAATTTTCTCCGTTTGGTAAAATCATTGAGTCCAAAAGGGATCTAACCTCGAGTGGAAAATGTGATTGCATGGTAGTTTCTTGGCGCCAGTGACCATCTCCTCTCGGCAGATGATGCAAACGTTGTCGGAGGCCTGCAGATCTTCAGGGGTTGCATCAGGATATCTGAATGCCAGAAAATGAGACATCAAATAATCCACTATATTTATGGACTACAATTAAAATATAAATATTTAGAAAAAAAAAAAAAAAGGGATAGAACAAAATCCTGAGCGAATGAGGAGCAGGCTTTTACTCACAGTGTGTTCATGTTCCGGATGGCTCTTCTGGACATGATGGCATCTGTAACAGCTTTCTTAAACTGTCTGAAAAAACAAGTTGAAACCTGAACATTTCCAGAGTTTGTCAAAACAAGCTCTATGTAAGCTGGTCTGATGGTTTAAACATTTCTACTGATCAGTTTCATAGCTGATAAAGCAAAAACTAGAAAAAAAAAGTTCAAAATTAATAAATGAGCTAAAATTCTAAGAAAGTAGAGCAGACTTTGCATCACTTTGCTCACCTCATGGCCAAATACATGGGTCGAATGGCAAACAGGGGGAAGGTGTGCACCTTGATCATGATGGTCATGAAAGCAACGTAGAGCAGCACTTTGATGAAGCCTGTAAATAACCAAACATTACACCTCAGCAGCTGACACTGCTTTGGTTTGAACTCCATGCTCACAAACGCAGCACGGCACCTGTGAAGAGCTCCGTGTAGAGCATGTAGACGGCCTTGTTGTCCCAGGGGTTCTCGCTCTGCAGGTCAACCGTGTGCAGAATGTACTTGATGAAAGTTGTGAGCACCATGGTCAGCAGGATGGCATACTGAGGAACGCACATCGGGAAGACACTTCAGTCATTGATGCTTCAACTGGTTTAGTTATTTATACAAAGTGAGGCACAAAACCTAGCAAAATATGAATACATTCTCAGCTGCACAGAATGGGAAGGTGTTGATGTTGTGAATTAATTTTAAAAAAAGTTTTAAGGGAGCAGATTTGTTTCCACACAGACCCAAATATATTCTCCTAGTTCTGCAGCAGAGAAACACTCTCCAGATCCACATAAACGGAGAAAGTAAATGGAAACTTTCATTTCTTTATATTTGTTGATCCAAGCATCTTAATATGTTTATAAGGAGTGTAGAATTCGATTATTTTCTATGAAAGTGCTATTAAATAACATTTTTGTGAAGAGTAATCCTGTAACTTCAGCAGAACGGTCAGATTTTTGACGTACTTTGGGTAATCTGAAGCTGGTTTAAGGCAGCGAAAAATGATGAAAAATCTTCAAATTAAAGATCCCCTCCAATCATCCTGTGATCCATTTTAAAAGAGTTCCCAGGTTTTTTTTTAATTAAAGATAAAAAAAAAAAAAAAGATGACACAAATAAATGTAACATAAAGGGAGGATAATAACACGCTAAAAACCAACTGCTAAATTGCTAAAAAAAAAAAAAAAAAAAAAAATCAAATTTTCTTTCATTGGCTAACTTTTGGAAATATTACTTTACATTTGTCTGGTCAAAAACAAAAAAGGACCATCATTCTCCAGAAGATATTAATAAAATAAAATAAAATAAATGCATTAAAAAATGTAGCAATCATGTTCAGAAAGCAATGGAGCCCACCAGCTTCCAGGAGGTAAAAAATAAAATAAAAAGGTGGAATTATTCCATGCATGCACAATTTTTTTTTTTTAACTCTGCTCTTAGTTAAACTACCAATGCAAACACTGTGCTTAACTGTGTTTTTTTTTTCTTCTTTTATCCAGGCAATTACAAACTATTTCAGTGAGGGTTTGGACCTCCATGGTCCTCACCTGGTAGGAATACAGTCGTCAAGTTGTCAAATATTGTGACTTTAATAAAATAGTATCCTTTGATCCACAGACGTCACAACATAAAGTATAATTGAATGAATATTTTACACCAGATCCATTGCAAAGTTAAGTCCTCAGTTAGTGCAGAGACAACAAAAACAAGAGCACCATGTCAAAAAATGTTATTGCAAAACTGAATCAAAAATTTGGGGAGTATTCCTCTGACTAATAGAAGAAAAAAAAAGATCCCTGAAAGGTAATAGGCTTCCTGGGTTTCTTCTAAATGAGAGATAAGTGAATGAGTATAAAGACAAACCTCAAAGCCAAAGACGAGCTGAACTGACGCTCCGCGGGTGATGATGCTGTGGCAGGCATGATTGACGAACAAGAAGTCCATGACACCCAGCAGTCCCATGAGAGCTGCAGAAAACCACATCCCATCAAGAACAAGCACATTCAGATTCAACGGAACTGAAGCTTTTTATACATTAGAGACAGGGAAAGTTAAACCTTTAGCTTTAAGTTGAAACGAAAAACTTCCAATTTTAAAACAGAAAACAAATAATTTAGCCCTAAAATGGTAAAAAGAATGACTCTCACTCCCAGTTTTAAAGGGCAAAAAAACACACAAATCTTTCCAAAGTAGGCATAAACTTTGTTTTAGGCTCTAATCTGAAAAATACAAGAAACTCTTAGAGCTAATTTGCAATTTGTGGTTAAAGAGTGATGCCCTTCAAGGTAAAACCTTAGAACATCTGGCTTCATGTGCACCAAAAATGATTTGCATATAGTTTAGCTTCATTCAAGTGCAGCCAGGGGAATCCAGGAAACAGACGGAAGAGAAATGTCTGTGTAAAAGTCAGTCTTGGATAATTTCCAGCTCAGTTTAAGAAATGTACTTACATAATACTCTCAGGTGAAAAAGCCAAGATATGTTTGGACTCCGTTCCATCTGAATAATAAAAAATAAAAAGTTTTACGACCAGAAAAAAGAAAACTATCACATCATTTTAGTAAAATATTTGTATTTATTTACTTTTTCCCTTTAAGTAGAGCAACTCTTTAAAAAACGACTTAAACAAGAAAAATCTGGAACATTAAGTTATAAAAGTCACTCACAAAATCCACTCGATCCTCAGCCAGCCAGTGGAAGCACTTCAGGAAGAGTAGGAGGGTGAAGAGGGCAACAAAGCGGGGTGAGAAGTCATCTCTGAATACAGTGAAAGCCAGGCACGTCTCTGTCACTGCATACCATGAGCGTTCGATGAGATGCTGATGGAGGAGAAAAGCAGAGTCCACATGAACAACAATGTAGATACTTTCACTCCAAGACTATTTTATTCAATAAGTTAGTAATCAATGACTTCACCTCCATCTCTGCGGCTCTTAGCTGTCCAAAAAAGACTTTCCTCATGAACTTTCCAAGCAGAAACACCAGAACAAACGCCTGAATGTACAACACCTGAAAACAAACTGGAATTTGTCACAAATGCACCAAACACACAGACTGTATTTCACGTGAACTACTCTTACCGCCATGCTGGGGCTGCTCTTTGTGAGGTAGACCACAGTCGGGTAAAACTGGTGTTTGAGTAAATAAGCGTGGGCCACTACGGCTCCAGTCAACGCCAGACTGGTGGCAGTTACTAAGACGGCTCGTACCATTTTGGACTTTAAATTCGACTGTAGAAAAAAAAAAATCAAATACAAACAAATATTATTTGTTGTATTTTAAGTCACCCTGCAATAAACAGACAACACTAAAAATGTTGTCTCGTATTTTATGTGAAAAATACGTTTAAAAAAAGATCAGTCACAAATGGAAAGAAATCAAAGAACAAAAGCTTAAGAGTTAGCTTGTTCCACATGTTGCACAACAAGTATTCTTAAGTATTATCACAGTACAAGAAATATATACCATTAAACAAAAAGTGTATTGTTCTTGAAGTTTAGGAAAAGTAACACATTTTTTTATATTGTTATTTCCTTCAGGATCTTCAAGGGATTATTAGCTCTGAATTAGCCTAATTACATAGACTTTAACTGAGTAGCTAATTTATTGCATAATATTAGTGCATCTAGCAATTTCTTAATAGTCAAACCAAAACAAAATAAATTCAGCAGTTACTAAAATCTAGACATGTTTTAACAAGGTCCATATGAGTTGTATTATTCTAAAGATTATTTTTTTATAACTTTTCTTAGCAGAGTTGTTAGCAAAGGTCGACCCAACCTTTTCTGCAAACCGTCAACAAACAAAGCTCAATTCAGTTTTTAAACCAACGTAGACATAAAAAAAATAAAAGCAGGAACTTCATTCAAATAAAACAAACTACTTTCTATTTTTGTTTCATTTTTTTAAGAGGGGGAAAACATTTTATTCTGCAAGCTAATTTAAAAAAACAAGTTTCGAATTGCAGCCAACCTTAAAAAGAAAGTAGCTAAATAATGAACACAATTTAGTTTCGAAGACAGCAGTTAAATCCATAACAAAAAGACCATCATAAATCAGCATCGAAACGTTATTTTTAATTGACAGACTCGCTTGTCAACATAGTTTTGCAGCTTAGTTAGCACTGCTAGCTTGTTTTAGCTAGCTAATTAGCAGCTGTCACTTCACTGCGGAACTCACCGATACGACACCCGAGGAAGACTTGGCCTTGGTGGATGAACCAGCAACCCCTAAACTAGTGAAAAGTCTTTGTTGTTACCAGCTAGTCCATTTCAAACCCATCATAAACGCCTCCAAGTTATAGAGAGAATCCTGGGCCGTGTTCGTCTACGTGTTTATCTTTGGCTTGCTCCCTGCGAGCCACCTCACATCCGGTTTTTACGGCAATACAACCAAAGAGCAAGTTCTGATTAATGGCACTTCCTGCTTTGGATTTAGTTTATTTCATTTTTCATAAAGATAATTTTATATTTAAAACCGGGCGAAGTCCCAACCCCCTTAGATTTATTTCAGTTAAATTATTAGATATTTGATCTTAAAATGTAGGTATATTACGGTAAATGATTTACGTGGACCAATAGAAAGTTCGAAACACAACCCGGCCAGAGTTACGTCACGACACAACACTTCGTTCTTCAAAATCTTTAAATTTAGAAAGTATACAATAAAGATGAAAAAATTAAAATAAACGAAAAATAAAGGAAACTCAAAAAAAAAAAATTACTTCTTAAAATTTGTAATTTGTAATGTCTACCAAATGAGGTGAATTAATAAACAGTTAAATTAACATAAAGCTTAATTTTAAAATTTTAATTTAAAAAATTCTTAATAATAATTATTTATAAAGCACTTCAATTATACATACAGACGTGAAGTGCTGTGCAATAAGAGAGGATAAAAACCTAAAAGAATCAAATAAAATTAGATTTAAAGTGTACAATGAATTGCTTAAAAAGTTACATTCTTAAATCAAAAACACATCAACAAAAGTAATTAAATAAATAAACAAATAATAATACATTAAAGAGAGTAAATGGAATGTAGAGGGATAAAAGAGAGGCAACCTCTTTTTAGCAACTATTAAAAGTCAATTTTAAAAAGTGGATTTTGTATAAGCTTTGGAGCCATTGTAGCAAAGCAACGGTTAGTTTAAATGTATAATATAAGAAAAAAAATGTAACAACTTTATGATAATAATATTCCATTTACAGGCGTAAATATTTGGTTTTTCTAGTTTTTATATTTATCCATTAATTCTGTAGAAATTATAAATAAAATGAGCATATACTTTTCCGCCCTTTTTTTAAAGTAACTTTGGCAATTGATATGATTTAATCAAAAATAACAGATTGGAGTTCTTAAAGAAAACAAACCCTGAAATTAATACTAAATATTAGTTTATGACAACTATCTTAAGGACATTTTTCCATAATGTTTTTTTAGCAGTTTGTTAATAGGAATGCCTTATTTTTTGTGTGATGAAAGCTTTTAACAAACAACATTCAATAAAATTGTACCAAATATGAACTTTTTAATATTCTGTAATTTCAACTCAATTTGATTTAAACTCCTTGACTTCTGTTAATAAAAAAAAATGCACTTCAGCTTCATAATTCCATCTACTTGAAAACAAAAACATAAAAATTATTATTTTTTTAATAGTTGGAAATAAATTCAGGTATCAAGGGGTTAAAAAAAATGCTTCTAGCTTTTATGTCTAAACATCTGATCACAATCAGACAAGTTCCAACAACCAAAACGAAAATGAAAATTTTTCATGCATTGCTCTTTCCATTAGTAATAAAAGTGTTGAAAGGCACCACACCTGAATGACAGAAACATGAGCAATCCCCGTTTCCACAGAACCAGTTTATTTCAATGAGCTCATGAAGCAAACTACTGACATAATGCCTCTGTACCCAGGCCAAAATTGAATATGCCTTCACAAAATCCATGAGTGCACAATATTGTTAATACAGTGAGTATGGAAAATACAGCCACTCTTACTTGAACTTGAGAGTACAAACACAATCCATAACTGTAGTGTCCATTCTCTGATTACACAACGACTAATTCTATTGCAATAGATGTAACATTCATAATGTTAGCTTATGGCATGTTAAACTTGTTCAGTGATCTCCCATATCATTAACTATCGTGTGATGGCATATATATTTTTTAAAGGCAGTAGCACAGTGTTCATTTCTAGCAGTAGAGACTATAAAATGAAAAAAGTTATCCGAGTTTTAAAGGTAAACAAAAGCGCATTGAAAACAATAATTTGTGTTCAATAAAATTCAAATTCAGTCAGACGCAGAGTAGTGACAGATTGGCTTAATTAAAAACTACACATAAAACACATTTATCAAAAAAAAAAAAAAAAAACTTGAAACAAAAATGAATGACAGCCACAGGCTCAACAGTAGAGAGTGAATTCTTGCAGATCGTTGTCAGACAGTGTGTCCATGTTTCTGCAACTTGACCATTTTGCAGGCTTTTTTTTTGTCCAGGTATTTTCTTGCACTGGTTTGTTGTTTAAACAAGAGGATTCTGGCTGCAGTTGCTGTTGAATTTCAAGCCAGAGTTCAAAATCCCTTCCAGAAGTAAAGTGTAAACAGTTCATCCACTCGATTTTAAATTATAAATCATTGAATGGGGAGAAGTAAAACATAAAAAAAATTGAAAGGGAAAGAAAAAAAAATGAAAAAAAGTTAAAAGGCTTTTCTGAGCTCCCATGAATCCATCATTAGGACACAGACGAAATAGGGTTGAGGGGTGAACCCATTTGTGTCAGCACTTTATCCAGCCACTGCAGGGGCCCGTTCAAATGCATTTCAATCCAGCAGGGGGTGCTGGTGACATCCTGCCGATGATACTCTGCTCCCCAGCCCTAAGAGAAGGCAGAATAAAACACTTCTTTAGCAAAGAAAGTTAAACATTTGACTAAATTAAATCTTTTTTTTTTTTTTAAGAAACTTTTACCTTGACAAAGCTCATCCTAATCGTACACATCTTTGTAAGCTCATAGACCGCTTCAAAACCCTCATTGACCGACTTGGCCAGGAGTTGGGCAAACTGCTGGTTGTTGAAAATGCGAAGGCTGCATCCGCTGGGGATCTTGCACACGGTGGTGGGATGGAAGTTGTGCTGGAAATTGCAATTACGACTCTGGACAAAAATGCTGGTGTCGCTCAGGCACTCCGCAAACACCTCCCCGGCCACGTAGTACAGGTGCACCCCTGTTGAAAGAAAGTGTATCGGTTCACTACAGATGGAACAGTTGTAATGTATGTAAAAGTTTTACGTCACAATCAAAAAAGTCTAGAGATCATCAGAAAGTTGTACCTTTGCCAATATGCCTGCGAGTGTTCTCAATTGTGGAATTGCGGTTGACGTTTGACAGCAGCCCAAGGCAGAAGCGGTTTTTGTTGTTTTCAGGGTTGGTGAAGCCATCCACAATAATACTGGATAGTGAGGCATGGTAAGCCTCGCCGACACGATTGTTAAGTTCATAGTAGACAATGGAGCACCAGTGACTTGGCTCTTCATACTCCACCGAGTGCAAATCTGGAAGCATAAACAAAACAAAACAAAAAAAAAACATGGGGGGCAAACATTAAAACTCCAGTAATTTTGATTCACATGGTGGTGTATCTAGTTTCAATGTTTAAGTCACTATACAGATGCATTAACAGGTCCTGCACCATCATGTAACCTTTGGGTGATGCTTCCAATATCTAAACTTTGCATCAACCAATCAGAACTCTTGATGATGTGACCAGTGGGTGGAGAACAAAGCCAACATGAAGGAGAATTATTTGTTTTCCTCTTAAATTTTATGCTTTTATTATTTGTATTGCGACAATAAAAAAAAAAAAAAAGTCCTCTGATTTTATTCATATTTTTTCTTAAGTTGTCAAACTGGGTCACAGAGAGACAGAAGTACCACTGAAAGCATCCATCATTCAGATGTATGGGTGTGTATTGGCAAGAATCTGGCGATACGATAAGTATCGTGATTCACGTCTAATGATACATATTGCACTATGTTCCAGAACAATTTTTCAGTTTTTTTTTTTTCGCTAAAGAGCATGACTTAAAAAAAAAAAAAAATGAAGTAGAACATGTCTCATTACAACAAAAACTGTGAGACTGATTGAACATATGAGACTGAACATTTAACACAATCTGGTTCTAGTGAGATCTTATTCTAGTGTGGTTTGGAGCTGGTTAAAGTGTGCTGTGCTGCCAACTAGCGGTCGAGTGTTTAAGTGAAAAACTAAAGTAAGACGCTCATAAATATTGTCTCGTCAGCATTTCAAATCGATACAAGTATTGCCAAAAGAAATCTCGCAATATATCACAAAATACATTTTCCCTTACAAGCCTATTCAGATGCAGATGGTGAACGTGACCGTAATGGTAGAAACTCTGAAGGATCTCATTAACACAGACATGGGGACATCATACATCGCTTTACACACAAAAAAAACCCCCACCAACTCCAAAGAGTGTCCATGCAGCGATGAGGCTAAACATTTCTGACAGTAGCTCCTCCCACACGCCACAGGAGCGTCAGGTTTATAAACAACACATTTGAGAGGCGTTAAGAACTAAATTAGACACCCATCAAAACAGACTAATTGACAGGAAAATGCTGCATGATTTGCGTTCGGTGTGAACACAAGCACACAAAAAAGCTTTTGGAGTCAGAACAAACAGTATTTTAAAAACTCATCTTCATTAACTAGAAGTAAAAACAATCTAAACAACTCCCTCAACTGTGTAACCCATTTTGAGGTGTAATATCAAGAAGCCAAGATATAGTTTATTTGCACTTTTTCTTGTTTCACCTTTTAATTTGTCAAATTAGCAACACCTGGCTGAAAGAATTTAAGCACCAGCCCACTAAGCTTTTTATTTTTGTTGACTCCCATTTTTGCTACTTTCCTAGCACTTTGTAGCTACCTTTTCCCGCCCTTTATTAATGAGGTTCATCAACATGTAGAAAGTAAACTTATTATTTCTCACTGGTTTTGCAAAAAGAAATAAATAAGCTAAACAACGGGTTGAAATGCTGAGTCAATAACAAAGATAATTCTACACTTTAATTTAAAGACAGAACCAAAATTACAATCAGGAGTTTAGTGAGTCCAAATTAGAAAAAGAAAAAAAAAATTCAAGAGTTTAGGTTAAATTCAAAAGTTGACAAAATCAAAACACTTTTTTCTATCAGGTCGGCTCCAACAGAGAGACAGAAGGTGTGGAAGACCCATCCAAATAATTAATCTTCTACAGTTATCTTTAATGCAATGCTCATTTGACTTTCCAGCTCATAAACTTTGTAGATCAATACCATAAATACAGTTTTAACAGTCCAATGTTTATAAGGAGCAGCTTAACCACCACAAAGATGCTGTAGGTTTGCTCCAGACACGGTTTATACTTCAGATGAGGCAGAATACAAAACCTTTTTTTTAAACCTTAATTTTCATCAAAATCACTGAAGATGTTCCCTCAGAACAGGGTTCCTGTCTTCCACATTCTTTTTGAAAACATTCATCTTAGGCCAAAGTCTTTGATCTGCTCCCTTCCTGCCAAAAAATGCTCCCAGTTCTCCTTCAGGCTCTTCCTAAATTTGTTACCAATATGAGCGGAACATTGTTCTACAAATACCCCCACAGATGTCCCTAAAAAAAAGAAAAACATCTTCCCTCCAGGTGTGTTTTCCACTATTTACATTAGAGCGCTAAGAGATCAAATATTCAACTTTGGGCTGTGCAGCTGTGAAGCTAATTGAGTGCGATTCTCACCTCCTCTACCGATGTTCTGAGACACAAGGCTGCTGCTTGTTTCCATGGACTGGTTTTCCTGGCCCAGCTGCTCATCCGGGGGCATGTAGGCTGGGGGTGGGGTGTCAGCTGGGACATTAGGAGGCAGTTAGCAAGGATGAGACCAGTTGTTGGTGCTGGCAAATGGTTGTAACATAAAACACACAAAATGTGCGCACGCACACACACCTCCCTTGACTCAGACAATCATCACTGGATCTATGCCCCGGAAACGGGAGTCAGATTACACTTAGTCCTCACTTTTGAGCCACATGCTAACCAATTCCCGAAAGGCGCAATCTGAGCGTTTGTAGTCATGACTAGAAGTGAGGTGGAGAACACGGGGAGGAAAACCTTTAATGAGGTTTTAAAGAGCAGATGGATTCACATAATAACAGCAAAAGTTGCCATTTCAAATGGTTTTTGCAGATAAACTGGATTTGTCAGAAGAACTGGACTGGGACAGAGCACCAGAACCAAAGCAGCTTGTTACAAAAAAGGACTGGAACCAACCAATACTACAGAATGAGGCAGAACCTAAAGAAATACTGAAGTGGACACTATTAAAACAGGCTTTTACTCTGTGTTGGGCCATTGACTGTATACAAAAGTGGACCTCTATTCCCTGGCAAACAGGAAGACTCCAATAAGGCTAAATCCAATAGTTTTACATAGAGAAATAAATAGCTATCACTCAGTCATTATATTTCTCAGAAAACAAGTCTGGCTCTGATACCATTTTTTTTAATCTTTTGTGGAAGTTATAAACTAGCCAATAAAAAAAGTAAAATAAAAGTCAATTCAGTCGCCATTTTTTTCAACATGGACGCCACAATGTTGGAGCCAGATGTCAACAGAAGGCAGTAAATCAGAGCCAACGTTTCTATGGCAACTACTATCGTAAATTAATAGCTGGTTTTGGTAGAATCTGTCAAACGTTGGACGTGGGGGTCAGCAGGCACCACCCACCTTTATCGAGGCCTCTGATTGGCCAGTTTTTAATTTTAAAACCTTGAGCTACAGACAAAATATCATTAAAAACATTAGGATTATCCAGAACATGTTAAGAAGGAATCGAAGCAAGAATGGTTAAAGTCTAAGGGATTTTGGCTTCTTGAAGCCAGCAAGTACTTCCTGTTTGGAAGACAAAGTTCAGGTTTAATTTACAGTCAATGGTTTGGATGCGTCAGAAATATAAAGATGGAACCATCTTTAGGGAAAATGATCAAAGCCTGCTTTAAAAAAAAAAAGTAACGCTTTTCTAGACTGGTGGCACCGATGATGATTCAACAAAGAAATTCAATTTTTCTCTGGTTCAATTTCCTGCACTTGACTGCAAATAACACCTTTTCCTCATATCATACAATTCAAATCGTCTCATTTGAGACCGACACATGTCAGAGCTTTGCTGCTCTACATTAGAGCGACAGCTGAGTCAAACAATAGCTTGGCGGGTTTCCCAGGGTCAGGAATATGAATGGCTTCGGCGTACCTGGGAGTTGGAATGGACTGGAGGGCCCCGAGCTGACCGGAGAGTTCGGGTAAGTACCACAGCTGGCTGGAGAGGGGGGATATGGCGAGTTGGGAGAAATGGAAAAAGAGCCACCCCCGTTGTGCGGCTGTGGAAAGGACTCCGGAAAGGTGGCGTTTAGCGGCATGTGCGGCTCGTTGTGGGTAAGATTGCGAAACTGTGCGAGCAAACTGTGCTGTGGGTTGAACTCGCTGTGTCGCGGGACGAGGACAGGAGGCAGCACTGGAGGGTAGAAAGAGAGATTCAGAGATAAACATGTTAATATGACATGAAGATACAAATTACATGATGTTACAACAATAAAAACCTGATGTGTTAAATGAAAATGTTACACTTTGATCCTTTTTTTTTAAAGTTAAGTTAAAGTCCTATTAGCTGTCACATCTAGTTGCAAGAAATTGTTTCTCCACATTAGAACCATCCTCTGAGGGAGTGGTGAGCTGCAGACACAGCCGTGCTCGGGAACCATTGGGTGGTTTAGCCCTCCATTCTAAACCCTTAATGCTGAGCGTAAGGAGGCTCTGAGTCCCATTTTTAGAGTCTTTGGTATGACTCGGCCTGGATTTGAACTAACGACCTTCCAGTCTCAGGGCAGACACTCTACCACGAGGCCACTGAGCTGGTTAAGGAAAATTTTGATGACGCTGATCATCGCCTTCTAAAATTTACAATATATATATTTTATTTGCATCAAGACAAAACTAAGAAGATCCTCTAACTATATTCTTTATTTTCCCCTCCTCTGACTAATGCGAGACAGAAAGTCATCAAACTGGGTCACAGAGAAAAGGAAGTGCCGCTGAAAGCGCAGTCACTCAGATGTAACTCCTGCAGTAGATGGTGAATCTCACCGTACTAAGAGAATCTCTGAAAGATCTCATAAACCCAGACATGACGTGATTATCGATGTTTTTGCAGAGCTCTTTAAAATAAACAATCTCTCAACATCAGCCATGTCTTTCATGTAGGGATGAGGCTAAAAACTTTTGATGGTAGCTCCTCCCACAAGTTGAGGGAGTGGTTTATAAAAACCCTTACAGATGTGTGTTGAGCAGCGAATCTGATGCACATCAAAACAGAGGTGCAGGACACGAATTCTGTTCGGTGTGAACATAGCGTAACAGCAGCCTTGGATTAGGATGCATTATGAACTACTAAATGTAGCATGGTTTAAACTCAAAAACTAGAGAATAATTTTTAAAAAAAGTTTATTTTTGGGGTGGTTCTGCAAAGAAAAATGTCTATTTTTTAAAAAATAATTTTGATACTCTTCACATTTTTCCATCTCATTGTTTACCTAAGAGACATTTTTATGTCCGTTTGTGATTTATGCATCTTTAAATTTTCCTAAACACAACGAAAGCTCTATATCACTCTTTAGTTCTTGAACAATCTCCTTACATTCACACTGTCCCTAAAAACGCACAAGGCGTTTCAAAACAAATGAGAAGGGTTTGCTTGTTTGGTCAGCAACAAAGTTCTGGTGGACTTTCACACCTACCCACGCAACGCCAGCTACACAAACAAACAGGCCAGTAAAAAAGCACCACATATTATTTATAGAATATACTTTTGCTTAAACCTGTGTGCCTTTACAATATTTACAAAAAAGCAATGCATTTTTCAAACAAATTATCAACGAGAGTGTTAGACAATACCTTTAACAAAACATTCATTTTAGACACACAACATGGGAAAAATAAGAACAATTTCCTCTAGGATTTCCAGCTCCTAAGGGCAAATGTAGAAGCTGCAGTCACATGTCTAATTAGCCAACCATAATGTGACTTTGCTGAAAACAATCTAAACGTCTTTCTGAGCTGGATGTAACAAAATCTTACAAAGGAGTCAGTGATACGTGAGACCGACAAGTATATTTGTCACCAGAGAAACACATCTGAAAGCAGCACAACAAAAAGGTTCTTCCTTTTTTATCCCAATGTGAAGGACGTTAAACTGGGCAGGATGGTTCACGAATAGAAAGTGCTGGGAGTTTACTCTGAGGGGTTTATGCATTTAGTAAGCCACTCTGATGCCACACCCAATCTGGAGTGCCTGAGGCATATAATCTAATAAGATTCTTAGAGCTAGTGATATTGATTTTCTATGAAATGGAGGAGGCGGGTAGAACAGGCCAGTGATGACAGCCTCCTGACCTTTGTGGATTTGTTTACCAAGCTCTTCAGAACTCTGAGTTCTGAAGGATGCGTGCAGCTCGGTATCAGTCTGCAGTACATTTGCCTCATGACAATTTCACTTTTAATGTTAGAGCTAAGACAAATGTTAACAATTTAAATGAAAATGTGTGAAATTTGCCAGTAAAGTACAAATAAAAATACATATTTAAAGCCATTACAAAAGTAAAATATTTCAATAAAGCTGATAGCTACTGATACTTACCAGGGCTCTCCACGCGGTTGTAGTGGTATGGATTGATGCAGACCTCCTTCTGTTTGGAGCCAAAGGGATATTCACACCCCTCCAGGGGCTTCAGCTCATGGTGAGACTGAAGGTCCGGCCAGCGCCACACTCGACAGTAGATAACGTGAGGAAGCCCTTTCCTGTGAGAAACCTGCAGCCGGCCATCCAGGGATCTTGGAATGGTAACGCACTTGCTGGGTTGACCGGGGCAGCTCAGGGCTTTCTCGAGGTCTTCCATGGCGCCCTTCTTCTTTTTCAGCTTTTTCACAAGTGCATCCACAGCCTTTTCTGCCCATTTCTCTTCCTCGTCTCCTTGCTTCCACCCAAGCAGCCGTTTGACTGCTGGGCTTGTGAAAGAAAAGAGGCTAGACATGGATGACATCTTGGGCAAGGTAGTTTTAGATAAAATTGGAGAGCGAGCTGTGTGGGGGGTAAACAGCCACCCAGCGTTCGTCAAAGACTCTCAAAAAAAGTAACAGTACCCTAAAACCAGTCCGAATGCTTGATCAACCAAACAAGCAGTGTAAAAAGCAAGCGTGTGGACAGAGATGAGGGTGGAGTGAGGAGACTAGCCTTGTCTGACCAAGGACAGGAAGCAGGGGAGGAATGGGAGTCAGCAAGCAGGACGCAGCTGCTGCTGCTCAGGAAAGGCCCTGCAGCAAGCTGACCGTAGTAGGGTCACCACTACTAACCCAGGGAAAAGTTTCAAACTGTAGAGGCTGACATCAGGACGCAGCAGTTTCTGACTCAGTCACTTGAAAGAAAAAAAAAAAAAAAAAAAAAGCCTTATAGGAAGACAATCATATTTCCAAAAAAACGCCCCCGCTCCTCTGTGTGATGCGTTCACCCAACGTAGTTCAGTGTGAAGTCACCACCTTTCTGCAAAATGAAAAAGAAAGCAGATGTTAAGAAAAACGAACAAAGAAACTATTTGAGATGATTCTGACACTTAAAAGAAAACAAACTTTCCTTGCTTCACTAAACTCAATCAGGACCAAGATCTGTGTTTCTAAAACTTCTTACATCATGTGACAAGCACTTGTCTAAATCAACAGGTTATTCGAGAAGTCTGCTGTGCTCTTTTCCCTCTATCTTACATCAGTCGTAAAAAGTTCCACCATACTTGCTGAAACTTGAATGACTCAACTCTTTGAAAGGTGTTGCATTTCAAAGCCTAAATATGATTTAAAAACACAAGGTAAAGCAGGAGCATTTGTAGATTTAGAGGAAAACGAAATCGGGGACAAATTAAGTCTTCACACAAGCACCATAAAAAAAGTTCAATTAAAAACCACTCTGATTATCTTTAGAACTCTTTGAAAAAGCATTCTTTTATTGATTATGCCACTTTTAGCCTAAATTAAAAAAAACCAGAGTCGATTTCTAGGACATAGTTTCTGCAGAGCGGCAGTATTTTATTGGAAATTTGCCTTTGAGTTGTGGAAAGGGACTGTTCCCTCCCTGTTGCTGAGAGCTGTCTGTTTACATGCTCTCCTGTTAACTTGCAGCCCCTAACAACCCCAATCTAACATTATCGATACAACAATATTGGCAGTTTTGAGCCACATGCCAGCTCAGATGAGGAAAATGAAGATGGATTTAGTCATCTACAAGTGGATGGGTCAGAATGGAGAATGGCTTGTGACCTCCCCAAGAGTATTTTCCACATCCCACATAAGCTCTTATTTAAACTGACTTTTTTTTGCTCCTAATTCACAACGCTTTGAAAAAAAGAAAGACTCAGGAATTCAATTTCAAGCTTAATTTTCTTTATATAAATCCTCCACCATAAGAAAAATGCCACAATAGTGTATTAAAAACACCTTTTTTTTTGTCAGAGTGGCTCTTTGAGTTCTTAAGCAAAAATCTAACTGTTTGCAGGCCAAGCAAATGAGTTCAAACATGTGGAGCCAGCTGTGTGGAAGTTTGGAAAACTAGCCGAGTCAAAAAGGATGCAAGTCGTTTCCTCCTCCATCTCATCTCTGCCCGATTCCTCCCTTCTAGACCACAGCTGTCCAGCAGCTCTTATTGCTCATTGTTCTACCTGCACTAAAAAAGCACTAGGAAACCAAACATGGCAGGACGTGAGAGCAAAGACAAAATGATCAACAAGCTGATGATTAAAATGTATTTAATTGACCAAACCAACTTTAATTTTAATCAAAGACGGCCATAAAAGTTATATTAAAATCAGTAGCAGTGTATTTATCACATAAGCAGTAAAAATCTACGTTTAAAAATAGGGTTGAATAAGTAACAATTACCAATAATGTGTAAATATAAACACAGGAAGGACAAAAGTCACAACCTGAACTTAAAAAAAATAAAAGTACACTTGAACATGGAAGCAACCTGTTTATCTTTCCGCCACTAATAATACAGATTATAACATAACAATAATTTATATTTCCAAACAACTACACTATCTGTGCTTTACAGCTTGACCTCTTAACCGATTCCATTTCAAAAAGGTCTATCCCGAAAGTGTTTGCGACTCTCTGATCTCTCCTACCGAGTCTTCCGGTGCCAACACACAAACGTGTCCCCTAACATATCAAAATAACGCAGGTAAACTCACTCTTCCGATGGGAAATACTGCCGAAATGTAACCAAGTGTTGCTCAGAGAAAAGGACAACATGGAAGAACAGTTCAGTCAGAAGAAAGCACCACCCCACCACCACCACCCAGACACCGAAAATTGAATCTACTGTTACACGAAATCCTCTTAAAAAAAAAGAAAAAAGTGGTAAAACACACCAAAATACGTCTGTAAGTTTTAGTTTTTAATCATCACAATTAGGATATGTAACAGTCAGCTCCACAAAGACAGTAAAGACAAAAGTTTGTTTACAGAAAGTTAATGTACGGAGTCTGGAAAGTTTGCTAGTTAGCTTAGCTTTATTTTACAGAATAGCTTGATTAGCTTAAAGTTTGTTAGAGGCACCAGGACCGAACTACGTGAAATATAATACCACATAAAATTTGTCGTGCTGAAAAAAATTACATAAAAGTATATTTAGAGTTAATGTGATAAAGTTAAAGTCACATTACTCACTTATATTTTACTTTTTAAACTTCTAAAGAGTATCGCTAGGCTACACTATGCTAGCTGCTAGCCGAGCTCTCCTCTGGGGAGACCGGAGCCTGCAGCCAGTCTATCGAGCTGATGAAGATCACCCGATTTCACTTTTTAACCAACTTAAAGAGTCATTCTTATCTGATCAATTTTTAACAAAATCCATCAAAATATGCCATCGTTTTATAATGATAACATTAAAGCTTTATTCCTTACTCTCTTGATGAAAGATTGATCTTTTCCGCCGCTTCTTTCCTCCTTCTCCCCATGCCATGTCCTCCAAGTCCCGGAGACAAGTAGACTGGAAAGACCTTATGTATATCCCTCCGCGGCACTGACAAAGTAGTGCACGTTATGGACATGGTTTTACTGATTACTAAAAAAAATTCGTTTGCTAAAGATACGGTTTAATATAATATGGTTTGACAATCCGACACGTGTTTTCTTTATAAAATATTCAATATTGTCTGTCAGGGAAGGCAAGAAAGTGAGCAATATATACAAATTTAGTAAGAAAAATAATGTGTAAAAAAAAAAAGCTTCATATATTGACACTATTTACTCAAGTATAAATAAGGATCAATACTTTTTTTGTCTTACGTGCTTTGATATTTTGCCGTCTGAAGTAGAAAAATCATGCGCCGGTAGTGCTGCGGCTCTGGAACGTCTCACACAAGTTTGCTGGCTCCACTCTGTCTGGAGTGCTGTGGTTTGTTGTATTGTTGTCCTTTGTTGTCAGTTGTTCGAGACAGTCGCCGCGTTGGTAATCCGTTTAACTTTAATTAATCAGACTGGCTGTTAAAGTTCCACTGCCTTCACTGTGGACGAAACGCTACTGAGAAGAAGATACTCCTGGAGTAGTAGGGTGGATTTTTTTTTTTTTCCGGATGAAGTCTATGGATTCTGTCATGGTTGCAGTGTCACGATTTACCCACTAGATGGCAGCAATCTTTTTTTTTTTTTTCAATGTTTTATTATTATTTTTTATTTCTATTAAAAATTAGAAGTGTTTAATTACTTTAACTGTTTCAATAAACATGAAAAAAATTTATGTAAAAACTTAAATTTTCCAAATTCAATTAAAATATTATAAATACTGTATTAACTGTGAATTATAGTCCTAAATTGTATTATTCACTTAAGACTTGTTCATTATAAATAATTTTTACATAGTTAAATCAGGATGTTACACCATCATTTATATGAAAAAAAATATATATTATTACTATTTAAATTCAGTGTCAATCTCTCCATGATAGAAAATTCAATTACACTGAAGAAAAATTAAGATAAACTGAAATTTTTAAGCTGAACTCAAATTCAAAAACTTTCATTGGTGTTAAGCACACAAAATTAAGCTGTTTTTTTTTCTTAATAATAATGATAATTTTTGATAATTAAAAGGCGTTGGGACATTTCCTTTAACCCAAAGCTCTTCTTAAAATATTTAGTCTAAATGTGTCATGTTTCTTCCAGAAGATTCGGAGAACCTGGTATTGGGAAATCCATGCTAAGACAAAACAGACCACAAGAGGGCGCCAAAGTAGCCTTTGGATTAATTAATAGTTTCTGCATTTACCCAATTATATTTGTACATATTTGCTGTGCTACTATGACGTCGAGGTACATCAAGAGTACATCAACATTCTCAAGGAACTAATCTGCGGCTGTGACGGATGGTACAGTTGTTTTTGTTACACCTTTTTTTTTTTGTTTTTGCTTTTTTGGGTGCAGCAGTGAGTGCAGTTTATTTTTAAGAGAAATATATATATATTTTTAAAGCAGAGAAGTAAATCTGTGTGAACACTTTATTTTTCTTTTCGAGCTCAGCATAACAACTTCAATTTACATTCTGTTTTACAGAATTTACAGTGAAAAGTCTAAAGAAAATAAAAAATAAAGTAAAATCAGAGCAAAATGTCACAAACAAACACCAGGAACAAAATAAGGCAATGACTTTCCAAACACACAGAAGTAAATTCCAATTAGCAACAACTGATGTAGGTAAACTGGAATGAAAAGCAGCAGAGCTGAAGCTTGATGTGGAGATGGTAGTTAGCATTCTTTAATGCAGTCCACTTCATATTGCTTCTCTTCACAGAAGCTCAGTCAAATGGTTTTAGTTCAGGATGTAAATTAATACAAAAATGATCTATTTTGCAAAGATAATAAAGAAATATATGAAACAGATGTCCATGGAACCCATTTATCTTCTACAAAATGTTCACATTCTTAAAAAAGTTGACTTTCTCCTTAATTTTCTGTTTACAAGTGACAACATGGTTCACTACTAAACTCTGCTTTAATACTTCTTTACAGGGTGACTCAATTTAGTAAAGAACCCAACTTTCAGGTTAAATCATACCCAAATTCATTCCATTACAGTATTTAAAAAAAAAAAATAAAAAAAAAGAGTGGTTGTCGGTGCAGTGAAAACAGCCTTCTTTGTTTGTACGCATCCACTGCCAGTCATGGAGAGTGGAAACGCTTAAAACCAACAGCGCTCATCAGTTATCGCCTCAGAAGTGACCTGTAACAACCTGCACTTCTTCTGCTGCTGCTGAAGTTGGAATGCTCAATAAAAACATGTTTGCTACATCGAAACAAATGAAATCCTATGATGAGTGTTAAAAACTGAATTAATAAGGAGAGGTTTTCATGTGGTGATGATTAAAACAACCCAGTCCGATCAAAAATAGCTGTTTTTAAAGTTTTTCTTGTGGTATTTTTCTGATAATAAAGGACATGTATGAGGAAAATTAAGCTTAAAATTGTATTTCTAGGTATTTCTTCATTCAATGTTTTGTAATTTAGGAGCACATGAAAGAAATGCAGTTTGAATAAGATCATATTTGTGACTAGGAAATACTTTGAGCTCTCAGCAACAGGGAGAGGAACGGCGGCAGGGTTGCTTCATGCCAACGGTCCAGCCCACAACTTAAGAGGTGAATTTCTAAGTCCTGGAAAACGACAGTTTTACATTTTTTTTGAATAAAAACGTCAAAATTCTAATTAAAAGACTACTATTTAAAATAGTTTAAAAGATGATCGGAGTGGGTCTTCAACTTAACTAAATCATTAAAAACACTCTCAGGTCTAAAGTGGATTTAAATTAATTTTGTAAAAACCTGCAGATTTGCAGAAAGAAAAAAAATGACTAAACTTTTACAGAAAAATTAACCAATGGTCTTAAATTTTCTCTTTTCAATAAAATTACCCTTTGCAACTTTTTCAATATTTAGCTATCCTAAAATAATCCACTTTATTGTTTTTTAAATAAAAATTAAGATAAATAATATTTTTAATTAATTAAATGAATTAAAAAATCATCACATTCCCAAATCAATTCCAATTCATTTATACCAAGAACAAACATCAGTGTGCACGCAGGGATTTAACTGATTTTTCAATCACTTAAAAAAAAAAAAAAAAGAATTTAGCATTCATATAACTTCTTTGTTTACGTTAATATTTCATAACATTGGATTTCAAATTATGTTTGGTCCATATGTGTTGGGAACCTTAACAAATGATCTTGTTTTATTGGCTCGCTTTGCAACTGAAGTAACAAGGTGGTTTCTCTACAGTTACGAAGAGAAGAAAAAAAAAAGCACTTTCTGGGCGATGTTTAAGGTCAACATTAGAGCTTCTCATTGGTCATTAATGGTTTGCAAATGAAGGCACTGAAAACAAGCTTTCATAAAATCATCGCTGCACTGGATCACGGTGCAGAGATCAACGACAAACTCCTGCAGCATCACAGTTTCATCACAGAATATGAGGACCTGATAACGCGCGTCTGCTCAATGAGGCAAAATAAGCTGGTGACCTTTAATGAGGCGCGGTAAATGTCTCCTTTGGTGCTGGACACTATCTGTCCTGGACGTCTGACCTGAGGCCGCCGTCCGACACGTCGGCTGAGGGAGTGTCGAGGACGGGATTGACAAAGCCTTCGAATTCCACGTCTGGATTGTCCTCTGGGCGGGAGCTCACGAAATCGTTCTCCCACTCCAGAGCGTTTGAGTCCTCCGAGGCCGAGGTCGGCCCGCTGTGCGGCGGCCTGCCGCCGGGTCTCAGGGCTGCGCGCAGGATGTCCTCCTCTGTTCGAGATCTCTCCCACGCCGGAAGAGCGCGATTGATTCCTGAAATGAAAGGCAGGAGGCCGGATGTCAGGTCTGCTGGAGGAGACGCGTGCTCATCACGCTGGGATAACTTCTGGAAAATATTTGAGAACTTTGGGCTTCCAGACAGAACAAAAATCAAGTCATACATTTTGATTTTGCTGTCCTTCAGTCGCAGCCTCACTGAGGAAACATTTAATGGTGTGACTACATGAAAGCCAGTGAGTTGGTGCTATTTTTAGAGCATTTGGCGTGGAATCAATCCCACATTTTTCCAGGATGAGGGTGGACACTTGACCACTAGGCCATTAGGGCTGCTGGAAACCAATCGACATTTTTTATTTTTACGTCTAATGCTAAATAAACTTAGAAACAACTCAGGCATACAAATAACTTATTATAATGAGAATAAAATAGATACACGATCCCTGATGGGGTTACAACATCTGATTCCAATCTGGAAACTACGGGATTGGGCCAAAATTCCGATCACATGACCAGAGCATGTGCTTGGATATGCTGTCCCTGAATGCCTACCTTCCTCGTCCTCCCACTCCAGATCCAGAGAGGTCCCGTCGTCATTGGTGGAGCGGGTCTTTGTGGTGAAATCCCAGCTGTACTCCGTATTGGGAGTTACTGTGTTTGTGTCTGACGGAAGTCCTGGAAAACAAGAGGAGCCATCATAGCAAAGCAAAACACTATTCTTCTAACGCACAACATTAAAACCTCCAACATTAACATAAGGCCAGGCTGCCCACTTACTGTTGCTTCTAAAAGCCTCGGACTGGGCTTTAACATTCTGGAGGTAGACATCGAAATCCTCTCCGGCGGTTTGTCTGAAACACAAGACCATTTTTAGAACAAATCTCAAACACGTTCTAAAACTTCCCTGAAGCACAGAGCTAAAAAAAAAAAGCCGACAGCTCGGAAACTTTGTAAAAAAAAATAGGTGGAATTCAGAGATTTCAGGAGTTGAGCTCTGAGCAGAAACTGTTCAAATCCCTCTAGATCTTTCACCAGCTGGAACAGAGGTTTGAGGGGAGAACAAGGAGCAACTCCATAACTTCTGCTTTGAGGAACTTCAAAAAATGAAGGAACCAACTCAGTTCATTAAAGAACCACTAGGTGGCTTGCTAATGCAAAAAATACCGTCAGTCATCATTTACTTTAATATAAAACAGCCCAACTATTAAAAACAAACAGACTTTCAATCTGGTTCCAAGATCCTTTTTCACCTGTCTTGTTTAAGTCCCACTTCAATCATCTTTTGCTCGATTGTCAGTATTAGTCTTTACATCACGATTATGCTGTTTGTATGTAGGATATAGTTTCTGCAGAGCAGCAGGAGTTCCTTAGAAATATGTCCCAGAGTTGTGGGCGGGACTAATGACACTGCAACTCCGCCCCACTTCCGGTCACCAATCGACTTACAGGCTCTCCCTCTAGCTTAGAGCCCCTCACACTCCTAACCTGTTTAACATTATCCAGCCGTACAGTTTTGAGTCAGATGCAGGCTCAGATGAGGAAAAAGAAGGCGTACATGAATCTAATCGTCTACATGTGGATGCATCAGAATGGAGCGGAGCAGGAAGCTTGTGGTCTGCCCAGCCTATTTTCAATGTCACAACTAAACAGCCTTTTGTGTCTGCTCCTGATTCACAACAATTTGAATTAAAAATACTCAGAAATGCAATTCTATGCACAATTTTCTTTATTTCATCAAAAAGTCTGTTTTTGTAACCTCATACAAACAAACAATCTTTACTTAAAACATTTGTTTATTAATTTTTTTCCTCACTTTTTTTTGTTGTTCCATCATGAACACAAACTTACTTTTTTTGCTGGGCTTCACTGCTGGCTCCATCTGCTTTCCCGCGCGTCCTCTGTGCAGCCAACTGTAAAAAAAAAAAAAAACTACAAAGATTAACTAAAAGAAAAAGCTGTAGTAAATGTTTATGCTCACAGTTTTATTTTTCTCCTTTCATAGTATTTAATATAGATTAATGCTCTAATCAGAAGTCTTGATTTCGTAATTTTTTCTAATTAGGAACTTTTAAATATTGCTTTGGAAATTAATTTTCAAGTCAAAAGAAGAAAAAAAAATCCATCAGATTTAAACTATATTTGTATGAAAAACAAAAATAATTTACTTTATTTTTCTTCATAAAACTGGATGTAAAGAAAAATTTGATTTCTAATTTTTTAGAAAAATGAATGATCTTTAGAACAAAACTGGTTGGAAAACAGATCCAAGTATTTGATGTAGAAAACATAATTTATTATTATTTTTCTTGTTTTAAAGAAAACACTTTCCGATGATCATAAAACAGATCCAAGTTTTGTATTAATTAATTATAGCTATAAATTTGGTGATTATTTTGTTTAGAGGCATCTTTTCAAATATTTGGAACAATTTTAAATATTAGTTTAAACACAGCTCTGTTCTTTTGATTTTCCCTTCGATATTCTACAAATTACATCATCAAAACACTACTTCAATGTTTGTCGTCATGTTTTTTTGTTGTTTTAAGATGTGATCAGACTGTAAATATTTTTTTTTTAAATGTGTTTGTACAGCACATAATGACTTAAATTTAAGGTAAGATGTTAGTTTCAGGCACCTAAGGGCCAGAATTTTCTACAAAGAACAATTCAGTTGCCCTCACAGCTTTGTCACAGTTTGATGTTTTATTGTTAGAAATGAAATCACTTGTTGTTGTTTTAATGTTTTAACTGTTTTAATTGTATAAAATGTTGTGAGTTATGTAGTATTTTGCCTCGTGTTCTGGACTCTCTTGAAAATGAGATCTGGGGATCTCAATGGGACTTTCCTGAATAATTAATGGATAAATAAACTAAAAATAACTGAAATGCAGATTTGCTTGTTTTAATCAATTGCAGGCAAGTAAACAAGCAAGTTCTAATAAAAAGGTTCAAATAATGTGTGACTGGACAACAAAACCAAACAAGAATGAAGTTTAAAAACAGAAAATAATAAAATAAAGGAAAAATATGATGGAAAACAAAATGATGAGAACTTTAATGCTTGACCCCCCCTCCATATACATGACAGTGGGTCAGAGGAGAAGTTGCTTTAGCCGAGCATCAAGTTCAAACTGGCAGAAGGGAGCGCTTAGTGCCGCCTCACCTCCTTCAGTTTTCGCTCACGTGCCAGCCTGGCGGCCTCACGCTGGGCAGCGTTTCTAGCCTCCTCTTCTAGCCTCAACTTCTCCTCTTGTGCCTCTAACTGAGCAGAAATAACAAAACCAAAGACAAAACAGAAAATTAACACAACAAAAATAACATAAAATAAGAAGCAATGCAACAACTTAAAAGGCAAACCGAGACAGATCTGGAACAGAAAACGATGAGGGCCGATAATCGAACAGTCGGATCCTCTCTGGAAACTTACTTCAGCTTGTAGCTTTCGGTCTATCAAGACCTGCTTGTCTGAGATAGCAGCATAACGTTGTTCTTTGAGGTTCTTCAGCTCATCCTCACTTATAGGCCTAATAAAAAAAAGTTCAAACCATTAAGACTTAAAACATTTCTTTAAATATATTTAAATAAATTCAGTCTTACCTTGGGCATGGCTGTGGACTCTCAGCCTGCAAAACAGGAATCATTTAAAACATATGAAAGTTTATTGATATAAATGCATGTTGAGAATATTTAATTATTTTTTGAAGGGCTTTAAAGAACTTAAACCTCATTAATCTAGAGTCAAAGGGAATGGTGTCCTGCTTTAATGCACTTTATAATAAAGCTATCAGGCGTTAGAGTAGCAGAGCAGTGACAGAGATAAGAACAAACACATTCCTTTAATATCTCTCTGATAGTAAAAGCATTATAAATATAAACTTACCTCATCACTTTCTACCAGATTGTCAAACTGAAAAGATATAAGAACAAAATGAAGGACACTACAGATAAAAAATAGCATCTAAATAACATTTCAATGCAAGAGTCTGACCTCTATTGTGTAATGTTCCCCTGTGGTGCTGCTCCTGAAGTACTTTGACCTGAAGAAAACAGAGCAGAAGTTGGGTCAACCACTACGGACATCCTAACTTTAGGTGAACTTTGGATTAGCTCAAGAGGAGTGTAGAGAGTATTATGGTATGGGTTCTTAGAGCTGAGGAGATTCAAGCTCAGACAAGGAAAACGAAGACACACATGGATCTATTTGTCTGCAAGTGGATGAATCAGAATGGAGTGAAGAAGGGAGCTTGTACTGGTGATGTCACAACTACAATATTTTTGTTTATCAATAATTTCAGCTGCTCTTGACTTAAAACAATTTGGGAAAAAAAAATACGTAAGAAATATAATTTTGAGCTTAATTTTCTTCAGAAAAATGCCACAAGATGTTAAAAACACACATTTTATCAGAGTGGGCCTTTAAAATTCAGTATATAATTGCATTTACAAGTACACATTTGTCTTTTATTGCTTGCTACACTAATATCATATTTATATTGAAGGATGAAGGTGCCCTAAAGTCGTATTGATAGAAAAAAATTGCGTTTGACTTAAAGTAAATCTGCTGCAGCTGAAAGATCTTATTGACAAAGGGTGTATTTTATTTTGAAAGGAACTTGTATGTGCGGCTGTTAAAAGTCAAACAAGAGAAATTGTAACACTTTTATAGCTCATTAATCGTACATACTTAACCCTAGAACAATTTTGCTATAAGAAGTTACACCATCACTATTTATCAGAAAAAACAGATCAATATGTGACAACACTTGATAAATTAGGGTAGTTTTATTTTATTTCAAACTGTGCTTTATGCAACAAAGTGGGGAAAAAAAGCATGGGAAGTTTCTAAGAACATGCTTGAAAATGACTGAAAAAGTAGGAATTTGAGAAGAAAAAAATTCCCAAAGAAATAAATAATGATAGTGTACTCTTGGCCTTTGGCCCACTCATTCCTGGGACATGTGAGACGTTACCCAGGGACCCATGACACTCAGAAAATGCAACAAATTTAATATAATGTAAATACTTGTGCTTGGGTGAAAATAAAATAAAATAAAAAAAGAGTGAAAGTGCTGTAGGGTTAAAAGAAACATTTCATAAATGAATGAGTTAATGGCCATAGAAACATGACATTTATTTTTAGTAAAAAGTTAAGTTGGACTTTGTAGCTCTTGACGGGTTTCGTCAGTAAAAAATCGGTCCAAATGTGTTTTTTTTTTGTTTTTCATGATAGCAAACAGTCTCAAAAACATCGAAAAGCCTTTATAAAAGATGTTTTAGATGTAAACATCACCCTACAAAGCAAAAATGGAAAGCCACTTAGGATTATTCACAGATGAGTAACTACTTCCGGTCAAAAAGTGCCTCCTTAAAATGAAGAACTATTAACTCTGAGTTCATAATCTTCTTTATTGTGAAACAAAAGCACAAAAGCAGAGAAGAAGGGACATCCAGACAGAAATCATACATTATTCATGCCCGGATTGGTGTCTAGAGCTACCCACTGAAAGAGACAGTTTTGCCATTATGAGGCAAAAATACAACATTCAGGGTTTGGGTTTAAAAGCTACATGGTGTGTTTATATAGTAGCAGGGCTGCACTTGTTGTCCGAGCTGTCAACAATAGGGGTGGGGTCTCAATCCCTGCCTGCAGACCGCTACCGCACAGCCAGCTGTACCTGTAGCTCCTCCATGACATCTCCCCCAGGCTCCAAACGCCCCTTTTAACGTCTTTCCATAGGAGAATCGAGCGAACTGTGATAGTTCACGCGGGCAGAAATGATGCTAGCTAGCTTCCCTAGCTGCTAGCTAACACTTACCCGCCTCCTCTCTGGATCCTGCTGACTTCCCTCCGAAAGAGGCCGACGCAGTAAGCCCAGCAGTTACCCATCGCATTGTCGGGGGTTGATTGTATCAGCTCCCACTCCCCCCGGCATCTACTGGAGCTCAATAAAAAGGCGACATCTTTCTCCAACAACTTCCTCTTTCATCAGCTGATGTCAGTCTTGCTCAACAGCGCCATCTACCGTCCGATTGAAAAGTCTGGGAAACTTCTTCTTCTTCGGGTATTGTTTATATGGTGGTGAGCACACAACAAAATGGTGCATTACCGCCACCACCTGGTCTGGAGTATGAAACGAGGGCTTCAGTATGACAAAAGAGCTAATATGCCCTACTTAAGACTATTTATATTTGACCCATTAGGCGTGCCTTCCTTAAAAATTGAGTTAAAAATACACAGCTGTGTTTGTTTCTTAATTTGTCATAAATATTCCATGGATTTTCAACCTGTTTTTAGTGTGTTGCGTAATATTTTACAACTCAATTTTAATGTTCCACATTTTCTTGCATTCACCATTTACATGCTTTCTGATTTTATAAAGCTGGTAAATAAGTCTTCCGTGCCTAAGTCGTAATTTAGAAACTTTTCACTACATTTTTAATTTCTGCAAATTAAACATGGTAATTAAGCATTCTTAATATGAGCTGGTATCCTTAAGAAAAATGCAATGATTCCCACCAATTGTAGTCTTTAAATGGTCTGTTGGATCTCTAATAATATGTCAGGTGTGCTTCCTGAATGGCAATGATTAATACTGATCAGTGAGGGACTTGAGTGAGAGTAAATTGAGTTCCTACGATTTGGAAGAATTTCACTGAACAGTTTCTTTCATCAGTTCAAGAGGCAGTTTGGTCTCTCAAGAGATGATACAAATCAGTTTAAAAAGCATAGAGAACAGTAAATTAATTAAAAAAAAAAAACTACCCTAAAGACAAAAGCATAAAGTATTTTTGATTAGAAAATAAAGCTTATAATTTTACAAGCTGAGTTTAATATGCCAAACTTCTTAGATAAAATGTCAGAGTTAATGTAGGCTATTTGAAATAAATGTAAACATAAATACACTTATATTAGTATTGACTGGTATTTATTAATATTTAATTTTGACAAATAATGACTTTATCTTAAATAGGTTTCTGAGCTCCTAAACACTCTGAACCATCATGGAAATCAACATATGTGGGAAAAATGTACAGAAATAACAAACACAAGTATTTGTAATGTTTTGTTTCAACAAGAATAGTAAGATAAATAAAAGGAAAACAACCCTTTTTGCTTCATGATATCAAAAGACCTACTTCTATCATGTTTTGATCTATTTTCAAAGTGTTCCCAGTGGTATTTTAATAATGTTTATGTCATTTTTGGCCAAATTAGTCAAAAACCTGTCTCGTTTTCCGGGACACAGTTTCTGTAAAGTGCCAGTTTTTGCCTCTGAGTTGTGAGAAGGACTGTTGGTACAAGGAAACCCCGCCCCCATCACCCTCCCCGTTACTGATAAGCTCTCTGTTTGAATGCTCTCACGCCAATCCTCACACCAAACCTAATCTTACCAATACAACAAAAAGTGTAAATAAAGAAACACTCAGAAATAGAATTTTTAGCTTAAATGTTTTCATACATGTCAGAATAAAAAGTCCCAAGGACATAAAATCAGGATTTCCATCAGAGTAGATCTTCAAGACATGATTTGGGAAAAAAAAAAAAAATCATGAAAAAGGTTGTCTGGATTATTTTTTACACAGTAAATCATAGATCCCCCCAACCCCCAATTTAAAAATCCATTCATCCACGGAACTGAGCCTGTCAAATCTACTGTTAGGTATAGGGAGGGCTCACTCTGGACAGATTTCCAGTTTGTCAAATTCACTTAATTTAGCATCATCTTGGATGGAAAAAAACATTTTTTTGTATAACTGTAAATACATTTAGGCATGAAAAGGTTTTCAAAAATATGTAAATAAAGATTTGTGCCAAGCCCTATACATTTTTCATTATTGAACAGTTTTTTTCTTCTAATCGGTGTGGTCAGAACCAAAGAGATACTCATGGATCTCATCTTCAGCAGGATTCTTCTCCACAGTCTTGACTTTGATCCTGTGGGGAATAGGCATGCATCTGGGCACAAGCTTTCTCCCACTCTGGAAGAAAAGGCTCAGTTAACCTCTGCTATTAGTCATTGAAACTAAAATTAAAGAAGAAGCTATTGGAGTTTGTTATAAAATAAAGGCCTCTGTTTGAATATTTCACTTACAGAACATTTATAATGAAAACAGTATACACACCTTTTTCTTTGAGTCAGAAAAAGATCTTTCCTGGTATCTCTTCATCCTTTCTTCCTGTTTCTCTTTCTGCTCCCTTAACTTTTCCTCCCTCTGCCTGCAACACAACATTGGAACAAAGCTGTAACGCAGTAACACATTCAGGAGGAAGATGCAGCCATTGAGGCTCACCTGGTCCTCTTCTCACTCTCCTTGATTTTCCTCATGTTCTCCAGCGTCTCTCCAGGGATGCTCTCCAGGCCCTCCAGCAGTGAAAGCATGCGGTTCTCGATGTTAGCCACCTTCTCAAAGGTGCTGAGGTTGGTCATCCGGTCGTCCACGCAGCTCCGGTGGACCTTGTCCACTTTCTCACTGAGAGCATCCAACATCGCATCCTCCAAAATAGACAAATTCCGTAGACAAAGGTTTGGGTAAGCGACACATCTACTTCAGCTTCAGCATTTCAGTGGGATGGTCACACATCAAAAAGTTAAAACAAAACAGAGCAACATTCTGAACATGTCTGATTTAAATAGGAAATTATTTTATTTTGGAAAGCATTACAGTATAAGCCTTTTTAAAATGATTATTATTTGTTTTTTAATCGTGTGTTGATCTGCCTAAATAGAAGGTGGAGATTTAATTAGATAATTTCTTTCTTTCTGACTTATTTTGTTTTACAGGAAATACTGTTTTATTTTGAAATGTCTTATAAGAACATTGAACAATAAAATATAAACTAGATTCCAAATGTTAAAGTTTTTATTCACATGATTAAAATGCCAGAAAGTCATGAAAATTTGAATATATATAATAACTAATATATGATTGTACAAATACAACCTATTCAAAATAATTTAAAGAATCAAGAAGACAAATAGAAAAAACACATTCAAATTTTTAAAACATTGAAATAAAACCTGTAATGAACCAATAAAAACAAACATATCTTTTCTTAACTGTTTTTTGTTTGTAAGGATAAAACTATCAAGTAAGTTCAGATTAAAAGTTATGTGCAAAACAATTTTTCAAAAGACTGTGGAGCAAAAACACAGTTTTGTTCAGTTAGATTAAAAAACAAATATTTGAAAATTAAGATCAATAATTTAAAACTAGAATTAAAAAGTGAATGAAATGAAGGACTAAAAATTCTAATTAAGAAATGAACATTAAAAATAAAAAAAACAAAGGCTATGGATTAAATTAAAAATTAAAAATTAAAAATTAAAAATTTAAAATTTAAAATTTAAAATTTAAAATTTAAAATTTAAAATTTAAAATTTAAAATTTAAAATTTAAAATTTAAAATTTAAAAAGCTAAAATTGACCCGTAACTATTTCTGAGTGAGCAGGGGCTTTTATTGTGGAAGCAATGTGTCCTGCAGGATGCTCTTACTCGCTCCTCTGTGCTCAGGGACGTGTGGAGCTGAACCTTCTGCTGGAGCTTTGCAGCTCTCACTTTCTCTCTTTCCATTCTCTGCTTCACGTCATCAATCTGCACTTTGATCTGCAGTTCGTCTTCATCACTGCAAAAGCAGAGGATTGCATCGAAGTGATGAAGAGAAAGTTTGGATTCAGTTTTACAGGTCTGAATTTGAATGCAAACAGGAAGAAGGTGGAATTGAAACAACTGTAAGTAGCCGAAATCTAAAAAGGTCGTGCAAAGGGCTCACATCTCTCTCCTAGTGGCCTCTATTGCGTGTTGGAGCTCCTCCAGCTTCTCCTCCACCCTCGCAGAGTCCTGAATTAGAGACAGGTTCTGCTCGGTCAGCTCTGCCATCAGGTCCAGCAGCTGCTGGGGGTCGGTGAAGTACAGTTCTGGATCATCCTATGAAAACATAAAATAGACAAGCTCCACCACCTCAGGAACAGCAGCAATGCATGTGATAACGGAGGAGAACGAAGAGGAGCTGACCTCATAGTCAGAGCTGTCATTAGTGCCTCTGAAATGACAAATAAAGACAATTATGCAATGGTAGTCATTGAATATTATGTTTAGTTCATGATGCTTCTTTTAGCAAAGAAGTTTAATATTTGAGGTGAAGTTATTTTTTATCAACAGCAGTATTTTTTTTTTATTTTGTTTGGAAAAAGTTTCCTGCCGTTGGTGATGTTGGATAAACATTATTTGTTCAGTCAGGCGAGACATAGAAACAAACAGTCTAGAGTTAAGTGCCGGATGTGCCGTACGCATCACTGAGGTGAGCCGATGAGAGCTCCGCCTCTTCTCTGTCCAAACTGGATGGTTTCCTCTCCAGATCTGCATTAAAAAAAAAAATGACAGAATAGATAAAAAAAAAACTAAAATTATAATATTTTCTTCTCTGAATGGATTTATAGGTCAAATATGACAGAGGATTTACAGCTGATTTGGACGTTTTTTGTCTTTTAGCCATTTTACCTTAAGAAAAATAAGAAAAAGATCCTATAATGTGTAGGCTGTATATTAAATACTTCCTGAGAGGTGTTCAATTGCTCACTTTGCATCACAAAACAATATACCCAACAATTTCGCTTTGGGACTTTGGCCATATTGGCCATCTTAGCATTAGCATTTAGCATCACTTGCCATTTTTTGGAGTCATCTCCTGGTTTTCTTCTCCATCTTTATCAGAGGATTTTTTAGCCTTTAAGGCCTTTAACTTCTGCTCCTCCTGCCACTCTGGAGGAGAAAGCCGGTGCAGAAACTCTTTGTATCGCTTGTAGTCCATCAGGGTTTCTTCAAACCCAAAGATTTCCCTGCAAATCAAAACAAAAATCCATAACTTAAATGCATCAAACTTTCAAGTAACAAAAAAAAAAAAATCACCTTTTTATGATCCCTATTTCAGCCGTGAGCTTCTTAATCTCAGCATTCTTCTCCTGCTTTAACTTCTCCTCCTGTTCAAAGCTAAAAAGAAGTATTTTAGTTAGACAGAAGTTACAATCAAGTCTTTATTTGTTGTGTCACGGAGGAGGAAGCAGAATCTGTTTTACGTCACCACTCACAGGATTCTGGCTTCCACAGACTTTCTCTCGTTCTCCTTGAGGAACTCCTCGAACCTCTGGTTCTCCTTCTCAATGTTCTGCTCCAGCTCTCTCAGCTGCTTCTCTTCTTTCACTATGGCTTGGTCCATCTTCAAAATCTCTGACCGCTTTGCTATCAGAGATAACTAAAAAAGAAGAAGGATGTTAGAAAGAGAAACAAATTTACAAATATTTCCTGTTTAGGTGAAGTATTGCTTTTCTCTTGTATGCTTTACTATATCTCACAGTAGTTGTAGTACCTGTATATTGTATATAAAGTACTGTATACAAACAAAATAATCACAGAACAGTTAGTTAGATCTAATGAAGCTTCTCTTCTTTTCAATTTTGTTATTATTTTTCTAAATATCCAGATATTTAGATATATATCCAGATATATTTCATCTAAGGTTCTTGTATATTTAGATCTGAGGAGGTTAAGTGTAATAAATATGTTGGTAACATATTTTTTTTTACTCTTTCCTGTCATCTGTCAATCACCTTCTTCATCTCTGTCATCTTTCTGTCCTGATAAATAAAAGAACTTAATCAGGCCTAACCATTGTTGGGTAAACTACTTTTATTAAAGTAATTAATGAATTTACTTTAGTTACTACATGAAATTGTAGTTAAATAACCTTTATCATGACCTATTTGAAAAAGTAATTTGTTACTTGTACCTTTTCTTTTTTGCTTTTTCCTCTTTGCTTGCCATGGACCACAAAAGAAACACTTTATACTAAAAGTTAGTTTCTTGAATCATATGTGCTTTGCCTAAAATTCACTTTACCTCACATTCACTTCTGCATGGACCTCCTTTCGATCTGAATGTGTGCTGGATTTTTTGATGAGTGTTAAAATATGTTTGCAGGATGCAGCAATAATAATGTATCATAGCTGCACTGCAGCCATTAATCTCACAAACTGTAGAGATATAGGTTGATTACATTTTTTTTTGCTTGTGCAGCAAATGTTTTCGGATAATTCTCATCATCACTTTGCAACTAGGCAGGATAAAAGCGGCTTGAATAAGTGGAATATCTTTGTCTTTGGATTGTTTTGTCTTTGTTCCAGTTCACTTTTTACTGAGAGAGAAATGCAACTTTTCTGGCTGGGACTGTAGATAAGTTTTAAACAATCTTAAATCTTGAAAAGAAGAAACATGATCACCTCCAAAACAGCTTTTTGTCGTTCCATGGAGATGACTTCATATTTGCTTTGCTTTGTGATGTTTTCTGTTAACAGAGAACACAGTGCTTGACTGACACCATATTAAAGAGATCATCTCTTTGCTTCCTCTTCATACCTCTTTTCACCGGGAAAAGTTTCAGATCCCGTTTTCCAGATGCCTGCTCAATGACTACCGTGTTAGTCTTGCTTTTCTTCAGAGTCCTCTTCTTCTCCTTTCCCTCTTCCTCCTCCTCCGGCTCTCCCACCAGCTCATTCTTTAGCTTGGCCCTCATTCTTGCAGCGTGGGATGTCTTCTCTCCAATTGGCAATGCCAGGTATTTACGCATCTCCTGAGCAAAAAGACGCATTAGCAGTAAAATCCATCTTTTATTTGTAGTGCAAGCTGGACTAGAGTGCAACAAAGAGTTTGACAAATGCAAACCTCTTTTTGCTCTTTTCTTTCATTTGCACCAAATTGAAAAATGCTGCTATCATCTGGGATTTGAAAAGGGCTCCGTTGTGTTCTCCTCATATCTGCAAACATAAGAAAATAAAAGTAATTTCATCTTCTGGAATATTTCAAGATTTTTTCACTTATTACCTGTTTTTTTTTTTTAGATTTGGCAGCACTATGAGTCTAACTGCATAAGGCTGCTTACGTTACCACTGATCCCTTTTCCTATTTAAAAAAAAAATTACACACTAATTATCATCTATAGGAGGGAATTTAAGCAGACTGGGATTTGCAAAAAAAAAACCCACAAAAGTCAAATTATTTCTAACTATAACGTTAATCAAAAGCCCTAATAATGAATTTCAGGATGAGAAAGTACAAACAGCATTGTAAGAATTGTTTCAACCCTTAAACATCAACAGTGTCAAAATGTTATTTATCAAAAATCTAAAAAAAACATTTAATTTTTGTTGAATTGTGTGCAAAACATTGCAAACTTTCATATAGTCTGTGTTTTTGATTGCAATTCTTCGATTAAACGATCTTTCTCATGAAAATGGCAAGCATACCTTTACTTATTAGTTACATTTCAGGATTTAGGTGAACAAAATATGTTTTTAAGTAAATTTTCTGCTTTTTATTATTTAATTAGAACAGAGCACCTCTGATTAAGGTATATGCATTGATTTAGAAATAATGATGGAAAATAAGACATTTTTTGTGAATTTCAACTAATCCCTAATAACTTTGAATAAGTGTAAAAAGAAAATATTCTGGAAGATGTTGTGGTCTCTTTTAAATGTATTCTTTCAACTAAATTAATAAAAAGTTTGCTAAAATACAAGGATACTTTTTTCTTCCTGACAAAATAACTTGAATAGAATTGGAAACTGCTTTAGCTAAATTGCTCATTTAAGTTTTTAATATCAACCTGTGACTTTTACAATTTACTGCACTTACCGTGCGGCTCTTTATAGATCCAACAAAAAGTTAAGAGAGTCCAATTTTTTTTCCTTTTCACAATGTTTTTGACAGTTTGTGTACTGTTGTCTTGGTAACCTGCTGCGTTCAAGTCTCCTGGGAATTATTGCCTTCACGTAGAGCACAGGGACTTTGCCTTACCACCACTAGATGGCACAAAAAGATTAAAAAAATGTTTTTTCTTGTAATCCTCTCTTTGCACACTCAGTATGTTAGCAAGAAACATTTACACAAGATTTAAAAGATGTCACTTAAAGTCACAGAGAGCGTGCAGTGTTTCATTCTGTCAAGTTATCTGAACGCCAGGACATCTCGCCTTTTTTCTGCACCACTGAATATTCTTAGAAGCTAATACTGTACATTTTGCCACCAACGCATTTGCACATGACCCTGCACATCTCAGCTCCACAGAGCAGCCCACACACTACACTTGCTTGCAGGAAATCCCACTGTCAGATTGTCAGGTTGAAGTAATGCTAACACGTGGGGGAGTGTTGACTCGAACAGCAGCAAAGGGCACGCAGCGTTAAAAAAAGGGAGAAATCTTGATTTTTATTCAGCTTTTGAAGGAAATGCATCACAAATTCAGTGTCAGATGTGAAAACTTGTGGGGTTTTTTGTAGTAAACAAAAACATTTAAAATGTTTTTTTATTCTCTTTTCTGCAGTACTTTGCTTTTGTCTTGGAAACAACGAATAATCATGGAAATGATCATCCTGTTTTTACATCTCAAATGGTGAATATTTGATGTTTTTAATCAAAGAAAAACTCCATAAACTCTCCTATGACTTCAGCAACCTGCTATAGATTTGAGTCTTGAAGGTTTTTCTTCTTCATCCCACGGGTTTGCCAGTGGCTGAGGTGGGAAAAACAGAGCTGACCTGCTGTCAGGAATCAGGAATGAGAGCAGATTTGAAGCTGCCATGCAGTCAGGCTGTTGTACAGGCGGACGGTTTTAGGGTCCATATATGACAGCAGCAACTCAGGCGGCATTTTATAAACCACAACTGTCAAATTCTATTGACCAGTCTTCCTCTTCCACAAACCCACAGAGTGATGCTCCTGTCACACCAAACAGAGACAGAGTCATACTTTATCAAATACACTTAGCACATTACTTTGAGATCATTTTATTAAACCTTTTTTTTTTTCCAAGATTTGACCCCTGATTTTTCACAGGTTTGGTTCTTCTAGTCTTATTTTTCTTCTTCATCTATGGGCCATTGTTCTGCTGGTTTTCTGAAGTCCCCGTCGTACCTGGACCTGCTTTCTCAAATCAGGTGTGCAATGCCAAGAAAAAATTGCAAGAGTAGATTTAGTGGCAAAAAAAGCATGTTTAGGTGAGGCTAACCACTCTTTACTTAAATAGATTTTTTTCTATATAGCCTTTGGGTGGACTATGGTAAGTCCAAACTATCTTGACCCTGACCCTGAATGTTAGCCCGTGAAAAAGCAGAGCAAGAAGTGTTAACACTTGAAGTAAAAACTGGGTCGTGTTCCGAACAGGAAGTGCTCACTGCCCCTAAAATGCCTAAATCCCATAGACTTCTACTTTTACTTAGTCACTCTATTTGTCAGAATAACCATTCTTCCTCTGATATCTTTTTTATAGGGGTGTGTATCTCTCCCCCTCACACAATTTGAAAAACAATCAAATCTAGATATCTCTTATTCATATTTAAAACTATAAAAATAATGCATGGATTTCACATAGAAATTTATTCAAGTATTGACTTGGAAGAGGCAAGCTTATTGGACGGCTTACTGGTGTTTGCATCACATGTACTTGAAAAGATAAAGGCGGAAGAAAAAAAAACTGCAGTTTGCCAAAAATCGATTATTTATTTACATCTTGATTGATTTTACACCCTTTAACCAACATGATATTGTTCCTATCTGTTGTTTTACTGCAGTTGCTTGATAAGTATCTATTTTTTTTACATCTATAACCAATACTGTCTATTTTTCTGTAGTGTAAGTTATTAAAGTTATAAACTGGCCAATCAGATCCCTCAATAGAAGTAGGTGGGTGGAGCCTTTTATTGAAAGATTTCATATAACTTGCGTTCTAGTGGAAGGGGTGTGGCCTTCCAACAAGCTCACTCCTGATTGGCAAGAGTGGTTTTCACAGAAATATGGACCAATTGTTACGTACTGACAATGTTTGTCTGCAAGAATTGTCAGAATTTTGTAAATAAAAGTGACATCCACTCACTCTGTCCAGTTCCCATATACAACCAATGCAGAACATTCATGCATTTTGATCATTTCATAATGTTTGAGAGTTACTTTGACCTCAGAAGCTGCTCTTACTTATAGCCAGGAGTGCATCAGTCTTCTGTTTTTTCCAACCGTCTTTGGACAAAACCTATCTTAAAAAATATAATTAGTCCTATCATTGAAGCTCTTTTCTTGCACTATAAAAGTGAAACTTTGGATCAATTAATAGAAGCTCTGTCATTTGTTACATTGAAAACATTAGCTTTTATCATAATACATTATTAAGTTGAGTTAACCATCAACTCAGGTTTTTAATTTGATGAAAACTAATAAATTTAGATGTAACAAATTACAGAACTTTTGTTCAAAATGTTCAAACTTTAAAAAGTTGGGCACATCATTCTGAAGGAGGGGAGAAGCAAAATATTCCATCAATTACCATTTTTGAATTATTTAAAAACATTTATCACAGTGAAAAATATCTTTATTAAGCCTTAATAAATCATTTTTGAATTTGAAATGTTAAGATATTCACCAATAAGGTAAATTCCACCACCATTATTTTGATGATGGTGCAGTTCCTCTGCTGTTTGGAACTTATGTTAATTTAAGCCACAAACATCCAGGTTTCAGCATTATATGTATGTAAAAAGTATGTATTTGGTCCAACTCTTGTTTTCTTAAATGACAGTTAGAACTGATCTGAATGTCTTTTTCTTGTGATGATATTTAAAGAAAAAAAATCATTTTTCTACAGCCTAACCTGTTTATCGTGAATCACAGTGGAACCGTGAACCAACATGGAGCTGCTGTCATCTTGTTTCACTGCTAAACGATTCCTTCTCTAACAAAACTGCTGTGACTTCTGATGATGTGTTTTTTCTTCTCACAGCGGCTCACATCTGCTCCAGTGTGCTTTTCTAATTTTATTAGCACTGCTGACGCTTTGATATTGAGTCCGGATTTCAAAATAAAGCCATGTTTTGTTCTCCTCGTACAGATTTTTCCCAGTTCTGACAACACTCCTCCTGTTTCTGAGAATTCAACAATCTAGCAATTAAATTAATCTGACTGTGAACTGGGACTTTAAAATGAGTTTTTCCATGCATGAATTAAATCCATCAATTTATCTAAGCTTTATTTTCATGTGTTTTATGCAAGGGATGTCCATTGATGGCACACAATATTTAATAACTATATGCTTATGAAAAAAACAATAATTTCAGTGCAAAAACAATCAAACCTGTATTGAGTATTTAAAAAAGCTTAAAAGCTTAGCAACATTTTATGGATTCAGAGCAGATTAAAAAGAGGAGCTCTTTCAGCAGCAGTGGTGCTTTTCTCTGTCTGTTATTTCTGTTTATGCCAGGTCTTCTGGACATTATGTCTACATTTCTCTTAATTTATAGAACAGGGAACATTGGCTATGAAAGCAAACTGTTATAGGATGCAGGGCAGAGTAATGGATTATCAATCATTCCTCTCCATATTACTGAAGGTCATCCTTAGGGACTAAATACAACTTTTTTAAAGGGTTTACTGAAGTCAGATTGATCAAATCACCACTGTAGTTGATCATTTTGAAATTTCTTTCAAGACGATGAGGTTGGCAGATTTTGATAAAGTTCTCTTTTTTCCCCATTTCCTCATTTGGCGACGTTCGTGGGACCAGCGACCTGTTCCCAACAGCTTAGTCCAGCTGTCACAAATTATTGGTGGAGGGTCCATACGCAGGAGACAGGGCTTTGGCAACAGAAATTAATACTTAATAAATTAATTAAGTACCTTACAATGACAAAACCATGGAGAAACAAAACAGTGACAGAACAGAGCTGAAGACCTGACCAGGAAGAACTGAAAACCAGACACTTAAATCAACTATCTTTTGGCTGTTTTCCTGTATAAACAGGGCTTTAAAAGTTATGATAATTTTTGACAATTTAAAATAAACTTGTATTATTCTACAAATGAATGTCTGAAACTGCCTGTGTGCTTCCCTTACAGGTTGAATTGAGGCATTACAGTTAAATTTCGTGATTGGTCAAACCATAAGTCCAACGTCATGATCTGCAGCTCCAGTAATGATAACAGTCACAGCCACCCCTCTGACTGGATTTTTAAATATCGCCTGTGGGTGGAGTCAGCCTCCAACTGCCCTGTTTGGTTACCCTTTAAATAGACTGAGGGTAATCAACTGAAATGAGGCCAGCTGTGAAACATGACTGATGGACCAAAGACTAGAATCCGCTCAGTACCCCTTCCCAAAAGGGCAGATCCCAGATGCCCAAAAACAAAAACCCTAAAAAATTAAAGTTACGTATTTACCGACGGTTCTATGATCGCCAGAGTTTCCCGTCCCTCTGGTTCCTTGTGTTCTCGTGACAAGTGTTGGAACTTTATAGCCTCACGTGGGTCACCAGGAGGTCACAGAGGACTTTGTTGTCAATAAATTCTCAAACTACGCAGGGCAAGAAGGATCATCATGTGACTTTGCGCGTGACTTGGCGTGGACTGCAGAGGCAGAAAACCCTGCCACTGCAGCAAAATTTCCCCTGCCGGGTCCAACGTGGTTAGGTCATTCTGTCACTCTATTGCATTTTGGGTCCTCCACCACCAGTTTGAGACACCAGCAACCCCATGATACCAAAGGGATTCAGAAATGGATGGATGTTATTTGCCTTATTCTCAAATAGTTTTCAACTTAAGCAGATTCTAGATTTGCCCTTCTGCTTGTATTTAGCACAAATCTTTTTTTCTTGCCATTTACAATCCATAATTTAAGAACCAGTGACAGCAGAATGAAGCACGAACATTGAATTGTTAATTTTTCTCGCCTGACGTCTATAGAAATCTATTAACGCCGGTTGTAATTTATTATTAGCAGCTCCGACTCTTACGAATTAATTCTTTGTTTAAATTTGCAGCTTCCAGAACATGTGAACGATGTGCTCTTCTGTCATTTGGAATAAACAGCAGAATATTTTGGGGATCAGTCCATGACTGTGGGCTTTGATCCCAACAGAATTAATCCTGCTGCAATTAAAATGTCGTTAGACAGATGGCTGTTCTTGTCTGGAGAAAAATGCAGTCTGTGTTTGGATGGATGGGTGACGGGTTTTTTTTTAGCAAAAGGACATCTGAAATCAAAACAATTGATTGTTAAAATAGAAATTTCTTAAGCATAAACAGTATTATTTGGGCTGATCTGTATGTTCAGCATAAAACGTTTGCTTGTGTTTCTGCCGGCAGCGCAATACCCCATTAGCGTGTTGCCTTTACTGTACTAAAGGAATCCATTTAATCTCACAGATTTCACTGTAAACTGAATTGAATCTCTGGCAAGTTAATTGCTATAGAGACGGCAGATAATTATTGAAATCCACCTCCTGGACTAAACCTCTAATGACAAAGGATAATGAGCTCTTTCACCTTGGCCCACAAATTAACTTCATTTAAAACCAGTTAATGCTCCAAATCTGCATTAATTTACTCTTGGATGATGATAACAGGCTTTATTGCTGCCACGACCACTTGAATATTTGTTCTCTCTCAATTGGGATTAAAGAGATCATGAGATTTATTGCCGTACTGCTGCGTTGAAAGTGAATCTCCATCCTTTACAATTAATTGTCTCTAAAGTTTGTGCGTGTTGAGTTATATTCGGTTAACCCAGAAAAAAAAAATGCAGCCTCTTAATTGTGATTTAGGAAGCCCCTGTAGAGAATTACAGTACACCTGACAGATAAATACACGTTACCCCAATCACAAAAGGCCAATGCAGCCTCTTATTAGTCACCTGATCCAGGTGAGCATCGGTAGTTAAGGCAAAAATATTGCTAAAGCAAAGGTGGTGTTGTCATTCTTTGACTTTGATGATTGTTGCAAACACTGATCCACCAAGAACAACTAAAAAACAAAAAGTTTAGGGTGAGACTGAATCTTTGGGCTGAATTATGTAAAAAAAAAAAACAACAACAAAAATGTGTCCTAATTAGAATATGAAACTTGTACAAATGTTGTATAAACATCATTGACTGCATATGAGATCTGGACTGAGTGAATGTGACATCACCCATAGAAAATGGCAAACTTCTGGCTTACTTTATTTTTTGACGACACGGATGTTGCCTTGCTGAAACCCGAAATTGTCAATGAGTTGGTTTGAATCATCGTTTTCACGACAACTACTCTAGCCAATCAGATTGCTTGAAGCACCTGAAAAGGAGAGAATCAGTCAAGACAAAAGTATCCTGAAAAAAAAAATTAGGATTACCAAGAAAACGTTTGAAAAAAAGGCATCAGAGCAAGAATGTTTATTCTGACAAATAGCCATTTATTTCTCAATCGAAGTCTGTGGGATTTTGGCTTCTTTCCTGTCTGAAAAGTGGGAGGCAAGGGGCCATTCAGTCCAGTTGTCATAAATAGTCAATGATCAATGATTCGTATCTGAAATACCACCTTTTCAGGTGTCCTACGTGTTTGCCAACCAACCTCTTTGAAGCTCTTTATTGGCTCCTATCCTATTTTTCAGGCCGAACTCAGTTCATTCAACTTAAATTATTCAAATCTCAGCCCTCAACCAATTCCTCTGGTGTTCCACAAGGTTCTGTCCTAGGTCCACTTCTGTGCATCACTTACCTTTTACCTCTTGGCAATATTTTACGAAAATTCAACATCAGTTTTCATTGTTTTACCGACGACACCCAGCTCTATCTCTCCAGTTGATTCGTCCCTGGTTTCCCCATCCCCTCAGGTAAAGAGTTTGGGTGTCGTCTTTGACAGTACACGCGTGGTGTAGACCGCTAGCGTGTCATTATAGTGCAATGACTAGAAAAGAAACAACAATGGAGGTGATCTGGCAACTTTTATTGCTTTACTTCTGGTACATCGTTCATAACAGGAATTTAATGTTGTTTGAAAGAAGATTAGGGTGGCTAAGAAAAATACAGCAGTAAAAAGGAAAACGGAATCGCTAGCTCAGCGCTATTTTGGTGCTTTCTAATATTGTCATCACTGTCTGCCAAACATTGGATGGCAACAGCGCCCCCTTCAGTTTTACTATGGACCTGCAACAGATGGAGGCCCTCAAGAGAAACAGGTCAGTACTGTTTAATGGGTTCATTTTGCAGTGGAAACACTCAAAACACTGGACCGTAACGTACTGGACCACTCAGTGGAAACAAGGCTTAAGAATCCACAGCTGTTATTCTTTACGTGAATAATCAACCTGCTTGTCCAATCTGTCGTTTTTGTTCATGATTTTGTTGTTTTAAATTTGTTTATAAGACTGGTCTCTTGGACTATGGCTCCTCCACAACCAATTCCTGATAGGGTACTATATAACACCATCCAAAAAATGTTTATTAATTAAAAAAATAAATAAACTGCTGGAAAAATTTGTTTTTGTCATTATTATTGGAAAAGTATTTATAAAAACCTGAGGTTTCCACACAATGAATAGGAATTGATAGGATTAATGACAGCACAAAAAGTACAGCAAATACTTTGATTGATTGATTGATTGATTGATTGATTGATTGATTGGTTTATTTCAAGCATAGCATAGATTGAAATTACATGACAAAACACACAATTAATTCAAACTCATTACAGAAACAATAAGATGCATTGATTAGAAAATAGAAAACAAACAAAAATAAAATACACTTATGTCACATTTGGTTCATTCATTCTTTGTGATTATTAACTAAAGTCAGTAGAGTTTGATTGATTGCTTGAAAGGGAGTGGGAAGAAGCGAACTTATATAATCCCACCCCTACTTGATTACTTCATTTAACTGTTTTGCATAATTATGTCTTCCGGTTGTTTTTTTTTTTTTTTTTTTTCAATACATTCCCAATAGTAAAATAAAGTGCTTGTTGATTATTGATTAATCTCGTAAAACATTATTTCAGTAGACAGTAACATCAATCATACATCATGTAACAGATATGTAATACTCATTGATTATCATCAAAATACAATGTCAATGTCATGTCTATGCAGAAAAATAATAACATATTGAAATCAAGTTTTCAAGTAACATTAGAGCTTATTGATTATTCTCTGAAAGAATTCTTGCATATTTTCAATAAACATTAATGATTTACACAATATGTAATAATCATTGATTATCATCAGAAACACATAATTACATGAATCATTGCTACATATTTAGGATCAAGAAAGGAAAATTAGTGCCATTGTGATTGTAAACTTATCAGTAATCATTACTGCATATTACATAACATAAAACTCTTTGATTGCATTAAAAAAAAAAAAAAAAAAAAAGAAAATTTTTTTTCATTATTTTATCACATTCAAGTTCAGACATTTGGAATTATTCAAACACAGGTTGATCTTTAACTCGTCTTATCTTCATATTGTAAAATTAGAGTTTCTTTATACATTTTCTTGAATTGATAAATACTTGAACATAGTTTGAGTTCATTACTTAACTTGTTCCAGAGTTTAGTTCCACACACAGAAACACAGAAACTTTTCTTTGTGGTTCTTATCAATCTGACCTTGAAGTTCCTGCATCCTCTCAGTTTATATCCTCCTTCATGTTCTACAAACTGTTTTTGGATATTGGATGGTAATGTTTTACCACTAGCTCTGTATAGATATTGCGCAGTGTAAAAATCAACAAGGTCATACAGTTTTAAAATTCTGGATTGATAAAATAAAATGTTAGTGTGATCAAGATAACCGGCTTTATGTATAATTCTGATGGCTCGTTTCTGAAGCAAAAAGAGAGGATGCAGTGAACTCTTGTAATTATTACCCCAAATTTCTATACAGTAGGTGAAATATGGTAATACTAAAGAGCAGTACAATAAATATCTACAGTTGTATTCTAATATATATTTTGATTTATTTATAATTGAAATACTTTTTGAAACTTTAGTTTGTATGTGTCTGATGTGTGGCTTCCAACTCAGTTTGTTATCAATAACAATCCCTAAGAATTTAATTTCTGTAACACTTTCGATTAAGTCATTGTTAACTTTAATTGAGAGCTCTGTATTGGCTTTGTAATTACCAAAAAACATCACTTTGGATTTGTCTAAATTCAAAGACAGTTTGTTGTAATCCATCCATGATTTTATTTTGATTAACTCTGTGTTCAACACATTGATAAGTTCCCTTTGATTGTCTGTAGAATAGAATATATTTGTGTCATCAGCAAATAAAATGAGTTTTAAAAGTTTTGAAACACTGAATATATCATTGATGTAAATATTGAACAGCAGCGGGCCCAGAATTGATCCTTGAGGGACACCACAACTTATCTCTTTGGCCTCTGATGTAAATTCATTCATCTTGACAAATTGTTTTCTTCCTGTTAAATAGCTTTTGACCCAACTTAGCGCTACTCCTCTGATCCCGTACTCTTCCAGTTTGTCCAGTAGGATGTCATGATTGAGAGTGTCAAAGGCTTTTTTAGGTCAATGAAGATTCCAGCTGCATATTTCTTTTTATCCAGAGCATTTGTGATTTCCTCTACAGCCTCAATGATCGCCATTGAGGTTGATCTGTTTTCTCTGAAACCATATTGGCTTTCATTTATTATGTTATATTTATCAATGAATTTAGATAATTTATCATTGAATATCTTTTCTAGAATTTTGAGAATTGTGGAAGGAGAGAAATAGGTCTATAGTTTGTAAACAGGTGTTTGTCTCCACTCTTATAGACAGGAATCACTTTTGCCATTTTCATTTGGTTTGGAAATCTCCCAGTTTGTAATGATAAGTTACATATGTATGTTAGAGGCTTAGAAATACTGTTAATCACCTTTTTCACCACCGTCATATCTATATCATGACAATCTGCTGAGTTTTTACTCTTGAATTTATTAACGATTGATATAAGCTCATTTTCATTCACATCAGAAAGAAAGATGAGTGAGGGATCCTTGTGGTGGATGGAATATTTTCTATGTTGGTTTTACACTCTGGAATTTCTGCTGCCAACTCTGGACCCACGTTTACAAAATAGTTGTTAAGACCGTTTGCTGCTTCATTCATAGAATAGGTTTGACCCTTCTCATCTGTAAAGTAATCTGGGTACGTTCGTTTTTTTGTCCCTTTTTTAATGATTGTGTTTAATATTTCCCAAACTCGCTTTACATTGTTTATATTTTCATTCAGTAGATTATTATAGTACACTTTTTTACAGTGCCGTGTTATTTCAGTTAGTTTATTTTTGTAGGATTTGTATCTCTGTTCATTTTCTCTAGATCTTTGTTTTAAGAACTTTTTATAGAGGTTATTTTCTTTTTACAAGCATTTTGAAGACCAGTAGTTAACCAAGGACATTTGGCAAATTTGTTCCTAAATTTATGAATTGGACAGTTCTTGTTATATAGTGAGATAAATATTTCTAAAAAACATTTATAAGCAGTGTCCACATCTTTCTCTCTGTACACAGAGTTCCAGTTTTGTCTGGATAAGTCATCATTAAGAGAGTTCATTGTTTTTTCATTTTTTAACCTTTTATAGACGGATTCTTTAATCATTTTCTTTGTTTTAACATTGATATCAGATAGTGTAAAAACTGGTAAATGATCAGTTATGTCACAAATCATAAGTCCACTCATGTGAGTGTTTTCTATGTTATTTGTGAATATATTATCAATGAGAGTAGTACTTTGAGTAGTAATTCTGCTTGGTCTAGTAATGGTTGGATATAAACTCATGCTGTACATTCTGCTGATAAAGTCATCTGTTGCTTTATGTTTGCCTGGATTTATCAGATCTATATTGAAATCTCCACAGATAAACAATATTTTGTTATTTTGAGAGTGAAACATTTTTTCCATCCAGTCACTGAACACTTCTAAGCTTGACCCCGGTGACCTGTATATACAGCTTACAATGACATTTTTCCCTGATTCATTACATACTTCAATTGTAAGACATTCCAGTAATCCATCCACTGCAACTGACATTTGATCAATTACTGTAAACTTCATATTTTTTTGCACATAAATTGCGACTCCTCCACCTTTTTTGTTTACTCTGTTCACAAAACTAAGTTCATAGTTTTCCAATTCAAAGTCAGCGTCCTTGTCGCGGCTAAACCAAGTTTCAGATATGGTTATGATGTTAAAGGAACGTTCCAGATTCTGTAAATAGTCCTTGATGTCTCCAAAGTTGGTGTACATACTTCTGCTGTTAAAGTGGATGATTGAGAGTCTTCCTTCTGGGTTAACAGAGTTTTTAAAGTCATCTATGGTGTAATATTTGCAGTCCAGATTAACAGTGGAAAAGAATTGATCAGGGTCTATGTCATCTTGTTGGTTGTTATCATTATCACTGAATATATGAAGGTCAGGTTGTTGACAGTTCAGATCTCTCTGAAAGTCGTGCTCACAGTTGACTGTTGTAGAGATTGTGTTGTTTAGAGCAGCCATTGTTAGTGAAGTTTGTCTCCTCACCTCGTAGACCAGCATTCTTACTTATCTCTTGTTTAGACTGCAGTGGGTACAAACTTCTCCAGCTCCTCCAGGCTTCTGATGATGATGACCTTGGCTTGCTCAGGAGTGCCGCAAAGCTTGGCGAAGATTTTCCCATCACGTGTCCAGGTGTTCTGGAGTTTTCCAAGCTTTTTCAGGTAGCGGGCTCTTCGGGCGATGTCGGCATTACGTTTAGTAAGATTCTCGTTGATAAACACGTTTGAGCCCTTCAGATGTCTTCCTTGCTTCAATAAAGCGACTTTGTGTTTCCGATTGACAAACCTCATGAGAATTGCAGGTTTGTCGGTATCTCTTCTCCTTTGGAGTGGACGGCAGATCTCAAGGTTGTTTGTGTCCAGAGAAATTCCTTTGGACTTCAGGAAAGCTTCCACCTGTTGCTCCACAGAGCTCGTCTCCTCGTCAGCTTCTTCTCCGTTCCCTGCAGCCGCTGCATGTGCATACGACCGGGGCTTGATTTTCAATCCGGTGATGATAACATCATTAATCCTGGACTCCTGTTCTTGGTCATCCATTCGTTTATCCAAGTTATCCACTCGGTTGACAGTCTGCTCCTGCAGAGCCCGGAGCTGCCTCCCATCCTCCAGCCTTTCCAGAATGACCTGGTACTGCGTCTTGAGGGCTCGAACTTCTTCCAGCAGGAAATCAAGCAACTTCTTGATATCCTCTGAATCGTCCGGTGCTGGGGGTTTTTTCGGCGGCATGATCAGGAATTGTTTTTAACAATATTTACCCTTTTTGGAGTAAATAGAGTTTTTGATACGCAGCTGCGCTTGCCTCCGTGCCGTCGTGGCGTCTTCCCGGAAGCAAAAAAACAACTTTATGTGTACAATGTCTATATTGCACACCTTGTGGATAAATGGCCCTTCAGCATCCTCAGTGGTGTCGAGTTTTCTGCTGAGAGCCATCACTCCTCATCTGAGCAGCTGCTGGAAGTCCTCGGTCCAAAAACACACTGTTAGCAAAACCCGTCTCATCACTGAGGTGTAAAAATAGATTTCAATTTAATCAGAAGACTATTGCAAGCAAATCACTTTCCCTTGAAGCGCGATGCCACTTTAGGGACCAAAAGAGACCGGGAAACGGGTAAGATTCTTTTCCACTACTTTTTTTTCTCTCTTTCCTTTGCTTTCTGGCAGCAAACCAGTACAACTATGAATTGCATTGATTTCCAATAAGTCATGAAACAATTTCTGACATGGAAAGTGTTTAGCCGATTTGGATTTCGTGCAGAAAACCTCAAGTTGGGCCTCTGATGGAGTTAATTTAAAATCTGTGTGGGCTGTGTTGGTGGAGAAAATCCATCTGAAATGTTCATTGCTTCTGTTATTTTTTTTGTTTTTGACTGAAGTTGAGAAGCTTCTGATACTTTTATTGTAAAAATTCAAACCTGCAGTCATTTAAAATTTCCTACTGATTGTTAAAGACCCACTCCAATGAAAATGGTGTTTTTTGACGTGTTCTTGTAGCATTTTTCTGATGACGGAGGACATGAATAAATAACTTAAGTTTTAAAGAAAAGGCATTTCTAATTATTTGTTAAATCAAAGAATGAAGCAGACAAAAAAATGTCATTTGAAAATGTTTGTAGTTTCGTACTCAAGCTACAATTAGAGACTTGTACTTGATGTTGAAAATCTAAAGTTGTTTAAACTGTCAAGGAGACTGGGTGAATTTTTGATGAGCAACATAAACCATTTCCAAACCTTTCTATTCTTAAAAATGATTTGGATATTAAATTTTCATATGCACATAGGAGGGGATTGATCTGTCGGTTTTTGGGTTTTCTAGACCCATAGAGGGTCGTAGAGAACAGCATCTTACAAGTGTGTAAGTGTGTTTTGCAGTTCCCTGTACCGCCACCTCAAGGCCAGACATTTTAAGGATAAAAAGGATTAGATTAGAATCAAGCACATTAATTGCATTTATGGAACATATTAGTGGATAAAAATTAATTTTATTATTTAGTAGACCATGCTTCTGATGATGGCAGGTGAGGCACTGCTTCACCTGTCTTCCCCAGCCGCACGTCCTGGTTGAAACGTATTTCACTAAGAAGCTAAAAGACACCGAACAGAACCCACCCAAGTGTCCACTTGCCCAAAGCAATTTTTACTGGATAAGTCAAACTCAAAACAGCCCAATTGGGCGCCCAATATCACAACGCTGAATTTCCTGCTTGCTAGGTTGCTGGTGACTGGACTACACATTCTCACTCCCAATTCCTCAGTTATGGACGTTTGGTTTGAGGCCCCTCCCCGTCAGTTTTTGACATTTTAGGTATCCCTGACTTGTTGTTTTTTGACGTGCTGGCTGTTCCCATTAAATCACAGGTCACTAGCCATCGGGATATGGTACAGGACGTGGTAGCGGACATGGAACAGGGTTAGGGTACCAGTACCAGTACCGTTTTAGGGCTCGGGTACCGATACTGGGTTAGGGTAACAGTTCACAACCCTGTACTGGAATTGGTCCATGTCCTGAGGGTTGGGGACCCCTGATTTAATGAGGAACATTAGTGACCTGTTTAGGTTGTACCCTGTCTTCGCCCACAAGTGGCTGGGTTAAGCTCCGGAAGCTCCATGACCCTGAAAGAGACAAAATAGGTTTATAAAATAGATGGACTTTTACTAGGCATTCAACTCAGGGGTCCCAGAGTGTTGAGGGGGCCCAAGAAACCACCTACCACTCTCTACTGGTATGCCTCGCCCTGCTCATAAAATAGGCATGTATCTTTGTCCTGGATGTGGTAAGGGTATTATAAAGTATTTGCTGTCGTTTGATGTCCTTAAGTCACGCTCCAGTTGTTAGGAAGGTGCGAGTACTGGCTTCTTACTGACTACACACAAATGATGTGAAGGGGATACCAAGATGTCCACAACTGTACTCTGTTTGTCTAATTTTAACAGTCAGGATGCCCATAGAAAACTTGTTTGCATTAATGTTTCCTCTTTACTTTTACAGATTTGCCTGTTTTTCACCAACAGACAGTCCATATCCACCCCGAGACTAAAGCCGAAAGAAATATCTAAAATTTCAATGACAGGCTTTGGTATTGAAAAGTCAGGATACTGGATCCCTAAATCAAATCCTGTACCTGAACCCTGCAGATCCACTGGAAGAGAAACCCATGAACTAGAGCTTCCTCTTCCCAAACTTCCCCTAATTTCCATCTTTGTTTTATTACACAAAGTTCAGGTAAAAAAAATGGTTTATAGGTGCCCCTAACTTCTTTTAGCAACGTAGCTTAACGCAACTTTATTAATTGTAGTTTGTTCTGCAGAACTTCAGCAGGAACGTCCTCCAGAGGTTTGCCATCCACCACAATGAAAGTGTGCTTTTTACACGTTATCCTCAGGAGCCATACCACCCTTTCATGACAAATTAATAAACACGCCGTGTGATCATCATTCATTAGAGCCTCGTGGTTAACATTGTTCTCTTTGGGGAGGGGGCATGTTTCTTCATGCACAACCCAATTTACAACAACATGACTCAGAAAGAGGATTAAGAAGCACAAATAAAGAGACCTGCGCACGCTGTTGAGGAGAACAGCTGTGGACGTCATGGCACACAGGAAATGAGGCATGGAGGAGCAAATGGGTGGTAAATGAATGGAGGCTTTTGCTGCAGGAGGAACAAATACCGAAAACAATATACACTACATAACATTAATAGCAAAGTGTCCCACTTAAAAGCTTCCTTGTTCCAAATAACTCCAGATTTTGCTTACGGCTGCTTCTTTTTACAATTGAAAGGAATTCCACAAAATGCATGATATTCCTGAAATTTGTCTATTCTGGCCTATATATCAATGCTGGAAATCTGGCCGTTGGTCCGGGTCCTCTCCTGAGAGCTCTTCTGAGAGGGAAGGTCTATTTCCAGAGTGTCTATTTATACAGCGCCCGTCTCAATGGAGAAGAGAAATGAAGGGAGATTTTTCCCAGCATTAAGGCCAGGAAGGTAAAGGCATCAATGGAAAAAATAAAATCCTGATTTCTTTGCAATGCGACAATATTTTGATTGCTCTGAGAGTACAGCACCAGCCAAAAATGGAAAAAAAGGAAACTTTTTAGCCTGTATTAACAATATACAGTCAGTATTAATGAAGTTTCTAAAGGGAGAATCAAATAAACACCAAAAAGTCTCTTGATGATCTTTTAGATTCTAACTACTAAACCTGGAGCTGTTTGGATGACCACAGAGCTGATATCCTGGCCACATCAAATGTTTTTTTAGACCAATTAAGTGTAATTGAATAATTTCCCACAGCACAGCTGACCATCTCTCACGGCAAATTAGTGACACACTGGTTGAAAAGCACCAATAAATGTTATTGCAGTGACATAAATGTGTTTAAACCAAATTAAATATTTAAGAAACTCCAAGTGAATAAAAAAAATGTTGCTCCTCAAGGACGATTTTGTGCATTATTGCCATTTAGAAGTTCTTTTATTTGAAATAAATGTTTAGAAAAGCAGCAAAGGATCTGATCCTCGCCAAACAGCCATTGACAAAATAAACTATCTTTAATGGTTAAGATGAGAAACAAAGTCATTTATGTGGATCAGTTGGGAAAAGTTTGGGTATTTATGAACCCCACAATGAGAGCCATTATGTTTATATGGATAGATATAATTTGCAGCAGTGACTCCACACAGGACATCTCTACCAGACACAAACAAAATCTGCTCAGTTCAGTCCAGGGTTGAAAATTCAGAATAGTGAGGATTATATTGAGGATTGAATCATCCATTGTCATTCTCTATAAATTCATTCTTCACTGCTGTTTCCATTTCTGGTAATTATCCTCAGTATGCATACACTAGTGATTCTCAGTAGAGAGCCTGTCTCATGACCATCTTTTAGTTTGCATTGTCTCTATTGCGTCTCCTCTCTGACTCCTGGAGGAGTGGTTTGTCCCGTCTCCCCTGTGCTGAGTAGTTCATCCCACTCTCTTTACTCATCTAAATCAGACTCCGTGTCCTCTTCTTCCTCACCAAAATGCACGCACTTTTGTCATCCATTGTAAGAACAAATGATATTGGCAGTGTTAAAGGCATACCACAATATTCTTAAGCCTTTCAGAGTAAACCATATCCATATACATGATCATATATTACTTTTGGAACACTAAAAAGCACCTAAAATATGTACAAGAAAATGTTATGAAGTTTTATTTTGAAAGTTCAACTGCCTTCATTATTTTTTTATGCTTTTTGCCACTATTTGAAACAAATTCCTGAGTAAAGCTTGCATTTGCAGAGGACGAACGTGAGACGCAGACGTGACAGAGGCCATTTAAACATTCCGATTGGTTAATGAGTCAATGAATGTTCAACAGGGATGCACCATAGTCGGACCAGCCTCAAGAGTCTGGTTTTCGGTTCAACTTTGTCAGGTCATCTGTTTTGTCACTCTTTTGCTGATCCCTTGGAGTTTTTGTCATATTTAGGTTCATTTATCATATGCTTAGTAGTAGCGATGGGCAAATGAAGCTTTATAAAACACTGAAGCGCAAACATGTGGCTTTCTCAACTCTCCGATGAGGCAAGGCGGCGAGGGGCAAGGTGTCAGGAGGTGGCACTTATGGCAAGTCTTTTTAATAATTCAATCAATATCCTTTATATGTCTCGTAATGCCTAAAGTACAACATGTTTATTAGTTACAGCCTGAAATATGAACTAGTTAACTAGTGATGCACAGTGTCCAATTTGAGCAGTTTCTAATCATCTTCAGACGCTTCCTGTTATGAGTTTTTTTTTACACATAAAGCAGAATTTCTTTTATGAGTCAAGCAGAATTTAATCAGCAGTTAGAATGACAATAAAAATATTTACGTTTCTTTAACTGTAAAGTTTTTAACTTTTAAAATAAAGTGAAAACGCAGCTGTGTAGCTTTTACACAGTGAAGTTAACTTCGCTTTGATATGTTCTTTTGAATGCAAATTCAACCAATTTGTCGATGTTAACGCTTAACTGTTCCTCCAGTTCAGGAAGGCCACTCTGCAACCAAATTCTGTAATTAGCTAATTAAAAGATAATTACTATGGCTTAAAAAGGCTGCTAAAAAACCATCTACAAGCCCATAAAATGCTCCGAGGAGAACTCAGTAATGTAGTTGTGGTGGGATCTGCATCCCACTTTTATCTTGTTCAGGGTCACGGGGAAACTGGAGCCTGAAACTGCATTTCCTCTGAGTTGATGAAGAAAACACCTTCCTCCAGAAGTTTTCTTTTTCTGCTACTGTTCTGATAGATGTAGTTTCTTGAGCAGGTCTGCTCTGCAGGCCTCATTGAGGAGAAAAAGCAGCAGATGAACGTAGAAACGTACAATCTGACTTGTGAAACAGAGACGCCCAAGAGAGTGAGGCTATTTTCAGCCTGCAATTAGACAGCAGGAGCAGACAGTTAGTTAGTAGCTTGTAGCTAAATGGTAATGTTAGATAAATCTTCTTCCTGACAGCAAGTTAAGCGGGAAAATGTTTCTTGTTAGATGAGATTTTAATTGTGTAGTGGTTGACACTAAAGCCTACCATCTAGAGGGTAGTGGTTCAAATCCCAGCTGGAGCACTTTTTTTTGGATCTCAAATGCTCAAACTCAAAGATTTGGGTGCAAAAAACTATAATAAAATTAGCTAAAACATGTCTGTGCTGAAACAAGTGGCACAAAAAAGGGTTTTTAAAGCATAATAGCTGACAATAAAACTAAAAAATGTGGACCTAAACAGACAGAGGGGCAATTAACTGAGAGAAACAGCTGTGGGGGATTGAAGCCTGGTGTGATAGTGACTGGGGGTTTGTTCCAAACAAGCCAAAGTATCCACCAAACCAGCAGATTATGTCTTTTTGGGGGGAAATTTGCATGCTTCCTTGCACATGGATCCATGAATTTTCTCAAAAAGACAACAGTCTGAGGATCGAATCTGTTTGAGTTTAGAATTAAGGTGAGTTCACCAGCCTCGTCAGGCGTGTAGTCAATTCAATTTTACAAAATAAATAACCACAGTTACTAAATCTAGTGAACAGAATGTGAGTTTTTATAAACTTCATAAATCATTTATTTTGCAATACAATTTGTGCCAAAATGAGGATGTGGCCTTTTACTTGACAAATGTTTGTTGGATTTCGAGGAAACTTATTATTGAAAACATTGATTGTGTGTGTTACTGCTCTGAAATGTGCTGTTTATTAGGAATCCAGGAGACTTGTGGTCAGTCTAAGGCGCAACTGAACATTACCCAGTATTGGGTAAATTACTTTTAAAGAGTAATTATCGCAAACGGGCAGATATCTGGATCCAAGAGTTGCAGGTTTATTAGCTCAGGTGTGGAAACACAGCTGAAACTCCATAAAGCTAAATCGGGGTCAAGCAGGCAGGAGTCAAAACATGAGCATGAGGCCATAAGAGATCAGGCGTTGGATAGAAGAGGACAGGTTTATATCGACAGGTAAACTGAGTCTGAGTCAAAGCAGGGTCAGGTAAACAGAAGATCAGGTGTAGAAAGAAATGAGTGGACAATGGGTGTGTTTGTCACGAGGTGAGTAGACAGATCCAACAGCCGAGCCAGACAGATGGGTAATAGTGAAGGTTTTATTTGCCTAGAACAACAAAACAAACAAAAGGAAGAAGACTGGCGGTGGAGGCAGGGAGCTAGTCTGATGGGAGCTTCACTGGAACCAGGAAGTGTCCGATTGGGATGAACAATAACCTGGCAGATTGAAAGAGCCAGGGAGAGGCCTTTCAAGGCTCGTAAATTAAGATGGGATGCAGGTGTGCATGGCCATCAGGTAGGGCAGGCCACGCCTCCTACCCCACGCCACTCTGGAAGCACAAACAGACAGAAACATAAGTACAAAAAACAACAATACCAAAACCAACAAAGGAAAGCCCCAAACCACATCAGTGTTTAAGATCATGCAGGTGGCGAACGCAGTGTAGATTTCCTGGATTTCAGTGCACGCTGAGTAGTTTTTTGCTGTGACATCACATATCAGTCATTATAAAAATAGCGCGAGAAAGGGGCGGGTGCAAGGCACCTACCTAGGCGAGCGCAGATGGAAATCTGGGACTGCGTTGAATGCAACCCACCTTGATGACAACAAAATAATCCACAACCAGAGTGAATCTGATCAGAAAGGATTGGTGCTGAATGAAAGAAATTTGAGTATTTTGTAACTTTTTCTGGAAAGTAGTAGTTATACCTTTGCTGCTTTTGTTCTCCAAGGCGACCTCTCTCGTGCACATGCTGGAGCTAAGATGCACCGGCTGCAGCCAATCACTGATGTAAAAATAAACAATATTTCAAATCATCTGTGGTTATATGTGTTATATTGCCTTTAAAAGTTAACTTTAATTTCAATTGCATTCATTTCTCTTGTAAAGTGCACATTAAATTAACCCAGTGGCTATTTTCCTCTGTTATCCACGGACAGATGTTAAAAATTAATGTAAAAAATGTAATAGAGAAGATCATACTAAGGGGGAGAGGGATATTAAAATTCATTTGATTGTTAAGGACAACTCCAATTTCCTGTTCTCGTTTAGTCTCGCTGCAGCTCAGTGTTCACCTCCGTCTCAGGCGTCTTTCTCCGTCCCTGCCTGGTCTCACCGATGATCAAGACGAGGCAAAAGTCATCTCAAACACACTTTATACTTCGCACTGATTCAGGCACTGGAGAGTGCTTAACCCTAGAACACTAAAGTTACACCATCACTTTAGCTGGATAATTTTTACCCGGTATAATATACCCAATAAAATATATTTCTCACAAAAAGTAGTTCAAAATATGACAACACATTATAAATGAGAGTAGATATTTTTTTAGTTTTAACTGTGGTTTATTTAACAAAATGGAAAATACATACAAAGGAAGATCCTAAAAACACGCTTGAAAATTAGGAATTTAAGAGGAAAAAAATCCTGAAAAAATAAATAATGATACTGGAGACTTGATCTTTGCTCCACTCATTCCTGAGACATAACTCTGGTACCATGACACAGAAAAATGCAACATAATGAAATTCATGCAAACACTTTTGCGTGGGTGAAAATCACCCAGCGACAGGGCTCTAGGCTAGGGTTAGATGTCATGTGGGTGATTGGCAAATGAGAGTCAGGTGTGTGGCATCCAGAAACTCTACGCTGGGGTTACTGGGAGATGTAGTGTGTTCAGTATTCTGGAGACAGAGAGACAGAGTGCTGACTCCTGACAGAGATTGATTACTTTACCTTAGTTGCTGGATGAAATTGCAATCATATTATTTTAATTATTCTCTAATTTAAAAAACTATTAAACACATGTTACTTTACTTATTTTTTTTTCACTCAGATAAACTTTCTCAAGGAAATAAAGCTAGCACAAACAAGATCCCCTTGTAAATTCCACAAAATAAAACCAGAAACTGCAAAAGGGCAATTGGGTTTTTTTGTACCACAATATTATTTTTAACCACATGAACATGATGTAAAGATACATTGTATAGTACATAGCATATCGACAGGTTGCTTCATGACACTACATCAGTGGAAAGCAGTTTATTTCTAGGACAAAACTTGCTTTTAGCTGAAATGTTTTAAATTTTGTTTTAAAAAATTTGAATTAATTCAAATATCTTCCAGCTGCTGAATGTCCGTACGAAGTCGTCCAAATTTACACTCTCTTCATCTGACTTTGATCAATCTTCAACTCTGCATTAGTGCACTTACGAGGACGCATTAACTCTATTTTTTTTAATTAATATCTGTTTTGTTTAATTTAATCAAAATACAGTGTCAGAGCCAACTGTTGGCTCAAAAATAATTTGTTTTATCAGTCATGGATGGTTTCAGTGAACCAAAATGTAAGCAATTAAGTAATAATGGTTTCCGTAGTCTCGTAATTGTAATTTTAACTAGAAAAGGGGCATTACCTACGATAAGCTCAAGCCGTTCGCTGAAGATGCTAAACCAAATAAGTTCAAATGCTAAATAATGTCCTGAACGTGCTGAACGTTTTGATACCAAACTTGCATAATTTGCAGAAATTGCACAAAGAATTTGAACAATTTCTTGAAAATGACAAAAATTGCATAAAATTTTAAAAAGCATAAATGATACTTTGAAGAATTATTTTGAAAAATTTGCAAGAACTGTATACAATTTTAAAACCTGTAAAACTTAACACTGAAAGTACAAGCATGAAGGTCCTGAACGTGCTGAACGTTTTGATACCAATATGGCATAGGTTTTGAAGTGCACTGGAAATTTGAAGGATTTCTTGAAAAAAAAATCCCATAAATTGCATAAAATTAAAAAAAAAATGTATGAATACCAAAAATACAAGCAGTAATGTCCTGAAAGTGCTGAATGTTTTAACACCAAGATTGCAGAAATTGCTGAAAGTGTGAATACGTTTTACATGTCAACATGTGGAAACCAAAATAAAAAATAAGAGAAACAGGATCATAATAGTGTGAATACTGACTCAGCATTCAAACTATTACCAAAATTTGAACTGGAATTTTCTATTTTACTTCATTCCTGAAAAAAGAATTTAAATACAGTAATTTGTTATTTTGTAATGAATTACGTCCTACAATAGCAACACCCATGCTGTCTAATCAGAGCCTTGATATGACACACCTGTGCGGTGGGAGGAATTATCTCAGCAAAGGAAAATTGTTCATGATCATATATTTACACAGATTAGTGGACAATAATTGAGAGAAATTGTTATTTCGTGCATGTAGAAAATGTTTCAGATATCTCCGTTCATGTCATAACAAATAAGATAAAAAATAAAAGATATGCATTTTTTTTTTTACTTAAACATAAATGTTGATACACAGGCTTACTATTGTTAAAATTTGAAGAATTTCTCCCCTAAACGCCTTTGATGAAGAAAATATGAAAAATAATAGGATTTAATTTGACCTTTAATGAACAAAAAATACATTTGAATACAAACTTTAATTAATTTTCTCATTCTGTAAAATTAAAGAAATACAAAATGAAAGGAAAAGGAGCAGAAATAAGTAAACATATAATATCTGTTCCCAGCGCTAAATAAAAAAAATTAAAAAAATCAAAGTACATCAAACAAAGATAATTAATTTTAATGTTTATATTTCCACTGATGTTTGTTAGCTCTAAGATTTTTATCTTCATATCTATTCTCTTATCTCTTTGTATGAGTTAACTTATGACTTCATCCCAAATGTGAAAATAAATGTGGACCATGTCATGATGTCGCTCATGTGTGGCCACATTTCAGTCTGTTTAGTTATAGTTAATTCTGCTATCAAGTTAATGAAACACAACCAAAAAACATATATAAAACTATATATTGCATTCCTGCTCAGTCCGATGACTTCCTGCTGGCTTCAGAGGATAAAATGATGGTGCAGGTTGCCATAGTGACAATCCAAATTTGTCCTTGTGTGAGTGTTAATGCCAGCAAGGTTATCTAGTGTCACACTGTGTCTGTGGCAGTTGTCATGGCTCAGCAAAATGGCTGTTAAGTGTTGTGCCTACATCTGCTGCTGCCAGCGGGGGTCCGAGCTGCTGTGGAGAAATTTCTGGCTGAGTTTTTTATCATACTCTCTGGAGCAAAATGAATTCAGAGATTTGCCAATTTCTGGCTGAATGGGAACAAAAACTGATTTGTGGTTTGAAACTTCACTGTAAAATCCACCAAAATGAACTAAAAACGTCATAATTTGCTTTTAGTTTAATGAAATGGTTGTTCATCTAGTTAATGTTGACTTGTTCCATGGTGGTCTCACAAACTTCAAGAGTTTTTGCTAATTTCGAGCATTTTTTCCACACTTCTTTCTCAATTCACTTCTTTAAAGCTCAGAGCAAAATTAGTTTTCAAAATGGCACGAAGCAAATTTATCAAGGATCTCTAGCGGCACAGAAACACACAAACTCACACTCTACCATTTCGCTGCAGGGCAAATTTTCTCCCACCAACATTTACGCCTCTTCCTGCATCTCCCACAGGCCGCGTCCCCTGCAGGCGCATCCAAATCATCCCCAGAAATGATCTATAAATGTGCGATCGCCTCATTTGCGCCTGTGTTTATGAGAAAAAAACGGAAAAGATTACAGCTGTCTGACATTTCAAAACTGCTATGCTTCTGCTCTTAAAGCATAAAAAAACCCATCAGGGATTTATTCTCAACAAAAAATGATTATTTAAAAAAAAAATCTTTGGTTGTTTGTATTTAGACTTTATTAAAGAGATAGATAGATGCAGGAGGTCTATAAAAGCAAGATGTATGCTTCAAAAATCTTACCTTGTATATTTACATGATTTTGCTGTCAATCAAACTGTTTTCCTTAGTTAGAGAGCTATTGACTTAACTGAAACATTTCTCAGACGTTACATTATTTATTTGTAAAAGATACATTTCAAATTGACATTTGACATTTTATTCTGAAAAATTTCCAAAATTAGCCAAAAAAATTAAACAACTTGTAATAGGCCAACTTATTTTTTGGCAAACCCTTTGTTCTGTTAGTAGATTAATTTGACTTTTTGGAGTGAATCTCTCCAATATTTAGTTGTTTTTTTTTTGTTTTTTTTAAGTGTGTAGTTATTGTGACTCATGTCAAGTGAAATAAATAATTTGATTAGAAATTAAATAATTATAATATACTCTGATTTGGATTTGCAAATTTATCTCTCATGAAGAACCTCTCCAGGTTTGCAGGACTCTCTGCCTTTAGATGTTTATCAAACTTAAAAAGTCTGAATCTGAATCGAGCGCTCTCGCCTCACAGTAAGTCCAAAAAAGTCCTACAACAGTCCAAAAAAGTGCATCTTTTTGGAGTCGTGAACCAAACAGATGAGCCCCCTGCCTTTGCCTGACAGTGGCGAGGACAGGCTCCAGCATCCTAATGACCCCCCCACAAAAGAAATAAAGCAGATCTAGAAAATTGATGAATTTGAAAGAAGAAATACATAAGAAATGAAGGGTAAATTTATCTTTTTTTTAAAAAAAAAAGATCTTTCAAGATGGATGGATGGATGGATGGATGGATGGATGGATGGATGGATGGATGGATGGATGGATGGATGGATGGATGGATGGCTTGTTTGTTGTGATGATATTAATCACAGAGCTAAAAATCCTCACATTATTATTTACCCAGTCCGATCATCTTTTGATTTATTTCCAATATGTTCCCAGTAGTCTATTAATTCAAGTTTAAATTTAAAATTTGTGTTCTTCTACAGGTCATATTTTCTGCGGAGCGACACGAGTTAATCAGAATTTTCCCTCTGAGTCTGGGCGGGACCGTTGCCGTGGAGCAACAATCCCTCCCTTCCCCTCTCCGCATGGAGCTTGTGGCCAGGGTATTTTCTAAGTCACAAATAAAAAAAAAACATTCATGATTTGAATAAAAAAATACAAAAAAATGTGATTTTTAGCTTAATTTTCTTTGTACATGTCTCTATCATCAAAAATATGCCGCAAGAGCATATTAAAAACACCTTTCTTGAACCAGATGAAGAAACCATGCCCTTTGTTCATCAATATATGAAGCTAAAAAAGGCTCATTTTCAGCTGTAGAGGTGGAAATATCCTGTTTAACTATAATTCAACGTCACATGTTGTGGTAAAATAAAGGTAAAGTCAAAGTCTTTGGATAAAAACGGTTTAAACTGCGTTTCAAATGTGTTGCAGTCTTCTTGACCTCTGACCTGAACTTTTTAACCGCTCAGACTTCACGCGAGTGTTTCGGAGCCTGCAATTGTCTGGAGCGAGGCGAATTCCCATTTGAACATCAAAGGGCGTTCGAGTATCGCCAAGTACTTTCATGCAGTGGGTGGGCGGGCCTACTGGAGTAGATGAGAGGTCATTGTCCCACTCCAGAGCACAAATACCTCGCCATCACTCAGACTCAAGAGGGTAATGACTGGCGCCAGTGCTTCCTTTACATTTGGAGGGACGATTTCAGATTTTCTGCCTGGTTAAAAGCGACACTGAGGGCACTTGATAAAAATATGTAACGTTGGCCTCCTCTTTGCTAAATGCTTCTCTCAATGTTGGTTGTTCTCTAAGGACTCTTCAATCGGATTTTGAACATTTTGGCTTTTCAAAAAGTGGTTAATTGAGGATTTAAACATTTTTGGACTTTCTTTTCTGCTTAACAACATCGAGAATTTTTCTTTTTACCTTTCATGGTGTTAGCTAACCCTGAAGGTCAGGATTTACATCCGTTTTTTTCTCCTCTGGACAAGAACATCCTGTAATTACAGTTATTTTTATCGGTTTGCAGGTGAGCAGAGGTGTTTACCTCACACTGCAGAACCCGGAGGGAAAGTCTTTTTTTATTTTTTGTTTGGCACCAGCTCTGCCTCCACTGAGAGGTCAGAGATCAAGATGAGCTAATTTAAGCAGCTTTTTTTTCTGGCCTTTCAGATGAAGGTCAAACTGCACTGCCTGAGCTTGGTGAATGTTCAAAATCCAGGTGGTTATTCTGAGTGGAGAAAAGAGTCTCGGTGGAAAAGACTGCAGCACTGATGGAGAGAAAGCCTGAAGTCAAGCAAATTTGGAGTCTCGAAAGCATAGGTGCATTCTGGGGGAAAAAAAAAAGTTTACTTATGGTGAAGAGAAATAAGTTTTAAAATCTTAAATTGATGGAAAGAACAAAAGCAGAGGCAGAAGACAAACTCTTAAATAAGATTTTAACTGGTGAGAAAACTGTAAAAAAAAAAACTGAAAGGGAAACTCCTGTGCAGACTTCAACTGACATAAAGATAGATCATTTATTTGTTTTGCAACATCTACAAAGACATTGTAACTTCTCTTTGGTCAGAGCATCACTCATTAAAAAAAAAAACAAAAAAAAGGAATTTACAGCTACTTAAGAAACAAAATACACCTTGTAAAGAGTGTCTTAAGTCATTAAAACTAATTTATTAAAAACTAATGAATAAAAAGTTAATTTTTTAGCAATTAAAAACCTTCCAATCATCTTTTGATCAATTTTAAAATAGATTTTTATAGCAAACTACAAAGAAATCAACACATATAATTTATAAGGAAAATGATAGTTAAGAATCATCTTTTGATTTTTAATATCAGTAATATGTAATAATTCAAAAGTAGTGTAAATATTTGAGTAGATAATAAAGGATATAATAATTATGGGTTTATATTATATGACTTAATATGTATTTGTATGGAATTATATTCAAAATAACAATGTTGTTTTACTGTGCTCCAAACCATAAATATTTCTAGCTGCAAGTTAAGAAAGGTAATATGTAGTGGGAAGAAAGATTGAGTTTTTAAAGGGCCTGTACCATGCAAAGTCTACTTAATGAGCTTTTAAGAGTATTACACGTTTATTCCTCACTATAAAGAACCCCAAGGCGAAATTTTGATCCGTTCACGCGCTTTTTGAGCATTTCTTTAAAAACTTGCGCTCCGAGCACCAGCCCCTTCCAATCTATGAAAACGAGGGGGTTTTCACAAGCTGATGTCAAAAAGTGAGAAAAGCCCCTTCCAGGAAGAATCAGGCTAACACTAACACACACTTCTTCTTAGCAAAGCTAGCTTTGTGAGCTCCCTGGCTCGTGCACAGTCATGCTGATGCCAGACGTCTTTGCTATTTGTGTTGTGATCCAGTGTAGCGAAAGAAATGATCATTCGATTTCGTGTTTAAACTTCGTGCAGGGGCATACATCAGAGAACATTCTGGTGAGGACATTTAAGGTGGATCGTAAACATGTCCAAGAACGGTGCAAACAGACCGGTGATGTTTGGAAAACGCTGCAGAAGATGCGTGTGTCTTCAGGAAAAAATCAGCATGAAAGTGAAAAGGATTTTTTGAGTTTGAGTTTATTCATTGTTTCAAGCATGGTCAGCTATAACATATTTCAATCAACATTAACGCATCACATAAATAAATAAGAGATCGAGCTGCCTTACTTTTTTAGTAAGAAAAGAATAAAAAATAAAACTAATATTCCATAAATAATTTATCCTTTGTTGTGCCAATGGTAACATCTTAACATTTATATGGATATAGTTTACTCTGAAAGACTTAAGAAAAGGATGGTACAGGCCCTTTAAGTTTCTTCCTCCCACTCTCTCTTGAACTATGTAAATCAGATATCATGTATAAATCATGATTTATGCATGAAATCTGCTGAATAATTGTACACAAGCTTGGAATAAACCACATGTATCAAATCCAAAGTGTTTCTGGTGGTCTTTTAATTATGATTATGCAGTTATTAGCCAGAATAACAAAAACAAATAAAAATAGTTGTTTTTCTGCAGAGAAGCAGTAGTTCATTGGAAATTCACCTCTAAGACGTGGACAGGACTGTTGTGGCACCCACTCACCACCCCTCCAAAATGTCTAGTTTATGTCTTATTTTTTTTAAAGAAAAAACTCTCCATCAAGGTTAATTTTATGCATTTTTTTCTATTTTTTGAAGACATTTTTTGGAAATCTTCACGTTAGAGCCGTTGTCTTCACAGAAATGAATTTATTTGGTGAAATATTTAGTTTTTGTGACTGAACATCTAATTTGTGTCTGAATTCATGACCTGCACATTTTAAGTTTAATGCAGAAATACGTCTCAGCCCATTCCCGTGAGTCATTATCCTTCCTGAAAAGTCATGTCCCTCCCAAAAACATTCCAGTAATAATGGCTGCTCTTATGGCTTTGTGTTTTTTTCCAAGCTGACAAAAAAATAATTATATAAAAAATATATTGTAGATTAAATCTACACTATGTGGGACAACCAGACTACTGCAACCACATGGGGGCGCTCTCCAGTGTTTCTGAGTGCTGCTCTGAAATCTGGGTAAATGCAGAAGGTTTTGTCAAAAGCTCAATATCACATTTGCAAACCATAGAGAGATTTGTTCCAGCATCCATGAAGGCCCTTTGAGTCGTCCTGATCACTAAACGGACCTCATGTGAGCAAATGTAAGCTGTAATAGTAAATTTAGTTCAGAGAGAACATTTCTGCAGCAACTCAAAGTTGTCATGAATAATACATTAAGCTGCAAACATTCAAAAAAGCTTTAAAAACATTTAATTTAGCTGTAAAAACGGACTTTTAATCAAGGCTGTTAATAAACAATTGCTCCCATCTGAAACCAGCCTCTAGTGGTCATTGGAGGAACTGCAACAGTTCATTAAATTCAGGGAATAGAAGAGCGGAGGTTTGATTAAGACAAATTTATTCAAGTTTTTTTTTACTGCCAGAAGATGTTTAATACTGTTTTATTTGATAAATTTTATGTTTGTTTTTTTTTAAACTATTTATGTGTTTATTTACTGTCATCAAATGTTTGTTCCTGTTTTCAAATATCTAGTTGGTGTCTTTTCTGATTGCCATCAGATGTTTGTTTCTGTTGTAAAATGTATAGTTATTTTTATTTTTTTGGTAAAATCCCCAACATTCAGGTTACTTTCATGCAGTTTTTACTGTTTGCGTGTCGAGGAAGATAAATATTCAAAAAAGGATCTCAGCTGCAGCAAAAGCTCCCTTCCCTGGTGTGTCAGTTGGTCTCAGTTTGCGTGTCTCTGCAGCTGCATTTGTCTGCGCGCAGTCAAATATGTCACATTGATCTTTTTTTAGGGGTGTTAGAGCTGCCGTGATTCTCTAACAGCTTGACTTGTGGTTCTGAATCATTAGCTCCCTGCGCTGCCACAATGAGCCTCATCAATTGTAACCCGCTCCCCAGTGGAAACGGCTCTGTTCTCCCTACCTGGCCGCTCTGGCTGTCTGCTTTGAAACCTGGTTGTGTTTATTACACAGAAAAACAAAGAAGGACAGCTATGATCACCCAATAGTTCACATAAAAAAATATTTTGAAACATGTTGAACTCACATATACAGGTTTGAAAAGTAAAAGCATGTATAGAAAAGCATGCATATTTTATGAAAAATAAAGACATTTCCTTTCATTTTTCTCTTAATATGTGAAAAAAAAGGCTGATGAAAGACTGCTAATGGAGCTTGAAATGCAAATAAACACAACATTATTAATTTAAGTGTTTTTATATCTGGTGTTTAATTTAAAAAAAATGCAAAAAGGCATAATATGATAAATAAATAAATAACTTCCCCCGTATTTCAAAGTTTGAACTCATGCGAGGATGCAAACAATGTGTTGGGAAGAACTTGATGGAGGTGATAATTAATGATTGATACCTGAAGATTAGAATAGAATGTGTGATGAGAAAAACTAATTTACAAGTTTACTTTATTTATTTTTTATGCATACAGACATAGAACTAGTAGATTATTCTTTAAGTGAACTAAAACTACTGAAAATAGATGTTTATATTTAAATCCTGAAAGCAGCTCTGCATTAAAACAAGACACAACATCAGAAAATATGTGGAAACATTTACCTTTTTAGGGCTGCACGGTGGCGCAGTGGTTAGCGCTCTTGCCTCACAGCAAGAAGGCCCCGGTTCAAATCCTGGCTGGGGGATCAGAAACACCAACTGGGACCTTTCTGTGTGTAGTTTGCATGTTCTCCCCGTGCATGCGTGGGTTCTCACCGGGGACTCCGGCTTCCTCCCACCATCCAAAAACATGCTTCATAGGTTAATTGGTTACTCTAAATTGCCCCTAGGTATGAATGTGTGAGTGACTGTGTGCACGAATGTGGCCCTGCGACAGACTGGCGAACTGTCCAGGGTAAACCCTGCCTTCGCCCATTAGCTGCCGGGATAGGCTCCGGCGACCCCGAAAGGGATAAAGCGGTATGGAAAATGAATGAATGAACATTTACCTTTTTAATGCTGCTAGGGCTGCATCATGGTGCAGTGGTTAACTCTTTCTCATCACAGTGAAAATGTGGTTCAAATCCCGGCTGGGTCTCTTCTGTGTGCATGTTCTCCTCGTGCACGTTTGGGTTTTCTCCAGTTTCCTCCCAGAGCCTGAAAACACGCTTCATAAGTTAATTGATGATTAATTGATGTCTGACTGTGTGTGTGACAGACGGGCAACCTGTTCAAGGTCTACCCCACCTTTGTTCAACAGCTGTTAGGATAGGCTCCAGCAACCCCATGACTTCAAAAAGGATTGAGCAGATTTAGAAATGGATGGATGGAAATGCTGCCACGACAAAAGAACTGTTTTCACTGTTTTCAAACTGACTTTATGATGGACTCTTCTTAAATTTAACAGCGAGATCCTGTTTTTTTGTTAAATAGAAAATCAGCGTATGTCATGTACACCTATTGGCACCAGATCAGTCAGTTGCTTTCCTTCCCGAATGCAGCACTCATTTTTTTTTCTTTTGGGTCATTGCTTTTATTCCGTGATCAGACCCCCCCCCCCCCCCCCACACACACACACACAAACACCACCACCATCAAAACTGTCGTCAATTTTAAACATTTAGCATATTTTTTCATTTCAAATCATATATACCTTTAATTAAACCCATAAATATGATACAGATCTAAAGCTACAGAGTTAAAGAAATAGTCTTTTCATCCATTTTATTCTTGCTTTAAGTGAAAGAAGAAAAAGAAAAACCCTTTTGTTTATCATTTTAAGTGTAATGACAATCTGCTCCTCTTATTTCCATCATAGTTTGTTTGTCAAAGCTCATCTTCTGTCTCATGACATGGCACCAAACTTTATGTTCTTTATTTTATTTGCATTTATTTGCGACGTAATTTTTTCATCAACCATTTGCAGCATTTCTTGTATATGCATCTGCATGTTTTTATGCACACTTGTGTATGTATATTGTGAGTTTTTAGTCAGAACAAATGATCTAATGTCAGGTGCTCCAGTTTTACTCATGGCTGTAACACAAAGACTGCACACTATTATCCGATCAGTCATGTTAGTCAGTTCCTGTTTGGTCAAAAGGTTTAGTTAAGTTTCAACACACGACTGAGACATTTAGTGATGATTGTTGGTCATTTGAAGGAGTGATGAAGATTTGTTTTCCGTAAAAATATTTTTACTCTTTACTTCCCTTTCTCTCTGTAATGTCGGGGTCCTGGGTCTCCCTGTGCCGGTCCCCAGCCTGGATAAAATACAGGGTTGTGTCAGGCGATCGGTGAAAGCTGATTCACTGTGGCGACCCCTGATGGGGGAACAGTAAACTGCTTCCTTTTTCTTTTCGCGTTCGGAAATAGGAGGAATAGATAATTCTTTCCAGAAACTGATCTAAATCATCTTCAACAATTTTAAATCAAAACTTACACCATCAAATGTAACTTTAGCTTTCAGCGCTTGTGTCAAGGATTGTGGTGGAGGACCCAAATGCAGGAGACCAGACTCGGTGGCAGAAACAAACATTTACTAAAACAACTTAAACAGGACAAACCCAGGAGACCAAACCAGTGCCGTAACAGAACGTAAAAGAGCAGATGACCTGACAATGAGAAACTGAAAACCAGACACTTAAATACACTGAGGTTGATTAACTAAATGAAGACAGCTGTGGATGATTAACCTGAATGTGGTGAGACTGACAGGGAAAACAGAACATGACAAAACTTAAGCACTAAATCATGACAGTTCGTTTTTATGATTCACACCATATTACCAAAAGTATTGTTTCACCCGTACAAATGATCAGAATCAGGTGTTCCAATCACCCGGTCTGGCCACAGGTGTATAAAATCAAGCAGTCAGACATGCAGACGGCTTTTATAGACATTTGTGATTGAATGTACCGCTTTCAGGAGTTCAGTGAAGTCCAGTTTAGAACTGTCATTGAATGTCACCCGTGCAAAAAATCCAGTCGGTAAATTTCCTGAATATTCCACAATAACTTTTAGCTCTCTCATAACAGAATTGAAGAGTTTGGGAACAACAACAACTCAGAAACCAAGAGGTAAACCTGTGGAGAGGGGTCAGCGGATGCTCTATTGCAATGATGTCTTTATGAAGAGTCAACAGAGCTCCAAACTTCATGTGACCTTCAGATTAACCCAAAACCAGTACGCAGAGAGCTTCATGGAACGGGTTTCTATGGCTGAGCAGCTGCATCCACGCAGCACATCACCAAGTGCAATGCAAAGCGCCGATGTTTGAAAGCACGCCGCCATCAGACTCTGGAGCAGTGGAGACGCCTTCTCTGGAGAGATGAATCACGCTTCTCCATCTGATGGAACAGTCTGGAATTGGAGGTTACAGGAGAACGGTACATTTCAGACTGCATTGTGCTGAGTGTGAAATTTGGTGGAGGAGGGATGATGGTGTGGGCTTGTTCTTCAGGAGTTGAGCTTGACCCCTTAGTTCCAGAATTAAACATTTTGGACAATTCCCTGCTCTTGTAGGAACAGTTTGGAGCAACCCATTCCTCTTCCAACATGATGGTGCACCAGAGCACAAGGTAAGGTCCATAAAGACACGGAGGAACGAGTCTGGTGTGGATAAACTTTCACCTGAACCCCATAGAACCCCTTTGGGATGAATTAGAGCTGAGACTGAGAGCCAGACCCTCTGCACAAACATCAGTGAGAGACCCGACCAATGCGCTTTTAGAAGAATGATCAAACATTCCTATTAACACACTCCTCAACCTTGTGGTTCCCTGAAGAGATGAAGCTGGAATAGCTGCACAAGGTGGACCAACATCATATTGAACGCTATGGGTTAGCCTTCAGTTCATATGTGAGTCAAGGCAGGTGAGCCAATACTTTTGGTAATATTGTGCAATTTTGACTTGTATTTTATCTTTGTTTTGTAGTTTTAATTTATTTAAACATTTTTTATGCATTATTAAAACAAGGACCATGCCATAACAATCCCATGATGCAACAGCTGATCTCCAGCATTTTTAGTCTTAAGTGCTTTTTCAGCATTTTTTTCTTGGCACATTTCTGTAGTTTAATCCTTTTTCAAAGATCCAATCAAAAGTAAATTGTTCTTTTTTTGGTGTTTTTAACATGTTCTTTAGGGACGTTTCAGTAAATTAATCTTAAAATGACATTTCTGAGTATTTTTGTGTTCAAATATTGTTGTAAATCAAGCACAAAAATGCTTCTTGAAAAATTGCTTATTAGTGTAAAAAAAAAGTGGGCAAGAGCCTCCGTGCTCTGAGCTCTCAGCAATGGTGAGGGGAAGTGGGGGCGGAGTCGCTCCCCCACCAATGGCCCCACCCACAACTTTAAAGGCAAATATTTAATAATTACTGCTGTACTGCAGAAAAATGACCTTTTCTTTGGCTAAAAATATGATTAAGCGAGTCTTAAAAAAAGCCTACAGTTATGGGATGTTTTCAGTGACTCAGCTTGTTCTTTGAATCATTTACCTGCATGATGTCTGGAATTGGAGCTGTAAGAGTTCTTTCAGCTCCTCGATACTTTCAGAAGCATCACATTCCTCTTTTTTTTTTTTCTTTCTAACACACTCAGTGATATGAGAAGAGGCACGAACTAGGTTATCACAGTCATTCTTCTGCAGGGCATTGTGCTTACAAAGCAGATAAACCTGTTTATACGATCAAACTGAAACAAAAACTTCTGATTCAACCCAAAGGAATAACTTAAACTTAAAAAAGACACATTAAGGCCAGCGCATCTTTCCCTAAAACTGTGTGTCTGACATCTTTAAGCATTTAACTGCTGTTGACTGTATCCTATTACAGCCTCTCAGTGCTGAGTGTGCTCACAACAAATGAGCAAACTGTAATCAAATGTCTAAAAAGACGAGAAACCAGAAAAAGAAAACGGAAAAAAAAGAAAATCTCTTGGACGAAAGCCCGCCCCCACAAAGAGCACGTGCATTACTCATCTCCCACAGAGCCGCCTTGCTCTAGTGTATTGTGGGAGGACCGAGGTGGGCGGCTGTGCAGAGGATTGGGAGCTGCGTTAAAGGGCCACATGACTTCAGCTTATGTGTAATACAGTAGCAAGGAGCTTCAGCTTTCACTGAAACCCGTGAGCGTGTGTTTCTGTGCGTGTGGGCCGTTCAAAACTAATCAGCAAAAAAAATCAGTGTGAGAAAACTCTGACATCTCATTCTCTTAAGATATGCCCACGCTTCACCTTCAGAGTCACACAAGTATGCATACACAAACACACACACACACACAAGTGAAGGTCTTGTGTTTGTCCCAGGTGCAGGGAAATCTGTGAAGCAGCATGTGGCTTGTCCCAGTTCCTCTGTTGTACCTGTGTGTGTGTGTGTGTGTGTGTGTGTGATTGCGTATTGCGACAAGATTGACCCATTTGAATCTTAATACAGGCTCACTAAAGAATAGCAGAAAGTAGTTCAACATGTAGGCTAAGCAGCAACTGACACCACCACAAGGTGGCCCATGGAGGACAGTGGAGGAAAGGTCAAAGGGCGGATGGTTAAAGCTAAAAGTTTAGCAAAGAGGGAGGAGTTTTCTAATTTACACAATCACGTGACTCTTGTTAAATACACTTTGAAGCAGCATCAGAAAAAAAAAGAGGATGGAGAAGGAGAGACAGGAAATGTTGAAGGTGGGAGCGCACATGTGAGGGCGCGCGCCCATGTGTGAGAGCCCGCAGGAGCAGGCGCGCGGCTCACAACTTCTTCCGCTCTGCGCCGCCGCCGCCGCGTCTCTCCCCCCGCGCGTCTTTCCCCGGGACACAGGCGGCTGGCGCGGGGAGATGTGAAGAAGCTAGAAGTATGGCATGCAAGGATGGTGTCTGCCCAGAAGAAGGAGATGGTGACAGCGACGCGCCCCGCTTGCATCGGGACCCTCGTCCACTTTTTCTTTTTGGCGACTTGGTGAGTGCCTCTGTCCGTGGTGCTGAAACCTCTAAAGTGGATGACCTACACCTCGCGCTCTCAGCTCAGAGCTTCTTTCTTTTTTTATTTTAGTGTGGAGAAAATCTGTGGACAGACACGAAGGGATGAAAAGACAAACTCGGAGAATTTTACTCGAATTTTGGACCGACTTCTGGACGGCTATGACAACAGGCTGCGACCTGGATTTGGAGGTATTTAGGGAAGCAATTGTGTTGCGCACCGGGAGAGCTGATACTGAAGAAGAGCGCCAACTCCGTGGCACTCTGGATACTTCAAGTTAAAACAAGGAACTGAATGCAATAAAATATCTAAATAGCATAAAAAATTACTTTGATAACTTGGAAGAATGTAAAAGCTGTAATTTGCGATTTTTTTAAGATAAAAATGAGAAATAAAACACATATGGCACCTTTAAATAAAATAATTTAAGTTGTGAATGACTAAAAAGCAAAAAAAATATTCTCTTTAGTGTCACATTGGTGAGATTATCTCTCCCCCAGGAGATATAAGTATGTCATCACATCAATGTGGTGTTGTATGTGGGTGACTTTTACTAACACTGAGCGCGTCACAATACAATAGATGCTAAATTTCGTCCCTGATTTGAGAGTTTTCCGTCGACAGGCCTATATATGCGCTTTGAGCAGAGTTATGTAATCGAGTGTGTGTTGCAGGACAGCAGCTTAATGCACAGTTCAAGTGTTAAAAGTCTGGATTTGGCTGTCATTTATCATGCGTGCCGCCTGTTCATGTTAAGAACCAGCATTATTCCTGGAGAGGCACTTTGCTGGTGGTTTTCCGTGCTGAGCAGCCTGTCAAGAGAATTACACACGTGCAGGCACGCGCTTGTCATTGCAGTCTGCCTTGACAGTCATTCAGTGGAGGGAAAAAAATCTTTTAGGATGAGGTTTTGACACAGTTTAAGAATTGTGGGCACTGTTTTTGAAGAATCGAGCCAATGCATGTTTTTTGATGGTTTTACCCTGATGATTGACCACAATTTAAAGCAACATTTTAACGAAGAAAGTTGGATATTCAAAAAATGTTTTTAATGAGCAAAACTCATCTAAACAGAAACATAAACTTATTGAAAAAAACTTGTAAAAGTTCCTAAAACAGCATTTTTGTGTCAAATGAAAGCAAATGCAACTGGATCATTATGTAAGCTGTGGGCTACAAACTAGCTAAACACATTTGAACTCAATTCAGTTTCAAAGCTGCAGAGGATGAATGCCTCCAAAATTTGTCAGAGCTAAGCTTTGTAGCTTTAATTTTTACTGCATAAAACTGTGATGTCATGACAGTTTATTTTATTTATTTAGCACAAATCAAACATGCAACTTATAACAATAAAATTCAAAGAACAGAGGATACAATTGTACGTGGATTAAAAAAAATAATTAAAATGAATGTGCAGGCAGTGGAAGAAGCCAAAAGGCTTTTAAAAAACACCCCTGGATAAAAGATGAAAGAAAAAAAGGTATAAATAGAAAATGACTATAAAAAGACAAGAAAAAAATGATATATATATATATATATATATATATAACAGTATAAGCAAAACAGATATTTTTTTCATCTTACTCTAAATGATTGGGAATCTAAGCAACTATTAACAACCCAAACAACAGTTAACAACTATAATCAAGAAAAGTAAAAAAATGACAGTTTCATTGAACTTATGATTGTTCAGAACCAGTCATTTTTATATATATTTGTTTAGTTGAAAACGCATGAATATTGAGTTAAACAGTTTTCCGCCATATTTTATGCTTTCAAGTACATGTAAATGTACTTACTAATATTTTAACAATGACTATGTGTAAAATGTAATTCATTTTTCCTTGTAAATCATCCAATGCCAATAAAACAAAATGAAAAAAAAAATTTTAATACGCATAATTGTCAAAACTATAAATTAGACTATAATTTGTTGTAAAGCACACGACGTATAACCATTTAATTTGCTCATAAATTAATCTATGAATATATTTCATTCTATAGTAATAAGAATTTTACCAGAGAAGAACTGAAAAAATAAATTATATTTTTTTTAATCGTAAGATTGTTAAAAGTAAAACTTTTATTTTGTTAGAGATATTGTGGAAACCCAAGGCACCAGCATTTTACTGTTAAATTAACTTTTTTTTACAGTGTAGTTCTTTATTTATTTTTTTTAACTGAAAAGTTAGCATTTTCTGAGTTTAACTGATTTTCAAGTCACCGAGTGAAGAAAACGAACGAGTGATATCTCAATGTTAATTAAGCCACAGTGCAGTGGAAGGTGTAGAAGATGAATAAAAGTGGACCAAAAATTGAGCCCTGAGGTACGCCACATGTAACATTTATCCACTTTTAAGTGTTTTTCTTCTTTCGCTTAAAAAAATGACAAAAAGGAGTGAAATGTTATGAAACCTGAGGGGATTCAGTGTAGCTGGTACTTAGCATGTGCAGTTTTTAGATGTGTCAGGGCCAATCTTGTTCTTGGCTTGGATTTGTACCTGGTTAACGTTTGTTTTGTGCATATTTCTGTTTTATTGCACCGTAGCCTGTAATTTAGTGAACTATTGTTAGTGAAGCCGATTATTGAAATATACATAATGTACATTTTACATATATTAGTATTCTGTAGGTACCCCTCGAGTTTAAAGACTGCATTTTATACAAGAAAGGCAAAGAGACGTTAAACATTTTTGTAACAATTGAGTTTGTGGCCCCCTCTTAACAAATGGACGTAATTTTGACATTTTCTCGTGACTAACATACTATTCTGAAAAAAGAGATCCTAAGCTACATCCATGCTAATTTGCTGTTTGTACCACAAAATACACAATTTGTCTGAATATCAACTTTAATGGGTCCGCTATGTGGAGTTTATATGAGTGTAACATGTTATTTTTTGGAGACAAAATGTCATCTTTTTTATCACTTTATTTTGTTACGCTGAAACAACACATAATTTGCAATTTTTTTTTTATTGCTTTAATGTCTCACTCTGATTTATTTTTTGCTCTATTTTTAAAGCGTTCTCAATGGCTTTTAAATAAACAAAAACCAAACAAAACTGTTCTTTTTAGAACATATATCCTCCAGAGCAGCAGCAGTTCATTAGAAATTTGTCTCTTAGTTGAGCAGCTCAGGACCATTGGCGTGGTATAACCCCGCCCCCTTACCATCACCCGTAACTGAGAACTCTTCTGTTTACATGCTCTCCTGCAAACTTACACCATGACAAAAAATGAACATGTCAAAAACACTTTTTTTTATCAGAGTGGGTTTTTAATCTTTAATCTATCTGTGTGCAATATTTGCCACACTAGATCTAAAAATCATCCCCTTTAATAAATGTCGACATGAAGCCAAAAGTCTGTTTTACCTGAAAAATATTCTCAAATCACAAAAGGTTGACTAAAAGCAGGTTCACTGCTCCAGATTTGGAAAAATGCTTTTAACTAAATCTGGATGGTAGAGAGCTTCCGAAACCCATTAATGATTTTAATTCTAAATCATTATCTTTAAACTGTCAAAAGTAAAGTGCTTTTCTTTCTGAATCTGCCAGAAACTCAATATTCAAAGGAGGCAGTGGTTTTAGTTGTGACAGGTCTTGTCTGGGTTTTTTTTGGACTCAACAGGTCCCGTGACTGAAGTCAAGACTGATATTTATGTGACAAGTTTTGGGCCCGTCTCAGATGTTGAAATGGTGCGTATTTTTTCAAACATCACAGTTACAGTTGTTGTACTTTCAATGTTTTTAAAAAGCTGCAGAAGAAAACCATTTTTATGCTTGTGATCAGAAAAAAAACCCTTCAAATTAAGACATAATTTGATTTTCTTTCTGGTTCCAGGAATACACAATGGATGTGTTTTTCCGTCAGATGTGGATAGACCGCCGGCTGATGTACGAGGGTCCGATGGAGATCCTGAGGCTGAACAACCTGATGGTGACTAAGGTGTGGACGCCCGATACGTTCTTCAGGAATGGCAAGAGGTCAGTCGCTCACAACATGACGGCGCCCAACAAGCTGTTCCGCATCATGAAGAACGGCACCATCCTTTACACCATGAGGTATACATGCTTCAATCAAGGAATTTTCAATATGATATTCCACATGATGGATTTAAGCTGTTGGTTTTTCATGCTAAGATAGCAGGAACGACAGACTTTGTTTGTTGTGAGGCAATAAGAGAGATTTCTTATTTAATCAAAGCCAGGCTCTCGTTGTAAACAGTAGAAAGCTGTGAGGGAAAAGTTTTTTGAAGCACTGCTAAACTTACAATCAAAAACAGCATTTTAAGAGAAACGATTTTTCAAGGACAATTTTATTTCCAGTTTAGCTGCAAAGTGCAAGCTTTAAAAACCTTGGAGATGTTTCCATCTCCTCTAGTTAGCTTTGCAGTCACTAAAGTGTTTCTTTTCTTGTTTTTTCTGTAATTGTGTGAATGTTTCTTAATGGGATGAATCGTCTCTGCTCTCCTTCAGGTTAACCATCAGTGCAGAGTGTCCCATGAAGCTCGTGGATTTCCCCATGGATGCACATGCATGTCCTCTCAAGTTTGGGAGCTGTAAGTTATTGAATTTTATAAAAACTGACCACAGAGTAAAAATATTTATATATCTTTGTAGATCAGTAACAAGTCACATAAAGGAAAGATTTGATCCTATTGATTCAGAGTTAAATAGCCAAAAATGCCAAAATTATTTGATTATTTCCATGTTTTGAATCTGTTTTGTCCCTTTTTTGGGGTCACGTGCCATAATTTCATCATTTTTTTTAAGAACCAGAAATAGTTGAACTACAATGATCATTTCCCTTGAGTTTCTGTTGCTGCAATATGTAGAGCATTCACTTAGGAAGTGCTTTTGTTGTTTTTAACATGCTCTTGTGGCATTTTTCTCATAATAGAGAAAATTCAGCACAAAATTGCGTTTCTAATTATTTCTGCATTCACATTGTTGTAAATCAGGAGCAAAATAAGAAGGCCACAAGATCCAATATTGTTCACAAGTTTTGTCGCACTCGATCATGTAAACACAAGGATGATGGGAAGGGAAGGCTTGGGTGTCGAAATCCAGGCCTCAAAGGTCAGCCTCCTGCTGGTATTCCAGAAACCCCGCCTTATCTGCTGTTGATTACCTGGATCAGGTGCAATTAGCCAATTAGGAGCTTCACTATCAGGTTGGTTAAAAACCTGTAGGACGTCAGCTCACGAAGCCTGGATTTAGGCACTCTTTAGTTTATGATATGCTGTATATAAATGGAAAATATTTTATATTTTATTTTGTTATAATAAATAATAAAATGCTTCCATTCTAAAAGACAAACTGTTTTTTTTTAAGAAAATGTACTGAGATAAAATGTCTTAAATGACTGGATTCCTTTTGTTAACAGATTAATGGACTAACAGTGACTTTCTGCTCAGCAAATAGTCGGTTTTATGAAAAAAATAACATTCAAAGTTGGTTAGTTTTGTTTTTCAATCCCGTCTTTTTTTGCTGCCTATAACAAAAACTGTCCTTTTATTTCAAGATTATTTATAGGTCAGAAAATCAATTTGGCTTTAATTCTATGCAGCAATCTTCCAAAATGATGAGAGTTGAGTCATGTGACTTTTTCTTTGTTTTAGTTCTGAAGTGAATTGTGAACAAGACAGCTTCAGGGAGTGACTGAACTCTAAATAATGAAGAGATTTGTTCCTTATTTTGAACAATGAAGCTCCAACTCAGCATCTGTGTTTATGGCGCCAACTGGTCAGCAGAAATGACTCAAATAAAGGAACGGAGCAGCTTCGTCTTATCTGACGGAAGAAGCGACTCGGAGATTAAATCTGAAAGAGGAAAGAAAGAAAGTTTGTCTCGTGACAGCCGCCCGGTCCGTTGTCGGTTGGTGACAATGCAGAGGACGAATTCTCCTTCTCAGTTAGTGTCATGCCTCTCTCCTCTCCTCTCGTTTTTGTCCTTCTCCATCCTCCTCATTGTCACTGTTCGCCTGCAGTCACAGGGAAAAAAAAAGGGAATCACGGATCTGATGGAGCCTGAAGCAAAGGGAAGGTCAGACTCTCTTCTTCTGTCTCAGGACAGCACAGACCTGTGCACCCCCCCCCCCCCCCCCCCCCCCTCAGTGCTGTGTGTGTGATCATTTTCTTGCCGTCTGCCCTGAGTTTCCATTTTCTCTCTCTTCTCCCCGTCTCCTTTTTTCGGCTTTCCATCTGGACTTGTATGCATAGGCAGTGCGTTCCACCCCATGACACATCGGAGTCATTTCATTTGGTGGAACAGTTGGTGTACTGCCGATGTGGAGTCCCATAGGGAGTGGCAGGCAAAGACAACTGCCGTTTTGTTTTGCATCCACAGACCGGTCGTCATCGCCAGTCCTTTTTTTTTTTAATAAACCAGCAGCAAACAAGAGGCAGACTGCTTCTTGATTCCATATAGACATTTAAAACTGTTATTCAAGGAGGCCCAGCTTTATTTCGGAAGCACTTTTCAATTTAAATGCTTTAAACAGGCTTTGAAGAGCCAATATGTGGAAGAGTTTGTCACATTTTCTTGGCTCTGGTGTAGTTTTGGATCCACACCTGTTTGGTAATCATAAAGCTGACCATCAGGGAGGGCCTGTCTGAGGAGAAAGTGCAGAGAATCTGTTACTTCAGTTTTAAGATCAGGCAGCATGGTGTTGCAGGCAGGTATGAAACCCCTGATGCTACTTTTACACCAGGTGTGCTCTTAAAGAATAATGGTGTTCATACTGGGCTGCCGCCACTTGAAACTAACTTATCCACCACCAACAGCTGGAAGAGGCTTGGTGCCAAATGTCCAAATGGTGAAAATCTTGTGAATATTGCTTTAGGCTTATTCTTCCACTTTTTTATTCTGACACATGAAAGCCTTGGTGTCAAAAATCCATAATTATGAATTTCGCCAATCAATTCCACAATTAAAGGGACGCTACCCAAACGTCACTACTGAATCTGAGTCCATGACCGGTTCACATTTCAAGGTGTGTTCAGACTTCCAAAGCAATGCATGAATGCGCCAGTTTTGAACACGTAAGCCCAAAATACAAATATGCACATTTGCATAGACTTTTTATTGAAAGGGATCACTTGAGGTGCGTTGCTGAGGTCAGTATGACTGTAAAATCAGAGGTGAGGAGGAGGCAGGCCTTGTATTTGTTTGATTCCATTGTAGCATTGCCAGTGCGGCATCCAGTGGACAAAAATAAATAAATAATTATTAGAATACTGATATGAATAAAGTAGAACAAATAGAATACAATAGTAAATGGAAATCTTTTTTTTTTTTCATTTCAATATGTAGTGGTACATCCTGTCATGTGTTTCTTGTTTTGAAGACCCACTCCAATGAAAATGGTGTTTTTGACAAGATGTTATGGCATTTTTCTGATGATTGAGGACAAAACATTAGGAAAATTAAGCTGAAAATTGCATTTTTAAATCATTGTGAACCAGAAGCAGATGAAAATAAATGAATAATTTGTAGACAAATGAAGCGTGTATGTCCTCGATCGAGCTGGAATCCGGCTAAATACTGTACGGTTGGAAATCTCAGATGTTGCTCGCCATTTTTGTTGTACCTGTAATGTTAGGTTAGGGTTGTGAGGGGCTGTAAGATAGTGGGAAAGAACATAAATTAGCAACATGAAGGAAGAGTGGGGATGGGGTTGCTCCGTGCCACTGGACCCACCCATAAAGAGGTAGTGAATTTGTAGTAAACTCCTGCCGCTTTGCTGAAAATATATCCTAGAAAATGACTGTTTTTGAAAAATAATGTGGCTAAAAATGGCATAATTTTATTTAAAAGATCACTGGGAATGCTTTGATGGTCGGAGTGGGACTCAAAGACTTGAGGTCAAACAGTTATGGTTGGAGCACCAATACTTTTTGTTCTTGCGTATATAAGAACTTTAGACTGTTTATTTTTGAGTTTTTGACCAATCAGGGACATGTTTTTGTGTATATATGTATCTCTGATCACAGTTTTTGTCTTTTCTTTCTGTGCTGGCAGATGCTTATCCCAAAACCGAGATGATCTACACCTGGACAAAAGGGCCTCAACATTCGGTGGAGGTTCCTCCAGAGTCCTCCAGTCTGGTTCAGTATGATCTCACTGGCCAAACGGTCTCCAGTGAAACAATCAAATCCATTACAGGTGAGTCGCTTTAGCATTTGAGATGTTTTCCAGGTTACGCACAAATGTGTGCACTTTGTAAAATGTGTTGCTTTCTTTTAAGTATTCTAAAGGTCATTTTAAAACGTGTGTGTCAGTCAGGAGCATGAAGTCAGTAAGCCAGTTCATGAAAAGGATCACAAATCCGTTTTTACAAATTCAAATGTGAAACTTGTTCGTTTTATTCAAAACAACAAAATCCCTGAATTGCAAAGAAATAATCGTCTTGATTCAGTTCTTCGCTAATCAAACTTCTTCACTCCTGCAGGTGAATACGTGGTGATGACGGTCTACTTCCACTTGAAACGTAAAATGGGCTACTTCATGATTCAGACATATATCCCCTGCATAATGACAGTAATCCTCTCCCAAGTGTCCTTCTGGATAAATAAAGAATCCGTCCCGGCGCGCACGGTTTTCGGTACGTACACGTCATGCACCCCTCGCCCTGCACAGCCTGTCTGCTGCGCTCATGTTGACGCCTGCATGGCAACAGAGCAGCCAGTGCTGGAGTGTCATCACAGCTGCTACCACACTGATGCACCTGTGTTGTCCTGCTGGTTATGGAGCGATGCAAACGGTTTTAACTGTGAAGCATCCAAACAAAAACACACTTCTGAGAAAAGTATCTTATGAATTATACATTTATGATATGTATTTAAACATCTTTGTAACACTTTATTTTATTATTACAGCAATACAGGGTTTTTACGTAGTATTTGCAAGGTATTTTTGTACTTTCCAGCACTTGCATAGTGTGTATTTAATTATAATATGGTTTCTAGCGTGTAGTTTTGAAGCATACAATATGTTAACAAGTAAATTCAAAGTATTTTGATTCAATAAAACTCAGTCACACAGAGGGCCAAAATTAACAAAACACTTCAGGTCGCGGGCCGAACAGAGTAAACGCTCATTGAACACATTAAAAATACATTTTTTCTTTAAAAACATACATTGTCTTAACATAACTATGAATAAAACAGGCCGGAAAATTATTCTAGAATACATCAACTTAAACCTTAAATAACTTTCAACGTTTTACTCTCCGTAAAAATATATTTTGTCAAAATTGCACAAGGTAGAAATAAGCGCAAGATAATGTTGTTGCCATTAATGACAACAAAATAAAATGATCGGGGGGGGCCGGATGTAATTACCAGGTGGGTCAGATGTGGCCCCGGGCCTCGACTTTGACATCCAGTGTGTACAGTATAAATACCCTGTAATATTTCCAGTCGGTACCATATAAGTATGAACCAAAAAGTGCCACATAAATACACAAGTAGCATGTAAAGCACCCTGGAGGTACAAAAAGTACTTTGTAAACAATACTACTAAAAGTACTGTACTGTAAAATGAAGCGTTATTCATTTTTTAAATACACAGATTAAACATTACAAAATACACAAGTTTATTAAATATATTTAAAATATTGATTAATGAATTGCGCCCCCCCCCCCCACACACACACACAAAAGGTATTTTGTTGACATTATAATTGCTTTTAATCCTAATAAGATATATTTGCTCTTATATATCCAATACATATATTATCCCACCTTTATAGTGATTTTCACCTTTGTTTCCATAGTAACATAATCTTGTTCTTAATATCTTTTTAAAATACCTAATACTTTTGTCATTCCAACTACAGACAATTTATCAAGTATTTTTATATTTAGAACAATGTATGCATAACTACAAATACATCTATTTATGATAATAAGCAATGATACTGTCAAGAAGATAGAGTATCTTCTTTCATCTTTGTTTATTTTTCTAAAAAATGCATTAATTAACATCTGAAATTATTGCGTTTTTTATTTCTACTGTTCTGTTATTTACATGCTTGATAAAAGTTTTTAGGACTGTGACACTAAATCACTTTGGTCCTTCTAAGGAGATAGAAAAGTGTTCTATAGGTACCTGCCATATAGACCATTTACCACTTTATAAATATCATATAGTTTCCACACGGCATACATTTTACATTTGCTGTAACTCTCTGATCAAAGCGTCTCCTTTTCCCCTTTTAGCTATAATAAAAAGTGAGCTAAATGGCTTCAGCATTGAGTGAAATGCTCTCAGTATAACTGGAGTCAAACAAGCCGCCTGTTTAATGGTTTTTCTGTCAGAGGCCCCTTCTGCGGTCTCACCGGAGCCTGCTTGAGGAGCGTTCAGTGTCTGACCACGTGGTTTGTGTAAAGATGTGTTGTGACCCTCGCACAGTCTATTACAGCGGCAGAGGATCAGTGCCGCTCTCCTGCAGCGAGCTGTGTATCTGACAGTCCAGCTGCATGGCCTCTGCCCGAGAATCCGGCGTGACACGGCCGTCACAGCCGCCCAGCTATTGTCGCTTCAGTGGAAAATCTGAGGCAGCAAATTTCTGCTGTTATCCGCTGCTTTTGGATGTGTGTGTGTGAGGCTCTTCGGGATGAAACGGCGGCGGCCGCGGCGGCGGTGTTTGGATTTTCCCCGTCTTCCCTGCAGTCATTGTCTGCTTTGACTTCCTGCATGGATGACTCAACGGCAGTGACCTGCTTTGAGATTGGAGGAAGAAGTTTGTCTAAAGATATCAGAGAGAGTGGAGCGATCATTGACTGTGTACGAGAACTGGACCGAATGGCTCCTCCCACCTCACGTTCCAAACAGGAAGTACCCGCTGACTTCATGAAGCCAAAATCCCATAGATTCCTATTGACAAGCAAATAGTTTTACCAAATATTTCAAAGTATTAGTCACTTTGGAGTATAAGTTTCAGCAGCCAAAGCAAAAAGAATAAACAGGAAAAAGAAAATATTAGTCACAGTTTTTGGAAAAAAAATATTGAGAACAAACATTTAATCTTTTTTTTGCCAAATCCTAATAACAGAATAGATGACAATAATGGACTGAATATCTGCATGTTTTACTACCTTAATACACTGATGACTCAGTCCAATTGGAAACAAACCAGGACCACCTTAAAAGATGGGTCTGAGGGCGGTTTCTGGTGCAAGACCAGGGTCCGGTTGTTTGGATTGTCAGGGGGAAACGAACTCTGGTGCATGTGTCCAGTTTTAGCTTAATGAAAAAAGGAGGAGTCTAGTGTATTAGCGCAACAATTGTTAACATAACGATAGCATGCTAATAAGTCAACTAAACTCTTAAATACCTAAATCCATTGAATTTTTTATCTTTTGTGTAGCTTTGAAACAATTTTGCCAACCCCAGTTTGTGTTGCTGAGAGTTTCAAATCCTGATTCACACACCCCCACCTCTAACATTTATTACTCGGTCATTCTATTTGTCAGAATAACCATTCTTGCTCTGCTGCCTTTTTTTTTTTAACATGTTCCTTATCATTTAAAAAAAATATTTCTTAATTTTCTCAAGTTACAACTGACAAATTAGATCCAAGTGTGTGGTCTCACATCCAAAAGCCTTTAAATGACAGTGGTAGGGGTGTGGATGTCCAAAATGCTCACTCCTGATTGGTGAGAGTGGTTGCCATAGAAACGATGACTCAGACTACTTACTTATGTCGTCTGGCTCCAATATGGCGGCGTCTGTAATCCTTAAAAAATGGTAACTGAATTGACATATTCCACGGATGATGTCACGCTCACTCAGTTCAGTTCTCACATACAGTCAGTGGTAACAACCTTAGAGTAAAACGATTGGATAAAATTAGTTTTCATTTATTTATTTATTTATTCTGTGGAGCTGCAATGGAGAAGAATGAGTTCACTCAAGTGGTGAACCGTCATCTCTGGAAAAGTTGGAAGCTGAATCTAACAGGCATTGCTCAAAGGCTGGAAGTGGATGTAAAGACACTCATTTGCTCTCATTGTGTTTGAGGCTGAACACTGCATGTTGCTTCATCTGAATAATATGTGAGCATTTAACCCAGAGGCTTCTTGTAGCAAGAGTGGGTGTATGAGTCAACTTTTGTTTTTTAGCTGCTGGAGCTGCATTTTTTTTTCTTTTAGCTTTAAGCTGTAAAAAATGTTATTTCACAGTAAATGATGCTTTCATTCTACATTCTGGGGAACAAAGACTGCAGGAGAACTCAGTTTATTGATTATTAACACTAGAACGTTTCTGCAATTTTCTGTTTGCAGATCACTAACTTTATTTTATGAGCAATTTAATTGAACGATTTTGTTTTAATATCAGCTTGTTTTATGGTTTTCTTTTTCCTGCTGTTGAAAGAAAATGGAAGTTTGACTAGAAAGTTGAATTCCTTGACTATCTTTTGTTGATCATGCTCTAGCAAGACCAGAGTGGTTTGCACCAATAGGTTTCCTTTGATTCTTTGCTCTGTTGGGCAGATGTAGAATTTCTGGTCTGCTTGCAGACAAACCCTTTTATGGTTCACACAATGGAGATGAACTGTTTGGTGCACTCTTTACCTGCAACCTGAAGCTCCAATGACAGGTTATCGTTCTAATGTGGCTCTTGGGCTATGAAGACAAATAAACGATGGGCTTTTCATTTTTGGTCATTAAGTTTTGAGTTTAGATTTTAACCATGTCCGATACTTGAGTAAAATTAAGGTAAAATCTTTGTGATTTATTATTAGTAAAAGATTAAAGCACAAATTCTTATCTTTTGCTCCACTGGTTCTTCAAAGTTCTTCAAATCTATTAATACATTTACATGTATAAAGAGAAAGGAAATTGTATTCGACACCAATGTTATTATGTTTAGGATGAAGATGCACCACAGATAGAAAGATAGAAAATTTAAAAAGTTTGACTTTGTTTCCCTTTAAATTCAAGTGAACTTGCTGTAGCAGATATGTCTTTTATTTTGAAAGGACCTTAATTATGCTGCTATCTAAAGTGAAATAAATTGAACATGGAATTTGTAAATAATTGAAAGCTACATTATAGTGTTACATTGTTTCATTGCTACAAAAACATTTAAAAAAGGTTTTATTTTTCTAAAGGAACTTCACTTGGTTTAAACTGGTGGAGGACATGCGTGAACCATGCAAATTATTGCACTTTTTATATGCAATTTGTTAGTGATTCGTGCATCAATTCAAAAATTTTAACATGATATATGTGCTGTATATGTGATTTCAAACTTACATATCGCTGGTCCATTAGATTTACGTAGAGCAGTCTTGGAAAGTCACAAATCTGCGTATACATTTTGCAATTGCGCACAATTTTTGTAATAACTGCATATAAAATAAATAATAAAATGTGCATAAACTACACAATTCTTAACCAAGAAAGATTAATGAATGACATATATCATGCAAGTATCATAAGAGACAAAAACTCCATAAAACATGCAAAATGTATGTAGTGGCAGTGCGACACAGCCTTTAGGCAATAGTGAGAGGCAGGGGCAGACTTACCATTAGGCAAAGGTAGGGGACAGCCTGGGGCCCCCAACACTTTTTGTCCCCTTAGCTGAAGACTTGAATAATTTCCATGGTCATCATTATTTGACTCTGTCATAATAAAAGAGACAAATCCCTGATTTGGCATAAGACAGCTCATGTGAAAGGGTTTCATTCTCCCCCGTAAATCCTAAAGAATAGAATATCCCACGAACAGTAAGTTAGCTACCAGAGAGAAACTGTTCCAAGAAATCGTTTAAATAAACGAAAAAAGCTGTAATCAACCACCTGTTGGAAAAAGCAAAAAAAAAAAATTATTGCTACTTTGCGACAGTGCAGGAAGAAAACAGGAAATAGAAGAACTCAAAAAGATAGTATTGTTCTATTCCATCATTCTGCTACTTTTGCGTCTTTTGCCTTCTTTAGTAAAACCTGGGAAATTAAAAGCATTTCATACATTAGGAAATTTTTAATCCTGGGCGCTCCCTGGGAATAGAACCCTTGTTTTAGTCTTTACCCGGCTATTTTCTCAGTCATTGCACCCTCAGTAAATGAACAAAAACCAAAACAAGATAACATCAATGAACGACCAGATCCAGACGCCACATTGTCTCCTGGTAAATCCTCTAACTCTTGTCGGAAACATTTTTTAAAATCTGAATCAGAGAAGTTTCCAGGAAATCCGCCTTCTTTCTCAGCGTACTCTGCAGCAGCCAGTCGCAAGATTTACAGGATCTGTGTTAATGGAGACTCGAGATTACTGATTCTGAAAGAAGATTAACCCAGATGACTCAAAAACCTGCCCTTTTTCATAAAAGATTTTTCAATTTCCTAATGGAAAAGGAACTTTTCCATTTCATTTTCAGTTAGTTTGAGGCCAAAGTTCATTAAAATGTGTATTTTTGCTCAACGCCAATGTGCTGCAAAGGACATTTTAATAGGAAAACGATTTGCTTTTAGAGCACTTTTTTTTCCTGCTTGGGCTTTTTATTTTCAGAAATGAAGTTTGATTTTTACCTCCCATCAGTCCATTTTAGCTCATAACAGCTTTGGGGTTAATGTTCTCTCTCCGCAGTCCACCTTTTAAATGCCACCAAGTCGCTTTTTGACTGACAAGTAATTATATAGCAGCGCAGAGGACGCGCAGTTATGGTGCGCAAGGACTCTGCAGCACAGACTGTTCCAGATCAAGACTAAAGGAGATTTTCTCCAACCACGTCATCGCTATTGATTAATAATAGCAAGGACGAGTGATGAGCTGGAAGCTGGTGCAGTGACCCCCTGCAAGATAGGAGCCAAGCATGACCTTACTTGCTGGCTTTTCGTTTTGGCATCGTCCATCTTCGCAGCGAAAACAAACGTGTTTCACTTTATCGTGGATGGATTCCATGCAGGAGCTTCAATCAATACATCCTCAGGCGCTATGATGTACAACCTCCATTTGCTTACAGTCTGACTGAAGAGTCAGAAGTGATGCTGCGGCAGAATGAAAGACGAGCTGATTTTTTAAGCTGGTGGCGTGACGTTTTTCATGCAGTGAATTGTATTTGGAGCTTGCACGCCAACAGAAATAATCTTCTTTTTTGTATTTTTTAAAACAAAAGAGCAACAGTGAGTCTGTAAAGCTTCATTTATTTCTCCTCAGTGTTGTTATTTAACCTCATGAGGCACGACTGATTCTTTTAGAGCAGCGAGCGGAAGGATTATGTCAGCGACAGACTGTTTTATAACAGAAAAAAGCGGTTTGTAGTGTCAGAGTGGTGTAGTGTATTAGTGATCCCATTGATCTGAAGAGCTGAAACGTTCAAATGTTTACTTTCAGATCTTTTTGAAGTTGTTTAGTTGGAGTTTCAGAGATGCTGGCGGCAAACAGAGCATTAAAACCAGCTGAAAAAAATCATTAAAAAAAAAAATTATAGACAATAAAGTTCATAGCATGGCCGTTGTGAAAATGTGCAGTTGGAGTAATTTTATGAATAATATAAAACCTTAAGAACCATTGAGACAACCTGAGAAATTTGCTCTTGTGAGGGAAAAAAATGAGATTTAAAAACACTTTTCTAACATGGGATTCTTTGCAGCATCACAGGTAACTGAAAGTCAAAGTTCAGCAACATGTTTTTGAATCAAAAACTTTATTGTTCAAGTTTTGAGTAAAAAATTGAAAGCAAGCATTTGGGTGTTTTTAGAGAGATTTCTTCCAAATTGAATTGATTTGAATGCCTTTATTGCCACTGTATCTGTTTACAATAAAATGTAGGCACAGCTCACTCCAATATGGACAGAGGTACAGAACACACGTGAATAAATAGAAAAGGAAAAATACCTAACTTTACAAATGATGTGCAAAAAAAAAAAAAATTAATAGGTGAAAAACAGTTTATCTGTCACCTGTATCACAAAACCTTGTAACTTTAGTGGGTAAATAAAAATTTATTTTAATTGATTTTATGGATTATGAAGCACACATTTAATAAGATCAATGATGACATGGTGTTTAATCCTATTAAACTATTGACCCCTATTGATGCAAATACATATTTGGTTTATAATGAGCATTAATTGTGGACGATACAATAAAAATAAATCACTTAGATGTATCAAACTTATTACAAAAATAATGACTCAACAAATATGAATAAACAAAAACCCACTAAAGTAACATTCATTTAATTAAATATAGTGACTATTAACTAAAGTCAAGTAGAGTTTTAATTATTGCTTGAAAATGATTGGGAAGAAGTGAACTGGTATAAAACATCAAAAACATTTTGGCTCATATATTTCTGTAACTTAGGATCTACTTGAAAGCAAAAACATAGGTGACATTTTTGGAAATAAATTCATGCATTCTCTACGCACAGCAAAAGGCAAAAATATTACAAAGTCATTGTGTTGAAATACCTTTTAACTTGATAAAAGACAAAACTAATTTACAGATAACTTATTGGTAAGATTCAATGACTTGGTTTAAGACAATAAATATTGAATTTTGGCCCTAAATACATGGTATTTAAGCAGAATTTCATACTTACAGTTTATTTTAGTTTACATAACATTTTACTGGAGTTTGGGAAACTTTTATGAAATTCATTTAACATCAGCAAGACAAGTTTTGAAAGAAAACATACATATTTGTATGACAAACTCATCTTAAAATGTGTAATTCTAATCTTTCTTTAGGCTGAGTATGGTCTAAAAATAAAGATAGTTTGATTGTTGTAGAGTTGTAGGGAAAGTGTATTAATATACACATATAAACAATTTTTTTAGGACATAAAATGTCTAATTACCAGAGTAATATTCATAGATAGAAGTGTTTACAGTAAATCTCAACATTTAAATTAGTCGTTAAAGGGCAGGACTCAAACTTAAAAAATATATATAATTCCAAGAACAATTCCACTGGTTCTTTGGCAGATATTGTTTGGGAAGGACATTTTTTGCAGCGTATTTTGTTGAGGTTAGGAGCATAAAATATAATAGGTATGAAGACCCTTTAGCTTTAGTTTCACAGGAAATTAACCAGATCTACATTCAAAACGGTAAAATGGGACGATATACGTCAGTTATATTCTCAAGATGTGTGGATTCTAGTGCATCAAGGTGGAGCTTCATTTTAGAAAGGTCAATATATGTATAACATGTGTTTTATGCATGCAGGTGTGCTTTGTTTTTACTTTGATCCCATCTTTGGACGGGTGTTTTAGATTTTTAGAGCAGTCTTTTGGGAATTGGTGGACTTAAACTGGATCTGATGCTTGTAATTGTGGAAACGTGCTGCTGTTTTAAACTTTTTTTTTTTGTAGAATATGAGTCTTTTTTTTTTTGTTGTAGTTGGTTTTAACTGACTAACTTTTAAATGTACGTTTTTGGAGTCCTGCTTGTTTGCCTCGTGACGACAGCACAGGTGCTTCGGAAGCCGTAGCTCCAATGATCTGTCAGCCATGTTCCAAACGCTGTTGAAGAACACCGCCAGCAAACCACACTCCATCTGCGGTTCATTTCGATCCTCTCCGTGAGAGAACAAATGACCCAATGTTCTCATGAGTGAATTGTCACAGATGCAGCAGGGGATTGGTCCCTCCCTCTCTTCCTTAAAGTCCAGCAGCTTTGTTAGTTTTGAGATGATTTCACTCTAATGCATGTTCCTCCTCTCTTTTAAAACCATCAAAGCGCTTCATATTTATTTGAAAAGTTAATTTTTTTTACAGCTAAGGTAAATAAAATCAAACTATTTAGACACCAAAAATTGACACAGATTTTATGTTTTAAGCTTTCAGCCTTTTCCTCTTCCTTTCAGGCATCACGACCGTCTTGACCATGACGACCCTCAGCATCAGCGCCCGCCACTCGCTCCCCAAGGTCTCCTATGCCACGGCCATGGACTGGTTCATCGCCGTTTGCTTCGCCTTCGTCTTTTCTGCCCTCATTGAGTTTGCGGCTGTCAACTATTTCACCAACGCACAGATTGAGCGGGCCAAACAGCACGGCAAAATGGGTTTTCCGGGTCTTTAATTTAGCCGGAGTTTTTCAAAGCTCGTTTTCAGTGACCAATCTTCGGCCACGTGTGGACACGTAAGGCCGAAACGGATAAAAATCTCCTGGTTTTAGGATCCGGCTACGTGTGGACAGGGCCCTAAGAAAGCCGCTGCTTCTCTTTGGTTAGCCTGCACTTTCTGAACATCCATTCTAAGCGAGCTACAATACCGTACCATAACCTCTTTGTAGGAACTCTTTGTGCCTCCTGGATTTAAATAGCTTCACATTTTGGTTTCAACACAACTAAATTGTCAACTTTTTTGTGCCGAGAGCTTAAGCAAATTACACTAACAGCATGGTAGCTGACATGTGAATCGATTCAGGCTTCATGAATATGCTATGAAGTTATTTTAGAGCTGAGACTCTGAGTCAGATATGATGAAAGTCAAACATCGCTTTTACAGTAAATGGAGGAATGATTTCAGACAATCCGTTTGACTGTATTTTCTGTTGCAGACGTGCCATTAGCGGATCTGCTATCGATGCGTACGTCAGTTTACAGGGTCGGCTTTAGGTTACTCCCCCCGGTTTGGATCAGTGTGTCGTAATCAGGCCTGAATGCAGGGAAGTGACAACGGCATTTCGATGGATTAGTGGGTTGCCACAGCAACACGGCGCAGTTACATCTGTATATGTTTCAGTGATGCTCTGACTCTATAGGGGGGGAGAAAAGTTAATACTCTCTTAGGAAGTCCTGTCAGCTGAGAGAGCGAGGGGGGGGGAGTACATAGGTCAATCTGTGTTGATGGCTAAAGACCCACTCCATTTAAAATTTCATTATGTTTGAATATGCAGGATGTATATTAGGCAAATTACGATTAAAACTGCGTTTATGAGTATTTATTTATTCAAATCGTTGTGAATCAGATGAAAAAATGAAGATTGAAAAAGTTGTTGGGAACAAACTACAATCCCTGCTCCACTCTATTCTCATGCATCCACTTGTACACAACTAAATCCATTAACTTTATTAACAAATATTCCACATACAGAATATCATACTCTCCATGCTAAGTGCAAACAAGTTTACAAGTAACAAGTTTTTGAAGTTGCCAGGAAGTTGAAAAACAAAACAAGATAAAAAAAACCAGTAAAAATTAAAAGGAGTCTCAAATCTTTAATGGTTTTAAAAGCTTTTTTTAAAGTCGAGGATTAAATACTTTTTTAAATAGTATAATTTCTTTCCGACAAACATAGCATTAATTTATTGTTTGCATATTTTCACCTATGTATGTAATATTTAGCCATAATGTGATAAATAAATATAATGTTCTGCATATTTTCCAATAGTGCCTAAATAATAATATAAAATAATAAATTAAATAAGTATAATATTACAATTTGATTATTTATATAATCTTTATTTGATTTTGCATAATTAACTATATACATTTTCTCTCTGATAAATTTCTGATTAATAAAACATCCAATGACAATATGTTCATAAAGCTGCTATAAAACGATTCAAAGTGTTCCAGAATGTCTGTGTAAACGTGAAAAACCAAAGAAGGTGAGGCACTGCTTCCAATGAGGAATGGCATAATGAACGATTTATGTCCAGATATTTTTTTAAATAGGTTAAACATGGGTTTAAAGATGAAAATTATGAATATGTGTTAGGTTGGGATTGTTAGAGGGTATAAGCTAGCGGGAGAGAGTATAAACAAAGGATGATGGGAATTGAGTCGCGGTTTAATCCATGCCAGCTGTTTGGGCATCTTCTGATGACCTTTAGATGGTCTGGAAAAGTTTTTTTTTATTTTTTTTATTTAGACTACAAATCATAAATAAAATAGGACTGGGAATGCTTTTACAATAGATGAAAAGATGATTGGAGTGGGACTTTGAAGATCAAACTCTCACCTCCTTTAGCTTGAACTTCTTGAGCTCGTTCCACTCCTCACACCGCCGCTGCTCATCTTGGGACACAATACTATCAGATCTTCAGTTTCAGGGTGGACGAGAGTTGTGGTGGATTATTCCTGTAAATGCCCCCCACCACCCACCCCATCCACCAGCATCACACCCACCCCGCTTGAAAACATCAACTCTCAAGGGATAAGCTTTGATGCAACACTGCATTACTACCCCGGCGCCGTCCTGAGCGCGCTCTCTGTCTTAAGCTTGTGTGAAATGAATGAAATCTCCACTGAGTGACATTTGTATTGCACACACTGTTGTCAGTTTACAGATTAAAGCCATCTGTGTTGGGGGTGTGGGGGGATCAGACTCATGCTGACACAATTCCTTAAAAAAAAGAAAGAGAAAAAAAAACACCCCAGTTTACCTTTTCTGCAAAGAAAAAAAAAACGAGCGATGTTTGTTATTTTGAAAAGGCTTTAAAGTTGTACTTTAACTGGGTGCTTGTCTTTGATTTTCCTTAAGCAGGGGAGAAGAGTCTTTGAAATGCTATTTGACTTTAGTCAGTGCTTTTTTAGTACAATGTTAAGTAGAAAGGACGACAACTGAGAGGAAAAAATAGCTGCTTCCTTCTAATAAAAAAGGAAACTGTAGGATTATTTTTGAACGGTCATGTCAGGTTTTCTACACAAAAAAATGTATATTATTAAGAGAACAGAAGCAAGCCTTAATGGTACAAGTGAAGGGTAAACAGTGCATGGAGTTGCATTAAAGACTGTGGTTGATGTGTTGACATTAAATGCCGTGACAATATAATTGGAAAAAAATGAACTATTATAGTCTGTTTACAGGGTGTTGCAATCTTTAGCTCTTAAAGAGACATTTGGGTCAACTTCTCATTTAATATATGCAAAATATGCAAACTACAGCGATTTTCGAAGCTAAAAATGAATAAAATGATAAGAATCAAACATTTCAATTACATTTATGAAACAGGTTAGTGGATACATTTTCATTATCAGTAAGGTATAGAATTCAAGACGGTAGGTGAGGATGATGACAGGTGAGGCACTGCTTCACCTGCCTCCTCTGATCGCAATTCCCTCGTTGAATCCACCCACACCAATTTTTGGCTGCAAAGTCAGAATAAAAAACAGCCCTATTAAGCTGGAAACCACCCAATCTGGAAACGCTGACTCCGCCTTTAGCAAGTGTTCATCTCGGGACCCCAGAAAATCACCACCAGTCCGCCCCTGCCCATATGAAGCCACAAGGTTTGACTTCACCCTTTATAAAAATAAAATACTGATTAGCATTTATATTATTGTTAATTTATGATAATAGTATCTGTATAATTTATTTTTTGCATAAATAAAACATAAACATATCATTTTTTTTCCCAATATATAAAACTGTTTATAACTTCTGACAAAATGTTCACATGATTTCCTCTCAAAATAAAAGACACTGTATAACATTGGATCATCTCAATACAGTAAATTAAGTTAGTAGGTAGTTTGATGTCAGCAGTGTTTAAAAAAACCTGTAGTTTATTTTATTATTGTTGGAACATCTAAGCCAGAAATTTGTAAATCTAAAACTTAAATCCAAACCAACTCAGTGAACCTTATCTTAATTTTCAGACTGCATGGCAATTTCCTTCAATAATGACAGTCCGCCTTATATTCTGGTGCACCTTAAGCACGAATTCTGAAATTGGTTTTCTGTGGAACACTGCACTCAAAAGTTGGTCAAAATGTTCCACTTAAAACTACAAAGTCGTGCTTCTTGATAGATTGTTGGAGCATCATGGGTACTGTAGTCAGAAGCCTGGCAGAGGGATACGTACTGTGCTTCAACTGTTAGATAATAAGTTGAATAAAGTTTGGCATATCTGCTTTGTTTTGCTTGTATTGAAAATTTCTAATAAATTAAAATCATTTAAAGTTTCTTTTACCAGAAAGCTAAAACTGAGGGGTGTCAAAGTATCGCACGTAGCTCCGAAGCCTCAGGTTGTAGATCCTGGTTTAGTTTAATGGTGGAAAAAAAATTGTTTTTTAGAATAAAGCATGCTAAAAACAAAGAGCAGTCACTTACTAAAATCAGATCAGTTGATCAAATTACCACTTTGGAAGTTGAAAACCTAACACATTCGGTTTATATTTTGATCAACAGGGGATAAATCACACAAACAAGCTCTTGAAGGCCTTCCGACAACTCTTAAGGGTGTTTTTCCTAACTTTGTCCATCCTTGATTTTTGGTTCATGGTTTGCCAATCGGTTGCACGGCTCATCAAGAAATCTAAAAGTTTTTTGTTGTCCGTTTGTTTTACAGCAAATTCCAGATTCCAATGGCTCCCTGAGAAAGCGGATGAATTACATCGCGCACCAGGAGTCGAGCAGTCAGCAGAGAGCTCAGTCCTCCACCAACATTTCAGGACTCGGAAGAGGAAGACCTTTAAGACCTCTGGCCAGCGGGGCCAACGGCAGCTCCTCCACCCTCTCCCGCACCAGCCCGAAGTCCGGGAGCCTGCTCAGCGTGGCCTCTTCGGCGCAACTGGTGAAGAGCACACCTCAGGCGGCAGCTTCCACGCCGGATATAATGGCAGGTACGCCGTGCAAGCCGGAAACCAGCTCCACATCTCTGCAGCATCTGCTGGGGCCCAAACTGGAGCGTATCCAGATGATGGGGAACAAATTGGAGCCAAAGCAGACGCCGTGCTCTCAGCCAACCACTGCTGGGATGGGTGGAACCAGCAAAATTGACAAGTACGCACGGATCCTGTTCCCAGTGTCCTTCGGTGCATTCAACATGGTGTACTGGGTGGTTTACTTATCGAAGGACTCAATGGTGGGCAAAGGGTAGAGCTGGAAATAACACGTGGGACAATCAGTTTGGATTATATACGTCTGCACACAAACGGATCTTCAGGCGCGTCCCAAGCACCTATAAGATATTTTTCTGCGTGGGAAACATGGAAACAAGGTGAAAAAAGATAACTCAACAGGAAGAAGCACCTGCACATTGGAATATTTTACCGTTCTCTTGTATATTTCATGATGCCTCATCTAACTTATAAGGTCTTTAATGGATTCAACTGCCTCATGATCCCTTTGGTCTGTAGCCAAGCTGAAGCATGGGATTTTGCCATTTTCCTATTTTTGTACCCCCGCACCTGGTGAGATGTTTGGATTATCCTGAACTGATCTGCTCCAGCTATGTCGACACATGCATTTATTAGGTTAAGCAAATGTATATTTAATGAGAAATCTCCACTTCCTTTTTGAATATTAAGACTGGCTGTTTATGCAAGGAGAGCTGAGAGGCAGATTCTTTGAGAGTAAACAAGAGATTGTGTTGGTTTTGTAGAGATTTTGCGATGGATTATCACAGAATCCTGGAAATGCCATTCTATGAAGAATTCCTTTGGATTTGAAAGGGAGTTTTGAAAGTTAGAGTGATGCCATGTTCGAAATTCATTGCTAGTTTCTAAAGGATTGCTTATGATGCAAGATGGATTGAATAAAACAAAATCTAATTGAAGGAAACTTGGGGATGAATCAGAAAAGAAGTGGTAGACCAAGACTTGCAGCAGTAGATTAAAGCCTTAGTCACATGCACTTGTATGTGGGGTTGATCCGTACGGATGCTGTGGGTTTTAGGGTTGACCATAGAGGGCCATAGACAGGAGCGGATCTCAAGAAATGTCATGAAAATAGAACAAACAATTGTTGCGCGTGTGGTAAGTGTAGTTACATTACCTTATGATGGACGGGGGATGGTGTCGTATGGTGTCCTTACTTGTACTATAGTAATAGTAAAGTATAGTAAAGTACTGGCTCCTTACTGAGCATACACAAATCCTGCGGTCAGTAAGTCAGAGAGCAGGGTGTGTAGGTGATACGTAAGATGTCCATCCACAAAAACTGCGCTCTGATTCTCTAATTCCCTCATTTCTAAAGATACAGATACACCGGATATGTGACACATGTTCATGGCCTAAATGTGTGTTCTTGATAGCACATTTTGCCCACAGTGTTCACACTGGACAAGCAGGAAAGAGCTTCTTCTTCATGTTCTACTCTTCACTAGTGCATGTCCGCCACCTACAGTTGGAAGAGGCTTGATGCAAATTGTAGAATCGGTGCAAATCTCGGCAAATCTTGCTCCAGCCTTTTTTTTTTTAATCACTGCCCTATTCCGATAAATGAAAGACAAATACAAATTCTTTCCCCACCCCTAAAGCTTTTCCCTAACCCTACATTTAGCCCTGCAAACAAAAAGTTATAAGAAAATAGTGTCTTCAAATCCAGACGTTACTAACCTTCGATGACGTTATCAATAGTCGTTGGTCATCTACGTCAGCATGTAGCTGCTAGCACTCAGAATATACATAACAACATAAGTTTTATAACTTTAGGAATTCATGTAGAAACAAATGCAGAATCTGAATTCTTCCCCCACCCCTACATTTACAAGTGGAGAGTTATCGAAAAATAGTCTCTTCAAATTCAGACATTACTCCCACTCAATGACGTCATCAATAGTTGCCTGTCAGCTACGTTCGCGCAGAGCTAACATGCATAACTACGTCGGTTTTATACTTTTAAATTAATTACTTGCATTTAAGTGTAAACTTCTGTGATTTAGAGCACACCCTTGCGTAAAAAAGCGCTTCTCCTCTGCGGCACTTTTTGACACGGGAGAGGGAAGTAGAGCCCTCCGCCACAAGCTTTAGCCCTTAAAAAAATATTCTGGACAACCCCACCCCCTTGACAAAATGTGTTTCTCCTCTGTGGCGCATAGTAACGGGGATCACCCCTCACGGCGGAGGGGATACACGGTCATTAGTCCGTACAGCTACCTCTTAAAAACAACTCCGGACACCACTATGGGTTTGATGCCCAATCGTAGGGATAGGGAGAAGTTGTAGGGGTAGGGGAAGAATTTGAGTTCTGCCTTGGTTATATATCACTCCACCTGGGCACAAACCGCGATTATTACGTATACGCTCCATGATCAATTTTCAATCAGTTGGCACTTCCGCGAATTTACGAGGACACCATTCATACATCTGAGTTGCTGATTAGTCAAAGTTTAACTTTCAACACGTGTTTAGTGGCTCCAAAATATATATGCAGAGCACAAAAAAAGTTGTGGAAGATTAGGTAGCGACGCGTAAACGCGAGTGTTTTGAATGCGGAAACCCGAAAGGCACATTTACACACTTTTCATTGGTTGCTTGACTGTGCCTTGCCAAGGGCGGCAAGCACCCATACGCTCCTTTCTCAGTGTGCAGGGTTCTGAGGAGTTGAAAAAAGGAGAAATCTGTCTGCGTCTCACCAACTTCCCCTTGACTATTCCTTAGGTGTTGTATGAGTGTTGGCAACGACCTATAGAAAGGGCTCACTGAGAAGTATACAATCCTAAAATGTCTTGCAAGCCACCTGCCATCCCCATGCAGATTTACCCATCTTGGCCTGCAGACAGCCCGTACTCACCCTGAAGGGGAATTGTGACTAAGGCATAAACTGTTTGACCTGCTGCAGTCAAGATGGTCCAAGTGAATATGTATGTAAGCAAATCCAGGATCAAAAAGTAAAGCCATTTGCAAGTAGATCAGTGCAGCGTAACAACAGTATTCTGGCTGTTTGTTTAAAACAAAAGAGCCGAGTGCTGTCACGCACAAGACGCACACATGCTGCTCCGGTTCACTGCACTTCACGGGAAATCACCTCTTATGTGGGACTTGTTACTGAAGCCGCACAAGAGCTTCAACGAACCAGGCTCATTTCCAAGGATGAAAGTATTTTTCCTTCACTTTTTTTCTCAGGCAAAGCTATGAAAGAATAATTATCAGCGTTCCAGTTTTCTGCTACCAGCAGCTGGGTTCCCTCCGTGTCAAGGTAATTAGATCTAGCACAGGTGCAGATTTTTCAGGGAGAGTCATTTTATTTATGAGGCCAAAATCAACAAATGGTTAGGTCAAGGGCTTAAACATACTTCTACATCCTCTCATCATTATTGCTTTCCTTAATCCACCTGTTTATGTGCTTGTTGGCTTCTGCCACCAGGGGGCAGCCTCAGAAATGTGTGGAAAATTTGAAGAAGTTTTACTGTACGAGTGTTGGTCCATTAAATCTGCTGAGGAAAAATGATTTACTCAACTTGTTGTTATTACAGAAACAGTTAACTTATCCAGATGACAAATTAGCCACAAAATGCAACCCAAAAACAAGTTACAGAGCATCATTTAAAAAAATAAGAAATAAAAATGTTTAAATTTGTTTGCATTAAATGGAATGCTTCCATCCTTCATTCAATCTTTATATTTCCAGCTTTTGAGAACAGTATGAAACACCTGCAAAAACTGTTTTCATAGATTTTATTTGCAAACCATTTGGAAGTATTAGACTTTTGCAGTAGCACACTGTGGAGGTCCTTCTGGAGAAATGATGATGTTTCCAACCCAAAGCAGACCTCTTGCAGTGTAGCTTAGCCAGCTAACACAATAAACAGTGTCTATGGCAGTTGCGAGTCTGCGTTTTCACAGAGGCTTTTCTCAGAGTTTTGTGTTGGAAGCTCCTTCTACAGAAAAAAAAGAAAGAAAAAGAAAAAAAGGATTGTCAGCCCACGCTCAAACCCAGAAAAATGAACAATTTATCCACTGAATCCAGTTGATATTTATAAACTGGCTATTCTATTCCAAAGCGCAGCCTGATGTGCACCTAATGCAGAAATATCCTATAGAGAAAATCAACAGTAAAACCACTTATCCGAGTTAAAATTTGCAAAATTATTGTCTTGGTAATCCAAACAAGAACATCTCATTATAAATATCACCAAAGAAGTGTGCTCTGAGGGTCTAAAGCTAAATGAAAAGCATTAATCATCCTAACTTGCAGGTACACAACCCGGAACCTGCTGTAGCGTCACCTCAGCAAACTAAGTGGCGTTAGCTCTTTGGATGAACACATCTGTGTTTTCTAAAAGCGTGTAATCCCTTCACTCTGTGGGATTAGACTGACATCAACAAACACCGTCATTCTGACAGAAATAAGATGGAACTTTTAGCCCCCACAGATCCAAATTTTACTTTTGCTGACTTTGAAAAATATGTCGGAAAAAAAATGTTATTTGTGCAACAAATAATCCTTTTTTTTTACTTTTCAAAAGCAAATATTTTAGGGGTCTAAATGCAAAATAATTGTTTTTAGAGAAAATTAAATTTCAACAGCTTTTAAGGAAGTGGTTGGTGCAAGTCTTTATCGTCCGTGGAGAACTTTTTGCATAGGTGGGATTTTAATGACATCTAGTGGTGAAGCTGCGGATGCCATTTAAATATATGACTAATAGTTAATGATTTAAAACCCCTCCCTGATCATCTTTTGATCTATTGTTTTAACCATGAACATGCTTTTCCCACTGGATTTATGTTAATGACATAAAGGGTTGAAGAGTTACGGTAGTCGAAAGAATGTAAACACTGGAGCTAAAGCTTCGATGTTAAAAGGATAATTTTTTTCATTTGTTGGAAACTTACAAAAGCTTCTTGAAACTTGAATTTCCGATTACATAAAAACATCAGTCTTTACTTTACATAGAATACAAAAAATATTAGAAATAGCAGGTCTGCAGACCCATTAATGCTCAACACCTGAACTTTTCTGTAACTGTTTGCTTTTATCGTCACTATTAGAGAATGAAAAGAAGAATACCTTTTACTGTTCAGATCTTTAGCACATTTTCATGAGTGGTGCATTTCTATAAAGCTCAGAAATGAACAGTATCTTTTGAATGTGAATGGGCCTCTGCGCCAATCAGGACCTTGAGAAGTTTCAAAAGCTTGTGACCCTCAAAGGCATTGAATCTGCTGGTAATTGAATTGTTGTGTACAGCAGCTAGAGGACACCATTATCCAGATGACACACACCACACAACAACAAAAAAATTGTCCTTCCTGTTGTGTTTTGTCAGCGTTGTGAGTCTGGACGGCCGAGGTGAATTAGGGGATTTATTGTCATTGAGTTTTTTGTGTGGAAATTCTCACCGAGTGAGGATTCAAAAGTGTTTGAAGGCGTATTCAGACTGGAGACACGTGGTTCTCCTAAAGTGAACCAGAGCCCAATTTTTTAGTCTTATTTTACTGGACAGGTGTTGGCGCCACCTACAGAAAGTGTTGGTCTGAGTCATGTTTTTAGAGGAACTACTGTCGCCAATCATGAGTGGGCTTATTCAAAGACCACACCCCTTCCACTGAAAGCAGCTCGGGAGAAGCTGTCAATCAGACATTCGAGCTGGGGCTAGCGAGCACCAGAGGCTTTTACTGAGGCATCTGATTAGTCAGTTTATAACTTGTATTAAAGAAAAAATAACTGTAGAAAACTTTAAGAAGCATGTATCAGAGCAAGAATGGTCATCTGACAAATGTAATGACAGGTACATAACAATTGAAGTCTTAGGGATTTTGACCTTAGTAGAACCAGCTTGTACTTCCTACTTGGAACACAGGGGTTGATATGTCCAATAGTTATCCAGTCAATGGGCTGAATAGACTCCGTGCTCTGTATCAAAACAGCCTCTATGTAAAAACGGTGGTGGAGCAACGATGAGACACAGCAACTCATTGAAATGTGGTCGCATGAATGCAGGCTAATTAAAACAGCTTTTAATGTGATGCACATAGCTTCTCACACTGTTTTTTCTGACAATCTTTAGCCTTGTTTCCTCTTAGGGGTATGGTACGGTCTGGTTTAGAATGGTTTCCTCTCAAAGTTGGACCGTGATGGTACGTGTGGGGGGAAGCTATTAACAACAACTATGGCGGTCATTTAGCAGTTGCTTGTTTTCTGCTTGACCTTTGGTACTTTGCATATACAAAGCATTTAATGATGTTTGAGAGAAGAGTGCGAAGAGGAATACAGCTACTTTCTTGACCTTCTGCCAATCAACAGGTTTTTGCAGTCGCTAACCGGTCTGATCAATTTCTTTATGGATCTACAACCAACGGGGCCCAAAAATAGAACGGTTCAGGGTAACTTAATGGGTCTATTTTATAATAAAAATGTTCAAATTGACAATACTATGCCATACTTTATTGTACCATACCTGTGACGAAGACACTAAGACGTTTGGATCCATATGCTATAAGGTTTAATGAGTACAAAGAGCAGGTAAACACAAGGCAAGACGTAGTCAGGAGAGACAACAGAGCATAAGCTCTCAGACTGAATCCAGTGGAGAACCATTTAAGACTTCACATTGAGCAGAGTGTAGAGCAGGTTTAAATACAGCTTGGTGATGGGCAGCGGCAGATGCATGATGGGGAATGGAGTAAGGAGGTGAACAGATGAGGGTTCCCTCTGGTGGTCGGAGGAGGACACGACTGTCCTCATCATCAACCAAAGTAGAAGTAAAAATGTTGTACTTGACTTTCATACTGGTGTTTACAATTGGTCTATCAATTGAATTGTTGTTTCTCTCATTGCTTTGCCCCGCCCTCGCAATTCCTCGTCAATGACTCAAGAGATCTTCAGTCACGTTGTTCAGTTTTCAAGCTTTGGTTTGTAACAGAAATGTCCATTTGACAGTAATCTGGATACAGACCAAAGGAAAGGTTCAAAACTCGATCTGGACCAAATTAAACAGACTTGGTCCGGACTGACTGACTCTTCCAGTCTTACCACAAGTGATTAAACCTCTGGGATTACATCCTGTGTAGGCTCAGAACGATCCGGCATTTAACTTTAGCGATCGATCAGATTAGCAGCTGAAGGTGAAGCAGCTGGTTGTGGGTTCGACGTGCTCTGCCGTACCGCTCGTGTCGCCCCCGTCGCGTGGATCAGTTTGTCTAACAGGAGTTGCGATGCCGCCGCAGAAAAGAGAAACACTCGAGCTGACAGACAGATCTAAATGCCCAGCGCCCCTCACCTCTGCTAAATGCAGTCATGTGTGAAATTGATTTTGCCATCATTACCACCCTATTGGTTTCTGCTCCCATAGTCTCCAGAATCCTCCTGTCTTTCACAACAGGACACGAGCTACATCTCATCTGTATCTCATCGTACAAACACGGGACATCCGTGCACTAATGAGGACGCTGTCAGCAACACATCCAGGCTCAGTGCTTTTGCATGATTTCAGAGAGCATTGCTGATGGAGCCGCCAACTGCCAGGTTGTGCGTTTCCTGCCACCGAGTTGCTGTGAATGACAGCCAACATGCTCCCTTTACTGTTCTGAAATCTGCTGTAGATCAGTGTAAAACACAAGCTCAGTAAATCCTCATCCGGATTGTTTTCAGGAAGTTATCAGTGCTGACGGCTGCTTAAATCGAGGCCACCGATGGTGGCTGTGGAGCGCGTGTGAGGTAAACTGTGGTTCAACACTCCCTCTTGTGGCTCAACTGACCCGTTTTTACATTGAGCTCAAATCTATTTAAGACGTGCCGTTCTATTTATTGCTATGAAGCAAACGCAGGGAGGCGGCACCATCACCGCAGGTTTATGTGCTGCGCTGGGTTTGAATTTAGGACACCTTATACCAAACTGACACTTTTCAGGTCTGTCTTTGCTCAGATGCTCACCATAACATATATTTATTCTTTCTTTTTATTTTTTCTTTTAAGTTAGAATGTGTAGTACGTGCAATCTACATAAAAACAGGAGCAGGATGAAGACAAAGTCTTATTTATCCCTACTGTATTTTAATTATTTCATATAATACAAATGATGACTAAATTAATCAAAACAAAATAAAAATCCATAATAGTAACAATAATATACTATATTTACATCATATTGCATATAAATCAACTACACTTAAAGCAGGCATTTCTTAAGCACTTTTTCAGATCATTGTCCAACAAATTTCATTTTTTGACCTCTGCAAAAGGAGAAAGTCATTTGATTTCTTTAGTTACAACAAAAAAAGATAACATTAGTATAACATTTCTGGCCTTTTTTTATTATCAGCAGTGCGTAAAGATTTATGAACTTTGCAAATATCAATAGCCTCGACTTCAAAAATAGTTCTGATGCGTGCTCGTTTTTATGAATTATCCGCAATTATTTATTTATTTGTTTTTTTGCAAAACTATTAAAGGTTTGAAACCATAAAAATTACCCCTGACTACCAGACATAATAAAAAATACAGGAAAATCAAAGGCAATAAAATTAAGCTTTTCTTGGTCATTTAACAAATATTTAACTTTGTTGAAAATTGCAAGATTCTTCTTTTTTTTTTAAATTTTCATTAACACTAAAATCTGAGATCATTAACTCTGTCTATATTAACGCCATTCCACATTCTCCAATCAGCCTCTTTGATTTATGATCCTTATGTCAAAGTAGGAATAAAAGTTCTTATATGTGACTACATTAGTAACACAACTTCATCTGTGGAGGCATTCATTCAAATTATAAAAAACTCAAATCTGCTTCAGAAAATGCTTTGCTACTAAAAGTATTAAAAATAATAATAAAAAACTGAAGTAATGAGGGTTTACGCTGCTTATTTTGTTCAAATGAGACATTTTCATAGCAATTAATTGAAATAAAGTTATTTTTTAACAATAAATTTGGAGTTTTAGAGTATCCATTAGCAGGCAAACATACATTTTAATTAACTTTGAATCTAAAAATATTTAAGCAAAAGAGCTGAATAAAAAAAAGATAAAAGTTACTGAAATTTACTAAACTGCCTAGTGGTTTTCTATAAACGTTTCTTCCCAGGTCCTAAAAAAAAATGTAGATTGGTCAAATTAGAGGCAGAAAGCACAAGTGAATTGAGCCACTAGATGGCGCAAAACAAACACAGATAAGGTTTTTTTTATTTTAATGGTGAAATTCCATTTAAGTAACTGAATTGTCAAAAGTAATAGACAGAGGATAATATTTAATTATGTATGACTATAGATTGAAATGGTGGGGGCAGTGTATTGGTATGGGCTGCTATTATACACTTGCTCTGCTTCCTGTCAGTTCTCCAGGATAGAATATATTAGGACAATTTTTTTGATAGATATTTTTATCACAAAGCTCATCTGTTTTGTTGAAACTTTAAAAATAGCTCAGCAGGAACAGGGAACAAGTACAAGCGTCAGGAAATCAATGTTCCATCACACGCAGCAAAACACTTGAGTCCTCCACTCATCATTAAAGCCCACCGATGAAAACATAATGGACCGTCAGCCTGTCCAGCTGTGCCCAGCCTCACGCCCCGTGTCTATAGGAATAAGCTGCGGCCCCCGCCGACCCGTACCAGAATGAAGCAGGCTTTGCTAATGGAGATGGTTGATCATTTCTGCACGTCGTCTGAGTTTCAAGTCAACAGTAAATATATACCGTATGTTAAAAAAAATGTTTTTTTTTTCGGAAAAAAATACTTGCTTTAAAAGATCCAGAGTAGAAGTTAAGCTATTTCACTAATGAACTTGTTTAATTTGTATTTCCAATTTAAATATCACATGTAAGTCAAGGATGGTTTTGAAAGCTACATTTAAGAAATATATAGTTTTTATGGATACAAAGATGAGACCAATATATTTAACGTAACTAAAATTTCATTAAAACAAGTGAAAGTTTGATCATTTTACTGATCAGGAGATCCCAGAAGGAACCACTAGAGGGCGTGTTTTGCTGAGAAATAACCCAGATGGACATTTTACTTTGTGGAAGTATTTTATAGTAGTTTATTTTTAAACAAATTATTTGGAAGTTATTTGGCAAAAGTTCAGTATATTTAAACTAGATTTATCTTGAAATGTATAAAAGTTTTTGTTCTTTTTTTTAAGCATTTTCCATAGATTTAGATGATAAACTTTCCTTTTTCTTTACCAATATGAGATGTCTACTGTAAATTCCCCATTTTGTCTTCAACAAAATGGTTATTTCCTGTTTTTATAACTAAAAATAGTCTCAGATTTAAGAGATATAAAATAAAAATATTATTAGATGGAGATAAATCCCCTTTTGTTAAATATTTGGTTCTGTTTGGTATTTTTTTTGCACCTCGAGGGACTTTATTTATTTATTCATTTTTTTAATTAGCAAACCTTTCCTGAAGCTTCGTCTGGTTCCAAGAAAACCTCAGTCACCTCATTTACTCGAATGCCACCGGCCATGGAAATTAACATGCGGGTCCTCAGTGTTTAATTGCATAATATATTTTAATTGATATAATACTTTCTAACACACGCTCCAGTCATTCGGTGGGTTATTAATCCTCCCATCGGAGAAGGACCGGGCCACTGCAAATGAAGAACTTGAAAGAGAAATCCTTCTTCTCTGTTGCTGGTTTGTGTTTGAAAAGATGAATTTCAGAATCACAGAGTTGCTCTAGCATCAGCACCCATTGCATCAATTTATAGACAGAAAGACAAAATAAGATTCATTTAGGATCTGTTCTCTTAACTATAGCCTCCATAAGAAGCAAAGATGACAAAAGTGGAGGACAATTATCTAGTAAATCAGCAGTAATAATTATTGATATAATCAATTTATATCAGGGCAACCTTTAATGCTAAAAGAGCCATTTGATCCAGTTTCTAACAGACTAAAACCCACCAAGTCCTGCTTTACTGAATGTAAAAATGCATTTTATTTATGTTTAAGTAACCATTTAGCCATTCATTTATATGATGTAGCCTTAAAAGTTTTCAATACTTTAATTATAGCACTGTTTTAATTAGTTATACATAACAAATTTACTTTTGACAACAGCACAAGTTCCTTTCAAAATAAAATTCCTCCTCTAAAGATCTTAACTGCAAATTAACAAAAAATAAATAAGACAGTAACAAAAAAACCCAAATTATATGCATTTTTCTTCAGAACCGAGGAGTTTCGTGCGGCTCTGGCAGTTTGTAGACTCCTGGTTTATATTTTCCCACACAGTCTTCTTACTGATGACTGATGTTGGTTATGTAAATATCCCAATCTACCAGAACTTTGTCAGATTTTTCTTTCCAAAACTGTTTTTTGTCTATCTTTTTTACAATACAATTCTGTTTTACTCATGTTTTAATTTTTTTACATCTGTTTTAAGCAAAAGCATGAATAATCAAATAAGATCAGAAGAGACACAAATTACAGCTTCAATCTTAACTTTTATTTGCTAAAATAAAAACGTTTCTGGACATGCGTAGAGAAAAAAAAAACCCTCCACAGTTGGTTGTGGAATTATTCGTACAACTTCTTTCATTGTATTGAACTTGTGTACAAAATAAGATATAATTAACTTCGCCATGTTGGAGGGTTAAAGCAACAATTTAGATTTTTACAAAGTTCCTTCAAAAGTGAAGTTTTGCTGGTGTTTGGAGCAATGTTCTTTAATTTTTTTTTGCACTGAACCCTCAGTTCTGGCTTTTTCTCTTTAAAAATTCTCACAATTACCCACAAATCTTTGTGTTCGTTTTGCTTAGTTGTCTCTCCTTAAGTAAATATTTTTGTCTGGGCACTTTATTCTGTCTAAATATGGAATTTCGATATTAAATGAGTAAAGTGAGGCCCTCTCTATGGTGACCTGCTTCTTTTACGACTTCCTGGCTCATTTTTTTTGGAGTTTTTTGGTTGGTATTTTGAAAAGGTTCGCTGTTCCAGGCTTTCTCTATTTTTGACCAACGTCTCTGCGGAGCTCCAAATTCTGAGAAATGAGTCAGTCAAACCCTCCAGACTAACACATATCAGTGACTTTGTTCACATCTCTTTGTGAATTGTCTTATTTGGAAGCATAATACGCAATCTTTATTTGTCAGAACATTTTTTAAGGAAATTTTCAAATTTTTCCAGTGATGATTAAAGTAACCAAAAATATGATTTATATTCTTCATTTTACATTGACATTTTCAATTAAGAGATTAGGCAAACATTTATTCCTTCATATACAAAATTCTTACTTAAAAACGGATTATTTTAGTCACATGGATTGTTTTTGCCAAGTAATTAAAATAAGGAAGTTGTGGCAAATTTGAAAAGATTACCATGTAAATGAAGATAAATAAAACAGGACTTCTTATTTATCTTACCAAACAAAAACTACAAATTGATAAATCACAAATCTTTTAGAATTCCATGTAAACATGTTTGGGTGAATGCAGCTTCGCAGTGGAGATGTGACTCGTTTGACCAAATGCACCTAAAAACCTCAGGAATTTGGTTTGACAGAAATAGGACATCTTCACCTCTGCAGCCCGAAATGCAACCCTGCATGTAGGGCTGCAAGAAAGAAAGAAAGAAAGGAAGAAAGAAACCTCAATGCTTGAACCACTATGTCATTCAGGAATAATTTGATTTAAGTATTCTGTGTGCAACAACAACAGCCATCAGGTGAAGTGGTTGCTGCTTTTAGCTAAAAGGCATCAGAGGAGCTAATTGGATAAGCCTGCATGGACAAGAATGAGACCAGGAGATACAAACCCTAAACCTTCTATTAGAGAAAAATAGCCTTTTGTTGCTTTATGTAGGTATTGTGTAGGACATTCCGGCATGTTCAAAGGTAAAATTCTGAAATGTTCAACTGTTAAATTTTGATTTTTTTTATTTTTTAGAAAGAAGCTAAATACAAAGTACATATTCATTCAGAAATAAGGAGTAACATATTCTTATTTTTAATCACAATTTCCACATGGACTCAAAAACTATTTCCAGTATAGATGCAAAATAAAATTAGTGATTTTATTATATTTAAGAAAAGAACAGAACAAGACTAAAGTTGTGATTTAACAATGTTTTGCTTGAGTAAATATACTAACCTTGTAGGAGTTGCAGAAAAGTTTAAAATGTTCTATTTATGCTAATGTTTTGGGAACATTTTGCTCAAATAGGATTGTTTCTGGACTTAAGAGGTATTGTCATAAGAATCTAATAGATTTTTTGAATTGAAAAGGTCAAATCAGAGCCATGCCCAATAAAATATTGTTTTAATTTTAGCAACATTTTTATTGTTAAAAAATTTTAAATATTTGGAATAAAAAGCAGACTTAAGAAAAATTAATAACCCATTATTATTGAAAATAAAGCAATTAAAGTAAAACGAGATTAAAAAAATACTGTAAAACAATTAGTTTTAATTGATTCTGACTCAAATTAGAACTGCATAAACAACAATCAAAACAGGCTTTTAAAGGAAAGTGCATGATTGTGTTTTCTTTACATATTTTAGATGTTTATTATGTCATGAAACATGACATAATAATAATGTTATTATTTGTACCTTAGTGAAAATGTGGACAAAATTGTTGGTTTTTCTCCATTAATGAAAGAGAACCCCCCAGAATTATCTTGGAATTTAAAAAAAGTAATATAATGACACTTTAAAACAAAAACAAAAAAATTCACTAAATTATAATATTATTTAAAGAATGACCATGCATCTGTTTTGTAGTAGTTAACATAAAAAAACAGTAAAATCTTGAGGGTCAAAGCATACATTTATGAAAAAAGTGAACCAAACTCAAAGACACTTTACTTTAGTTCTGGTAAAATTGTGATTCTGGAAACATTTAAGGTGAAACCAACAATTTTCTTTAAGTCAAGTATTGTTTTTAAAAATATAGAACAAATGCCAACATTAGAATTTCCTGTTTTCTGGTTCTCCTTTGCTGAAAATAATTCTCTCTCTGCCACAAATGAGGATGAACTTTTTTTGTTTGCTTTGCTCTCTTGGATCCATTTTTACTTTTAGGCAAACACTGACAGAGTGTGAATCTGAGGATCAGACAGAACTGCTGTCACCTCGGGCGCAATCCAGAGTTCAAACAGCAGAGTAGAAGTCCCTGCTGGATGTGGAGCTCCGACTCCAGACAACAGAGTTTCAACATTTGGATAAAAAAATGTGACACTTCTCTATTGCTTAGAACAAAACAGTAACAAATCCAATAAAAATGATTTCCATTTGAACTCAACTGAAAAAAAAGATTTAAAGATATATCTGGAGTATATCAATGCCACCTCCTTTTTATTTTATAGTGTTCGCAGTTTGTTTTATCTTTTGTTTTTGTCAACAAATGTGATCATTTAGAGCTGCTTCTCCCAATCAATTCTTGACAGATTTCAGAAAGTTAGTGAATAAAATATGCTGGGGGAAAAAAATATTTTTTTTGGTCAAAATGAAAAGCATCTAATATTTCACTTTCAACATCAAACACACTCAAGACAATTATTTTGCTAATATTTTGTAGATTTGACCATTAGAATAATGAAAGTCAAATGACTAATGAAGTTCAAATGAGCAAAATCTTAGCAAATAATGATCTGTTTTCTTCCTTAAATTTCATCTTTAAGCTGAATTCTTTAAAAAAAAAAAAAAAAAAAAACACCACTGGGTCATTTTATTTTATTTTATTTTATTTTATTTTATTTTATTTTATTTTATTTTATTTTATTTTATTTTATTTTACCTTACTTTACTTAAAACAGCATTATTTATTTATGTAATGAATTATATTATGTTTTACATGTATTTTTTATTTGTATTTTTTATTGCATTTATTTGTTTATTAATTAATTAATTAATAACTTTTTTATTTCTGCATTTAATTCTTTCAATATTTTATACTGTATTCTGTTTTATTATTTTATTGTATTTTTTCATAATTTATTAATTTATCTATTTGTGTATTTATTTTATTTTATTTTTTCATTTATTATTTTATTTTATTTTATTTTATTTTATTTTATTTTATTTTATTTTATTTTATTTTATTTTATTATTTTGGGTCACACTTAACTGCTGCTATGCAAAATAAACAAACAAAAACAAAGGTCAAATCAATTTTAAAATCCCAGAAGAAGATTGTTCTTGATTTTTCCAGGGATAATTAAATATTTATTTTAGTTGATATTACTGAGATCAGATTACTAATGTTTAATTTAGCATAGTTTAACCTAAAGTATAGTTCAGTTCAACCTATAATTTGTTTCATGAAAGGATCAGATCAAATATCAACAATCACTGCTATTTTCTCCAGCCTCGTTCACCTGCAGGCCTCAGCTCCGTCATCTGTTGCTTCCCTGTATTGTGACGGCGTCGGGCCGGCCCACACGCCGGCCCCACCACCTTCGGGAGTTAAATTTAGGAGTAGATGAAAACAGAATTATTATAGAACCTCTGGAGCTAAAGATGGGAGATGCAATAAGACCGGCAACGCACGGAGGACTGAGAGACTGCACTCAGTTCAGTTCCCATGACAACCTGAGTGAAATTAGCAACAGAGTGAACAGAAAACTCCTGCTGCATGAATAGCACGACTCGGGTCACAGAAGTGGCCTTTTCATTTCTGCGAGTGAAGTGTGTCTGCAGCGATCTCTCTGCAATAAGCATCCGGCAACGGAGAACAAATGAACTTTCTGTGCATCATTCTGTGGAGCTGCAGATGGATGAGAAACATCAGTGATAGCACTGTCGACTGAAACACTTGAGTATTAATTTAGATTATTGAACGCGTCACTTCCTGTCTGATATAAAAGCATTTTAGGGAGGTCATTTTCTGCTTTGAATAGATCCAATTCTGAACGCAACTTTTGTGACAACATTGTGTTGCAATCATCTTATATATTTCACATTCAAATTCATTTGTGGTCAAAATGAAAAGCTGAATTTGCTTTTAAATTGATCCTTTGTGCTTCTCTCTTGTTCCAACATCATAGAAGCTTTGAGTTCCTGATTCCTGTGTTTGAACCAGGTCTCTTCCGGTTGGTAAAATGACCTTGACTGAACTAATCTCCTCCTGTTTTTCATTGGGTCTGATCAAAAGTTATGAACCGGAAAATGATAATTCATGTAAAAGAAATTGTCATGGGAGTATATAAGTTCGTTTCCTCCCGCTCCCTTTCAAGCAATTTATGATTTGATGCCGAGTTATCTCATGTCTGATGTATCTTTGTACAGATGTAAACCACTGTTGATTTTACTTCACAAGCATTCTTGTTCGAATGCTTGAAATAAACCAATTCAATTCAAATAAAACACGTTTCATAACAACAGAAACCGCCAGACACTGAAGAACGCTTATAAATAATTAATTAAATATCGTCTTGTCTGAATTTTTTAATCGACACAAATATCGCCAAAGAAAATATCGAGATATATATTGCCAGATTGATTTTTCCCGCAACCTTTACTAAATTTGTGTAATGGAAACACAACAATCAAAAAAACTTGGGCTTGGAGAAGGTGGTTCAAATTTTATCAAAATTGATATACTTTGCAAAACGGCAACGGAAATGATTTTTCTCAAATTTAAATGAGTCACATGACCAACAACCAGATATCCCGCTTAAACCCCTGTCACACCAGGGCAGCGTTCTCGCTGCGATCGCGCGGCGTCCATCAAAAAATGCAGAACGCTGAGGTGAACGCAGTAAGGTCGCCATGAGCGCCGTAGCATCTCTGTGACATCTCCATGAACGCCGTGGTGTCTCCATGGACGCCGAGCCACGGCGCGCACTTTGTGCATGCACAAAGTACGCGCCGTGGCTCGGCGTGTTCATGGCGTTCTGATGTGCGCGCCGTGGCAGCACCGTAGCAGCGCACTGAGAACGCCGAGAGCGCCACAGCAGCGCCGTAGGCGCGCACACAGGACGCACATAATCGCCACAACGACGCAGCTGTAGACAGGGGCACTTGCACGGAGATATCATATAGAGATAGCCATATCGTCCTCCTCAGCAGGAGTCAGGTCCTTCATCGTCTTTTGTGCCTGGATGGAAGGGCTGCTTGACCGTGATGGGGATGGAGAGTCAGGCGGAAGCAGCTCCACTTCCGCATGTTGAGGAGACTGTGGTGCAGTGGGGTTGGGGGGCTGTTTTTTCGTAGCCCTCTCTCGACTTTTTTTTCCTGTCATGATGCTTTGGGGAACAGGCAGGAACAGTGCGGGTTTGACTGACTATATACACGCTGCCGTGACGTCATAGGGACGATCTGGCACCTGCGCCGTGCACGCGCCGTGCACGCGCCATGGGCACGCAGTGACAACTCTTGGCGCGCCGTGTGAACTCCGTCAGCACGCCGTGACAACGCAGTGAAACGCCAAGTAAAACTCTGTGGGAACGCAGCAGCACGCCACGGATGCGCCGTAGGAACGCCATAATCGCCGTGAAAGCGCAGAGACATCTCCATCTTGCGAAAATTGAAACAATTTTCGCTTCATTTTCCTGCGTTTCTATGGCGTTCTGAGAAATTTCATAACGCCGTGTGAACTCCGTAGAATCGCAGCCTAGTGTGACAGGGGCTTTACACAGCGGGCGCCACAAGAAGTCCCACAGCATCAGCTCTTCACCAACCATCATTTTCTAAAATCTTTCCATCCATAGCCACTCCCACGTAGCTCACCGCTCAATAGCCTGAATAAGACGCCGACTTCTCCTTTGATAGATGATGATGAGCGCTGTATTTAACTGCTCCAAATTTAAGTATTGCTGTGTTTTTTAATGAACCATCGCACATGTTCGTTTGCATAATTATGATTTAATGAAAACAATGTAATTGGGAAATTGTGTATTGTGAATTTTGATGATGTATTGCACACATAAGTATTGCACATATGTGTCATGGAAACAGAGCTATTGTGTTTCAGGTCGACTACAGTCACTTTGCGAGCTCAGAAAGTGTCAATGCCGGTTTGTAATTTGATATTCTGGACTAAAAGGTGAGAAATTGTCATTCCACGCCATCTCACTTTGTGTCCCGTCACCCAGCAGCAAACAGACCAATCGTGGTTGAACCAGCAGCCTTCATGACAACTTCTTCTGCCTCAAATCCAAGGCTGATTGGTTCAGTCATCCACAGGGAGGACTCTCAAAGCCAAACCCTTTAATAAGCATATTTACATGTAAACACTTAAGTCCTAAATATAAATCCTTTAAAACGATCCAGCCTGACAAAGGCTTTCTGACGGGTGACCTATCACTTTAAGAATAGCAAAGCCCCTGGATGGGTTCCTCATGTTTCTCCCTCACAACATCTTTCTTCTGCCGTGTATGGCTTGTTGCCGAGGTAACAGGCCTAAGAACGGTTCAGTATTTCCAGCATTGCCAACTGAATCAACTCGAGCTGACATGCAGCTGACATCAACATGCTGCATGACAGGCTCAGGTATTCTGCCCCTGAAATGGCTCTACGAGTCAACAACCACCTGGTGCTTTGGCACGCTCTCCTTCTCTGAGAGACGTATCAAAGGCGGCGAGTCTGATATCATGCTCTGCGTGATCATCAACAAGGCAAACTAAGTGCAGCTCTCCTGCTTTGAGGTGTAAATCAGAGAGATGACGGATATGTCTTTTTAAGCTGCTTCATTCTCTCTTGATTTCTGTGGAAAAACATCTCGTTTGTCCAGCAGGGGGCAACCTGCACGAACGCCTGACAGTTTTATTACACCTTTCTCTTTATCGAGCAGGCATTAAAGCTCACAGAACTGTAAACAATCGGCTCCAGATGCATTTATGCATTTTACAGCCTGATAAGAAAAGGTTTCAGTCAGCAGGAGCAGATCCTTCTTGTTTTCTTTCCCTCTTTCTAAATTGACCAGATGATTATTGGGCTGCTCTCAGAGCACACCAGTCAATTCCCGCCTGTCTCTGGCTGCATGTGCATTACTCCCCTGGCATCCTCCTGATCCATCAGGAGCCAGCGACTTTCTAAACACTCCATTAATGGAGAACTGTAGGTCGCTTGCAGAAAGACAGACTATTCAGCTCTCCATTAATTGTTGTAATGAATAATTTACTGTTTGCTTCAAGTAAAGAAATCGTCTGTTTCCATGCAGAGGCAGAATTCATCGCAAATTCCTTCACGGTCAATATATTGTAATGTCAAACGAATGCATCCTTTATCAAATTCTTTTTAACTTGTGCTTTTTTGTGTGTATTTGTCCACAAAGTTTTAATCAAAATTCATTGTCACTCATTATAACCAAACGGGAAAGCCTGAAAGTTGACTGATGCAACGTCTCGCAACAAACAACGTGCTGTAAGAAAGTAAGGTTATTCCCAAAATAAAAAAAATATTTAAAAAAATTGACAAATCAGTCAATTCCAGTAAGTTTCTTGATGTTAAATTTCAGACATTTGTTAGGCCTTAAGACCTATTTGTCCTACATCTTTAAATGAAATGGTCAGATGGGTTTGGGGTGACACACAAAACCAGTCCCAACTCTTTTTAAACCTCCATTTATTCTGCATCCAAAATTTAATTGAGAAAAACACTGCATTCTTTCTAATCTTAATATGTTTTTATTAATGATTAAGAGAGCTTTCCTTGGCTAGTGTGCCCCTCTGCCCCCCTATGGTCACCGTTGAATGGACCACTTTTATTTTAGGTGGTTGTTTCAGGATCAGGGCTCTGGGAATATGTGACCCAGGCGGCCGCCTAGCGCACCTTTTGCTGGAGGAGGGACCAAATTGCAATTATTTCTTTAAAATTTTTTTTTTTACAATTTAACACACCACTTATTTCGTGCAAAAATGATAAAAATGGTAATAATTAAAACTACGAAATCATGTTTTGAGCCCTGTTCAGGACTCACCTGGGATTTTCTTTAACTTCCTTGATGGAGATCTTTCCACTGCTTTTGCTTTTTCTTAGTCATGAAAGTATGTTTTACAGTCACAAAGTTGCATTTCTTTTGTTTAATAACAGATGTTCCTGTAATTTCTTGTTTGTCTCTTTCTAGTTCCTACTTGCAGCAGACAGTCAACCTTATTCAATGTGATTTTTCTAAATATTTATTTCTATTATTCTATTCAAATTGGGTTTTTTGTTCACTTTTTTCATTTCATGCCTCTATTCAAGACTCCACCATCCAATCTGCTATGCAGGCTATTTAAAAAAAAGTGACAATTTAGACTGAATCGATTTGTACATTTGTGATTAATTCTTCTTAGTTTTATATTTTTTGCTTGTTGTGTAGTGTCCAAGCCCCTGGTTTCCAAAAACTAAAATTGAACTAATCAGAAATGTTTCAAGTTCTAAAGCAGGCTGGTGTTAGGAGAGAATAATTATCCATCCACTGTTGAAAAATCCAAATCTATGACAAATATAGATTTATACATTGTTTGGGGAGTTGCTAATTTTTTTTTTTTTTTAGTATATATGTTTTGATGTTACTAGAGCCCAAACTTAAGAAGAAACATGTGTAATTTTTACATTGGGACAAAACATTCACTCTTCCATTAAAAAAATTAGAAGTCTGTGAGAGACAAAAATAAAGTATCACATTTTGTGATTTGTGCAGAACTGGATGATGTACTTCTACTCGTTCCATGTATTTATGCCACCTGGTTACCTGTATAAGAGACACCTGTCCACACCCTTAAACAGTCAGATTAAACTGCTTCACTATGACCAAGACTAAAAAAACTGTCTTAGGACTCCAGGGACAATACTGGGATAAACTAATTTCGAATAAGAAAGCAGCCTGGAGAGAAAGGATAAACTGTTGGAGCAAGTATTAGAAAATGAAAGATCTCCCTCTACCCGGATCTCCATGAAAGATCTAACCTGGTCAGGTAAAAATCAACTGGAGGACAGCGATAAACAACTCAGAACTACACAGAGGAACCAGACCTGAAAAGATCTGGTACCACAGAAACAAAGGTTACTTTAGTAGCACACTAATATTTATAATGAACATTTTTTTAAGTGCAAAATCTTTAACTGCCAAATGCATTTTTGCCCCACTAAATGGCAGCTGACAGTGATTTCAACTACAGTCCATTGTTGTTTTTTTACATATGACAAAGACAGACTGTTAAGATTAAATAAATAAATTAAGAGCCACTTCAGTTTTTAGTTGATCAGTTTTGGAGATTTATTGTGTTTTATTTGTATTTGTTAAAACATAGCACAACGTTTTTGGGCTTTGCAACAATTTCAAAAAATGGCAACCCGGTGTATTAGGGCCCCGGTAAAAGAAAACAAATAAATGTCATGAAAAAAAAAAAAATGTGAAAAAGAAAAGAGAAAAAGCCCCAATTTATGAGAATGAAGTTGTGAATTTATTATTCAAATAGTCAAAATTTTATCATGAAAAAGTTGTTTTTATTTAAAATAAAGTTATCATTTCATGACATTCCAGTTTGTTTACACACAAATAAAAGCAGATTGTGAGATTCTTTAAGATTGTAATGTCCATCTCATGTCTGTGCATCAATTTAACAAAGAATGTTTGATGGTCCTTATTGAAACATTTTAAAACCTAAATATAACATTTTACTTTAGGAAAAGCATGACCTTATAAAATTAAGATTCCATTTACAACTTTAATTTTGCAAGTGGTTGGTCAATTTTCTTATCTAAATTGTACAACTTTTATTGCATAATTGTTTGACTTTATTCCTTGTTAAGTTTTGATTTTTTTTCTTAAATCACCTTAACGTTATTTTTGTAAACTGTTGCGTTTTTTAAATAACTTCTCAACACTTTTCTCATAATTTGACAACTTTTTCTCGCCAAATGTTTCTTTTACATAAATGCTCTACATTTTTTCATAACTGTACAGCTTTATTCTCACAAAACTTTGACTATTTTCTCATAATTTGACAACTTTAGTCTTGCCATTTGTTCCTTTATAAATGTTATACATTTTTCTCATAACTGTAAACTTTTCTTTTTGTAAAACTTTTACTTTTCCCCCAAATTTTGTCTTTTTCCCTTAAAATTTTGTGGAGATTTTTCTTATATTTTTTGACTTTATTCTCTTTTTTATGTGTATAAAGTTTTTTTGTCTTTTACTTGTCCATGCAGCTGCTGGCTCATTCTGTTTCTAAAGAAATTGGGAATAAAAATGCAAGCGTACATTATTAAACCTTAATATTATTGTAGTTTAAAAACAAACTACAGAAAACAAAAGGAAAATAATGACAACAACGTCTGAGGTTAATTTTTATTCATAATGCTGCAAAATTAAAATCTTGAGAAAGTAAAAAGATTTGTTTTTTGAAACTAGGCCTTATTTGCTGTCTTGCAAGAAAAAAAATCTTATCAGGAAAGTTAATCAACATCAACATAATTTTAGTTTAGGAAAACATGTCTCAGTGAGCTTTGTTTTTCCTTAAAACAAACATTTTCTGATAGGATCGGCTTTTTTCCCGCTAATTTATTCATTTAATAATTTATTTATTCAAATTTTAAAAGGTTTGTACTTGAATAGTGTCTGTTTTCAGCAGGGCATCTGGAATTTGGTTTCTACACGTTACTGAATAAACAGCTTATTTATTCATACATGTTTGCCAAGAGGCTGAAACCCATTGGGCAAATTTACTCTCTAAAATCACTATGATCCACAAATTTTCATATGTACCTCATAGATATAATAAACTAAAATAACAGAGAAATTCACTATTTCAAATTTTCACAAATATGCCCAAAAACTTTAAAGAGCAGGAGTCAACTCTAAAAAATAAGGCAAGGCAAAGACAGGAAGAGAGAAAAGCATTTTCAATTTTGCTCATCCTGTTTTAACAGGAGCTAAACGAACGTGTGATTAAACGGTTTGTGTTTTGTTTCACCGCGGCACATAAATATGTGAAACCCTTAGAAAATATTCTTTTTTTATGGGATGAGCCAGAGAAATTATTTTATCACTCTTAAAATATCACACACAATTAGGTGTTGAAATTAATAGCTGTTTCCACCAAAACAAACAGTTGTAGACAAAACAAAGGTTCAAGGGTGATATATTCAATTTGTCTCCCACGCACATATTTGGACAATCAGCACAAGAAAAAAATATATGTTTCATGTATTTAAAAACATATATGTAATAGGTGTTCAGGATAGTTTTTTTTTTTTTGGTTTTATATGGAGAATAAATTCCTAACAAATATCTGAGACCCCTTAGCATCAAACCTGCACACAAATGAATGTTCAGCATTGACGAAATTCCCATGCACAGGCTGCAGGAGGAAACCTCGCGCATGCTTGACCGGCTTTAGGACCCAGAGGCGCCGCTTCTTTGTAGTTTTTGAGATGCTGAGGAGACTGAGACGCGCTTCTTGCCTATCACGATTCACATCGCGCCTCTACGAGCTGAGGAGGATGCTGAACATGGACATCTGAAGCCCGCTCTGGCAGCTTTTTTTCATTTTTTTCTTTTTTTAATTGTGCCTCTTTTTTTCCTCCATCACCTCTCTTTCTATCTCAAACCCATAAATATATATTTTTGTATGAAGTAGGCCATTTTTTTTTTTTTTTTTTTTTTATGGAGGGGTGAAATCGCAGGATTGTGTGACAGCAAACACATCTCAGGAGCATTCCTCTTGCTGGCTGGAACCATGATTTATGGATGCCTGCAGCTCGGTTGTAATCACAGGCTCGTAACGGTCTCATCACAGGAGGAGGGAGCGGGCAATTCTCCTTAACTTTCTAAGGCATCTTGCAAGAATCTGCTGCGGAAAAGGGACACTTCTTTTCAATTTCCTCTTGAGGTGAGTCTGTTTTCCTGCCTCACACGCACGCGGAGCCTGTTTATTCTAATCATTTTTGCAGATATTTAGCGAGGGGGAGGCTGAGGAGCGTGGGAGAAAACAACCATCCTCCGACTGTTTGTGTTTTAGGCTTTTTATGACTTAATATGATTTTTTTTAAATTAGAAAACATGAACTGTAAGGATGTTTTTTTTTTTTTTTTGTAATGTTGGATGAAAGAAAGCGTGGGATGTGTCAGTGAATACTAATTACACTCTGTCTCTGCCTGCTCTCCCCCCCATCCCTCCCCTCCATCCATCCGTCCATTTATGTATTAATTTATACATTTATTGGTGCCATCGCAAAGGGGGGAATCCCCAGAAATCTGTCTTGGTTGGGCTGTAAAGGTCACAGAATGATTCAGTTAAACTGGATCTGTGTTCATTACAGCGGCTGCCCTGCCTCTGGGTGCTGAAGCGGCCATGTGGATCAAGGAAGGCGCTCCTTCACTCCTCATCTGCCTGCTGGCGCTCACAACTCTCTGGAAAACCAGGTGAGTCCCTCCTGGATCGAGGAGGTGGCCTCTGGAGGCACGAGGATCACAAAAAAAAAAAAAAAAAAAAAAAAGTCAAAATTTGCCTTATTTTGAAGGGGGATGCAGAATCCTTCAAATTAAGAGCTCCATCAATTTATTTTTTATTGTTGATAGTGTTTTGTTTGTCATTATCAATGAATGACTAAACATAAAAATAAACTATACCCACGCTGTTGTTTTGCCTTTGGTTATTAAGAAGAAAATGTGCATAAGTGGTATATAAAGTTTTAATTGATTTTAAGTCAAACTCCAACTATATTTTTCTCTATTTTAAGTGCTTCCAGTGGTATTTCAAATACAATTATGCCGTTTTTAGCCAACACCAAAAACCCGTGCTGTTTTTTAACACATATTTTCTGCAGTTCATCAGAAAGTTTTTTACTTTTACACTGATTTCCCATCATCCCTTTATTTACACTCTCTCCCGCTAGCTTACAGCCACTCACAACTCCCAAGAGTGCAACAAAAATGGCGAGCAATATCTGAGTGGTCTAGCTGTTCAGTTTTGAACACAAATAAGAAAAAAGAAGACATTAATGGATCTGCTTGTTAGCATCAGAATGAAGCAGAGCGGGGAGACTTTGGTCCGCCCATTAAGTCGCCCCCTCAAATTGGAATTTTCATCTGCTACTGATCCACCAAAATTCCTTGGAGCTCATTCATTTGATAGCTTTCCTTCTCCAAAAAAGAAAAAAAAAATGCTTTTAAAAACACCTATAATTGAACAGTATTGATTAGTTCAGCATCAAGAAAACTACATTGTGAGATTATAGAAAGAATGGGCTGCAATAAAACTATAAATCACTGAAAAAAAAAAACAATATATTTTTATACATACTGTATAACGTACAGATATTTTTATAAACCTGAATACCTGCTGGAGTTACCACTGCTAGACAACAAAATTCAGAAAAATCTAATTTTCCTGCCAATGAAGTTTTAAATAATTCAGCAGCCTTTTGCTTTTTTTGTTGCACAAGTGGGTTTGACACTTATTTTTGGAAAAAAAAAGTTTAAGATTATTATATTTAATTGTATTTTCATGTTATTTTTCAAGCTATATGAACTCCAGATGTTTACACTGTTTGGAAATAAAATGCTTAATTTGTCTGTTTGCATAATGAGGCATTAGGTAACCTCCTCATTCAATCCCGTTTTTGTTTCTTATTAACACATTATTCACTCTGCAGAGTTGATTAAAGCTCTTAACGAGATGCTAACAGATCCGGTTTTCATCCCTGTGTTTATTACCACACTATTCCAGTCAATTCCAGAGATAAGTTGAAGGCTAATCGGCTTCAGGGCCAAAAATGAAGAGAACTGTTGACCTAACGAATGCAGGATTCACAAGTTTGTTTTAGCACGTTCATACTATTTCCACGTATATCACATTTGGATGTATCGTAAAAGCATTTCCAATGGTCTTTTGATCAGGATTAGTCCATTTTTAAAGCTGTTTCCTGCCCTCTTTGTAACAAAAATGCTCCGTTTTCAGATGACATTTTTTCATCTGCTCCTGATTCACAACGACTTGATTAAATATATTCTCAGAAATGCTATTTTAAGCTTAATTTTCTTCTTATATGTCCTCCCTAATTTGAAAAATGCCACAAGAACATGTTAAAACACCAAAAGCATGGTTTTCCTCAGGGTGGGTCGGAGAAGAAGGAATTTGGTCATTAACTAAGATTTAGTGTTTTTAAAATTCAAGTATTAGCAGACATAAATAAGAATCATGTGGGAAAATTATTCTCCCTGTGACGACTGATTTTGAACTAGTTTACATGCCAACAAGAGCTGGATAAGTGGTCGTAACGACAAATTTGCAGTCTAGTTGCTTTATGTCTTTATCTGATTAATTTAAAAATGTATATATCCAATTCTGTTACTTTAAAAAAAGTCTTATCTTCAGTGATGTAGTGTTGCAAATAGTCACAGCCTTACACCACTAGCTTTTTAAACACGAGAATTCATACATCTATCTGCAAAATAAATAAGATGTTGCAGCTGTCCTCGTATATATTTCTTATCTTCATCATATGTTCCTGCATTCGTTTACACACGCAATGATGTAATGCTGTGAAATAGATTGGGAAAATGTCGAACTAAACTGTTTTGGGTTAAAAAAAAAAAAAATTAGCGTTACAGAAAAAAGAAGGCATTAGATAATCCTGTCCAGATAACTCAAGAAATCAGATAATGACCGGAAATTTGGTGTGCTCGTATGATTACAGTGTGGTCATAAAGAAACCTGACGGCAGGTAAAAATTATGGAGCTGGATTACCATGATGCTGACCTCTTCTTCTTCTTGTCCTCATATTGATCGCTCATATTGATTGCTGTTCATTTTTAAAAATCAAAATTCTATTTAGATTGCACTTTCGGCACAAATCCCTTTATCAGTTTTCGGTATTTCATCTGAGAGGCCAAAGCGGCAGATCAGGTCACTCCGCTGCACGCACTCGGACCGTTAACGAACGACTGCAACGAGCAATGTCAGAAACACGTGAGGTGATCTAAATAAGGCCACCGAGTTCCCCCTCTGGGCTTTCATGATCCAACTGCTGAATGTACAGAGACGGCCATTTTTGAAAACTCACTGGTCACAGACGTGGACATGCTAATGGGCGAGGCAGAGAATCCCAGTCAATTAGTTCCACTGAGCATGGACTGTATATGAGAACTGGACTGAGTGCATTCCAAACAGGAAGTGGCTGCCGGCTCCGAGAATCCACAGACTTCTATACAGAAATAAGCGGCTATTACTGGGCCATTCTATTTGTCAGAACGACCATATTTGCTCAAATGTGGGTCGTACCTGCTGGCTCCAACATTCAAAATGTTTGACAGGTGTGGACTTCCAACAAGCTCACTCCGGATAGGTGAGAGTTGTTGCCATAGAAACTCGACCATTTCTTATTGCTACATGGGGGTGTTTGTATCGTAAAAAATGGCAACCCTAATGGATTTAATGTCAGGCGAGTCAGAAGTAACCCATTCTATCTGGATTATGCCACCTTCATATTAATGCAATAAAGTTCATAGTGTCTGTGGTATTCATAACAGTGATTTAAATCATAGCTGACATGTTTCGATGGAAACGTTCTGTCTTCATCAGTCGTCACCATCTGGTGAAGTGTGACATGTATAAACAGCTGATTGTCACTGAGGCGGAGTGTGATTTAAATCGCGTGTCTGATAGCAAAATAATCAAAAATGTTATGCCACCTTCACTTGGTCCAGGTCTCATATACCATCAATGGTTTCAAGATGATTTAGTTCCAGCACCGAAGATATTCATTTAATGTGATCATTTTTAAGGGTCATTTGATAAAAAAGATTGTCCAAGATTATGCTAGAGTAATGAGCAAAAATCAAACACTAGAAATTTTGTTTAAAGAGTCACTCTTATCAAGAACTGTCTTGTTATTGTGGTTTTTTTTCTCATGGTGCAGGACATATATTTAAAAAATTAAGTTTAAAATTACATTTCCGAGTATTTATTTATTCAAATTCTTGTGAATCAAGATCAGATGAAAAAATACCATTTGAAAAAGCTTGTAGTTGTGATGTAGGTGCTACAATTGAGCCCCCCCTGCTGCGCTCAACTCTGATGTATAGTACCTACATATGGAAAGATCAAATTCTTTGTTTTTCTGGCAAATGCATTGGTAATTTTGATTGGGAGTGTGAGAGGCTGTAAGCTAGCAGTAACGAACCTAAACGAATGGATGATGGGAAATGGAGAAGACTTACTTCACGCCACCACTCAGAGGCAAATTTTTAGTGAACTACTGCTGCTCTGTAGAAGCTATGTCTGAGAAAATGACAGGATTTTTGATTTAGCCTAAAAATGGCATCATAATTAAAAGATGCTTTACAACAGATCTGAAGATGATCAGCGAGGAACTTTAATGACTTATAAAAGGATCTATTTTTACTAAAAAAAAAAAAATCTTATTTGCTTTTTTTGAGACGATTTACCAAAATAGATTCTTAACTTGTTTCACTTTGAAGATTTCAGAGTTATCAACATAAAAAAAAAATCGATTTTGCGAGGAGACTCTACAGGAATTTAAGGAGACATTCTGAACACATTAAATGCAAAACAACAACATGCAGCACTGGGACATAGTGGACACAGAAAACAGATGGATTGAGAAAAAGAAGGGATAACAGGCTATTTTTATGTCAAAGCAACAATATAAGATTTGTTAAAAGGGATTTTTATTAAACATTATTAACCAATAAAGACAAAAAAACTCAAAATGAACAGAACATTACAGTTAGATATTTGTTCTTAAGATTGAATTCATCATCTTTCTCTTTGGAACTCCCATTATCACATTGACTCTGTTGAGTGTTTTAAATCCCAAGTCAAGACGTTGTTTATTTTAGGAAAGATTTTAGTTTATTTTAATCCTTTTTTTTTTTTTTTCTTTTACCAGGTTTTAACTTCTATTATTACCTTCTATCTATGATGACCTCTCTGTGTTTTGGTTTGATTTTATTTTGGCTTTTTGTAAAGCAAATAAAAATCTTCAATTCTATAGATATTCTATTTATAAAAATACATACATTAAGCAACGTAAATATGAATACAAAACCATAATTGTATTGAGTCATGTTGAAATTCAATGTAAATAAATTTAATGTGTTAAAAGCTCATTTTTGATTAACTTTTTAGTAGTAGTAGTATTTGTTGTTGTTATCTTGCGTTGATTTGTAGAAAAAGCAGATCTAATGAGAAGATTTTCTTCTGTCTGACTTTATAGCTTGTTCTATTTTGAAATGTTTTGTATGCAGTTAAGTTGGGATGAAACCAACATGTTTAGATATCGCGTTAGTGTCAGAAAATAGCATTGGCAAAAAATATTACTTTTTCGATTGCAAAAAAAACCCATTTCCTCCTCCTCCCTTTCACTGTCTCCTAAAAACAAGCCAAAAGCCTCACCTGAGGCTACAGGTAAGCACAGATGGTGAAGGAGGAGTCATGATACTTCAGAATTTAGTCTGATTAATATAAATCTGAAATAAAAATTATCTAGTTTTTGACATAATAGAGTTTTAAATGCATAAATTCAACATAATTTCAAACTATAAATATGCTAAACTAATTGTTGCGGCTTTGCAAAAAAATTATTAACTGAAAGGAGCCATTAGTAACAAGGGATACATATATATATATATATACACATATATATATATATATATTATTAGATAACTTATTGTAACTCAAAAAATTAATCTTGCTAGAGCTTTCTGAACCTCTGTGTTGTCCTGAAAACAGGTGTTAAAAAACTAAATGTAAATCCTGCAGAATGCAAAATTATGCAAATTGAGTGTTTTTTTTAAAGTAAATTAGCAACAATAGAGTTTTCATTAAATTTTGCTTTAACAGATGCTATAATAAATATGGTGCTTAGGTTTGTAAATAATATCAAGATGGCGTTGAAAATTGCCCTCCAGCTAATTCCAAGTCTGGATTCAGAGAAAAGGAGCACAGATGCGAACATAGTTTCATTTTGTCCACGTTTTCATTGAAGTAAAAAATATGGCCGTTAACTGGAGCTGTTGGAGTGAAGCTGTCAACAGGGCTGATTAGTCCATCTCACATTGAGGGATTTTTAACTGAATTTACTTTCCATAAATCTCAGCTCTGATTACATTTGCATATTCAGATGTGTTTTGGTTCCAAGATCAGATGGCTCTCCAACATTTTACCTTGAACTGGGTCAACCATGATGAGACGCAACATGCATGGTTGTGTGGGCATGTAAGCCAGATAGTAATTAGCTCCACGATTTTGCATAAATCCAATCAAAAAAAAAAGAAAGGAAACTTCATCGGAAAAAGTCGGAAAATGTATGGATGCTGTTTGTCTCCTCACCAGATCGGTGAATGCTGATGCCACATCGGATGCCTTTAAAACCAACATCACCCTGTTCACGCGCATCTTGGACAGACTGCTGGATGGCTATGACAACCGTCTGCGGCCTGGTCTTGGAGGTGAGCGAGCGCGCACTTGGAGACATCTGGATAATTGTTGTTACACAACTGCACGTGTTTCCTTTTTTAACAGATGACGGCTCATTTGAGGTGAAAACACACATCAGCTTTCATAGTGCCAGTTATCTTTGGCTGCAGTCCCCTTAGGAGTACACAGATGAATGCAATCTGTGCAGAAAAATAAAAGTTTGATTACATAACACTAAGTGCACTTCCTGGAAAGAAGCAGTGAACACGTTTAACCCCGAATCCAACTTTGTTGTCACCTGTGGACCGCGGAAAACCTTTCATGAAACTAAACAACTGCAAAATAACGTTGAATTTATTGACTCTATGATGCTTTCTTTGCTAAATCTAAATCTCTGCTCCTCAGTGCTTCCCTCCTCAACCGTCCCTTTTTTTTTAGCTGGCCTCCTCACCCCCAAAGCTGAGTCCCTCCCTAGGACTTGGCGTAGTTTGAATTTCAAATTCCCGAGGCCATCCGTCCAGCCCAGGAGCTGCCATATGGGCAGGCAGATCTCCTTTAGCCTGGCTGTGCTCGGTTTGTTCAGAATCATACAAATTAAGGGGGGCTTCCAGGTTTTGACGGAGCAGGAAAGCCAATTATCGATGCTCCATTTAAACACTGGGACTCGGTTCACTTAAGTGTACCATATTATTCTGTAAATTCTTTGTTTTTATGAATTTATACTGAAGCTTATTTTTCAACACAACTTTGGACTTTGAGAGTTTAAACCAGAGGGACAAAAGTGAAAATGTTTTCGAGAACAGTGGGTAGTGACAGGATCGACAGCCTAAAAACATCTAGAATTATTGTAAAAAATAAAGATGGCTGGCTTATGGGCTATTTTAGTTTTTTAAATTATCCTCCTACTTCATAAATCAACCTCGTTCCAAATCCCCATATCATGATTCCACCTTCACTGTGCTTAACAAGAGCACATATCTACACAGGTTCTCTGAACACACGTGTAGCCATCCTGGCCAGATACATTAATCTGTATTACCTCTGAGCTGAAGATAAGGATTTTTTTTTTTTTCTCCAGGATGACAGAAGTTGGTGCTCGTTAGAAGCGGGCTGGTCTTTCTCTACCGGCAGCCTCTTTGGTTTATGACCTCGTAAAACCTGCTTTAACTGCTGACTGCAGAACTGGATCTCCAATAGCTTCCAGTTTACTGCACATTTTTTCCCTTTAAATGTTGTCATCAATCTTCCTTTGCGACTGATGGCAACATTTTGATCACAACTGAAATTATGGCAGGAGAATGGTGTTGCATTTTAAAATGGATTGTGTTGAATAGTTTTGAAAGCTACAATAGAAGGATTTCCTAAAACTAAAAATGTATTTTGGTAAATCTAATGTTCTCCTTTCTTTGTTCTTCAAAATAGTTTTGTTTTTATGAAGGAAACCTTTTGCACATGTTCTGAACTTTTTTTTTCTAAAGAACTAATTCCATTGAAAATAGTGTTTTTAGTGTTTCTAACATGTTCTTGTGGAATTTTCTATTGGTGGAGGACATATATAAAGAAAATTATGCTCAAAACGGAATTTCTGAGAATTCTTTATACTAGTAATTAGCTGTGTTTCCATTACATATATGTGCAAAACTTTATCAAAACTCCAGATATTTCAAAAAACACAAGTTCGCAAATAAATTCATTAAATCCTAATTATTTAAATAAAACACAAACTAACTCATGCAATAAGTCGTTAGAAAACATGGTGACGGATGAGAACAAGCATTGTCTTAAGTTGACATCACAGCAGTGCCGAGTATCTAAACTATTGATGATCTGGAGACACAGTGAGAATTATTCAAAATAGCGCTCATCATCATCTATCAAAGGAGACGTTGGCGTGTTATTCAGGGCGTGGAGCTGCAAGTGTAGCCGCTCTTTGGGAAATCTCGTTTGGTGATTATAAAGAGGAACTCTGACAATTCCACATGACATTTTTAACTTTTAATGAACCGTGATGCTGTGGGACCTTTAGTGACGGCTGCTGTGCAGGGCTCAGGTCAGTCAGTTCTTACCATTTGAACCTCAAAAATCCAAACCCAAAAAGAAAAAAAAAAAAAAAAATCTGAACCCATTTGTGGGAAAATATCACAAACCAAGCTCACCACAGAAAACATTTCAGATAGTACTCTGTTCTGGGGGCGGCCGTAGTGCAGTGGTAGAGTAGTTGACCTCCGACCAGAAAATGGCGACGGATTCCTGCCTTCCATGTGTGGAAGTGTCGTTGGGCAAGACACTCAGCCCCACCTTGTCTCTGGTGGAAGGTTGGCATCAGTGTCTGGCAGTGGACGTGATCGTGAAGCGCTTTGGGTCTTTGAAGAAGGTAGAAAAGGGCTATACATATATATGGAATTTAACATTTTACTCTGATGTCACTATGGATTCTGAAGGGTTGATTTGACAAAAAATGTTTCTATTGCAGTTTTACAAAATATGTCCATTTCAAAATGTCTCATAACCCACCTCCTCTAAGCCCAAACATGTTTTTTCGATAAATATGATTTAAAAATATATATATATATATTTTGGTGTTTCTATTAAGCACTTTTTTATTGCAAATGCAATTTATGCAAATTCATAGTCAATGGAAACGCAGATAATGAAAATTAGGAGCAAATAAAAAAAAATGCTGTTTGTAGAAGAGTGTATTGTTAGAAAGAATATAAACTAGGCAGGAAACTGACTTTTAAAACTTTTAAAATAGATCAAAGGAAGATCGAAGTATGTGTAGATACTATTTAACATTATTTAAATTTTAACAGGTTTTTTTCTTCTAAAAATGTTCTTTTTACATTATTTCTGTTCAAAAAATATGAACAGTTTTTTTAAAGCCCAATGTGAGACACTTCTACACTAAAATCAAATCAATGTTTGCCCCCGAGCTGCAAAACATGATTAAAAACCTTTTTTCAACTAGGTTTTTTGGCAGTGTATTAAGCTAAAAAATATGAAAATAATTATCAAGCAAACTTTTTTCCCTATAAAATAGATTAGTTTTGGTTTTTATCATTAAGATTTTCATGATTCTGAATGGAGAACAGCACCGCGTGACAATCCCTGACCAACAGATTGGTTTGACAGTTTAATCCAGCAAGAAAACAACTCCTTGAAATAAACCACTTTAATAAAACATGAAAACACAGATCAGATGCTTTCAAGTCTGTTCCAGAACCATGAGAGCACATACATTTTTATAAGCGAAAGCCAGAGCCTGCAACGCTTAAAGTGCTGCTCTGTATTGTACCCATTAGCGTGCACAGGGACTGCACCGAGCCGCAGAACTCGGTCGGTAAAAGAAACACAACATGACATCAGATGTAATTTTCCACATCCTGGGCACATTAGATCCGTATGTCTCATCTGTGGGGAAAAAATGTTAATGCTTCACTGGACGTTCATTTATACCGCATTGATAACGTCTGGAAAAGGGCGATCATCCTGTCTGCACGAGAGCATCCGCTCACACGTGCACGCCGCTCAGTGTCGAAGAGTCGCGTCCTTCCATGATTTTCACGGTTCATGTAACATTTACCAGACGGAGAATTAAGAGGGAAAAAAAACTACCAATTCGCAATTCGTCCACCGTATTCTATCTTTCATTTTAGCCATCATTTCTGTTATTTTGTTTCAGAATTTGATGATGTGATACTCCTTTATAAAAAAGGTTTTAAACTCCAAGAATCAGACCTTTTTGGTTGTTTTTGGAGTACAAATAAACAATTTTAGCTAATCAGGTAATGCTTTTTGAATATCCTAATCAACAAACCTCTGTCATGCCCTAAAGAGAGCACAAAGATGCGGTGAGTCAACCTCAAACAAAAAACAAATATTCATGATGACGAGACTGTAAAAGCTGGTACAAATGTCAAAACATGAAATCAGTGACTAAAAACCTTCAAACAAACGGGATCAAATCAAACTTTATTCATGAAGGGTTTTTTGAACAAACAAACGTGAGAGTAGCCTCCAAAATGTAAATTAATTGACAAATACAATACACTCCACAATGAAAATAAATTAAAAGGTAAATAAATAAACAACTTAAATACATAAAATAACCTAATTAATTGATTTTTAAAAAAATAAATAACCAAAAAGCCACATGCTCATACTTATTGACCGGTGGGCCAAGGGGTTCTAAAGTTTGACAGAAGGGCCAGACCAAGAGCAGCATCCTCTTTAGTGAAAAATATGTATCGCTTGGAATAAAAACATGCTTTAGCTTCGATTGAAAATTGATGCATGTGTTTTAAAACTGAATATGTTGAAGTTTTATGTCAAAACTGTGACTTTTATTCTAATTTTAGGTCAAATTGTACAAATGGGTTGTTGGGGAAAAAAGACTCAGATTTATCAACATCTTTTTGTGCAAAACTTTGGATTTGTTCGTGAATAAAACTTGATTTGGAGAGGGACTTCAGTCGCTGAACAAACGACTTCAAAACGACTAAAAGGCCAGTATACCGGAGTACCTCAGGGTCTGCTAGAACCCAAACTTTGAAAGCAAATTGATGACAAAGAAGACTATTAAAAAAAAAACATTTAAACTATAATAAATGTAATTGTTTTGCATTATAGAATTATCGCACAGGGTTTTGGCTGTGTATGAAGTTTTCTGAGCTGAGTTAATTCTAATTTCTTAAACATTATTTGGATTTTATAGCAAATAATTTTAGATTTAATTTGGAGGACATTTTAATTCTTTTCTTGTAGCTAAAGTTTTTCCTTTTGTGGTTTTCTTCTTCCTAAATCTAAAAAAGAGATTGTTATGTGTAACTGTTGTATTTTCGGTAGTAATTAAAATCTCCACTGAGAGGTTTGTAATCACTTTTGTGACAGATGAAAGTGTCCATTTCTCACGCCGGCCTCTGTTCAATGTTGTCAAATGTCTTGTCAGATTGGAGGATGAGTTCATCTCTTACACGGCTCAACATTTTGTTTTTCTCTTCTTGCTTTTCTTTTTTTTCTTTCCCTAAACCGACAGCAGTGAGCTGACATTTGGATAGCTGCGCAGTGGAATACTCAGTCTGACACAGGCAGGTTGAGCCTTACCTCTTAAACATTGTTCAGCAGCTCCATCTGCACCAAATGATTCAGATAGCACGCAACACACATGTTTGGGACTGTTGCTGCCGAGTAAATGAACTTTAGGTATTGTCCCCGTTCTCATTTTTCCTGAAGTCCTGGAGCGTTAAATGCACTTTTGATATTTTCAAATAGTAAACACAAACCTGCCTTGGGGAAGAAGGCTTTTCTAAAGTTTACCACCATAAAAATTTAGCTTTGTTTTGAATAATGTTGTATAATCAAGTGGATCTCAATTGAATTTTATTAGGTTTTTTTTGTTTTGTTTTCTTATTTTAATTGAATTTAAACCAGTTAATTAACCCTTTTTAACACTGGAGTTGTGACTGGCATCAGCAAATGGCCGTATCACACTGCTGCTGCTTACATTTTTTATATATTGTATGGATAAAAATTGGTCATTCGTTAATATACGTGGAAAAAGTGAGAAAAGTTGTGGTCTTTATGTGAAACTGTCGCAGATGTATCACGAATAAACCACACAAAGAACACGTAAACCCGTGCTTCATTGACTTTCTTGAGTTTGACATTCAGAATACTGGGCAGGAATCGCGTCAGCACCATGGACAGCTCCCGTCGAGGGCCCTCGTGATGCTTTTTTTTTTTAAGTAAACATTCAGATTACTCTGGTCCGCATCAGAGTTAAGTCAGCTATTAGGCATGTCTATAAACCGTTGCTTATTTATATGCAATTTTTTTGTGATTCGTGCTAATTTTAATGCTAATTTCATATTTCAATAATGTAATTTTAATGTCATCTGCGCACTGTATATGTAAAACATAAAATATACATCAGGTTTACATCCATGATAAGTTCATTAAATATATGTGAAAGCCACAGATTAATGTATGCATCTAACAAAATTCACGGACAGTTGTGAAATAACTGCACATAAACTACCTCAAATACGCATAAACGGCGTAACTCTCAACAGACATAAAATTTGAACTGCTCAAAACAGAGTCCAAGTAAAGACCCGTCGATTGAAACCCTCAACGGTCATCTGTGCACATTGATGAACAACCAACGCAAGAAAAATCACAATTATGTATGTCCCGCATGTATCAAGAATGACTGAAATTACATTTGTGGACAATGTGCGAATTGCATGAAGGGGCAGTGTGACACGGCCTTCAATAACACACTCTTTGACATTCTATAAATCATCAACCGATTAAATGAAACCAGCAAATTTAGAGTGATTTTAAAGTGTTAAAATTACATGAGAACGTCCCTTCTGTGAAGTGTCGTACATCAGTGTAAAGCTGCTTTTCCTCGCTCCACAATCCACTAGATTTTTGCCGATTGCATAAATGACTGAAGAGTTACGGTAGTTGAAAGAATATAAACACATGCGCTAAAGCTCTAGTATTAAAAGGCTAACCAATTGATTGTTGGTTCTAGTCATTGACTGTATATGAGAACTGGACTTCCTGCTCTTAGATTACAAAATAAACGTCTATAACTTAGTTATTTGTATGTTTTTATCACGTTTTATTATAATCCTATTTTATTTTCATGTTATTTTTTTTGTTGTGCAAGTATTAAAGTGATAAACTGACCAATCAGATACTGCAATAAAAGTATGTTGTCCACTTTCACTCTTGATTGGTGAAAGTGGTTTCCACAGAAACTCTGACCAATCACTGTTTACTGATGACGTTTGACTCCAATGGTGATGTCTGTATCGTGTAAAAATGGTGACTGAATTGACTTCCTTTGGTTGGAGTCGTAATTAAGTCATTTCTGTGGGTGACATCACATTTACTCAGTTCAGTTCTCCTATATAGTCAATGGTTCTTGTAATATTTTTCTGTACATGTTGTGCACACTGATCTTTTTTGTGGCACTTTAGCTAAAACTGAACTCTAAACAACAAATGTATTAAATGAACATTAAGAAAACAAATTTATTTAAAAAATATTAAAAGAAAACCATTCTCTTACGCACCATAAAAAATAGATTATGTTGCACAAAAAGTCAGACATTTGAACAGTAAAGATGGTGATTTACACCGACACATAAATGGTCAAGAAAACACATTTCAGGACAAACCCAACCATGGAAATGAATTAAATTTCTGCATATGAAACAAAAATGGTGTGTTCTTTTGGATTTGTGAAGAAATGCTTGCCCTCTTTTTGCCTTTTCCAATCCAAGTGGAACATTTGGTTTTGCTAAAACAAAAGAAGCGGCAAAAGATAAAAGAAGACCAGTAGAAAAAGGAAATTTAAATAATTTTACATATTAATTCTTTTTTGGTTTTCTTGTTACAGTTTAAATAGGCTGCTTTATACAGCTTATACCCTTATACATCAGTAGTTTATTACAATCCCTCAAACTAAGTATAGTAATTAGCTTTCAAAATTCTGAATTAATTTTTATTAACAAGTTGCCAATTCTATGTGAATTATCATCAGATTTCCATAATTCCATTCTCACTTTCATTCAAAACCAGCCAATTCCTTAAATTGGACTCATTTTGGATGACCGGTGACTTCAACTTATTGAACTTTCATCAGAGGAGGTAAAATAGATAAAAGCAGTTTTTCCTGGAACCATCAATGTTGTGTGGTTGGAGCCTATCCTGGAAACACATTCTCACGCTCAAATCTCAAAATTGACATTTTGGGTGTCCCTAACTCTGTGTTTTTTGGCGTGCCAGCTGTTTCCATTAAATCACGTGTCACCAACCTCAGGACGCGACCAGTGCTTGCAGACCATTGAATTTATGAACAGCAAAGAAACAGCTGCCCTAAAGAAAAATCATTCAATGATTTTCTTTTTTCTATGAAAATTTATTTGATTTTGATTAATTTCCAAGTCTTGTACATGTATTTGGGTGAAATCCCTTCTGCTATTCCTTTTATTGTATACTATTTTTTTTAAGCACTGGCTGCCTTTTAATTTGCTCTGTTCAGAGATGGGCCTGCATGTCATGTCCACAGAAATACAGTGCATAGTGTTTTATGCGTTCATCAGCAAAGTAAATGAATCAAATCGATATGTTTGTGCGCTGTAAAAAAAAAAAATATCAATTTATATGTACCTTATCCACATAATTGCATCTGCTTTACATAAGCAATATGCCTTACTAAATGGATTGAACCTATTGACCAGCAGCCTGCTGCCTCTTGTTGATTTAGATTACCTTATTAACACGACAGCAGTTCATCATGGAGTCTCTGATGTACAGTGTAATTATATATTTGAGAATGAAGATCTAATAAAACAACAGATTCTCCATACTTGGAAAAGCAGGGCACATTTTTATTATTCATCCACGTTTTCAAGCTGTTTATCACTGTGTGATTAGAAGAAAAAAACCCACAGACCTCTAATTACAGTAAAAACATCAGCCCCTTTTGTAAACTATTAAAATAATGGGATCTGGTAGGAGGGTGATGAATAGTGCTGCACCTTTCATGCATTGAGAGTGCTTTACTTACATGGAGGAATGATCTCTTTAGGTTATGCGCTGCAGCGTGCTGCATGGAGGGAAACCTGGAAAGCTTTTTTTTTATTTGACTGCACATGAGTGACTGCGTTTCTGTAATTACACGGAGCTTTGAAAAAGCAAATCAACCCTCCAGTAAATTTAGAGCCATAAGAAAAGACCATATAGCAAATAAAGGTCACGCAGAGGTGAACTGAGCCGATGCACAGCGTAAATCCACGTCAATGCAACAGCCATAGAAAATAACTGCAAAGAATTTTATTTAAGTGCTTTTTCCATAGTTTTAATTCATTAAACGTTAAAATAAAGTATTTAAAAATCAACCTGACTATCATGGAATCATGAATACACATAGATATAGTCTATGTATTTTTTATAGCACTTTAACAAGACTGAAGTTAAACAAGGTAAGATACAAAAAATTAAAATAAATTGAAAGTAAAATGGGAAAATCATAAAAACAGGAAAACAAATAAAAATCTCCAGCAGAGCTGAATCTTGCATCAAAAGCCTAGTTTTATATATATATATATATATATATATATATGTTTTTTTTTTACATCTGTGAAAATGTCTGCCGAATGCTCAGCAGCATCACCTGCCGCTCACCAAATATGACTAAGATTACTGTCTACTGTAAAGAAATCAGTGTTTTTTCCTCTGAGATGCTGGGGGCGTCTCTGCTGGGATCGCTGACTGACAGACCAGCTCAAATGAACCATGCTAAAGGGCCAAACAGAGCAGAGTTAATGTTAACCAAACTAAACTGTTTGGACATGAAATCAGAAAATATACGTTATGTCTCTGTCAGTTCACAACATGACTTTTTATGCAGATTTTACACTGATACTGTTGAGTTTTGCTCTGAATGCAGCACAATATAAACCTGATTCGTCAGTTTGGTTTTCTAATTATGCACTTGTTAGTCAAAGAGAAAATTGGTGGTCAACTTGGAAAATGATTTGGGCATTTTTGCACATGTACTGTACGTCAAAAAAGCTCAAACCAAATAAAGTTTTAAAGATATTTACAGTTTTTACATCACAAAAAAATATCACAGATATCAGCTGCATAAAGAAGCCAATTTTGATGCAACGTTTTCACCAAATGCGATTTGTGCGGCAGATGCAGTTAGTTAAGATGTTAAGTCAACGGAACAGACACAATTTGAGGTCCTGCAGTGTGATTTTGTGGTGAGCTGTCAGAGTTCAAACACTAAGATTTTGGTGAGGTCGCTGCGGCGCGTGGACCAATCAGGGACTGAGCTTTGGGCACTTTTGACATCGGGAAAAACACGCATCCAATATGTGAATCGCTCCGATATTTCTCCTCCTAAACTTGCATCTACTTATTTTCTTAACCTGGTGTATCCCTTCCGAAGACCTCCCCAGCAACAGTTGGGAAAATACGGGTACACCCTAGACCAGGGGTGTCAAACTCAATCACTGTAAAACACTTCTTAGCTTGCTGGTTGAACAGGGTAAACATTCATTAAACACACTGAAGCTACATTTTAAAAACTTTTAAAGTGTACATTTTTAACATAACTATGAAAATAAAAAGGCAGGATTATTATTCCAGAAATGTTAAATAACTTTCAATATTTTACTTTCCATAAAAATACATAATAACCCAGTGGGCCGGATCCTGCCCCAATGTCCTGACTTTGGGGCAGACAGTCTGTCGCGGGGGTCATGGAGCTTAAGCAATCGCTACACTGGTTCCTGGGAGGCGAGCTGGTGACCAGGCAGAGAGAACTTTCTTATTTTCATCGAAACAATAGTAGAAAAAAAGTCCCCTAATTTTATTCTCGTTTTTTTAACATGGGACAGCAACTCTTCAAACTCGGTTCCAGAGAGCCGTAAACACCACCGGAAGCGGCTGTCAGTCAAACACAGCAGCGGGAGAATCTGGGAATGATCATATGAACCCAAATATGGAGATTACTGATGTTTGTGTAGAGCTCTTCAAAATAAATAAACCTGATCTCTCTGTGTTTAACATGCACTGTAATTGAGAAATACACTGACACCGATGTAGCGATTAGGCTAAAAACATTAGCTAGTAGCACTTCCCATACGCAGTTGGGGCGTCGAGCTTATGCACACATTTTTGGACAGGTGGCGAGCAGCAAATTCGCCACGCTGTGAAAGAGGGGAATGAATGCCGTTCAGTATGAACTCAGCTGAAGTTAGCATTGATTAAAGCAGTCTTGTTTTTGTCACAAACCACCTTGTGGTTATCTGGTAGACCAAACTGGCTTCAAATAGTCTCTTTGAACTGGTTTCAATCAGGAAGTGCATCCTATCACAGAGCAACAGAAAGCAAATAATCGGAACATAAAGTCAACATAATACAACCGAAAGTATTGCAGAATGCTTTTTAAAACAACACATCAAAAGAAAAATAAATAATTGCGAAGAAAAAAAAAGTAATAATGATGTAAAAACATTGAAAAGAAATTTAATTTTTTCGACAAGTTTGATCCTTTTTGCAGAGAACACAAGGTCAAATCCAATTTTAATGATGTTAAATTGAAAAAAAAATTGGCAAAAATGTCATCTATGTTCAAATGCGCAAGTACATAATCATTAAGTAAAGAAAAAACATTAAAACAGAAAGCTAATGTAAGGAAAACAGTTTTAAAATCTGTGTTTTCCATGCTGGCTGCCTTTAATTATTCATGATTGTGTTAATATTTTTATTTCTTCTGACCCAGACAGGGTAACTGAGGTGAAGACCAACATCTACGTCACCAGCTTTGGACCAGTTTCAGACACAGACATGGTGAGTCCAGTTTTGGTTCATTCCAACTCAGACCAGGAAGAAAGAGAAAAACATTCGTCTTTCAATTCATTCACTGTTTTTATTGCTTCCTCTATTTGTGACTACCTCAGTCTGTTCTGTCCACACGATCACTGAAGTAGGACGTGTATTCCCTGCCACGGCACAAAGTCTATTCATCTGACAATTTTCATCTCATACATTATTGAAAGTCTTCTTGTTATTCATGTCACTCCTTTGTTTATCCTGGGCTCTCCTGTTTATCATTCTGAAACACGCGGCCACCTTCGCATCATATCTCCTGCTTCTCTTCTATAGATAAAGGCCCATTTTCCAAGTGACTGATACATTGATTTCACAATTATGAACCTGCATGTGCAATGCACTGACCTCTGGAAGATAATTACAACAGAGGGCTTTTAGCCGAACATAAGCCGTCATCTGTGCAGACTACAACGCAGAACAATAAATCTGCAAAGCAGCATTTTTTTTCTATCCATGTGGCAGAAATCCCAGATCCACATCACCACCCACATGTGATCTCCTGTGACTAATTGGCCCAGAGGGTGAACTGCCTGCTAAATTTCAACTAACTCAACCCTGATGTGTCTTTTTCAAACTATCCCGCAGACAGAGACGGACGAATATATGACCAAAAAAACACAAGAATTTATGTCTGTACTTTAGCTGCAGTCAAATAAGACGTATATAAAACAGCTTCTAATATATTGATATATACGGTGGCCTTGAAGTGCAAATCACATCAACAAATTCCTCGATGAACAAACATTTTAAAGATCCCAACAGCAATAAAAAGCAAAACAAATAACAATAAGATCCAGAAACCAAAATGTAATGTCAAAAAATGACTCAAAATTTAAGTGAAACGTGTCACAAAATAAAAATAATTTCCGTTTAAAAAAAAAATTAAACATTAAAAAAATTTCCTGGTTGGATGATAACGTTTGATTTTTGACATTCTCATAATGGAAGACATACTTAAAATTCAGCTTAAACTTGCATTTCTGAGTATTTTTTTTACGCCCTAAAGTGCAAATTACTTAATGCAACATATTAAAGATCACAATAAGAATTAATAAAGAATTACTTTTGATTTCTAAAATTTTTCCTTTTTGTAATTTTGTTTTGGTTTTTTGAATTTATTTTGATTTCTAAAATACATTTTCAGTTGAGGAACTTGTTGAAGTGATTAATGTTTATGTGATGGGTGGCCCCGAAAGGCAAATCACATCAATTAAGAAAAGCTATGTATAAGTCAAGAGTATTCTTAAAAATGTAGTCCTTCAAAGACAATCATGAATATAAAATGTACTGTTTTCTTTTAGTTTTTCCAACTGAAAAAAATAAATAAATAAACCCTTTAAAGCAAGGGGTCCTGTCCTGGATTTAAGAGGGTCACCCATGTGTCATGGGATTTTGTATTGCAGACTGTTAATTGAGACCCACACGTGGGTGTCACACAAGAGCATTATAACACTTTGGGTGTTTTCGCATTGGGATTGTCCACATTTCCCACTTCGATTTGGTTTGGTCCGTTTTCACACTTCTCTAGACAGGAGCGGCCCGCGCTGTCTGAAAATATCTCGCAGATAAAACAGCTGCTCAAAAGAACAAAAAAATAACTCCGGTGCTGTTATTCTTCTGGGTGTCATATTTAGACTTCCTCACTACAGCACATTTTCAATAAAGACATTTCACTTAGACCAATATTGGTTGTTAATAATTTCAATTGAAACAGACATGTGCAACTTGGTTCAATGTCTTTAGTACTTATTGCTAGTATCCTGTAAAATCTCTGAAGTAACAGAATAATTAGAATGTTTTGTTTTGCTCAAGAAACATGCTTATGTTTACTCATGCAAACAACACCTCATCTCTAATGGAAAAAACAAAAGGTCCCTGTCAACTTGCAAGTGAACCTTGGTGCGGTTCACTTCAGTGTAAATGCGGATCACACAGACAACCTAAGAATCAAGTAAACATCTAAATAACAATGAAGTGATGGAGGCGGGGAGCATTTTGAGTTAAAAAAAGACAGTTCTCAATAGTAATTTAAATAAAACCACAAAAGAAGTACAAATAAATCACTCAAAGATCTTTTAAAACTGCACTTCATTGAATTTCTTCACTTTGACATTGCCAACATGGTCAGCACCTGATGTGGGTCCTCGAGCTGCTTTGTCGTGAGAAGATGCTGCAGCTTGAGAGATTCATGAGAAGGGCCCAGGCCGCCGTACCCCACCCCCTTCCGCTCGGTTTAGACTGCTCGAGGGGTCAAAGTAGATCTGCAAATTTAGAAGTTAGTGTTATGTGAGTATTACTCAAGTCATGTATTAATCAATCAATTATTGCACTGTTATTGCACACATATTGCAAAAATCATGCACATTTGCATAAAACTTGCATAATAATTGCATATAAATTGCAAAATATTTGCGTATACTGCATAATTCATAAACATCGACCGATAACAAACACAAGAAACACTTGTGAACTACATATGTCATGCACATATCATGAAAGACGAAAACTACATACATGGACAATGCTTTAATTGTTCATAGAAACAGTACGACACTGCATTTAAGACAGGATGTGTTTATGTGTTGTTTGGAGCAGAGTTTGATTTTTCAGACTCAAATGAAAACAAATTCTCCAAAACAACAGATTTAAATTATACTATGAGACCTGCAAAGTGAAGGTAGCCTCTGTTGTTGTAATTAGTTTTATTCAATGTTCTGTAGGTTTAACACTCTGAGCTGAAAACTGCATTTAAAATGTGGTTTGGATCCATTAATGTCCTTATATCTTTCTAGAATAAGATCATTAATGAGTAAGAAATAATCCAAAAACCATGTTTTTAAAAAATATTTCTATAAATAAAGAGAATAAATATTTCATTCAAATGGCTGTTTATAATTGTATAAAAAATAACAAATCCTAATATAGTAAATCAGTGTGATTCTGTATGGGAGGATCATGTTTATCCAAATGTATCAGAAAAAAAAATCTTCTCTTCACGTTTCACTCCCAGCCCCGTGAATCACATCAACACGTTCACCTTCACACATACACACATTTCACAGCACGCTGCTTTCTGCACCAAATCCTCTCTAGTGTGCGGTTTCTTTTCACAGCACAGGATAGTGGGATGGAGGGGGGAGGTTGTTGTAGGTAGTTTAGGGGATCTGGGTGAAGCACAACGATTGCACCTTCAGATGGAGAAAACAAATGATGACTGTTTTGCAGGAAGCATAACACTTTTTATATAAAGACAATCATCTTTAGATTGATTCTAAAAGTGTTCCAAGTGCTCTTTTAATTATGAATTTGCCATTAATAGACAAAAAAAGAAATAAAAAGTCATTTTCTACGAGTTTATTTGAAATTCAGCTTTGAGTTGTGGGTGGAAAACCCCGCCCCCTTTCCCCCTCACCTCCCAATTACTAAGAGCTCTCTGTTTGCACACTTTCCCACTGGCTTACAGCCCCTAACATCCCAAAAAATTGGACTATCCGGCTGTGCAGTTTTGAGTCCGATGGCATCTCAAGAGGAGGAAATGAAGGTGTACATGGATCTATTTTTCTTCTGGAGATGGATAGATTAGAATGAAGCGGAAAGGGAGTTATAGCCCACCCAGCGTATTTTCTACATCACAAATAAGTTATTTTTTAAACAACATTTTCTCTTCTCTTGATTCACACAGATTTGAATAAACAAAAACTCAAAAACATGTGAAAAACACAATTTTCATTGGAGTTGGTCTTCAATTCAGCAACAGAACTTTGTTACATAGATTAAAATAATTCAGTAATGGTAAAGATATTTTCTAATTTGTCTTCTCCTCCATCAGGAATACACGATAGACGTATTTTTCCGGCAAAGCTGGAAAGACGAGAGGTTGACATTTCATGGACCAATGAACATTCTGCCTCTCAACAACCTCATGGCGAGTAAGATCTGGACCCCAGACACCTTCTTTCACAACGGGAAAAAGTCTGTGGCTCACAACATGACCATGCCCAACAAACTCCTGAGGATCAAAGACGACGGGACTCTGCTGTACACCATGAGGTATTTCAACTCTGTGTTTCTAAAGAAATATGTCATTATTATTGTAGCAGTTTAGCATGCAGCCACTGATACCTGCAATGGAACGGAAACTCTTCCCTGTAGCTTGGCCATATATGCAAACCCATCCCTGTTTATAAGTTTAGCTGATTTTGAAACACATTTCAAAGAAATTTCAAAAGAAATGGTATCATAATGTTTTTTAAGGGGTTTAAGGAAAGAAACTTTTAAATGTTAATTTTTTTGTCACCAGTCTTTTGGAGAAACCCAATCCTAGAAGATGTAGAAAAAAACTGACTTAATTAACTTTCAAACTGCATAGCTGACCTCCAGAGTCACCATAATCACACAGTTCTCTCTCTTTTTTTTTTGGCAACTCCTGTTCTTTGTTTTCCTTCTTTGCTGGTTTCAGCCGGTTTCAGCAGACGACATTTAGTTATTTTCAAAGTAGCAGAAACTTTTTTTTTTTTCGTTTTAGTCTTCTTTTGAACATTTGGATGAATTTAATTTGAATAAACATGCTTACAAAGCACAGAAAACAACACTTATTTTTATTGAATTTTATTGATTTATTTCAGGCATTGAAATAGTATAATGCTATATTACAAAAGATTTAATTACAAAATGTGTATAATATATATATATATCAAACTCATTTCATCATCAAGTAATTCATTCATATGTATAAAAGTAAGAAAAATATTTTACCTAAAATAACAATATTCATATATCTTGATACATTTCTACACAAATTTACATTTATTTTATGTAAAGTTTGCTCCAATCCACTTTTAAAATAGATAAAAAATGATCTGAGTTGGTCTTTAAAGTATTAAACAACACCTTCAAAATACAGTAAAAGTGAATCAGAAAAGATTTAAATATCAATAAAATCATAAAACAATAATTATTCAGTTTCTCATGCAAATGTTAAAATAATTTATTTATATTTCTTTTTTTTTTGTATTTTTGATGTATTTTCCTGTAAATAGTGCTAAAAATGAAATTTCCCCTTTATGGCAGATGGCTTTTGTGCGTTTTAACGTCTGCTGTGATTTGGCTGCAGGTTAACTGTGCATGCTGAGTGCCCCATGCATCTGGAGGATTTCCCCATGGACTTTCATTCCTGTCCACTAAAATTTGGCAGCTGTGAGTAACTCTGATGATAGAAATGCTCGAGGGAAGTGACGATAAAAAGCTTTTTTTCTGGTTTTTTTTTTGTCTGATTGCCCTCTTCTTTTCTTTGGCACAATGGTCTGATGTCAGAGGGTGGATGAGATGTTTGTCATCAGTGCTGCGGTTGTGGGTTCATACATGTTGGGAAAAGATGCCTCAGCAGTTAAACCCATGCTGAATGTGCACAAAAAAATTCCATAACAGGAAATAGAATTGTAAGCATTACTGTTGCATTTTCTCTGTTATAAAATGTTGGTTTAAAAGTATTTCAGTATTTACATCAATAAAATGTTAAAGGATGTTATAGGAGCCATTAGATCTATTTTGATCAAATTAGATTATTTTGTAATTACTTGTTGCTTAATGTTGTTTATTGAATAAGTTTAAATTTTTAATTATAACTCTTAAACTAGCAACCTCAATTTGTTATGTGACTAAATAAAATGCATTTTTATAACAAATGAATCATTATTTTACCCATTGACTGTACATGAGAACTGGACGGAGTGTGTTTATTTCTTTATTAGGACTTCCACAAAGTGGTCGCTAGTCTTTTTAGCATGAAATGTACTCATTTTACGAGGTTCACAAAAATTTCAAAGGATTTCACAAAATTCACACTAACTAAGTAATCATATTTACATTCAAATCTAAAGACATTAAAATAAGCTCAAAACAAATTCATTTTTGTACCCATCATACCAACAACTCATATATTTCATAACAACAAATCGTCACGAGTTCTTGTAAGTGTGTGAAGTCACTCAAAGAAATGGTGTATTTCTGACTCCAGTGAAATAATGATCAGTCACCATTTTCTTGGTGATATGGAGCCAGATGTCATCAGCAAGCAGTGACTGGTCCAACTCAATCTGAGTCAGAGTCTCCATGGCAACCACTCTCGTCAATCCGGAGTCAGATGGTTGGAAGTCCATTCTCTTATTACTTCAAAGCGGGTGCCGTGAAAGCTGTCAATCAAACAAACGTGGGACGTGAAATCACCTACTTTTTATTTAGAAATCTGATTGGCCAGTTTGTAACTTAAATGGCTTTCAATACAGAAAAAATATATAATAGTTTATTTCTCTATAGAAGTCAATGGGATTTTGGCTTCTTGGAACCAGTGGAAACTTCCTGTTTAAATTGCTGTCAGTCCAGTTCTCAGATACAGTCAATTGTTTAACCAAATGAATTATTGACAATAAATAACAAACAAAATGCTGTTGTTCCTGAAGTATTATAAGTGTAAAATTCTAATTATGAATGTATTTTCTTACAGATGCGTACACAATCTCAGAAGTCACTTACGCGTGGACCCGAAATGCTTCTGACTCGGTTGTGGTGGAGGGGGAGAGCTCTCGCCTGAACCAGTATGACCTTCTCGGGCAAACTGTCGGACAAGAAACCATCAAATCCAGCACAGGTATGGTCTGTTCAAAATCTTTAACAACATTTAATGGAAACTTGAATCACTGAATATCTATGTCATCAAGATTTGAAACTAATCATTTTCAAACTATGTATTGAGTTTTTGGTTGCTGTTTTTTTTTTTTTTTTTTTGCACCGAGCACAACAACTGTTTATTACACCACAAATTACAGCACAAGTATGAAAGTAAAAACACCACCGCTGGCTTGAACCCAATTTATTTGTGGAATCAAGGGCCTCATGTCTTTGTTTCAGTTCTGCTCAAGTGTGAAACTCAAACTGATTTTGCGCTTGTTTGTGTGGAGACTGTGCTCATACACCTCCTACATGCTGCAGGAGGTGGCATTAAGCCTGCTGTGCCACTCCATAAAATTTACCTTTCACTGTTTTGCTTTGGAAAAAAAAAATGGGGCTCATGTTTACAAATTTTTTACTTTTCAAAAGATGTTAAAGCTGCGGGAATGACTTAAAGTGAGCTTCAAGAAACAAGAGTTAGCGAGGTTTCAAATGAAAAGATTCTGACTTCTGTTGGATGCAAAAACAGTCATGATACTATTACTACGACTGCTACTACTAATACTAATACTAACACTACTACTACAGTTGTGGTCAAAAGTTTGCATGCACTTGTAAAGATCACGGCTGTCTTGAGTTTCTAATTATTTCTACAACTCTGATTTTTCTCTGATAGAGAGATTGGAACAGATACTTTAATGTCGCAAAAAAAAAAAAAAGTCACGACATTTGGTTGTTTTATGACTTTATTTTGGGTCAACTGAAAATGTGAGCAAATCTGCTGGGTCAAAAAAAAAAAATACATACAGCAACTCTTATATTTGGTTGCATGTCCCTTTGCCACTTTCACTTCATTTGGGCTCTTTCGGTAGCCGTCCACAAGCTTCTGGCAGACTTCTGGTTGAATAATTGACCGCTCCTCTAAACAAAATTGATGCAGTTCAGTTAAATTTGGTTGCTTAATGGCAGAGTTTGTTCATTAACATTGTCCACAAGTTCTCAATTGGGTTTTCAGGAATTTCTGGATTTCAGAAAGACAATTTTTAACAAAATTTAACCATTTCACCACCACTTTTGATGTGTGTTTGGGGTCATTGTCCTGTTGGAACACATAACTTCACCCAAAGACCCAACGTTCAGGATGATTATTTTTGCTTATCTTTAAGAATTCTTTCTTCATTATCACATATAAAGCACCAGTTCCACTGGCAGCGAAACAGACCCACAGCATAATACTTCCATCGCCATGCTTGACGGGAATCATGGTGTTCTTGGGGTTTAAAGCCTCATCTTTCCTGCTCCAAACATATCGCTGGATTGTGGCTCAATTTTTGGTTTTGTCTTCCACACAATTTTCCTTCAGAAGGTTTTATCTCTGTCCTTGTGAACAGCAGAAAACTTTAAGCAAGTCTTAAGATCCCGCTTTTGGAGCAGGGGGTTCCTTCTTGCACCTCAACATCTCAGTGGCGATGCTAAGCACACTTTACTGTGGACACTGACAATTGTGCTCCATCAGCTTCCAATTCTTGACAAATCTGATTTTTGGTAGTCCTTCTGATTAAAGTCAATGAACTCTATTGTGATTAGCATATTTGGAATAAGTTATAACAGTTTAAAAAAGGAATTAAAGACAGATTTCAAATTTCAACATAAAAATTTCCCTAGGATCTCTCCAGCTGCTGACAGTAAACATGCAGAGTCCCAAAATATACAAGAGCATGCAAAAAAAATGAAATATAGCCCATGAACCAACGATTTGTGGAACCACAATTACTGAAGAAAACCTCTTAAAATGACTATCAGTTTCTGACAATTGCAGAAAATTTGGAGATTTTCTCTTTATGCATTAATTCTAGGGTTTCTAATAGCACAGCTTCCTCTTCACCATTTCGAGTCTTAACTATTTTAACACATTAATTGGGTATCCAGGTTTAATATTGAGTGACAAATGCACTTTTAATTAGCATCAAATTAATTTTAATTTGCTGTTTTCAGTAACTAAATAATTCACTTTTTATGTATTATTTTTAGTCGTAGATATGAGTGTTGCTAAAAATCTATTCTATTCTATTCTATTCTATTCTATTCTATTCTATTCTATTCTATTCTATTCTATTATCTTCTATTCTATTCTATTCTATTCTATTTATAAAGTAGTTGTGAAATCCAATGTACAGTGTATAACTTTTTCTGCATACAATCAATCAATTAGTAAAAATCGATCATTTTTGTCCAAGTACGTTTTTTTGACCACTTCAAGCTTGTAATGCTGTTTTTAAATTGCTGTTTGCTTCAGTGGCGTTTGAGGAGCTTCTTAATAAAAGCCTAAAGCGATAATGAATATTTGGAGAACGTGAGATTAATGATTTTCTGGGCACAAGATGACAGCTGGCTCACCAAACTCTTGAGGCTTCCAAGAGATCTCAAAATCAGACAGCACAACATGCTCCATCTGTACATGTGCGTTTCTCCTGCCATCAGGGCTAAACTATATGATCCAAAGAGTGTTCATCTGTTATTTATAACGCTGGATGGACATTTCTACTCTGTCTGTGGCTGCACTGCTTCCTTGACTGAGCTTTCCTTGTATAATGATATCTTTAGTTAAAGGGTTTGCTCACAAAAATGACACTTCCTTTTTTTCTTCTTTTTTTCCCTAAAACATTTGTCCTGTTTTGTATTCATGAGCAGAAACCATAGATTAAAATATCTCCACTGGCTGAGAGTCTCAATTTGTTAGATCAATTTACTTTTAAAAATTAGATTTGAATGAGATGAATCCATGTGCATAAAAACTCAATTTTTGAAAAAAAAAGAGATTAAAAGCCAGAATTCTTTCATGCATCCCTTTATCCTGTCCTGCTTATATGCAGAAAATACTGTACATTACTTTGAAGATTTTTATGTAAAAAGTCCTTAATCTGTGGATAATTTCTAGATTTTGTTGTCTCTTTTTATCCTTTGTGTTTTAATTTGTAGGAATTTGCGTACGACTCTTATTTCCTGTTAGCTTGATGATCTTTTGTTGTAACCTGCAATTAAAATTTACATAATATTTTTTTTTATATTTTTCACATACATACAGTTTTTTTTTCCAAATTCTGAATATAAATGGTCAGTTTTGGCATTTCATCAACTGTAAATGCAGATCTGTAATCTTTAGATTTTTAGTTGGTTGCAAAATTAAACTTTTGGAATTTGGAAAGATGCAATAATAAAGTACTGTGTATTGCTTTTTCATTTTATTTTTAATTCTCTAAATATTTTTTTAATTATTGTCATGCATCAAATATTTTGCTTATCTAATTCACATGCAGACTAATTTATATGTAAGTTAAAATGAATATTAAATAGGAAAGCTTTTTTCTGTGTGACTGTTAGATTGCTGGACATTAAAAAAATGAACAGAGCTCCAAGTAAAAAAACAAACAGGAAAAGAATGATCAAAATGTCTGAAAGCTAGGTTTAATTTTTAATAGCATTTAGAATTAAATATCCTGTGTGCTCAGAATGATCAATGTGCTCACAAAAGGGCACATTTCGAAAATTACACACCAACTAACTAATTTTCATGAGAGCCTGGATTTTGGAGGCAGAAAGTGGACGTTCAAAATGTAAAACATGGAAGCGAAGCAAAAAATAAATTAAAAAAAATACTAATTTACAGTGTGATCACTTTAATTATTTGCTTAACACCTTCCCAGAATTTTGATTGTGCCAGTTATTACTCAGGGTTTCCTTGTTCCACGATGAACAGAGCAATTATGGAGCTCTGGCTCGTACTGCTTAAGTAATCAGTGTGTATGGGAGGTGAGGGAAAAAGATTCATTTTTAAAAAGATTAAAAAATGACTTCTAGCAGGATACATAGCTCTCTAGTATAACATTTCCTGTTATTCAAACATAATGTTTTTTCTCTATTGGCAGATACAATGCCTCAAATTCTGCCTTCCATGTATGCGATTGTTGTATATAATAAAGATGATCCCAAAATTAGAAACTGTGAGTTTCAGTGTTACAGGAACAGTTAAAATTAATTCCCAATATTTTTTTTTTTTTCGTGATGAAGTGAAGTTACACTTCAGATTTAACTCTGACCCTGAGGGACACAAGAGTTGTCCTGATTGGTGTTTGTGATGGTGACCTAACAAAACATAAGCATTAGTGCTCAGCTCATCTACTTAAAGAGCCTTTCGCTTTAAAAATGAAATGTATTATTGAAAAAATTTGTCTTACTGTTATATTTCTGTGAATGTGTCTGTACCTGAACCTTTTTGAGTTCATAAGCTGCTGGGTAAACTCCTGCTTGAGTAGCAAGTTAAGAAAAGTTAGATAAGCTCCTCTATCAGTGTTGGTAAAAATAAACTCCCGGAGCATTAAGTACAGCTAAGGAAATTCACTTTTGAGCATTAAGTAAACTCCTCCCTGAGCACTAAGTAATTAATTGATATATTTGATAAATGTATTTATTTTCTGACGATCTAACTAGATTGATCTGTCAAAGTCATGCTGTTGATCCAATCGCGATATACCATTATGAAGTCTCTCCAAAATTAAATAAATTGCTTTAATTAAAATAGTAAAATACAATTTGATTTGATGTATGATAGGTTTATTTTGCAATAATTTATAAATGACAAAGTGCCAAGGGCAGATAATTTAAGTGATGGCAGCAAAAAAAAAAAAAAAAACAATACTGGGCTGAACTTTGTTGGCAGCCAAAAAATATGATAAAAATAGTGTTAGTCCAAGTGAATCGTTAGACCCCTATAAAGTATACTCTTCTTTGAGCGCTAAGTAAAACAAACTCCTTATAGAACATCAAGTAAAGTAAACTCCTCCTAAAGCGCTAAGAAAAGTTTAGTAAATTCCTCTGTGAGCCCAAATTAACTCCTCCTTGAGCATTAAGTAAAGGTAAGTAAACTCCTCCTTGAGTGTAAAATAATGTCCTCCTTGAGCACTAAATAAGTTTAGTAAACTCTTCCCTAAACACGCAAAACGAAACTCCTCCTTGTACACTAAGTAAAGTTAAGTAAACTTCTCCTTTACCACAAAATAAACTCCACCTTGAGTTTTAAGTAAATTTGAGTAAATTCCTCTTTGAGCATAAAATAAACTCCTCCCTGAGCGTTAAGTCAACTCCTCCTTGAGAGTATAATAAACTCCTCCTTTGAGCTCTTAGTAAAGTTTTGTAAATTCTTCCTTGAGCGTTAAATAAACTCCTTGAACGTAAAGTGAAGTGAAGTAAATTCTTCCTTGAGTGTAAAGTCAACTCCTTTGTGAACATTAAGTAAACTCCTCCTTGAGCATTGAGTTAGGTTAGATAAACTCCTCCTTGAGCATCAGAAATGTTTCTATGTAACACCCCCTTAGACATTATGTACTTATTCTTTTTTGTCAAAATGTAATTTCCCAATCGCTTGCAGAAGTGGTGTTTGTGTCAAGGACTTGAGTTTAAAGAAATTGTTTGATTAAACCCTTTTCCTTCTTCCTGTCCTTGCTCTTCCTGTGGGCAGAATCTGTCTCAGGGTCTAGTCATGCTTGCTGAGTTTGTTTGGACAATCCACTTTTATTGTTTGATGTGGAAGCTCACCTGAGCTCTGGTGCAGATTAAACATGTGAATTCTTGTCCCCTTGAGGGAGAGCATCCCAGTTCATTTTAGGTCGACCATATATAACCTTGTGATCCCCTGTGTAATATGAGGGGCAAAATTAACAGCTTGCAGCGTGAAAAAGTTTTAAATGTCTGAAGAGTAAAAGTAGTGTATTGAATTGATACAAGCACTTATTACTTTGTTATAAATAAGATTGTTGGTTCTGTCTAGTTTGCTTTTGTTTTCTTTCTTTGTTCCCCTGATCCGTGCTATGGCCCCCTGGTTTCAGAATGACGATGGTGCCATGAGCACAATTTGTGACGGTCATGATGATGTGATTTAGAGGAATTTTTTGCAGAAACATGGACAGACGTAATGAAAAAAAAAAATAACAAAAAAGAAAACCGCTTTGTTTCAATAGACCAGGAATCAAACAAGCTGAAACTGCCATGAGTAGACATTAAATATATGTGGTTGCTTTTTGGTTACTGGTACGAGCAGTGACATGTCTCCTAGCAAAACAGAGGGAGTAAAGTCATCCTCCTGCTGTTTCTGAATATGGTGGTGAAAAGAGTTTAAGAGTGAGGCCTGGGACGGTGAGCAATCAAACCTCTGCGGTTTTGTCGGCACAGCACGGTCCAACTTTTTTGCAAGTAGGCACTTATTCCCCTGCTGGCCTCTCTATGAGGCAGACACCCTGCTTCACCAAAGTGCAAAGCTGGATGCTTGGGAATCATCGCATCACTCTGGGAGATGGACGGTAGTCGCCCCAGACTCTCTGGCAGAGGCCAACTTCTCATCAAGGTTATTTTTTGAAACATGGAGGGTGGCTGATCACTTTCCTGGTTTGGGTTTTTTGATTGCAGAGTTCTTGCTCCAGTCTTGTATTTGGGCGGCCGTTGAACTCCTGTTTCCACCAGGAGGGTTGTCACATTTGGTGAAAATTCTGGAACAAGTGTCTTTAGGCACACAGTTCTTAAAATAATTATAAAGTTAAGAATAGAAAAGTTTATTCGAAAAAAACCAAAAGGATGAAGTGAACAAGCAATGTGTGCTTGTAAGGAAGGAAACTCAAAAATAGACATATGCTCTGTGTATTCATTATAATCGGTTGTCAAGTTTAGTCATTAGGGTAAGGACACATGTTGTTCGCTGAGTGGATTTAGAAAACAAAGAACACAAATACATGAAAAGTAGGCTGTACTGTAAACGAAAGTGATAATGAGAGCTAAAAATAGAAGCAACGCATTTTACCCAAGCCCACCGACACACATGCAAGAAAACTGGGCCACCGTGAGCCTACACGCCATTTCTGTACGTCTGAGGATGAAAGCAGCAACACGACCGTCCAGGAAGCAAGCATCACACAAATATCTTCAAAGATTAGATCAAAAGCTAGTCGTAAGTTGTGATGATAAATAAATAGTGTGGATCCAAACGCTGAGACACTGCGAGGACCTCTTCTGCAGAGATGAAGAGATTGGCAGCTGTTTTCTTTCACGAGCTGGGAGCTTAATGCGACAGCAGACTTCATGAGAGGCAAACCACAGAGGGACACATGATGCATGGGGGGGATAATCAACAAATAGAAAAGAAGCAATGCAGTTAAATTCAAATCAACTTTATTTATGTAGCATTTTTTATGCAATATGCCAAATCTAAGAACTAAAATGACAAATATGTCCTTCATTTCTGTGTATAAAGAGCTATCATTTGTGTGGTATGTAATGTTATTTAAGGAGAAACTGTTTTCTTAAAATTATAACTGTGTACCTTTTATTGCTTTGTTTTGAGCATAATTCTGTCAAAAACGGTCCAAAGCCTCGTGTCAGTGAGCCACTCTCCTTTGGCAGTGTGGTGCTGCAGACAGAACTACATTGCAAAGTGATAGGTAACACGCTGTGACTATTGCAAATAATCTCCCAGTGGTTATTAACTTGGAAGTAAATGTGCTCCAGGGTGCGTAAAGAACAGCAGAGCTGAGGCAGGTTTAGCTGGGTGGAGAGTAGCAGCGAACAGCAGCGAGCATACGTAATAAATAGGCCGGCACATCAGTGCAGTGAGACGTGATGTGGATGAGTGAAGCGTTACAGCAGACGAAGGAACATTTATGCAAGAAAAGCTGACAATGTTATCATTGGGAATTTGAGTAGACATTAAGGGTGTAACAAATAATTGTCTTAATGATAATACTAATACAAATGGGTTTTTTCCAGTTGGAAATAAGTAATATACTGGCCAATCAGGTGCCTCAATAAGCTCAAACAAGTCGGTAAATTAATTTTGTTAAAGTTGTCGTCTGGGTGATGTCACACTCACTCGGTCCAGTTCGTAACCCTTCTGCTCGCTTTGGCTTGTTTACATTAAAAGTGGGGTCATCTGGACCCCAAAGATAGCGGAAAGGAGTTATATACAGTCAATAGCTGCAATAAAGTGTTTTACTTAGCTTTAACAAGCCTATTAACAACCAAAACAAAACATAAATAATACCAAACATTTGTCAAAAATAAACAACAATAAGAAAACCTAGCAAGGGGGGTACCTGCCCTCTTCACCTTCACATCTGACATGATGTCAACTTAAACTCTCACTTTGCTCATTTTTAGTTGATCTATTTTAAATGTGCACCACTTTGATAGTTTACTTCTGCTCTTTCATGTGCTGGACATTCCTGCATTCACACTGCAGTAAACCGCTTCAGAATTCAGTTGCAAGTGAACTGGGGCTGATTGGTCCACTTGGTCTACAGTCGTTAAGTTGTGCCACCACAATGTTTCCTCAGCAATCTTGTGTTCTAAAAATAGCCTATGATAACTGAAATTCACTGAAAACTGATTTTTTATGGCTGTAAAACTTCTTGCTAAACACTGTATGCACTTTTTTCTTTTGTTTAAACTCTCAAAGCTCAAACCTTTGCAGAATATAAGTCAAGTTTTAGAGAATGAAAAAAAAGGATTTGATTGTGATGGGCTGGAATCAATTAAAAGAATGTAAGCGCGATTAATCCTGATTATTATTTTTTGTTTTAGTAACAGTATTTGGTGACCACTTTTTATCTGAGAATGATCACAATATGGAAACACACACAAAACTATACATTTATAACATTTATTTTTAACTAGTGCTGTTAATCAATTAAAAAAAAAAAACAGATTAATCACACCTTTGTGTTGTGATTAATCACAATTAATCCCAAATGTTTTTCTGGGTAAATATAAGATGCCAATTTTGTACCGGACCATAGATGAAATAGTCTGCTTTTTGTGAAAAAGCGATCTAAGCCAAAAAAATATCAAGATTAAAGCACTAAAAGCCAATTGAATATTTATTTATTTTGTAAATAACCACAGCACAAGAGGGGAAATACCTGACGAAGTGATTTAATGCTTGCTGTGGAAGCCTTTCTTCGATTAATTTGCATTAATAATTATTAACGCGTTAATTATTATTGATTAACTGCATGCGTCAAAGCCTTAAAACTCACATACCTAATCGTAATATAGGGTTTATGTAAATGTGGCCACCTGAACACATTCAGTGGAGACGGCGAGTATAGTAGAAGTTGATGTGTTGACATTGCTCTTAAGCCAATCAGGAAGCAGAACACAGAAAAAAAAAAAAACAAAAGCATGAAAAATTGCACTGACAAAAATCCATAAAACAGCGAAACCATATGAGGTGATCCACGATGTGGTGAGTGATCACTGTACACACTTACTTGTACCAAGTCTACTCTGTAATGCTCTAAACACGCCATGTATGTGATGCATGGTTCTTGATGCACTTTTAGCATATGCTGTTCACACTAAATTGTTGCTACCCAATACTAACTATGTGCTAACAGTTGGAAGAGGCTTTATACAAAATATTAATACAATGCCAATCGCACTAATTTTGCTCCAGGCTTTTTTTTCCCCAGTTCTATTCCGATTTATGAAAGACTTGATGTCATAGAATACCAGCCAGACACAAATCACAATCATTACTTCCTCTTTCTTGTATTAAAAAAATGTTACTCAATACCAAAATACCTGATTGATCAAAGTTCAACTGTTTTAACTTTTAGTGCATGTTTAATGGCCACGTTTGAAATTGAACTTTAAAATTTGCACAGCGTCGCACGAAAGCCCAAAACACACGTTGACGAACATTTGCAAAGACTATTCATTGGAAGTGGTCGCTTGTTGTCAAGTAAATGTTGGATAATCCTGTGTCAGTTTTTACAGAAATTTTATACTGCTAAATCATCAATGCCAATTATATTAAATGACTGTGGCTGCTTATACTTATAATAGTTATACTCTATGTAACACAAGCAACCCTCGGTGCCTTCGTTCACCAAATCAAACAGGTTTATGCACCCCCTATCAACTTTACAATTGTTGATTTATTTGAGTAAATTTGACTTTTAGTCAAAGTTTGTCTAGTGTGTTTGTGACCCACCTGAGTTTGCAACATTTAACTTAACCCCCACTGTCAGGGCAATCACTCTTTTTTTTGGCAATACCAATCTCCATCAGTTACATTTGGAATAAAATGTATTCAAATGATTAGAAAACGTCTTTTCTGAAAAAACGTAACTTTTATCGAGGCAAACAAAAGAGTTTGTGCCATGAAGAATTATAAGTGATTGTTTGTAGCCAAGTCACTTCTGAGCACATGAAACCACAAAAACCCACAAAAAGGAAACTAGCAAATTTAAAGGATTTTTTAAATTCTCTATAGATGATCTAAAAATCCTTTCAGGGTTCTTTTTACCCCCTAATTTAGCAGTTTAAATATTTCCTATTCTGTATTACTTAGATGAATTATCTTAGACTGAAGGGCATTTGAGGAGATTTGAAAATTGCCCCATAGTCTAAAGAACGAGTACGATTGGAGTTCCAGCCTTCAGGATGTTGATCTCGAGGTTACAGCCTCCGGGCTTACTGTAAACTGCACTCTTAGGGGGAAGCGTGGATGTTTTGCAAAGCTTTGCTGTGCGACTGACAGTCCTCTTGATGCACCTGAGTGGGATGTCTTTTCTCACAAGATCTTACACTGGAAGCTTTTTTTTTTAAATGAAATGATATATAATCTCATTTTTATTTATTTATTATTTTTAAACTATTTTTATATGGATCCAATTGTAAGCTTCTCTTCAGCAAAAATTAAAGCAGTTGTGTCTTTTAGTCGGGAGTTCCACCAGTTTTTCCTTCAGGAATCAATTATCAGAGTGTGGAGTTCCCCCAGTGGTTATGATCCCCTACCAGGGGAATCCTTGCTGCATTTCCACTGAGTAAGAATTCCCTTTCATGCACTAAATGCTCCTATCTAGGTTAAGTGGTGTTTGATGCCTTGGTAGAAAGCAAAATGCCTGCCAGTGTCTGCTTAGATTGTTTCTGTAGTCATCACTCCTTGTTATCTGATTGGCTGGCTCTAAATTAATCATTTATTACTCGTGTGTCAGTGTTTGGTGTAGCATACTTGCAAACTAGGTCATTTGGCACAAACGAATGTGCTCTCAGGCCTCGCTGCAATGGACATCTTGCATAAGCCTGCAAAGACATCACCAGACTGTTAGAGAAGACCCAACATTCAGTCATATATATTTCTTTATTGGACCGTTTTGTTTGCTTTAATGACATTTTAGTTAAAGTTTAATTTTACATTTGTTATGTAACTGTTGCCCTTTTTTTTATTAAATACAAAATCATCTTTAACTATAAATCTTAAATTTACAGAAGTGCATGCACAATGTTTTAATTTATACAATTTATTAATAAAATTGACACACTTACAGATTTAAAGACTCTCTCTGATAAAACAATAGTTTTTAATATTTAACATTTTAACTTTTTTAGCATTTTTCTGATATTGCTCCGATATTGCTCGCCTTTTTTGTTTGACTGCTAATGTTAGGTTGGGAGTGTGAGGGGCTATATGCTAGCAGGAGAGAACTTAAACAGAAAGGTCAGTTATGGGTGATGGGAAGGAGGGGTGGGGTTGCTCTTTCATAACGTTCGCTGTCAAAACTCAGAGGTGAATTTGTAATAAACTATTACCGTTCTTTGGAAATATGGCTTTTTTATTTTGGTGGAAAACTGCAAAATCATGATTAGAGACCACTGTTAACGCTTTAAAAAATAGACAAAAGGATGTTATGAGTAGTTTATTGAGAAGAATGCAATTTGGGTATTCATTCACTTAGGTGAGTTGTAAGGTTTTGCTACAATTCCTTCCCGGGAAAGCCCTCAGCCAATCATTTATTAATAAATGCCTGCTCCTCCTCACTACATCACATCTACTCTCTGGTTTTCTCCGGGAACCACTGAGTGAACATTTAAAACTTGACAGAATGGGTGTGACTTCACCCATTGAAAGTACCTTACCTCCACCTCCAGAGAAATTCAGACAATTCATTTGCCATTTTTGTGCGATACGGACGTCGCCATCTTGGAGCCGGAAGGCAATGATTGGTTCAAGTCTGTCTGAGTCACGTTTCTAGGGAAACTACTGTCACCAATCATGATACGTATTGTTGGAAGTCCACACTCCTTCCACTGAAAGTGGGCTTGGAAGAATCTGTCAATCAAAGGTTAGAGGTGGGGGCTGGCATCTGATTGGTCAGTTTATAACTTGAATAACTTGCAATAAAGAAAAAAGTATGAAATAATTATTGGATTAGTAATAAGTTATTAAGAAAATGTTTCTCAGCAAGGATGGTTTTTCTGACAAATAGAGTGATTGATACTTCCGGTTTGGGTCACTCTGTCCAGTTCTCTATATACAGTCAACACCAGGAACTGTGTTTTTCTCCCATAGTCCAAAAACACGCTTCATAGGTTAATTAATGATTCTAAATTGTATTTTGGATGTGACTGTGCTGGGATAGGCTCCAGCAACCACATGACCTCCAAAAGGGAAGATATTTGGACGAGTCCCTTTGCATTGAAGTCCAAGTACCGGTAAACCACAATGGAATCTGTTTACAAGTGAATGAAAACCTTTGTTTTTAAACAAATTGTTTACTTTTACACCAGAGTTCAGTTGATCATCAAACCTGGCATTGTCAATACACCCTGCCTCATCTAGTATCTATTACTATCTTAGTGTTTGAACCTTAAAATCACTTACAAACGTGTCTGCCATAAGAAGAAACCACAGCCTCCATGAAGTCTGTAGAACAGGTTTAAGATCGCTTTCAACCTAGCACTTCTCTACGGCGAGTTAAGGAATTCATAAGGTATTTATAATCCTACTTGTTTCCAAATAAACTCAAGCCGTCTGGAGTTCAATAACATCTATGAGGTAATAATTTATAGTGTAGGACTCTTTCATTGCTATCCTGAGATGCTTTTCCACTACTACAAACAGTGTACTCCCACTCCACTCGTTCAAGGTCAGTGTTCTGGTCGCCTCTGACTCTGCTGGAGGATGCTGCTGCACATAACTGAAGTTATGAGACTATAAAGCAGTAATAAGGTCTTAAATTAAAACTTCAAAATCAAGGAAATCATTATAAACATTTGACAAATTAAGATAATTCTTAAACAGAAAAAATAACATTATTTTGTAATATTTTATATGCAATTTTAAATAATTTCAGATGCTTTTTGTCCAGTTTTTTAGAGTGCTATACTACAATTTTATGATCCCACCTTGACCTAAACCATAATACAAGTATAATTGGATAAAGTGGCAGCAATAGTTGAAGGCATTTCAGCTTCATAAACCACCTTGAAATCATAATGTGCTGCTTGTGCTGACTGAGCGGGGTCTTTATATTGTTCCCTCGATGTGTAGGCAACCACATGCAATTTTTATTTATGTGCCATCCTTATTATCATCTTCCCCTCTGGAGAATCAATTGCAGGTTTCTCTGTGAATTCCTTGCTCGTGCACACTCCTCCCCCATTCACAACGCAGGCATGAGGACTGGCATGCAAATTAAATTACTCAAGATGCAGAGCTCCGCTGCACTCAGTTCCTCTAAATTCCAGCGCTGGTGTGTGGTTGAAGGTATAATGACTAATAGAGAATCAATCTACAGCTGTTATATTTGTAGAAAAAACAACAATGGGATTATAAAGACATGGAGTAAAGAAAAAATCTGCTGGGATTAGAACATGGAGTTGAAACCCCATCCCCCTTTTTTTCTGAAAAAAGGACTTTCCTCTTGCCAAGTAGCAGCATGTTTCAAGGCCCTCATTTCAAAATTGCAGCAAATGAGCTGTGTTACTCTGTTCTGTTGCCATGGGTAACACATCTTTTTCTTCTCGTGTCTAATCTTGGTTTCTCTTTGAGCTATCTTCCCTTTGGAAAGCCTGCATGTTGCTGCAGCACCAGCACTGTTTTATGGCCCTGTCAGCTGTTACGCTCTGCTTTGCTGTTTTGGGAATCTTGCAGGCTGCATTGGTCTTTATGCCTGGATAATCAGCGTTCTCCATTGACAGATGAGCAAGCTTATCTATGACTTTTCAATGTAGGTCAGGCTAAATATACACTTCCAATGGCAGCGTAAATTTGGCAAATATCTCCCATATTTATATGAATTTTTATTGGAGGACTAGTCTCTGATATAATCTGGTTCTAAAAAATATTACAAATAAAAGGCAGATGACCTGCTTTTAAAATTTCTCCTTTTCAGGCTTTGTCTGGGGTCACTTTGACCTTGAGAAAGGTCCTTGATCTCAATCTGTCAGCGGCCTCAGATGGAGTTGTGGTTGTAGTGGGCCGCTCTGAGGAACTTTTCCCAGAATATAAATGAACATAGGAATATGAAATCAGATGAGGGTGAGCAGGGCATCCGTAAATATTACAGTTTTCCCTCAATAAACTACCACTGTTATTATAAAGTTATAATAAAGTTAAAAAACACACCTGTAGTTTGGAGTGTTTCCATCAAAATAGAAGTAGATAAAGTTGCATTTTTATTATAAATTATAAAAAACCCAAAGACAAAATCTCTATCACTGATTCATTTTGTGCATAGTGTTCCTTCTTCAATTTTGAAGGAAATTGTTATGTTTTTGTTATCAACTGAAGTGTCCATCCATCTGTCCGTCTGTCTGTCCATCCATCCATCCATCCATCCATCCATCTACTGTATCTGTTTGGTCATCCATCCATCCATTCATCCATCCATCCATCCATCCATCCATCCATCCATCCATCCATCCATCCATCCATCCATCCATCCATCCATCCATCCACCTGTCCATCCTTCTTTCCATCCAACTGTTCGTCCGTTCATCCATCCATCCAAATTTAAAATAAAACTCTTAAATGGAATAAGGCCCGGTGGCCGTTTCTGGCCCTCTCTAATTAAATCCGGCCCTCAAGATCATTTTATTTTATTGTTGACCTTTCCTTATCTTGCACTTATTTTTAACTTGAATAATTTTGACAAAACATGTTTTTATGGAGAGTGAAATATCAATAATTATTTAAGCTTTAAGTTGATTTATCCTGGAATAATATTTCTGCCTGTTTTTACTCACATTAATGTTAAAAAGTTAAATATTTAAAGTTTTAAAAATGTTTGTTTTGTTGAGTTCAATAAATGTTTGTTTTGTTCAGCCTTGCAACCTGAGGTGTATTTTGGATTTTGGCCCCTTGTGCGATTGAGTTTGACACTCCTGTCATTCATATTCACATATTATGAATCCAAGGTTACTTATGTCATGCACACCTTTTTATAAGACAATTTCTTTGGATTCAGGATCCTCTGGCAGTCCAGTTTTGACCCATAGAGTCTTGGTCAGATACACTCATACGGGGGTTGACCCAGGGGTTTTTTGGGTTGTCCGGGCACCTGCAAGGTTGTAGACAGAACCTGTCGCCCCCAGCATGCCCGTAGAAAATGTGCATTGACACTTTTCCTCTACAGACTCACACCGTGGCGTGTGGCCTTGATATTCCGTGTAGGAAAATAATTTCAAGAATGGAAACTTCAGCAGGGCAGTGATGGCCCCAAACTCTACTCTGTTGCCATGGTATTGTGATGTGAGGGAAGAGAAGCATCAGCTTTATTATTGCAAATGTTACCCAAATTTGAAGAGAATTTTGACTATTTCAAAATCTTGATCTCTTGCAGGTGAATACACAGTGATGACGGCTCATTTCCATTTAAAGAGGAAGATCGGTTACTTCGTCATCCAGACGTACCTGCCGTGCATCATGACCGTCATCCTTTCCCAGGTCTCTTTCTGGTTGAACAGAGAATCTGTGCCTGCGAGGACTGTGTTTGGTGAGTTTGTAAACATCTTTTTAGACTTCTTGTCATGGTGAAACCAAACCCTCGCCCTCCTTTAGTGAATTTAATTCAAATTAGAACATAACAAAAGCCTTTGCTATTAAATTAAATATATTCACTGCTGTGTTCATATTTCATTATAGCTCTGATATCAGATTAAATAAAATAATCAATACAGTGTTGCCTTGATTTTGGTGGGAGTTACGTTCTAAAAATAACCCGCGATATACAAAATCTATGAAGAAGTCGGCTTTACTTTTTACAATGATCATAGATGCACACATTCTTTACTTTTCCCAGACAAACATAAACAGTTTCATACTTTTCTCTCTTGTTTAAGATCTCAAAGCTGAAACCTTTGTTGAAAATAAGTCTGGCTGCTTGCAATAGAAGATTTATGTAAATTTAGTGAGCTGAAAGCATTCTGTATAGGAAACATGGCACAGAAGAAATTGGTCAACACATTCTCATTCCCAAGTTGTGACATAGTGACGCATGGCTAAGGACCCCTCCGTGACAAAAAATGACGCTTTGGGTGTTTTTTTTTATGTGCTAGCTCCTCTTATTAAATCAAGGCTCCCTAACATTCGGGGCTGCAAACCGGTACCGGTCTGTAATCGAACGCTGATCAGTTCTGGACGAGGATCTGTACCGCTTCAGGACACGGACTAGGCAAGGGTTTGGGTACCAGGTTAGGATACCAGTACCGGCTTTGTCCCGAGGTTCCCTCCGCGTCATGTACGGCGTCCGACAAAATGACCAGACCCCTGATTTGATTGGAATGGGCAACACGTCCAAAAATGATGAGATGGGGACACCCAAAACGTCAAAGCATGGATTTCAGCCATGCATTAGTATGTGATGACTTGGGATCTATAGACGATCAGGATGCAGAGAACAATGCACTGGAATTAATAATAATAATAATAATAATAATAATAATAATAATAATAATAATAATAATAATAATAATAATAATAATAAATTATTGAACCATGAAATATCGAAGAACAACTATAATCTTAATTTGGTTAGAACTCAAATTTTGGCAGATTAAGGGGCGTGGCCCTTGGCTGATGGTTGACCTAAACAGGAACTTTGTCCCACCCATTTACCTTTTTCAGACTGTTTGTGAGGTGGGCGGAGTCAACTCAAGTCAACGCCTATGTTCGAAATCCCACCCGAGTCCTTAACTACTGAAAAAACAATCTAGTGCCCTGGATTTTAAAAACAATTCAGACACCATGCTCACTACTTTTCTTTCATTTTTTTTAAACAGAGCTTATGACGTCACTGATTTAAGAAAGTGAAAATCTAATCAATCAGAACATTTGACAACTTCTATGTATGACCCCACTGTGTTCTGATGATGAAAGTGTGGATAGTTTATTTGAAAATCACTTTTTTTTTTTTTTTTGCAAAAATTGTTTGACCGCAATGCATTGTGGTCCATATTCTCTAATGTGGTGAGCATTGATGCACACTAGTTTTTAACAGACTTCTGGGAAATTTCCAGTGCACTTAATTTTGGAATTGTAGATTCGTGCAGCCCTTCAAAATGGCAAATGCACTTTATGGTGCACTATAGGACCGAGCTACAGACATCCAGAACCGAAAGTCTTCGACCAGAACCAGACGTACCGTCATATTACTAAGAAGAAAATAGGAAAAAAAAAACATTTTAACTGTCGATTCTAACAGCTTTTCCAATTTTAAGATTTAATAGAAGTTTACTACAATTCTGAATACTTTGAGGTTAGGATAAATTTTATGTCAGTATAATATCAGGCCCCATCTTGTCTGCAGCCACATTTCCTTGTCCAAAATCCAATACTGTAAACAGAGATTATCTGTACAGTTTTTTCAATAAAACCCGTCACATTCCATAATTCAGCTGAGTAGAATCAGTACAACTTGTAGTTAATCCCCCATATTAAAATCCTTGCCTTAAAGCTTTATTCTCTTTCTTTCAGGTGTGACTACTGTTCTGACAATGACAACTCTGAGCATCAGCGCGAGGAACTCGCTGCCTAAAGTTGCGTACGCCACTGCCATGGACTGGTTCATCGCTGTCTGCTACGCCTTCGTCTTCTCCGCTTTGATTGAGTTTGCCACCGTCAATTACTTCACAAAGCGAGGCTGGGCTTGGGATGGAAAGAGTGTCGTGAGCGAGAAGGTAATGAAGAAAAAAAGCATGTCGTCCGACAGGCTCCATTAAAGAGAATTCATTAGCAGTGTGGTGCAGCACACACATTGTGACCTAAAAAGCGTTTGTTGAAGACAAAGGCAGCAGGGTTAATAGGTGCCTTAACCTCCTACATGTTTATTAGAACAACCACAAGTGACTACACCTCTGCTGAAAAAGAAACACACTATGACTGGTCAGTGTTTTGAAAATTCTGACTTTTCGTTGTGTCAGAATTGATGCATTGGGTTCTCAGTTTCCTTTTTTTTCCCTGCAGCAAAAAAACCTCTTAAAAGTCAGTCAGCCAGCACTGTTTCTGTCTGTGAGTCATCAGAACAAATGGACAAATGAATCTCTCCTCAGACTAAAACAACAAGTGACTAAGATTTGACTTCAAGAGAAACATTTATTCAAAAATTTGAATGGAATTATGACTTACTGCAAAACAACCAAATATCAAATAGGCTAACAGAAAGGTTTGAGTGTCCATTGTGCATTATATAAGGAAAATTGGACTATAAGAGGCAACAAAACTAAAAAATATTTTTTTTCTTAAAAAAAAAAAAATTTAAAACATAATGATAGAAAGCAACCAAGAAAATGCAATTTATGTTCTCTAAATCCAGGAAAAGATTTTCCCTTTAAAATAATTTCTTGCATTTTTCTCTTGCAAAATACAGTTTTAAAATTAGTTTGTAATGTAAGAATTCATCTTTTTTTTTTTTTTCCCCAGATTTCAGGTATAGATCGGCAAACTCGCTTTTAAATATAGTTTTACGAAAATAATAAATGGTACCAACTGTAACAGAAAATCGAATAATATTTATTTTATGTATTTTTGTTTCCTCTCTTAGATCGTTCACAAATCAAAGTACAAATGTCAGGCATCCTGCCTGTAGAATACAGCACAGCTGCTTTCCCAAATTCCTTTGGACGATATTAAACAAGTCGTAGGTCAAAGTTAAACGCAGGTTACTTCACGGAATGCTGCTTGTTTGATTATGAAGGTAATTACGGTTTTTATTCATCTAATTTATGATAATGCTAGCAATAACTTTGGGTATGAGACATAGAGCTGCAAAAGTTGAAAGTAGTCTAAATTTCCATGCTCACAACATCATTTTAAACAGAGCAAAAGTCAGACAATTTCACAGTGTCTTACATCAAATCAAAACTAATTCATGTTTCAATGTTTTCTGTTGTGGTGATTATGTCCGTGTTTTCTTTTGCTTACAATAAGTGTGTCCGATCTGCGAGCAAATAAAGATTAAAAAAAGGATAAAATGACTGTTGCCAAAGCTATGAAAGTGACTATTAGCACCTAATTTTCTTTTTTTTTTTTTTTTTTTTTTTTTACCTGTCCTGTCAAACAACTGACCAATCAGATACGTGCTGAAAGGCTCTAGTGTTAGACAGATTTTATTGTCACAACAGGGGTTTATTGAGTATAAACCCCTTCTGTATTTAATGCTAAACTCTATGTATATCGATTATGTTTGTATCTTTAATTTATTAATCTAATTTCTGTTGGACCGAACGGAGAAGAAGAACGGTCACGAAAGAAAGCTAAAAGAAGGGAGTTTAAAGAAAAAAGAAGATGGTAAAAGAGGGTAGTGACGTCATAAAGCAACATGTATAAATATCAAATATCAGTATATATAAATATATAAATATCAGTTCCATAGATTGACTCCATAAACTGATATGTGTGTCTGTCTCAAAGTTGTGTGAGCAAATGGGACTTTGAAATTATTTTTCCTCCTCTCCATTTTCTGAAATAAATGAAAATAAAGCTTATTGAATGATGTTTGGGAGATCTTTTAATTTGGCTTTTGACATAAATAATAAAGTTTTTAAGTCAACTAAATCTGTAAACTTTAGCAGTTGTCATTCAATATTGGAGAATTTAAATGTGTATTTTGATTTATGATTCATGGACTTTCCCTGACGTCACCGTTAAAAGGGTCTATAAACACAGTCAATCATATTATGGGCTTTTCAATATCTGGCCCAACCAAATCGCCTTCTGCTCCCTTCATTTGCTTTTGTTTTAAATCTTAGACAAATAAATAAATGAGATTGCTTCGACTGTCAGTAACTCTGCTGGTCTCTCAACAGAAAAAGGAGAGGGCATCTGTCATCAAGAAGAACAATGCCTACGCTGTAGCGGTCGCCAACTACGCACCAAACATTGCCAAGGACTCCAGCACACTTCCCACCATTGCCAAAGGTGGCGCTGTAGATCCAAGCAAGCCCAAAGCGGAGGGTAAAGCCCAAGACAGCAAGAAGACGTTTAACAGTGTTAGCAGAATCGACAGGATGTCCCGGATTATGTTTCCCGTTCTCTTTGGGACATTCAACCTGGTCTACTGGGCCACATACCTAAACAGAGAACCCGTTATAAAGGATATGGTCCCCTCCAATTAGAGACCAGGTTTAACGGCTTCTGGTCAGGGAGCTTCGACATGAACCAAATTCCTCCAGCAACTGTGTAATACCTTTGCAGTCCTGGATTGCAGTGTGATCCTCTCTCTCTGCCTGTTTTCTACACTGTCTGCAGCACTTTTGAAAAGCCCGGCTTTTGTAAATGTGTACGTATGTTTATATTCATGGTCTCATGGTGACATATAGCGTGATCACTTTGACTAAAGTGCATATATACGGAAGGTTTGTTTCCGAATACAGTATGTGTCCACTGTACGTACAAATGAAAACACAAATGGATTCTAAGTGTGTTGATTTATGTTGATGACACCCACTTTTTGATATCTCACACAATATATATAGTTATATATAAATATATATGAATATATATTTAATTTTTTCAGTGAGAGCGATTGATAATTTAACTTTTATTTTATTCCTTGCTAAAAAAGAGAGGCCTGACTCTTTCTTTCTCTTCAAGCCAATGCAAAAACACACTTGTATGATATCGCATTTTTACACATTATGACTTGTATTATTGTCTGTGAATCACAGACTGTATATGAGAACTGGACTGAGTGACCCCCTCCCCTCTAGCATTCCAAAACTGAAAGTACCCGCTGGCTCCAGGAAGCTAAAATTCCAATAGTCATTATGTTGCTTTGCTTGTTTTTTTTATGATTTCTTGCCAATCTTATTTATTAATTACATTTCTTTCTGCAATACAAGTTGTAAATTGATCAATCAGATGCCTGGAGAAAAGTGGGCGGTGCCTGGTTGCCCCTACATCAAACATTTAAAACGTTTGGCAGATTTTGTGTAGTAGGATGTGAGTTTCCAACAAGCTCCATTCCTGTTGGGCAAGACGGTGAAGACGGTGATTTAGACCAATCAGCTGTTGATATCTGGGCTGCATCCATATCACAAAAAAAGTGAATCGACTTCTGTTGGAACTGGAAGTAAGTCATGTTCTGTGTCATCACATTCACTCAGTCCAGTTCTCCTATGCAGTCAGTGCTATGAACACATCAGTGTCATCAGTTCATTCCATACAAACCAAAACACTTATTTGTGACGGTCAAGCTTAAGATCGAATAAGTTGTACTGCGATCGAATAGCTTCACATAAAGAAAACCTATCTGGAAGCTAAGTTAGAACTGCAGAAGAGTTCTTCACACTGATAATCAGTGGATACAGGAGCAGGAAAAGCCGTCGATCCTTACTCTTTTTGGCTGTTTTTGGTTCTGGCATCTCTTCAAACCTTCGCCGATGACTCTTTCCTTTGCCTGCTTGTAAACCAATTTTATGTTTGCCATATGAAAGTAGAAGAAAACACGGTTTGCCAAAGCCTTTAAAAATATCCATATAGCCACACTGATAGCAGTCATTAGCTTAGACACTTTGTGTTTGTCAAGACTCCCTTCCTATGTTTTAGAGACTCAGTATGATGAACGGATGAAGCTAAAACCCTGAAACAGTAACAACCACTTATTATTTGTGCATCAACTCAGATCCCCAGATACATCTGATGCTCTATCACAGCCCAGTGTGAGCCTCTCTATTATGATAATGTAGCCACACCATGCATTTTTTTAGCAGTGTCCTAGCATACACAAAACACACATAATACAATAGTTTATACGAGTTCAACCAAATAATTGGGACAAAAACCACATCAGGGAGAAATTTTACAGATTGCGATTCAGGGTCATGTGTTTCGCAACCATTCGCCCCCTGCTGGCCAGTTCAACAGTTTACAGACGCATTAACGGTGTCCACATTTGTGATAGAGATGTCCAACCAACATTTTATATACGATCTATGGTGAGATGTTTTATTAAAAATAGCATTTTGTAGCTAAGATCAAAGTTATCTATCGATCGATCGTCTTTCTCTATCTCTCTCACTTCTGCAGTCATTTGATGAGTCAGCACTTTGTTTTTGGCAAAAGTAAATAATTTCCGAGTCAATTCGTTTAAAACGTATCTTTTGTAAAAACGGTTATCAAAACCAAAATCATTCCGTAAATAACAACAGGAAGTAAAAATAACTTTTTCAAAGAACGATTTAAAAGTAGAAAAATATTTTTCACAAAATTGTCAATAAAGTCTTATTTATTCTCAAAGGAAGGCTAGAATATGGCATTTATTTAACCTGCATTCCTTAAAAAATAAGGAATTAAATGAGTGAAACAAACAAAAATGTAAATTTATTTGTTTATCACTGTAATTTTGCTTTGTCAGACGATGATTCAGCACTTTGTTGTTGGTGAGTGAGTCACTTCCAATTTGGTCAAAAGTTATCTCAAGCAAACAGAAAAATTATTAAAAAAAAAAAAAAGTCAAATACAGGAAAAACACAAGAAAAAAGGAAGAAAAAAAACAACAATTCTGCAGAAAAAAAAACAACTTGAAATACAAATGGTCAGATGTGTTAACAAACATAAAATGTGTTTCTACTTTTTCAGAAGTTTTTCTAACTCTATTTTGTTTGCTGCATTTAGTGTAGTAGATTCATATTCACCCTGTTTTTTTTATAATTAAATTGTTGAATATTGTTTTATTTCCTCGTGTTTTTCTGCAATAAGTGTTACAATTTTTGGAGGACAGTGAGACGTGTCTTACCCCCAACAGCTATGTCTGCCATTGAAACGGGCGCTCATTATATCCAGCCAGCGTGCAACCTTTTTTTATTCTACAAAATTCATGATGTCTGAAGTTATCTCAGAATGCTTTTAGAAAGAAATGGGAAATTGAACACAGGGACCATTTGTAAACAAATGAAGTTCGCTGTCAAAATGAATATTAAATCAAAAGCCATATGTAGCTCTCAAGAAATCCAGAAAAGTCAACTTATAAAATAACAAGGATAGCCGGTGGCTTCATGAGTGTCTCTGCAAGAAAATTCATCAAAGCACCTAGTTGAAGTTGTTCAATTGTTGGTAAATTATTATTGAAGAAAAATGACAAAAGAAACAACGACCTACAGAATTGTAAGATTTTTCTTTTTGCAAATCCTCTTTAATCAATACTGTATATTGTTAAAGAAAAATCCTGTCCATCCCTGTGTCTGCACTCAATAATCATTATTGTGAACTTTATTTATTCTGATTTGTTTGCTGAATCAATCTTTGCATGTGATTTCTGGGTATTTATTGATTTAGTTTTTCCTTTTTTTTCTGTATGCTATAACATATAACTCACAATTTTTACAATATCCAAAATGAAACTTAAACATTCCAGATAAAATGATTGTTTAAAAGATGGATGCTTGATTTGATGCACAGAGTTTTTAATAAAACACACAATTTCAGTTCTTAACAAACTGTTGTCATAATTTTGGATCAATTTCACTGTGTAAAATTGAAATAAACAGACACTGTGAATTTGGCCTTTTGTAGCCATTAAAAAACTTTATTTAACTCTGTTCTGTTCATTTTTAAAATCAGAAACAGAAGGGATTTTTACTTTTTTTTTAGTTTTGTAACTGGATTAACACAGTTCAATGTTATAATCAAACTTTTAATGGTAATTTTTTAATTTATTGGGCTTTTTAAATAGAAAAGTATCAAAATAATGTACATTTTTGGACATATTTCTGTTTTGATTAAAGACACTTGTATGTCTTTGCTGCTTTATAGAAGAGAGTGGCGTTTAAGAGGTGCGTGCACAGTTCACTTGTAACATCCCAGTAAGCGCATGAGACCGTGAATGGGGCAGCTCAGCTCTTCGGCAGAGGAAGATCCTGTCAGCCAAAGCTCCCATGCTGCCAGAAACCATCATTATGAGTGTGTTAGTAAAAACCACAAAAAGCCCTGTGGCTCTGAGCTGTAATGCGAAGCTCGCTGAAGTTTCATTTTCCACTCTGTCTCCTCGGTCCACGGCTGACCCTGATTGTCTGCCCTGAGATTGTGGCCTGACAGAAATCCCTCTGAAGGACGGACGTGCATCTCTGGGTGGATGGCACAACAGGGATGCCCGGCTGTAAATATTATATTTTATGATTACATTTTTTTAGGAAGAATAAAAAAAAATACTCTTGGTGAAGTCAATAGTGATTAGGCTGTTTGTTAATTTTCCATTAGACTGCATTTATATGCATGCACCAGATGCCACCCAGATCCACAAATTGATTTTTTTTTTTTAAGTGTGCCAGATGGAAAAGCATGAATGAAGAAATGTCTTTATAACTGATGCAGCAGCACTCTTTCACTTTCACAAAATGAATCCCATGCGAGCGGAAAAGATTTTAAACAAATAGAATCACTGGACTGAAGCATTGACCTAAGATTAAACTAATAAAAATAACAAATAATAAGAGAGACATGGATGAATGACAGGCAGAAACTGGGCCTAATAGAGGTTTATTATCTCTGGTTACACAAAGAAAAGAAGCTGTAATCTATTCATGTGCAAGAGGCAGCTTCGTTGTCATAGCAACTGATATCCTTTTTTTATCCCTCATCCGACAACCTGAGTGGGCGTGACTTTTGTTGTTATTCTTTAAAAAAAAAAATACACTTAAAAAAAAAGGAGAAAAAAGATGCATTTCCCACATGCTTTTAAATTGTGTGTAGCAAATGATTATTGTGCACACCTTTAAATTGTCCACAGAAATATCCTGAAATAATGATGTTTCATGATGTGCAACGAAGAGGGAAGTTTCAGTGGGAATTCTCTTGTGCCACTTTTCATCTTTGGTTAAATATAACTACATTACCCATAAGTCCACCGTGACCTTTCACCTAAAATGTCTGTAGAGAACTCACGCGGTGGAGTTCATACCAAATTGTTTATCCATTGGTTTTTATCTTTATTTTTATTTCTAGATGTGTTTCTTAAAAACGTAACGCGATTTTATTAATGTATACTTAACGTCAGTCTGGATTTATCTGCGACGTGTTAGCATGCTAGCTGCTTTGCTTTGCTAGGTTAGCTTACATGAAGTTTTCTTCTCAAGGAAACATGTCGGTTTGTTTGGTTACTCGCTTTTGTCAGACCTCCTCGATACTTTCACAGTTTAAAATGTGTATTAGGAAAAGTCAAAGGTATAACTCGAGCTATGCGGTGTCCAGACACCGCCGGATTCAAAGACTGTGCGTGTTACCCGGCATCACCTTCAGGAGGACGAGTACACAAGCTGACAAGGTAACCAAATACACAGGAAGCTGGTCTTTAAATTCAAATTAAACTTTATTGAAAAAACACTTTTCCTGCTAACAAGCATCAAAGTGCTTTACATAGTAAAAATAAATACAAACAAGATAAAAATGACGAATTGTTATAATAAAAGCATTTATTTATCTTGTTACTTTAAAATGTGAATATCTTAACATTGCAAATCAACATTCATTACATTTTGCCTCATAGAGATTTTTCTTATCTTTTTTATTTCAAGTAAATCTTAATTTTGTTTTTGGGGCGCAGGCTCCACAAGGTTGTGTTAACGAGGCTACTTTCCACTATATTCCATTAAAACTATTAGGAAAAGTACACAAAAAGTGTCAATTTTTAAGTGTGCTATATAAAAGTTGTCTATATTGAATGAATTAATGAATCAAATGGTTTATTTCAAGCAATCAGGTTATAATACATGAAATAACATCACATAATGAATCACAAGTAGATCACTTGAAAGGGAGTGGAAGCAAGCGAACTTATATAATCCCACCCCGACTCGACCATACCATTTTTGCTACATAAATTATCAATATCCGGTTCAGGACTTAATATCAAATATTAATAAAGTTTCAGGTTATAAAAGATCATTAATATTGTTGATGTAATAGAATATCAAAAACATCCATAGACAAATTATTTATATTAATCATCAACAATAATCTAAACATTCTCATTAAGAAAAAATAAAAAAAATATAAAGTAGTAATCAACTTCATTTGTTATATTAGAAGTGAATCATATCTACTATTTTTATTGTAAAATTAAAATGATTTCTTATAGCCTGAATAAGTATTCTGTTAGTATACTTCCTATACTATATATAGATGTTCTATAGTATACTTGCAATACTCAAGTATGATTATAAAACAAACTAAAAGTGTTCTACTTTTTGCTGGGGGGTGGTCATTTAGATGTTTATTCACCAGTGTAGATATAAAATTGGTCTATTAATATTAAATCAGAATATAGTTCTTGAAACAAGTCAAAATAATGCAATCTAAATTATATGGAATGATGCTACATTTGTAAGGATATGCATTTGTGGGATTAACAAATCTTAAAAATGTGTTTGTTGTAACATTGAAGAGTCGTACTTGGACCATTAAATGTATATGACAACCGGACTGAGTGACCTCTCCCGTCTCCTGCGATACAAACAGGAAGAATTACCTTCTGGGTCCAGGAAGCTAAAATAAAATAGATTTTGGCTTCTATTGAGACTTCTATTTCCAGAAGTCATTTTTTAAATAATCTTCATAGGAACAGTGACTCAGACCGACTTGGATCAATTACAGCTTATGGTCGACTCCAACATGGACTTCATTCTGTGGACCCACAAATAAACCATTTTCTATGGATGACATCACACTCAGTCCAGTTCTCTTATACAGTCAGGTGTTGTTAAGGTTGTTCATAAGGATTCAGGCTTTTCATCTTAGAGGAGACGTAGAATTAACTCTCTCCAAGTCTTCTCCTGAAGCAAAGTGGGTGCACTGATAGCTCTGAAAAAATGTTTAGGGCAGCATGATGGTGTAGTGGTTATCACTTGCTTCACAGCAAGTAGTTCAAATCCTAGATGGGCCCTTTCTGTGTGGGTTTTGCGGGGTTTTGTTTTCTTTAGGCTGTCCAGTGTCCTCCCACAGTCTAAAAACATGCTTCATATGTTCATTTGAGATTCTAACAGATTGCCTAACAGTAGCTGGGATAGACTCCAGCAACCATTTAACTCCTTTAAGGTATTCAGTGGGTTCTGAAGATGGATGGATGTCTTCGTTAGTTGTTGTATTAATCTAAGTATTTAGTTGGTTTTCTTTTTCTTTGAAGGACTCTGTTGACCTTTCCAAGTTCCCGGCGGACAGAATCAGGAATTTCTGCATCGTTGCTCACATCGATCACGGGAAAAGCACGCTAGCGGACAGGCTGCTGGAAATGACAGGTATGCTGTCATTGGGTCTTGAGTTAAATAAGTCAGGATTATGACATTCACTGAGGATGTGGTTGGGTAACAGGCGCTATAGCAAAGACTGAGAAGAACAAGCAGGTTCTGGACAAGCTTCAGGTTGAGCGGGAGAGAGGCATCACCGTGAAAGCCCAGACGGCCTCTCTGTTTTACAACTACGAGGGGGAGCACTATCTCCTAAACCTCATCGACACACCAGTAAGCCCACATCTACATCGAAAATGTTTGTTTTTTTGTTTTTTTTTAGACTACTTATTTGTTCTCATCCTTTCTCCAGGGTCACGTTGACTTCAGTTATGAAGTGTCTCGCTCTCTATCTGCATGTCAAGGGGTCCTGTTGATTGTTGATGCCAATCAGGTACCAAACAGGTATTTTACTTTTGCATTTATTCTGGAGTTACATACTGCATAGCATGAATTTATGGATGTTGTCTTGTCCTTCTGAAGGGCATCCAGGCTCAAACTGTGGCCAATTTCTACCTGGCGTTTGAAGCCCAGCTATCAATCATACCTGTAATTAACAAGGTGTGTTATGTTTCAGGATTTATCTGTACATTTCACTTCATTAGAGCAGTGATTGATTCCATTTCTCCCTCAGATTGATTTGAAAAATGCTGATCCAGGTCGTGTGGAGTCTCAAATTGAAAAGGTGTTTGATATTCCGGCAGAGGAATGCATTAGGGTAAGATTTACTCAAGATAGTTACTTTTTTTCTTAATAGTGTTCATATTTTTATGAGAAATGTGTGTTGTTTTTCATCAGATTTCAGCTAAGTTGGGAACAAATGTTGAAAAAGTTCTCCAAGCTGTTGTGGAGAAGATTCCCCCGTAAGGATGCTCACATATTTGCTGCAGTCCACACTGCTCCTGTTTATTCTAAACCGATTTTTTTTTTCTTCCTCCAGGCCATCAGGAAGCATCGACGAACCATTTAAAGCCTTGGTGTTTGACTCTAATTTCGACCACTACAGAGGAGTGGTGGCTAACATCGCTGTGTTCGGAGGGCGAGTTAAAAAAGGAGACAAAATAATGTCGGCGCATCTCCGTAAAACCTATGAGGTCAACGAGGTCGGCCTCCTGCGGCCCGATGAGTTCCAGACACAGAAACTGTGAGCTGCGTTCATCCCCCTCTGCTTTTTTATTTAGTGTTATTTAGATCCCTTTCAATGAAATACTATTGTGGCATTTTTCTGATATATAAAGAAAATTAAATTAAAAATTACATTTATAAGTTTTTTTTTCAATTTAAATTTTGTGAATCAGGAGCAGATGAACAAATGCTGTTTGAAAAATATTATATTTGTATTTGTGACATAGAAAAAAAACATTGGGCTCAGCTTTGCTCCGCAATGTGGAGGAGAAGGGGGCGGGATTGCTTCCCACCAATAGTCTCGCCCACAATTTAGTGGTGAAGTTCTAATAAACTGCTGTCGCTCTGCAGAAACTATGTCCTCGAAAGCAACAAAGGTTCTTTGTTTTTGGCTAGAAGCGTCATAATCATGATTTAAAAAAACGCATTGGGAAAATTTACAAAACAACAAAAGATGATCGAGTGTAACAAGTCATTACATATTACTAAAAAGTTACTTGTAAGTTAGTTTTGTCTTATTTTTAAATATATAGATATTTTTTTTACTACAAGCTAGACTAAAATACTTGTGTTTTTGCAGTGTTTGGTAATTTGTTTAATTCACCGTTCATTTGGAACGAGCTCACCTCTAAAAGGAGACAAAGAATCCAGCATTATTAGTCCCTCTCAGATCATCTTTTTTATCTATTTTTAGTTTATTCCCAGTGTTTCTTCATTATGATTAAACCCTTTTAAGCCAAAAAAAAAACTGTGTTGTTTTCTAGGATATTGTTTCTGCAGAGCAGCAGAAGTTCATAAGAAATTCATCCCTGAGTTGTGGGCAGGGGGTAAGCCCACCCCCGCTTCCCATCATCCGTGTGTTCACACTCTCTCCTCCGAGTTAACGGCCCCTCAAAACCCCAACCTTACATTACAGTTGAAACAAAAATGATGAACTATATCGGACAGTTTTGATCCAGTTTCCAGCTCAGATGAGGAAAACAAAGACGTTCGTGGATCTATGCATCAGAATGGAGCTGAGCAAGGAGCTTGTTGCACTTGCTTCTGGCATTTTCCAACTGATTAGAACCAATTTGAATAAGGAAATATTCAGAAATGCAGTTTTAAATTTATTTTTCTTACATTACGAGTAATATTTAAAAAAATACCATTCGGCGAGGTACCCTATAAATCTTGTTTCATAGAGAGGAAGAAAACTCAGACATGCATCCAAACCCCACATAGAAAGGTACCAGCTGGGATTCGAACTCACTACGAGACAAGAGCGCTAACCACTGCTCGCCAAAAACACGTTTTTCCTTAGAGTGGATCTTCAAGAGAGTAAACCCCCCCTCAGTGATCAATGTTTCTGATGTGAGCTTCTGCTCAGCTTTGCAGGTCAGGTGGGATACATCATCGCAGGGATGAAGGATGTGAAGGAAGCCCAGATTGGCGACACGCTCTTCCTTCAGGAGCAGCCGGTGGAAGCTCTCCCAGGGTTCAAACCTGCCAAGCCCATGGTCTTTGCAGGTGAGGGCAGCAGTTCTCATCCACAGCTGCTCAAAACTAAAGCGTGATGTAACCCAGTTAAGAGGATGCATTGAAGCCTCAGGGACCATCAAAGTTGGAAGAAGCTCTATGATGCATGAGGTCACTCCAGGTCGCAGCTCTGAGCCCCTTTAGTTCTTTTTGTTTCTGTGCTTTCACTGCAGAGTCCATTTTCCTGCTTTAGCATTTTTTAAAGTATTTTTTCTGCCCCCTCAGGGATGTATCCAATGGACCAGTCAGAATACCAGGGTCTTCGCAGTGCCATTGAGAGGCTGACCCTGAATGACTCAAGTGTCACGGTGCAGAAAGACAGCAGCCTGGCCCTGGGAGCTGGCTGGAGGTCAGAACGTCATCTTTACATTTGAATTTAAAAACACTGATGCTTAAAAATCTGATGCTAGAAAAAGAGTGAGTACATTGGAGCAAATGCTTAAAAAAGGATTTTCTTCTTTTTTTTTTTAATATATTTTCTTCGTTTTTTAAGCTTTAGTTTTTATATGTGTTTTCCAGTCATTTTTTACATACATGGGGCAAAAAAAATTAAAATAAAAAGCAACAGACACTGAAACAGGGCAGTTTTTTAGGTTTTTTTTTTTTTTTAGTTAATAAAAAACTTGGGGTATTGAAACCTTCTGTTAGTTTAAGTAGGTTTTCTTTTACTGTATTGGAACAAATTTTCAATTTTTTTTTGCTGAAAGTATTTATTCCATTTGAGTTAAAATGTGTATTTTTCCATTGAGTAAATGGTCCAATCAGTCACAGCCTTTTGCTTATTTTGCATTTAAATATATTTAGGCTTCAATTGTGGAATTGTCTCATTAAAATAAACTAGCATTAATTCTTAGAAAATGAATCTAAATTTTAAAATCTCAAAATGTTAAGAGCAGAAATTTAATGTGGCTTCTATCTGTTGTCTTTAATAAAATTCTTTGAGATGTCTTATTAACATTTCTTATTTCAAGGAATTTGAGTTTGAGGAAAGAGAAAAGATAAGTTAAAGTAACTTAAAATGTATTTATGAATTTCTTGAATAAGGTTTAAAATGTTTGAAAGTATCAAAAAGTTTGCATCTTTCACAGTCTCCCTGTATCGCAATTTTTTTAAGTACAACTTTGCATGTTTTTTTTCTTAAATAGCTCATTTCGTTCTGCTTTCTGATTGGCTGTTTACATTGTCAATCAATTTTTTCTATGCTGTGCAAAATCCGTTCGTTTCACCTAATCTACATAATTATTTTATTGGAATCAGATTTTTTTTCATTCTATTTTACTGGAATTATTTTTCTATGAAGACAGAACTTTTGGAGTTTCATCAAAAGAGAAAATTATGAAAATATTTTTGTTTATCTGAGGAAAGTGTATCCATATTTCTTCTTCACAGATTTGACTTATTATTGTGATAAACAAAGGAACAAACACTGTAATAATTAATTTCTACTTGCTTTTAAATGATTTTAAAGACTATTTTACTGAAAGTTCTCCATACTAAAAAGCCAGCAGACAACAGTAGAACCTGACTGCACGCGTGGACCCTCCTGTCGTCTTGCAGACTCGGCTTCCTGGGTCTCCTCCACATGGAGGTGTTCAATCAGAGGCTGGAGCAGGAGTACAACGCCTCCGTCATAGTAACTGCCCCCACCGTGCCCTACAAGGCCGTCCTCTCCTCGGCCAAACTCATTAAGGTAAGAGCTGTTTCCTGCTCGTATATCTCCCAGTTTTACTGCTGAGCTCGGCATGAGCTGATTGCAACAGAAAGTTTCCACTTAGCGCAAAATTGATAATAGATCAAGGCTGTCTTGTTCCATTGGCGTGCTCCCATGTAGAATGATATATGGATGGTGGATGACAGGAAATCCTTGTGAGGACGATCAAAATGTTCTCGCAGAACGACAAACTAATTTGATTTATGGTCTGATCAGAGGAAGTTGTCTTGGAAAGTTGAATTCAAGTTTGACGAGAAGCAAAGACCTGAATATGTGAAACTTTTATTATGATAGTTTTAATAATGTAAATAACTTCTGTGTATTTTTGATAATATTTTTATGTAATTCTTCCTTTTTTTCCTCTTATTTAAAAAAATCTCTACCTCTTTTAGCCAAAATTATCTTAAAGTCCCACTCCAATCATTAAAAAATATTATAAAATTGTTCCCAGTTGTCTTTTAATTATCATTATCCTATTAAATTTAAAAAAACTGTCGTTTTCCTGAACAAAGTGTGTCAGCAGGAGGACAGGACAGGACAGTAAGCCTCAACTTATATCCCATCATCCCTTTGTTTACACTCTCTCCCACTAGCTTACTGCCCCTTAACACCCTAACATTAGTGGTGCAACAGAAATAGTGAGCAATATTAGAGCTTTCCAGCAGAACATTTATTATCCAGATTCCAGATCAGATGAGGAAAACAAAGACGTACACGGATCTTTATCCACAAGCTGAAGCTTCAAGCTTAGCCCGTCCATTTTACCTTCTGCGTCGCAAAAAATAGAAAGCTTTTCCAAATTTGTAATTTTTTAATTGGTTCCTGATTCATCCCAATTTTAATAAAGAAATACTCAGATAAACTTAATCTTAGATTATTTCAAATATCTGAAAAATGCTACAAAAACATGTTAGAACACGATTTTCATTGGTCTTCAATCCTAACAGAAATTTTAAAAAATGAACAAACATCAACACTCCTCCATGAATTATATAGACAATCACCCCTCAGACTGAAGTACATTTAACAACAAAACAGGCACAGTTCACCAAGTAACCACCAGGGGTTTGTTGGAGGCGTTGATTGTATGATTGCCTTTACTGGAGGCGGGAAAGGCAGGCACAGAACCTGGAGTCTTCCAATCAGAGGTCAACTGCTCTACCGCTGCACCGCGGATATCCAGTCTGGCGATACGATATGTATCGTGATACATGTGTCATGATGCGATACGTATCACGATATATCCCAAAACAGTATCAGACAACATTTGACTATCTTTTTTAAATTATGACTTAAACATTATAACACTTTTTTTTCAGAAAAGCACATTTGGAAAACACATGTCATTTAATGATCACAACATTAAGCACTGCATCTGTATCTTATAAACAAGTTTCTTTTACCAAAGCAACTTCATGGTGCTTTTCTTCTGGTAATTTAGGAAATATTTAAGTAGAAAACAAAAGTAAGAATGAACTAAATGTTTGCTTATAAGTAATGGATTAAATACTGTCTTGGCAGTTTTTTAAATCGATACAAGAATTGCAAAATACAGTATCGCGATGTTTTACTGAACCAACATTTTCTAGTTTAAAGAAAATCTGCCTAATTAGGTCAAATGTTTTACTTATCTCTAAGGAACCTGTTTTTACAACTGCTGCATCTTGAATTAAACAAACTTTAGTCTGTTTGAGGTTCAGTTTCAGTGATTCCAACCTGAAGATGCTTGTTTGTAAAGACACAGCACCACACTTTGGTTAAAAGCAATCCCAGCGTAGTATTAAATAAAAAAGGAACACAGATGGGATTCTGCAGACCCTTCTTCTGTGAGCTGAATCATGTTTCTGCGAGCACATCACAAGCAGAAAGATGAGTAATCTATTACTTGAGGTCAAACACATCACCCACTTTTTGTGCCTCTTTTCTCCACCTCCTCCTCTTCTTCAAGCACTGAGACTGACACAGTCATCGGCGCACGCCTCACGAGTTACACGCACTTATTTCTGTATTTTGTACTCAATGTGGCCATAGAGTAGATAAGTTGTTTTTATTTATCAAGTAAATTTTAAACTTGGATATTTTTTTAACCAAAAATATAACTTTTTAACGCTAAAAATGACTTAATTGCAGATTATTCCATTTCCATTAATGTATCAGAGCCAAAAAATAGGTACATGAAAAGAGCAATAAGTTCCTATAGCAATAGTCCTCGTTATGTATTTTAATTTTAATTTTCTGAGATGAGAATTATGAATTGAAAAAACTATGATGGCCAAAATTATGTTGCTATTAACATATTTAGCATGCTTTTTTCAAAATATTTTTTCTTTAGATAAGCTTTATTTGCTTTTTTTTTCTTCTTTTCAAATTGCTTTTCAGCAGAAGCACAAATTGTTTGGATGTGTTTCTCCTTACAGGAACATGGCAGCGAGGAGATCACCATCGTGAACCCGGCTCAGTTTCCAGAAAGGTCGGTTGTGTCCGAATATTTGGAGCCCATGGTTCTGGGGACCATCCTGGCCCCGGACGCTTACACTGGAAAGATCATGAGTCTCTGCTTGGTAAGAACTGCATTAAAAACACCAAGTCAATAAAAGCAATTTCGTCATCTGAAATGAAATTTTGAGGATAAATTTTTTTTTTTTTTTAAATTCATTAAGAATGTCTAATTGTGTCTGGAATTAAAGCATACAGAATATTTAGAAACTTTTCAAATAAAAAAACAAAGAATAAGATTTTTTTTTGTGATTCTAAGCTCTTAAAAACTAGCCTAAATTGATCTTGTTGAGTATTAAGTCTTAAATTTGTGCAGATAGTTACGGGATATGGAGGAGTTTAGAAAAGCAGCTAATTATTAATGGTGAGCTAAAGTTTGCTTATGTCTTTCTCCAAATTTAGATTGTAGTAAAAAAATGAACTTTTTTGTGATGGAAAACAAATTACAAATCCTGAAATGACATATTTTGTTTGCGATTTATGCTAAAAATGTCTCCTCCAAAGCAGTAACTGTACAGTAGTGATCCACTTTGCTTTTTCTTCAGAACCGCAGGGGCGTCCAGAAGAACATGGTGTACATCGACGACCAGCGGGTCATGATGAAATACCTCTTCCCTCTGAATGAGATCGTCGTGGACTTTTACGACCTCCTCAAGTCGCTGTCATCTGGATATGCAAGGTGAGAGCGATCACACTCAGCTTTGATAAAATTGCCTCCAGTTTTCTGCTTTTGTGCACATTTTCTTATAAAGTTTTCACGCAGCTCTGATCATAGATTAGAGATTATTGAAAGTAGAAGGAAAGTTCTAGAAGGTGTTGATCATTTCTGCTATGCATACTGGAAAAGATTTCCTCAAAACAAAATTTATATTGAATAAAATCTGTTTTTCCCTTCATTTTAATTTTAAAAAATCAGGTAAAAAACTAGTGGAATTCATCTGAATAAGATTGCTTTGAATACATTGTGATGTCCTGCTCTTTTAAAACTAAATTAAATCCTAAAATGAGCTAAAACATTCATGTTTAGATGTGTTGTTCTGGTAATTATGAATATAATATCTTGTAATAAGTGTGCATTGATCAAAAAAGAGTTTATATCTTTATAGTAGAAATGTTTTTAAACCTTTTTCCCCAAATATTGTTTTTTAGTGCTATCCTTATCCATCTATCCTTATTTCTAAAATATAATCAACTTAAAGTAAGAGTAGAATACACATTTTGTGTCTTAAATTATATGTTTACTGGTTAACCTTTTATCCTTCTGTTGTTAAATGCGTTTGAACTGTGGTATGAATTAAATAATTTTTTTTGGTTTCACTAAATGAAGCAGGTCCGGTCTTAAACATGACCGCTTATCGTTCACAAATACAAATTTTGCTTAAAATATTATTTAAAGTAATGAAAACTTTTTTTCATTAGAGATATTGTTAAACTAAGATCTTTTTTTAAGCATGACTCAACATTATTTAATTTTCTTAAAACAATATTTAAACCAGAAGAAAAACTTGATAAGATTTTGTTTTTTATTTTTGCTGTAGAGCACCAATAGTTTCTTAAATAATCTAAAAAGCGTGAATGAGCTCTTTACCTGCTTCGACACTGGGAAACGAGGCTGTTTGTGGATGTGCTTCCAGAAAACTCCTATTGATTTACTGTCAGAGCTACAAGCTGTTTTCTCTAAACAAGAGTGAGCGTGTTTTATTTCTGACGACTAAAATAATCACAGAGCACGCATTATGGTTTTAAGTCAAACACTGTCGGATGTTTTGAAATAGTTTTCTGTCTTCTTTTCTGCTGTGATGCCATTCTGACGTTCTTACTAATTTAGTAAACCAGTCCTCCTCCTCAGTCCTCCCTCTATGGAGATAAAATAGACTCACTGGATTTGTGTGTGCGTAATTCTTTTAACTCATACAATACATTTGTGCATTACTTGTGTGCACTTGCAATTGTGTTTTCGAATGTACCAAAAAATACAATTTACACATGCATAACTTAAAATGACACCAGCTAAAAGTAATTACACACAAACATCTTTAAAAAGTACGCACCAATCGCCAGATACACACAAAACCATATTTATACACAAATCAGATGTGAGACTCTTTTTCACATTTTCAATTTTTGTGTGCAAATGATGCGTTTAAATGCTACTAGAATGCTGGGTCATCTGAGTTTTCTAATCGTCCTCTTTGAACTTAAATTTTGAATAATATCTGGTGAAAACTTTACATTTTCCCACTATCTTAAACCGACGTGCCTTGGTAATTAATACAAAAAAGTCAAAATACACATTTTTATATCACTCATCCTTTTAAATAAAAATGTAAAAAATTCCAGAACTGATTGGTTCCTTTCTGCAGCACATACTTTGAAGGCGCCTCCAGCACGGAGCTTTTTTCTGAGTGCTGGTCACCAGCCACGGCGATAGCAGGCGGTGCCGGATCCTTCTAAACACCCACAGATTGGAGTGGGGCGGTAGGCTGATCTACCCCTCCTCTCTGTAGGTCTTTAGAAGCACAAACGTATCCAAACTTGTGCACAGACAGGCAGACAAATCAAGAATCACGCACTCACAGATCCAGTGAGTCTATTTTGTCTCCATATCCTTCTCTCCCTTATGGATAATCTAAGAAAAAAAAACTTTGATCAAATCTTAGTTTACCTGCTTCAACCCAAAATCCAGTTAAATTCTCCTGTAGAAATCATTTCCTCAGATGCAGGAAGCCCAAACCATTATACCACTACCATTGTGTCACAGGTCACATGATTAATCCTCATCATCAGTTAGAAACAATATAAAAATGATGAGTTTTACTCTAAAAATGTGTTAAAAGTTAAGTATTTGGAGTTTATCAAGGAAGAATTTAGCAAAACAAGTCCTAACCGTTGTCTAGCTTTACTTTAGGAGTTTCTTTTGTTGCGTTGTAATGAAGTTTAAAGCAAACCATTGTTCATGTTTGCATCATAAACAAAGGAATTTTAAGGAATTATTGTGATTTGATCTCGCCTAGCTTCGATTACGAGAACGCCGGCTACGAGGCCGCTGATTTGATAAAGATGGATCTCCTGCTGAACGGCCGGCCAGTGGAAGAACTCACCACGATTGTGCACAAGTACGTTTAAATGGAAACATCTTTGTTTTCTGTCATGACCTTATCCTGATCACACAGTCTCTTTAAGTTTTAGTTCTTACTCAATGTTAAAAAAGAAGGAAAAAATACTTATATAACACTTTTCACTGATAAAATCAAAAAGTTCTTTACAATGTAAAAATAAAATTTTATCAGATTAATAAATAAAGCAAGAAAAATTCAAAACAAACACAAGTCTTATTTATATACAAAAATATCTCCAAGGGTTTCAAAGACGGATTCTCCGGACCTTAAGGAGGTTCTAGCCCAGGGATCCACAAGGCTTTACACTAAAAGAACCAATTGGGCCAGTTTTTTTTCCAACCAAAACTTAACAAGAGTCGCAAAGTCCCACTTCACTGTTTAAAAAAAAATGTAATTCATTATAACATTTTCTACATACCTGCTTTTACTTGTGAGGCACTTCAATTTCCTTATAATATAAAATGCACCATATTAAAAAAGATCTTCCTGCTGCAGCAGATTTACTAGAAACAAAAAATGCAAAATCAAAGAACATGTGCTTTAGCAAATTCCAATAATAAACCCCTCTGTCTGCAGATTAAACCTTCTACTATCATTATTGCTCAGTTTTCTGACTTAAAAAAAAATCTAAATATAAATGACAACTTGGAAACAAACTGCATACCCATGTAAACTGATAGCATAGAAAGCCAAAGAGCCACAATGAAGGAACAAAAGAGCTGCATGTTCTAACCTGAAACAGTACAGAGTGACTTCAGGTGTAGGGAATTATGTAAGCCATTAAAAGCTCTAAAATTTCAAATAAACTTGAAATGTAAACGGTATCCAATGTAATGTGAAAAAGTTAATACAACCACATCTGTAGGGAAAAAAACAAAAAATGTTTGTTTTATTTTCTGCGACACATTTGATTGATTTTGAACTGATTATAACATTTCTGTTTATTGTCACAAAGCTTGCCAAATTAGGCCACCATGAAAATTACGCAAAAACAAAGAAAATAGAAAAAAATAATCTGTTTAAAATGACATTTTTGGAACCTTTAAAAAACTAATGGATCAACGTATTAATGAATTGAAAGAGTTTAAGGTTTGCAATGGCATCCGCTTTACTTTGACTAGTCCTAAGGAAGAACAGTATTGACTAGAGACCTCCTTTAAAAAACTTTTTTTTGGGGGTTTTGATTGTTTGAGTGACACACATATTAATCACCCTGTCTTTGCTGGATATTTCAAGAATCTAGTCACTTAAAACATTTCTTTTTTTTTTACTAGTAAATATGTTTTAAAATGTAAATTATAATATGAAACACTATAAAAAAATCAAGTTTCAGCACTAATTTGATAAAACAGATGAGATTCATTTTGTGCGACGCAGGACTGAGCAGCTGTAAAGTCATGTTGGTTACTGGACTTCATGATTTTTGCTAAAACTGAGGCAACACTATGTAAATCGAGTTGTCGCTGTTGTATTCTCATGACAGAGAACGTGCGTACACGATGGGCAAAGCCATGTGTGAACGGCTGAAGGATTCTATTCCAAGGCAGATGTTTGAGATCGCCGTACAGGCGGCCGTTGGGAATAAGGTCATCGCACGGGAAACGTGAGTACGAGCGCCACACTGACGCTCTGAGGCATCCTCAAATAAAACATTTAAAACATTCATGGAATGTGTTTATCTAATAAACCTAAAACTAAGTGGTGATTTTAAATTAAAACCTGCTGATCATTCTATTTGGGCTTTTTCAGAATAAAGGCGTTCAGGAAAAATGTTCTTGCAAAATGTGTAAGTAAATCTTTATTTTTTTCTTCGAATTAAACTTTCAAAATAAAAACTATGTTTTGTTTTTATTTATCCTGCTAGTATGGAGGCGATATAACACGGAAGATGAAGCTCCTGAAGAAACAAGCGGAAGGCAAAAAGAAGATGAGGCGAATCGGAAATGTGGATGTGCCCAAAGATGCTTTTATTAATGTTCTGAAGAGAAAGGAAAAATAGAGATATTATATGCTCATATTGCTAAGTTATAAAGATAAAGTCTCTTTTGTTAAAGAGATTTGATTTTTTTGATTAAAGCTTTGCTGAATATTTCACTGACTTTTCTTTTTTTTTTCCATGAGTCATGCTAATGTTAATTTATTTTCTTTAAAAATAAGAGCTGAAATGTTGGTGGATCTTCAAAAAAAATAAAATACATTGTAAGAAAAGTGTGGACACTGATTATAAAACCAAATATCGGTTAATTGATATGTTTTATTACTTACAATATTTTTGCTTAAACACTCACACATAAAAGTGGAGTTTTTAAAAAGTGTACAGAAATAACTTGATTGAAACGACATCGAAAAACAGGAGGAAATATGTGTATGTTTGAACTGCACGATCATTTAGTAAAATCTAAGATGTTTGATGTAAAAATCTAAATGGTCATTTAAAGAACTTAATGGCCACAAAAACATAAATTTTGTGTTTATTTTTAACAGTAGAGTGGAGTTTTGCTTTAGCTGTCAAGCAGACTTTCCAACATTTCTCCAGTAGATGGCAGCAGTAGCTCATCCACCGCTCCATAGATATTTCTTTAAGGTTACCCCTGGCTGTAACCCTTATCTCAAATTTATTTCATACTCCAGTGTGGTCCTGCAAGGGGTTGCTGGAGCCTATCCTAACTACTTCAGGGTAAAGGTGGTGTTCACCCTGATAGCCAGTCCTCTGCAAGGCCACTCACAAACACTCCTGCAGGACATTTCCTAATCAACAATTGCCTATGAGGCATGTTTTGGACTGTAGGAGTAAAACGTACAAAGAGGACCTGTAAACTCCACAGATACCCAGATGGGATTTGGACCAGAACCTCCTCACAGTGCAAACCGCAGAAGCCCCAGCCTTGGCCCCAGCTCAGATTTATGTTGGATTTAAATCATGCAGATCTACGACTGTTTATAACATCTGGAGTTGGTTGATTTAAAGCTGTGCATTGGCTATCGGTTCCAAAGACCACTCTGTGATGATTTAAGGGTGAAGTGTCCTGAGAAAGCTCGCCTGACGACGGCTGAGAAACTCCCAGGTAACCCAGTGACCTTGAAGTGTGTAGAAAATAATGAGAAGACAATTCTTACTATTCTTATCAGAGTTAGAAAAAAAATAAAACTAATTCCCATTAATCCAGGCAGATTCCATCAAAATTGTAGGTTAAAAAAAACAGTCTTCTTGACTTGGTAGACAGTTTTTTTCTACCCATTTCTTTAACGAAAGGTATAGTGAATAATGTGAATAAGGATCTTGTTAAGGTGTAAAAATATGTGCACAAAATATAGAAAGATTAGGAGTGGGAATTAAAAGTTGTCTACCCACCTCTTTCTTGAGCACTTTGTTTTTGGTTTGTTATTTTATTTTTTATTTTGTAAATTAAATGATATCAAATCAAAAACTGTAAATCTGCTAACAGCAGACCTTATACTATTATTATTTAAAAGCTCAGTCTTTTACTGTGTTTACAGCAAGCACAAGTGTTGGTTAAAGTTTAAAAATGATTTACTGTTACGGCCTACAAATTCTGTCTTATTTTTTTTTGCTGGAATACACTAAATGTCCAGTATAATTTTAATATTCAATATGTTTTATGAATGTATAAATCCAGTACACTTGTATTGATTCTGTTTTTTCTTAAATCAAAATCTATAGATTAAAATAAACAAAATTTAAAGCAAAGACAATTACAAATTTTTACTGAAAAAGTTACATGTTTTTTGTTTTTTTTTCTAGGAAAATCAACTTTACCAATAGATTAAAGATTTACCTCCAGATTTCCTTTATTATAAACAAAGAAACAGACGTACCATATACTGCCACCACAATGATCAAGTGGGAGGGACGCTTTTAAAGAAACGCGTATGGACCTTTTCTGGTCCTCCCAGCGTTCCGTAGATCTTTGTTACCAATGCGGAAGTTTAAATTCAATAAATCGGAGTTTCCTGGAATTTGTCCTTTTAATTTAACGCTACGAAAATAAAACTTTACAAGTAACAAATTTCATGTTAGAGCAGGTAAATTGTATCTTGCAATTTTATATTTTACCACCTTAAACTGTACGAAGCGTCATGTTGTTCGTGACGTTCCTAGCATAAGTTTCTCATTCAAAAAGTGTCCTGTCAATCAGCACGATGAAAGTACGCTCGTCCGTGGCCTCTTTCTTGCGGGGGTTTTTCCCTGTCCCCGTGAAGTCGTCTTTGTCCTCCAAGAACAAGCTGTCGGATCTGCCGCCAGAGCCGCTGACAGGTGAGTCCAGCATCACCGGGCTGGCACGCGCTCCTCCACGTATTCATCGTGTTGTCCCAATTACAGGAGGCCCGTCGAACGCGTCAGCCGCCCCCAAGGCCCTGTTCAAACGGGTGGTTGTCATGTTAGTGGACGCCCTCCGAGAGGACTTTGTGTTTGGTCCCAATGGACGCATGTTTATGCCCTACACTCGACATGTCATCGAAAGGGGGTCGTCCCTCAGCTATGTGGCCAAAGCGAGACCTCCCACTGTCACCATGCCGAGAATCAAGGTAAGAGCTCCAGGAGAATTCAGGAAGTAGAGGGTGCAAAATCTCACTTGAAGAAACCACAATAAAGTTAACTGCTCTCATCACACATTAAAGAAAGAAAGGCTTAATTCATTCCAAAATATTTAATAACATACTGGAAAGCAAAAAAAAAAAAAAAAAAAAATTAGGCATGTAATTTGGGTTTGTAGACTGTTAGCACGGAAGTAAGCCACCTCTGATATCCCATCACCTCTTTGTTTATACTCTCTCCGGTGCAACGAAAATGGCGAGCGATAGCCGAGGTATCCAGATGTAAATTTTTGAGCCACATGCCAGCTCAGACGAGGAAAACCAAAACATTAAAGTATTTATTTGTTTGCAAGTAGATGTATTAGAATGGAGCAGAGCAGGAAGACTCTTTGTCAAAAAGGATAGCTTTTTTCAATCAGCATTTTTTCATCTGCTCTTGATTCATCCCAACTTGAACAAAAAAAATACTCTGAAACAATTTTAATCTGAAATTATTTTCTAGATGTTCTCGATCGTGAGAAAAATACTACGAGATCATTTTTAAAACGCCAAAAACAAGATTTCCGGAAGAGTGAGTCTTTAAGGTCAACAGCTCACACATTATCGATGAAAAGACTATGGTATTCTATTTGTACAGCTTCTTTCATTCAGAGTCACTTTATTGTATAAGCTTTGATAGGACACAGAAAAATGAATGACAAAAATAAAAAATGCAAGAAAATGAAATAAAAATCGATTTAATGTAATCTTTACTTAAATATAAATACATTTGAGGAACTCTGGCGGCTGGTTCCATCTCTGCACCTTCACATTCTGGCTCTAAGTTTGACAGGTAGATTGCTTTCCAGCTCTGCTGTAGGTTTGTGTTCCACAAGTGGGGCTCTGTATCAGTACCACCACAGATACACAGATCAAACTACAATTCTTACTATATGGTATATTATGTTTGAATGGTTTTATTGAATTGAATTCTATGAAATCATACAAACTTGAAATAGATTTAGGAATAGCAGTGATGTCTAACCCGATTGATTGGTTTGCTGTTGAACAAATTCAGTGTGGATTAAATGTCACCTAATTTGTGCAAGAACCGGCTTTAGTCAGATGAGATGCATTTTGTTATTTTGCTCTTTAAAGAAAACACTTCTAACATGAACCTCCTAAAACACCATAGTGAGGCATGGTGGTGGCAGAATCATGAAATGTTCTTTTTTTGATTAATTCTGGAAGATGCTAAATAGAGGTGCTATTATGGAAAGCCTCTGCCCGGTGTTCAGTATTTGTCTCATTATTTGTCTTGAATCACTGGGAGGATTTTTAAATATTTTAAGACACTTTTATTACTGTTTTTGTGGTAGAAAATATCCTGAAATTTGAGCTCTTAATTTAGTTGAGTTTGCTTTCACGCTACACACACTCTTGAAAATACATCTACCCAAAATGTCACTCAGTTGCAACAAATGAAAAGCAAATGGAAGAAATCTGGCTAACCGAGCAGACATTCAAGTTACATCGAGTGCGTAAATGGGATTATTCCTGTGAGAAATAAATTGGGAAGATTCTGAAAACCAGCACTTCTATTCTGACCTACAGCTATTAAAATAGTTGGATTTTTAGGATCTGCGGGGGAACGTGTGGTGTGTCATATTTTAAAAACGTGTCATTCTGATGAGGTTAGTTTGGGAGCAGAGCCAGAGGGGAACTATAATCTAGTCATGTGCGCCTCGCAGTTGCTTGTTCAGAAACAGAGACTGTGAACAGACTGCGAAAAAGTCAGCATGTTGTTGTCAGCAGTGGAGGCAACGAGGGGGAGGATTTCTCCAGGCGAAAGAGCAGCACTGCCTCACCTGTTTAAGTGCTGGGGAGGTGAAGGGGAGGACGCGTAACTGAAGTTGTCAGGTAAAGCAGGATGCTCAGTCTGAGCGTCTACGGGAAGAATAACGAGCAACATTTATGTATTATCTGCAGTGAAAGGATTGTACTAGTGCTGACAGCATCAAACTGTTGTAAAAAACTTGCCCATGCCTTCGTCCCTGAATAACCTGCTGCTGCTCCATAATACACAAGAAATTCACCAAAAGAATGTTTTATAAACATGATCTGGTTGGTGTAGCAGGAGCTGTGAGAATGCTGACTCTGTTAGTGAGCATGGAAAAGATCAGGGTTGATAAAAACTCTTTTTTTTTTTTTGGAACAACATACAAAAAATGTATAACTTTTCTTTATTTTGGAAAGTTTAGAAAAGGTTCTGGGGTCAAATGCTTCAAGTTTTAATACAATGTGAAGTTTTGAAAAGAATTACTGTATATCTTTCATAGTAGTCCTGGCGTTTATTCCAAATATTTGACAACCGGCCCAGTGTTTAGTAGAGACTGGCGTCTATTGGAGACCAGAATGGGGATTCCTAATGGGTTTATTTTTTAGTCACAATGTAGACAAAAACACCAGATGAATATTTCAAGATTTATTGACCCATGCTGGAGAAACTACGTCTCTCAACTGGGAACAGAGGAAGTGGTCGGGGACAGGGAAGTCTTTGCTAAGACTGTGACCTGGTCCCGGATGAGTGGAAGAAGATGGATGGAGAACATTGTATTATGTTCTGATTAGCACTGGCTGCGAAAATGTCTTTTCTCTTTGACTAATCATCAACCTCTGTATCCAAAATCCTCTGTTTTCATGCAAATCATTTTCCTGTTTTCTGTTTTCGCTCAATTATCTATGCTCAAACTAGTTCTTCTAATCCGTCGCTCACTTTTGTACCTCCACCAGGAAATCGGTGTCCTTATTGTTCCTTTTTCTGTAGCCATCTTCTCAATATCACTCATCTCTTGCTCCATTCTTTGATACATTCAGGATCCACCCCAAAATGTGGTGTAGATTCCTCACCCGAATGTTCTTTGGTGTATGGCACCACACTAAATTTAGACAAAAAATCGAATGGGCATTCCTTGTCCATTACTAAACTGGCTCATAACACAAACACCCGGGAAAGATGGCCGGATCTTAAAGGAGCCCGGCCACTTTTAGAGACCGGAGTCTAAAGGAACGAACACCTGATAGACCTGGCGTTTATTGGAGACCGGCCACTATTGGAAGATATATGGTGCATGAACAGGATGTTACTCTTGGAAGTTAAAACAGCTGGGCTTACAGTTTAAACCAGTTTAATCCTAAACATGTTTACATTAAAAGTGAGGTGATCTGGGGCACAGAAAAAAGCGCCCTGAACTGTTTTTTTTATGATCTTTTATCTTCATTGGTGTCTGTGGCAGAATAAATATTCTGTCCATCTTTGTCCACCTTTGTCATGGAAGAAATCATAAATGTAAGGGTAGGGTCATCTGGACCCATATTACAGCACAAGGGTCAGTGTCCCACTCCAATCATATCTTGATCTGTCTTAAAATTGTTCCTAGTAAATAAACAAAACAAACAAAAAAAAAACAGTTGTTTTGTAGGACAAAGTTTCTGCAAAGTGCAGGAGTTCATAAGAAATTCCCCTCTAAGTTGTGGGTGGGGCTGTTGGCGTGGAAGTAACCCTTCACTGATATCCCATCATCCCTTTATTTACAACCCAAAACTTGCATGTTGATGGTTGTTTGGATCATTGATTCATAGCGTGGAGAAGACATGAAGAACTCTACCCTAGTTTCTCCACTGATAGGAATATAGTTTGGTGGAGGTAGTATGATGGTGTGGGCCTGCCTCTCCATCACTGAAAGGATGAAGTTTCTCATCTGTGGAGGCAATCACAATCAATAGAGATGCCAAGATGGGGTTCTATAGCAGGTGGCACTTCCATATGTCCACAGTCTGGGGCTGAACTCCACCCTCCAAGATGACAAAGCTGGTACCCACAGAGCGGGCTCGATCAGAGACGGAGAGGATGGAGCGGTCTGTCAGCAGCCCTGACCCCCATCAGCTGAGGCGTGCTGCCGTGTTGGAGTCACAACCACGTTTACTGGCTTGTGACGAATGCCGGTTGAAGAACGGGACGTCATCCCACAGCAGTGTGTGACCAGGCGGATGACCAGCATGAGGAGGAGCTGCCAGGCTGTGTGCGGCTCTCTCCACACACTACCCCAGCCTCTGAGTGTTCAATGAATGTCTTGTCTTAAACTTGAATCATCCAATCCTCCAAATCCCACACACAAGTGGAGCAGCAGAGTGAACTGCAAACGCAGGTTCATTCTGCTGCTCATCCCACAAATGCATGTTCCTTAGAGACGTGGCAGCATTCTCAACGGATAATTAACAGGCTTTCAAACAATAGAAGAGTCTTTGCCAAAAAGCATTAGGAAAGAAGCGTACTCAACCTAACACACCATTTTGTGATTGGATTTCATATATTGTTTATCTGTTTTTTATACATAGAAGTTTGTTTAGCATACTTTCTTTTCTTTACAGATTAATACTTTTTTCCTTTTAGTCAGTTCTAAAAATATTCAAATCTCTTTTCCCTTAGCGTAAAGTTTAATTACATCAAAGCACGTTGGTTATAAACATTCACCGCCACTAATTTGAATCAGTGTCATGAGCAAACATGAGCATACTCTGTTATAAACCTCACATTTGTGCATTTATATTCTATTAAAAGTAAAAATGCTTGCAGTCCAAAAAATACTTGTATGATAGAGCTCATCTTGACAGTGTTGACGGTGTGTGAATGGATAAACTGGATTTCTGTGGTTTGCAGGGACATTTTTAGCACAATTTCTTGGTTTATAACTGATGCAGTTCAGTTCTTTACCCTCTGAATCTTTATAGAATTTAAATATATTTCATCAAATTTATTTAGATTTTAAGTATCAAAGTATTCATTTTTTTCAGAGTTTCTTGTATAGTTGTGCACATTTTTGTAGTTATTTTTTTCCACCATAACAGAAGTCCCTTTATTTTCTTTTTCTTTGCATTTCCAAAACAGTCTGGGGATATAACCAAAAAATAATAATCCCTACATCATTTAATTTTGCACATTTGGTTTTAAATATTACAGATTTCGAAATATAGTTAATGTTTTTGATGATTTAAAGGGGAACATGGACAATTTAAATGGTATCTATGATAATTCATGACACAGTTATAGCACAATATGCTTTAAATAATGAATTGTGTCATATTAGGGGTGCAACGGATCACGGATAATCTGTGGTCCGTACGGATCAGAAGCCGCGGTTCGGGACACGTGTGTACCGTGGACCACATTATCAAAGAAAAGTGCAGGAAAATATAATAAAAAAGTGGTGAAATGAATATGGATATAGGCACTGTAAAATAAGGAACAATAAACAATGATTAACTGGCTGGACATTAATATTATGCCTCATTAATAATAATAAATTATCTAAGTGTAAAATGAATTAAAATACAGCATTATGAATTTTTATTTCCAAATTTTTTGTCCTTTGATATTCTCTTTAGCTTTAACTGGAGCTTTTATTTTTTTCCCCTAAAATATGTTATTGTAAAGACGCGTTCATATTAATTGTTAATTTTATTCTAATATTGGAAAGGGTATCAAATTAATATATCGTGTTTTAAATTGTTCAAAAAAAGTTTTTGCAGAAAATTAAAATATATCCATCCATCCATCCATCTTCTTCCGCTTCATCCGGACCGGTCGCGGGAGCAGTCTAAGCAAAGATGCCCAGACTTCCCTCTCCCGGCCACTTCCTCCAGCTCCTCTGGGCCCCGAGGCGTTCCCAGGCCAGCCGAGAAACATAGTCTCTCCAACGTGTCCTGGGTCTTCCCCGGGGCCTCCGCCCAGTGGGACATGCCCGGAACACCTCTCCAGGGAGGCGTCCAGGATTAAAATATATCTTTGTTTTAAAATAATTTTAAAATAGTTATTTTAAAAACAGTTATCATAGATCACCATCATAGATATCATAGATTACCATGGTGATTCATGGTTTTTGGAATATTTGCTATGTTCATCTGTATCGTGAGCCATGTATCGTGAATCCCACCGTATCGTGAGTTACCCTGAGATTCCCAGCTCTCGTGAAGTACTTTGTACGCTTATTGAATATATGATTTGAAGCTTTTCCAAAAATTAATTCAGCTTTTATCTTGATGTTTTTTGCTGGATTTTTTTTTTTTTTTTTTTTTACTGATCCGAAAAATGATCCGAACCGTGAGTTTTGTGATCCGTTACACCCCTAGTTTTTATTAAAGCCTACTCTGTAAGATAGAATAAATTCAAATAAATTCTTGATTTCTTTGCTGTTTAATTTCTCTTTATCAAAACTGAGATAACAAAGAATTAAGAGATATAGAGTAGATTGAGATCTGCTTTTAAAAAGTCTATACAAAGCTGTTAGATTCCATGGGATTCATACAGTCTGTAGTCCAGAGAGCTCTTCAAAACTCCCTTCTTGCACTTCATAGTATTTGTAATACACCATTAGGTGGCATTGGAGACCAAAGTCACATCCTGTCTGACATCTCTGAGTTGAACTCGACTAACTATGGCGACACAGGCAATAACATTATGTCAGTGACTCAGTCTGTATTTTTCTACCTATATATATTCATAGATCAATGTGTGGAACAATGTAATGGTGTTCAAAAAATACAAGTTTGCTTTCAGAAAGTAGTTTATTCCTTTTTGTAGCTTCTATCAACCAGCAGTGAACAGTTTGGATAATTAAGAACATCAAATTAGATCACCTATGATCATTTCCTTTCAATGTGTTCCTCTGAGTTGATGAAGAGAATAATACCTGAGAATAAAACTGATTTTTTTTTTTTCCCCCATGTTTGCTGAGGCAACTTTACAAGATTTTACTACTTTGCCAGAAAGCATCCATACTACCCACGATACTGTATTTGACATTTATCTGTAGCACATGGCAAGCTTAGCCACACCGTGGGCCAGCCATTAGAGCGCAGTTGAGTCACAGAATCGTTTGGGCAACCTCTCAGCGGGTTTTTGGCATCGAGCAACACTGTAGGATTTCTACAGATCCTTCAAACAATAAGACATAAAACTGTCTGTGTACAGTCGAGCACGTTTCCAGTCACTTTTCTATTAATAAACTAAGGACATCTGCAGCTTATTAAGCAGAAAGAGTATCAACACTGCGTCCATCCTTTTTTTTTTTCCTTAAAGAGCACCTGCACTCTCAGGAAGGAGGTGGTGAATAATTCATTTCAAGAATAAAACCTGTTTTAACATTTCTGCCTCAAATCCCACTTGACACATTTTTTAAACTTTACATAAAAAATGCCTTAACGTTCCTTTCTCTTGATTGTTTGGTTGATTTGTCGCTGAATAATGAGCTGCTAAAGTCTTTTTTTTTTTTTTTTTTTAGTACCAGAGGAAATTTTGTCACGACTTGAATCAATGAAGATGGCTAATGACTCCGGATTTGTTTACAATATGACACAAAGAAAGAGCAGAATCATGCTTTTATCAAAACCTGTCTAGACTTTTTGGCCTTTACCTTTCTTTCTTTTCTCTTTGTGGGTGTTTTATAACGACTTTCTGTCTCTGCTGAAGTAAGGGAAGAGCCGGGATCGTTCAGCTCAAGTGGCCCTCTAACAAAGCACAGTCTTCAATGACTGCTGGGTTTTCTTTGTGAATGCAGCAGAAGCTGATGAGATGAATAAAATAGTTTGTTTTTCAGATCAAATCTGACCTGAAAAACAAGGGCAAACACTTTAAACTAGCAAAAAGAGATAAAAAAAAAAGTCATATTAATAATATTACCCAGTTTTAAGTTGTGTCTATGTTCTCACATTATAAACTGTTGGCACGACTGGTTCAATATTTGGAGAATCCTGGGCTGAGTTCCAATCCGCTCATTAGATTTTACGGGTAATATTTTCTTATTGGCATGTAGAAAGGAAAAGTTTATATTTCTCCTTTAACAATGCAAAAGGCTGTTTGCAAATGTATTCTGCATTCCAAACAAATCCAGGTTATGTCAGATTTTATGTGGTAGTCACTAGGAGTAAATATTTAATTTTTTGTTTTACAGATTTGCTTTGTGGTGGAAAGAAAAGCTATAAAAGTGTATAAATGTACAACAGGACACACTTATTCCCCACATCGTATACATTAAATACACACAGACTTGCAGTTTTTCAGCAGACTCCTGGCCAATGGAAGCACTCCTTTGTTATAAGAAGCAGTTTTCAGCTTATAGTTCCTCTGCATTCAAACCAAACTTTCACACCTTCTGTAATAAAATATAAACTAGATCAGTTGTTGCCTGCTATCTTTTGTGACAAATCAAAAATACGGTCATTTACAGCCCAAACCAGACTTTGCCAGCACAAATCTTGGTTCTACTCCCTCCAAATGAGTGCAGTTGGGACACATTATTCATTTATTTGTTTATTCAAGATGAACTTTCACCCCTTAACCCCCCTGGCTTCCTTGAGTGGTTCATAAAGAGAAACAAGGTCCTTCTAACGTATGTTTGTGTACAATTTTAGAAGAGTATTTAGCTCGTTTAATAAGCCTCCTTTCAGTGTTTTTAACATCAAGATCTGATGTTTTTTTTAAGGTTTACTATAAAAAGTCTTTTGTTTCTTGCAAATTTTAATCATCCGAGTTACTTTGAAATTGCTGGGTTGCATAACACCACTGAGAGACAATTATTGTTCAAAGGACAATTACAACAACATATCCCTCTCCAGGCTCTCACCACTGGCAGCATCCCAGGCTTCATTGATGTGGTAATGAACCTAAATTCTCCCGCACTGTTGGAAGACAACCTCATTTGGCAAGCCAAAACAGCGGGGAAGAAGATCATCTTCTACGGAGACGACACCTGGGTGCGCCTCTTTCCAAAGCACTTCATGGAGCATGATGGCACCACGTCCTTTTTTGTCTCCGATTACACCGAGGTACGTAGAGAATTCAACTGCCCACACATCAAGAGAAGAACACAAGGTGACTCATTTGATGCAGCGACTTCAGTACATTTAGGAAAAGTAAATATTGTGGTAAAACAAAAACTGCTTTTGGTTGGACTGAGCTCAACTCAAATCACGGTTGTCACATTAAAGAATGCTTGTCTAAAAGTTGACATTTCATTTCAAAATGGCTGCAAAAAGTAACTTTATTTTGAAATCCAAAAGAACTCCAAAAATGCCTGGTTAGGTAAATTTCATACAGGTGTTAATTAAATTTTTCCACTTATCTCGCTTCAACCCTAAATTAATCAATCAGTCAATAATTTGATTTAAGTTTTTACCTAGAAAACACGATAATTGTTCTTTCTTTTAACGTAATCTCTTAGCAAACAGCAGATTTAAAGTTAGCTTCATAAAATTTATAAAGTTCTACCTTTTTTATTTTAAGTCACAAGTTCTGTCGGAACTGTTTTTTATATAACAATATAAAAAATGTTTTTGAATGAAAATTTGACACCTAAATTAATATTTAATGACCCACTATAATGAAAATTCCCTTTTTTGTGTTTTTAATATGTTCTTGTTGCATGTTTCTCATAACTGCAGACCTATATGAAATAATTTACGATTAAAACTGCAATTTTTGTATTTTTCTTAATTAAAATCTGCAATTTAATTGGAACTGAAAACCGGATGCTAGAAAAAGCTGGGCTAATGACACGACTTCTGACTGCCAAAGTCTCTATGCAAAAATTGCACAATCATAATTAAAAGACCAATTGGAATGATTTTACGTAAGCAAAAACATAATTAGAATGTGACTTTAAATTGGATATTAAATCATCTTTTTGTTTTTTATTTTCAAGATAAGGCACTTCAAAGTTGTTAAACTCCTAAGTTTAGAAAACTTAGGAATAAAAAAAAATATATATATATATAAAATTCTATTAGAATCTCAAATTTGTCTAAATGCATCTTGTGTTTTTTTTTCTTCACCAGGTCGACAACAATGTAACCCGTCACTTGGACAACACACTTAAGAGGGATGACTGGGACGTTTTGATTCTCCACTATCTGGGCCTGGACCACATTGGTCACATCAGTGGCCCTCACAGCTCTCTGATTCAGCCTAAACTTCTGGAGATGGACGACATCCTGAAGAAAATCCACGGCGCTCTTGTCTCAAAGGTTTATTTCATTCTTCATCTAATTTAAAGCGCTCTTGGTGAATCTAATTTTTAGTTGGTTGAATTTCTTTTATTGGATTTATTTTAACGGTCAACACATGCCATATTTGTACCTCAGTTATTATGTGGCATCTTGACTTATTTGAGCGCTTTAGTTTCTGCTTATTTCATCATTCCTGCAGAAAAATAGAAACAAAAAAACTGAACACCTTGCAAAAAAAATAAGTAAGAGGATAGTGAGGAACCAGGTGTTTTAACGGGGAGTGTGGGAACCCTGAAGCAGATTGGGGGGATAGGGAATCATGGGAATAATAAATGAGCCCACCCACCTGAGATGCTGGCCTATCGGTTTGTGTCAGCTGTATCCGTGAAGCTGATGCAAGCAGTTTGGAATGCTATAAAATATTAAGCAACTGTTTGCGTAGTCGTCTAATGATAAGCCACTTAAACACTAAGCACTTTTTTGCCTTGTGGTCATTTTTTTGTAGTTTAAATCATAGTTGACTGAAAGTCTTTAGCTTTTTGTCACCCTTGCAGACCGAAGCTGTTAAAGACGGAATCTCTGTCGTCAACAGCGACCGGAGGACCCCACCACCAAATAAACAGTTATAGAGTGAAAACTACTGCAGATTCAGTGATTCTCTACCCGTCAGTTGTTAGCATCTTAATGATTCCTGGCTGATTACTCCAGCTGGTTGTGTTCTTTGAGGATTCAGATGTTCATTCTGAATGAATGACGATAATAAAGCATAAAGTGTTAGAACGAGAATATCCAATGTTTGTAGTGCAAATTTAGCATTCTTGCTGCTTCACAGCCGAACTTCACTCTCTTAAATCTCCCTAGATATCAAAGCATAAAATAGAGATCTTTTTTCCCCCTTTTTTGTCACTCCCTGCTGATCTGTTTATTCCTCTCCCAAATCTCACATCCCAGGAACATTTGCACACTTTTGAAGTTACATACAGGTACTTCTTTCTCTTTTTTTTGCCTTAGTCTCATGGAGTTTCACACAGATATCCTTGGCTGAGACCAGAATATCTCCAGTCATCCATCATACAGCTGAATACAATTAGTGCAGTATAGAAATTCCTGACTAAATCTACTGGAGCTGGCCATAACCATATGTTTAGGCATCTTTTTTTGGCTCAAATAAGGATTAATGATCTATTGGATATAGCTAAGTTTATCTATATTTTAGTTTAAACGAGATGGATTTACTTATAAAGACAGAATAGAATAGTTTAATCCACCAGTTTCTAACTTAATTTATTTTCTGCAGTATACGGTGCACCGGATTGTAAAACACATCAGCAATGAATGTTTTTTTTTTAAAATTATTTAATATATATAAAAGTCACACTGAACCGAACTCCTTTTGAGACAAAAGAATCAAACGCATGTTCGAACAACCGCTTTCAGTGAAAAGTCTATGTAAATGCACACATATGAAAGCCAATGCTTTAAAATTCTCGCATTCATGTATTAATAAGGAGATTTTCGGGATACAAAACGTGAAAACACGTCCCCGCTGAACATGCATTAAAAGTTAAACCAGCTAAACTTCGGCCAATCAGGGACTCTGCTTTGGTAGTGATGTATGGGTAGCATCCTTTTCAAAATACATAAGTACCAACTGTTTGAAAATTGATCACGAAGGAGAAATTAATGATTAAGATCTCGTGAGAACCATCTTGAGATGGATCTGAACCCTACGTGAACTCTGAGCCTAAAAATTATTGTTACTTTATAGCAAAATAAGACGTGCACAACTCAGTTTAATTAAGCATGAGTACTGAACTCTAAATCTGTGCCAATTTGGTTTTGGTACGTGCATAAACACGCTGATTTAGGTGCTTCGTGGCTCTTGAAACAACAAATGACACTAGATGTGCGGTCATTCTCTGTGGCCAAAGCTTCAATCAAAAGATGAAGCGAACAAAGGTTCTGCTGAACTTCATAGAAAAATATTCAAATTCAGCGATCGGATAGATCAGAGCTACGTGTATAATGCTCTAAAAAAAGACAGTTGTTGTGACGGTGAGCAGTGAAATACGTGTTTTCGTGTAGTGCAGACTGTCTGGGAGAGTGAAATAAAGCATCGAGTGCTCCTTCATCCTGTCACGCTGCTTCCTTACATTGAAATCCTTCATCTGCTCAAACACCTGAATTTTCCAATTTGATTCATGTGAAATTTGCATAAATATTCAGAAAAAGTTTTCATTAAGTCATAATTTAAAAAAAAAAAAGGTGGAATATTGTCTCTGGTTCTGTCTTGTGATATATATTGTAGCGAGACACGTTTATTGCGATACGTATCAAATTGCTAGACTCTTGCCAATATAGTGTTATCACGTCTGTTGCTACTTGATACTAATGCATGTACTCAGTTGTAAGAGGCTTGGTGCCCATATTGTCAAAGTAGTACAAATCTTGAGAATCTTGCTGCAGGTGTCATCTTTCACGTTTCTATTCCAATGTATGAACGACTTGGGGTCGTATAATTCCAGCAGGACACAAACCACGCTCATGAATTTCTTCTGCGGCATTTTTAAAGAAAACTACCCAGATATCACCACCAAATTTAAATACCTGGTTGATCAAATTTCAACTTTATATGCGACTATAAACTATATATACTTTAAATACTTGCGTTTAGCAGACTTTACATCGAAAGCAGTCGCTTGAACGTGCATTTGCAAGACTTAACTCTGTACGCAGTAACTCTAGAACTTGTTTGTAACATGCTACATGTTAGCCATGTTGGCGTATAAGAAGACGTGTAACTCCCAACCTTGTTTGCAAAATGTAAAGAAAATAGACTGATACTGCTAAAACAAATGATAGTGTGACTACTCCCAACTTTGTTTGTAACACATAAAAAAAAAGTCTGACTCCACTACACATTAATCACATTAGTGTATTTACAATAACACACAACCTTATTTTTAACTCGTAAGAAAAACTCAAATAGACCGACCTCTCAAAATCACTTTGACATCATTAAGAACAACCAGAATTAAAAACAAATTGGTTGCTCTCATAAAAAACATAAAACTTGGATTTGTGCTTTAAAATTCTGACGTTTTTTCAAAGGTTTTTGAGAATTGAAGTGCACATTATCAGTGAAAACAAATGCTTGTCAAGCCTTTTATTACGAATGTTTTGTCATTTTATAGCATTGAATCTGACATTTCTTAACTGTTAGGTTTCCATATTCATTTCCTCTTTCATTGGAATTTTATTGTAAACTTTGTCTTTGAAATGATCCGACATCTTTAGAAAATTCTGCTTCAGCATTTCTCCAAATCTCAATAGTTTGTTTGGGTTTGTTAATTCCTGCCTCCTGGAGCTCCAGTGCATTGTGGGAATCTGCATTCTCACTGACTGTAATTTGGGGGAATAATCTTCCTGAAGTGACTTCAGCGCCTCTTCCTTTCTAATCACTTTGACCTAAATATAAACTCAGCTCTCTCAAGTTATTGTTGAAGCTCTGCAGGAACAACATTCATGCTGTGGAAAGGTGTGATCTGGTCGTGTCAAGGTGTTTGAGTCACAAACTGCTGCATCTTGAAGAGTTTACAAACGAGGTTCTTCCTGCTTTAAAAAAAGAATGCAGCGTTCAATCAACAGCCTGTTTGAGCACAAATGTCCGTTTTAGTCAAAACGCCAAAGCAGGGAACTCCTTTTTTTATATTTATATATATATTTTGTTCTCAAGAATACACAACTGCTTATAATTGTCCAAGTGAAAGAAGCAAATGGAATTAGTTTATTTTTACTTTAATAACAAAAAGTTGAATGATTTAAAAATAACTTCATTTTGAGTGGATTTCTTCTTCTGGCTTTTCTTCGACAGCCTGTCTGCCTTTGGTTGGAATCAGTGACTGTGAAATGGAAATCATTTTCCATGGCGTTTTTTTTCTTTTTTTCTCTCTGCTTGTTCTTGAAGAACACATTCTTCTATCTTACTCAGGACTGTCTGCTGCTTGAAAGAAAGGCTTGATATGGAGTGAAGGAAGTCTCCCAGTGTGGCCTGCCTTCATGCTTTTATCCTCTGAAAAACGAGTTAACTCGAGGTTATTGTAAGGAGGGCAGAGGCGCTCTGTGTGGCGCTAAGTGGTGCTTGGCTCGGGTTTTTGGGTGAAATGTAGGACAGAGGATTGTCTTTTTGCTCTCTCTGTGCTGAGTAAGATTTACCATGGCTCATCTAAGTTCAGATGTTTAAAAAGTGTGATTGATAAAAGTTTTTCTGTAAGAAAAGAATGCTTTAAAGAAACGGAATCAGTTATTTTTATCAATCAACAACATGCAGCGAATGAGCAAAAGATCAATCTAAATCAAATCAATAGTTGGTGTTGACACATTTTGCCTTCAAACCAGCATTAGTTCTTATCCTCACGTCTTCACAGTCTTTGAAGGAACTTGACTTGTAGGTGGATCTTGAAGAACTGTAGGTTTTCTTACATCCTTCTGTATCTCATTTAATCTCAGAAAAACTCCATGATGTTGAGATCAGGGCTCAGATCATGTCATCATCTCCAGTAACTGTTGTTCTTCTTTATGCTAAAGATTATTCTTACAGGCTTGGCTGTATGTCTGAGATCATTGTCCTGTTTCTGAATAAATTTGGGGCCAATCATATACCTATGACCCATTTCTAAGTATTTGTATGTATTTCTTAGCATTTAGAGCAGCATTACTGTAATCCTTATTAAACCTCCATCCATCCGTCTGTCCATCCGTCTTTCTTCAGAACCCACTAAATCCCTTTCAGGGTCACAGGGTTGCCCTAAGCCAATCCAGCCATTGTTTGGCAAAGTTCTGGTACACCATGAACAGACCACTAACTTGTTGAAGGGTCAGAAAAATTTTGCCCCAAACATTCCAAGAACCTCGTCCCTCAGCTCTATCTGCAGCTCTATCTGAATGAACTCTATTCAAATACGTAGTTGTAGAAGCTAATTTTTCTTTACCAGTTCTGGTATCGCTTGTTCGTCCTGGGATAGGATCTCTCCCTCATGTGGGAATCCCTAAGGTTTCTTCGTTTCTCCTGACTCAGGTTTTTTAGGGAGTTTTTCCTTAGAGAGGGAGGGTCTAAGGGCAGGATATCCAGTTTATTTAGTTTGTTTAGTCTTTAGATATTTTTCTTCATGTTTCTATTTTCTGCATCTGTAAAATTACCTGCATGAAGCCCAATGAGGCAAATTTCTCTGTGATTTTGGGCTATATAAATAAAATTGAAATTGAATTAAAAATTGAACCTCCACCATGCTTCACTGATGTCTGCAGACACTCATTATTTTTATTCTGCTTTGTTGCTTTCTGCTACAGCCAAAGATTTAGCATTTTGACCCTACAGTCCTGTTCTGAACCCCATTTCCTTCTTCCCTGCATAGTTGAGTCGCTTGGTCTTGTTTTCTTATTGGATGTTTAGCTTTTTGGCTGCAACTTGTCCACTAAAACACTTGTGGTCAAACTTATCTCCAGACAGTAGACGGGTGGATTTGGGTCCAATTGGTTTCTGCCAGTTCTTTAAGATCTCAAAAGATAATCAACTTGATCTGTCTTTCATTGCTAGCATTAAGTTCTGTCAACTGCGCCTACGATCCTCAATGTTTCTTTTCTTTGTGCTTCTTCATATGAGCTTGAACACCTGAAAACCCCAGTCTGCTTTGAAATCTATAAGTGGAGACATTACAGATTCAGTAGAACTACCTTGTGTCTTCTTGTTGCTGTTGCCAATTTTACCATGAAACCATTGTTCTCAACTTTATCTTGGTAGTAGAATTTCCATGTTCCGCACCCAGTTTAAAGCCTCCTAAAAAGCTGTTTCCGTTTTTATGACTTGGGTTTAACTTGTGTATGACATAACTCTGTTTAGTATAACTGTTTGATTGAACACCTGAATATAATCCTACAAAATCCCTGATTGCCTATAAGAATTTATGCTGGTTTGAATGCAGAATTCAATTCAATTCAATTCAATTCAATTAACTTTATTTATCCGTTAGGAACTTCATTTGCAGACCAACATCAGCACAAGTACAGGCCTAGACATGCAGAACCTTGCTAAAACACATTCATCAGCATACAAATGTAAATAAATAAGGAAGGTAACCTCAACTATTAGTTTGGTTTGTCCTGATTTGTGTGAAATTCAGTATAGAATATGTGGACATATGAGAATCAAAAGAAATCAGTGCTGATTAAAGCATTTTCAGTTGAGATAAATATCCTTTTAGTTTAAATAAAACAGATTTTTTTCTTTGCCTTGGGTTTCAATCACAAAAGCGAACTTCATTAATACTATTCAAACTTTCTCAAGGTATGTTTGCCTGATGGATGATGCTTTCCGGTTTGGAAACGATCTTTAAGTGTTTGGCATTTTGATTCTTCTGTTTGAACGACGTAACACTGGAGCTGACTTTTCAGAGTAATGTAATCAGTGCAAGGATGTGTCCTTTGTTTGGTTGCTCTGCGGTTATGTTTTTGAACCGACCTCCTCTGCCGTGACTCACACGGAAACTCTGTCAAGGAAGGGTCCTTGTGATTAGATCAAACAGAATCACTTAAAGGAAGGAACTTTTTCAATTTTCATTCTTAGAAATAATGTTTTCATGGCCTTCTGAGCTGCTTTTGAATGTCACAAGCATATTATTCAAAATCTCTGCAGCAACCAATTAACCCGGTAGCCTAAGCTCAAAGCTTTTTTTTTTTTTTTGTTTTCTGTGATCTCAGCAGGATGATTCGTGGTTTCTAAAGCAGGACATGCTTAGACCTTCTACCCACAATTCATTTGATTGTTGCTTAAAATATGATAAATGTTTGGTTTTAAGGAGAATAACAGATCTTTCTGTTTTTGTGTAAACCACATCACTGGTCAACCTACGTACAGACCGAGCATGTGATGTACATTTATCGCATTCTTGAATGTACATTCTTGAACATGCTTTTAACAAATGGTGTTCACGCTGCACCTTCGCCACCGGATGCTAGCACTACCTGATACTAGTGCTACCTGATACTTGCACATGCACTTACAGTTTAGAAGAGGGTTGGTGCGAAATTTCGATATGGTGCAAATTTTGTGAATATAGCATCAGACTGATGTATAGAAGAGATTCAACTTTTGGTCCAGGTTTAAGGCAAGGCGTCTTTATTTATTCTGCATTTCTTTTGCAAGGATTTTTACCAAAATGGGTCTTTAAAATGTCTTTCTGTCTTCTGTAAATCTTTATTTTACTACATTGTCTCTTTTTCTACTGTCACTTCCTGACAAATGTATGATAGTATAAACACTAATAACATGATGAAATGTAAAAACAAATTCAAGATATGCTTTATTTTTACAATGTTACAAGAAGATGAACTTTTATAGTTGGATTGATTAAACCAAGGAATTACTCGAATTACTCTAAATTGTCGTTGGTTTCCTCAGGAGGCAGACGGATCTTTGCCCTACTTGCTGGTTCTGTGTGGAGACCACGGCATGTCCGAGACCGGCAGCCACGGAGGCTCTTCGGAACCAGAAATCAACACGCCTCTGGTGCTCCTAAGTCCAATCTTCAAAAGAAAAGGTAAAATAAAATTGTTTTTTTTTTTTTTAAAGTATGAAATAATTACCAATCAGAAACTATGGTCATTTTTTGTCAGACTTCCCTTTAATAAACTGAAGCTGGATTATCTCCACGTTGGGTGGAGCCTGAATGGGTTAATCTCACATTCTCTGTAGTGTCGGGTTCAGTGCCAGGAATGGTGTCATCTCTGCAAATCTCTGCTCCTGAGCAGAAATATGCTGCGCGGAGATGAATGAGGCTGCGTGCGGAAGTGCAAATGCGATAATTGTTTCTGTATCAGCCGGTTTTATTTAGAGATCATCCTTAGAGGTTTATAAATAGACTATTCGCACACATAATAGAAAAGCTCAATTGTAAAGAGTATAACTTCTGAAGAGGAGCTTTTACTTGGATCTGCTTTAAAATGTTTGGTACCATTGCCACTTTCTGGATCATGAAAAATGATATAAACTGCACTTTGACACGAGGATTCACATCTTTTATGCATTTTTATCTTTGCTTTGATATCACTATCTGGCTGTTTTGTTGTGTTCCTAAATATTTGAATCTTCCAAACAACACTTGAGCACTGATCATTAAAAACATTTGAATACATTCAAGTTAAAATTTAGAATTACTGTCACGAAGCTGTTTTTTCTTGACAGTCAGGGGCAAATCTTAAATAGTATTAAAAATTCCTGTCTTCCCCTCTTTAGCTGTTTTAAATTGTTTAAGCGAGAAAGCGTCTAGCTTTGAGGTTGGTTGTAAAAATCTGACATCAGATATCTTTTTTTATTATTCTATTTTCCATTTTCAGCTGCTTGAAGTATTTTTCCTTCTGTGGTCTTCTGAAAAGATGGCAGAAAATGAGAAGAGAGGTTGGAGGAATTGAGGTTCTGTGGATCTGAACAGAACAAAAAAAATGGGGTGTATTTTGTGCTACATATGGGTGTAAAAGCCCACTTAAAACTGTCTAGTTGTAAAATATGACTGCAGTAGAAAAGCAGCTATATGGAGTGCTTTCCTGAAGATATCCTGGAATCATAATGGAGCTCAGAACTCCTAAAAATGCTTCAAAATTATCATTTCTATTACAAAAAGTCCTTGAAGTGTTTGGAAAGGTTTTTAAATGTTTTTTAAATATATAAAATATCAGTCATTAAGTGCTATAATTTGTCATTTTCTTTAGCAGCCAATTGCAAATCATTTCATTAATTCAATTCAATTTTATTTATATAGCCCAATTTCACAAAGAAAATTTGCCTCAAAGTTTTATTCCACATTCAGTTTTGTCAACATTCAAAAGTGCGGATTTTCAAGAGGGTGTGAGGCCTTTTGTCCAAACTTTTTAAAGGTATCCCGTAAAAAATGGATGAACTTTAGTTATAAAATCCATTTCCTGTCTGTGGAAGCAAACCTGAGGCAGCAGAAAAAAGCAACATAAATTCCTGTCATGGACTTCCTGATGCAAAGGTTTCTTTATATAAGGTTAAAGCTAAAAAAAGTATTTGTCTTCTCATCTATTCTGTTATAAACATTCCTACATAGAAATGTGATCTTTTAAAGTCACATATCATCGGAATATACATTCATTTTGGAGAAAAAGGTCATCAAAGGACAGCTCTGCTTCTTGTTTTATTAGCTCACGTGTCCTTGCCGCTGATTGGTTTGTTATAAAACTACAACTTGTATGATGCAGAGTGGCAGCTTCCATTGAAATATTTGTTTTTCCACACATTGGTGTATTTTTTTAACATTTAATTACTTAAACCTTTGAAAATATTTGTCTCGGTTTATTTAACCACCAATTAAATATAAAAGTGGAAACTAAATCTTAATATGTTTGGAAATAAATCTCTTTTGGGTAAAAAAAGTGAACACATTTTTGCTCAATTAATCTTTTTGGTAGAATAGTTGAATTGTTTAAAACAAGTATAGCTGGGCAAAAAAATTTTTTTACAGATTCTGTAAGTTTTTCCTCTTTATTCATCAAAGCTGCACTTAAAAAAAAAAAGAATCCAGGAAATCACATTCTATGTTTTTTTTTTCCATTTTTACAACCACCCACATCTGTTGGTACTCTTCAATTCAATTTAATTTAAATAGCTCGATATTACAACACGATTGTCTGGCTTCACATCGATAATTGTAGAAAAACATAAAATATAAACAATAGGTGGTTGCTAAACTAGAGTAAACAAACTAAACTGGTTACCCCTGCCCTTAGACCCTCCCTCTCAGTGAAGAAAAACTCCTAAAAAAAAAAAACCTGAGGGAAGTCCACATGAAGGAAGGATCTTCTCCCACGACGGACAGGCGATGTACCAGGACTGTTGAAGGAGAATTAGCTAAACTAACTCTACAACTACATATTTGAGTAGTGTAGCTAGCTGATGGGCTTCATCCAGATGGAGCTGGGAGACAGGTGGAGCACGAGATGAGCCAGAGGCGAGGTCCACTGCCCAGGACAGGAACAGAGACCATCCAACTGGAATCTGGAATCTCTCCCGCTTTCCTGGAAGGGAAGTGGAAAACACATGAATCGGACTGCACCAGAGGCATGAGAACTAAATGGAAAAATAAATGATAACAAATAGTGGACTAGATAGAAATACAGGACAAAACCAAACCCCAGAGTACCATACTTTCACCATATCCTTTAAGTTTAATCGCTTAAAAATGAGTCTCTACTTTAGAAACAAGTTGTGTTTTTGTGTTCATTCAAGAAAAAGACTTGTTGCTGCAACATGTCTTACTGTGTTGGATTATGGGGATGTTTTATACATACATGCTCCCATCCAGACTCTGTGCACCCAGGACTCGTTTTCCATTACAAACTGTAGCTAGTAAACTCATCACTGTGATCTGTACTTACTGGTCGGTTGACCCGCCTTAGTAGTTCGCGTGTAGGATCATGCACTGACACAAACTCATTTATAAGGGACTCATGGGAGCGCTCCCGCCATATTTGAGTGTGGCACTTTGGAAAAAGTAAGTCTTAAAATAACACTTTAACTCCCAAATCTCAAATGTTGGCCTCAGTTTAATAGCATTATGAAGGACAATGGTCAATACTTTCTTGGAACAGTGATCAATAGATCTCAGTAGAACTTTCCTGGTTAAACAATGGTCTATAAAATAAATAAAAATAAATTAGAAGACTGAATTTTGTGCATTAACAGCTCATGTTGTTGAGATCGGAGCAAACAGACATCAAGTATTCTTGTAACAATGGCGTGCATGGTGGCCATCTCCACAACGGTCGCCAATGCGGATTTTTCCTGCTTTTCCGAACGTCCATAGCCAATTTGGTGATTGGCACAAAACTAGAACTGCAAATGTACAGCTTTTGTGTACATTGGTTCATGAGAAAACTTTGAATCAGTGTTTAATGCTCGGCACACATCTGTTCAGCCAGATTGCAGCTGCTCTCTCGCTCGGTGGGTGCAGATTAGGTTCTGCTGTAAACTGTGTGCAGGTATGAGAGGAGCAGATAAATCCATTCACCTGTGCTTGTTTTTTTTCAGAGCACAAAGGGCAGGGTGTAGGATTGTGGAAGCCAAAGGCTTAAATTCTGTCCTTGTCCCCTTTGATTACTAAATCGAAAACCCCTCAACTTGTTTTAGTGGATCCAATTACCAAAATTAGCACTCGGCTCAGGGATTTTAGTCTGCTTTACTTCCTGACTCTCTGGAGCTCTGTTCTTTCTAGGATATACTTTTTTCTCCTGTAGAATTCATTTTTGTAACCTGGAAATTTCACTCAAACACAGCCAAGGAGAGGACCCCCCCTCTGTGTTTTTGTTCTTGGGAGCACTCTACAGGAAGCAAGAAATGCCCGACAGCAGATGCGCTTTGGAAAAAGAAAAACACAAATCATTTGATAATAATTTCATTCATTTTTTATCCGTTGCTGCCTTTGTTCTGCAGGTTGTGACGGGGGGTGGTACAAAAACATCTGAGTGATTTGAGAAACCTATATGTTCATGTTTAAGTTTTGTGTTAAGTTTCGGAATAATTGTTTGCCTTTTTTTTTTTTTTTTTTTTAAACCACCAAAATAAGATGTCACTGATTTGCTCTCCTTGAATGCATGAAACCGGAGAAGGTTGTTCTGCTGTTTTCCTGTGACTGCGCTGAGGAGGAAGCAGGAGTAATGAGATGCCGCGGCTCCTGGGAATACAGCTCCATGCACCATCAAATTTGTGTCATATTATCACTGGCTTCCTCATAATTGAAAGCTGTGGGACAGTTCACTGTTGTCTTCGGGAGAATAAGAAGCTTTTTTTTCAAATTTATCTTGAAGAAACGCTTGGAGATAAACTCATTATGTTTACAGGAAATTACAAGTGTAAAATGTGCAGTTTCTTGGAGGCAATATTTGAATGACTGCAATAATAAATGTAGTTTTCTTGCTAAAAGTAAATATGTGCCTTATTGAAGGCATAATAAAGTTATTTCAAATTAGTTTTTGATATTGATCTCACTTTGTTTTCCTGAAACAGCAGTTTTATTATTCATTTTTATGCAGACAAAAGTACATTTTTGCAATATAATAAGCATAAAAAAAATCAAAGAAATTTCCAAATCTCACATCAAACTGTGTAATTATTAAAAATGAGTTCATTTGTTCTCATTTCATCAGACAGAGGATTTCACAGGTATGTTCTTCTGTCTTTCAGCTGAAATGGAGAAGCCTGGTGTGGTGGAGCAGGTTGACCTGACACCAACGCTGGCTCTGGGACTCGGCTTACCCATCTCTCAGAACAGCGTGGGTCATGTCATCCCTGGCGTTTTGGAGGAATCCTCTCTCCGGGAGCAGCTGCGCTTCCTGCATCTTAATGGCCACCAGCTCAGCTGCCTGCTCAAGGACAGCACGCCCGACTACGAGAAAGGTGGGAGAAAGGAAAAAAAAAATCCTCTGTATTCTGTCTGCTGACTGAAAAGTTGAGACCTTGTGTCCCCGGTGGCCTCATCTTGATTCAGTTCTGCCTCAGAGTTCTGTCTCAGATTCCGGGTTTCAGTTTCAGGCTAAAAGCTGAGTGAGCATCTCACTTTAAAAAAAAAAAAAAAGTAAAGCGTTTGCATTTATTCTGAAAAAAGCCTTGCATCATTAGTTTTTTTTTTTACAACAAAGGTGTCAAACTTCAGACCTTGAGGACATACATGTTACCAACAAAGCTGCCTTTGTTGCTTCGCTTTGGCAAGACACACCTGATCCAGGTAATCGGCAGTAGGCGGGGCTGGGTTTAAAAAAAATAGAGAAAAAACAGCAGGATGGCAGAATCCTTGATTTACAATGTGACCCTAACATTAGAACATCTGCTTGAAATCATTTAAAAATGCTTGAGTTTATTATTTTTTAGCTAAAAAAATAACTTGAAATTTCACAATAAATGCAAATTAAAATAAAACCGTATTATAAAACAAGACAAAATACATTTTAAGAGAATAAAATAATTATGATAAAAAAGTAAAGAATTTCTAAGACTAAAATTGAATAATTATTAGGTATTTAGGAGATTAAAGTTATACATTTATGAGGCAAAAGTCTGTTTACTAAGAAAATAAGAGCCAAAATTCGTTTTACAAATGAATGAGTCAACATTGTTTTAATATAAGTACAATAAAAAGGCTTCATAGGAAAAAGTTTTTAGATTAATCCTGGAAAATCTAGATAGAGGCTATATTCTATGAACGTTTAATTTTCTAAATGGAATGATGGAAATAGGCACACTGTTCCATGATATTCAAATTTTTTACTAAAGGTCTGTAATTTGACATATGCATATATATTTCTATAAATTTCTGGAGAATTCAGAAAAGGAAAAATTAAATTTCTACATGTCACAGACGTTGATTTTAGTGTTTTTCAATTCAAAAACGTCAATGTTTTAACAATAGTTCTGAAAGAAAACATTTTAAAACGACGGTTACCTAAATATATGCAGCGACATTACCATCAGAACTCAGTTTTATTAGCTTTTAGCTGACATAGCATCAGGACCAAGTCAAAAAATCGAGATCGTAAGCTGTCAAACATACTATAGTTACGTTTTTATTAGCTGATAATGAACAGCCAGTGATTTGAAAAATGCCTTAAAGGGTCAAATCTGGTCTAGTGCTGCTGTGTTTGCCCCTGCCCCGTCCCCCTGAGGGCATTTTTTTTTCTCGTATTTGATAAGATGTTCACAGTATAGATCATTCAACAAGCTGCTCGTTTAAATAAAACCAGCAAACTTTCAGGTGCTTCTGTGATGGAATTCTCACTAAAAGATCTGGAATGAAGCAGCAATAAGATAAATTCCTTAAGGCACTGAGTATTTTTAAAATCTGGAAAAAAAAAAAAACTGTGTTGAATTGACTTTGGATCCTCAAGGACAATCATTTTGCTGCACAGCAGCTCACAGGAAAATTGAAACTTTTGTGCCAAACATATTATCTTGCATTATCCCCAGAACATTACTGAAAAAAGCTTTTGTGATGAATTTCCCCTCCTAAAGTGCAGAAAGGACAACAGTGCTGCTTTACTTTAAAAGAAGTTATTGCTCAGATAATTAATAATCTGCTTACTGTTCTTTTTTCACGATGTGCTTCTTTGACATTGAAAACTAAAGTATTTTGGTTCAAAGGTAATTTACTTTAGTTTCTTTCAATTTTGCACTTTTATAAATAAAAAAAGGTCAAAATTATTTTCTTGTTGAATTTTTATTAATGTTTTTATTGCTCAAATTTATTCACATATTGAATTAAAACATATTTTGAAATCATTTTTCTTTACTTAAGTTTTTATTGAGTTTTAACTTATCAAATAACATTACACAAGTAACATATATAAAATTTTACTATTAAGATTCCTGAAGCAAAACAAAAAAAGGGGCAGGACAAAATAAAAGGAGCAAAACAAGATCGAGTACTAATATAAATCAGATTATCATGTAAAAGCAAAAACAAGTAAAGTAATTCATGTCATATACATGACGATTTAGAAATAAAAAGTAAATGGTTTGTTGGAATCATTTACCTTGTTGATCATACAGTGATATGGGACTAGAACGTGTCCCAAATTAACACTCCACTTTTTAATTTGTTTAACAAACATTCACACGATGCCATTTTTGTCATCATATTTATCCAGACTTTGATCTGTGGAATTTGTGGGCTTTCCCCAGTGTCTGAGAATAACCCTGGCTACCACTCAGATGCCAACCATCAGAGCTGAAAATGTCCCATCTGGGATACCCGTCATCTTAGACAGCATGGTAAATTTTTTTTAAAATAGTGCTTCAATAAAAAAAAAAAAAAACTATTAGTTTAGTTTTTAACTAAACTAATATCTTTTTGTGTTAAAGTTTTTGAAAAAGTTAATTTTTGAGTAATTTACAACACCTTATCATTTATTTAAATGTAATAAAATGGGACAAAAATTTGATTTTAAAATGGAGTCAAATCTTAAAATATTCATATTACTGCCAGTTCAAGATTTATTTCTGTTAGATTGAGATTATATTTCAAATTTCCTTTAAAAACAATTTTAATGTGGTTATGAAAAGCTGTTGTTTTGCATATTTGGGCAAAAATTCAAATTCCTTTTGGAGAATTGCTTTTTCATTTTATTTCAGAGAAAAGTAATGCAGTTCCATTGTGAAAAGGAAAAAAAAACATTATTTTTGTTTATGCATTTTAATTTTAAAATCTGATATTTCTAATTGAATTTTGGTACAAATTTCCTAAAGAACTTTTTGAACTTTCTTTATCATTTTAATGAAGTTACAGAATGAGCGGTGTTGAATAACAAACAGAAAAAGCCGTAAAGAGAATTGATTTTTCGTTTTATGTAAGAGACAAGTAGTGCAGGTAAAGCTTTTCCAATATAGACTTTTATTTGGAATTATGAGTCACAAATGCTTCCATAAATGACACACCCACTGCATCATGGGAAATCACCTGCAATCCATTAAACAGACACAATTACAGTTTTGGCACCTGCTAAAGTTCAGTGGATTTACTCTCCACTGCTGCTACTGTAGTCCTAGTGACAAATCTGTTTCATCTGCGATAAAGATCCACATTCTTTAAGTTTGTCACGATTGTGGATCATAATTTATTGCACACACCTTTATCGTTTTCCTGCTCTTGACATCATAAATCCCTGTGTTATACCACAGTTTTAATCTTCCACGGGAGAGTAGGTTGTTAATATCACATTAGATCCGATGCATGGTTGTTTGTCCATCCCTCAGGCTTCCAGGAAGTTCTTGAAAACGTACTTCTCTGACTCACAGGCTACCCCCAAAGAAGACTTCTTTAAGTAGAAGTCAAATACATCAGAGCTGCTCCGCTTCATGTTTAACCCGAAGCAATCTGATCTAAAGATTCAGCTCATTAAAACTTCATCGCACTTTAATCTGTACCAAATGGAAGCATGAAAGATTAATGTTTAAACTGTCGACGGAAAAGTTTCCCTACATTCATTTATTGAACTAGTTAGTCTATTAAAATAAGCACAAATCTTTATCAGAACAGATTTCAAATGCATTTCTTTAAAGTAAAAGAAGAATTTTGCTGTTGAAGTGATGCATTTACTGCAGATTCTTTTACTTTAAAATAACTGAAAACCTAAAATAAATGGGATAAGAGCTGACTAACTGCTATAAAAAAAAGCTTTAAAAGGGACTCTCCTTATTTATCATATTTACAACAATGAACACCTGCAGGCTTTAAGAACAGATGCATTGTTTTAAAGTAGAACTTTTCCACAACAATGTAAAACTTCCTCAGAAACTAATTGCTTCAATTTCACCTCCGTCAGCTGTTGCTAACTGGTGAATCATGACAGGTTGATGATTAAAATGGTTAAGAAGGTCTAAAATGATATGCCAGCCTCATGCATTTGATGAATGTGACATTAAGAGATCAGTGTAAAAACTGCTGATCTTTAAGGTGCAAATGTTATTCTTATTGACTTGTTGATGACTGACATTCTGGTTTCTAACGTTTTGCATCGTGTGCTGATACTTTACTGAGAAAAGGTTTTAAATATTCTTCTTAAAAAGGATGAAAACTTTCAAGTAAAGCTCAAATGTTGCATTCTTAAAGGACAAAATACTCTGTTACATTGATTTGTACCTCTAGAGAACTTTGGCTAATAATTTGACCTTAAGACATTTGTGTTTGGTGGAAAATATTGTTTGTTTTTGGCAATTTATCCTATATGGTTGTAAAGACTGGCAAAATAGGTCAATTTTTTGTAGATTTATATATGTCATGATGAGCACTATTTTTCTATTGAGAGAGAACCCATACCATCATACTGCCTCCACCTGACCGGTTCAGGTCAAAGAGGACTACAATGAAACAAACAAAAACAAACAGAAGAAAGAGAAGTAAATATAAAAAGAACAGGAAAAGGAGCAAGGTGTTATGAACTCGAATACCAGTCAGAGACGTGACTCATGGTCCCACAGGTTAACTTTCAAACTAAGCTTTGCCAAAAAAGAAAGTTTTAAATTCAACTTTAAAGATAAAAGTGGTGTCTGCCTCTCAACTGAAGTAGGAAGCTGGTTTTAAAAGAGAGGAACCTGGTTGCTGAGCGATCACCTTCCCATTCTAGTTTTGGAAATTCTACATAATGCTTTTCTACCTTGACTGAAGCCCAAAGTGCTTTACGGTCACGAGTCCCATTTACACACACATTCTCAAACTGAACAACCAGTCCTGAATAAATGAATCGCTCCTAGAAAAAAAAAAATCTAAGCCTTTAACAGGCAAAAAGAAACTGTAATATGTTCTCTTCTACAATTCTCATCAGAACTCTGGTTGCAACACTTCAGATCAGGCTTTCTAAGAAAAAAGGCTGTTGCTCTGAAAATCGACTTTAAGACATGGCTGTATGTGTTATAGAAGTCTTAACGGCTCAGCACATCGGGGACAGACCTTCTGTTCGAGAGTTAGAACTTCATATTTCTCTTTTATCCTGCAAAAACCTCCTGCAGACTCCCAGAAAACATTTGAGACGCTCACACGCTGACACTCTTCATTTTTAATCAGACCCTTCTTTTAAATTGGCCTTTAATCCTTTACAAACGTTTTCCGAAAAAGAAGAATCATTTAATTTTTGAATTGGAAGTTTAATTTTCCAGGGTTTTTTTTTAAATTAAACTTATTTTTGCTTTTACATTTTAAGTTCCCACTCCAAATATATTTTATTTATTGTTCAATTGTTCTCAGTAGGCTTTTATTTATGTATATACAGTTTTAAGCCAAAAATGAAAAGAAAATAAATAAACAAAATTGCAGTTAATTAATAACAAGCAGTTACTGTTAAACTTAATTAATCTATTTTTAATCAGAATTATTTTCAGCCCAATAATTGATGTGAAAATTCTCTTTTTATAGTATTTTCTTTGAAATTTGTGACATTGTGAGGCAGTAAAAAAAGAAAATACAAAAAAAAATGTTTTCTGATGTTTTTTTAATCATAGTAGATTTCAATATTTACTTTTATATCACCAAGTTGTATTTTTTTATCTTGAGCAATTACTGGTGATCAAACAAACAAACAAACAAAAACAAAACATCAGAAATCCTTGGGCTCTAACTTACCACATCAAAAAGCAATAGGAACTCTTTTCTGAGCAATCCAGAAATATTGAGCCCATTTTTTATTAATACAAATGTTGACTTAAGTTATATTACAACACCAAAACAGTAATAAAAACATGTGATTTTATAGCTTTCCTTAACTTAATCATTTTGACGACTGGGATGAAGCCGAAGAGAACATAAGAAGGTAGAAAAGAAACACAAGGATATATTGAACAATTTAGACTTTGTTTCTTTGAAACAAACTTTTGCTTTATCATCTGGACAAAAAAAATAGTGTTATTAGGTGAACCTTTCCTCTGAAATGATGCTGTGTTTTACTTTTCATTGCAATCACTTTCCTCAGTGAGAAAATAGAGAGGTCGATGTGGGCGCTGTAGCCGTTACCATGATAACACAATGCACTGCGTTTTGAATAGTCCACTTTTTTTGAAGAACGACTTAAACTTAAAATATAAACTAAATTGAAGAAATAAAAGTAATTAAGACTTAAATATTGATTATTTCTTTTGTAAATGACCATGGTATAAGCGGGATCATGTCCTTTGAACTGTACATTATCAGAAATGAACTCACTTCACTAAAGTAACTGTCCTCCACTTAGCATCGGACGGTTGCTTCAGGGAAGTGCATGAATGCACACTTTGTTGGGAGTCATTCCTTACTTAATGGATTTCATATTTATCTTTTTCATTAATGACCAAGGTACAAGCAGGATAATGCCCTTCCAGGTGTGCATTATCAGACATAAACGGACTTCTCAAAAGCAACGGTGTGACAATTAGATTAACGTGATTAAAAAAGAAATAAATCAACAAACACTAAAATGTCTGTAATCAATTATTCCCAATTAACAGTGATTTGACACCCATATTTAATTGATTTATTTGTCTGTAAGTGGATGACTTAGTATTGGAGTGGATAAAGGAGATTTTAGCCACCCATCGCAGTTGCTGCGTCACAAATTCAAACCTTTTCAAACCACTGGTTTTCATCTGCTCCTGATCCAACACTTTGAATAAATAAATACTCAGAAACACAGTTTTAGTTTTAAATTATTTTATACATGTTCTCCATCACGAGAAAAATGCTACAGGGAAATGTTAAAAACATCAAAAGCACTATAGATATATTAAGTTATGGTTTAGTTTACAGAGTGGCTTTATAATTAAAGGTTTCAATGAAAGATCAGGTCTCAAATGTATTCATAAAAAATAAATAAATAAAATAATTTCCACCACATTTTAATTTTCAGGTATGTCAACCTTGTCCTTTGTAATGAGAATGTTTTGTTTGTTTCTTCCTAAGTGATGCAAAGCACTTTCAATGTGTAAGAAACCAGATAAAACTGGGAATAACCTTTGACATATTGCATTATGCAGATATAGTGTAGCTTTGGTGATTCATGGTTTTAACAACCTCGTTCTGCCTCTGCAGCTCGCTGCCATGCTCTCACTCTGTCTTCTTTATATTGTGTTTTTCTTGTGCCTTTAACCTCAGGCATCTTACAGAGCCATTAACCACTTCCTGTACTGTGCGATAGATGAAACATGGCCAAGGCCATTGAAGCTGTGTGATTCATGCCTTTGGCTTTAAGTTCTAATATTTCCACCAGCCCGTCTGTCTGACAAAGCTTCCGTTGGTATTCCTCACCTCTGGGTCTTTGCCATCGAGATGAGCTTCACAGCAGATTTGAGGAGTTTGTGGACACCTTCCTGCCATATGCAGCCTTACATTGTTCTTAAACTAGTTTCTGAGATGTTCGACATCATTTAGCATTAATATGATTGTTGTAGCTTGTCATAGTTAACACATAGACAAATGTACATAATTTGTTTTGCAAGGGTCACGGCTTTTTAAGTAATAAAAGTCTCCGACACAGGAGCACGGAAAATGAAATGGAATAGATTTTCTATTTTGAGCAACGGATCTGTCTCACAGCTCTGTTAGCATGATGGATGAAGCCATAACTAAGATTTCTGAACTCATTCCTGCCAGACCGAGCAGTTAGAATGTGCCAATGTTTTCTTTTATGATGAAGGCCAAGACTTTGAAAGCATGAGACAGGACGCCACACTTTATTGTCTTACTTTTAAAAAATATACAGTAAATAATAGATTTTTTTTTTTGATAACCTACTAAAATACTTTTAACTCAGAATAAATCCAGTTTGGCCCAAGTTTTAACTTCTAAATCATACAGTTATTAGAATAAAGTTCGTCTAAAAAGATTTTGATCCAAATCCAGTTCCCCAAGAAACAACTAGGTGATTTTTTTTTTTTTTTTTTTTTTTTTTTTTTTTAATACACAAATGGCTTTCATGATCACTGTCATCATCTTTTTATTTATTTCAAAAGCATTCACAATATTCTTTAAATTTTTATTGTGCAGTTTTAGCCAAAATTAAGATCAAAGCGACAGGGAAATATCCTTTACGATCACAAAAATATTACAAGGTGTTCACCTTTCGGCGTTTCCCTTCAGGGGTCGCCACAGCGATTCAGATTCCATGATCCACACAGGGTTTTTTTTTTTACGCTTGATCCCTTTCCTGACATGTATGGAGGATCGAAAGACACAAAGTGAAATAAATATATATTCCAATGAAGTTAAATTAGTTATTTAAAATTGGAGTGGAATAAATAAAATTGGAAATCGCTAAATATATGTTTAAATATAGGTGGCATTAAATGTTCGTTCAATGTCCATGTCAGAAACTTCAGAAGTGTATGTGTAGCATAGTCTGGAAGTTCAAAAACCTCAATGGAGATCTCAACAGAATATAACTCAATAGAGTAGAGATGATCTGAGTTAGGCCCCGCCCACTGAGTTTGATGGGTCAGTTTGACAGATAACATAACAATGAAATGCTGCAAAGAGGACCATGACGTATTCATTAAATCATGACATTATTAAGTAAAACACAAAATAAATAAATGTTTTTAAAATAATTTAAAAGTGAATTTTATTTAAATATTTATACAATTAACAACATTTTTACCTATTTCTGTTTTTAAATAATTAATTACACATTCCTTTAATAAATTAATGGTGTATATATATTTAATGTGTCTCTTCCGGTCCTCCATAGATATAAAGCCTAAAGTCCACATTAGTTTGAGAAACTTTTATCCCCTTTAGTTATAGTTTTTCATAGCTGTTGAAGCTAGCTCATTAAAAAATCATTTTAATATTTGTCATTGTTTTTAATTGGAGCATGTTGTTTTTAATTGACTCTCCTTCAGGGATGAAGATTAAAAATAATAATACTTCTGTTATCAAAATAGTCAGTTTTGTTTGGTATTTCAATATTTGTGATCCAGTGGTGCTTCAAAGTTCTTGAAACTCTTTCTTGTTAATTATGTAACACAAATGTTATTTTAACAAAATAGAACTTATAGAAAATGGGATTAGGAGAGTTTGATTTTACACTCATGGTAACCATAAAGGTCATCCTCAGGTATAGCTTTTTAGGGTCTTAAAAAGGAGTGACAAACTATACTTCCGACTATCTGCTCCTTTTCTAAACTCCCCTGTAATTGCAGCTTCTCCAAAGCTCTGCAAAATCCACAACTACAGGTGAAGAGAAGCAGGTAGAGCAGAGATGCCTGGAGAACACACACTGGATTTAAGCAGATCTGAATTAAAACCTTAAAATTTTATATTAATTGATGATATTAATCGATCTGATTTAATTATTCAGTGGAATAACAGTAAGTGATCCTTATCGGGTGAAAAAAATTCACAAAGTCAATGTTTGAACAATAATTCAAACCAAGAACAAAGTGCACGAACATCAAAACCTTAAGAGACTGAAGATTCAAGACTTCAGGCAAATGATGTAGAGATTTTTTTAAAGCTGACAGGACTCCCAGCTTGCAAAAGAATTCTTGTTGAAATCAGTAATTTGAGACATTAAGCTTAACTCCATGTTTAAAAGCAATTTTTTTGAGTAAAATCACATTGTGATCATGTTTTGATCTACTTTTAATTTGTTCCCAGTGGTCTCTTAGCTGTGATTATACCAATTTTTGCTAAATTAAAAAGAAGAGAGTTATTTTCTAGAAAAAGTTAGAAATTTACCTCTGAGTTGTGGGTGGAACTGTTGGTGCAGAGTAACCCCCACCCCCCTTCCCTTCCGTTTTTCAAGTGCCATTTTTTTGTTTTTCCAGATTCATAACAATTTAGAATCTTAGAACACCTTTTTTTATTGGAGTTGGTCGCTGATGAATTATCAGGGATTTAGACGGTTTTGCCTCTGGCAATTCAACTTCAAGTTTCAATATTTCTCTTGAAAAAGAAAGAATCCCAGCTTCTATGACAACAAACCCTAAACATCCATCAGCTGAGCAAAAGTTGAAATCCTTGAATTTTCATGTTGAATTATTCTGAAGAAGTCAGTCAAAAACAGCAACCTGCATTCTTCTCAGCTATTGATGCATGCAACAGTCAAGCAACTTTACACCAAACTTACTTCTGCTCCTCTCCTTCACTCCAGAGACAGGATTCGAGCAGTTCCGTGTGGCAGAAAAGGCTCATGGAAGTTGGATGAAGCTCTACCTGGAGGGAAACACGTCGGAGGTGCTCACCAACATGGGCAAAAAGGTCCTGAAGCAGTATCTGGAGGCTCTGGCTGCCATGAGCTCTGCTTTAAGCAAACAGCTGGGCAAATATGACATGTACTCAATGATTGCAGGAATGGTCTTTGTATTTCAGGTGAGTACTGAATAAAACATCATGAGGAACTCTTCAAATCATTCATAGCTGTCAAAAATAATTTAATAAAAAAAACCTGCCTGTTATTCATACCATCAATTTTTCAAGTTTCTCGGCTGTAAGTTTTTTGTTTCTGTATAAATTGGACATGCAGGATAACTGATCAAAGTTAGTAAGACTTTCCTCTCTTCTCTCTGTCTGTCTTGGCCTTTAAGCTCCTGTTAGTCTTACTCCTGGCTATGCCTGAAGCCCTCAGTGGATCAGCATCGGTGGACCTCCCGGTTCTCTCATCGCTGCTCTCCCTGCCTTTCTACCTCCTGTGCCTGTTTCTTGCATCAGTGCACGTCTTGGTGTGCACGTCAGCAGAGAGCTCCTGTTACTTCTGCAGTCTGTCGTGGGGCCTCGTCTTCGCTGCCGTTGCCTTCTCCTCCGCCATGTTTTGCATCCTGATCTCTTTGGCGAGACGGAGTCTCCCCTTTGGATCCCAGTTTCATGGAAAAGTGAGTAACACCTGTTGGAGAATGCCCACATGCAGGCAGGTATTAGATGAAAGCTGCATTTATATTTATCTAAACACAGTTTATAAATGTTCATTTTTGCTAATATAGGTTGCTACCCTATCTGTGAAATATTCAGTTTAAAGTTGTAGGAGACATCTATGTTTATCAGAACAAGCTTGTCTAAATGCTAATCTGATTGAAATGGGTATATATACCACTTATTCATTTCCACTGTATGTGCCTTTCATATATCTTTAAAAAATAATAATAATAGTTTTATGGTGATAGATTTTAGTATAATGCACATTGGATTATAGGGCGCTAAAGTAAAATGTTGCATAAAATGACTACACTACCCAGAATGCCTAGAGGGGCAAAGAGGTAGGCGATTGGCTGAAAGGGTTGATGGGAAGTTTATCCAGCTTCTTTTATCTGGAATATGCAGCTTTTACTGAGAGTCAAACTTTATTTATATAATTTAACTTTAAGCTGCGTTCACACTGGCCTCAGCAATGTGCGTTCAACCAACCACTTTCAATGAAAAGTCTTAGAAACGCGTATGGACTTTTCAGGTTTCCGTGTACAAAACCTATGTCCACTGACCACGTGTTTCAAGTTAAACCAGTGAACTTTGACCAAGAAATTGGATTTGGTTGTAACACATGGGTTGCGTCCTTTTTAATTCATGAAAGCTCCAACCATTTAGAATTAGTCATGAAGGAGAAATTAATAATTAAGGTTTATGCTATAATAACAAATCTTTTTTTATATTGGAATAGAGTTGTGATAATTAAAAACTTGGATCAAGATTTGTGAGATTTGCACTGCTTTGACAAGCCTCTTCCAACTGTAGGTACGTGCGCTAAGTTAACGTGTTCTTGAATGCACGGTATGATTGTAGCATTCCAATACACTCCCTTTCTAATTCATGATGTTGAAGCTCTTGACTATAGAAGCTGTAATGTTCCAACAATCTATCAAACTGTGCAACTTCATACCAAAGTTTATGGGGAGAGGGTCAGCTCAGTGTTTCATGGAGGGTTCACTGCACCATTTTCCGGTGTTGCGTCAAGGATCTGCACCCTTTCTCAGTTTTTATTTGCCGTTAGACAATGAAACCTTACAAGAAACTCACTGAAATGGAAGGCAGGTTTTGCACTTTAACACAAGCATTTCAGTTGGTTTATCTCACGTAGCTTGTTCTTGCACATATCCTGATGTTTCTCCACTCAACTTTAAACCTTAAGTAAATTGGCCTAAAAAGAACAGAAATGTCCCAAGCTGAGTTTATTCAGTCCAATGAGGCTTTTTTGTTTGTTTTTCCTGCTTGAGTGTCAAAATAGTGCATCTGTCTTGGTCCAAAATTAGAGATGAGGATTCAGAATCCAATCACACCAGATAAATATAAACACTTTCTAGAGCTTTCCAAAGACTGTAGTTCTCTTTTTAAACGTTTTCTTAGAATATAGAAAACTGTTTATTCATTACCATTCATCTCTATTTTTATGGAGTAATTCTTTGAGCAGAAACCACACAAAAATGAACGCTTTTTGCATTTTTTAAGCCATTTTATGTAAAATCCACCAGCAAATGGATAAGAGGGATCTGGGATTACCTGGAAATAATTAGGCATTCTACAGAAGTGTGAATTGAGGAATGCTATAGTATCTGGCAACATCTTACTCCTCATTTAAATAGGATTCTGTAGATATTATTTATTTAATTTTTGTTTCATATTCTTTAACCAATTTTTTATTTATATAGATATGTTTCTTTAACTTTTTGATGGTTTATATTTAAGAAGTTGATATGACTGTTTTGTTATATGTATGGCTGTGTAGTTTTTTTTTTGACAGTCAATTAAACTGACAGAAAGCTTTAATTTCTTCATCTCCTGGTATTCATATTTTATTAATTGTCTGTGACTCTTAAATCTCAATCCTTTGTGTAACTCTGTTTTTTTTTGTTTGTTTGTTCTTTTTTCTTTAGTGAGTTATTCTGTGTATTCAGCCGGGAATGCAATCTATCCTTAAAGTATTTTCAATTTCAGCAAACATCCTTGACTTTGGCAGAAACACAAATGCTATTAGAGTCAAAACGTTTGACAGTTTTTATGTAAAAGTCTTCAAATAAAAACGATAGAAATGCTCGTTTTCTGGTAAAAAAAAAAATTAAAAAAGTAAAGTTCTCTGTAAAAGCAGACTTTTTCTCAAAACAAAGTTTGTTCTTAAAATACAGCACAAATAGATTTACTAAAATCTGATATAAATTTGCCTTTTCGTTGTGTAATTTCATTATGGATTAATCAGCCTATGCAGAGATGAAAGATTACTTGAAAGCTAGACGATTTATTTTTAAGGATTCAAACTTCCAGAATGAAACACAATCACAAAACAGCTGTGAAATATTGTCTTTTCAGGAGCTGCAGGACCTGTCCGACACTTTGACAAGCTTGTTTGGAGCGTTTCAGTCAGAGTAGAGTAACAGGTGACTCCTTTCAGGGAGAGAAAAAGGAGTCATCCCCATGGTTTTTGCTTTTTCTAATCAAGACTACAACAGACAAAACAAGAATATTTACAAAGTATTCCCCAAAATTTGAAAATTATTATAAAAATTAAGAACACTAGATACATCTTTTATTGATAATTGTGTGATTTTGGAGTTAATTTAGATTTATTTAAGATTAAAAAAAAAGTATTACTGTAGAAAATGTCGTGAGTAAACAGCAGAAGTGTGGACTTTCACTTCAGGCTCAAATTCAAGTCATGAAGTCATGCAGAGACTTGAAACTTCAGAATTGTGACCTGTGAAGAATGATCAGTTGTCTACTCTTATAGTTTAGCTTTAGGACATGATTAACAGGTCTAAAAATAAAAGCACTTTGTAATTTTTTCTGTTGTTTATAGCTAAAAACTTAAGACTCGCTTTAAAGTTATAGAAAAAGACTGGAAATTTAGTATACATTTAAAGCTAAAGACTTGAGACCTGATTTAAATTCACAGCTAAAGACTTGAGAATAGAATTGAAGTTGCCATTAAAAGGTCGTGTCACACACATACTTTTTTGCGTGTCTTCCACTTAAGAAAATTGGTCATACATGAATATACGTGAAAAAAGTTGTGGTCTTGAAATGCGTCTAAAGTCAAGACTTGACTTGAAGTTTCAGCCAAACTTAACTCCACAAAACCTGAAACCATTTCAAGCTGTGGAAAAATAATTACCTTATGTTTTTGCTTTCAAGTTGATGCTGCATTAAAGTAATTTTGATGCATATTTTAATCAAAATGCATTTTAAAACTTTGGATTTGACTGGCAAAAAAAGACTTGTGAGAATCTTTGGTAAAACTTTGTCAAACTTACCCACTGAAGTGCAAATCTCTTGCTGGGGCAAATAAAGGGAAGGCTAGAATCCATCCTTTTCAGTAACTAAAGACTTCCAGAATCCATGCTGCCACAAAATGGCATGTGCTGCATCAAACTGCACAATGGGAAAAGTAGGATAGGACGGAGTCCATGGTGGTTTTAAAAAAAACAGCTGTCTGGGAAAAAATCAGCTAAATGTCTGAATACTGTGAACAGAAAAGGTCAGTGTATTGATCATTTCAGTGCTCTCAGGATCTGAATGAGTTTGTGACAGTCCAGCATAGTTGAATGTGTAAAAAGAGGCAGAAAGAGCTCATAATGGCGGAGCAGAGAGCTGCTCCTTCACAGATTGAACGAGAAGATTATTCTCAGGCTGCAAATCGGGGCATTGAGTATGTCACCGACGCCTTTTCTGAACAATCGTTTTGACTCTCTTTTTCTTTACGGCTTATTCTGGTGCATTTGATTGGCTGTGGGACGTCAGATATTTGCGTTATTCTATGCCGTTTAGCCAAAAAACAGGTTTTAAAGTAAAATATTTTCAGAAGAAAAGGGAATGTAATGATTATATTCAAACACAACAGCCTTTTTGGTCAAATTAGTATCTTTAGTGATGATGGAACAGATTAGGAGTAAAGTTTTATATTTAATCTTTGAATAAATTAACAAAAAAAGTCCCCCTTAAAATAGAAAATGGATTCTGTTGAAATATAAAAATCATTTCTAGTTGCAGCTTAATGGCTCTTTTTTCTGGTCATGACTAACAAAACACAATATTTAATAAAAACTCTATGGTTTGTATTTTTGTTTTTTGTTTTTTTTGTTTTTTTTTTGGTGGGAGAATCAAAACTAGCTTGCAGCTTGGAACAAAGAAGAAGCAGAGATGGAAAGACACATCTGTTTTCCTTAGGTTGCTGCTGAACTCTGTTTGAACCAACTTGAGTTTGAATAAAATGATTTGTATGCAAGTATGCTGCTGGAATAAGACACTAATGGAAACATCTATAAGAAATGGCCCACAGTTCATGAAGGATGGCTCATGGCCACGGTCTGCAGTGCAGAGGCGGCGTACAGCTGCTTTTCAAAGGGGACGTGATAGATAACCGTGTTTTGGAAATAATTTCTGTAAATTATGAACTGCAGTCTAAAAGAAGGAAAAAGAATCAATGAAATTTGTGATTGACTGATGTGTCAGTCCTTTTTTGCGGTCTGAGTTTTCAGAACAGCTTTGAGTGGTTTAAAAATGGGGGTCTTCTATTATGATATATAGGGATGTTAATGAGCTTCATAGGATTATGTGTTGGAGTACGCTGCTGTGACTCAGCCACACTGTTTGATCAGGCTAATATTCCCCCTGATAATTCTGATAGTGAAGCACTCAAGTGGGTGAAAGGAGGCCGAGTGTGTTTGCATATGCTCACATTTGCAAAACGTACTTTCAAAATATTTTTATTTTAACAATTTTTGTTTGCAAACATTTTCCAAAAACCTTCAGAAACTAAAAAAGGTTGCGTTACCTGTGATGATGATTTTTGCTAAATGTCGTCGCTGAAGATGCTAAAGCAACTTTACTTGAATTGATGAATAATGTCTTGACAGTACTGATGGTTTTGATACCAACTATACAAAAGTTTTAAAAGTGCACAAAGAATTTGAAGAATTTCTTGAAAAAAATTGCAAAAATTAAATTTTAAAAAGTATGAATACTAAAAGTACAACAATAAATGCCCAGAATGTGCTGGGCATTTTGATACCACACATTCATTATTTGCAAAGAGTGCACTAATAATTTGAAGAATTTCTTGTAAAACCATCAAAATTGTGAGAAATTTTAAGATGCGTAAAAGGCAAGAAAACCAAAAGTGCAAGCATTAATGTCCAGAACGCGCCGAACGTTTTGATACTAAACTTACATTATTTGTAGAAAATTTCTTATAAAATCATCAAAATTGCGAGAAATTTTAAAATGAATATAAAGTATAAATCCAAAAAGTAGAAGAATAAATTTCTAGAATGTGTTGGACATTTTGATACCACATATTCATTATTTGCAAAGAGTGCATTAATAATTTGAAGAATTTCTTGTAAAATCATGACAATTAAAAAAAAAAAAAGTCAAATTTATGATGGGTATAAGTGCAAAAAGTAAAAGAATTAATTGCATTAAGTGCATTTCTATGAAGCTGAAAATCGCACAAATTGCAAAATGCTTTAAAAATATGATTATGTGCTGAACACTTTGATCCCCATAAATTGCGTAAAAAGTAAAAAAGACAAAAAAAAAACGCAAAGTATATCAATACCAAAGGTACAAGCAGGAATGTCCTGAATGAGATGAACATTTTGATAACAAGATTCTTTAAGTTTCAAAAGTGCACAATGTTTTTAAGGATCTGAACAATTTCCCACTCATGTTCAATGAGACTGAAAAATATATCAATACTAAAAGTACAAGCAGGGTTGAAGGTTTTACAACCAAAGATTATTGAAATCCCTCACAGTTTGAGTTTTTGTGCTGAAAAATGTACAGAAATTCGCAGGAAGATCATAATTACAGTATTCACACAATTACAAGGAGATGTTTGTGTTCAAGCTTTTAAATCGTCTCCTGGGTAAAGCTTCTGTTTTAATGCTTTTCCCTTTTCTTTCAGCCTCCACAGAGCAGCTCTGGTAGTGAATGGATGCTGTCGGAGTTGGACGTCCTGCTGCTGGCTGGCACCGTCGGTCACACTCTCAGCTTGGCCGCCAGCAGCTTCGTTGAAGAGGAGCATCAAACCTGGTACTTCCTGCTCAACACCCTCTGCCTCACCGTCTTCCAAGATGTTTGCCGCAAGTACTTCAGGGAGCAGCGCGGCTCCGGGGACGAGGAGGAGCCAATCCTCCTCTCCAAAAAGAGCCAAACGTTCTCTCACTCCGGCTCAGACATTTGCTCGGAGAAGTGGCTCGCTTTGGCCACGCCCCCATTCACGCTGCTGTGCTGTAGACTTCTGCGTTCCCTCAACCAAACTGGAGTTCAGTGGGCTCATCTTCCCGATGTCGGCCATTGGCTTAATAGGTTGGTAACATTTTCTGTTCTATACATTTCGTGTTGTGAAAATATTTCAAAAAGTACATATTATTAAAGGTTAAAATAAGTATAAATCCTTAGATTAGAAATATGGGGACGAGTTTTAGGTCTAAGCGGAAATCTAATGTTACCTCACAAAAATATGAGTTTTATTCTTCATCCCACCACAGCAGCCATGAACCCATCTGCTAAGATACTTTAGATTAGGTTCACGGACCATGCAAGCTTGTGATTGGACGTCTTAATGTTTGCATCACATGTACATAAAAAGGCAAAGACAGTAGAGACACAACAGGAAGATAATCTGGCAAAGTTTGACAGAAATTAATAATTTACTTCCTGATCAATTTTATACCTTTTTACCAACATCATCTTGTTCTTATCTATGTGGTAGCCAATAGACTGGAGATGCACCTCAGCACTGCAGCCATAAAAGTTTTATGCAAGTGTCTTGACTTAACAATTTTTGTAACAAACCGGAATTTTTTTTTTTTTGAGAACATGAAACTGCGAAAAATGAAACGCAAATAGGTAGGGAAACACTGCAAGTTATTAAAATATCTTATTAAAAAACTTTTTTCACTGCATAGTAAGGTTCAGAAATGTAGTACTAAACATTAATTGGTTACTATGGATTATGTAAAGCATATATAAGCTTTTTAACGCTAAATAATGCAAAGCAAAGCCTTTATGGTTAAAACTTTATTTAATATTTTAGTAATGCTTAATACTGCATTAAATAGCATTAATAATTTATTGTAAAGTGTTATCAATCTTTTACATTTTTTCCACTTCATGAACATATTCCCAATGCTGTTGTTGGGTCATATTTACTTTTTTTTTTTTGTACTTTAAAGGTATTTTTTAATTTTTACCTACAAAGGAAAAATAAAATATTTCTGGATTTGGTGTGCTGAAGTAAAGATCACAAAAATGTGAAGCGCTCTGAAGAAAATTGACATGCAAAAAAATAATACCAGCTTTGAAAGACTCTTTTGCACACTTTAAAGAAAAGTAGTTTTTAGTAGAATCTTTTTTTTTTCCTGGAGTCTTACCTGCACTAGAAACAGGTTAAAGTTTTTACAGTCTTTGGTCTGAGTCAGTCATGGTATCAATACCACAATATTCCAACCATTTAAAACACTTTCCACTAAACCACAGAGTTTCTCTGGGAGCAGAGAACCACTGGAGGGCTGTTAACTCCAGTTCTGGAGATCTTCCCTCCTCGTGTGTTCTCTTTATCGCTGTCCAGAGAGCTCAAAGTCAGGAACTCTGAGCACACCTCATAATCAGCAGCAACTGCAACAGGGATATATTGGAGATTTTAGGTTGGATCACGCTCTTGAACATGATTGTGACCTTTCACATTAACAGAAATAGGAGAAAGGTGTGTTTGATATGCACCCCCAGCCTCCTCAAACTAGTAAAGTCCTCCAAACCACTCAGGTTCAGAAGGGATCAAACTCAGGACTATCAGTTTAAAAAAAATTTTAGATCTAAAAATCCAAAATCATTGCCAGCATCACTTTTCTTTTCGCACAAATGTTCTATGGTCACAAAAACGCAGCTTTCCCCCTCTTTATGGTCTCCACCCCTTCTGGTTTAAGACTGCCAGCGGGGGCATTTAATGACTGTTGAGTCAGAGCCCCCCCCTCCAGTTCTGACCCTGAAGTATCGCCCTGTTAAACTCTACTTGCTGCTTCAAAATGAGCTGGATTTTTTCTCTATTGAATTAATATTTTAATGTAATTTTTTCATTATTTTATGGTTTTATCCAACTCGTAAAATATTAAGGTCAAAACTAAAGCTTAGTTTTTAGGTTTTTAGCTGTTTGCAAGGGCTGGAAATCTTAAAGTCAACCTCTGATCATCTTTAGATTCCTTATTAGAATCGTTTGCATTGTTTTTTTATTATAATGATGTTTTTAGCCAAAAATTAAAATCTGTGTCATTTTTTTAAGACATTTTTTTTAAACCGCCAGGAGTTCATTAGAAATTTGTCTCTGACTTGTGTGTGGGACTGTTGGGACAAAGTAGACCCTCCCCTGCTTCCCACCAATGTATTTTTGATTGTACTTCAATTAATGCCGTTTCACCAACGCTTGATGCTTGATTTGTGACATCATATCCTGTGCTCCACCACCAGTTTCTCCTAGTGTGATTAATGAAGGTTATATCTATCTATACCATCATCCATGTGTCCCTTTAGCTTTTAGTCTAACAAGCCTACCCTTACAATACCGGTTCAACCAAAATAGTGAGCAATATTGGAGCTATCCAGCCATACGGTTTTAAACTACGGTTCCAATGGACATTTTTGCATCAGCTGCTTAATCACAATGCAGTTTTAAGATTAATTTCCTTGATATAAATCCTCCATCATGATGTTAAAAACGCAGTTTTCAATGGAGTGGATTTTCAAAGAACTTTATGGTTTAAGTGAAGAACAAGAGACATGGTCATCTTCATTTAGCTTCTCCATACCAGTTTTCTGAACAGCTCAGTGACTAAAAACACTTTTTTGTTTCTATGTTAATGAACCACTCTCAATTTCAAACCGAATAAATTAACAAAAATAGTCTTTAGGCTCTAAATCAGTGATGCAAATTTTCCAGAAACACTACCTCATCTTCTGCGGATTACCTTGATCAGGTTTGTTTAGCCAATTAGGATTTTTATAGGCAGGTTGGTTGGAAAATATGTTGGACACCAGCCCCTGCTGCCTGGATTCTGACACATTTGCTTTAAATTGTTAGAATAGTTTTCTTGGTGACATAATACCAGGATGCACTATGTTATCTGCTACTGGGTTTTCATGTCACTATCAATCATTTTAATGGGATTTATTTATTTTGTCTGAAAAGACTTAAATTAATGTTTGAAGAGAGATTTTAGTCTTTTTTTTTAAGTGTGTTTCTGTCTCTCCTGCTGACTCTGGGACATCATGGATGTATTATTCTGCCCCACATGCTGACAGCAGCGTCCACTTCGCATTTCAGGAAGCCAGTGTCAACTGATTGTTGGAAAACTATGATTTTTTTTTTTTTTTTTCACTAAAACCGAACACTCCACAGCTGTTTATATTAGAGATTGCTCTTGAACATGCATCATATCTTGTGACCTTTTTTTTTTTTTGGGTCCAGCTTTGCCCTTTCTTTCTTCCTACCTGCGCTGCCTGTAACATGGATAATGAGATGGAGCTACAAGATGCCTCATCTTGTCCCAAAGTGTTTCTCTACTGTCTGACTCAACTACGGGCTAAATACATGCAGCTTCTGCTCGACTTTGATCTGTCCTTTGAGGTCCTATTATTTTCTGTGTTTACAATGCGCCAGATTCTACTCTGTTTTTTTTTTTTTTTTTGACAGTGAACAATTGAAGTCTGTGTTTAAAGTTTCATCTGAAGCTGCAGGACATTTCTGACCATGTTTTATCTCTTCCAAATGACTTCCACTCAGAAGCTACAGCCACTTCAAAGTTTGGGTTGTACTTTAAATAATCAATCTAAAGTTAATCATTTAGTTTTTAGGTAACTGGTACAGATACAGGTCATGTAATGAAAATAAATCATTATTTTAGACTTTTTTTTTTTTGTCTTTTGCAGCTCTGAACATAAGGTGATCCTCTCCCTGCTGTCAGCTTTCTGTTTGGGTCTCATCTACCTGCTGGTTCAAAGACGATGCTCGTGGGTCTCCAAGGTGGCGCTGGCTTTTGGACTCGTTGGTGTCTACAGCTACAGGGCAGCTGTTGGCAATGTCCTGTTTCCCTGGCAACACTCTTCTCGAACTACATCCAAGTAAGTTTTGTGAACCAGCGGAGCGTAATTTCATCAACCTGTACAGTTCGCAAACGTCCAAAGATCTGATTTAGAGTGCAGAGGTGCTCTGCTGCCCTGCCATGCAGAAGAGCCAGCAGACTTTATTTCATTTGTCATCTGAGGGGAAACATCATTAAATGTGATGAAGAAGAGCTGAGCGCTCTTGTCTTTTCTGCTTTTACATCCACCTGCAGTAAATCGTGCCGCTTCAGTGTCGCTTCAGGTCGTAAAAAAGCATGACAATGTCTTAAATTAAAATCACTTCTTTGAGAAGGACATCAAACTGTCCGTGACTGTTGATTTAATTTAGCAGCCAGAGGGAGAGGCAGGAGAATCGACACACATCAGTTCTGCGTTTCTACCCAAATCCAATTTCACATTTTCTCCGTCCAGGACAGTAAGCTGTCTAATTAGAGCGGTGGCTGCTGCAGCAATTGTCAATTTGCTGTTCATTTTGCATAAAGAATCTCTGTTATAAGCGCTCGTAGTTGAAATATAAAACAACATTTTTCACACTTAACTGAGCAGTAAAATGTCATTAAACTCAAAAGATTGTCTTGGCCTCAAACTTAGATTCACTTTTGTGGTCTCACTACTGTTTGGTTTACAGTCGTACTTTTAGAAACCTAAAACTTTTTTGCAAAGGTTTATGTTGTCACTTTAGCACTTGCGTGCAAAAGCAACTGCTCACTACTTTTTCTTACACACGTAATATGATGAAAGACGATTTTAAAATCTTCTGTTTGATGAAAACTTGGATGATTTATAAAAAAACACATTTACATTCATTTTTTTCAATGATAAATCGTTCAAACGTTTGGATTGTTGTCTATTTTTGCTAATTGAGTATTGATGCACAGTTTGCACACTGTTTTTTGCAAAGACTTCTGGGAAATCTCTAGGGTATTTAACTGTATTCTATGTCAGAATTCCCACCTTAATCCTTAACTACTAAAAAACTATACATTGAAACGATCTACTAGTGACCTGGATATTAAAATCAATTCGGAAAGGCTTTATTTGTGTTTGGATAATTAAGTATGTGTGAGCTGCAGTTGTATTGTGTACATTTTCACTAGTGTAAATGTAATGACTATTTTACTATGTAAGTAACTACTGAGTGTGTGTAGACAGGCCCCGCCCATTCCAGTTGCTATTTAGATCTGGTTGTTTTGTGACGTTACCTCCCTCTGTTATCATCTTCTTTTTTCTCTAATCTCCCATCTTTTACTGTTTTTCTTTTGACCCAACAAAAAAAAAGAGATACAAACACAATCAATATAAATAAAGTTTAGCATAAAATACAACAGGGGTTTATACTTTTCTCTGCATAAAAATCAGCTGATCTAAGTTAATTTAACTTTACTCCTGTAGTTTTTCATATCAGCACAAAGCTGCTTTTCTCTGCTTCAGAATTATTTGGAATTAAGAAAAACGGTTAAGAAGTTACGATATTCTAAATAACATCAACCCCAAAGCTAAATTTCTGATGATAAAGGGTTGAGGAAATCTGATCTTAAACTTATACATTTAAGAAAATAAAGCTTTCATTTTTGAGTTTGTTCAAAACTTGAATATGTTTGATATCCCACGTTCTAAGGCAAGTAATTTTGGGGAACGTCCCGCCTCTGCTCATTCAGATTTGTCCTGATTGGTTAACTTCTAACTTCCAGGCTTTCTTGTAATTTGTTTACTCTTCTTCTGCATAAACAGGAACAGAAGCAAGCTGGTATATTATAGTCTGCAGTTGAAGGGGAAATTATTCCAGCTTTGTGAACTCTGCGTCTGTAAATAAAAAAAAAAAGAGGGAATCCACAAAAAAAGTATTAGCTTTTAAAAGACTACTCTTGACTGCAGATGTTTGCTGTTTAGGGAGATAGTGAGAAATAGCTGCATTCATCTGTATCTGAGGTGTTTAACAAAAAAATATATATTTTAATGGAACAGCTGGAGCCTTGTTTTGACTGATCCACTCAAATACAAACTTTTTATTCTTATTCCTTTGGTCAGCTATTCCAATCTCCAGTTTTGTGACTAAACCACACTTAGGGCTTTTTTTCTTTTTTGTTTCGCTTTAGCTTGAAGTTGGAGTCTAAGTACCAGAGCTGCAGAAGCCAGCCTTAAGGCCATGTGAAACGAAAGGCCTGGTGCTTAGCCAGACTCGGTTCTGATAAAGAACCAGAGCCTGGTCTGTCAGAAAGACCCAAGTGCGGATAGATCCTGGCAACATTTGCTGCATGACCAATTTTAGAACTAACTGCACCAGTTGCACACATTTTGGTCAGGCTGTACCTTTTGTCTTCCTGTCAGCAAACCATTAAACACTGCATAGATAGTTGGTATTTATTGTTTTTTTTATTGATTATTTAGTTGGTCTGTGTTGATAAATGAGCTAGTTGTTTGAATAATTTCTGACTCGCTGAGTGTCAACAGGTGCAATTGTCACTTTTACCTGAGATGAGAAATAATGTGTCTGGGATCAGAGCTTCAGCGTCTAGTGCTTTTCAAATATGCAGTATGAGCCTAAACTCCCCCTGAATGCTGATTGAACTAAATCAGTAGTCTGCACTCCTTTGGATTCATTTTCTCTCAAGATTTAGTTTGTTTCTTCTGGTTTGCATTGGACAAACCTTATGATATCTGTTGTCTTGTACCTCCAAGATATCATTTTGCACCTGCAGCTTCGCACAAAGTTGACCTCCTCCAAAAATAATGAGTGTTCAGGATCGCACACGGCTCACCTGTCAGGTTGCCCCGGCCTTCATCTGCCACCAGTGCCTGACCTTCCTTAACCTTCTCTTTTCTCTTTAGGAGTCTCTCTTACCTGCCTGTCTAATTAAATTTTCCACCTTTCACTTCCACCGGTTCTCAGACACCTGACAAAGCTGCACAGGGACTGCGGCTGCTTTTGATGAACTCTGTGACTGACGAGGCCGACCCGGTCCTTCGGAGTTTTGCTTAGACTCAATCATTATAGTGTTATGCCTCAACAGATCATTTTAGATTACATTTATTCTTGCCTTACTGTGGGTTAGGTTTTAGTTAAGTCTTCGCATGAAGTTACAAACGATTGTTAAGGGGAGAAAAAGCTATCAGACAGGTAGAGACAGCAGAGCAGCAGTGATAGGCTGTAAATCTGTGTCCTCCTGTGGATGTTAGTTTGCAGCAGCTCAACAACCGCATTACAAATATTTGTCGACCTCTGATTGGAAGATTGCAGGTTCGGTCCCTTCCCTGTCCAATCGTGTATCCCCCGTCAAGACACTGAACCCCACGTTACTCCTGGTGGTTATAGTTTGGTGCTAGTGTTCTACAGCGGATGAACGGTGTTTGAACGGGTGAAAGGGACTATGACTGTAAAGCACTTTGGGCCTTCTAAAGCTCTATAAAAGTATATTCTCACTACCAACTCGTCATACATGGACGTATGGTTTGGCCCCCCTCCGCTTCACTTTGTGACTTGTTGATAGTCCCAAACTCGTCGTTGTTAAACGTTCTGACGGTCCCCACTAAACCAGGGATCCCCATGCCACGAATCGGTACTGGTTCCAGGGCTGCTTGGTACCAGGTCACAGATAGGGAAAAAATGCATATACTAAAGAGGGGTCCCCAACCCTCAGGACACGGACCGAACTGGACCAGTACCACAACCCAGTACCAGTTCCATGTCTAGTATGGCATCTCGAGGGTTTGGGACCCATGATTTAATGGGAACAGACAGCACGTGGGACACCCAAAAAGTGATGCTTATACCTCTGAATCATACGTCCATTATTGACGAGTTGGGAGTGAGAATTTATAGTACAAGTATTTACCATGGATTCAAGAATGTCTTGTCTGAGCTCTAAAACAGTACAGCTAGAAAGCTCAGATATTGCTTTTTTAATAGTGTTGCCCCAGTAATGTTAGACTGGGGATGTGAGGGGCTGTAAACTAGTGAGAGAGATAGCTCAGTTATGGGTGACAGGAAGAGGGGAGGGAGTTACCCTGTGCCAATCCTCCCCCCCACAACTCAAATTTCTAATGATTTACTGCAGCTTGAAAAAACTATGTTATAAATGTGAGTTAAAAACAGCAAAACATGAATAAAAGACCACTTGGAACGATTTTAAAATGTATATAAAAGATGATCAGAGTGGGACTTTAAGACCCTCCTGGAAACTAAAAACACCCATGTGGGTCAACTCCTGTATGGGTAGATGTGAATAAAGTTTAAGCGGGTGACATCAATTACATCAAAAATTAATTTAAGGTATATATTATTAGAACTTCCAGTCTCTAGAAGGAAAGTAAAAGGCTAAACTGTCTTCCCAGTGCTCTGCTGTCTGCTTTGTGCTGGAATATTGATGTGAAAGGAACAATTTAGTCTAATGACCCTTGTTAACGTCTGTTCGTCTTTTGCTCGTCTTTGTTCGCCTCTTGACAACTCCAGGCTCAGAGCTTTCAGTGTGGGGTTGAGAACAGCCAGTGCTGCTCACTTTGCGGGGCTCCAAGAGTCACTTGGACTGATGTCACTGCAGATGCTGTTTGTCTTTCGCTTCTCCCTCCCGCACTCCTCCACTTTGCGCCGTCAGAAATGAGACTAAAAATAGACGTGTGACTGAGAGAGCTGACTGAGCAATTATGGTCTTCGCTTGATCTGTAAATCGACAGGAAATAGAGGGATCGCCTGATCCCTACCTGAAATCTGAAGGTCACAAAAATCTGACCGATCAAAAGATGTTTTAGGATTAAAGCGCCTGATCTAAAGTTATGATGAATCTCCGTCCGGCTTTTCATTGATGACTTTTTTTTTTACCCCACATAAACCTTTCAAACAATGATTGGTTTTGTGTGTTTGAGCCGCTCACACCTGCATATAAAAAAAAAACGTGACCCATTTTATCATGTGCTGCTTGATCTAGAAAGGGACGGTTGCGCAGCTTCCCAATTTAAAAATATTTATGCATACCCGACCCGCTTAAAAATGGAAATGTATTCAAACTTGTCTCAAAACACCTGTGAACTCTCACCACACACACACACACACACACACACAGAATTCACTTTTATGAACCAACAGGTAGAGCATACAACGCGGTTTCAAAGTCACTTCTGTTTGTAGAAACCTCAAATAAATCATCCCGATATAGCATACTGGCTTGGCTGCTTTCATAAACATGTTAATATTTCAATGAGGAGGTCATTTTTTTTGGAAAGGGGAAGTGCACAAACCCATCCTGGCAGCACCGAGTCCCCGTTGTCATTTCAGCACTTTATCATGCAGAAAGAGCTCAGCCGGAGAGCGCGGGCCAACCTCGTTCTCGGGTCTCTGCTTCAAAGCCGTTTCCTGGCTCTCGCTGACTTGATTTGGCTGATTCAGGATGAGAGAGCATCCAGTGCAGGTGATGGATGAAGAGGATGAAACAAATGGGTTAAAAGGACAAAGTCGTACCTTCTCTCAGATGGTTGCTGCAACACCGGTGCTTGTTTCCAAGGTAACATGAAGTCTATGCAGCTCTGCTGAATGACGAGTTAGGATTTTCCGTCCGCTCTCAATACTATTAACCTTCAGAGTAATTCAGCTAACAAGATGATTTATCGGAATGGAAAGCCCTCATTTAGCCACATTGAGGATTCCCTCTAAACTTGAAACTGAAGAAAAACTGAAATGGGAATCTTTTTTAGCTAAAAATAAAAAAAATCTGTCTTCCTTTCTAGGAAATATTTTCATCATTAGAGTAAGCACACCCCCTTCCCATCATTCATCTGTTTTTACACTTCCTCCCACTAGCTTACAACCCCTTAAAACCCCAACCTAACATTACAGGGGCAACAAAATGGGGAGCAATATTGGAACTAATCCATTTAATTCAATTTTAATTATATAGCTCAATATCAAAAAAGAATTGCCTCATTAGGCTTCACGCCGGTAATTTAACAGAAGCCGTACAATTTGGAGCCAGATGTAGCTTGGTCGAGGAAAACCAAAGCATACACGGATCTAATCGTCTGTAAGCATCAAAAGCTTGTGCCTTGCTATGGTAGATCCTACATTTACAAGCTTTTTTTCAGACTTGGTCTGCTCCTGATTAACAACGATGTGAATTAAGAATTACTCAGAAACTCAATTGAAACTTTACTCTCGTCATATACCATATGTTCTTCATTATCAAAAAAATTCTACAACTACAATTTAAAAACATAATTTTCATTAGATTGGTCTTTAAGACGTTATTTAAGAACTGATAAAATAATTAAAAAAAAAACTAACAATTACAAGGAGATATAGAAATACCTGTGTTTATGTACAGACACATAAACATGTATTAATTGTTCCATTATAATTACTATTAATAATAAAAAAAAACTTTGATCCATAAATAGACTGCCTGAAACTTTTTAAGACATGACTGAAAATCAATTTCTGGAACCACTTATTTCTAAATGTACATTTGACCCTGCCCAAATTACAACTTTTCAATCAATTTAATTGGTCTACACCATGCATAATCAACTATTTTGAGCTTTTAAGTGTATTCTTATGTTAATTCCTCATGAAAAACAACCCCAAAACAGTATTTTGATTCATTCACGCTAAAACTTTTTTCACTCTGATCACCAGCCCCTCCCACTGCACAATCCTCTCATTGTGACATCACAAAGTGGGGACAGCCCCTTCCAGGGAGCCATCTGCACTTCTAGCACCGCCCCCTCACTAACACACACACTTTCTCCACTGATCTAGCTGTGATTGGTTAAACGCCATCACTTTATATGCACAACATGCACATCTATCCTTGCAAAAGTTTAGATTTAGTTTGTTTTCCTGTGTGAAACCCGAGCATGCAGCTGAGGTCAGCTTTAGGATGATGTCATAAAATGGACCACCCACAAGGATCTACAGGCACAGCCTCAGAGATTAAGGAAAATGAACTTGGGGAAAATAACTTGTATTTCATTAAAAAAATATATTTTGTGTGCCATTGGTAATATTATCATATACATAGATATTATTTACTCTAACAGGCTGAAGGATAGCATAATATAGACCCTTTAAAGTCTGTAAAAAGCCTGTAATTGCTGAATATTTAAAAATGCATTATTTATTTTCTTTTTTTGCAAATTGGTAATTTCTTGATTTTATGTCAGATTATTAATAAGGATCTGTTCCATGTGCTGTGACACAACATTCTTACGGTTTAACTGCATTCACCTCCTATCAGCTCCAGTGTGGATGAAAACCCTTTAAAAAACTGTCTAAATAAGCTGCTAATTTTATTCAAAAACAGAAGAAGTTTCATTCTTTTCAAATAAAGATTTTTTTTGTGAAATCAGTGTAATTTTTAAACCATCCAGTAACAAGATCAGCTTTGATCCACTGATTAATGAACACATTTGTGCTTCAGTTATTGCTCCGTCTGCTTTAATGAATGTTTAATGAGTCGTCTCGTCTCGGTACTCTGATAGCGATTCCGCCTTAAAGCACTCCAGGTTTTTCAGCTTTGTTTTCTGAGGACTGTAATTATGACAACGATAGTAAAAGTAACAATACACCCCCTCTTTCCTGATAGAAAGCAAAGGGAAGGCTGGGTGTTATTATAGGACAGATAAAAACCTCATTGTTTCAGAGAAAATTAGTTTGTCTGGAGAGGATCTTTATGGTTTATACTCAAATAAAAAGAACATTTTTTTTTCATTTTTTTACACATATTGCCATATATCTATTTTCATTACAGATCAATATTCTGATAGAAATCTGAACTGATTTTAGAAGAAGACAGCACTTGCTTGAGCAGAAAGGTGCTCAAAAATAGTTACCGAGATAGTCACAGATTTGGACTTACTCTTAACAAAAACATTTAAAAGTGACGATAAGTGTCTATTGTTTGTCTTAATGTAAACAAAAACCCCTGTTCTAACTTGTGGGGTCCAGATGACCCAAGCCTTACATTGTGTTATCCATCCCATGACAAATGTGGATGAAGGTGGACAGGATCTACCACAAAAATCATTAAAAAAAAAAAGTTCACTGCTCTGCCTTGTGGGGTCCAGATGATCCCAATCCCAATGTCAATACCTAGAATAGCACAAAGGTTACAAAAAAATGGATATATATTGTTGTTCTCTGAACAAAATTGGAAAAAAAAAAAACTGATAAATTGTTGCATGTTATGTGCTAGTCGTGGAAACTAAGAAAGGTTTTTTTTTAATGAAGACATTATTGTATTTGATCAAAAATGTTAAAAAGTTCAGGTGTGTTTTGGGAAGTGGCGATACCATACGTATCACGATATGTGTCTCATGATACACATTGTGATATATCCCAAGACGGTACTCGAACAATTTTTTTACTGTAATAAAATGGTCAAATTAATTTTATTTAATGATTACAACATTAAGCTCTGCAACTAGATCTCAAACACAAGTCGTTTTCACCTACAAATTCATCTTGATTTTTTTTTGGGAAAGAAATAAGTTAAGAAATATTTGGTTTTAAAGGAACCAATCAAAATTGTCTGATTTCCTCAGCAAAATGTTTAGTCTAAAAAAATAGAAGCATTATGCCTTAACCAACAAGGTTCTAAAAGTATAATTGAGGAAATTAAATGTTTATTTCCAACACGGCTAAATCTACATTTAAACGGTTCAAGAGCCTGAACGCTGTTTGAACACAAGTTTCAAAATTGAAGGAAAGAAAAAAATCCATGTATTATTACAATTAATGTGATCCATGAGGTCGCTGAACCTGAATCTATTGCTGTAAAGTTCAGCAGAACTTTCACTCACTTTGTTGACAGCATTTTGACGGAGGGTCCGTGAATGACCCGCTTCACGGTGCTTCTGTGATAGGACGCTTCTGCAGCACTACAATCTGCTTTTTTATATGATACTGGCAGTAGCGTAGTATATAGTTTTGGTTTTGTGTCCATCCCAAGTAAAAACTAAGTAGTACATGTCTCTACACAACAAAAACCGCAACGCTAACTTAACATTTAACACATGCTGGTTCTCTCAAGATCCTGTTGTTGTTTTGGTCGCGGTGTAGAGCTTCTCAAAGAGGCTCAGTGTTCTGCCTACTAGCAGTCTGGAGTTTAGGTGGAAAACAAAAGTAGGACTCTGAAGGACACTGATAAAAAATGAATCAAATTTCGTCCTGTCAGTATCTTATATCAATACAAGTATCGCCAACGAAAATATCATGATATATCGCAGAATCGATTTCCTCTTAATTTTTAACAGTTGATTATTGCACTTTTTTTTACTTGATTGTCCAACTAACTTCACATAAGTGTTAAATAGCATGTGAATAAAATAAAAATAAGGGGAAACCCTGGATCTGTTTATTACCTTTTGTTCATTTTTATTTGTTAAAAAAAGTATTGGATTAGGACTCTGTACTGGTAGAATCTCTGAATCAAATCGGGACATTCCTTGATAAAATACACACCAGAGAAAAGAATGAACAGGTTATTAAAACTCCTAGCATGCCCTCACGTCTCTATATATCCTTTCCAGGCCATGTGGGCAGAAGGGTTTGACAGGAAAGGAGCAAGAGGGGATGCAGGAATCATTTTCACGATTGGATAGAAATCACAAATGACGCATTATTCCCCTGACTCCCTGTTGTGTCTGCTTTGAAAAAAAAAACTAAAGTTTAATGAATGTGATGGATGGCGGTGTTGTCCCATCAGCCTCCTTCTGAAGGCTGCAGCTCCAGAGATTATGCAAATAAAAGTTGTTTTTCTTTTGCGTAGACGGGAGGGAACGGCTGGTGCATGTTGAAGTGTCAGAGCAGCCCGACTCCCTTTGAGCATTCGGATTTTGTCACGCCTCTGTGTTAGAACTAGTTAAACCCGCGGGCTTGTAAAACAGAAAGTCGCTCTCGTTGCAAATCTGTAGCTGCATTTATCACACTTCCTGTCATGTGTTTGCACAGCGGCGTCTGAAAAACGTCTCGTCACTCTTCGCACGTAGACTGGAACTCTGTAAAATAATAATAAACGCAATCCCAGCTGCATTGTTAGAGCAGTTTTGAATAATAAAGAGGGGCGTCAACTGGAACATATTACTTCATTTCCTCTGTTGGAGCAGGTTTTCATTAAACTCACTGATTAATAATACATGTGTCCAATAGTGGCTCCGCTCCTTCAGGGTCACCCGCCGTCTTTCATTCTGCTTTCGCTGCGTGACTGCCTTCAGTCATGCTAGGGAGCGTTTTTTAAGCATAAACAACTTTCGGGGGCTTTCCACCATAGCAAATATTAATAGATATTAATGGAATCTTCTCATACAGGTATGTTCGAACAATGCGCTACATCCTTCACTATCGATTTCATCTAAAAAAGTTCAAATGGAACAAAATCGTTTTCTTCAGGTAGTGAAAGTTCTTACATTCAGTTTTTTTTTTTGTACTAAACTTCATTAAATGTCCCTAATTTTTACCCGTCATCTATCAGGTAAATAGATTAAAGAAACAACTTTTGCATTAAATATTATATATCAATCCATAAAAGTTAACTAATAATCACTTGAGGGGAGATGATTCATTTAAACCTTTCTGGATAATATGAAACAACAGAATAGAAAATACATTGAAAGTTCATATCTTAAACTTGACTCTTACTCTAAATCCTTTATAGCTGAAAACCAGACAGAGCGTTTTTGGTGTGGTGTAGTGGTTAGCACTCTTGTCTCACCGTGAGAACAATCGGGTTAGAATCCCGACAGGGACTTTTCATGTGGAGTTTGCATGTTCTCCTTGTACATGCATGGGTTTTCTCCAGCTTACCCTCACAGTCCAAACATATTCTCCCGTCAGACATACATGAGATGGTCGAGGAAAACTTGCGAATGCTTCTTGCAGATTTATGTAATAATTGCATATAAACTACGTAAAACACACGTAAAACCGAATTCATGTAACGGACATCTGCGCACATCGACCAATGATGAACACAAGAAACACTAACGTTAATTGGGATAGGCTCCAGCAACCCCAAGACCCTGGGATGGATGGATGGATGGATGGATGGATGGATGGATGGATGGATGGATGGATGGTGTAATTTACAGCAATATTTTTAAATGTCTAAAAAATAAATGAAAACAGCCTACTTTTGTACGTCCTTCTAGTAATTTAGCAGCTATTGTTTATTAACAGATCTATGTTCTCTTAGCGAACTTTCGGAACGTAGAAACGGTTTAGCTTTTCAAGGTTTACAATTTTTCCAAGATCCTTACATTTTGGGATATAAAACACATAATCTGAGGGGAAAATCAGCACTGATATAGTTAGTTTATGTTTAGACGTGTTCAAACTTTAGACACATACATACATCATCCCACCTTGGATTTGGCTTAAATGTCCTTCAATTCATTAGTTTTTCTTCAAGCATTTCTCACTAGTTTTCTCAGTATATTTATTTTTTGCTTTTAAGATTTTTACACGTTAATACTTTTCAATTGTACTTTTTCATGGAAAATACTCCTGAGAATTCATCTTCATACCTGGTTTATAAATCATTGATGATTTTTTTTTTTTTGCAGGTTTTGTTTATTTATTTATTACTTTCACAAAAAAAGGATTTAAGCCTAGATTACCTAATAAATATTAAGTTTGAGTGCAGTAAGTCAGCCTTCAGTTTGAGGGCGTTCATCACCAAATCAGTGGAAGGATTTAGGGAGACCAGCTTGTTAATATTTATTCTCTTCTTTGGCTAAAAATGTTAGGACATATTATTATAAATTATTCATTCTTTTTACTGTGAAATAAATGTTGCTTTTACTGCTAACACAACAAAGTGGATTTTTTCTTCTCTGTGCTGCTTTACTTAACATAATATCGACTAAATGCTGCTCGCTGGGTCAGCTCCAGCACCTTCACGTAGATTGATAAAGACCTGTGCATTAAACACATTATCCAATTACAGTTTTACACCCTGAAAACGAGCGTTCTGCATTTTAACGAGCTCTGAACTGTAAATCCTTGCTTCACTTTGGAAGTGGATGCAGTTATTTAAAGAATCTGAGAATAAAGAAAAAGATTTAAGAGTAAAAGACAAAAAAATATATTTAGTTGTCCATGTTATGTTTTTAAAGAAATTTGGATAACTTGAATTTAAATGAAATCCAATTAATCAATAAAATTAAAATAATGAAAAAATATTAAACTGTACTTTGACTTTAACTAAACTTACTTCTGTCTGAATTATTATGATTCAGTTCAATCAAATTCAAACCCGTTTTCCCCCTTATTTAGAGGGATTTTATTCCCTAAAGCTCACTTCTTCATGTTACCCCTTCTTCAGATGATGCAAGGATTTGAAGGTGGACTAACCTTTTATCAGAGATAAAAATTTCCACATTATCAATGACTGCAACAGAAACATGGACTGAAACTGGCATATTGTTGCTAATTGTGTTCTGAGTAAATAGTCCCACGTAACATTGTCTTTTAGATCAATGGTCCCCAATTGGCACTGGGCCATGGAGAAATAATTCATTATACCCATTTTTTTTTTCTCTTGAGTCTCAACAATCTTTTATTTTGAAAAATAATCTATTTCTGTCTGCTACACCTTCGAGAGCTTAAGCTGTAAAGTTTAGTCAAGAGGGAAAAATACTACATCTGAACAATCTTTTATTCTGATAAATATTTCGGTTTTGAAGATGGCATGTTTCTCTCGGGTTACATTTCAGTCACTTGAGCGCTGAAAGTAGTCCGGCGGCGTGCAAAGCGAGAAAAATTGTGTGTGGAACGGTTCTTGCAAATGAATAGGGGATAAGTGTGGAGCAGAGGATCTTACCAGAGTTTGGTGTTATTATATGGTGTCATTAGTAACATTAATAAAGTTGCGTTGTGTGAAAGCATACTGTCAGAGTCCACGGTTAAATTCTCAGGGGCCAACCAATCTGGAACACTGTACTAGAGGTTAGGGCAGGGGTGGGCAAACTTTTCCTCTCGTGGGCCACAAAAACTTCTTAAATTTCAACTGAAGGGTCGGACCGTGTGTGTGTGTGTGTGTGTGTGTGTGTATATATATATATATACACACGCCCCTCTCACCCTCCGCGGGTGGTTTCTCCTCTTAGCTCGGGTCCTCTACCAGAGGCCGGGTAGCTTGAGGGTCCTGCAGTATCTTAGCTGTTCCTAGCACTGTGCTTTTCTAGACTGAGATGTCTGAGGTCTTTCCAGGGATCTCCTCTAGTTTGGAGGTTACAGCCCCAAGTGCTCTGATTACCACGGGTACCACTGTAACTTTCACCTTCCAAGCTTTCTCCAGTTCCTCTCTGAGTCCCTGGTATTTCTCCAGTTTCTCATGTTCCTTCTTCTTGATGTTACCATCTCTTGGTACTGCCACATCCACCACAACGGCTTTCCTCTCTTCTTTATCCACCACTACAATTTCTGGTTAGTTCACCACTACCATCCTGTCCGTCTGTATCTGGAAGTCCCACAGGATCTTTGCTCTCTCATTCTCTACCACTTACTGAGGTGTTTCCCATTTTGATTTTGGGGTTTCCAGTGCATATTCTGTACACATGTTTCTGTATATTATTCTAGCCACCTGGTTGTGGCATTTCATGTGTGCTTTCCCAGCCAGCGTCTTCCACCCTGCAGTTATGTGCTGGATTGTTTCTGGCGCCTCTTTGAACAGCCTACACTTTGGGTCTTGTCTGGTGTGGTAGATCCTTCCTCATGGCTACCATACAGTCTCAGGGTTCTGGATTTGGGATGGAACCCTCCATGTATGGTGAGGAGCTTTTGAGTCTTAACATCTGTGCTCTGTATCTCTTCCTTTGGCCATTTTATTATTCCTGCAGGGTATCTGATGACTGGCAGTGCGTAACTGTTTATTGCCTGGGTCTTGTTCTTACCATTGGGCTGGTTTCTCAGGACTTGCCTTACTCGCTATATATATATATATATATATATATATATCGATGAATAGACAGATAAATATAGATATAATATCCATAAAGTTTAATTTATTCATAATCATTTTATCAAAATAAAAACTCTGTTTATAAAAAAAAATCAGTATTTGATCTTCACAGAAATAAGTCTGGAAAAAAGTAATAATAACAAATTAAAAAAATATAATCAACAGCCTGTCCTATCCTGTCCCTTGTTATGAGAGGTTACCTTTTTCTGTTTCTCCTCTTCCTCTTCTTTTTTAATTTTCTAATTTTTTTTTGTAAATTTGGTACCTGATGCTTTTGATCTTTTTTGTCAATCTTTCTGGCATTTTGGCAAACTTTCTCGCCAAAGGCGTCGATTAAACCAATTCTCACCTCAACATGTTTTGTGTTCACCATTTTTATTTGGTCATTTCACACAAACGTTGATTAAAAAAAAAAAAAAAAAGTATGAATTTTATATATCCGTATTAAAATGTGTATTACATAATTTCACAGTATGACTGACATTTAGAATAATTTATATAGTAGACTCCGCCTCCTCCTCCATCTGTTCACTTCATTTGGGAGAGACCCACAGTTGAAATGATTTCCCCCCCACGGTGTCCAGCCACAGGGGGCGCTAATTTGCTGGTGACATAGAAAACCAGCACAGCTTTTTCTTTTTTTTAAATTGCTGTGCTGGGTGACAGCCCGAACTGCCCATACCTAGACCCCCTTCTGCTCCTTCAGAGTCCCTGAGACTTTAAATGCTGCAGGTCCTCGCACATCTCAGAGTTTGTGTTCAAACTGAGCAGCTGCCTGCAGTGTTCTGCATCTCTGAGCTCTCATCTAGTGAGAATGAAAGTCCAATTCTTTCGTCTTCTGCTGCAGCTGGACACCAGTGCAGTTCTCTGTCTCCGCCCATAATTGTTAAGTCATTTCTCCCTCACGCGGAGAAAGATGCTCTGCAAGTAGAGCCAGTGTTTCCACGAGCGCACGTGACCAAAATGTCGTGCGTGCTAACTGAGCCTCTGCTGGCGCGCACGCATCACTCAGGCCCGAGAGAGAAACTAATTGCTCTGAAAGAATCAGGAAGACGCGAAAAGTGATCTGAATGTAGACAGAAAACACAAATGTGGGGACGGGCCGGATTTGGCCCGCGGGCCGTAGTTTGCCCATATCTGGGTCAGGGAGTAGTGAGGAAGTTTAGACACAGTTACGGTGAACGAACTTTACTTCAGGTATATATTTTTTTATGTTTAAATTGCTTTAATCAGGAAAAGAAGAACCAGAACTAGAAAGAATCTCTGTAAGGCTCTGAAATGATAGGCAACAGTGATCGATACACTGAGAACGATTAGAAATTTGACTCTGAGTTGTGGGCGGGACTGTTGGCGTGGAGTGAGCCCGCCCCTGCTTCGCGGCATCCATCTGTTTGCACACTTTATTTTTGTCAACTTCTGCTTCACAGCAATTTGAATAAAAAAAAAACTTAGAAAATTCAGTTTTTAGCTTAATTTTGTTTATATATGTCCTCCATAATCAGAAAAAAATCCACAAAAGCATGTTAAAAACACCAAAAACACAATTTTCATTGGAGTGGGTTTTTAATAAATTATTAAAACAAGCGTTGTAGTTGTCTAAATATCTAATCTGGAGACAGTCTTAACCCACTGCATCATATGTTTGTGTCTGTTAATATTGCAGCAGCTGTTCAGACAGACTCTTAAATTCTGTTTATGCTTCCAGACCGACACCTTCAGCAGCCAACAAAACCACTGTCATATCTGGAGAAATTACTACCTTAATAGTCATACAGCCTTACAGCTTTTTAACTATGTTAACATCAGGACTTATTGACAGAGTTAAACTTCTTATACATTGTCTTCACTTTTAGAGGTTCTTTGCTGACTTTTTGTACTGCTGTTATGTTTCTGTACTGCTATAATGACTTAGCATGAAAGACATAATAAACTCTGTATCATTGTTCTCTCACGTAATCTGAAAGCATCACTCAAAGAAACCAAACAAAATCAAGTCTTTAGATACAACACAGCCGATACGATCAATTCCAGTACAAGCTCACCTAAAAGAGGACAATTCACTGTCTAAATAAAGATTTTTTAAAGGATATTTTTTCACTTTTCAACACGTATCTCACAGCTATAGAGACGCAGACACTACGACAGACTGATGATTAGGTTTGAGACAGTTTTCCTCTGGCTATTCACTCTTTTCCAGTCTCCCTGCATCAATTATGAATGTTACATTGACACACCGCATGCTGAATGAAGGACTGCTCATGAGTCATGAGCGATCCTGTCAGGATGTAAAATTAAAGCGGTGAACTCTGAAAACGCTGGAAGAATGGCTTTGGCTGAAATACTCACCAGCCTCATATTTGCTATGCAGCAGTCAATTACTGCAAGACGGACAGATTAGCCGTGTTTGGGTTTTGATCAATTGGATGAAAATCTGTCTTTTTTTCCCCCTTTTTCTATAATTTTTCTTTTCAAGCTGATATTTTTTGGTATTTCTCAGAAATATGCTTTTGTGGAATTTAAAATGAACTCTGCCTAATTAATGTTTGAATTATTCAATTTTAAGTCAATTTCCATTTTAAATTTCAATTCAATTTTTATTTTCAAACAAGATCAACAAAAAAAGCAAACTAACAAAAAAGAAACAATGCCAATGATCCCACAAGAAAATAACAGATACAACAAGAATGTTCAGAGTTTGAAAAAGGGCTTTGGATGAAGCTAAAAGTTGACATTTTTTGTTTCTGTTAAATATCAATTTTTGTTTAGTTTTAATGTTAAAACCAGTTTTCTTTGGTTCCAAACTACTTTATGTCTTGACTTTTAGTGTTTTGCTGCTCATTCAAGTGTCTTTCTTTTGACTAATGAAGCCACTTGGATGAGTGTTCCCATGACTCACCTTGAATAGAATGCCACCTGGATGAATGACAACTTTCACCAACTTTTTCCATAAAGCTAATTATTTAAATTTATCAGAAGTGGATGTTTATTTTCCTATTTGTGAAATATTTAAAACTAATTTAAAACTTTCGTTTTTGAAATACATAGTTTTTTGTTATGAAAAATCCTGATTATAAAGCTACTCAGTTTACGACTATATTTCATTAATAAAAATCAAGTTCAATCCTAAAACACCAAAATAGTATTTCCTCTTCGTTTAATTAACAAAACACAGTTCTGGATTTCTTTACAAATTTGTAGTTAAATTCCTGATTATTTGACAAACCTAAGTAAAACAGATTGAAAAAAATGTTGCTCTCCCAGTATGAGTTGTACAGTATCTGTCTATATTGTGAAACAATTTATATTTATGTGTGTAGAATCGTTAAATATTTATTTATTTTTATAAAATAAAAACCTTTTTACAAATCCAACCCTTCTGATAAATATCTAATTTTAACCTTTGCATTATTGACTTTTGTGTTTTAGATTTTCTTCTATGGAGCTTTAATTTTAATATGTTGTTTTAAAAACATTTTTGGGGTGTGAGCATAATATTAATAACCTGTCCCACACTGTCGCATAGTCTTTTTATTATCTTTGTTGTACATGAGTATTTGTTTTCTAAAAAATATAAATCTAGAAATTGTTTAATGAATGAATCTAACTGTGTATTTATGGAACTAAAATAGCCTTCTCTACTGAAATGTTTCTGTATTAATCTTGTTTTTGCAAACCCAGCGCTAAATGTTTACTTCCTTTCTCTCAGGGGAACAGTGGAGGCCCGCTTCGTTTACGTCTTCGTTCTGGGGATCCTCTTCTCCGGCACCAAAGACCTCCTGCGGTCTCAAATCATCACGGCAGACTCCAAGTTAAAGAGCAAGGGATTGTGGGAGATTTACAGCGGCCTGGTTCTGTTGGTGTCCCTCCTGTTTCGAGCCCACAACCTGCCGGTGCTCTGCTGCTGCCTGTTGATCCAAACCCTTATGGCCCAGTTCATCTGGAAGAAGCTCCACTACGATGCAGCTCAGACCACCATCATGCACTACTGGTTTGGTCAAGCCTTCTTCTACTTTCAGGTGAGCGGCAGGTGTGGTGTCAAGTGTTATTCATCTTCATCTAATATCATTTATGTTCACCTTATGACACTAACACTAAGTTGTAAACATTTTTATTATGCGAGAAAAATACAAAAGCTTCAATAATTTACTACATTTATTGAGCTTACATCTTGAAAAGTAAAAAAATAAGATTTTGTTTTAGTGCTGCTGCACTGACAGTAAATAAATATTTCAGTTTATTTATTTAACTTACATTTTAGTAGATAAATCCTCTGGTTGGTTCTGATTTTCTCCCAGCGTTTTGTTTGCTTTCACATTATTTCTAAGTGTCGTATTATTGAGCAGAAGGGTGTCGACTTTTAGAGCCCTAAGAGATTAAACTACAGAAGAAAAATTATTGAAAACTAAACCAAGAAGAGGAAGAACTGCTGAGAGGATTACAATGTGAACTTTTTCTGCTCTGTCTCTCTTTTATTTCATCTGGTGAGAGGTAACAAAGACAAGATCCCTGTGTAGCAAACAATACAACGATGCCTGCCTCACAGTCCACTGGAATTATGCTAATTGTGCAAACCAGGGGTGTTAAACATAAAACCATTAAGGTTTAATCTGGCCCAGTCATGAAGAGAAAAAAATTAAGAATGTTGAAGGAAAAAAAGCAAGTTTCTATACAATTCCTTTGGCAAGTTATGGTTTCTTCATAGAAATGACTGCAATGTGCAATTCCGCCACTAGGGGCAGCAAAAGAAACGCAAGACTGGCGTGACAAGAGATCAAGAAAAAAGCATAATGAAAGCCAAACCATGCAGAGTTTCATGAGAGAAATGGAGGTTAACTCCAAATTCTTATGTTCACAAATGTCTAAAAGTTTAACTTTGTTTAATTTTTCATCAATTTGCACATTTTGTATTTTAGGCAGCATGTTTAATTTTTTCTATAGCCCCCTCTTGAGTTTACTATCAGGATTGCTTCAAGTCAGATGTAAAATATTCAGTTTGTATAAAATTGAATAAACTTTTTTTTTTATTATTTGAAACCATTTGAATTGATCCTCAGTGAATGAATGTGTGATTAGATCTCTTCTACTATGGGGTTAAATAAAAAGTCCTACTGTACTTTGTCAGCCTCCATATTACCTTATTCAGAGTGTTGTTGAGGTGGGAGGAGCAAACGCATGACAATGTCCCGTTTCAGGCCTTATTTTTTATCTTTTAACCCTTTTAGAAATAATCCTTCCAGCATTTGTTTTGGTCCTCACTTGGGGTGCAAGAAAATATCGATTCAGTGAAATATCGTCATACTTCCTTTGGCGATACTTGTATTGTTTAAAATGCTGCCAATGCAATATTTGATTAATTATCCATAAGCAAACATGTAGTTCAGTGTCTTACCTTTGTTTCATACTTAAAAAAACAGAAATCTTTTAAATTACAAAAAGAAAAACAACTTCAATTTGTTTTGTTAAAAACAGTTTACAGTTCTGGTGCTTAATGCTCATTAAATCATAAAATAAAATGTATTTTACAATTCATTTTATGTGTGAAATATGTATTAATATTCAGATATAAATTTTAAAGCCATAATCTTAAAAATAAATAAATAAAATTACGTGATATATTGGGATATTTATTGTTCTGTGGCACACGTGTCGTCACATTGACCCCTTTATCCCATTGGTCGATAACTAAAAATAGAAAAAAAGTTGATCTTGAATCTTGAAATATCCGATTGTAAAGTACTTGGCGGCACACTTCTGAGCAGTTTGTCTGCTCTGCCATAAGGAGCCACTTGAGCCGCCGTCATTGTCTCGACTCTTTATTTAGTCTCCACCTACAGCTGTTTAGTTAACTGTTGTGCATTGTGTTGTACACTAAACTTTTACATGGCTGGAAATTTAATAACCCTGTTCACCCTCGGGTCATTAACGTTGTGATGGGCTCGGGAATAGACCGCCACCAGACAATTTTGTGTCTCAGCATCCAGCCATGTAATTACAGACCTTCGAGGACCATCGTTCTCAAGCCGCCGTAATCATAATGAAGATGTCAGACCACAACGTGCGCTTTAGGTTTGCTGCTCCGAAACCAAACCCAGTGTCACGAGTAATCAAATTTAGCTTTAATTAAAATCTAATCAGTGAATTTGGGTACTCTCGAGCAGGGAGCGTTCGCTTGCAAATGAGAGGCGGAGACAGTTTTCAATTTTCAAATGTCAGGTCTGGCGAGAAGCAGCTGATTGGGATGTTACTGTAACCAAAGACAGAAAAAATGAGGATTAAATTAGAAAATCCAGCTGCTGATTTGTCTGTTATTCTTCAGGATGATTTAATAAAATGTTTTTGGTTGAAGTTTAGAAACTGTGTAACATTAGCCTGATTAAGAAAAAAAAAAAATCTATTATCTTTCTCACTATCAACATTAAAGAAGGCTGAAAGGTAGATTCAAATCAGTCAAATACAAACATTTAGGTTGATGAAACACTACAACACAATAAAAATAACGTCTGACTTCTGTTCTGAAAAATGCCTTATGGTCCAAATATTGAACCAAGAAGCTGTAAGACAGTGTTCTGGCCAGAAGGAGTGTTCCTCCCTCTCTTCTTTAAGAAAACAAATGTCTCAATTATTGAGCAAAGCATTCAGGCTGTTGGCTTGTTGTAATACTTAATTCCAGCCTCACGGCATCCCATTTCTATCTGTAGTTAATAGAATGGTTGGAGCAGCTGTTCAGAATATCCTTTTTCTGTCTGGGTGTTATTAAAAAAAAAAAAGTTGACTCTCCATTATTGTTCTCTCATAGCATAGAGTTTCACATGAAAATAAATCTACTTTGAGAAATATTTAATACTCATTTTGTTACAATGAAACAAATTGGTGGGAAATAATAGTCTTTAGAAACTATGCCCCCCTGGTGCAGCATTGGGGCCTAGAGCCGATGGGTAAGTAACATTTCTTTGACAAGTTAGAAAAAAATGTAAATAAATAAGTGGCATCTTAGATTAACTTTGGGAAGTCCTCGCATTAAATGGAACAAAATTCCATTTTCACGACTGGTTTGACGTCTTGATCAAAATAGTCTGGTGGAATCGGTTTAATTATCTTGCTGAAAAAGTTTCCACCAAAGGAGGCTTTCCAGCCTTTTCGTCTCTTCATCTTTATGGGAGTTTTCTCTTTAACTGTGATGAGTCTTTTCACCTTCAATTCCACTCTTTCCTTTAGCTTTCACAAACCATTGACTGGCTAAGAGAACTGGACCAAGCAGGTGTGATGTCATCAATAGAAGATAGCCACGTCCGGCTAAATGAAGTTAATTCAATCACCATTTTTACACATTATTGACTCGTCAGATAGAAGTGATTGGTCGGAGTCGACGTTTCTATAGCAACCACTCTTGCCAATCAGGAGAGAGCTTGTCGAATGTCAACACCCCACGAAATCTGAAACCAGACTTTTTGACTGTTGGACGTGTGGGCCAATAGGCTCCACCTACTTTTATGGAGGCATCTCACTGTCTAGTTTATAACTTGAATTACAGAAAAAAGTAATCATCAAAAATAGTTATTCTGACAAATATAATGGAGTTTTGACTTTTTGGAACCAGCAGGCATTTCCTGTTTAGAATGTGAGGGGGGGAGGGGCCACTCAGTCCAGTTCTCATGTACAGTCATTGTGCCAAATTCCCAACCTGCAAACTATCAGAAGACATGATCTCTGGTTGCCTCAGTTTCTACATCGCCTGTAAAGTTTCTGTAAATGTTGACATTCGACTGGAGCCTCGTCCTCCAGCCTTTTCTTGAAATAATTTCGCCTCCATCAGGGAAGCTCCATGACATCATCAGCACCCGCTCTCTCCCAGAAAGACACAATTTGCCTCTATAATTTGTTACAAAAGAACATTGTCTATTTTGATCGAGCAATACCGTTTCATTTGAGGGGAAAATGACATTGGAGATGTCACAGCAGGTTTTCAGCGGGAGAGGCAAAAAATCTAAGTGTGTCTTCCAACCTTCTGATGGACATCCACGGTGGGTTTGAAATGGAAGCAGATGACAGAGCTTGGCTCCTCTGTGGGTAAACCATGTGGGCTCGTATTAATGGCAGAATGCTGCCTTTGATCCCACAGACATTATTTCACCTTGTGAATATATTAAAACAAACATGCAAGCAGAGAGAAATTAAAAGGATGTGAAAAAAAAACATGTTTTCATAAATATTGAAAATAGATTCCATTAAAAGAGTTAAAAGCTCAATAAAAGAAGCTTATAACTTTATTTTCAATTGTATTTAATTTTTCACCTAACCTTATTGGACATTTTCTGATCACCAATGTATTTCTCTGTGACAGCTGCATTTCAGGTGACGTGTTCTCTGTGCTCCTGCAGGGCAACTCCAACAACATCGCCACGGTGGACATTTCCGTGGGGTTCGTGGGTCTGGAGAGCTACGTCGAGGCGCCCGCCGTCTTCCTCACAGCCCTCAGCACCTACGCCGGCCCCCTGCTGTGGGCGTGTCACCTCGTCTGCTACTTAAGTTCAGAGAGAGACAGGTGAGTGTCCGATCACAAACACTTAGGTGAGGAGAGTTTCTCCAGTAGAGTTTAGGAAAACTCATCAGGAAATTATAAAAAAAATTATAAAAAATATTGGATATTCAAAAGTTACAAAAAGTCTTAGAGTTTAGGGTTCAGCTCTGAGACACATTGATTTATCTGTGGAGTTTATTGGTAAAATATGAATCATTTCTGGGATTTTCTGGTGAAATAATCTCTCAGTAGAATGCTGGAGTTTTTCTGATTTCTCATCTGAGTTCTGTTTTTGTCCCAGATGTTTATGTGAGCTCCTCCAAAACCACTCAACAAACTTCTCTCCTCTTTCTGAAATGATATTTTAAAGACTTACTTTCCCTCCTAACCGTGTCACTGTAAACCTCAGTTGTCTTCATTAGTGTCTTCAATCTAAAATCCTTTGTCGATTTCTTCACTATGGATGACGCTTCTCTCTTTATTTGGACAGAAATTTGCTGCGTATTCACAGAAAAACCTCCTCTTGTCCAAATTGTTCTCCTTAAAAGGCGTTTCAGAAACTCATGGATGATAAAATCCCAACTGCTTGGCTTTAATGTGTGTTCCCATGTGTGTCAAGGTTTGTAATTGGATCTCAGTGACCTGCTGCGCTTGAACATAAATATGCAGCTTTCAGCTCAGTGTAAAGACTGAATATTACTCTGATTAATTCATCTAAGTGCCTGGAATACATCAATAATGTCTTGCATTTTCCCTTTAATGCTGGAGATACACTTAAATAACACACGATCTTTAACAAACTGATCACTTGATGATTCTGACGCAGAGAAAAGCAGCAACCTATTGGTGCAAAGCTGTTTTCTTAGCTTCAGAATCAGAATATGCTTCAAAACTGTTTGATTTATACTGAAAGAGCAAGAGAAACTTCCAGGTGCAAACTTCCCTTCTTCTTCTGGTCATTGAATTTTCTAAAATGCAAGTCTGCCGGTTATCCAACCAGAAAGCCGTTTCTGAGAGCCAAGACTTCACACTTTCTTGAAGTGATCATTCTATGTTTATTTTAGCATTATAAAAACATCATCTATGAACTCATTTGGTTTCATATTTTAGCCAGAGTGAGTCTCTTTTGTGCGACTCAAAACATCATGGCTGCAAAAACAGAACTACAGAAGAAGAAGAAGAGGTTATCTTCATCTCTGAAGCCACAAACAGATTCAACATAACTTTTAAAAACAGTGACACCTGGTGACCAGCTTTAGTCGTAGCAACCTCTCAAGGTCACAAATTAAGCCTTTATTTGCCCTAAAACTTGACTTTTGCCGCCCGATTTTTATTTTTTTCCTAATGATTGAAAACCACATTTGTAATAGGTGATGATGAGTTACAATTACCAGAAGCGTACGCCTGCTCAATGAATTTGATTGCATTCAACTCATTTTTTAATCATATCTTGAGTTTTGTTTTACCCAGTGGTTAAATGACAAATAAAAATCTTTGAAGTTTAGGGTTAAAAAAAGGAAAAAAGATCATTTGTTTAAAAGGAAAACTATGTTTATTTGAATTTCTTAAAAAGCAGACACTTTAAATCTTTTGTCAAAATGAACACAACAATATCATCAGCAAAAGGTGTGTTTGGGTAACGTCCAAAAATGACTAAAATAAAATGCAGTCTACTAAAAAAACTGGAAGGAAAGTCAAAGGGTGTAAAATTATTAATTATTCATCAAAAAAATAATTATTAGTAGACAACCTCTGTGGTTGTTAGTTGCACCCCAGTACTTCTTGTTCTGTTGTAATTCGACAAGCACTGCAGGGGCATCAGAGATGAGATGCAGCAGAATCTCCAAACAGGAGAGAGTGGTCAGTTTCTGGGTGATTTTCTGTGTGGAAGTGGACGATAACTGCTGCCTCCTCCCAGCAGGAAGCGTCTGTGCAGTGCTGAGAGAGGAGCTTTACGGCCTGACAACAGCTGCCCCGCTGCCGCAGCCAAAACTAAAACAGTTTGTTGATGCAGACAAAAGATGCATTTGTGGGGAGAAAAAAAAAACCTGACCTGCCTCCGTGGGGTGAATTCCTGTAACGGCAATGCAGAGAAATACAAAATAATTCAACACAGCAATATTTAAAGTTAGTTTGTTCCCTTGTTGCCAGCAGCAAAAACACTTGAGATAAAAGTGACAAAAATTCAATAAAGAATTCAAGAAATAGAATGGAAGCTGTGAAAAGTGATTTGAAAATCATTTTAATTTAAAAGCTAATAAAAACAAATAATTCTACAATTAAATCTCATTTATAGAAATAAGAAAATCTTCACATTTTCTCAACATTAAAACATAATTTGAGTAAAAAGGAAAACAACTTTGGGACAAAATGTGTCTCCAAATTACAATAATATTTGTTACTTAGATTATAACTCATTGACTTTATTTCATATTAAGCAGTTTATCAATGTTACATGGAACAGAAAAGTTTTGTTCAAGGTGAAACCTGAACTTGAACTGTGAGAATTTATTCGACATAAACAGAAAGCAGGTCTGCTGCCCCCCCATGAATGTCCTGACTGTAGTGTAATGACTGGTAATGTAATGACTGTAACGGCCTCTAGATTCAGTGTCACATTAAACGCTGCCTGTAAACTGGACTTGATGCATTACAGTTCCACTGCATCTATAAAACCACCAATCCTCCACATCCTCCATTCTTCAAGTTCTGGGTTTCATTTGAATAAAGAAGAAAGGCAATTTAAAGCTTCATTTTCTTCATATCTGTCCCCCATCATCAGAAATTTACAACAAAAACATGTTAAAAACAGCATTTTCATCAGAGTGGGTCTTTAAAGCTAACAATAAAAATGACCTCTGTTCAGTATTACCAAACTGACAATAATTAAAACCCATTTTTATTCATCTGAAGGTCCAATAATTTAATCAAGGAAACAATAACTTACACAACAAAAATTTTTTTTTTTTTACTAAAACTATTTTTTAAGTTGGAAATACATAATTTTGTAACTTTTATAAAACAAAATGTTTGATTATCATTTTAACTTTCAGAAATGTAGCTTTAATTGTGTTTTTAGGCCTTTTTTTCCTTGAAATTTGGTTAAAAAAATACACTTTCAAAATAAAATAACCATTTCCTGAAATATGTGTTTTTGGACGATTAAAAAAATTCAACTGTAGTTTTCCTCAAGCAAGGAAGGTGTATATTTGTATAAACACCTGTATTTCAGGCATAAAATATATTTTATTTTGACTATATCAAAGTTTTAAATGGATTGATGGAAGAAAGTATGTGTGGTTAGAATCTTTGATTCTGATTTGCTCTCTTTATGTTAAGCTGTCATGTGACAGAAGAATTACCTAACAGGATTTTACAAACTGACCTTTTCAATGGTAAATGAGCTGAAAAATCTGCTAAATTCTGACAGTTTCAGGGCTTTCTGAAGTTCACTCAATTCCACAGTGAGAATACAAAGTGGAAAAAGGGGAATACAGTATTAAAGTCACTTTTTTTCTGTCCTGTTTTTCTCAACTCTAATTAGGTTAAGCAGCACTACTTTTCTTTTTGGAGCTTTTTCTTTCATCTTCTATGAAGAAAATTGTCAAAACTGGTTTTAGAAAAGATAAAAACATTTTTTTTTTTTTTCAGACGATGAGATCAAAGTAAAGCTTTTTAGGAAATCTGCATCCGTCGATTCACACGAGGCTGACTGCAACTCACAGGGTCCATTTGTTAAGCTGGCCTTTATCCACAGCCGGATGCTGCTTTGCTGCTCGGACATGTTGGAAAATGGTCTCCTGGGGAGCCAGGCATTAAAAGCAGAGACTAATGACGCCACAAAAGCTCCTCGCCGCAGAAGGAGGCGCATGTAGAGGAAGTACTTAAGATACAGTCTGAGGAAAAGAAGACCAAACCTGGAAGAGTCCAGCCTTGGATGGGTTTAAAAGCCAAATATTCCTTTCATAAACTCGAATGTGTCTTTCATTATGTAGCTCAGCAGTCCTGGACTTCAAGGACGAGATTGTTTTTGCATTTCTTCTTCCTTTCTCAAAAACTCTCCAAAATTTGCACATGGCGAGTAGCCGATGAAAATTAATTTTGAGCACAGCGAGCGACCTCCTCTCCTAAAAATGATGACATGTCAGTGGGCGAAACCGTCAGAAGAATTCAAGAAGTTCTTTAAAATAAACCAACAAAACCAAAAAGCACACGTCGCTCATATTCAAAGAAAGTTTTAAAATTATTAATATGGGATGGTCACAGAACCTACAGTCATTTTGTGGCAAAGTGTGAATTTGAGCGATTTTACCTCAATACAGAAAAAAAGAAAATGTTTTTTTGTGAAATTTCCCAAAATTTTACAAAAATGTTACTAGGTTAAGTTTACAACTACAACCAAAAAATATATTGACTTTTGACCTCAGGAAGAGGCTTCCTTCTTAAATAAAAACAATCCCTTTTTGAAAAAGTAAACTCCGTCAATCTTCTTCTCCAAACTCGTCGAGCATCATTCATATTGGATGGCGTTAGCGTGGTGAGATCACAACAGTTTCCCTGTTGCTCGCATGTTTTTTTATCAGAATGTTGTAAAAATTTAATACATGAATCGTTAGGTCAAGCTGAATATTACATATGATCATGGTAAACAAAATATGAGAAGAAAAAAAAATCTGTTGCCAAGGAAACCAAAAACTATACTTTTGCCGATTCTTCTAAAAATGACATGGAGCTATTTGTCAACCCCACGTGACCAAAATTTTGAATGGTTGCTATGGAAATAAAACACCAATAAAGCTGCAATTTTGTAAAAAGAAGGTTTGTCACGTGCAGCTCTGACCCGACCCGTTTGGGGCAGAGGAGAAGAATGAGTGACGGCAGATCAAAAGGGGGATAACAAAAGAAAGTTTAATTCTAACTAATAGGTCTCAAATGAAAGAAACAAAAGCTGACCAGAACACATTATTTCCATGAGTGACCTTTTAATCAGTTCATTGATTAGATGCTCCTCAGATTCTTCCTCCTTGCCTCACAGGTTTGGATGGGAGGCTCGTAGATCCTCCCCCTCAGCTGGGACTGTAATGAACGCCGTCCCCGTGCTCATTTACACTCCTGTTTCATTGTGCTGGAGATGGAGCTCAGCGCAAACAGCCTCCTCCCATGTCTCGCTGCTTCCTAATCTCCTGCCTGCATCCGCCGTCACGTCACGCAGATTTGCAAGTTATTAAACTTCTTAAGAGCAATATGGAAGCAGTTGGAATTATTTTGTGGAGGTAATTGGATCTGAATCCTCTGCTGGGTTCGTGTGAGAGCTAAAAGATTTGAGTTTGCTCGTGAGTCATGAGACAATCTTCATCATCAGTGATTCATCTTCATTATCCGGACGCTGAGAGCAGCTTAGTGTGTCTCTGCTTTCTGAATGTTTGTCACTTCAGAAGCCTCCTCTTCCTCCTTCCCGCAGGAGTCCAGTCGCCGTCGGACACGGCTGCTACTGTTTGGCCCTCCTCAGGTCCGTGCCGGCGGCGGCCTACATCGTCCTGGTCACCGTCCTGCGCTACCACCTCTTCATATGGAGCGTCTTTTCTCCCAAACTCCTCTACGAGTCCATGCATCTCCTGCTGAGTGCGGGAGTCTGCCTCTTCTTCATCACCATGGAGCAAACGCAGCCCAAGTGAGAAAATGGTTAGAACTTCTGCTCCTCTTTTGTCCCAAAGTTTAACCTTATAAAAAGTTGGAGTTTGTGTGATTGTAAAGAAAGTTTGAGTCCTGTATTTAAATATTTCCCAAAATGGGAAAAGAGTGAATAAATGCGGGAAATGTCTGAAACATTGTTACCTCAGGGAAATGTTGGGCGAGCTGCGGCGGACTCACAGCAGCTGCGTCACGTAAATGAGCTGATTTTACGGAGAACCTTCTCCCCAAAACACACCAACACACAGCTGCAGTCACTTATCCTCTCTGAACCTGATTAAACTCCTAATTCGGGCTGACTGAGAGTCCAACAAACTCGGCGCTGGTTGGTGCAGCTGGAAGATCGCAGGTGCGAATGACACCTTTAATCCATAAAGTCCAGTGTATCGAAGAGGAATTAAGATATTTTTAAACCTTTTTCTGAAAATCCACAAAAAATGTCATTTTTTTATGAAATAAAGCGTATCAATTATGACATGTTGGGCTCACAACAATGTTAGTTTAAGGGAAAAGAAAACACTGTGTTTACCCAATGTCTCAAATTTGATCCATGCATTTTTAATATGGTGTAAATGTATCATAAACAATTAATTATCACCAAGTTTTTTATTTGTTCAATGCAGCAAGTAGTCATTTAAAAATTAAATAACATTAAGTGAGTTTTTTACAACAGAGTTTTGGAACTGCCATAACAGAAAGTAACGAAGTTACGAAAAAAAAGTAAAAAATGTTCAATAAAAGGTTTTATAATTATTGGGTTATGGGTTTTTAAACATGTGGGTGATGTTAAAGAGATAGAGGTATTTGTGCATGAGATAACACACCAAAAAATCAGTAAGACAAACAATTCTAAACCTAAAATTTGAATAAAATCAAAATATATCTGCTGTTAACACTCAAAACATTTAAAGATAATTATTTAGTTTATTTCAATATGTTTCTTTTCTTTTATTTTTGTTCTTTATAATATCAAAAGCTATCTAGTTTTCCCAAAAACTCCAATATCATGAAAGAAGACTTTACAACCATATCTACATCCTAAACTAAAAAAAAAGTTTTTTTTTCTTTAATTTATGTTTTTATATTTGTTTTTATGCAACTTTTATTATATGTTATTTGGTAGTTATTAGGTGTTTTCCAGAAATCAAAAAGAAATATTTAATTTATGAGGTAATAACAGCCTTTGCTTGGTAATAAAAATCAGTCATTTCATCAATTATTTAATATTTATTAAAGATCCCGAATATACCTAACATGTATATATGATTAAATCTGAGTTTCTCCTGCAAATATTCATTTAAAAATTTGTTTTAAGTTGGTTAATATTACAATTATGACTTATAGTAATGGAGTCATTAAAAGAATTACATTTATGTGTTAAGGAAATCCTTCAAATATCACTGAGCTTTTTCCCGCTCATGATATCTTTTTTTAAAAGTTTTCTCTGACTTTAAGATAAAAGCTGAACATGAACGTGACGTCTGACATTCTGCGCCCACACTCCTTTAAACCAGTGGAAATACCTGTGGGGGTGTGAAGTGCAGCTGTGGAGTGGGAGGTTTCTTTTGTACTGCAGAGCATGTACTACCAAAACCATTAAGAAAAATGTTTTTTTCTTTTGTCTTTCACTGTCAGAGGAGTTAGAACCTCTTCTGACAATTAGTTCTCCAAGTGCTGCGTGAGTTAACGCTGGTCAGAAGAACTTCTACATAAATTCATGATGTTTCTGTCAGCTTCCTTTGTGATCTGACTCGGCTTTTAAAGCATTTGTCTGGTTTGTTTTGCGACACAAACCTTCTCACCTTTCAACTCTTTGTGGCAGAGCGCCTCTCAAAGTTCCTCCCAAGACTTAATTGCAACAGGTTTTATATGTTTTTGCCGCCTGGTTGATTACAACCTGTCAGCTTCGACATTTGAGAACTTGGAACGAAAACAAAAGAACAACCTGGAAGATTGAGCAACGTCTCCCTTTAGGCAGGAGACTGAATTGCAAGTTCCAAACCCGGCATTTGTCACTCACCTTGATGAGCTGTCTGCCTCCAAACAGCGTCTCGCCCCAGGCTAAGATCCATGACATCCAGGATCCGCCACAGGCGGCGTGGAGGCAGAAGCGGCGCCGAGAGACCCAGAGAAGTCCCCCGTTTTTAACCTAATGTTCTCTTTTTCTCTCTGTCCTGTCACCACGTCTGACCTCGTCTGGAGGCTCGCTGGAGTTAATATTTGTAGATTTTAATTTGAAATGTATTTAAATTCAATCAGAACCTTGAACCAGAAGTTTGCAAACTTGAGACCACTGATCAAAACAAAGTAGGAACCAAAAAAATTGTATTTTACCTTTGAACTTAACGCTATTTTGCATTGACTTAATCGTTTTTTAAATAATTATTTTAGATATACTTTTTGACATGAATAGAGACACAAATATAAAAAGAAAAAAGCATTTTCCCTACATGTAAAATTGTTTTGACTTTTTACTGAAGCTCGTATTACTACCTTTCAAAATAAAAGACTTCCTGTGCCAAACAGGATCATCCTGGTGTGCTCCTGCAAACAACGCAAGAATATAAAAATGGCCCATGAGTAAAGTATTATCTTTAAACCCATAAATTAATCGAGCAATCAGAAAAGATCTGACTTTTTAACTAAAGTTGGGGGGCATATTGCAAACAAGGCCTCTTGAGTCAGCAAGGATGTAAAAACCTTTATTGTCCATCTTACTTCTAGATGCACCTCAACCATAACATCATAAATTTAACTAATCTAAATTAAATTAATGCTAATTACTTTTTAAAATGACTTAATTCAAGGTCTCCGGTTGCAGAGTCTCACCAAACGTTTAATTTTTTTTTTTTTTAGCCAAAAAAACTTTAAAGTCTGATTAAAAAAAAGAACGTTAATGAGCCAAACAATAATCTGCATCAATCCAGAGGATTAATCTGTCAAAGCTCAATATGATTCACTGCAGCCAGATTTGTTGTTTCTCTGATGGTTCTTCCTCCTGACATCTAGAATAATGAGTTGTATCTTTCATAAAAACAGATTTCTCTGTTTAGATGAAACAATTTCTGAGTGAGTTTCAGAAAAGATGGTTTATGGTGGAGAGTAAACTCTGCCTCGTGACATTTTTCTGTTTTGTTTTTAAAATTAAATGACAAGTTAAAAAGCCTAATTCCTCTGAGTCTGTTAACACTGGCAGTCTTTTCAAAATTTGCAAAATAATAACTTGTTTAAAAAAAATAGCAAAAACCCCAATAGAACACTAACTTTTCCTGAATGTGTGTATATTTTATTCTAACATTATCAATTAAATTCCAAACTACAAAACAGATCTGAGCATTACTACCTCAAATAACCACACAAGTCAAGTTGACTTCATACTTTATACTGGGGGGGTTGTATTTCACTATTTACTGCATTTTACACTCTTACTGTCTTATTATTAAGCTCTGAAATCTTATTATAGCTTCATTTTAAACGCAAGAAAAACAAAAATGACGAGTAGAAAAGTACAGAGGTAACATGAGGAAAAGGCCTGATAAGATAAATATTTAATAAAATAATCCAAATATAAATTGCAGCAGTCAAAAATGCATAATTAAGAAGAAAAAAAAAATCACCTATGAGATGCACTTGTTGGAGAATTTTTTTTTAGCAAAATATGGGAACAGGAACAAACATTTCATCTTGAAAAATATTTAGCTCCATTAAAAATTAGAATAAATGAATAAGTTTGTTATATATTAGTGCAACATACGAACAATTATTCAGAAAACTATAAAGAACAAGAAAAAAAGTCAAAAATCTGTGGAATTCTTCATCCTCTGTGTCACTTTGGAACAATTTTGACAAGGCTAGAGCTTCTTCCTCTGTGTTGCTGTCAATAGCAAATACTAATACAGCACCCTCTAGTGGTTTCTTTTTATTTTCTAAATTGCATATAAACCACACCTGAGTATAATCCAGATTCCTCCCTTACCTGTCCGACTTCTCCCAACCTCTACAAACAAATGATGACATGATGACATCATCAATAGTTGCCGGTCACCTACGGTAGCATGTAGCTTCCTGCACTCGAAAATTACAAAATATCATATTTTCTAACTTTAAAAAAAATAAATATAAGCTGTGATTCGGAGCACACCAACGTGAAGAAAATGCGTTTCTCCGAAGCGGAACAGATCATCTTGCTGGTGAAGGGATAACCAAGTCACTGCAGAGCATAGCCAAACTATGCTAAATAAAAGGCAACTTATTCTTTGAAAAATACGGTAATCAAATGTATTTTCTATTCCTTTACATCTTTTCCAAATTATACACAAACATTGTAGTTGTTGAATTCAGGTAAATTATTAAGGCCTGTAGATTTTAAACCAAAGGCGTTAAAACTCATGAGAAAACCCTGGGCGTCTGGTCCCTGAAGTTCCCGGCTGGCAGAACAGACAAGCCGTGCTGCTCTCCGTTTACAGCTGCTCCACGCTTCCCCTCCAGGATCCTCGGCGAGACTCGCCTGCATCGGTGCAGGACGGAGCCTCCTACAAGCAGAGCTCAGTGTGTACAAAACCCCCCTCCTCTGTACACAAAGAACCAGCCGCCCGTGAAATGGATCAAAATAATTGTTTTGGTTCCCATCACATGAAAAATAAATGTACCTTTGCTTTTCTCACCACTCTGTTTGGTATCTTTGGTTTGTACAGAAGTTTCTCCATGTTTTTGTGCTTAGATTTGTCTCATGTAAAAAAAAAAGCCTGAATTTGATGCAACTATGCAACACATTTTGTACACGTGTCATCCCTGAATGCCTAACCAAATGAATTGGGTTGTTTGAAGGTTTTAAGGTATAAATGTCTTTTTTCCTAGAAGCTGGTGGTTTGTTTGTTGATGTAAAAATATGTTTTCCTTCATTTTTCTTGTATAAAAATAAAATTGTAGTTGGTTAAAATCTGTGGATTCTCTTTAAAAACATCTTTAAGACAAATATTTGAATAAGAATTTCCGCTATGATTAGTAATTAGCCGCCCACTGAAGTGTTCTCGAGGTTTGGATGGAGATCATTTTACCTTAAACTTAGCACCCGAGTTTCTGCGTTTTATTTCCTCTTTCTTTAACTTAATAAGAACCGCACAGAAAACAATCTGAGAAGTTGCCTGTTTTTACATGCAGCAAACTAGTAGGAGGATGACAATTTAGTAATCATCTGCTCTCCACCCACAGGATAATAAATTTAAGCTTTCAGGAACTGGATTTCAACACCACCGTTAAAAGGACCAAAAATCACTTCTGAGTAGGAGTTTCTCTGAAAGTCTCAGGGGACGATAAAAGATGTAGAGAAAGCACCGTTTAGTCACTCTATCTCTGAGGAGAGGTAACTTAGACATTTCTCGATTTCCCATATTTAAGGAGAGGGAAAAGTGCAAGACTTGATGTAATGTCTGCAATCTTTCAAAACAAAAATCATAGAATTACTTTGGGGAAAAAAAGTCTAAAATAATGGAAGGGTTTTGGATCAGCCAGATCCTATTTCCTAAAAAACCAAAACGAAAAAATGCTGTCCAAAAACTATAATTCCCAGAAGCCAACTTTTCCCATTTATCATTGAAAAGCACCTAATGTCCTCTGCAAGATACCAAAAAGAGTTAATAGTTGGTAGTCTGGAGGATGATCATTATTATTATCACCATGGAGCATTCAGTTGTCTGGTGACAACGTTTAAAGGAAAAAAACATGTGAGCAATCATCATTTTAGGTTTAGGAGGTTTAGAAGTGTTCCAAACAATTCAGAGTTCATTGTTATTATTTAAAACAATCCAAAAGAAGACATTATTCTAAATTCATTGATCTCCTGTGGACCGTCAGTCTGTCCAGGTTGATTTATCCTTCATAAGGATAGGCTCCAGCATCCCCACGACCCAAAACAGCAATGAAAGAGGAGTAGACAATAGATGGAAAAATAAATAATTCTCCTTTAAGAAATACCACAAATCCCAGGATCAGCATCTTAAAAATTGTAATTTGCATGAAAAAAATATGTTGAGAGTTGCAGTAGAACAATGAAAAAAGACGATAAAAAGCAAGACAACAACCTTAAAAGGAAATTAACCATATAGACTAAACATAAAAATAGATTTTTGACATGAAATACAAGAAAAAAAACTATTGTGATTTGTTTAGGCTAAATAGTTTGAGTAAAGTTTACATGTTTAAACATGTAATGTTCCAAAATTATGAACAGTAATACATCTTGTCTATACTTTTCAGTTATATTGAGTATTTAAATAATGAATTTACATTTATTGATGTTTGCTATCTGTAGTATTTTTTTTTTCTTTTTGATTATTGTTATGAGAGAAGGAAAATAAAGACATTATTATGTAAAAAGGAAAGGAATTATATGCTTTCTTATTTCTGTTCCCCTTTCATTGTCACAAAAATAAGTTCATTTTGAGGGGAAAAAAATACATTATAATCAATAATTAATAAGTGAATACAATTGTAATAAAGTCGAGGAGCTAAATTAAAGATTAATGGTAGTATTCAGTAAAAATAGCAAAATAAGCCAGAACCTACTAGACGTTTGTTTCCATCTGGGATTGTTTACGACTTTATTATCATATCAATCACTGTGTATTGGAGGTTATTGGTTCTGCAGTCAGTCTTTCACACTTTAACTTTTATTTACTTGCTTGTTTTTCCATATGAACGACATTGGATGCTGTTTTCTTGATTCAACGGCTTGTAGTACCACCCTCATCTCCTACCAGGTTAACTGGGCTTATTTAGGTGGGAAACGCAGAGGATGGTTTGGTTTGGTCCGTTTTATTACTAGTTGTTTTGCTGGGAACATCTTCCGACTTTTGCCTCCAAACCAACCTAATCTGGATTCCTTGAAGAGATGAAATGTTGCGGGATGAAAGTGTGTTCTGTGAGAACAAACCAACATAGCTGTTGATATGGAACGGAGGTACAGACTGCAGTCTGAACCCTCCCCCTCAGAGACCTGCAGTCAAGGTTATTCTCTGGGTTTGTTTAGACAAACTCCAGCATCACACGCTCGTGAATTCCCAGTCACATCACCCTAATGCTTCTCATCTCTCTGGGAAAAAGAAAGAATCTGCCTTCAGTTTGAGATATTTGTTTGGAGAGCAGTGAATCAGACTCTTTTATTTGTCTGTCTCGTCCCGTTTGGAGGAGGCGATGCGAGGCACCGGAACATTCTCCTTCATGTTATCGTTGGTTTCACAGGCGTGTTTTTCATCACATCCCCGCTGAATTGTGAAGCTTTCTAATAGCTGCTCTTCTGCCGAATACAAATCGTGTCAGACCTCTCAAGGCTGAGGAGTTACACCATCCGTTTAATTAGAATCTGTTGCCATTCATACTATTTTAATCTCAAAAATAAATCAAATATAGTCAGAACTTAAATCCGACATAGTTTTAGCTCATTCTCCTGACAACATAAAGAGAAAATGTAACATTATGGATTATATCCCAAATATATTAACATTATTCATTACATTTTTTTAATGTAAATACTTAAAAAGTAAAAAGTTTTAGGTGGTCAGATGCTCATCAGCCAAATTGTAAGTGACTTCCTGGTTAAAGTGAAGTATAAAAACTAAAAACAAAACTTGAACAGTTCACGGCCCATAAGACTAAAACTTTCAACAGAATCCAACCTGGATCAATTAAATCCACAAAATGACAGAGTTGAAGTCCTACTTTGATCATCTTTTGGTCTGTTTTCCAGAACGTTCCACCGTTTTAAAAAATTAAATATAATAAAACAATAAAAACCATTGTTTTCCAGGGGGCTCTCTCGTGCCACACCCATTATAGGTAACATTGAGTTTCTTCCATGTATATCAGATCCGATTTTTAAAAAGTGGGGTGAAAGGGGTTTGAAAGTATTCCATCACTTGTTTTGTGGAGAAACATTGAAATCATTTTCAGAACTGCAAAAACAGTTCTCTCTTCCACCAAGCGACCTGTATAGATACCTTCAGATTAGAGACTATATAACAAAACACCTGGAATGGGACATGGTGAAGATGGAACCAAGCCATATTGAATCCTACTTTATTAATGTAATTGAAAATAAAATACCAGAAAACAAGTTAATATCCATACTATACCAGAAATTGATGATGAGTATGTCAGATAATACACAACATATTAAAACTCAATGGGAACTTGAAATGAACGTTATTTTAACAGACGAGATGTGGGACAGGGTGTGCACTGACTGCCACAAAAACATTGGAAGCCAAATCTGGAAGGAGTTTGACTGGAAAACAAAAATTAGATTTTTTAAAACCCCTTTAAAAACGCATATCTCTCAGAATGACTCCACAGATAAATGTTGGAGGGAATGTGGCATGGTTGGCGACCATACGCACATCTTTTGGGATTGCCCAAAAATAAGAACATACTGGGAGAACATAAAAAAGAAGATAGAGAAAATCATAAGGATAGATCTGCCTATGGACCCCTGTGTTATCATTCTTGATCTGTACAACAAAGAATTTCTCACTAATGAACAATGTTATATTCTACATGTCTTACTGATGGTTGCAAGAAAGATTATTACTTTAAACTGGCTTAAACCAAATCCACCAACAATAATTCAATGGATACAAAAACTGAAACAAGTTTATATGATGGAATACTTGACTGCCCAGTTACAACTAAAAATGGATGTCTTTTTGAAAAGATGGGCTGGAGTGACTACTATTTTTGAATAACATCTACTACATCCTAGGTATCAGCTCCCATCCTAATTCCCTTATTTTGACTGTTAATATTTCTGGTCTATATATAGATGTGTAAGTTAATGTGTATGGATGGATCTATGTATGTCTCCACATAGGAAAACTCCTAATTGTATATATAATTGTTTTATTTTATTTTTTCTCCCCTTCTTTCTTTATATATATATATTTGTAATATGCCCAATCTCAACGCATGTTTGTGTTTATTATGATTTTGTGAATTGCCTGTATTTTTTTTTCATATTAAGGCAATAAAGTTCCAAAAAAAAAAAAAAACCATTGTTTTCTAGGACATAGTTTCTGCAGAGCAGCGATAGCTCATTAGAAATTCACTTCTGAGTTGTGGATGAGACTGTTGGAGCGAAACGATACCGCCCCCTTTCCCCTCCCCATCACTAAGAGCTCACAGGGAGGAGCTTGTCGACATATTTTCTGTCACAAGTACGCTCTTTTTAAAACGGCATTTTTTCGTCTTCTCCTGATTTGGAACAATTTGAATAAAGAAAAACTCAGAAATTGAATTTTGAGCTTAATTTTCTTCAGAAAAAGGCCACAAGAACATGTCCAAAATAACAAAAACATAATTTTCATTAAAGTGCTGTGATCTGTGAAGTCGCTGACGCTGCTTTTTGTGTCCAGAGGTATGTATCTTGCTTCGGGTGTGAGAGTTCAAATCCCGGACGAGCCCCCAATTTATGTTACGCTTTTCGATCCCTAGACTCAAAAGCGACGTAACACCGATCTTAACTCTTACAGTTCAAAATATTCCTATTAAAGAAATCAGGTAGGCCCATCAATAACTGGTCCAATACTGATGGAAAAATAGATTTTATTTTGAAAATAAATGAAACAAAGTGTAACCGGCTTCAGTCAAAGGTCTTTTAGACTTTGGAGATTCACGCATGTGGACATGAATCACTGCATGTTTGTGAAGATGATCTGGTTCTTTTTGTGAAGCTGCTGTTTGAGTATGAAGTCTTGACTGGAGTTTGGGACTCTTGAGAGCGGATATGCTATCGGGGTCATCAGGTAGGCGCCAGCCCTCTATGTTTCATTGATGAGCAGACATCTCTAGGGAACTGAGTTCTGCCCCCACTGCTCCCCTGCTTCCTCAGCTTCATAACCTGCTGTTTTTTTATTAATGCTGACCGTTTAATGTCTTTCCTTCTTATTTACAACCAATTTATGCTTTTTTTTTGAAGGAATTTGGGAAAAAACCCTTTCAGCAGTCAAAAAAGTCAATAGAAATCTTAATCTAGGAACATATTATCATAATGTTTGACGTATTCCTTTAATTTTCCGTCATTGTTGTGGTACGGTGTACCTGGTACACAGAAGAAACCTGTGAACATTTAAATTACTGGCAGGAGTTCCTGCTTTAGTGTGGTAAAGAAAAGAACCAGCCTTTGACATCGTTTTCACCGGGATATGTGGAGATGAGAACTTAACGATTTTCTATTAGGCACACAAAAAAACATAGGAGTGCTTCTTTTTCTCTCCAGCGTCATGGGTCAAAGGAGAAGAGACGGGAGAGATTTAAAGGGAGATCTGTTGCTTATAGGTCATAATCAACAAATATGACCTCACTTTATAGTTTAAATAGAAATGAATTGTGGGATTAGATGATCCTCTGTCTTTATAGAAGCGAAAGAAGATAAAAAAAATGAGGTTCCACTGTTGTAATTTTTTCAAGTAAGAACTCTTCATTCTGAGCTTTGTTGTTGATCATTTGAACATGCAGACTAAAGACTAATAATTTATGGAATAACTCAAAGTATGTTGTTGTCTCTTAAACTCTTGATGACCACTGAGAGAAGAATAAGAATCATAATCTTAGAGTGATCCTCCCAGATCTGACATCTCAATCTCCTGAGATGGTCTTGAAGAATGTAGATATTTGATTTCAGACTTCTGGGGCTTGTGTCCATTGTTCCTTTGTCTGTTCCTACTATTTATCATCAGAACATCACTGTCAGGTTTAAAAATAAATCCTGTCTTTATAAAGCTTTATACATTCGGAGTGAAGAAAAATAAACCTGCCTGTTGTTTCCTCACAAGATACATAAGGGTTAAGTCTGCTGGTCTGGACCGAGTCCTGAACCTTGCATTAGCCTTGTATTCAAACTACTGTCAAGTGACATTTCTGTTTCAAACCAAAGCTTGTTAACCAAACCACGTGACTAAAGACCTCTTTTGTCATTGGCCAAGAATTACGAGGGCGGGGCAAAGCAACGAGAGCAAAACAGTTTGCAATCCTTATCAGGAGAGTTCATAGATTCAAACTTTATATTTCGCTGATCAGTTTTGAACGCCTGTATCAGCTTCAGGTGCAACACTTTGGTGGTTACTGAGGGGATAGTGGTGAAGAAGTCTTTATGACATCATAAAACCAGCGTGAGAATCATTGTGTATCACGTTAAAAGTAGTTTTAATGCGCCTGCTTTCATTTGACCTAATTTCAATGAGTTTCTGTGTCTCATCGTCGTTCCGCTACTTTGTTTACATCCCGTAAAACGTGGCTACAATGGCCGTTTTGGTCCAGTTGTTCCACTCCGAGTGCGAAGTGTATTCAGAAAAGATAGACCAGAAAGCAGTTCTTGGTCCGCCTGGTTGAATTTTGACTGAAAATTTGTTCTGGATTATGAGGAGAAATGAACTCTGGTTCACAATAAGCAAAGCAGATGTGTCCAGTCTGAATACACCCTAATGTAGACTTTACTTAGTATTCTTTTTCAAGACTTGACATTTGATTTGGATTTGTCACCAAAGACTTTGGTGATTTTTGTGCATCTCTGTCATTCCCTTAAGAATATATGATATTAGTTTTGTGTTTATGTGGCCACTGAATTCAACCCCCTCCCCTCAGGAAGCGTGTGCTACCTTAAGCTTTAATCACAACTGCCCTTGCGGCCGTATTCGCGGTGTCTGCAGGTGAAAAATGGGCAGATCTCTACAGGTCAACCACATTAAATATCCAAGTGGAAGACCACTCGATAAGCCCGTAGAGGGATAGTGTTTACACTCATTTTGTTGTGCTGATTTTCTTTTTTTTTTTTATAAACCACTACAAACCCTGTGAACTGGGCAAGGAGCTCACTAGTGCTTTTCACATCATAAGTGTGCACTCCGTGTTTGCAGCCTGACTTTTAGAAATCAGAGGTGCCAAAATATCGATATTGCAATCTTTAGTCCTGTGATTGATTCTCTAGGGGTTCTCACCAAGTATCGATCTTTAATTTTTGTTAAAGAGGCTGTAAAGCGTTATATTCATCATCCTATGGCGAGGCGTTCCTTCAGAGGTAGATAGGGGGCGCGGTGCAGGACTGGGTGTCACGAGCACCAATGTGCCTGGCAGCTACTTGAATTATTTCTGTTTTTACAACAGTTTGGCACTAAGCAGTGGCACTGCTGTTCATATTTACTGTTGTTTACACTGAATTTTACAAATAATTCAAATTCAATTAATGCTTGTAATACTGATTTCAGCAATGCTGCACAAAAGTGTCCATTATTTGTTGCACAAAATTAGACACAAGTTGTTTATTATGATTGTTAAAAAATAAATTAGGATATATATTCCTAAATAATGTGTTCTTCTATAAATTGTGAGTTATTAGAAATGATTTTTACCAATTATCGCGGTATTGTAAGCCATGTATCGTCTATCGTATCGTGAGGTGCCCAGTGATTCCAAGCCCTCCTGGCAGGATCGGTAGAGCTAAAGAAACCATCTTCAGAGCTGAAGCTCTCCCCGTGATGGCGACCTAACCTTTACAACGCAGTCCTTCCCTCCAATGCACCGAGAGTGGTTTGCTAAGTGACGGATGGAAGCGAGCCAAAGAGGTTTTTCTGCTGCTTTGGAGCCGGACGCCGGTGAAAACACCGCCAGAGCAGGAGCAGAATTGATGCACGGCTCGTTACGTGGCTGGAGAAGCTGCCAGGGCTCTCCTTCTGCCATCAGTGCAGCCTTACCACACTTTTTCTTTCTAAAATAAGTACTCGGAGGGAAACAGAAACCCTGTTTGAATGAAGTGACTTAGACATCAGTGAGAGGGTGCTCGTAAACTCTTCACAAAGCGCTCTGACTGCATCGTGTCATGCATAAATGCATAAAGCGCTAAATGGCACATTGATGACTCTGACAAAGTTCAGTAAAAGCCAGTGCTGCTAGCTTATAGTTTCACTTTAAAAAGTTGTGATAAAGCCAAAAGTTTACCCTGTGAACCACACAAATACACGCAGGGGATCACCTGGGAAAATCTCCTTATTTCTGCAGACAAATCCCGCTTTTGAACCTGGAGCTGGCATCCAGGCTTTCCGTGTCTTCAGGCTATGCTTTGAGGATGTCTTCAGCGCTTGAATGTTACATAAAAACATCAGAAAAATCCATCATCTGTCCTGATGTTAATGCTTAAGCTCCAAATGGATTCGCAGAGTCACCAGAATGCCTATAAGACAAACATCCATAATTTGAGGTGATGTTCCCTCTCTTCCTCCGAACTTCACCGCCGACCGTGTTTAGTATTGCTGAGTGTTTTCACGACGCTTGCAGTGATGCTTTTGAAGTTAGCTTCCTTCACGTATTTTAGGATGCAGAGCAACATGACCGAAAGAATCTGAGTTCTTCAAAAGGAACGTCTGACATGTCCTGAAGCCATCAGAATGCCTACATGTTTGGTTTTTCAAATTTTAAACATTTTCTTTTGGCTCTTTCCAGTTAATGACAGCTGGCGTTCATGTCGGTTGAAAGCTTGAAACCCTGAAGATTTACGTGCATCTCTGAGAATACAGCAGTTTTTCTTAAAATTCTCTTGATTCATCTTCAGATTCAATCGAATCCCATTCACAGTTTTAAGTTTTGTTCACTCTGCCTTCAATAACACGTTCAAGCGTCCATTTCTAATGAAAAGTCGATTAAAAATTTTAGGTTTTTGTGTTCAAAGCCGCACATTCATGCGTCGCTATGCAAGTTTTCCAGGCTCTACGTGCAATACGTGTGGCCATTCTATTCACGGCCGTTTGAAATTTGATCATGCAAACCCTACAGCAAGATTTGCCCCGCTACGACATTTTGCACCAAGCCTCTTTCAACTGCAGGTGGCAAACATACACTAGTAAACAGTAGAAAAAGAAGAAGCCCCTCCCTGCTTGTCTAGTGTGAACACCATTGACTGAATGCAAGTTCTCGAAGTGAGGGATAATGTCCAAGGAACTGAGCATTATCAGAGATGAATGCACGACATAAAACCCTGATGCGCTCAGTAATAATACATTTAATTTATATACCACTTACATAACGCTTTTAAAAGATGCTAAACTTTTAGAAGATACTTAATTTCTGATAATACACACTTCCAAAAACATTATCATGCTTATACCATTGTCATTTACAAATGAAATAAATATTCAATCAATTTTATTACTTAATTGTTTTTTTTTTTCTCGGTTTAAAAACTTTTTTTTTAAAGCTGACCATTTGATACATGGTGCAATGCATTGACCTTGAGTGTAGCGTTAAAGGATTGTGATATACTGTATATGTTTACCATCATGATAGATTAACTACAGTTTCAGTTCAGAAAGAAAATTTCACTTCCTTCCACTTGTTTTTGTCCAGATGAAAGAAAAGTTTATTTCAAAGAACAGTGATATAAAACATTTGGGCTATGTGACAGAAACTACTTTTTTTTAGGTGTACTTTATCGCCGTCCGTTATGACTTTCTTATCCACACCCAACAACCCAATCAGAATAAAGTATTTACCTGGACCATGGTGTAACAAGCATTACATGCCTGGTGTGTATGTATCTTAAGGGTTACTGGAGCCTATCCCAGTTATTGTTAGTTGAAAGGTGGAGTACACCCTAAACAGGTCTTAAGTACTCCCACAAACACTCACATGAAAACCTAGAAGCAATTTAGAGTCACCGATGAACCGAGAAAACCCACAGATTTGGACCATGTCGCTGTGAGGTAAGAGCGCTAATCACAGCCCGCCTTTTTCAATTCACTTTTCTTTACATAATTTTTTACGTCTTTCAACAGCACATTTATTAAAGTTGACGTTTAGGCACAAGAGAGCTCGTACCTGCAGAAAGATTTGATCGCCGTCACCTTTGTGCACCGCCGAGCGTTTCTGAAAGGACTGATTGATTTGCAGGCCAGAAGGATGTGTCACCTTGTTTTACCCACAATCTGTCAAGTGAAGTCAGGCCTACAGACACACTCACACAGACGCACAGACACTGCACTTCTTAAAACCACAGTGAAACGAATCCACTTTTAGATCCCAGCTTTCTTTTAAATAGTAAAAGTTAGTTTAGCACACGTGTCAAAGTCAAGGCCTCCAGATCATTTTATTTTATTGTTATTAATGGCACAATGTTATCTTTTGCTCATTTCTAACTTGTATAATTTTGACAAAATATATTTTTATGGAGAGTAAAATATTAAAAGTTATTTACGGTTTAAAGCCCTTCCGCTCTCCTTGGGGTCCAGATGGCTCCAACCACATTTTGTTATGCGATTTCTTCCATGACAAATGTGGACGAAGGGGGACAGGATTTTATGTCTGCCATGGACATTAGTGAAACTCCGAAATCAGTGAAAAAAAAAAGTTCAGCGCACTGTCCTGTGGTGTCCAGATGACCCCACTTTTAATGTAAACAAGCTAAGGAGAACGGAAGGGTTACGTTGATTTATTCTGGAATAATATTCCTGCCTTTTTATTATTCATAATTATGTTAAAAAGTTACGGTTTTAAAGTTTTAAAAATTGTTCTGCTAGCTTTTTGGGCTATTTTGGCATTTACTTTTTAGGCTTTTTTGAAGTTAAGCAAATATTTCAGCTACATGCTAGCTGTTACGGCTAATTTAGGCTTTTTTTTGTTTGTTTTTTAGGCTATTTTGAAGTTTAGCTGTTTTTCTATTTACATGCAAGCTGTTTTGGCTAACCTGTTATTAGGCTAATTTGGCACTCAACTAATATTTTAGCTGGATATCAGCTTCAACATTTTTAGCTATTAATTTCAACATCTTCATATATCAGCACTAGCATCTTCAGCAGCCAGATTCAGCTTACATCATTCACACTAACATTATCACTGCTAATGCTATATATCTAATTCATAATTATTTTAAAAAGTTACAGTTTTAAAGTTGTCATAATTAGCATTCTGCTAGCTTGTTGGATTATTCTGGCATTTACTAAAATTTCTAAGCTATTTTGGAGTTTAGCTAATATTTCAGCAACATGGTAGCTGTTTTGGCTAATTTTGGCTATTTTGAAGTAAAGCTATTTTTGCAGCTACATGCTTTTTTGGCTAACCTACGTTTTTTTATGTTTGTTTTATTGTTTTTAGTTTTTTTAGGGTATTTGGCACATGGTTAATATTTTTAGCTGGTTATCAGCTTTAGCATTCTGAGCTATCAGCTTCAGCCTTTTCAGCTATCAAATTCAGCATTTTAGTTCTCAATTTCAGCATCTTCAGCTTTCAGCACAAGCATTTTCTGTGACCAAATTCAGCTTACAGCATTCACACCAGCATCATCACAGATAATGCTACAATCTAATTCATAATAATGTTAAAAAGTTACGGTTTTAAAGTTTTAAAATTTAGCTTTAGAGTGTTCAATAACTGATTATCCTGTTTGGCCCTCGACCTAAGGTGTGTTTTGGATTTAGCCCTCCTGTGTGATTGAGTTTGACACCCCTGGTTTAGCAGATTAAGGGTTTTAGGGATTTTAACCCTTTAACTCTGGAGCTCCAGGTTTATATTCTTTATTTTCTTCACTTTTCAACCGTTAACATGATCAAAGTAATTCCAGTAGAGTTTGAAGGAGAAAAGGGTTAAAAAAGAAATACAGTGGGTTTTTTTTGTGTGTGTTTTTTAGAGTTTCTTTCCCTTCATAATTTCACAGCCTGTCTGATATGAAGGTAAAAACTCAAACCATTCACTAAGAAGTGGACTGAGTGAGAGTGACTTCACTTAGAGAAAATAGTTCAGTTCCAGCTACAACCAAATATTACGTATTTTTGTGAAGGCCGCCATATTAAAACCAGATGACATCAGTGAGGCCCAAAATCTGTCACATCCAAACTACTGTTAAAGGATTAAAGCAAATATAGCATAGGTAGGGGATTGGTTTTTTAATGTCTGCTTTTGAGCAAAGACTAAAAATAAATAAATAAAAGGGAAAAATTATGAAAAAACAACTACATAACAATCAGCTGGGTTTTCTTCTGTAGTATTTTGCAAAGAGCCACATGTTTTTTATGAATGTTCCTTCTAAAAAGTGATGGTGCACTATCAAAGGGAACAGCAGCAGATTGACATGCAAATAAAGTCAAGAGCCTTTGTGGAAAAAGGGTCAAAGACTCTTCAGGCCAGGATCAGAGAGTCTCTGAAGCTGATGAAAAATGCATGAACGCCAAACATCCAGGGTTAAATCTGAGAGGGATCAATGAAGATGGAAGGTTCTGGAAATGGATCATTTTCGAATCAATCCAGATCCGAATCAGCCTCTGATAGAGCAACGCTTGAGTGAAGACAGCAACAGTAAATCAGTAAAGTCAAAGTTCAAGGCTTCCAGTCTTTGAGGGAAGATGGATTTGATTTTAAAGCGACAAACTCAATCCTGGTTGTGCATTGAATAATAATAAAAGTGAAAGGGTTCCAGCATGAATTCTAAATTTAATCTCAAAGATGCTGATTATTTTTCTCCAAGGTGACCCGAATCTTCCTCCGCATAGCAGTGAAAGAGAAAATCATAATGTAAAAAATCAGCTTTGTTCGTCCCGAGTCGATGCGCGTGGGATGGAGATCTGACTCCAGTCCAAGACTCGAACTCAAATCTGAGTTCTGCAGTGAAACTGAATGGACTCAAAGGAGGATTCGCGCCTCTTTAGGTCCCAGCAGAACCTGCAAATCTGCTGCACCAAAGTATCAGTTTTGAGTTAGTCACCCGACACCTAAATGAAAGTGATTTTTTTTCATTGTCCACCCCCTTCTAAGCCATTAGAGGTTTTCCAGACAACTTTCCATGGCAGCAGCACAAAGTAAACAGGTTTGCTTCTAATGAAAGCCTTTTAAAGGAGTATTGATTTTTTTTTTCTTTCCAGTATGCATGTCTGGCACTTCTGACATATATTAGTACAAGTATGCAGATGAATGAAGATGTAATGGAAGGGGTGAACATCTCGACCCCATTAGCTTTTCTTCTATTTAACAGCTTTTTTCCCATCCATGACCACAAACGACGCGGTGACATCAAAGCGGTTATCATACGCTTTATTGAGCGACCCAACCAGGCGCGTCTGGAGCCGTGCCAGAGGCGTGTTTGATCACACGTCCCGGCCCCAGGTTCGCCGCTCCACCTGCCCGCTCCGCTCCGCGTACATCAGTCATCTAGATATCTGCAGTGTAATCACTTGTGCTGAAAGCCTCTCTTATATTCCTCAGAGTGAAGCTGAGATGCAAGTCAGCATTTTTCACTTTGTGTGACCGGAGCTGGAGGCTGTCATTACACTAATGCAGCACTCCGATCCAACAAAAGACCAGTCACCGGGGAGGAAGGAGGAAAAAACTCCTCCAGACTGCAGACAATACAGATGTAACGATAATGGACTGCCCTACACTACAATTAAAATCTGCAATTACTCATCATTATGCATCTCAGGCAGCAGTGTTTTTCATCTACAAGGAGGCCTATCATGAACTATCTTCAAAGAGCGGTTAATTAATGATAACCGAGGAAGGAACTTTCAGATTTTACCCTCTTACAGTTTTTGGTCATTCTCAAAAAAGAAAATGTAACAATTAATGTATAACAGTTTAAATATCTATGAATCTGTTGGAAAATAAAAGTCTGAATAAACCCTCAGTAACCCTAGTTTTTTTTTTTATCTGGCAGCATCACTCCTTTTGCAAAACAGTCAAAATAGTTCAAACTGAAATTTTAATGCTTTAAAAATCATTAAAAATAGAAGAATGTTTGCACAAAAAAAATTTGATTTTATTATTAAAAATCCAACTCGAAATTTAAGGAATGCTACACAGCAACGTCACATACACAGCTTTGAGAATCAGTGAGCAAAACTGTTTAAAAGCCAAGTACAACTTGTCAGTTCCCAGTGAAAAAAAGAAAAAAAAATCTTTGAAATAAAAGAAACCTGCCTTTGAAAACTGATGAAAATAAATAAGTGAAACCAGACTGTTTTTATTAAAATTAAGAAGTTTTTTTTAGAAGTGTCTACCTATTTAGTCTGAACTACAAGATCATGGGAATTTAATATAGATATTAGATTAGTTTTATGAATAAATACAATAAACATCAACATAGACCATTCCTTTAGAAGTTAAATATTATAACTTAAACTCAAACATTTTTGTATGACTCGCTTTGTCCTATTTAAGAATTGAGCTAACAAGGAGAACTCAGAAGTTCCATCCATCCTTCTTTAGTGGGGCAGCAGTCTTAAAAAAAAAAAAAAGATGCCCAGATTTCCCTCTCCCGGCCACTTCCTCCAGCTCCTCTGGGGGGACCCCGAGGCGTTCCCTCGCCACTGAGAGACGTAGTCTCTCTAGTGTGTCTTCCCCGGGGCCTCCGCCCGATGGGGCATGCCCAAAACGTTCCTCAGGGAGGCGTCCTGGAGGCATCTGGACCAGATGCCCGAGCCATCTCAACTGGCTCCTCTCGATGTGGAGGAACGGCAGCTCTACTCCGAATTCTCTGCGGGTGATGTAGCTTCTCACCCTATGAGAGAGCGACCAGCCACCCTCCAGAGAGGAAGCTCATTTCATTCACTTGTAGCTGGGACCTCGTCCAGAGTTGATCGGAACAAAGATCCACTGATAAAGTTACGGAATGATAATTGATCATTTATTGTCAGACCTGACTGGACTGAATCGTAGGATTGCACACAAGCAACTGTTTTGCATCCAAAATGATTCTCATGAGTGTTTCCACAGTCTCCTTTTTTATTAGTTGCTGGCAACTTTCCCCCAAAACTGCCTCACATTTTATTTACTTTATCATTTCAGTATCAAAATGTATTTCTGTGAATCTGAGACCAGGTTTGTAACACGTGCCGTATCATAGCAACAACACAGAGGTAACCTGCAGCATCAGGGCGAAGAAATTAAAAATTTAAAGCAGTTTTGAGAACTTCACAAAGGTTGTTTACAGTTTATCAGATGATGTTACACTCCTGTGACTACTTATAGCCAAGAGACACATTTAAAAAAAGCTATTTGCAAAGAAGCTTTTAAACATTTCCTATCGATCCTAAAGCTGAAAGGCATTAGGAAAAAAACAATACAGTCAAATTTTGGGATATTTCATAAGACAATACTGGTTATCTATTTCAAATGCTGCCAAACTTTAATAAGCAAATTTTTAGTTCAGCATCTTACTTAGTGTTCCATTTAAACCTCCGACCACTAGTTGGCAGCACACCACACTGAAAACAGCATCAAGATCGTGTGGTAGATGGTTTCACTGTCTTGTACATAAAGCCCAAAACTGATTTAAAATTTCCAAAGCAATGTGTCAATGCGAGAATTTTCACACATCCATGCGCTTGTTGGAAGTGTTCGCTTAAACACGCGTGTTGCCGAGGGCGGTGTGAACATAGCATTAAGTTTATGATCGTTGTAGCACAACTCAGAAAGTTGGAACTTATTGATTGTTTCTGTGGTTGTTTAATCCATTAACCATTAGCTGCTACATTAAGTACATATAAGCAGTGTTGGAAATACATTGCACTTTGTTAGTCATACTTAAAGAACCTTGACGGCTTAAAACACATTTGCTTTGTGAGTCAGAACATTCGCTGTGTTTCGCTTGTAAGTGAGAAAAATAGAAGCTCTGATTATTAAATAGAATATATTTTATACAGTTTGATTCATTTTGAGGAGAAATAGCTCTACTCTTTTTAAGAATTGTGATACATTGTTTATGTTACAGTCCTGGGTACATTAGGATTTATCATATCATAGAGTGTATTATGATACATATCGTGATATGTATCGTATTGCCAGACTAGCCCCCACACCGCCTTAGCTTTAATATAATTGAAATGAAAAAAATTACTTTTTTTTTTTATTTTAACACATCAGGAGACAGTTGATGTGATAGTTCATTTTAATAAAGAGAATAGACTAAAGTTTAGCCACAAAATTGTATTTTTGCTTCCTACCGTGACTCTTAAACTGTTCACACATTTAACATATTTCCAGCATATTCTGAAGCACATAAAAGCAGCCTTGGCCTGACATGTAAGACTTTACAATAGTAAAGTGTTTACCTAATTAACATTAATCAACTGATTCTTTCACGGAGAAAACCGGCTAACTGCCACCTTCCCCCGTGTCATCTGCATTTGATACCGTAAATGGTCGAATGCTTACGTTTGGTCAAAGAACATATTATTTAAGTGTCGACAGCGACGTCTCTGGTGTTAAAGTGTTAAAAAGTAAACCGAGTTCGGACTTAGCTAGCTTAGCTCTTAGCTTATTTTAGCTTTGCTTATATTTGCTTATTTTATCTTAGTTTAGCCACTTGGCTAGTTGATAAAAAAGTTTGTCCAACCCTGTTTCTAGAAACTTTTAAAGTCATTTTTAAAAACTTTAAATAAAAATATAAGATTTTTAAATTATTAAAATGTAAACCTAAACAAAAAGATATTTGACATTACCGAGATGGAACTCTCTTAAAATCATATATTTGGTAAATTAGCAAAAAGGTTACATAATAAAGATGAAGTGAGCAAATAAAAGTGACTAAATGTCTGAAAGCAGATCAATCATCTACACCTTGTTGTTCCATTAAGGCAGAATGTGACTTGCAAAAGTGCTTAAGTTTTTTTTTAATGCGTCATTTTCATCGTCGTCTTTTCTTCACGGTCATCAGAAATCTCAGTCACCACCGGACAGTAACTGAAAGGTTAAAAGTAGAAAATAAAATGAATACTTCAAAACTTTAATTGCAAAATATTCAAAGTAAAGGTGGCTTGAAAGAGAGGCACCACATTCAACCGCTCAAAATCCTCAATCGCAAATCTTCCATTAAAACAAATCGATCAAGGTTATTTAACAATGAAAATAAATCACATTTTTACAGTTTATCTTTGGACCAGCTCTCTATGGATCATAAAATGAGGCACAAAACATTTACATTCTTTTCCACATTTACCCTCTAAAAAAAACATGACTGTTTGTTTGCTGCAGTACATTTTGAAAGCTCACTGCTCACTTCGCTTCAACCTTTCTGTCAAATACAGACAGCCGCTGTCCGAACCCTTCTTCCTCCTCTCTGCTTAAAGTTAGGCGAGGGCCACGTGAGAGTAGACTGAAGCGTGATGTTTTCTCCTCTCCTGCATGCAGAGAGCCCAGCCTAAGCAGAATGAGGAAGCCGATAACATCACCACCACCACAGTATTTAGAAGGAGAAGAGGAGGTTATCACACTGAGCCGGTGAAGTTTTTTCATCATAAAGTGCTCATCAAAGTGCCCCTTAAAAATATGCAGCCACAGCAGCTCATTTAAAAATAAAAATAAACTTTCTTAAGGAACTTTTTCAGTGGAATTCACCACAGTACATTAGAATCGATGGAAAATGATCATCTGCAGTGAAATAAGAATTGGTGAAAGCTGTCATAACATTAGGAGTGTCCATGCTGAGAGCAAATATACTAGTATGATTAATTATTTTAGGTATAATCCAATGTCATAAACGGCTAACAGCACTGCATGGGTTGGATGTATTGTTCATTATATGATAGAGAAATATCTGGATTTGCTTTTGAAGCGAGTATAAAAAAGCAAAAGTCAAGCTTCAATGAAATAAGATTTGCGCTTATTATTTGAACCTAAAATTTGCAGATGATGATGTCATTTATTTATATGGAGGTTTCTGACTCCAGTTTACTACAGAAGTTCCCCCATTGACTGTATATGAGAACTGGACCGATCAAGAGTGACATCATCCGTAGAGAATCTCTCCACTGAAATGAAGTACCATTTTTCCGGGATTCGGACATGTTAGAGTTTGATGTTATTAATAAGCAGTGATTGGTCAGTCGGAGTTAACGTTCTATGGCGACCACTTTCAACAATCAGGAGTGAGCTTGTTGGAAGGCCACACCCCCACCACTTGAAAGCAGGCTCCAGAGAATTCATCAAACATTTTGACTTTTAATGAGGATTCTGACTGACCAATAAATAACTTTAACTAGAAAAATATAAATAAAAATTTTGATTATTAAGAATGGTTATTCTGACAAATATAATGACTGATTAATACAATAGCTGTTTATTTTTCTATAGAAGTCTATGGTTGTATTCACACTAGAAAAATGATTTGTTCCAGGTCGAGTCCTGAACGCTGCGTTTGGTCTGTATTCACCAGAGATTTTTGTTCCAGACTAAACCTTATAAGCAAAACCACATGACTAAAGATCTTTTCATTCATTGGCCAGCAGTTACAGGGGCGGGTTAAAAACCAAAAGAGAAAGATGGAGCAGAACTGTGGTTTGCCAGGATTGTTCACTTGTTCAAACTTTTTATTTTGCTGATCAATTTTCTATGAAGGCAAGGTTTTACATTTTACTGCTGCTTTGATGCGGTGGAAGCACAGGCGGTGCTGCGAACGCTACAGCTACGAGCTATGCTAATGAATGTTTATGACATATAAATTGTCATTAAAATAGTGTGAGAATCGATTTGGATCACGTAAAAAGTTAATGAGCCTGTATTCATCCGACCACATTTTAATGAGCTGCTGTTGTCCACGTTTGTCCGCCATTGACCGGTTACGGTGTCCATTTTTGGTTCAGTTATTTCACTCTTGGACCGCTTTGTATTCAGACTGAGGAATCGAAGATTAGTCCGATTGGAAATGCAGTTTCTGGTCCTGGACCAGTTCACTTATGCGTATTCAGACTGAAACTTTGTTGTGGATCATCAGGAGAAACAAACTCTAGTTCACTTTAAGCAAATCAAATGTGTCTGGTCTGAGTGCACGCTGTGGGATTTTGGCCTCTTAGAACCATCTAGTTCTTCCTGTTTGGAAGGTGAGGAAGGAGGGGTCACTCAGTCCAGTTCCCATTTACAGTCAATGATTTAAAAAAGCGAAACAAAAAGTCGTTTTTTTTTAAGGTACAATAAAAATAGATTTATCTCAAATTTGCTGATGATGATGTCATTTATATGCAGGTTTTCTATAAGGACCAGCTGCAGTTTACCATGGAGTGCAGAGGTTCACCGCTAATCTCTTAAGTGGTGGTTTCATGCTGAGTGTTCAGGTCGGGTTACTTTGTCCTCCATCAGACTTTAAAGTGATGCTTTTTGTGCACAAACATAATCTAATTTGGCCATCCATCCATTCAAAAATGAATAAAAACTGATTGTTTATTTTCCTTCAACTGAATATTTGGAGAAAGTTTGGTCAAAGTGGAATTACGTCCAGACTTTTTCTGATAAATCCTGAGCCAAATGTGTGAGTGTAAGCACTACCAGACTCAGACAGGTTGCTACAACTGTGAAAACAGCTGACATTTCAATAAGATCTCAGAAAGAGGAAAAATGCTCCACCTGACCCTCAAGCGTTTGAAATACTTCCCTTTGAGGGGTCAGAATAAAGAGATAATGTAGTCTGTAGATGTGCTGAATTGTGACTAGAAAATCAATGCTTTCTTAGTTAATCATTGATGGCTCTTGAATCTTAGATTGCTACACTAAAAAAAAAAAGCAGTAAATAAACAATCTGATGGAGTGGAGGTCCACGTGCTGGCAGCAGCATGACCACAGATATGGTTAAATACACGTTTTATTCACAAGTTTAAAAACAGCAAACATTTAAAACAGTACCTCGGATGTTATTTTAGCAAAGCTGCGGGCCTCGCTGCGCCTGCTCTTGGGGCCTGAAGGCTCTGAAGGCAGATCTGCGCATCTGCTTCAGTCTGATTAATGCGCGCTATCAGGCAGATGTGAGGAAAAGCTCAGCACGAAAGCAGGACAATGAGAAATCCCCTGCTGCTGTCCTCCTGTGGAACTCGCTGAAGTGGACGGAGGGTTTTGATGAAGCACAATGTCACTGATTGTCACAGCAGAGAGAGAGGCGCCCCTGAGGGGCGCAGCTCCGGAGCGGCTATGTGTTGCGCGTCTCCGCCGGGAAAATGTCCTCGTAGGCGGGCGGCAGCTCGCTGGGGATCTGGATGGAGAAGGGGAAGCTGTGGTTGAGCTCCGGGTCCGAGGGCGAGTATCCCGGCAGCTCGATGGACGGGTGTCCTCCGCGCCGCGCCTCTGCGCCCGTCTCATCCAGCACCGTGAACACCCCCAGGTTGATGTAAGACACCGGCTGGTGCGCGGGGCAGTCCCGCTCCTCACTGAAGAGAATTGCCCCGGCGCTCTGCCGCTGACACCGCCTGCTCCGGGAGAACTGCGCCGCCTTGTAGCGCTTGATGATGGCCAGGTGGATGAGCCCCAGCAGGCACTCCAAAGTGCTGAGGACCGTGGAGATGACCAGACTCCGCTGGTACTCCCTCAGCTGCTCGCAGACCGGGTTCACAATCATCACAGAGTGAAAGCAATAGTGGGAGAATTTCCTCTCCACCAGGGAAGCCGTGTCTCCATCCACGACCGCGCCGGAGAAGGCGGTGAGGACCCCCAACAAGAAGACCACAACCCCCAGGAGGAAGAAATTCCTGCAGCCGGGCTTCTCCGCGCAGCAGAGCAGCGCGCTGCCCAGCAGCACCTGTCCAATTCCCACAAGTAACCCAGAGTAAAAAGCCCCCGCCGTGGCGCCGAGGTGGAAATGCGCCTTGACCGTGGATCCCAGCGAGACGCATCTTAATCCTACGACAACTTCGCTCAGGGCGCACACGAAGAGGAGGGTGCTGGAGAAGACGGCGCACAGTCCTTTCCCACTCAACTTCATTATAATCCACCTCTGCCGCTCTCCATCCCGCTCCCCCCTTCTTCATCCTCCCTCATGCTCCTCTCGGTCTCCTCTGGAAACGCGCTCACACCGAGACCCGCTCCGCCGGTGACTCCCCCGGCTCTGCGCGCTCCTCGCCGCAGCTGCGTCTCTCTCGCATCCCCGGCGCTCCAGGGGGATCTATTAATAATTAATGATGGGAATGCGCTCCTGTCGGCAGTTATCGATCATCCACGGCCGCGGATCCCAGTATTCCACATCGCGGGGAGCCCGTCAGACAGCCGAAAGTGAAGTTTCCTCCAGTTCTGCGGAGTCAGAGCTGAAGGAGGCGGCGGTTCCAGGCGGAGACGTGAGCTGTCCAATGGCCCACGGACCCCCGAGAACTCCTACAAGCTCTGAGCAGGAGAACGAGGAGGTGTTGAACACAAGTTTGACTTATGTGTGTGAATGTGGAGGGGGAGGGCACTGCAACAATGGCCAGCAGGAACACAAATCATTAGAAGTGAACAATGTCCTTGGAGCAATCATCCATCAACAGATGTTCCATTAGGATTTATTATTTTCTATGAATTTTCAGCCTTTTCACAACTTTCAAATATTATATTTTTTCATTTATGAGTTATGGGAAAGACTAAAAAGATAATATACAACAAAATAATATGTTTGATGTCAAATGTTTGTTAAAAAAATTGAAATTTATGTTGTGTTTTGTTAAATTAAATTAATGAAATTAAGAATAATTCCTCTATTCAAATTGCTGTGAATCAGGATGAGACAAAAACACAGTTCGAAAATACACAGCTACATATTTTTTGGAATGTTTAATGCTCATTCCACCGTTCTTTTTTACATCTTTAAAGCAAAAAGCAAAGACTTTTCCCTGGTAAAAACGGGATCTGCTGGACTGTGGAGGTGGGGAGCTGTCCGTGGTGCTGAAACATCCAGTTCTTGCCTTCCAGCAGTTTTTGTCCAAACGACAGGATGAAAATGACGCTACAATAATAGTTTCTGTTAGATTATTCCAAAGATATTCGATGATAATTTGTTAAATCCCCTGCAGTTTCAAAACTCAGTTGCTATACAGGAAATATTGTTATTTCTACAAACTTTTTTAATCACTTATAATAAAACACACAGCTAAGGTTGCCTTAAATGCTTATTAATGATGATTTACTTAGGACTATAGTTCACTCCAGATAATTCTAACATAGTCAGATTGTCTTAACTATGTTAAAACAACCAATATAAGCGACCAAGTGATCACATCAAAAGGCTTAAGGAGTTCTAATTTGGGAAGAAAAATGGATTTCTAATGCAAACGTTGGCTTTATTTTTTAAAAATTTCACAATCAGTGTTATTCCGTTTTATTTAATAAGTTTTATTCAGCTTTTACCAAATTTTTGACGCAAATTTACGTAAACCTTACTTGCATTAAAAATTTTATTTTTGTGTTTTTGTCTTTGGCGCGGGATCTTCTGCTGTCTCTCCATGGAAGGGGGGGGGGGTGTGAAAATCTCCTCCGGATCACTTTTGCTCTTTTTTTCCTCTCCATAGTTCCTCTCTGCCTAGAGAAAAATAAAATAATCATATTTTTTTCAAGTAAGGTTTACTAAATTAGCATTTATTTAATTCAGATTAGTTAAGTTTATACATTTATGACTTGTGTGCACCTCAACAATAAACTATGTAAACGGTTTTTACATCCATACTGACTTGAAGAGGTCTTGTTTGCTTTATGCTTCCTCCAGAATACACCAATTTCAAATACTAAGCAAAACTTTGGTTAAAAAGTCTGATCCTGTATTAGTTTAAAGCAAATATTGTCTTATGCTGTCCAGAGCTGCACTGGAAGATCTGGTCTGGCACAAGGGGTCTTTTATTTTGAAAGGAAATCAAACGAGCTTCTGCCAAACATAAAAAATAATTTCAAATTTTGAGAAAATGCTAGTTTCTTTTTATATTTCTGTTTTTATTCATGCCACAAAAGAAGCAAAATTAACACTTGTTATATAAAAAGACATTGTAATGAATGCACAGTAGTATCAAAATAAGACTTTGCAGCTCCTGAGTTTTGATCAGTAGAAAACTAGCCTAAACGGCTCTTTTATGCTTAAAGGTTGCAGACTCCTGCAGTAGAGACTGAGGCTATGATCATTTAAATTGATTTCAAGCTTAGTTTTAGGAGACAGAGCTTTTTAGGAGTAAATGCTTTCATTTTTTTTAAGGATGTAGGAATAATTACAGCAGATTGACATTGTATTTATATTTGTTAAATGCCAAATAGATTCTTTTTTAAATCTAATCTTCAAAATTCCTAAAAAACTCAATTTTTGTTCTAAAAAGTTCAAACATTTTTGCACCTGATAAAAGACTAAACTGTACGTTAAATAAAGTTACAGTAAAATTAAAAACAAGAAAAAGTTTGGAGGATTTGTGTAATGACTCATAAATGAAATCTGTAAAATCTGAAAAATTGACCAAATGTTCAACAGTTCAGGTGAGAGAATCCCACCTCCATCCATTCATCACAATGAGCCACCTCATTGCCTCTGCCGCAGCTGCCAGGAAGTTCCAGGGCCTCTTTAATGAGGTCATTACTGCCGTCCACCAGTTTGTAGATGAGACGCCGCTAATGACAAGCTGATGCCCTGCTGATTGGCAGGCCTGCTAGCTGGCGGCGGGCGTCTCGACCGACACCATCAGCAGTAAGGAGGCGGCCGACCGGAGGCGTCAGCTCGCATTCTTTGACCCAAACAGACCAAGCATCAGCAAGAAAAAAAAAAAAAAAAACACCCCTGGGGTTCTTTGTTTGGACTTTTTTCCTCCATAATGTGTGATTTAGAGGCGGACCAACCCCAAGGTTGCTTGAGTTGGATTCAATCGTCCGACAAATTTGATGATGCAGAAGCTGTTAACTAAATGTATCTTTCAGCAGAACGCCAGCAAAGCCCGTCACACCGTCACCCATGACAGACACTTTCCTTGTCCTGGAGCTGGAGGACACATGTTCACAGGAGGAAAAGTTATTCCCCGCCTGTTAGGGAAGGAGCTGCCAGAGTTGAAGGGCTGCAGACAGAAGGATTATCCAAAACTGGCTTCATTTAATGCAGAGGACCAGACAAGGGTTTTTCTTGTCAGACAAAAAAAAAGATTCCTAGATGTCACTCAGAGCTGCAGAAGTAAATCTATAAGGATGTGTCAGTGGGACGCTGTTCGCTCCTTCAGGGCTGCTTTGGCATCAAAATGCAGTTTTACCAGCAGCTGCCCGAAAAATCCTCTTTCTGTCTATAAATATTAATTAAGCTAAAAAAGCTTCAAATGTTGAGGCAGAACAAATGGAGGATTCTGGGAGGAATTTAAAAAACCTTTGGGTGAATTTTCTGTATTTTTCTTTTTAGTTTGTCTTTTTTAATTTAATGATTCGCCATAGTTACAGGGCATCTTTCATTAACAGAAGATGCTGAAATCACTGAAGCTAATAGTTGAAAATGCAGAGGCTGATAGCCAGATAAAATATGAGCTAAATGGCAAATTAGCCTAAAAAAAACTAAAAAAAAAAACTTAGGTTGGCCTAAACAGCTAGCATGCTGTTAAAATATTAGCTAAACTTCAAAATAGCCTAAAAATGCCTAAATTAGCCTAAACAGCTAGCATGTTGCTGAAATATTGGCTAAACTCCGAATCAGAAAAATCTTTTTAAATGCCAAAACAGTCCAAAAAAGCTAACAGAATAGGAAATTTTTAAAACTTTGAAATGTAAAAAAAATAAAATAAAAAGTGTAACTTTTCAACATAAATATGAATAATAAAACAACAGGGATATTATTCCAGAATAAATCAAATTAAACCTTAAATAACTTTCAATATTTTATCCTCCATAAAAATATATTTTGTCAAAATTATACAAGTTAGAAATAAGCGCAAGAGAACATCGAGACATTAATAACAATAAAATAAAATGATGTCGAGGGCCGGGTCTGGATCCTTGGCTTTGACACACGTGGTAGAGCGTCCGCCACGAATCTAGAAGGTTCAGATTCACAGCTGAACAACTTTATTTCTTTGTATAGCACTTTTCCTGCTAAAGAGCTCCTCAACGTTGTTACATAAAAATATAAATAAAAGTACAAATACAGTAATTAAAAATACCAATCATAAAAAATACAAACACATTCCACAAAACAATGACAATAAAATCAAATTAAATTTGAATTTTTGCTTTCAATAAGATTTATTTGAGCATTAATTCTTGACAATACAACACATTTAAATCACGTATGTCTCAGAACTAAAGAAATGCTAAATTAACAAAAGTGTAAGAAGAAAATACGGTGTAATTACTCGTAATCATAAATAATCATAAATAGAGATGTTTGCAGTGATTCATACAATACACACTTAATTCACATTAGGTCAATGAAATATGATTAATTGCTTGAAAAGGATTTGGAAGAATCACATTTATATAATTCCATCCCTTTTGAGTTGCAGAACATTTCTTTTTTTTTTCCATTTTCTTATTTTTAAGTTTTACTTATATGTATTTATCATAAAACACTTAAGCATCCCGGAAATGTCACAAAGTGCTTTACGAGAAATAAAGATTTATTCATTCAGTTAAATTGATCAAAAGAAGGATGCACATACATAATTAAAAAGAAGAGTCTTTAATTTTAATTAAAAAACCTCAGCTGATGCAGCAGTTCTCAGATCCTCAGGTGAGTCATTCCACAGGTGAAAAGAGGCTTCGCTTTTTAGGTTTAGGTGATGTTTATATTTGTTGTGTTATGAAATTTTAAGAAAGTATCCTCTATTTTTGTGAAATTACTTCTGTCTGCAGATTTATTTTAGAATTGGGAGTGGAAGTGCCATCATGTGGTATCCTGGACTCCCTCATTCCTGACCTGGGACACCCCACAGACAGGTCAGGACTTGATTTTTAAAAATAAAATGAAGGTTTTGTTCTCATAAATGATTAAAACCTCTGAAAACACAGAAAAATACTTTTTCTGCACCATCAAAAATGAAAAAAGAGACTTTTTATCCAAAATGCTCAAACAATCAGGATGAAGATCAGCAAATATGAATCATTCACGAGTCTCAATGTCCCGTCTTCAGCCTGATGAGGTTTTGTTCAGGATTTAGCTTCAAAAATATATTTTTGCTCAAAAACACAGAATAAATAATTAATAATTAATTTTTTTTACATTTTTTGACCAGGTTCTTTCTTTTTTCAGTTGTGTTTTATAATCTGCATCCTCCTCAAAAGGTGCTTTTGTTTCCATGAACATCACCAAACATCATCCCTGCTAAACCATAAAACACCTCTTTCGTTTTTTTGGTTTAGGTTCGTTTACAAATGTTACAGTCTGCACTGTAACATTTCTCTTCATTCATAAAGCAGATCTACAGGGGTAAACAACCACAATTATACAAGATTTTTTGCCATTTAAAATGAGCTTTTATTTTGTCGGCCATAATTCATACAAATAAAAGAAGTTTAAAAATTTCAAGAGCAAAATCAATTGTGATTGGACTTCCAGAGAACTATTTGGACTTAAAACATTTGGTATTAAAACAAAAAGTGACACATAGTTTATTTAAGACAAACATCTTAACCTTTAGTTGTCTGGAGCCCTATCTAATGTTTTTAACAACTTTACATTTTGTTCTGATAATATAAAAAATGTTTCTTGTGGAAATGTTTGAAATCCGTCTTTTTAGTTCAACTCCAGTATTTTTCCTTAACAGATCTAAACTGAAAAAAATTAAACATTGGATCAATTAACAAAAGTTCTTTAATCTGTTACATTTAATTTTTTTATTTTTATCAAATAAAATTTTTTGTTGATGATTTACTTAACTCAAAAATGTAATATGATAAATACTAATAATTCTATATGTAACAAACTACTGAGCTTTTTGTTTAGTGATCCAGTTTTTCACTTTTTACAGTGTAAAAAATCTTAAATAAACCTGAAAAAAAATAGCAAGTCTGAAGCAAGTCTTATTTTTCCACAGCAAAAATTAGCATTGAACTGTTTGTATTAAAAAGAAATGTACAGATAAAATGAATAATGTTTAAATTAAAAAAAGTAAAGATAGTCAAACCTCCACTAAGAATGTTTAAAGTATTTATTCCAAGCATCAAAATTATGTACCATAACTTAACCTGTGTAGTTTTCTTTTTAAACACAGAAATGTAAACGTTAATAACTTCTAATGAAAACTAATAACCTTCGAATGAAAACTGTACTTAATGTCACTCAATCTGGTTGGATAAATTGAATATTCAATTCTTTGTTGTACTCCTAGTATTGTTCATTTATATTTATATTGAGTTTTTACCTTCTAATACTGTTTTAAATGTCTAATGCTCATTTATTTTCACATTCTTTTTTTCACCATTTTACAATGTAAACATTTACTTTTAATTATCAGACATGTTTACATTGTACCTGTCCAGGGACAACACAGGAAAACAACCGTACTGGTGAACTCTGGGGTGTTACTGCTTTTTAATCTTCAATGTCAAATGCATTTATTGAATAAAATAAAAATTCTCAGGTTTTTTGGCTCAAATGATCCCAAACTGAAAAAAAAAAACAGTTGTTTTATTTATTTTTTGTTATTACTAATGTAAAATTAATGAGGTGAGAGTAACATATTTTCAGGTGTTTTCGGTGCAGGAAAATCATTTCTCTCTTTAAAAAGGGACAGAACTCTTGATTAAAGTCATGAATTAGTTTTTACGTTCAGACTTTCTGCAGGTTCTGAATAACACTGCATGTGTGCCACGTTCACATCCACTTCCTCCTGGGACGCTCGTGGCTGCGGGGCTTTGTCATCCATCCTCCCGTGTGTCAGTGTAAATCAAGCATGTGGCCGACTGCAGAGTCGCACACAGGATCAGCCACCATTTAGACGAAAGCGTTGTCTCCAAGCCGAGCTGGATGTCATCCAGGACGCTACCTCTGTGTTGGAGTAATCCACAAACCGCCGCTGTCAACAACACATACGGACAACAAATCAGAGAGCATATTTGAAGGCACGCTTCCACTGAATTTATTAGCGCCCGCTGGCGTGCTGCAACACAACCTGGCGGCTTGATTTGGAGTTGTGTTGGGATTAATTAGCATTTTAATTACAGTCTGTTATTTGTTACAAGTTTAACCACTAGGGGGTGCTGTTCTCCAAACAACAGGCCTTGATCTGGATGTTTTGATAAATAAATCGAATTTAGTGAACCTGAAACGGTTTCTTATGTGTGGATTTGATCCAGACGTTTAAAACTAAGAAACAGGAAGATCCTTTTGGATCGTTTTTGACTCCATAGAAGAATCTGAACTCTCAAATCACATGGGGGAGAGGTGAGTTGCAGACACAGCTGCACTTGGAAACCATTTCCTTGTTATTTTGTGCCCCTCACACAGTTTGACTTAACTTGGGATCAAACGAGGTGACTGTATGTTTGAGAACAAGCCTCGTATCTGACTGCACCACCAACCAATTAAGATTCTATTGGAAAGTAGTGGGATTTAACCTGTTAAGGGTGTACGGGAGAAAAAAAAAACATTAGATCGCCAGTTAAATTCGTTTTTTTTAACCAAAATGCAGCAGGGAGTGAACTTCCAAGCAATTTAATGAGTAAAACAAACCTCTGCTTTGAGACGGTGTTTCTTCCTCTTCCATTTTTCATCTTTAAAGAAGGACCAACTTCGGCTCCTCCCCCCAACCCAGACAGCAGCAGAAACAGGGAGGGAGGGGCGCTACACTGCAGAGTCTTTGATTACATTTTTTTTCCTTTTACATAAAATGAGTTGTGTGTCTAACTGAAAAAAAATTTTGAACCACCTCCACCAGATGGCGCCCCAAGCAGCCGCCTAAGTCACTTACGCCCAAGTTCAGCCCTGTACATAAACATTCTGTGAATGAACTCAACTACATTTTATCTTTATCTTACTCTCTGGTGCAATACATTTCACTGCATACTATACTATGTATGTATTTGAAAATGTGCAGCCATTGAGCGGGCTTTGAAAGTTAAACCAGATGAACTTTGACCAATCAGGTTCAAGGATTTAGTAGCAACGTAGGGATGGTGCTTTTTTTTTAATTCATGGAAGTGCCAACATTTCACAATTAGCCTCTTTAAACTGTGCATGGCAGACATGAGCTATGAATGGCAAATGAAAAAGAAGCCCCTCCCTGCTTGCCTAGTGTGAACACCATTGGTTTCAAGAACTTCTTGAACGTGATATGAAGGAAGATGATGTTTGACTGGGCCAGGAAAACATGTTCTTGTTACCGTGGTAAGAGCAGTGGCGCTGCATGTCGTGTCATCTCAGTCCCGTGTAAACTGGAGCCGGACAGAGAATCAGGGCTGCTATTGATTGCTGCTTGAGATGCTGTAAAGAACTTCTGTTTTATTCCGAAATTAACCAACCCTCTGACCAAACATCTAGATTCTTCTTCGTCTTGAGTTAACCCTTTAACACTAGCACTCCAGTTATTTAATTTACTGTAACTTTTCAACCGTTAACACAATTTCTCCTTCAGAATTAGCTGGAATTACATTGATCGTGTTAACGGTTAAGAGTGTCGTTAAAGATTTTGCGTTTAAGCGTCACCGACGACGCCTTGGGTGTTAGAGGGTTAATTTTTCCCCAACATTACTGGCATCACTAAAGATGCATCAAATGTGTACGCTGCTGAAGCGCGCCCAGGATCGTCCATGTAGCGAAGTCGCTTTACTTATTTGCTGTAAACTGGTCTGAAGTCAGACTGTGAACTCTACAACTGTCACCACCTACTACGATCTGATGCTTAACTTTTCCCAAATTGGGAAAAAACAGAGCAGCATTTACAGAGTTAGGAATTGAACTTCAATTCTCAATCCAAAAGCCACGCCCCTTTTTGTAAATAGTGATTGCACCAATCAGGAGTGATCTTATTGGAAGTCCACATCCCGACCACTTGAAAGCGGGCGACACAAAATATTTTGAACATTGAATGTGGAGGCCAGTGAGCACCGCCTACTTTTATTGAGGCATTTGATTGGTCAGGTTGTAACTTTACTGTCAATATAGAAAAAAAATAAAAAATTTTGATTATCAAGAACATATTAAAAATGGTTATTCTGACCATTAAAATGACTGAAATTTAGGTGTTTATCAATAGGACTCTATGGGATTTTGACCTTTTGGAACCAGCAAGTACTTCCTGTTTGGAACGAGAGGGAGAGGATACTCAGTCCAGTTCTCATCTACAGTCAATCGTTGAGATCCGTTAAACTAACAGTCAAAGTCAGCATGAAGGATTTAGCGTATCTCCCGCGTCCTAAATAGTTTCTCCCATAGAAAATCCTCAATGGTTAAACACGCCTGATCCAGGTAATCAGCAGCAGATAAGACAGGATTTCTATAAACCTTTTGAAGGATTTTTAAGGCCTCGAGTCCAACTTCTCCGAATAAAAGGTTTGGAGATCTGTGGTGAGTCAGAGATGAGAAAGCCACTTTTATTTTCTAAAAAAGAAGTTTTACAAACTACTGAAAGTATTATAGCAAACTGTTTTAATAATGTTATTGCAACAAGAGACAACACTGACGTTTACACAAACGGAAGTTCCTCTGAGGTCCTTGAGTCAGGAAAAGAAACGTAACTTTCATTGCAATTGTTTGCTTTGTGGACGAGCGTCGACGAGATTTTCCTCCAGACGGTCGTTCATTCAAACACTTGCAGGAGTGTTTAATCCAGAGAATTTAGATGGGTTAATACTTGAGGGATTAAAGGTGATCTCAGTCTTATCTTACTCTCCAGTTTAAGGTGGAAAAGTTCTCCAGAATGACAAAAGCAAGATATAAATGTAAGACTTATTTATTCTAGGTGGTTAGATTGATAGATTTCATACTAAATTCTCAGACTCTGCTGCCGCAGCACCGATGGAGACCAAAGAGGACGTCGTCCGGAGGTTCAGCTAGCCTCCTGGACTCCAGATGCAGGAAGCGATTCAGTCTTGGCGGCCGGCGGTTCGTCTGAAGGGCTCCTCCCGTGCCTGTTTTGCAAAGAGCGTCCCAAAAACTGCCAATACTCCTTACGGATGGTGTCCTTCTCCTGAGCCAGGAGCTCACAAATCTAAAATCAAATAGAAGAGGAGCAGGACGTCAGACCCAACAGTTCACTCACTGGTTTACAGAAACCTCTGGAAGTGCTCACTTCTAAAGCCTCGCTCAGCGTCTCCTGTCGTTTCTGCTCCTCCATGTTCTTGGTGTTTTCTAAGGCGTCTTCGTAGCAATCGAAGAGGAACGCTAGAAGGTAAGGAGAGCAGTGCGTCTCCTTCAGCTCCAGGACCTTCTCCAGCAGACCCGGCTGAGATGACAGGCCGTTGTCCTGCAGCATTCTTTAAGAAGCAGAGAAAGAGGTGAGACTTTAATTCACTTCAATTTAATGTTCGGATTGTCTGAAATGCTGCAAATAAAAGCTGAATTTCTGCACTCACCCTTTCAAGTAATTCCACGCACTTTCATTGTGAGGAGCTTTCCGGATCTGCTGCAGACAATACCTCACAAAAAAGAAAAAAAGGCTTTACTTTCAAAGCTAACATCTTTTGATCTATTTTTTTAAAGCATTCCCAGAGGTTTCAAATTATGATTTTTTTGCCATTTTTTTTAGCATAAATTAAACTAGGACATATTTTCTGCAGAGCAGCAGAATTATCTTTTTTATGTCTGCTCCAGATTCACAAACAATATGAATAAAAAATACACAGAAATCAAATTTTAAGCTTATATATGTCCTATATATGTGAGAAAAATGTCACAAGAATGAGTTAAAAACACTTCATTTGAGTGGGTCTTTATAAAATTCTGACCAAACGTCAGCAAACTGCAGGTTTTCAGGGGAGAAACACTCACTGAATCTCTCTGTCCACCACGGTGGGATCGGAGTATCCCGTCGTGTGAGAAATGACAAAATGCCTCTGGTTCCACGCCGAATTATTCCTCACATCTTCCTCCAAAAGACTTTTCACAAACTCCAGCTCGTTGTCCCACAGTTTGTACTCCTTTTGGATCGATAAGACGACAGCTCTCAGCAAAGATGTTTACGGTTTCCTCATTGCAGAGGAGCACAAACACCCACCTGGATGACCCACTGTCTGTGCTGCCAGGCGTGGTAGTTCTTGGCGTCCTGACTGAGGATCTCAGCGATGAAGGCCAGCTCCTCCGACGGATCATTCAGCCACTCCACCACCATCCGCCTGTGATGCCTGCAAGCACAAGGGTGTGACGGACTTCAAAATACAAGTTTGGACTCGATCACAGCAAAGCCTCTGCATGAATCTACTTATGATCCAAAAGCCACAAGAGACAAACATGACAAGTTTTTTTTAGAATTACATTCTTAAAATTCCTAAATGACAGTAAACAAAACCTTTAAGCTTGTGTAATGATACTTAACCAGCAAACTTCAAAACAATATTTTTGCCTCTTTGCCGAATGTTTTGCTTCTTTTTGCCTGAACCGATCTAGTTAATGAGCAGGAATGTTCCTGCTTCCAACCAACAATCTTTCCATCCATCTCCACACAAAAATTCTGCATCATTTTTAAACTCAGCGTATTTTCGTAGAAATTCATACATGCATAACAGCCAGTAGTAATCTTACAAAACAGCTAACGGAATGCTAATGTTTTAATTAAAAAAAATATTTACAAAAATCTTCAACAAAACCGTTTTTTTTGCAAAAACTACTGAGGCTTTTTAAAAGTTTAAGTCTATCAATCATTAGTAAATATAACAATCATTCTTTTACATTATGAAAAATTATACTAACATTTTCAAACTCACAAAAGGCCTCAACAGAAGCTGAAATTCAAACCACAAAACATCTCAAATCTAAAACTGATCTCAAAGTAACTTCAGCTTAAAGATTTGTGATAAGTAAAGCCAGCATGTTCAGATGTTTTCTGTTTCTATGGCAACCCTATACGATCTTTATCAAAAAAACAAATTTGTTCAGAGTTAAAAACAGAGCTTGAGTGAATTTACGGATCTATGGAGAGTCTCTGTCCATCAAAGTGGAATTCTATCATCTTTATAGTGGTAAACCTCTGTGGTTGTCCTTTAAATTCAGAGCTTAAACTTTCTCAAATGCAGCTTATGTTGGTGTTTTCTGTTGAAACCGCATTAAGACGGTAACTAGAAAACTATTTTAAAAAATATGAAATCTACAATTAAAAATTTAGCAAGAATTATGATAATTTAATAAGAAAAACTACCATCCAAAATGTGTCTATAAGTTTTCAAAAGCTTAATGCAAATTTCATCAAATTTAAAAATAAGTTACTCATTTGAAATATAGCAACATGTGATAAAAATTAGGCAAAACTGAAAACCTTTAACTCTCCTATTATTATATTCTATTACAACTTTTAATAATTTAAATGCAAATGTGTTGTTACCAATAGTCTAATATACATTCTAATAACTTTAACTTCTTGCTGATTGCTGCTTAGTTCTCCTTTTATTGTGTTTATTTCAAAATGTTGACAGGATGTTACCCAGTGTGTTGAACTTTGAAGATCATCCAGTGTAAAACTAAAGACTGGAAACATTTCTGACATGTTTTGTCATTAATCATGTTTGTAGACAAAAGTTCCAGTTTTAGCAACCACAAACAACCCTGGTCTCTTAATCTAACAGTCTTTCAAATATTTAGATTATGAACTGGAAGTCTTAAGTCACCAGCACTCACCAGACTTGGTAGTTTTTGGGTTGTTCCTCAATAATGTTAGTAATGTACGTCATCTCCTCCCTCAGGTCCTTTGATAAAGCCTGCAGCAGAATTCGCCTGTAGTGCCTGGAAATGTTCAAATCCACAATCATACAACCGTTTACCACCAACAAAACAAGTAGACACTGCAAACTTAAAAAAAAATTCTGACATTTCTGACATACTTTAACATAAAGAGATTTGAGATTCTGGTTTGAAGCTGACATTTGCTCACCAGACTGTGTAATTTGCAGCATTTAGATCAATGGCATCTGCTGTCAAGGCAAAAGCTCTTTCACTCCTTTCGTCTTTCTTTAGGAGCGCACGGAAATAGTCATAAACATCTGAGACTGCAAAAAAAAAAAAAAAAAAAATGTTAGTTGCAAAATGTTGAATTTAACAGCTCTGTCTTGTTTAATTTGAGGAAAAAATACATTTACAAAGGGGGATTTGTGCATGTCAAATCTTTGTTATCTTCTAACATTACATCGCTATTGAAAAGCCTGTTCCTGACATTCTGTTGTTTTGACCTGGCCTTCAGTTTGCTGATGGAGTGTAAGTTAACTGATAACAATGCTGAAACTTGGCTTTGAGGAAGTAGAACTTTCAAATCCATTTACATCAACTAAAGTCGCCTGGAGATTCGTTGAGCCTATCAAGCACCTGATTGGCAACACATGACAGGTGCAAAAAGCTCAACACAGTAAATAAAAACAACTAAATGAAGTAGGAAATAATTAGATTATTTTAAAGGCTAAACCAACACACTCAGATCAATCACAACAACAAAAGACTTTTAGAGAAACACTTGTAACCTCTGGAGTTTGAACATATTTTTTAAATAAGTAACTAAATTCTAAAAGCCCTTTTTTTTTTTTTTTTTTACTTGTAAATGTCTTACATTTTTCAGAATACGCGATTTTAACAACAGGATTTGGTCCATCATCCTGTGGAACAGGTTCCAGGTCAGCCCACTCCCTTCTGTCTCTGAAACATAAATAAAAGTTGGATCCACATACCACAAAATACCTTTACATAAAGTGGTTATTTAAACTAACACAGTGGCTCACTGTTAAATGACAACAATAGCACAAATGTTACGTTTTAAATCTACTTCCGTCAAGTGGAGATGAACTTAGAAACTTGACGGGCTGATTTTTAGCAAAAAGCTAACTGACCCGGGAACAAACAAGGACAAAACTGAGATTAAAAGACAAATAAATAAAAGTTTCTATTGTTTGTTTCTTTTACAACAAACTTTTTAAGTTGGGGTTAAGATATAATTAAACACACTTTAATTAAAAACAAAATAATTAGCATCGTAGCTAGCTTAGTTAGCCACGTCAAGAACTATGGAAAACAAAGGTCCGCCCACTACCTGTAAAACATATACCGGGTTGGATCGACACCGTAATCATCTCCGAAGTTTTCATCCGCCTCTGCGTCCATTTCTTTACTTTTATCTTCCACCTCCGGAGACTCGTTGGACATTTTTTCAACACCTGACATTGCTAATTTTTGAGGCTAAATGTGAGCTTCCCAACTCAGCACAGGAAGTTGATACTACTTCCGGTGTGGTTTGTGGTGCATTTACATACCGCAGGAAATGACAACTGCTTCTCTAAAAAAATATATATATATTTTTCTGTTCTGCAGACAATACACGGCAATTCGTTGTTTTTTTTTTCTTTTTTTAAACTCAAAATAAACAAATAAATAAACTTCTACTTCCAGCTGTTGGAATTTGACAGCGTTCCGAACTGTATGTCATCTTTTTAAGACTTTTGTCATTAAATATTGTCTTGAAATGCTCAACTTTCTCAGAGCAAGACTCAAGGGTCAATCGCTGCTTCAGATAAAAATAGAAAATGTTTATGAATTTTTTTTTCTTTTATTAATCTGTGAAAAACAAAATTTAAAATAGTGAGGAGGATTTGTCTTTTTCTGAAAATAATTTTTTTACAAAGTAAAATGAATGCACATTTTAAGAAACGTGACAGCACATCTGTTTTTCTTACTTTAGCAAATTTAAAAAACAATTTTTTTTGAAGGCACAAATGTTTTTGGTTGTCAATCCCTCACGTTCCCATAACTTTTTTCTATAACGTCCAAATATAAAAAAAAGTTGTGCTCAAAGTTTCTTTTTACATCTTGAGGCCATAAAGAAAGTTTTCTTTCTTTTCGTCTGTTCTTTTCGTTGCTTCTCGAGGACCACACTGTACACCTGCAGAGTAAAGCTTGTTCTCCTTTTTCATTTCTTGTGAAATTTCCCAGAATAAAACTCATTTTTATTGTGGAAGCGGTAAAGAAAAACAGGGAAGTACAAAAAATACACATTTTAACTTAAAAACTGCAGGCTGGGAAACCCGAGTAAAAACTGCAAAGCTTTGGTTTCAAGTTTCGTTTTTTAAGAAGAACTGCAACCTCAAAATATTTAATGCAATTTCCTGTTTAAAAAAAAAATACTGGAACAGGAAGAAAATACACATGCGATTTAAAACCTGAATCTTATTAGGTTCCGCAAAATCTTCAGATTTTGAGTGAGGAGAAAAAAAAAACACGGAGAAATTTTATTCAAAGCAAAGTCAAGCTGAATTTTATTTTCCATCAACAACTCTGGACATTATAAAAATAAATACAGGATTCACAGTCAGTGGATCGTTATACAAACTGTTATCAAAATTAGGTTTCTGCCAGAATGACGAATTAAACACATGCATAATCACCGTGTCATGAATGTATACATGTTCTGAATACTCAATGCTAATATCTGCAAATAACAAAACCAGCTTTTCTCCAGCAGATCCAGTTTTACAGAATATAAAAATCACCGTTTCAAATTAAACAGCTACGCCTCTCCAATATGAGCAGTTTTCAACAATGGCTTGACCCCCCCCTCCAACTGTGTTCACTGGCTGTCCTCCTCCTTCAGTCCATGCTTTTCAATGTAACGTCTGCAAGAGAGAATCAAACGATGGTTAGCAGGAGCTTTTAATACTTGATTCTGAAAGGATCCTAATTGGCTGCAGGGTATCCAAAAAAACTAATAACTGATGCTTAATAGAATGTTCTATAACAGTGTTTCCCAAACGTTTTCAGGCAATGGACTGGTCAAACAATATTTTTATGAACCAGCCTGTTTGAGGCTGGAATGAGTGTCCAATGTTTCTTTTTTTAAGCTTGCAGTTTCTCTTAATTTTTGGGAGTGAAGTAAATCTTCATCCTCTAAAATATCTGCAGCTGATTTCAACTTTATTTGTAAACTAGATTTTGTGTAGGAACCACTAAAAAATGGCTTAGATTTAATTTCAACATATAAAAGTCAAAGTGCAAGCAAAAAAAAAAGTAAACTTCTGCCTCGTTTTACTTTTAAGTTGCAACAGATAAAAAAAAAAATCAATAAAACAGTTATTTTTTCTAAATATAATAATAAAGGGTAATCCAATATTTAAAAAACTTTATTAGCAGCATCCTCGTAACATTAAGCCATATTTATGGCTGATTTACACTGTCTCCATTCCGTTAACTCAAAAAATATTACGTTCGTTAATCAGAGGGAATATTTACATCCCCTCTGTAACGTCTACGTCTGACATTTGTACTTTCACAATGCAAGCAGTACACGGGAGTTCTATTTCTATTATTAATATCTGAGGAATCTAACCCCCAATGATAGTTTCTCATCCTAATAAGCCACACCCACTTTGTTTGGATTTAGATGACTAGTCAAACCAAACAGAACTGCCCAACCCTTGACCTTCAGTGAACGCCCAGGCTACGCCGTTTTTTTCTTTGTTTTTTTTTTCCCAGAAATCATTGGCACCAATTACCAAGAACAATTAATAGACGATTAAATTCTGGATTTACCTGATCAAAGAGTGATTCTAACATTTAGTAAAGATATAATGAAACCTGCATTTCAACATTCCTACATTTCAGAGTAATAAAATTAAGCCCTTGACACTAGAATCATTTCCAACTCTAGAAAAAAAAAAATGTTTTTGCTTTCATGTAGATTCTGAATTAAGATAAATTTGGAGCAGAAGATGAAACTATAAAACAAACTTAGAAACGTGACAAAAAGTTTTTAGGATAAACAGAATTTTCTTCATATTGCAGTAACTCATTTTGGCCACTTGGGGGCAGCAAACCACCTTTCAAAAACTTTCCTGTAAATCCATAAAACCAGCTCAGCGGCTGAGGGGTGGTAGTGTCCCGGATGAAATGGGGAGATCAAACCCACAGTGTTCAGAGCAAAATAATCTAATCACCTCCAAATTATACACTATACTATAAAAAGAAAAGTAGAAACATACAGAAGATGGAATTTCAAATTAATTAGTGAATAAATAAAAGTTTAAATTCATCACCTTCGTGCAAAATTATACAACGCCTCTTTTCTTTCCTGAAGAGACAAATGTCTGTCGGCTGGAGATTTCCCAAAAGTTTTGGCAGCAGGCTGCAGAAAAAAAGAAAATAAAAAAAAGTGTCATCAAAACAATCAGTACATTGCAGCAGTGCGTCAGGATCGAGGTTCTATTTGTTTCTTCTGCGTAATGGAAATGTCTCGACGCATCCTAACATGATGTTAAATTACAATAACTCCAACCTGTGTTTTCACACGCTGACATGTTTTTTAAAGTGTGTGAGACTAACCAGACTGTCAGCAGCATTCTTCATCAGTGCATCACTTTTCCTTAGCTCTTTTCAAAGGGTTATTACCCAGCATGCAACACTCATAGCAGGGCTTGAAACGTTAATTTTCCAATTTAGTTTTCATCTGCCTGTCAGTTTAGCTTTCAAACAGAAGTATAACTTAAAAAGATTAAGTTAAAAATGTAAAGATTAAAAAACAAAGATGGTTTTTAATAGAGTAAACAAAAACACTAAATAAAGGTTTAGATAAAAGCAGCATTTAAAATCAAAAAACCTTAATGGCTGAAGCAGAACCGGAGGACCGAGATCCCACTGAAGAGGCCTCATAAGCTGATGTGCCGGAAGCTTCCACTGCGGCGTCCTCTTTGTTCTCCAGTAAGTTTGTTATGGTGGTGTCAACACAGTTGGTTTTTGCTGAGAAAAAAACAAAAAAAGCAACTTAAAAATCTAGAAGAAAATAAGTCAAGGGGTAACTAAACCCTAAATGAATTTTTAATGGCTGTTGAGATCTATAAATGAGACTTTAAAAGTGATGTCACATAAAAATAAAATTGCTTAATTGTGCTAACCCTACAGGTTGGATTGAGGTATTGCATTTGAATTTCATAATTGGTCAAACCATTTTATTCAGCCTCCAACTCCCCGGTTTGGTTACCCTTTAAAACTGAAACCTGTAATAGCTGATATTTGGCAACTTGCATAAGCTCTGACACGTTCAGAGCCAAACTGAAGGAGTAACACCCCATCCTGTGTTGGCGTATATGATATTTGTGCCAGAACACCACTGACTGCATCTAAAACTGGACTGAGTTGGTGTGACGTCATCTATAGAAAATGTCTTACTTCTGGTCCCAGCCAAATGAAATCCATTCAGTTGCTTTTTTTTTTTTTTTTAGTAAGTAGTGATTGGTTCAAGATGGTCTGAGTCAACATTTCTACGACCAATCGGGAGTGAGCTTGTTGGAAGTCCAGATCCTTACCGCTTGAAAGACGGCTGCACAAAATCTGTCAAACGTTTCTAATGTCGTGGGTGGAGGCAAGCGAGCGCCACATACTTTTGAGGCATCTGATTGGTCAGTTTATAACTTAACTAACCTGCACTATAGAAAAAAATAAATAATGAAATATATTAAGATTAGCATCGAGTTAAAAAATGCAGCAGACCAAGAATGGACATTTGGACAATAGAATGAATAATAGCTGTTTATTTTTCTATAAAAGTCTATGAGATTTTGACTTCTCGGGACCAGCAGGTAATTCCTGTTTCAGGAAACTCCGAGCCCCAAGGGCCGCTGTCCTAGTCTGCACAATTTCCAGATATTCAAGCCCTACTCATGACTGATTACCTGGTTCAGGTGTCCAGCCAATTAGAACATGCCAGAGCAGGTATGTTGGGAAACATGTAGGTATGATGTGGCCCTCAAGGCCTGGAGCTGCCTATCCCTGAGCTATGTAGACCGTGAGAAGGGGGTGGGGTGGGGGTGGGGGGGGGGGGTACTCAGTCCAGTTGTCATTTACATGGAGGTGGGCACAGATGGTAAAAAGAGTGGAGCTGGAGACAGGAAACCAGAGACGCTCTGTGGAGCTGTCGTGCAAAAACAACGATCACAACCAAAAAACAAAACAAATAATAAAAAAGCAAAAATTGCAGGATATTCCTACAAACAGAGCAAACAGCTGCCCTAATGTTTGCTTTCATGACTCTAATATCCTTTAGTGGATCCATCTTTGTATGTAAAACATGACTGCAGTGTTTACAATGCAGGGATAATTCCACCTAAACAATAATTTTGAAACCTGGTGCTACGTTAGAGGCTCCCAGTAAACCGTAACATTAAATATCCCGATGGAATAGTCAATGAAGGAGCTCATCCTCTTTTATTTTATTAGTAAACATTTGTGGCGATTAAAACCGTTTTTTAAAAACTCTCTTCATACCCAAGTCCTTTGTGATGACGCTCAGCGGGACGTGAGGCAGAACGTCCTTCACCTGCTGAGCCATTTTAACCAGCCGAGGATCGTCCGTCCCCAAACTCTGGACCATGAACCCGAGTCCGATAGAGCCCGGTGCCCCGCCTGGAAAACCCACAGCGGGTTCAGAAGCACAGAACGCGTTTCCACAGAGTCTCATTCCTCCGTCATGGACTCACCTGAGCGGGACTGAGCGGGAGCTGGAGGATGCCTGCTCCGTTTGATGTACTCGGCTTTGTCGCTTTTGGTGATTTTGGTGGAGACGACACCGAGTTCAATGGCAAGCAGCTGAGCAGAAACAAAACCGCGAGAGATTTCAATCACACGAATGAGATCAGATGGTGATCCATTTAAATGAAGGCAAGTGGATATCAACAACATGGCGACACGTCAGGATCCAGAATGGATTTGTGACTCTATATGGCAAAATTTTGACCTCATCCTGGTATCTGGGATCGAATCTAATAAACTTTGGATTTTTAAATTTTCTTCTTGACTGATCTTACCTCCTGGACTTTGTTGGCAAATTCCTGCGTGGACTCGCCGTCTTGTCTGGAAACTGGTGGGAGCCAACTGGGACGACAGAAGAAAACAATAACACTGTAAACAATCCAAATATGTTCTTTCTTTAAAAAAAAAAAGAATCAAAAATATAAAATAGCAGAAATAAAGAAACAAATGAGTTAGTACCTTACATGATACACTGTACATGGAACAAAAAAGGTCCACAAGAGTTCCACCAGCCAACTGGACTCTGCTGTGTTCTGTGGAGGAAAAACAAAACGTTCTAGAAAATGAGGCTTACAGCAACTCAGAACGGAATCATGGGTAATCTAGATGAACACAGTGAAAATAATTTACAGTAAATTCCAAGATATTTCGTCTTGTTCACTTTCTTTAAAAATGATAACAGTTTGCTCCAATACTCGAGTCTCTTCAGGAAAAATCAGAAAAGAAAAGCTTCTAAAAAGAATCCTTAAAGTCAATTTCTTTTCCATCTTTAGGGTTGCCTTCATTTAAACCTTTTACATTATATTTTTATCATTTTATAAAACAGTTATTCAAAAGCAATGTCTGCTTTTCAAATGTTGTTTATTCATTTCGATAAGTGATGATGTCTATGGAAACGATCGTACCAGAGAAACCAGAGGTCTGGTCACCTGTAAGGCCACAGGTTGGACAGACTCCGTCAGTGAGAAAGGCCAAGAACTGAAATGAAAAAGAAATTCATAATATTAATAGAATTATGCTGATAGCAATTATTTGGTCATTCAAAATAAATACATTGGTCTAAATAAGTGAATTCTAACAGCATTTTCTCTTTAAATCTCCACAATAAACCAGCAGAGAAGCTAATTCATTGGGACTCAGGGTTGCTCTCTACATTGTTGTTTTGCTTTTGTTGCACCTTCATCATCCCTGCTGCGTGAACGCTGTAGAACAGAACAGACTGGAACACAACAGAACCTTCTTAAATCATACCTAAACTCATGAAAAAGGGAAATTCTGAGATGTTTATGTAACAAGTTTCTAGATTCCCTTTTATTAAATGTACGAGAACATTTTATGAAAATGCTATTGTGTAGTAAATGATATTAAAAAAAAGAAAATTTCTGAATTTCTAAATTTTCCCACCTTTTTAAGAGAAGAAAAAAAAAAGATGGAATGTTTCATTGTCATCAAATATGAATCAAAGCAATGCCTTTAAATAGCTGCCACAATAATAGAAACTCATGAGGAATAAAGTAAAACCAAATCAAGTTTAAGAATAAAAGCAGCTCTATTATCCAATCCAAGAACTAATGAGTTATAAAGTGATGTGAATAACAATAACAATTCAGTGTGAGTATTTATCCGTCATTCATAAAGTCTGATGATCCACTATAAACATTTTTTAGTCTGATAACTGTTTTGTGGGACCAGATGGTGAAACGCTGTGCGTGATTTACTGCATTTGTGTCACTTGTTTCTTTTCAACTACAAACAGCAGCTGAGTTTCTATCCACAAACGGGGTGGTCCCGACTCTCAGCAATGTTCAATGTTTACCCCCTCAGGTTAAAGGGGTGGAAGGTGTGAGAGAAGAGCTGGGCTCCACTTTTGAAATTTAAGTATTTATTTATGGTAGAAAGTGGCCTCTAGTTTATTGTTGGGTTACATTCTAGAAAAATTACCTGCGAAAAGTAAAATCCACAAAGTAGTTTTCTTAATTTTTAGCAATAATCCAAGATGTTTTAAGGATGTAAAACTCTTCACTACACACTTTATAAACTTTTCTCAGATGTACATGAAAATTTTCACAATTGTCTCATTTGTTTAAAGTCCAAACTTTCATAGAAAAATAAGTCCAGTATGAGGGAAAGTAGAATAAAAATAGAATGAAAACAGACATTTGTAATTACACAGCGCAGAGGACGTTAACTGACAAGTTCTTCAGCCAATCAGAATGCAGAATACAATACACAGTTTCAAAAAAGCATTGCACCGAAAAAAAAATCCATGAAACAGTGAGACTGTACGAGATGAAATGTGATACAATATAGTGAGAAAACACAGAAACACTACACACAACTTTGTGTAAATGTGTGTGTGAAAAGTTCAATATAAATAAAGATTGTTTTACATTTTCAGTGGAACCAATGAGCAGCATTTGCATTCTGTATGACAATAATGTGCATAAACGAAGATAAGTAACATTTGAAAATCTGTGATCACTGTTTGTTTGAGTTTCTCAAAACCAAATAACATTGTTTAATCTTTGCTGCTATTATCAATTCTTCACCTGTATATATTTAATATCCTGACAAAAAAATAAGGATAAAAACAACTCAAATAGACACAAAAATATGCATAAAATAAAAAGGCACATAGAAAAAAACCCGATAGACTTGTATATCTGTTGCGATTATTTCCAGTTGTCTGCCTAATACTAAAGCAGCAGCTTCATTGATAAATTAGCTGAGCAAGGAGGAAAGCTCTCTAGACATAATTCTGTATTATTTAATGTCTGCATCTAGAGATTCAAACAAATTAGAATGGGTAGGTATAAAAGCCCCAATCGATGCACTTAAAGCCACATTCAAATAAGGCTTTTTGGCCGTAAAAAAAGTGCATAGGGTACAATTACTTTATCAAATGACAACAAAACCTTCACGAACCTGAACTTCAGAAGACCAGCACGCCCGTTGGTGGTGTCCTCCTCAGGAAACAGCAGCAGAGGCTGGGTGCCTTCAGTGGAGCAGTATCTCTGAAGAGACTCTCCAATCGCAGCCCGGCCAGATGTCGAATGGACTTCCATGAAACCTCTGGCCCAACACACAAAGCCCGTGGAGCCTTCAAGCTGAGGCTGCAAAGCAAGAAAAATGCACAGAGAAAGTATTTAATGTTCTACTTTGAAAAGGTTCAACACGGAAAATGTAAAAACTGTCTGCACAAGTGAACATTTTGAATGAATTCTGAATGCATTCATTCAATATTTTTAGCAAGAAAATTATGTTAATTCTTCACATCCATCCATTTTCTTAAACAAATTTGCTCAAACTCTTCACATTAAGTTTTTAAAGTTGTGTTTTCATACAAAGTAATGCGCAAATTTCAAAACTTTTGACACTAAAATGCACAAATGACAAAAAAACTTCTTCAAAATCATGTTATCAACATATGATTCAATCAATGTGTAAATCCTACTGTATAATGCAGGTCTATACATGTTGAGCACTTACTGTGTTGCATGGGGTCAGAAGGTTGAATATGTTGTGGTCAAACTCCGTTATGTGATTGCATATGTACAACTTGGTGTTTCGGTCTCTGGAGCGAGGATTTTTCTGTCTCACATGCATCCCCAGGACTGAGCACATCACCCTAACAATAAATCTGAAAGCAAACAAGAGTTCAATGAAACCACAAGAAAGGACAGAAAATGAATCAAGTAAATAAAACCAATAGAAGGCTACATCCACAGAATAATGTCTAGCAAAAATATCTGAGCAACTAATAATATTAGGATTTTGCCTCATATTCTTACAAAATCCCAAACTATGTGATATGTAGCAGGAAGACATTTTTAAATAACTAGGAAAATCACAGTATTGATTGTGCTTTTTTATGCATTGAGTACATTATTTGTCTAAGTTTGCACCCACATTTGCATGGCATTAATTTGAAATGCAACAATTTTGCAACAATTACTTAAATGTCATGTGAGCTACTCCTTGTACAAAACAAATGTGTAAATAATACAAATGTGCTGCAGAGTAATGATGACTAGAACACCTTATTGATCCATGTAGGTCTTTGATTAGCCAGAAAATACTTGCCTTCGAAGAAAACTCTCTGGAAGTGCACAGCTGACCAGAAAAATGTGAACTCCCACAAAAATCCGGATAAACATCAAACAAATGCCAACCGGAAAGTAAATCAGCAGCAGTAGAAGAACTACTGCATCTTTGGGAAACCTAGGCAGGACAAAATAATAATAAAGTGTGATTATTTTTAAGTAATACTTTACCCAAAATAAAAGCACATTAAAATTTCACTTGCATTAAAATATAAATGTTACTTCAACAGTTCATTTAATAGATTCTTCTATGTTTGTCAAAAAATTACAAATAAAGTTTTTCTAATTTGTATTTCATTTAGCCCCTAACAAAATGGACTGATATATGGAAACAAGCACGGTTGATAATTAAAAATATGAAATTTGAAAAATATATGTATTTTTATATTTGACACCAATTATTTCCAGATATCAAAGATATCTGTACGAATTCAAAGCAAAAAAACTGTGCTACTGCTAGTACAGCATGACGTGTACAAAAATACCTAGCATCACATAAGTTAAATCATAACTAACACCAAACAGCTAATTAGATCTAAGTCTGTAAACAAATTAATGCTTCATGTCAAATTCCTAAGAAATATAATTGCTTCAGCATTTGAAAAATAGCAATAAAGAACAGTATTTAATTATATGATTTCTGTCAAAAACAGCTTTCGACACAACCCCTCCAAAGTGAGCTAATTAGCATTAGCTTCATAGCTGCTTACTTACCTATGAAAGTCAAACATGTCCTCGATGCCCCGAGTCTCCATGTCCGCCACTTTAACTAACGCTAAGAATACAACCTGATGCCTAAATATAGATTAGTCATAACGCTCACAGCAGCGCTTTGGTCATGCAACGTATCAACTGGCAAGAAAATTGTTACTTTGTTAACCACAAGATCTGGCGAGATTAAAAAGGGATCAAGAAAGCTATGTTAGCATAGCAGCTACCCACAATTGCCTTTTTTCACGAACTGCAAACACTGCTAATGCTAACAGGAACTGTAAAGGTGAAACTTCCGGTGAAAATCCTCCAGAATAAAATACGTATTTAATTTTTTTTCAGTCACTATAACAAGAAACATGCAGTTTGACGGTATCGAACATAAACACATTAGTCATAAAGCCTTAAATAATCTGTAAAAAGGTTTTACTTCACGCTTCAAACTAACAACAACACAATTAATATCCTACATACTCTGAATTTTTAGTTTTCATGAACACAACAAATAAAAAAAAAACTACATTAAACCAAAATCTATATTTAGCACAATTACTTGTTGTAGATATATTATATTATACAACAAAAATAACTGAAGAAGTAGGATTACCTATTTATTTGTGACTAGTACTTTCTTAAATGTGTTCTTTTTGTTGATTTTTGTCATGTATTTCAAGCATTATAACTTGTTTTTACAAAATTTTTCTATGTAATAGACTTGTGTATAGTCAAAATTTAAATAACTTGGGGGGAACGTGCAAACTTTTTATGTAAAACAAACAAAAAATAGTCAACTTTTTTGTTGCAACTCCAAATACTATTTTGCAAAATCATGACAGCAACTTCTGTAAAAAGGTACTTATTGTATTAAATCATATCACAAAATAATTACTAGATTCCGTAAAATGTATGTTCATTATCAAACATCACACCCAAAGATGTTCTGTAACTATCTTAATTTTTTTTTTTTTTTTGTGTAAGGAAAGAATATACAGTAATGTCTCAAAATGTAATCATTCTAAAATTTTTCCCTTTTGCTAGTGTCCCCTTTACTACTTTTGTTGTATAAAAATATTTTTGCCAAATTTAATTTTTGCTATGTTAAACAGTTTAAAAAATTTGGAAAAAATAATGTCATTTTTAAAACTTCTTTTTGATATTGTCTTTGACTTTTTTAACAGCTATTTCCTATATGAAAAAGGTTAAGAGCAATAAATCGTTTAACAGTAATTTTAAATGACAATGCTCAGTTTTAAAGATTTTGAACTTTTTCTTTAATGATGTTACATAAGATTAGATACATTGTTTGATTTATATTGATTTATCTTTATACAATCTAAACATTGAATTTTATTGCCTAATATTTAAGTAATCTATAAAATGCTTTGATTTTTTTTTTCAAATTCAATGTAAGACAAAATAGATCTGTAAATAATTACTGAAAAACTAATTAATGTATAATGATTAACAGTTCAAACAAAAAAAATAATTCTAATCAAAATATCGTTATTTTGTATTTCTGAAATTGATCCAATGTTTAATCATCTTTAAACTTTGACCTAGTGTCTTAACCACAGTGTTTAATGATGTGTCTATGTTGGCTAGGCCACATGCTACATATGAGACAGCTAAATCATAATTTGACTTAATGGTGTTTTCCCCCTAATTCATTTATTGAGAATAGGTAAGTCCCTTGTTATGGATGCTAAAAACTATTGAACTGTGTAAACATCAATTTTGATTACAAGCTATTCTGAGCTATTAAACATGTGATCATTTTGTTGTGATTTGTTAAAGGGTTATTTTATTTTTATTATTTTGTCTTGTATTTTATTCTCAGTAACTTTTTAGGACTGTGTTGGATTTGACTTTTGACTGTAACTATACAGTTAATTGATTTGACTGATTTATTTTTGTCCTGTCTCTTTAAGACGGCCTGTCACAGACTCCTCCCACAATCAGCTTCATTTGTTTGGAAACAAGGATGTCCTACTTGTATAACCGCGGCATCTAGCCCGTTATCGATTTTATTTAGATTTTAAAACAAACATTCGCCTTTTTAACAGAGAGGACGCTGAGCTCCGATCCCTTTCCCCCCATCATCTCCCGGTGGTCAGTATGTCGGTCGGATTCCGCTGCCGTGCGCTAATCCCATGGATGGTCCTGGCCGTCGTGCTGGGTTCGGTCCTCGGTTTGGGAGAAGATCTCGACCGGCCTCTGTTTGGGCCTCCAGGATCTCCTATTCGGGTTCATGAGTCCGATCCAGGCTTGAAAAAGGTGATGCTTTTTGCGGAGGATCGATACAACCGGGGCTCCAACGCCATGCACCTCCGTAAAATCAGCCGGTTCGTCTCCGCCACCAAACAGGTACAATAATTACTGTCATGTTAACACACACATATATTTATATATTTTACAAATTATTTTAATTTAAATTTTATTCTTATGATTTTTTTTTGTAGATAGTTTTTATCGGAACATTTTTGCATTGCCAGAATCCGCTAATGGGACAAATAATTTGTAAACAACAAGCGTGAAGGCAGCTGACGTCACCAAAGTCAAGCCGGAAACAGGATTATTTCCAAAATAAAAAACGGAAGTTAGAAGACATGAATATAATCCATGGAAAACAAATGGCTAAACTAAGTTTCCCGAATGTTTAAATCTTAAAGTATTGTTATTGCTAGTATTTTAGCTTTTTAATGTACTTCAATATTTTTTATTAAGAGTATATTATGCATTTGTTAAAGATTTACAAAATCAAAAGTTAAAATGTACTTAAAATGTAATTAAATGTGCCAGCGTACATTTATAATATTACTATTAATCAGATTAGTTTATGATTTTTTTTTTTCCAAAAATGATTCAAGTATTATTTTTTTCAAAAAAAAAAAAAGTGAAATTAAAAAATTATATTTTTCAGTTTCTATCATTAGTTTTGTGACAAGTGACCGGTACTACCGAACAAATAAATTCACATTAATCAATGATATGCCTAAACAGAATGCTGTTAGGCTCATTTCAATGATTAATGTTTTAAAAAGTATGATTTATTCAATACGTGCTACTAATTCTAATTTTATTTTAAATCTAATCCAGCTGGTTAAAGGAATTCGATACACAATAACAGTGGAGCTGAGCAACACCCTCTGCAAGAAGTCCGCCATGCTCAGGACATGTGACTTCTATCCAGAGACTCATAAGCTGAAGGTAGGATTTGGTTTTGTGAAGTCACCTTTTAATGTGCTTGTAAAATATTTACTGTCGCTTTAAAGCAAAAAAAAGAAAAAAACATTGGAATTTTTTTTTTCTCAGTCTGACAGATTTGTCAACAGTCATATGGTCTTGAGTCATGAGTTTGAACTGAAGTAATCTTACCCTCGGGTTTAGAATGTACACACATGTACTTGTTTTGTTATTGCGTTCTGAGAACTGTTCTCTATTTTTATCCTGGATTGTAAATGCATTATTTTGAGTTGCTCCAGATTAATGACTTTTAAAGCCTGTCAACTTTGTCCCCTGTTTTGCCTTTGTGTTTCAGACTGAGGTGTGTGTGTTTGAAGTGTGGGACATCCCCTGGCAGGGCACTTCAACCCTGCTTAAATAGTGCAGAAGTGCAGTCCCAAAGGTCAGTCAGCAGCCTGTCAGCATCGGAACTGGCTGATCTGTCCGCTTCTTTAGATCCCTCCTTTACCACATCTACAGGATTACAGGCGCTTTTCCTTCTTAAAGGGGCTCTGCCTCATTGTTGACGCAGCAGTTTGCATGTTATAGAAGGGAGGAAATTACTAATCCTGCAAAACTGGTTGAAAAAATGCTCGCTGTGATGTGTGCAGTGCCTGAACTTGTTTGCTGAATTGGACATTCTGTAACATTTACTAATCTGGTTAATAAATTTCACCTGTCCAAAAGTTAATTGAGTTTAAGGATGCCTAGAAATGACCAATTCTTACATCTGAAATCCACCTTTTTTTATTAAACAACTCCAAAAATGTGCTTATTTTGAAATAAAATTTTTTTTTGTGACTTTTTATTCTTAAAGCTATGTAGTAAGTTCAGTTTTAAAGTAATGGAAACCGAACTTATATTTTTTGAATCTGTCCATCTCCAATCAGCTGAAGTGGAAGAAACCAACCGCATGGAGGAACCAACCGACAGCCAACCTGTGGAGGTAAGAAAAGAGTGTTTATAGGTGGACGATGAACCAGCATCCTGCCTTGTCGCCTGATTGTGTTTCTTTGCCTGGTAGGAGTCTGTGCATCTTCTAGGCCAGTTTAAAGAGTTCATGGTCAAGTACAAGAAGGACTACAGCAGTCAGGAGGGTGAGTGGTTTGTTTCCACACTGTCAGAGGACATGCAAACTGAGCTCGATTAAAGATACAAATGCTGGTGTCCAGCCTGAATTTATTTCTTTTAAGTGCCAAAGAACTGTAGTTATTTGCAGAAAATGATATCAAAATAAAGAGACTTGTTAACTTATAAATTAGCTTTTTTTTTAAAACCATAAATCTACTTCTATCTGATGTACATTCTTCCAAAAGCAGCTGAAGTTACTGCTTCCCACAAGGTTTGTCATCTTTAAAGGATTTAGGAATGTGCAGTTTATTTTTTATGTCCCTGCAAACATTTGATTTTAAGTCCAACATTTTAGATGCAATAGTGTTTCCTCATTTATCACCGGAGTTGCTCTCTAAAAAAATAGCCCGCAATAGGTAAAAAACAAAAAGTAGGGTTATAGGCAAACCGTTACAAGAGTGCAATTAATAATTGTTAAACATTCAACAATGGAGGATTTAATAAAAGAAAATGAACTGGACAACGGAACAAAACGAGCCAAAAATGCATGCAGAAGTGCGCTAAAGAAATTTGTGAAATGTAGAAACCGTGAATTTACAGTAACATTGTAGTTAGTTATGTAACAGTTTGGATTTGCACTTAAAAACATTAAATTGTAAATCTCAAAGCATCTCTCTTACGCTTTAAAAACAGGTTAAGATCTCAACAGCCCCTCCCCCCATTAGAAAAAGTGAAAAAAAAAATAGATTAAGTATTTTTTGTTGTTTTTTATCTCAATTGTTTATTCCCTTCATGATGACAGTGTTTTACATTTTCTAAAAATAAAGACTAAAGATGAAATGAACTCAGTTCATCTTAAAGAAATAAAGATTTACTTCATGGCCGTTTTAGCCACTGCGTCTTAAAAAGAGAATAACTATTGGAGGATTTTGTGAAGTACTGATTCTTAAATTCTTATTTCAGAGGCTGAAAGGCGTTTCCAAATTTTTCATGAGAACCTGAAAACCGCAGAGAAGCTCCAGGCTTTGGATCAAGGTTCAGCTGAATATGGAGTCACCAAGTTCAGCGACCTGACTGGTACGTGTCTGGTTCCAGTTCCTGATGATGAAATCCAGATTATTTTTTGAAGGTTTTAAGGTTGTCCGTCTGCGTTTTCTCAGAGGAGGAATTTCACTCTACATACCTGAACCCCCTGCTGAGCCAGTGGACGCTCCACCGGGAAATGAAACCAGCTTCTCCCGCCAAAAGCCCCGCTCCTGACAGCTGGGACTGGAGGGACCACGGAGCTGTCAGCCCTGTTAAAAACCAGGTGTGAAGAGGCAGAAGACCTCCTTCAGAGGAAGATGACACGATATCCGCCGTGTCTTCCTGCTGTATGTGTGTGTGTGTGTTCTACAGGGGATGTGTGGATCTTGCTGGGCCTTCTCCGTCACAGGAAACATCGAGGGTCAGTGGTTCCTGAAAAATGGAACTCTGCTGTCGCTTTCAGAACAAGGTACAAACATCTGCCGAGGTCCAAACTACCACCAACACTTCAGTTATACAACAGATCCCAAATGAAGTTGGTAAATGTTTGATTGGACTATTGATCTGTCCCCCTCAGAGCTGGTCGACTGCGACGGTTTGGACCAGGCATGCCGAGGCGGGCTCCCGTCAAACGCCTATGAAGCCATCGAGAAGCTGGGTGAGGAACTGCTGCACTGAAGCATCCTCAGATATTTCATCATTATTTGCAAAGAGAGACATCTTTCTTCATGTCATGTCATTTTCATTTGAGATGTGGTAAACAGTGAAGAAATGACTGCCAAAAAAAGCAAGGAAATTCAGAAAAAAAAGTATACAGAGGGTTCAGAGTTTACCAAAATATTCAAAAGGGTGAGAAAATAGTAAAACTAGATTTGCAATTCCTCTAAAGAAATTGTATCTGATTACTGAAAGCAATAAAGCCTTTAAGCCTTTTGAATCCGACGCTATTTAAAGCCAAAAATTCATAGTTTCTAGCAGTTCAAATGTTCACTAGGTGGCACTAAACATTTTAAATTTTTGTATTTTATAAATTACCACTTGTCTAACATAAATCAAAGTTTGTTCTAAAGTATGACCACTTTTCACAGTATCACTTAATGCATTTACACACAATGTTCTCTACAATAAGATCAAAAGCATAATAATAGATAAATATAAAGTTTATTTAACTTTTTCATTAAGCAGTAGGTGAAAGCTTCCAGTAGGTTCTATTTAGAAGGAACTGGCATTTGTCTTGTGGTATTTAGGAATCATGGTCCATTCATTTCCTGTCAGTAAAAAGATCATACAAAAAACAATTATAAATTAACTATGTTTGCTTTTGGTACTAAATGTAAAAGGCAGGCTAATCTCCAGAGAGCCCATAAGTTATTTTTGTTATTATTTCATCTATAATAGTTTCTGAGATCCACTGCTTAATTATTATTGTGGAAAAATGGGGTGGAGCTTTAAGTAGCTTAAAACCTTTTAAATAGACTTTTTAAAGTTACTTCAAAGCTTTTAAAAGTCATTTTTGTAATATTTTCGTCACATTTTAAAGATTTCTTTGTAAATTTTGAAGGGTTGTTGTAATAACTTAATAACAACAATTTACATGGGTTTTGAAAGCTTTAATTGGTCTTAAATATCTTTGTGTAGGTAACCTTTAAAAGCTAGTTCATTAACTTCTAATGGTTTTTGAACAAATGAAGTCTTTTTAAAATATGTTTTAATGCTTCATCTAGCTCCCTTTAGATCAAACAGGCACTTTACTCAATGTTTTGATGCATCATGGGTAGTAGCTTGGTCTCATTCATTTCCAATGGGATTTTTTTTTCAGAAAAATATTAATTATAATCAAACTATAATAGCTTTTGCTACCAAAAGTAATGGCACATTTCTGATAAGGGAGCTTTACAAAGTTATCTTGATTACATCTCGATAGTTGCTTTGCTTAGGAGTTGTAGGACAACATACAAATCATTTTTAAATCCTACTGTGTCCACAAAAGAAAAACGTCTGATTTGGTCCTATGATTTTTTTCATTTTCATCAGAGTATTGTCATTTTTATATAAGAAACTGATTTGTTCTTTAGGTCTTTTGCCAAGTTATAACATTATCTCTATAACAACAAATATTTCAATCTTACTTTGAAATTCAATAAATATTTGTCCTTCCAGAATAAAGACTGATACAGTAAATTCTTGCATTTGCTATCAGAAAACGCTAGAATTTTAACCAAAATATTAAAGAGCCAGTGAATGTGAAGAATTTTGGATTTCAAAAATCACATATGCAAAGTGTCTGGGGGCTTAGCATTGGTCCCTGCAGGATACCACAAGCACTATTCAAATACATTGGAAAGTTTAATCCCCTGAAGAGCTTGCTTTAACTTTAAAAATAGATGAGGGATTGTGTTTTTGTTACTAGTGGACTCTTTGAAGCTGATCTTTCCCTCTTGGTACGTTTCAGGCGGTTTGGAGACCGAAACCGACTACTCCTACACAGGAAAGAAGCAGAAATGTGACTTCACCAACAGGAAGGTGGCCGCTTACATCAACAGCTCTGTGGAGCTCCCCAAAGATGAGAAGGGTGAGCACTCGCATGAAACAGTGGTCTGTTTTAAAGACAGAATCAGTCTGTTATGGATGTTTCATTTACTTTCCCTTTCTCCCCAGAGATTGCAGCTTGGCTTGCTGAGAATGGACCCATCTCTGTTGCCTTGAATGCTTTTGCAATGCAGGTTAGACGTTTTATCTCACAGTTTAACTATACGTTTATTTTTTTTTATCCACGTTACTGAAGCTTTTACTATTTATTTTGTTCCTGTAGTTGATGACGATAATGATATATTATATTTTGGACACTTTACAGAAGAAAAAAATAGAACAAAATGCTAAAAATATCTGAAAGGGAGTGAAAAATATTAAAAGCCTCATAAATTCTGTACCCAGTGCCCTAGACTAGACCAATTTTACTACTACACCCAGTGTACCCACTATCTATTGTAGTTCCCTCTCTATAAACAGGTCCCATTTCACATATAACGACACATATGAAAGTAAAAATACACACATGTAAATTTATAATCATTAATATTTACATATATATCAACCAATAACCCTATTTCTAACTCTAGTTCTACAAGAAGGGTGTTTCTCACCCATGGAAGATCTTCTGCAACCCCTGGATGATCGACCACGCCGTCCTCCTGGTGGGATACGGCGAACGTAAGGATTTTATTCTACTTTATCCTCAATGTTTTCTCACATTTTCTTTTTTTGAAATGCATTTGTTTATACTATTTTGATTTTTCTTTTCTTTTTTAGGTAATGGGATCCCATTTTGGGCCATCAAGAACAGCTGGGGCGAGGATTATGGCGAGCAGGTCAGATCATCTTTTGATCTATTCTAAGCATTCCCAGTGGTCTTTTATATGTGATGATGCAAATTTCCAGTTTATTTTCAACCTCACAAACATGCCCTTTTTTTTAAAACAACATTTTTTTTCTGTTCCTGACTCACAACAGTTTGACTAATGCTCAGAAAAAGGCCATTTTATTTATACTTGTCCTCCATTTATTAGAAAAATGTCACAAGAACATGTTAAAAACAGTTAAACGCAGTTTAACGATCCAGAGTTTTTATTTACTGTTGACCTGTGAATATAGTCACTACAGACCTGTTTATTCATTCACATTTTCTGACTCCTTTTTTTGGCTTGTTTATTTATTTCTTTTCTTTTTTTTTTTAGGGTTACTACTACCTGCATAGAGGCTCCAATGCCTGTGGCATCAATAAGATGGGCTCATCGGCTGTAGTCAACTAAACACATCCAGTGACACAAGCAAACAAACATGGAAACATACTAACACCGCAGTTGCAGCTGTTCTGCTTCGTCATCTTTACACAACGCATGAACCTTAAAATCCAACACTCGAAGGTTTTACTGATTCCGTTAAAAAAAAAAAAAAAAAAGTCGCACATTCTAACTTCAGACCTCTTCTCTCTCGTCACTTTACCCACTGAAGTAACAATTCATCAAAACACGCTTTGTGTGCACGTTTTATTCCAGCAGATCTCCTCCAGCAATTCATAGAAATGCTGTGTAAAAATGCAGTATTGGTTGAAGTCTATTCTCCACTTGCAGTGACTGAGCCGTATGCTTGAAGTCTCTTCAGCTTAACTGGAAGTTCTTTGAAGTATTATTGTGTTCCTGAAAGAATAGTTTGGTTTTTACCCTGGTCTACACACAATGCAATTTTGACTGCTGTAAGGAGGAGTGATGGGTAAAAACTAAATAAAAAGATTGAAACCATAAAGTCTTGTGTGTTTGCTCCATTCTTTACTAAATTTTCTTCTAAGCTTACTTACGTTTACTTCTTATGCTCTGGAATGATGTGGTGGTTTTAACTAGGACTTTAATAAAGAGTTTCAGAGATTCATTATAATTACAGGGGATCTACAATGATTTTCTTCAGCCTTTCAGAGTAAACTACATCTATGTGTATGATCATACACATTACATTGGGAACACAAAAACCAAATTAACATCAACAGTTTACGTCACGTGACTGTCGGATATGGTGGCCGTTTTGGTTCAGTTGTTCCACTCTCGGTTCGTTTCATATTAAGACTGAGGAATCTCAGAGCGAACCGAAGTTCAGTCCGATTGGAAACGAACCGAAACCCTTTGGAAGATGGGTCTGAGAGTGGTTCGTGGTATAGGAAGGTAGTTATCACCTGCCACAACTCCGCAGAGAGGATGGGGGTGTGTTTGTTGTAGTCTAGGGGAGGAGCTTGCAGCACAGACTCTTCCTGGAGAGAACTATTGGCATCGATCTTACGTCAGCGCGTTTCCAACCACTCGTTTTCGTGGTTATGGGAGGGGCTGCTGCAGACAGTGCAGGATTTTAGATTATTACTCTTAAATGCATGAACAGATCAAAATGCCGTTGGGGGGTTCTTTAAAGTGATAAATGAACAGTAAAATGCATTTAAAACCTAACTAAAGTGAATTTTCATGGTAGGGCCCCTTTAAATATTATTTAACAAACTTTGTCATAATTCTTTTCACATTTTGTGGGAGCTAAATTGCAATTTTAGGATTTAATATATCATAAACTGCTCAACTCGGTGAGCATCAACCATAAGTTTAGCAACTTTAAAAAGAATATTTAATACATATTTAAGAGTTTTTACTATTTTAATCTACACGGTATTTATTTTTTATTATTTTTCTAAAAATTGCAACAGTTTTGCACGTAAAAACGATTGACATTGGTGATCTTGAATGTTACTCGTGGCTATAGACTACATTTACCACTTGTCAAGCAAGAATCTAGGAAGTAATTGTTGCAGTTTTCAGAATAAACTATTTGTTTGAACAAAAAACAATAATAAATGAAATATCAATGACATTTGTGATATGTAGATAGTTATACTAATTATTATTGAAAAGAAAAATAATTGAGAAGAAGAATGGGGGTCTTTTCGCTGCTTTTAAAGACAATATTTCTAGCAAACGAAAGCTGCACCTTTTATTTTGAAATGAGCAGAGTGATACCGGAAGTATTACTTTCCTTCTGCAAAACAACAGCACGCGACTCTACACAGCAATAAGTCTCGGTCCAGTCTTAATATTTTGGGTCAATTTTTGTTCCGTTTTTCTTTTTCCTTGTGATATTTCACTTTAAGAGAATATTATCTATTTTTCAAGGTAATAAACTGGCGATTAAACAACAGCAGAGAGCTTACGGACTGTCGAATGCTAGCTTACATAGCTACGTCGGTAGCATTATTGATTTGAATTCCGGGTTTCAGCAGCTTAAAAGAAAAACAAACGTTTGTTAACTTGCTCAAAAATGATTAAAAAAATATATTTTTATCCTTACCAATTCAAGTTTAGTCCTTATGGGTTAGAAATGGGCGTCGATATGTTGCTGTCGCTGCTAGCTTAAGCTAATTTAGGTAAAGCTGTGTTGACATGCGCACATTCCTCCTCATCTGTGAAAGTATTCGTATACTTAAAAGGACCAAACTTTTTACTAACTCCAGAATATATGTATCATCTCATTAAACTGAAAAAGTTGTAAAAATGCAACTTAACAGCATTTAAATAATATAAACTCCATTGATTAAATGTTTTTTGTCTTTTTTTCTTTTAGCTGGCGAACAACACAGCACTCCACTGTTTATAATGTCCCAGGCCACCAAACGTAAACATGTCGTCAAGGAAGTTCTTGGTGATTTTGTCACTCCGACAGAAAACCAGCAGATTGTGAAGGTGAACTCAGTTTGTTGCAGAATGTTTTCATATAATTACAGATCTACACTAATGTCAGTAATGTAAAGCGTCTCACAATAACTCCCTTCTTCTTTTATGATTTTATCCTCAGGTTATTGGAAGTCGAGGCAACAACCTGCACGAAACGGTCACGGCTCAGGGAGAGACCTTCCTGGTGAGCATGCCCACCAAATTCCGGAAAAACATCTGGATCAAAAGAGGTAAATGATTGTTTCTAATGCTGATGTATAAAAAGTGAAATAAAAGCAATTATATATTGTCAATTTAAAGTATAAATACACTAGTTGCTGCTGGTTAGCAAACAAACCTAATTTATAACATGAAAACCATTAGAATATTAGATTAATGTATAAAACTGAGTGGATTTAAAGGCAAATCTGAACATATGTGGAAGCGAGAACATTGTTAGATTTATAAAAATGATTTCAAATCTAAACATCTGCAATCATTTTTTGTCTGTGTGTGTTTGTGCTCTAAAACTATCCCAGAAAAAAAAACTTGCATTTAACTCGCCAACTTTTATAATTGAAAAATAAAGCTTTTTTTTTATTATGATCACAAATTCATTTGACCCACAAGTTTGTTTGTTTTTTACTTTAGGTTTCAGATTAATAATGGCACAATAGTTTATTTTTATCTGAGAAAATCTGCATATTTTGGCTACAAAAACTGTATCTTAAAAATCTGAATTAATTATATTTAGTGTTTAATTTAAGGAAACGTATATGAAATTTGAAGTAAAATCAGCAGAAATGGGTAACAGAAATCAAGTATTCAGCCATTTTTTTAAATATGTTCACATTTTTCTTAAGATTTAAGTTTTTTGTTGTGATTTTCAGGCGATTACGTGATTGTGGATCCTATTGAGGAGGGAGAGAAAGTGAAGGCGGAGATCAGCTTCATTCTCTACAAAGATCACATTCAGCACCTTCAGAAACAGCAGCTTTGGTGAGTTTGACAATACACAAAAAAAATAAAACAAAAATGTGCGTCGGTTTCTGCTTATGCCTTTCTCTGCTTCCTCTCCAGGCCCGAGGGCTTCACTGAGAAATCGCCACATCATAACGAAAACACCAATCAGGAGGATGTGGAGACGAAAGATGAGGATGGCAGCAGCTCGGAAGAGGACGATAGCGACCTTTTTGTAAACACAAACCGCTGTAACTACCAATACAGCGAGAGCGAGGAGGACAGCAGGAGGAAGAGGACAAACCAAAGACTGAAAATGGATCTTAACGGCAGCGATGAAGGTCGATGGAGAACGAGCTGCACTTTGAAATCTAGAAGGATTTCAAAAGCTCTTTCTGCTCATCAGACTGTCGATGTCCTTCAGAGAACTTTATAAAACCTTTTGTATAGTTTCAAACAAAACAGTGTTTATGTCAACAAAGAAATCCAGATGAGATCATTTAAGCTGTTTTCCTTACATTCCTGCTTTTCTTTGGAGTAAAATAAATGCAATTTGTTGAAAAAAATATGTTGAATCATTTTTTGGGTTTATTATGTTTGATTTTGGTTCTCTGGTAAAACAGAACATTTTGAGTATTTGATGAGAAACCATTGACTGAATATGAGAACTGGACTGAGTAACTTCCCTCTGTGCCTCAAATAGAAAGAAGCCAAATAATGGGTCAGGTAAGCAGGAAGCCACACGAGACTTAAATGGGATTGGATATGAACATAAGACTGTTCCCACTGGAGGATGAGGCTTTGAGGAATGTGGATTTCGGAGAGGTTCGCAGAGATCCAGAAAGAGCTTTCCTCTTCCTCATCGTCTTCCTCATCAGTTGCACTGATTCTAACAAACCAAGATGAGGGAAAAAAAAAAACGTAGAGTGGAGACCAAGAAACCGCCAAGAAAATGGATCAAACCACCTTGACATTAAACAAAAAAAGAGCTCAAATAACGTCAATTCAAGAAAAATCATTGTTCACGAGTGAAATTGAACGATAAGACCAAAGATCAGGGAAATTGGGAGTTTCATCAATTCAGAGATGTTCTTCTCCAGACCCTGGTTGTAACCATGGATTGTTTGAGTTACTGTCGTCTATCAGTTGGAGCCAGTGTGACCATTCTCCTGTGACATCAACAAAGCATTTCCTGCTGCTCCGTGGAGATTTTCTCTTTTTCTGACCATTCTCTGTAAACCCGAGAGATGTTTTAGGGTGAAAACTCCAGTAGATTAGCAGTTTCTGAAATCTTCAAACGATCCAGTAACCATGATCCGTTCAAAGTCTCTTCCATCACCGTTCTTCCTCCCTCTGATGCTCAGTTTGAACTTCAGCATGTCGTCTTAATCATCGAGTCGCTGCCACGTGATTGGCTGATTAGAAATGTGTTAACGAGCAGTTGGACAGGTGTGTCTAATAAAGCAGCCCAACTCCAACAGATCTGTAAGGTTTGTGCAAAAAAAGATGATAAAATCTTTTCTAAGTACAGAATACCAGACAAAAGTGGACCCAGAAAACAACTTTTCCCTCCGAATAAAACAAAATACAACTTAAAAAAGAAGATTTTATTACAAACTCTAAAGCAGATTTATCGATAACAATTTATCACAAATGTCTATTCTGTTTAAAAAAAAAAAAACCTCAAAAATATTAACATTCACATTTGGTTTTTCAAAATAAGAGACAATTTATCTCACATTAAAAAATAAATTACAGCTGAGTTAATTGAAAACTTCAACAAAAAGGCATAAACATGGCATAAACGTAAATTCAGTTTGTGTTTAAATATAGCTGTCTCAAACTGATCTCTGAAGAGGATGAAGAACAGTGAATGTAATGGGAGGAACAAAGGAAAATAAATGCAGTCATGTGCAGCTCTTTCTTTTTAGAGAACTTCCTGAACAGAATATTTCTAAAAAAAAAAAAAAAAAAAAAAAAAGAAAAAGTCTTCATGTGTTTCCAGAAAACAAATTATCAGAGTGGACCAGATAAGAGAAAATCTGTACATTTCTAATCCACAAACAGCTACATTATTAATTCCTTCAATGCAGAATTTCTATTCATGAACTTCTAACGTCTTTTAAGGGAAACACTTTCATATTTTTACGTTTGAGTCACAGTGTTGCAGATCAAATGATCAAGATTCCAGTCAGCGGTGTCTGAATCATTACAGAACATCCCGAGAGGATTTCTTTGTAGCTGGAGCCCGCAGAGGAACGTCCCGACATCGCGTCCGGGTCCTTTTCAGGTCGGCCCACAGGCTGAGCAGCTCCTCTGGACTCCGTTTGTGGACCAGCAGGATGGTGTGATACGAACAAGGTTTCTCAACTTCCTTTTTGGCGAAGTCAAAGGTGAGGAAGGCGGGGTGATGGACGGGGAGCGCGTTCAGGCGGCGCATGCACATCCCCACAAAGACGTCGTCGATGGGGTAGAGGTGAACGCTTTTAGATATGTGGTGCAAGCGTCGGGCCAGCTGGCCTGAATACACCACCCCTCCTCCGCCTGCGTAGCTGGGGTAGATGCCCTTGTAGAAGCTGTCCGGAATAAAGTACTTGGAGCTCTTTGCTCGGATCGGCATCGCATCTCCGATGACGTCTCCGACCATAAAGTCCTTCAAGGGGGTTTGCGGGTTCTTCAGCTCCTCGTGGAGGTAGGAGATGAGTCTGGGAGTATTGACGAAGACGTCGTCGTCGCCCTTGAAGACGAAGAGAGTTTGACCGCAGCTCCGCGAGAACCAGCTCCAGAAGAGAACGTCCTTCAAGGTGAGGTTGAAAAAGGTGTCTTCAAAGTCCCACTGCAGGATGTCTCCGTAACGTCTGTTCTCCGCGTTCAGCAGGTGAGACAAATCCGGAGAGGATAGCTTGGAGTTTTCCTTGCCGAGCAAGAACACCCTCCGGACGTATGCTCCAACTTCTTCTTCTTCTTCTTTGTTGCTGCTGTTCTTCTGCCCCTGCACCCATCCCGCCTGACCCCACGTCTGTCGGATGGCTTGTCGGTTCTTGATGTTCAGTTCGGATGACTTGATGGCGAACAGAATGAGAGGCGTCCGTTCCTCATGCTTTGCTTTGGCTCCACAGGCTCCGTCTGGCTGGATCAGGAGGGGGTACTTCCTCCTCTGCATGGATCTGGAATATTGCTGCATGTGCTCTGGTAGCTTCTCAAACTTGTCCTTCATGGAATCCATGCTGGCTACTTTAGAAAAACTTTGCTCCAGAAAGGAATCGTCCAAGTAGACCCTTTCAGATTCCGCTTTGGCTTGTGATGGATACAGGATGGGGTTGAAGCTGAGGTCCACGCCCCTCTGGAGCTGGTTCCAAAAGGCCTTCTCTTTTTCCCAGAATGTTCCGGGCAGCGAGGCATAGCTGCCATTTGAGTTTGATCCACGAGCCACAAAGAGAGGGCCGGTGTTGTACCTTTTCGTCTTATGCACAGATTCGTTCATCAACACGTATAAGGAGAAGCTGATGTAGACGACCATCAGGAACATGACGATGCATGGCGTGCAGACACAGATCAACACGTTACGCATTCGACAGTACACCCGTGCCATTCAGCTGAAAAACAAAAAATGATTATTTTAGTTATATCATTTTATGAAGACATTTGGAAAAGGTTGAAAAACACTATTTTTAGTGGTAATATTTGGTTAAAAAAAAAAAAAGTAATTTATGCTTAAAAATCTATTCCAATCATCTATTGATCTGTTTCCAAAGCGTTCTAGTGTTTTGATATTTATGATTATGATATTGGATCATGATCGTCGTTCCTGGTCATAGTTTCTGCAGAGCGGCAGGAGTTCATTAGAAATTCACCTCTGAGTTGTGGGTTGGACTGTTTGCACAGAATGAGCTTTCTTTCATTTCCCATGATCCCTTTGTTTACATGCTCTTCCACTAGCTCACTGCCCCTCCCACCCTCAGTCTAACGTTACCAGCACGCCAAATTTACAAGCAGTATTGTAGATATTCATGTGTACAGTTTTACTCCAGATTCCAGCTCAGATGAGGAAAACAAAGACGTTCCTGGATCTATTTGTCTGTAAGTGGATGAATCAGAATGGAGGGAGCTTTTCGTCTGCTTATGATTCAAAATAACAACTAAATTATGAGTTAAAACAAAACAATACATATAATTTTCTTTATGTTTGTGTCCTCCATCATCAAATTGCATGTTGAAAAACATCAAAAACACAATTATCAAAGAGTGTGAGAATGAGTGTTGTGATGTAAGTTTATTATACAAGCGTTTTTGAGGACTACATTTTTATATGATTACAGAATCAATTAATTTCCAAAAGAATTTTGTTTATTTTTGGAATGTCAACATCAAAAACTGATTTCCAGAATGAAGTTGTTGTTCTGGTTCCTCCTCTCATGTGTTTCCAGATAACTGCACAAGTCATGAACTGCTGAAACGTGGTTGGATCATTTCCAAGAACAGTAGTGGCCCTTTCAATCCCCCAAATAATTTGTATCTTATCAGAAACGTCCAATTTTAAAACTACAAGCATTCTAAAAATGTATAAACCCCCTGCCCGCACACATCCAATTCAATATAGAAAACCTGCTTGATACTGAGGTGAGGAAATTATGTACAAGCTTCTTCACCTTAGCTAAAAAATATGCAGTTTTATTATTACCAATGAAAAATACTATTTGTTCTCCTGTCGACTTATCCCCTTAGGGGTCGCCATAGCGGATCAGCTTTCACTGCTTGGCAGAGGTTTTTGGTGTGGATGGGCTTCCAGACACAAACCTGTTTCATCCGGGCTAGGGACCGGCACAGGGAGACACAGACATGGGTCCCTTTGTGGCTACATAATTACAAATAGATTGGTTACGACTTCATTTTGCTGCTAGCTGGATAAAAACTGTACAGCTGCTATAAGCTAGCGGGAGACAGTGTAAACGAAGGGTTCATGGGAAATTAGTTGAGGCCAACTTCCCATCCACAACTCAAAGGAAAATTTTGCTGCTCTGCAGAAAATATGTCTTAAAAAACAACTAGATTTTTGACTTAAATTTAAAAATGAAATAATTATTGAAAGACCATGGGAATACGTTTTAAATTTATATATATATATATATATAGTTGGAGTGGGACTTTAGAATTGTGAAATCCTTTTTTTCTTTTATTAAATTTTCCAATTTGCAAAAAGAAAAATGTTTATTTCATTTGAAATTCGAAGAGTAGCTCTTTCCAAACAAAGAAGTCTAAACAAAGTCACAGTTTCTAGATAACATTTACATTTTCTAAGAGCATGGACTCGGCGTTGCAGTTCTGAAGGGTCAAAGGGGAAAAACTGAAGCATGGAAAAAGATTGGGAAATACTCTAAGAAGTAGGAAAACGAGTCTCACGAGCATTCACGCCTTCAATCCTCACTGGTTTTGCTGAAGTTTCAGGTTTTCAACACTAATTAAAGTCTGGACATTCATCTGTTTACTGAAAATTATAAATAGATGGCGGTAAATGAAACTCAATGATCCAAATCTCAGGAATAACTAGTAAATTGACTAAAGAAAATGTGTTTTTTAAAATGAATTCTACACTAAAAGACTAAAAAAGTTAGTCAAGAAAATGTTATATTTAAAAAAAAAAAACTTAAATAGATTAGTTATTTTATGTTAGTGAAATCTCTCTTTTTAGCTTACCTGATTTGAACCGAGCCGTCTTTCTTCACTGAACCCGTTTGTTGGTGCAGCAGATCCTCATCCCTGCAGAAAGCTGGTCCTCTGGTATGATGGGGAACCCGGCCTTCTGTCCGCGTGCTGAGTCAAGCCCGTTCTGTAAACCTGTAAGGCTGCTGCGGCTGTTTAGACTCGTGTAGCAGCGGTGACGGGTGTGGGGTGTGTTCAGGAGGGTTGCGCCCTCCAACAGTGACTCAATCAGCAAAAACACATTACAACACCGGAGGAAAAACGGGAAAAGTTTAAAGAAAATAAAAATCTCTCTCTCTATACCTGCTTTTCCTTACAGAATCTTTTATCTCCTTTATCTCTAAGAAGCTAAACATAGACCAAGCTCACACCTTTCCTAGAATCCATGACGTTCTTTAATCTGACTTTTGAAAAAGAAACAAAGGAAACTTTTATCCTGGGCTTTTGTGGTCTGTTTGATCAGCCTTATTCTGTTATAACCAGAAAAAAGTTAAATACAGCTCTGTATCGGTAATCCGACTGATATTTAGTTTTTCCCACAATAGCTGGAGGGCATTTGTCAAGCAGGAGAGCTTGGTATGTGTGCCATAGAAACCACAAACCTGTTGATCTGGCAGCTGAACCATTCTCAGCAGAAGCCTCGTTTCTCCAACTCAGCCCTCAACCAGGACGTATGCTCCAGCGCTGGAGGACAAATATCTGCTTTGTTGTAGTATATAAGTCTGTGTGTTTTGGAGCCAACATGTATATTTGTAATATTTGATTGTGGCTAGGTTTGGGCTCCGCCCTCTTGACTAACATCTACACCTAACAACATCATTTCTCTCATTCTTCCAGTCTGAATCCAATCTAACAACAAATGCTAAAATATTTACCATAAATGAAGTTTAGCTTTAAATATACAAGAGGTTTATACAAATATATGACTTGTGTGTCCAATCATAACCTTCTATTGTTATGGTTGAATCTAACACAAGAGGTCTTTAGCTTCTATCTGTTCGCTCAGCTGCTTGATTTGACAAGTTGAAATAAAATTTTTAAAATTTGCTCGATGAGTGGAAACTTTTAGAACTCAGTTCTCAAACATGTCAAATGAGTTTTTGCATGTCTCGTTGGCTTCTATTGAACTATGAAAAGGAGTCGCATGAAGTTAGAGAGACAATCACGCATACGATGAACAGAGCTTCCTGGAATGTCAGCCATGACGTCAGATGTCGCTTCAGTTTTTTGAATGAAGAGAAATCATTGACTGTGAAGGAGGATTGGACAAAGCGAGCGTGACGTGTTGGAGCCAGACGTCATCAGTGAGCAGTGATTGATCCAAGAAGGTCTGAGTCAACATTTCTATGGCAACCACTCTCACCATCTCAAAAATAAACTTAACCCTCGCGCTTGAAATCGATCAACACGGAATCTGTCGAACATTTTAAATGTTGGGCATGAGGGTCAGCAGGCGCCACCTACTCTGATTGAGGCATCCGATTGGTTAACTTGAATAACTTATTGACTGTAGGCCTAAGCGGGACATCACCAATAGAAAATGTTTGACTTCTGGCTACAGAGAAATAAGTAATAAGGATGCCGCCATGTTGGAGCCAGACATAATCAGTAATCAGTGATTGGTCCGAGTCGCTCAGAGTCAACATTTCTATGGTAACCATTTCAGCCAATTAGAAGTGAGCTTGTAGGAAGTCCACATGCCGATCGATCACTTGAACCCGAACTCCACAACATTTGTCAAACAGCTCAAATGTTGGATGTGGGAGACAACACCTACTTCTTTTTAGACATTTGATTGGCCAGTTTTATAACTTACAGAACAAATGTGTTTTTAAAAAAGGTAGCAGAGCAAGAAAGATTACTCTGACCAATATAATGACTGAATACTATCTGTTTATTTCTTAATTGAAGTCTATGGCTGGGTCTGAATTCCCACCCATAATGTCCAACTACTGAAATAATGTAAAGGGCAAGACTATCAAGTGCCCTGGATTTTATAAGCAATTTGGACACCATGCTCACTACTTTTCTTTTTCTTTTTAATTTGGCACGCTCACTACAATTTAATGAAGTGAAAACCGAATCAATACGAACATTTTACGTCTATTCATGAATCCACTGTGGTTTATTAAAGAAAAATTACATTTAAACCAGGGATGCAACGATAATGCTCACCAGTTCAAAAAGTTCACTCACGGTTCTATACGTATTGAAAAAAAAATAAAAATAAAAAAAATAAAAATAAAATTGGCCACTTTCAGTGAAAAGTCTATAATAACATGTGTAGAAGTCTGAAATTCTACACGCGTTTGCATTGACTTTTTATTGCGGTTGAAGGTGCGCCGACACAGCCGGTGTACGAGCATCTTGTGGGCCACAGATCTACGGCATTCACTCTCTCTAGCTATGACTCTCAGTTGTTTTTAGCATTTAATTAAATGCTAAGTGCTGTTGTTTTTAGCATTTGGGCTATTAGCCTTCTAGGGAGGGGCAAAGTAGTTTCTGGCGGGGGGGCAAACAGGCTCAGCAACAAAGACATGAATACTCAGACACGCTAAAGGCAGCTCACAGCGGTATTGAATAAATAAAAAGCGTATCGTGAAAAATCGTGGAACGCGTTGCTTCCCTAATTTAAACTTTTTTTCTTTTTCACAAAAAATTATTCAAACCCAATGCATTGTGGTCTGTAATCGGCAATTTAGTAAGCATCGATGCCTTCTGGGAAATTTCAAGGGCACTTGATTTTAGAATTGTAGATTTAGACAGCACTACGAAATGGCAAATGCAGTGCATTATGAAGAATGTAGTGAAGGAACTTGGACATAACCTACGAGAGTTGTGTCCAAATCCCTCAGTCCAGTTTTCTTATACAATCAATGATAAAAATGGTCAAATTAAAGGCAGAACTGCAAACCAAAAGTTCATGCAGTATATCTGTCAGTTTTATTGTAAAACTATTGCAGAATTTTATATCTTAATAATTAATTCGAGTCCCCAAAAAACCCTGTAATGTCATCATCATATGACCTGCTATTTCTCTTAACAGTAACACACAAAGTATGTTTGGTTTGTACATCCTTGTCAGAGTGACATCACTGTTAAAGACAAATTTTTTGGGGCAGCATTCTTGTGGCTCATTGACATTCAAGAATACGTGTCCGTACATTCATATCTCACGGCTGAATGACGACATTACTGGAGCATGAACTCCGTTTTAGCCTTTCGCTCCTCTTTCTGTCGTTCTAACTGACATTGGCTGAATTAATTTATTGATACATGCCAAAACCTCATCTATAAAACCCAACATTTGATGCAAAACCCCAGGAAAACATCCGGGTGGGTTGCAAAACAAAGCCCAAACCATCGCCTCCCAAAGATTCTGTAAGGTTTCTGCTGAATTGCTAAACTCGTCTTTCAGCAGACGTGCTAAACTCTTCCACTTTGCTGCAATACATTCTGGTTTTGCACGTTTATAAAATTCAGTCATTCTCATCTTCTACTGTCATGCTCTCTTTTCTGTCCTTTCTTTGCAATAATTAAATGTTCAGCAAAGCGAGGAACTGGTAAAGAATTTTCTTGTGATTACATCAAGTGTTGTGTAAAAGTCTGGCTCGCGGGAGGGAATTTCTGGTACATCCACTTCTAGAATATTAGGAATTAGGTGACACATGCGGAAACACTTCAGGAAGCTGCTGGTAAACCTGTGAGCAAAGAGGGTAACCCAAAGCCCTTTGCTATCTAAAAACACAATAAGTTCTGCTTGTACTTTAAATACAGTTATTTAACATAGATGTTAATATGTTGAATATTTAAATCTTGTAGCTTTAGATCTGTGTAGGTTTGACGGCTGCATTTAAATTTGAGTGAAGTGTTTTTAATCATTTTAACAAATGCTGTTAGCATCTCAATACAGCTCATCCGCTGATAGAAATGACAGGATGAACCAGAAACTTCATCCTGGACTTCAACAAAGGTGGATTATGTCTGTGCTTTTCCACTCTTCCTCCAGACTACCCTGAATTCCAGACAAAATAAAAGCATGTACTTTAATTTGAAATTTTACTTTTTAAACTTGGAGTCTGCAACCTTAAAAAATAAAAGAGCCATTTAGACTGATTTCTTTCTGGCCAAAATTGTTACAATTAATGCGTTCAATTGTGTTTCCTGTATGTAAAGGTGTAATTATATCAGTCTATGATTAGGAAACATTATAATATGAAGAAAATTAAGCCCTTTCTCATCTCTGGAGATAAACTTAATATTGTTTAGCAGTTAAAGATAAAATGTGATTTGAAGTTTTCTACATGAAAACAAGTATTAGCAATACAAGCAATATTCTAAATAAACTAGTTTTACATTAAGGCACGTTGGAAAGCACATTGTATGATTTTTTTTTTTTTTTTTTTTAAATCAATGGTAATATTTGGTACAGTAGCCTTTGTTTGTGATTTCACGGGTCTAACACTTTCTGTAGTTTTTCACCTGAGGGAATTTTGGCCTACTCCTCCACACAGATCTTCTCTAGAGCAGTCAGGTTTGTGACTGTTGCTGAAAAACCTGGAATTCAGGCTCTCTCCAAAGATTTTCCATGTTTAGGTCTGGAGACCAGATAAGCCACTCCAGAACCTTGACATACTCACGGCGCCACTCTTTGGTTGTTCTGGCTGTGGGCATTTGGTCATAGTCATGCTGGAATGCGCAAACTGACGGAAGGAGGTTGTTCTCCAAAATCTTGCAACATACAGTATCTCACAAAAGTGAGTACACCCCTTACATTTTTGCAGATATTTTTTTTATAGCTTTTTCAAGGGACAACACTGTCAAATTGAATTTTTGACAAAATGAAAAGAAGTCAGCGTCCATCTTGTATAACAGTGTAAAGTTGTTTTTTCTGCAAAAAAAAAAAATCATAATAGAGGCATAAATAGCCAAAAACCTGGTAGTAAAAGTGAGGGGTGTACTCACTTCCGTGAGATACTGTATGGTCCCATCCTGTCCTTAATACAGTACACTCATCCTGTCCCATGTGCAAATCCTTAAGCATGATGCTACCACCCCCGTGCTTCACAGTAGGGATGGTGCTCTTGGGATGGTACAATTCTTCCTCCAAAGTTCTTGGTCTTATCTAACCACATGACCTTCTCCCATCATTCCTCTGGATCATCCAAATGGTCAAACTTAAGACTGGCCTGGACACGTGCTGGTTTAAGCAGGAGAACCTTCCACGCCATACATTATTTCAAACTATGACATCCGACTGTGTTACCAGCAGTAACCGTGGAAACGCTGGTCCCAGCTCTTTTCGGGTCATTAACTAGCTCCTCCCATGTAATACTGGGCTGATTCTTCACCTTTCTAAGGATCACCGAGACCCCAAGAGGTGAGATCTTGCTGTCCGAGGGAGATTGACAGTCATGTTTAGGTTCTTCCATTTTCTTTAGTTTCGTCTCATTGCATAACGCTTTTTAGAAGTAAACAAATGATTTTGTGAAACAGGTTAAAGAGGATTCATCCCTTCGATTTCATGATAGAATTTTCAAAAGTAACTGCAGCCAAATGGAACCGAGCAAGACAGAAGTAGAGCCGAGGAATGAGGAAAAGGTCAGAGAGAACAGAAGGGAAGAAGAGGATGCTGTGAAGCAGGAAGTACAAAAGATCAGAAAGGATGAAGAGTAGAAAATCAGCTGTTCGTCTAGAGTTTAAGAGAGAGGTAGATGGTGCAAAGGTTTTGAAGGAATATTTATGCCCGTTTCACTATTCTGACAATACAGAAACAATAACTTTTAAATCTGAAAACATGTCACATGTCGAGTGATATCCATCTGATGTCCGCCTCGTTTGTAACCAGCAGACCAGAACCTTGTGAGACAAAACACACATTGAAGCAAACACAAGAGGGTTTAGGGATCCATTCTTCCTGGGAGATTCCATTAACATTCATCAGCTGATCAACTATTGTGAGTTCAACCAAACCTGTCAGACATAAGAATAGGTACGATGATTACATTGGACCCTTTCTCTCTGATCTCACCCGTAAGAAATGAAGCGTCCTCAACCCAACCTTAAGAAGGTCAGGGGTAAAATCAGAAAATAACCTCAGAACAACAGATTCAAATAAACTAAATCCTAATATCAACACAAGTCTTGCTCTCTGTTGGAGAACAATGGGAAACCTACAGAACAGCTATAGAAATAAAGTGTGTACAAAATATAAAGCAAATTCTTCAGGTCCACATGTACACGCACACAACAGCTTTCTATGGACAAACCCAATTTATTAATCATTTCCAGTCATATATAAATATAAAAAAGGTAAACAAAACTTATCTAAAATTAATTCATTTATTCAACCAGAAAATCATATCATGAAACACTGATTTTGTCGTCCCTCCCCCCCCAAGATAATCTTGTTGGGTTTTGCACAACAAAAAAGAATAAAATAAATAAATAAATAAAAATAAAATAAAGTTTGAAGCTTTTTTCAAGTCTGCCAAGCTGTCAGTTAAAAACAAATTTGATTAAAACACTGAGATTAAAAAAAAAAAAAAAAACCCAAGTATCCCACAAGAGCAGATTGTTCTAAAAATCTAAATTTTCAAAAGTTTTCTAAAACTATTTTACATAGGAGTCAACAGGAAACTGTCTTTTTAATGCAGCCAGCCTCCAGTGGTTTTGGTGAAACTGGTTTGCAGCAAAGATCGGATCTGACTTGAGTGCATAACGAGTTTGGTTTTTCATGTCTACTTTAAATCATGTTTCCTTACTCACAAATTATTTTTCCTTTTTTTATTTATTGTGTTCTTTCTTTGTCACACCAGGTTTCAGTTTCAAACTTTCTGCTTCCCGTTTCCAACCCTCGTTTCGTGTATTTCCTGTTCAGTCCATTTATTTTCAGTTTTATTTTTTAATGGTTTTAGGTTTTTCCCCTTAAGTCTACCATAAAGCTTAATCAGGTAACATTTCACTCTCTCTAATAGTTTTAGGACTTTTGCAGCTAATCATCAAATAAATCTGCCAATAGAACACGATTAAAATTCTCTATAAAATGTTTTGCCTTATATTTACAATCTCATAAGTAGTTTGTTCCCAGAAAATACTCTTAAGATTGTTTAATCAAGTCAGAAGTGAATTTGGCTAAAGTTTAATCAAATATACTTAAGAGTTTGAGTTTTTAATTCAGTAACTGGATCCCTGATCAAACTGTCTTGAACTGGGAGGTCACCCAGGGCTCCATGTTGGGGCTACTTTTGGTTCAGTTGGACAGGCTTTCCAGTATAAGCTGCATTGTTGCATTGTATAGTTATGCAGATGATGTTCCTATTTACATTACTGTACACTTACAGGAGGTGAATATAGACCCACTCAGTCACTGCACTCTTAGAGTTTTAATATAAATATATAAAAGGCCTCGAGTCACGAAGACCCAAGATGTAGGAATGGTCAATCAAGCAGACCTTCCGATCTGGAAGGAACCGGTTTGCTTTGTAAAATTAGGATGCTAACAGAGACAAAGATGCACCAAAGAGATAATCCACCAATCACACACTCCTTGTCCACGCCCATCTTCATTACCGAACATTTATATTAGTTTAACCACAATGTGAGTGATGTCCTACCATGGAAATTAAGCGTGGGCAGACATGAATAAACAAATAAATACACTTGCACTGAAAGAAGGATTCTGACTATTTCACTGATCTCCACCTGTAAGGAAAGGAGCCATTTATTTACTCATTACAGGATCCTGAGAATCAGTGGCTTATCCCAGCTACTATTAGACAAAGATGGGGTACACCATGGATAAGTCACTAGTTCATCATAGGGTTTCACACGCACATTTACATACTCGAGGGCAATTTATAATCACCCATAAATCTGTTTTTTTGAGTGTAGAAACCAGAGTGCCCAGAGAAAATACACACATTTATTAGGATAATACCAAAACAGTAGACAGAAAAGATCCAGAGAAGATCTTCTCACTGTGAGGGGAGAGTGCTACAAATCTTGGAGAATCGCAAGTTCGTGAATCAAAACCAACAGCATTAAACCCCCCCACATAAAAAAACATATTCAAAGGTGTGCAGTCTAAACTGGACGCAGAGAACCTTGATCTTAGTCTGCTCTCTGGGTCTTTTCAGGACTTGAACACAGTATTCTGCTTGAATTGGAGCCGTTTGGGTCCGGACTAAAACCAGGGAGAACCATCATTTTCCACCCATCCTCAGGTCAATTTCTGTGACATCTGATCACTCAGAATAAGCTCTAAAACAGCTCTGCTGGTGTTTAAGTCTCTCCATTTTCACATTAAAGTCCCACTCCAAACATATTTTTATCCAGTTTCAAATGGTTCCCAGTGGTCTTTTAATTAGGATTTTGCAGTTTTTAGTCAAAATAAAAATCCTGTGTCATCTTTCTTAGGACAGAATTTCTGCAAAGCGGCAGAAGTTCAGCAGAAATTCACCTCAGAGTTGTGGACTGTTAGCATGGTAGTGACCCGCTGCTGATATCCCATCATCCCTATGTACAAACTCTTCTGCTAGCTTACAACCCAAACCTAACACTAGCAGTGCAACAAAAACAACAGGTAATACTGGAGCTATGCAGCCGTACATCTTTGAGTCAGATACCATCAGATGATGAAAATGAAGACGTATAGGGATCTAGGTTGGCCCTCCCATTTCAATGACTGTCACAACTGAGAGCTTTTCAAATGTTGGGTTTTTCTCTGCTCCTGATCCAACATTATTATAAAAAAAGAAATGCGATTTTAAGCAGCTTCATGCACCTGAAACAGTCTTAGTGATGATGACAGACAAACATTTACTCTGATTCCATTAAAGCAGCGAAAAGTCTTCAATCAGCCATCATCCTGTTTTAAATTTGACCACTTCGGTTACATTTCTGTGCTTTTAGGGTCAGCTTCTATTGGAATTTACTCTTATTTAATAGTTTTTAAACTAAAATTGTCCTAAAAAAGAAACGTTTTTAAAAATTTTTCATGAGTCCCAGTTTATACAACAAAACTATAATAAAATATTGAAAAAAGTAATGTTTTTAAATTCCATTTCCTTTTAAAAATAAGTTTCCTGATGTTTTATCCACTTGTTTTGTCCTAAAGAGTGAAAGATTGTCCAATATTAATTTCCCATCAGACAAGATTCTGAACCCGTTTGACAAAAACAACAATAGAAACTTTCAGTTTTTACATTTAAAACGACAGGTAAGCTCCACACAATGACTCTTTCAATCTTCGCTGCATTTCTTTTACCTTGATTATTTTATTTTAGTTGGAATTCTAATGTCTGTTTTTTCTAAAGGTTTGTGTCCAACAAACCCTCATGAGGAACAAGGAGATTCAGCCCAGCTTACATCAAGCACAGGAGATTTAACACTGCCCTCTAGTGTTCACTGAAAGTATGACTGTCAGTAAAGTCGTGAACAATAAACAGACTGGACAAATACATTCAAGTGTCTGAAAGTTAAACTTATGATCATAAAATGAAAAATAAAATAAAATAAACAAATTTCTTCATTAAAATATTCAACATTTGATTTAAAACTGGTTCAGACGTTAACATTAATGTTAAAAAAATAAAATTTTTTAAAAATAAATCTGTTATATATTACATCACACAGACTCTTCAGGTTGATTTTACTGTTATTGAAAACTTATAACAGATATTGTCATTTTTAAATCAAAATCCTTAAAATAATATATTTTTAAAAGTGGAGCCGGTGATAAATAGTGTTCACATTGATAAAGACAAAAGGGGATCCATTAATAAACAAATAGTATAATAAATTACCTTGACATTTGTACGCACATATCTGAACTGCTTTGATAATGCTTTTATTATTGTCTTTTATTCTTATAAGCCTTGACACACCTCAGCATGATGGCTGCCTTAAATTTTGCTTGACCTCCTGTATGATGACAATAAAGCATTCCTAGTCGATTAAATAAAAAAATCTGAACAAACTGTAAATAATTTGTTTTATTTTTTTCAAAAACTTTATCTGTAAAAGGAGCATGAAGTCAATTCTTTTTACCACCTGAAAATTTTATAGTACTTTGACCTAAAAAATTACATTAAAAGCAGATCAGAACCACAAAAAAAAAAGTAAAAATTCAATCACTAATTTACACGATCGTATGTACATTATTAACAGTGCAGTTTTTGTAAAAAAGACTTAAAATGTTCCGGTTTTCCATTAAAGGTTTTCCATGCAGATGTAGTTCCGGGTTGGATGTAGCGAGATAAAAACCGTCAGGATTTAATCTCTTAAAGTTTTCAGAATGGCTACCTCGTGACCAGAAGGTCTTCACGGTTCCACTCAGGGTTTCTTTGTAACCGGAACCCGCAGAGGAACGTCCCGACATCGCGTCCGGGTCCTTTTCAACTCGGCCCACATCTCCACCAGCTGCTCCGGGCCTCTTTTGTGGACCAGCAGAACAGTGTGGTCGGCGCACGGCTCCTCCAGTTCTGTGTGTGGGAAGTCAAAGGTGAGGAAGGCGGGGTGATGGACGGGGAGCGCGTTCAGGCGGCGCATGCACATCCCCACAAAGACGTCGTCGATGGGGTAGAGGTGAACGCTTTTAGATATGTGGTGCAAGCGTCGGGCCAGCTGGCCTGAATACACCACCCCTCCTCCGCCTGCGTAGCTGGGGTAGATGCCCTTGTAGAAGCTGTCCGGAATAAAGTACTTGGAGGTCTTTGCTCGGATCGGCATCGCATCTCCGATGACGTCTCCGACCATAAAGTCCTTCAAGGGGGTTTGCGGGTTCTTCAGCTCCTCGTGGAGGTAGGAGATGAGTCTGGGAGTATTGACGAAGACGTCGTCGTCGCCCTTGAAGACGAAGAGAGTTTGACCGCAGCTGCGCGAGAACCAGCTCCAGAAGAGAACGTCCTTCAAGGTGAGGTTGAAAAAGGTGTCTTCAAAGTCCCACTGCAGGATGTCTCCGTAACGTCTGTTCTCCGCGTTCAGCAGGTGAGACAGGTCCGTTCCAAGGAATTGAGAGTTTTCCTTGCCGAGCAAGAACACCCTCCGGACGTATGCTCCAACTTCTTCTTCTTCTTCTTTGTTGCTGCTGTTCTTCTGCCCCTGCACCCATCCCGCCTGACCCCACGTCTGTCGGATGGCTTGTCGGTTCTTGATGTTCAGTTCGGACGACTTGATGGCGAACAGAATGAGAGGCGTCCGTTCCTCATGCCTGGCTTTGGCTCCACAGGCTCCGTCTGGCTGGATCAGGATGGGGTACTTCCTCCTCTGCATGTGACTGACGTATTTCTGCATGGCTGGCGGCAGCTCCTCGAGTTTCTTCTTCATGTGGTCCATCCCGGTAGCGTCGTAGAAACTTTTCTTGAGTAACGAATCGTCCAAGTGGACCATCGCCGATCGGTTCCGACTCTTGGAGTACAGGATGGGGTTGAAGTGAAGGTCCACGCCCCTCTGGAGCTGGTTCCAAAAGGCGCCGCTTTGGTTCTCCCAGAAAGTGGTGGGAACCAAAGGGAGGCTCGCGTTCTTTTGAGTTTCGGAGGAGCACGGAGCGAGGGTGGTAGGTTACCTGAGCTCTGGGAAGTGATGAAACCCTGTTTAGGCTTACACTTATGGTGACGGCGGCGTAGGTGCAGAGCAGCAGCAGACAGCAGAGGGGCGTGCACACACAGATCAGCAGGTTACGCAGTCGACAGCACTGCCAGGCCATTTAGCTGGAACACAGTCAAGAATCCAAACATGATCTTTATAAAATGATTTTAGAGATTTCATGATGATTTAGGGGAATTTTAAAAATCTAAATACATTTTAAGGAATTTTAATTTACAAATAAACTGTCTCAGTGTCCCTGTGGTAGAGTGTCTGCCCTGACACTAGAAGGTTCAAATCCACCGTCAAGTCACACCAAAGACTAAAAATGTTTGACACTCTGCATTAAAGGGTTGAGAGTTAAACGACCAAATAGTTCCCAAGTGTAGCTGTGTCTGCGGCGCACCACTCCCCGGAGGATGAGTCAAATAAGGAGAACAAATCTCACACACCTCAGTGCGTAACAGCTAATTATACTCTAAGAATAATAGCCAGCAGAGCTCAGGTAGTTTGAGTGAAACATGTTTTCTGGAAACTTCTCACATTTGTGAAAGGACGAGTAAGTAATCAAGATAAAAAAAAAAAAAAAAAAAAAAAAAAGTTGGGCTTCTACTTGAATTGCTACACCTCAGTTTCCTCTGGAAATGAGACCAAAACTTCCTCTTTTGGAACATGTGGTTGAAAATAAAACGGAAAACCTGAAACAGCCCTCCACATAAGTCGTTATTTACACAATATCACATTTTACAGACTCCAGCTGTCAAATCGGCAAATTATTTTCATCACACTCAATGATAAATTCATTTTGTCATTCATTGTAGCAAAGGAAAAGTTAATAAGAAAGAAGTTGAACGTATTTAGGACAGAACGTGAAGAAAATGTTCAAAAACCCTTAAAATTCACCCAAACGTCTACAAAATGTTCTATTAATCCAAACGAAAGCAAACTTTGCTCGTACCTTAGTGTCCTTTTTGACTTGATCCTTGTTTACAGGCGCAGTAGTCCTTGTTGACGCTTCACGTCCGATCCCCTGACAGAGAAAGAAGTCATGTTCTGTCCGCAAAAGGTGTTTAAAAACAACAAGAGGGAAAAAAATAAGGTGGAGGAACTCACTGCAGGTGTGGAAACTGGTCAGGAGGGACACACCCACTGACAGAGAGCCTGGTGATTAAAAGTCAAATCTAAATTTGTCAACCTACAATTGAAACCTTACCAAACTTTTCTGATCTATTGATTCCAAGTTAATTCTTAAATTCCATTCAGTTAAGATGGTTCCACAGCTGCCAGACTGTCCTGGGGTGTTTTTTTAAATAATAGAAGAGTTTTTTGCAGAGTTTTTGGCACAATTTCCACACACTGAGCAAGAAATGCAATGTTATGATGTCAGTGTAGAAACAGCAGCAAAGAGGAGGAGCCAATCAGAGAGGAATGCAGAGGCTTTTAACTTTTAACAGATTCCAAAGGAGAGCAAACTATCCCAAAGAGCAAGAAACTGGGCAAAAACTGAGAAAAAAGAAATCAGAAGAAGATAAATTGATTAATTTCATAAACTTATACACTGCATTTCTTTTTGCCCAAAAAACTAGTTTCTAGAAATGTGATTTGATATTTATAGCAGTCTGTGACTACAGCTGATACTTACACAAATCACAGGGCTGGAAATGTCAAAGACTTTTTGATAACACATAATAATAATAATAATAATTTAGACTGGTCTGACTTCTCAGTTTTGTCTGTTTCTAAAACTGTAGGACAAAAGTAGAACTACATTTCTGTGACCATTTAAAATGATTAGGTACTTTTGAAAAATGTTGTCGGATGAGTGGAAGCAGCGACACTGCAAGGATAGAAATCCTGCAGACTGTGAGCAGAAACGAACATTTTTGTGCATTTTAAATAGATAAATACTTTTTTTATTATTAATGTTATTACTGTCTTGGAGCCTTTTTGCAAAAACGAACATCCTGGTCTTCTTTCCATCCTCCAGAAACAGTGGAATAGACTGTATAAGAGAACTGAACTGAGTTTGATGTCACCAATAGAAAAATGAAAAAAATTTCTTAATTCCTGCTCAAATCATTAACTGTATGTAGAGAACTGGACTGAGTGATCCCTCCTCCCTTACATTCCAAATAGGAAGTACCCTCTGGCTCCAAAAAGCCAAAATCCCATAGACCTCTACTGATAAACAGTCATTACTCAGGCATTGTTTTTCTTTTTAACATGTTCTTGCTAATCTTTTATTTTTTTTTCTTTTTCACAAGTTATTCAAATTATAAACTGACCAATCAGATAAAGCATGTGGCGCCCACTGGCCCCCACCTCAAATGTTTGATTGACAAATTCTCCTGAGCCTCAAATACTCCTGAGTGGTGACAGTAGTTGCCATGGAAACGCTGACTCAGACAGGCTTGGAGAAATCACCGTTGTCTGGTTCCAACATCCGTATTACGGAAAAAATAGTGGTCAGAGCTGGAAGTAAACAATTCTCTATAGGGAAAAGTCATAACTGCTTTGTCCAATTCTCTGTATACAGTCAACCAAATGAAGACAAGCAATGATTGGTCCTCGTCAATATTTCTATGGCAACCACTGGCGAATCAGGAATGAGTTTGTTTAAAGTCCACACACCTACCACTTGAAAGAAAACGGTCAGATGTATCAAACCTTCAAATAAGACCACATACTTTAATTGAGGCATCTGATTGGTCAGTTTATAACTCGAATAATTTAAACTACAGAAAAAAAAACATGTTGACTGATTAACAGCAGTTTATTCCTCTATAAATGTCTTTAGGATTTTGGCTTCTTGGAAAAAGCAGGTTCTTCCTATTTGGAGCATCAAGGGGAGGAGTCACTTTGTCCAGTTTTTATTTACAGTCATTAACCCCTTGCGTCGCACTGATGCACACTTTCAGAACAAAACTTGATGCTTTTTCCACCAATCTTAAAACAGACGAGGACTTTTCTTCTTCTTGCTAAAATTCACCATCATCTCTTTAATTTTGATGTATTTCAGATGAATCTTACTGTTACACCAGTCAGTCAAACCAGAGATTAACTTTCTGTTTTACTTCTCATTGATCTCCTGCTCACATACCAAACATTTTTTTCTTTTTCACAGATTTTACTTCTGTTAAGCAAAAAGGTATGCAGTTAATGATCGTCCTGCTCTTCTTGTTACTCATTACCTGCATCAGGTGTATTCAGTCAATCAGAACATGGAAACACCCGAGTCAGCTAATCAGCAAGTGAGGGGGGAAAGGGAGCGCTGGAAAACAGGTGAGGTGTTAGATCTCCCTAAAGCTCTGATTTAGACTATAGAAGATGAATTTTCCTATTGTCCAACTGAAAATGGAAGCAAATCGTCCCGAGAATAGAATGATTTCGCAACTTTTATTGTGAAATCTCTGTTACTTCACAGAAGTCATCTTAAAAGTTCCCATGAGGACAGCAGGAGCGCTCAGACTTCTGAAGCTACGTTCCCAACCGATGTGATTTGTATCAGTATATGGTGTTCACACTGCACAAACAGGGATGGGCCTCCTCTTTTTCTAACGTTTACTAACATGTCCGCCTGTTTTGTTCTCTTTTCTATCTCTGCTTCTGTTTGGTGCAGTGCAATTCCTCTTCAAATTCCAGGTGCTCCTGTTCTTGGCCGTGGACCACACCTCTGGCTGGTCTTGGCTGTAGACCTCATCCTCCCCAAACTGTCCCCCAATTTTAAATTACTTATTTCTCTTTCACGTTCAGTTTTTTAAACGATTAGCACTTCTGTGAGTTAGAAGCTCCTCACTACCAAATCTCTGATTGGTCCTCGTTTTCCTTTCAACGCACAATCAGTGGCTGGCCATTTTGTTTGTAGAGCCCAAAAACTTGTGTAGCTACATGTAATGTTTTAAATGCGAATAAGTATTTTTGTGCGCTGACATCAACTTTTCATTCAAGTGGCCACTTGCTTAAGACGCTGTAAACAGCTTAACCACTTAAGTGTCCACAAGAACAAAGAAAAGCAGAAACTTTTATGACAATTTCCCCTTTAACCCAAATATGTTACCAGAAAAAAAAAAAAAAAAGAGAGGTAAAACAGTCACGTTTTAAAATCAGATTCATGTCCCGCCACAATAAGAGTTTGAGTCCCTTTTAAGTCCCACTCCAATCATCTTTTGGGCTATTGTAAAAGCCTTCCCAGTGGTCTTTTTTAAAATCATGACTATGCCATTTTTATCCATGTTGATTCTCCTTCACAGTCCTCACGTTCATCCAACAATGCACGAGCAGGAAGAGGCGGAGCAGAACAGGAAGCTTGTGGTCGGAACAAAAACTGCTACAGGAGATCGTTCCTGCCTCACAGCAAAGACTGTTGAACTTGTCGTCCTTGTGGCAGAGATAAGATGACTGCTGCTGATTTCTGTTGTTAATTCCCACATATTGTTGTTTTTTTTCTCCCCCATGTACAAACTAAAGCCTCTAGACTCCTGCTGGGGAGTTGGTGTCAGTAAAGTATCTAATCTTCAATTTTAGACAGAAGTGCAACAAATACAAACAATCTTTACAGTCTGAATTGATAGATTATGAACCTTTTCTCAATTTTTGAAGAGATTCTGTTGCAGGAGTCAAAGTTCTTCATAAGAACAACATAATATCTGAACTTTTTAACCTGCTTCTCTATTCTGATGCATCCGATCCAATAAAGTTTTTGTTTTCCTCGTCCGAGCTACCATCTAATTTAAAACCGATATTTCTATTATTATCATTTTTGTTGCACTGTAACCTTAGCGTGGAGTTGTCATGGTAACGGGTGAAACAAATGGACGATGGGACTGGTCAAGTTGAGGTAGGCTTACTCCAGGCCAACAGTCGCACCCAAAACTCAGAGGCGACTCTCCTGTTGCTCTGCAAAAACTGTGTCCTGGAAGACAATTCAAGTTTTATGCTTTCGGCTAAAATTAACATAATCATGATAAAAGGCCTTTGAGAACGCTTTTGTAGATCAATAGATGATTATAATGAGACTTTAAACTTCCTCCAAACCCATTTTTGAACTTTACATTTTGTCAGTTTTTATATTATATTTCTGTCTATTTTTTATATAATTAATTCAAACCAAATTACAATCATCATCACATTTACATATTTAAATTCTCTAGACTGTAAATACTGGATCCTCCTCCTCACCGACAGAACGAGTGGCAGACAGAACGGTCCTAAAATCTTCTGCAAAGACACCAAAAGGTCTTTTTTTTGCATAGTCAAGGTTAATGCAAAAATCACACAAATGTGTCCAAAACAGAAAAATGCTTTCAGTTTTTAACAGTTAATGACTCAGAGCCGCGTGACGAGTCCAGTTTCAGAGAAGCTGATTTAACTGAAGTTTGACCTGAACTTTTCACTCTAAACAAAAAAAAAAAAAGAAAAACTTTCATGAGCAGAGATCAGATTAAATCAAGCAACAGGTTAACAACAAAATTTAGACTAATTCTAATATGGTCCTTAAATGAGAGAAAAAAAGAGTGATATGCAGGCAAGTGATAAAGTAAAATCTTTATCATTAAAAAAAAAAAATACAAATATTTACAATATTTATGATTGTAACAGATTATTTAGCTTCACTGTGAACTACATCACAAATAATCTGACAAAACATTTATTACTTCATAAAGTCTTTTTTTTAATCTAATATAGACTTCCTGACCAAGATGAGATTTAAGATGAGAAAATGTGTCGATTAGTTTAGGTTTCAACTACTTACAAAACAAAAAAGTTGCACACTTGAAGTTTATTTTGAAGTATACTAGGGTATTAGAATAGGAAGTTTATAGATCATGTTTTTTAGGAAGTATGCAAACTGAATACTTCCTCAGGCGAAATTGGAACATTTTAAGTTTATAATATAGTAAACTTCAAGCCTTCTGCATCACTCTAAGACTATTTTCAGTATGCTGAAAGATAATTCTTTTTGCTATGGGTAATTAAACTCAATTATTACATTTTCTTGTTTTCTTTATCCAATCTGTCTAAAATTTATCTGGTACTCCAGTGAGAAAACATTTAGTTTGAAAACACTTTTCTTTTCCAGAAAAGACCAGATGACCCAAAATGGTGAAAAGATCACTTTTTGGGTGTTTGATCCTCTTTTTTTTTTGTCATTATCATGACAGATTCAGACAATGGAAATGATCAGGTGATCCTGATCTCACTAAATTACCATAGCAATAAAATACAGAAAAAAATAAATATAATAAATCGTATGTGGTGGGGGGGGGGGGTGTTGTCCTCACCTGTCTGGGGAAGTGGTGCCGGTTCTTCCCCTGCAGTGTGGTGGAGATCCAGGTGTCTTTCAGCAGTTAACTGTCTCACTCAGCAGAGCTCTCTCTTTCCAATGAGCTCAGGTGATCATCGCCCCTGGGTTCACCTGAGCACGCTCACCAAGAAACACCTGGGGGGGGGCGGAGCCAACGATGGACGAGAAGGTGTCACGTTTGTCCCTCAGGAAATAAGACAGGATGTTAAATTTATCAAGACTATGTATCAATATTACTGTAAGTTAGAATATAAAAAGTAACGACTGATTAACAAAAAACACAGTTTTAGAAAAATGTTGATATTCTGATTTTTGTTTATTTTGGCTACAAATTATGAAGAAATTCAGGCAATAATTATGATTTATTTTTAGGATGGTTAGAAAAAACTCAACATGTCTTCAGTCTGGAAAAATGAATATAAAGTTTTCTGATTCTGCAAAACCTCTTTTCCATGCAACCTGCAACTCTTGATTACTATTCCTGAAATCCAACCAGATCAATCTGTTTCAATGAACTCTACCATTAATATTGTTTCAAAAAGAGAGAAGTCAATAAATGATGTTGTAAAATACCATCTGGATTGAAACAGATGGTTTATATTAGCACTTCAAGATTTCAATTTAAAACAATCTTTTTTTCAATCATATGTTAAAAACTTGACTTTTACAAAAAAAAGCACACCACCTTTATAAGGTTTAAATATTTTATTAATTTTTTTACAAAAAAAAAAAAAAATAAAAACTGAAAGGTTTAATTAGCTGTTTTCTGGTAAATGTGTGCATAATTGAAGTGAATATTTATTGTTTTGTAATGACATAGCCTGTTAAAAAAAACAAAACAAATATAAAAAAAAAAAAAAAAATCTAAGCTTCATTCAGGTTTAATACTTCAGCGTCCAGATTCTTGGTTTAGATCATATAGTTTTTTTTACATAAACCAAAACTTAAAAAACAAACGTAAATCTGAATAGTTAAAGTAAATGGCTCTGTACTGACTAATAGCTCACAGCAAATTTGAACTTTCTAGCAGCAGAAAACACTGTTCTGAAAACAGAATACTGTGAAGAACAGAATTACTAAATTCTGGCTGCGCTAAACCAGTAACAAAACTGTAAGACTTGATGTTTTGAATGTTATTTAAATCAGTTCTATAACTGATCAGTTCTTTTGCTTTCCATTTACAGCAATAGTTGCAACGCAAATGTTTTGCGTTGAAAATATAAAAATTACCATATAAATATCTTTGAACAGAATATTCTGGAACATTTGGTCGTACATTTCCACAAATAAGGGAGCAGCCAAAATAGAAAAATTTGAATGAAATTTTACTATCAACCACAGACGGTTGCTGCTCGTGCTGTAACTAGTCATCAGTGGAAAACCAGTTACAACTACAAACTTCATTCATTTTGACTCGCTGATGTATGCCGCCTTCACCCAACAGTGGCTGGGATAGGCTCCAGCATCCTTGTAACCCCAAAATGGATTAGGCAAGTTTAGAAAATAAATGGATGAATGTTGTTTTTTTTTTCAGCTACGAAATCAACATTCGCTTATGTTTTCGTTTAGATAGTAAATTAAATTAATTTTGGAGCCAAAGTGGTTTGAAGCATCATTAGGGTCAAGAGTTATAAGAAAAAAATATTTTGGCTTCTGCATACTTGTGTGAAATCTTTGCCAACAGTCCTGCCCTAAGCTCAGAAGCAAATTTCTAATAAACTACTACTACTGTGCGGAAACTATACCTTTACCAAAAAGTATATTTAAATGTACAACAAATTAGTATATACTAAAGGTGAGGCAGTATTTTTGAAGTATAGTGCCTCACATACTTTTTATAGGTTTAGCTGTCTACATACAGTCAACTTAAAATGTTCAAGTATAGTTTAAAGAAATAGTTAGTATGCATCCTACACTACATGGTCTATAGCATACTAGCTATACTTCAGCCTATATTACAAGCATGTTCACTTCTATAAACTTCAAATGCTCTACATTTGGCTAAAGGTGTCCTAGAAAACAACACAGGTTTTTACACTTAGGCTAACCCATATTTTAAATTATTTGTATAAATTATGTTTTGCATAGTTTGGCAGAGAGTGATACTTGTTCTCTGGTGTGGCTTACAGTACATGTGATTTTTGGAAACTAAACAGCTAGACTCGCACAGGTGTCAAACTCCAGGCCTCGAGGGCCAGTGTCCTGCATGTTTTCCAATCAACCTGCCTTTGAAGCTCCTTATTGGCCAAACACACCTGATCCAGGTAATCAGCAAAAGATAAGGCAGGATTTCTGGAAAACCAGCAGGACGTTGGCCCTCGAGGCCTGGAGTTCGACACCCCTGATAGAGGGAACTGTAGTTGTGTCCATCAGTGTTTTTTAATGTCAGCTCAGTTTTACACTATGTTTGGTGGAATTGTTCCAAAGTGACACAAAAGATGAAGAGTTCAATGAATTTCATGATTAAAAGTGATACAAAGAGTTTAGATGACTTATTAGAATGTCTATATACTATGGTTATCTGAATAACTGTCTGTCCATCTTCCATCTTTTTCCGCTGATCTGGGACCAGATCAAGGGGCAGAAGTCTAAGCAAGGATTCCCAGACTTCCCTCTCGCCTGTTGATCTCACGCTCCGATCTTCCCTCACTTGTAAACAGGACCCCAAGGTGGAGGAGATATATAAACTCCTCCACCTGGGGCAACAGCACTCCACCCACCCACAGAGGGCAAACTACCTTTCTGTGGTTGAGAAACCTCCTCGAACCGCCACCTTAACATGGTGAAGGGGTTAAAGTAATTGAGTGATGCTGTCTCGGGCTTCTGCCCCTTGTAGGGTCTACCGTGGCAGACAAGGTCCTGGGTGAGGAGCCAGACAAAGAGCGGTTCACAACCTCTGTATGAGAAGTTGAATCAAAGATCCTGTTACGTTGTCAGATTGGCATCACCGGAGCCCCACCTTAGATCCAGGCCTGTGAACGGGGCTTGTAGGCGAGCGCCTGGTGGCCGTGGGTTCTCCCACAGACCCTGGCCAGGTCGAACACAAAGGAGCAACGCGGGATCACTCTCCAGTGGGTCCACCACCTGCAGGAGAGCTCAGAAGGGGCCGGTGTGATGTTGTTAGGGTGGCAGTCGAAGGCAAGTTCCTCAGCGGCCCAAACTTCAGTCATGGAATTTGGTATTTTGGACAATTGCTTGTATGTTGAACAACTATACTAGATTCCTTCTTTTTCACAAAGCTAAATAAGCATTAATGTGTTATGGTAGTGAAGCGTGCATTATTGTCATGTATTCTGTTACTATTACTGCCATTCAAGGTAAAATGTCTGTTCTTGGTCCTGTATTTTGAATTTTTTTTCTTTTGCTGCTGTGAATTATACTCTGACTTACAATATTAAAAAAAATACAGTGATAATTACCGAGAAAACGTTCACAATACATCCAAAGATGATCGTCTTTAATCACACAAAAGCTTACAATCTGCAAACAGGAAAGTTTGTGTTTTTTTAAATAAAAATGACAGGATTGTTCTGAAATGGTAGGAATAAAGTTTTATTTTTTCATATGAAGGGGTGGTTCGTAGATTTTTCTTCTTCTTCTTACAAGTAGTATGTTTTTTTTTGTTTTGTTTTTTTTCGGGATAAAACTTGCAAAAAATTTTTCTAGCATATTCCAAGAATGGTGGACATGATAAGAAGGGGATTTATTGCTGAATGTTTAAAATGAAGACACATTTTTTTCAATTTATTATTATCATTATTATTTCTTTTTTTTTTTTTTTCACCGAGTGGAAAAACAATTTTGCTTGCTCCATGCACTCCAACTACCAGTAACCACTAGGACATGCAGGGGGGAGGAGGGAGGGAGGGAGGGAAGGAAGGTCATGGGGTGAGAAGAGGAAGGGGTAGAAAGAGTGGGGAAAGAGGAAAGGGGGGTAAAAAAGACAAACTTCTTGAAAAATCAAACGGTTTGTGTGTTTGTGTGTACGTCAGTGTATGAGTGACCATGGATGCAACAGGTGAGCTGAGAGTGCAGGTCGAAGAGAAAGAGGGCAGGATCATAAACAACTGGACTATCTCTAGAAGCACACTATCCTCACTTTAGGTTTTTCCACATTGCAAAATCCCAGATTGATTACAGTGATAATAAGACAGAACTAGGCAGCTCTTTGGGCCAAGTACCCAAATACTTTTCTATATTTTAATACAATTCCCCCCTGATTTCAAAGGGGCGTCTTGCCGTTTTTAAGATACTTTCTATACGAGTGATCCATGCATCGCCTGTGTGAAAAAAAAAAAAGAAAGCAACTCTAAACTTGAAAAAGGACACATCTTTTTTTCTTTTTTTCTTATCGGACACAGTATTTTCCTCAGTGAGCTGGAAGGGTCTCTAAAGGTTTGACACGGTTCCCTAACGTTGGCGTGCCGTCTGATGCACTCCAGGTGGGACTTTAGATTCATCCGCTGGCTGTTTTTCGAAGTTCCGAAGAGGATGAGGAGGTCACGAGGATGAAGGGGGTGTACAGTCATCACGACAAAGCAAGACAATAAACAATAAATAAATGAATACAGTAATCAGATTTCTTTTCTTTTTTTTCAACACCATCGTTTGACCCAAAAAGTAAATGTGCTCTTTTAGCTCCGGTTCTGTTCCCCTGATGAAGCTGTGCCTTCATTAGTGCCATTGGAGGATTCCTGGTGTCTGCCATGATACAAGTGTGGGCAAAAAAAAAAGAGTTGTTCTCCTCTTAAAAAAAAGAACAAAAATGATCCGACTGTAGCAGGTCTCGGTAATAAGCAAATGCAACCTATGATCGTTTTTTGGTCCTTTCCTTGTTTATTTAAAAAACAATTATAGATTCACTTCTTTACTGGAAGCTAAAATATTTTTTTTAAATAAAACTGCTTTAGCACTGACAAGTTTTGTAGATGTGTATGTTTTTATATACCGTATTTTTGGACTATAAGTCGCACCTGAGTATAAGTCGCACTTAAAAATATCATAAACAAGTCGGATTTAAGATATATGAAGACCAGATATTTAACCCTTTAACATCTGAGGCATAGTCGGTAACGCTTAAAGGGTAACCAAACCAGGAAGTTGGAGGCTGACTCCACCCACAGCTGAAATTTGAAAATTCAGTCAGAGGGGTGGAGCTTGGGGCCGGACTGTAATCATTACTGGAGTTGCAGATCATGACGTCAGACTTCTGAAACTTGGTTTGACCAATCACCAAATTCAACTGTAATACCTAATTTCAACCTGTAGGGGGCAGCGCACAGTCGTTTTTTTTTTTTTTTTTTTTTTACTATACTTTGAAGAATTAAACAGTTTTATCTCAATTTGTCAAAAATTTGGCTATGACCAGCAGACATCACTTTTAAAGACCCATTTATAGATGTCAACAGCCAAAATAAAGTTAATTTAGGGTTTTGTTACCCTTTAAACACAAAATCTTAACTTTTCAACCATTAACACAAAAAAAGCAACGATCGTGTTAATGGCTGAAAAGTTACAATAAATCAAAGTGCATAAACACTGGAGCTCCGGCGTTAAAGGGTTACTATTGAAAGGAAAACCATAATAACGGAATAGATATCAAAAATAGCCTAACACATTAACTTCATGAAACATTGCAGAAATCTGGCATATTAGCACAAGATATAAATAATTATACGGATAGCTTAAAGAACAAGTCAACTAAACTCTTCAAATCACTGAATGCATTCAATTCGTCATCGTTTGTGTCACAATTCCACCAAACCCAGAGTTAGACCTAGCAGTGCTTCTTCTTCTGTATTGCGGTCAGTAGTAAATACTGATACACATACCTATAGTGCCCTCTAGTGGTAGTTGTTATACCATTTTAAAAATACACAAGTTGCACCTTTGGCAAAACGATGCAAAACTTATACTCCGAAAAATGCGGTATATGTGTGTTCCTTTACTTCCTCTACTTTTTTTTTAAATTTTCCAATCATTTCACGACTAATTAATATAAGTTTGATGAATATACGTATAAATTAGAGATATCAGTTTAAAAATAAATTGTATAATTACAAAAATTGAACTAAATTGTGAGCTTGAATGTTTACATAAAAAGTGTCAAACAGGTGTTGAGCTAAATTTAAGAAGGAAGTATTATTCATTGTTTTAGTATTTTAGTACTCTTAGCACCCTTTAGCAAAAAGTAGTACCTTTGAAGTTAATTTTATTAAGTATTCTTAAGTTTAAGACTATGTACGTGTCGTGTTGGACAAATACTAAATACTTTCTCAGACTGAAAAGAATATTTTAAGTTTACAATATGTAAATAGTAAATAAAAAGTAAACTTCAAGTATACTGCCTTCCATTTAGCATATTTTTATAGTAAACTTAAATATACTACTTTTTGCTAAGGAATATGAAGACTGAAAGGTTTTTCTTCATTGTTACTGCTTATTAGCACATTAAAAATATACACTTTTCTGATTTTTTTTTGTTCTAATATCAAATCCTGTGACCAAAAAATGAAGTTTGAACTGAATTATGGGAATTGTTGCATCTCTAGCACAGGAATAATTCTTTTGTTTGTCTTCATTTGTTTGCTTAAAATAAATCAATAAAAAACTTTTACTTTAGATTTTCTAGTCTGGATTATAATGACCTAACTTCTGCAGCTCTTTTGATTGCTGGACAGACATCCTCAAATTTTTTTCTAGAATACTCTCCTGTGGAGGACAGCTCCTTTGCTAATTCACTGACTACAAAGTTTTCTGTTGCAGATAAACAAATTCCTCAATCTTCTTCCCTCGTGTGTGACTGTGGTTTTTCATTTAAAATCTAAAGTTTGGGTTTAATTGATGATCTTCTCTGACCTTTAGAATCTTGGGATTTCTTGAGAAAATGTCTTATGAAGACTTTCACACTGACTTTGACCAGCACCAAGTTAGTTTTCTTCATTTGGCAGTCTACCTGAGTTCTAGTACTGAAACTCTGGTCTACCTGAGAATTGAGGCTCTCAGTTTACTTGCAAGTGAATCCTGGTGCAGTTCAAGACTTTGGTACAGTAAAAACAAAAAACACTCCTTTATATATAAAAGAACGAAAAAAAAACGCTCTCTTTGATCTTTTATGAAATCGTGTTGATTTACGCTTTATGTAAACACTTCACTATTGTAAAGTGTTGCACATCAGGGTAAAGCTGCTTTTCTTTCCTTCAGATCTGATTGGAATTAGGATTTTAAATGCTCGAAAAGTTCAAAGAACATCAAAACTAGGGATGCCACACATTTTGGTTAAAAACTGGAAATTACATCATTGCATCCCTCTTTCATACATTTACTTTGAAACTATCAAACACATGCGCTGTATTACTTTACAGCAGACCAACTAAAAGGATTTTCTTCATTGTTACTTCATTCTCAGCTAATTTAAAAAGGATTTTTCTCTAAAATTTTTAGCTGTTTTTTTATGGCACACAAATCATGTATCAAACCGTGATCCAAAAATTAAGGTTTAAACCAAATTATTGTAAATGCTAAAGCTCTGATGTTAAAGGGTCACACAGTGTAAATCCGAATGTTTCCAAAATAAAAAGAGTCTAGTTGTGAGGATGGGGTGGCAATTTCCATCGCTTGCTAGTCAAAAGATTTGCTGTTTTTTTTTCTCCTTCCTGGACAGTGATTGTTTGGGGGCAATACCGCCCCCAAATGGGCATCTGTTGTAACTACAGAGGTTTGGTCCGTTCTCAAGGGAGCAGTGTGAAAGCAAACTGAACTAAACAAGGCAGTGAAGTTTCCTCAGTTGAGGCCTCTCAGTCTACGTTCCATCCTGATAAAGCTGAATGCCGTTTCTTTTTTTGTCTAGAATGTTACCCTGAAACACGCTAACGACCCACAAAGGTAAAAAAAAACAGTGCTTTCAAAGAAGACCCTTTAGCAACAGAGCTGTCGCAGGTAACTGGAAAATAACACACGTTCTTTGATCTACAGTAACGTCTTGACCGTTTATGCACAATAATGTAATTCCAACTGATTTTGAAGCGTAGAAAAGAGGTAATTCAGTAAAACTTTACATTAGTAAAGTAGAGCGAGCTGCGTAAACGCTTCACTATGCTGTTCTCCATGTTAGAATCCATTGGAATTGATTGCATAACCAGTCAAAAATTCCGTCAGCACAGAGCTAAAGTTCCAGTGTTAAAGGACTTTTAATCCTATGGAAGCAGCGTGAAGATTTTTGATATTTGAGTTATGATTCGACGCCCTAAATACATCATTTCAGAGTAAGTTTAGTTGAGGTTGCATTTGCATAATACAAGACGTACAACCATCAGATACATTTTGTTTTCTAAAGTTTGACATTTAAGTCCAAACGTTTTGGCACCAGGACGGATCTAATATTTGGGGTAGGATTCCCGAAGATTTGGTCGATGCACATTTCTCCCTAGAAACCAACGACAGCCCATACACAACGACTCACATAAAAATCCACCTTCATCAGAGCCATGGATTAAAGCAACAGACTGGGTGGAGGTGGCGGCCCTGGCCCCGGGGGACTGAACCGGGTCTGGGATGAGGGACTCTTTTGGCTGTGATGTGATGGGAAAGTCCTGAGACACAGTGCGGCTCTAAGCTGCTGGCATAGGAAACGGGGGGACCAGGCAGTCCACGGGAGGCCAGAGTCAGGCTGGATTACAACTGGAGTGGTTGGATTCGGTTTGGATTAGCAGCTCCCTGACCAGCGACTGCTCACGGAGAGAGGGAGGTTCTTACAGTGCAGTGGAGCTTTTCTGGCAGCGAGACGATTGGTGGGTGGAACATGTCATACAAACAAGAGACCAAACCCAACGAGGTGAACACAGGCGCCATCCAAATGAGGCTGCATGAGGTGTACGGACGGTCTACAGGCACACACACACACACACACTGCGACCACCACCAATGTAAAGGCAGCACCCTGAACTCACACACACACACGGGAATCTGAATTCACCTTCCCTCAAAGCTTCCTGCAGAAATGACCCCTGAACAGGCAGCAGGCATTTTGGACCCTTTTCCGTCCGGTTCCTTCGGAAGCTAAACGTCCCTGTGAAACAAACGCATCGCACTCATGTAAACAGACACCTTTTACACAGGAGGAATCAATATTGCATGATGACATAATCAGATCACAGTTCAAAAAGAGGAAGATCCCAAATCAGAGAAACCAAAAACAATCCAAAGCAAAAGGAAGGAAGAGGGTTGGTCTCTATAAAAATGAGGAGTCTTTATAAGAAAGGCTACAAAAACTCAATGGGACCTCCGACTTCAGCATACAGCAAAAGGCACCACAATATTATTCTAGTTATCTAACTTGTGAAAAAATTGGCACGTAATTCTCTTATTTTTTCATCTCTCATAATGCTGTAAATCAAAAAACTTTACATATAAATATCCCCCCAATATAAAAAAAGTCTTCGCTGTTAGCTAGTAGACAATTTTTGCTGAAATGAAAATAAATATTTCATTTGTTTAGAATATCTGTCTGTTATACAAAATAAAAATATTTCTCCTAGGTGCAGGTTTCTAGTCCACTGGTTGTGTGTTGGAAGAAGGGGAGTGAGTAAAGGTGGAGGGGGTGGCAGGTGTCTGAGTGGCTGTCAGAGGGGGCGGGGCTAAGTCCTAAAGGGGCATGTTGTCAGCCTTGGAGCGCTGCGACTGCGAGCCGCGCCCCTGCCCGTTGCTGCGCGTCCCAGGCCGACTCAGCCCGCGGTGAGTCCGTGTGTCCACGCCAGACGAGGAGCGTAGACCCGAGGCGGTTAGGGGCGGGTCCAGGTTCATGTTCTGCATACTAAGAAAGGGCGTGCTCTCCCCGTGAGCATCCTCCTCCTCGTCCTCCTCCTCCTCCTCCTCCTCTGACTGACTAAAACTCTGTGAACTGTAGTCTCGAAGCCCCGCGGAACGCTGGGAAATGTGTCCGTTGAGGCGGTTGCGGCGCGGCCGGCGCCGACTCCTGATAGGCTCCCGTGAAGAGGCGTACTCCTGCGTCGTCTCGTAGGCCTCGTCATCGGGCAGACGGTAAGGGCTGGACGGTAGACTCCCCGTGCTCTCTGTCAGGTAACTTCGCCGCGGACGCCGGGGCTGCCGGTACAAACTTCCATCCTGAAACACAAAGACGAAGAAAATCTGTATCCCTACGTTACTGGATCTCTCAGTAACGACTTGGTCCTGCGCGCCATCTAAATTAGACATGCATTGCCATGCATTGGCCCAAAAGCTACGTGTCTTGTGTTTTTTCTTTTTTTAATTTATTAATTTCTTTTTTTTCTTTTTCTCCCTCCTTGGGTGTCGTCTCTCACCTTAGTTTATTTTAAAACTATGATTTGATTTTTATTTATTATTACTATTAATATTAATATTATTTCTCAATTTTTATTCTTTTGGGAAGTTGTGTTATATTTTCATTTGTGAAAACTGTATAACAAGTTTGAAATAAAAAGTAAATTACAAAAAAAAAGACATGTATTGCCAGGTGTTACGTCAGAGTCGGTAGTTTTTCCTTTTTTTTATTTTGTATTTTTGGAGTACAAAATAAGTTGAACAACAAGTTAAAATATTGGTCACTTTCTGCAATTCTAATATTAACTTAATTATTTTGAGCTTCAAATTTTCTCTTTAAATCTATAAATCTTTTCTCTTTATATCTCTATAAATTGGTGCTTACATTGTTTAGAGCATCTGTTTGGACGAAGACCTCCAGCTCAGCATTTAAATACTGGACAACATAATTTTAGGCTTCAGCGCTCAAAACTCTCACTTTCACACATAGTTTTGTACATGTTTAAGACCATTTTTAGGGTCTACATACAAACGAGCATTGAACTTTGATCATTTTCACACCAGGCATGTGAGGCGTGTTCAGGATTTTGTTTCCTCTTTTGTCTACTGTTTATCGGCAAAGGTTCACCAAATCTCGCTCCAGGCTTTTTCTCTGAAAGCTCTATTCCGACATATGAAAGTCTTGGTGTCAAATAACTCCAGTAAAAAAGCAAATCTTTTTTTCTCTGTTTCTCAGTGACATGAAGAGGATGCTAACCACACGTCACTACCAGATCCGAGTCCCTGACTGGTCACAGTTTAGCATTTTTCTGCAGTTTAGCCGTCAAGAAGTTCAACTGGTTGAACTTCAAAGGCGTGGTCCGTGTGAACACCAAGGGCTAAATACATATTCAAGAACCCAAGAGTCCATGTTTTATCCTTTTTATGTTGCTCTGACCTGATTTCTTAAACAAATTATGATTGTTTTCCTTTGTAAATAAACTGTGATTGTCATCAGAACTTCTGAATATTGGGAAAAAAAAGCTTTTAAAATTACAAAACACAGGCATCAAAATAAAAGGATGTTGTTTTTTGGAGGGGTAAAGAAAAACAATGATAATTATCATTTTACATTATATTTAAACTGTTAATGTATGCAGTTTTTCAGGCTTACATTCTATTAAATGGCAATAATGTTAAATGGTGGCATTTGCTAATATCTTTGAGCATAAAAGTTACAGATATAGAGGAAAATCTTGCCGAATGAGTAAATCAATAGAGACTCTTTCTAAAACCTAAAATCACAAATTTGTGAGTCATCTTTACCAGCGGAATTCACACTCAAACCGGAGAGTTTTGTTGGTCTTTTCACGAGAAAATCTCACAGCTGTGAGCCTGTTTTTGGTGTTACGTACGTCTGGGCATCTGAGCAGCGGCTGGTTGTCGTCTCGGTGATAGGCGGCAGCAGCGGGAGGAAGGGAGAGGGCGTGGCTTGTGTTGGGTGAGGTGATCTGGAAGGTGGGCACCTGGGGCGGCAGCGAGGGGTAGTGGAATTCAACGGGAGACAGACGCGCCGGCGTGGTCAGCGCAGAAACGTATCTGAACAGGAAGAGTAAACAGAACAATAAGTTAATATCTAGCTGCAACTTAACTATAACTCTAGTGGTGCTTTAGTTAACCAACTTTTTGTATTTTCACACAATCTTTGACCACATTTTTAATTTTCTGCATATTTTTGATTTTTTTTTTTAATTTAAGACAATATCTATTAGTGCAGACTAGAGGATGAAAGTACACAGCATTTCACATGTGCTGCTGTTAATTAGCTATTAAAGTTTTCAAAGTGTTATTTTACACCAAAACCAGAAAAGATCCGTTCAATCTGTGGCTCTAAAAAACAAGCTCCTTCTTTGACTTTAAACCTTTTTTTTGGTTTTGTTGACGTCTCAACTGCAGTTCTTATTCTGATCAGGTTTGAGGCAAACATCGTGAAAGTTCCCCTTCCACTGACTCAGATGAACCTCTGAGAGTCAGCTGTTTTTATCCAGAACCGCCCCGTTATCTGATCCGATCAGGGGGAAGCCTCCATATAGAACTTCTTTGTTTACAATGTCTATAAATGCTTAAGTTAAGATTTAGAAAGTTTAGAGGATAAATCTTGTTTGTCTCTTTCCCATAATGCATCCTGGTATACCTCAGATAAATGGAGGTTAAGACTGTATCCTTTGATCCAGTTCCAATTAGACGCTCTGACGGGTCTGCTGCACTTTGGTCCAAAATGCTGAAATCTGTGATCCACTGTATAGTCTGAGACATTTCTAGAAGAACCAGCTTTAAACTCTCTAGGAAGCAGCTGTAGCCGTGATAACACATCAGTTATAGTTCTGCAGATGTTCTAATCAGCAAACCAAACAGTCAAAGTGTGTCACTTTGAAACTCTCACATTAAGTTTGACAACAAAATTATTTTTATAACACATTCACAGGGAACAAGACTTCAGTGGTGCAGCTTAAGTGCAGTTTAGATCCTATACATATATATATATATATATTATATAATAATCATATAATGTAAAATATTCAGAAATCCTATAGGAATATCTAATATTTTCTTTGTGCATTTCCTCTGTCCTTTCAGTTGCATGTGTCCACTGATGAAAGACGTATTCCTCTGGTCCTCTGGGAACCATTTCATTTGAAAACAAAACTATTTTTAGAATTAAAATGCATTAAAGAAAAATAATTTTAGCCCCACAAGAATTTTAAGGCACTTTTATAAAAGTGTGTTGTATTTAGTTACAGAAAATATTCTTAAAAAAAGAGAGAACTGAATCATTTTTCAAACCTGCACAATTTCCTTGTTCAAGAGCCACAATATTTTGGAGGAAATCCTTTTTTAATACATTTAAATTGAACAAAAAACCTAAGAAAAAAATCATATTTTAGCAGTAAGGCTCAAAACGTCATTTGAAAAAGATAATTTATTTCAAAGGATTCTGTGTCAGTTTTGTACACATGAGCTGTGACTTTTTATTTTTTTTTCAAAATATTTTTCCTTTTTCCACCAAAAATTCAAACAAAAACATAAAAAAATAGAAAGAAAAATCTACATTTGACACCTAATCATATTCAAAATCCTTCAAAAATTATTTTAAATCTACTTTATGCTTTAAATAAGGTTTAACTCTGAAACGTGTAAAATTGGAATACTACGACAGGAGCAAAGATTAAATTAAATTTAAATAGTCATCATGAAAAAATGCAGACTGTTAGAGCACCAGAAAACTCTTTTTTTACCACTGAAATCAACAGGATGAAACATATTTAAAGATGTTTTATAAATGACTCATTATAACAAAAATAAAATGAAATCAAAAGCATCAAACTATAAGGTTTAGAGCAACTACTCAAAATCTAAAAGTGCCTTTAAAGTTGCCACAAATACTGGACATAAGATTTAAACCCATAAAAATGTGTTTATCAAATATCTTTTCTGTATCACATTTGAGATGGAGTTTTTGTTATTATTTTATATAAATCTTTTTTATTTTATCAATTTGACCAATTGAATCTCACTTCATAAATTCGCTGATATCTTCTAAAATCCTCCTACCAGGAGGGGGTGGTGCAACTCTGCCGACATCCCAAATTCCCACTTCCTCAAAAGCCTTTTTCCGCTTCCTGTTTCTATTTAAAGCAACACACTCAGATCCATACCTGAAGCATCACTAATGTCAAGTTTTTTATGATTAGAGTGAAACAGGTCAAAGATCCCTCCTGTGTAGACAGCAATGATGACATTTAGAGACTAAAAGCTTATTTTTTTAGTTCATAACTGTCAAAAATCCACATAATCATCAGAGATGTGTTCTTCAATCACAGCTACAACGCCTCCTATTGACAGAATGAAGTAATAACAGTAGCAAGAAAGGCTGTCCCAAACAGATAAATGAATGAATGAATGGATGAAAAAACTCTTTGTTTTTATTTTTTTTTCTTACTAAAAGAAACATCTACGTTCACTACCAGAATTTAAAGTGAAAAGGTTTTTATTTTAAAGCTTAAAACTGCAAAAAACTTTCTATATAAGCTCCATTTAGATGTTTTTTATTTCTTGCTGAAAGAAACAGCTATAATCACTGACAGAAATTTAAGTGAAAATGTTTTATTTAAAATTTCTATAGTAAAACATTTAAAAAATATATGTTTTTTTAAATAAAATAAAATCAAACATTATATATTAAAAAGCGCTTCCCATAGTTTGTGCAATTCAAAGCGCTCACAGTGTTTTTCTTGTTGAATGAATCCTCTATATTCATGTTCAGTAACTACAGTAAAAATGTTTGGTTTGAGAGTTCAGAAAATGTAAAATAAAACTAAAAAATTTCATTCTAAAAAGCCCTCTGTGCATCCTTATCAACAAGTGAAATATCCAAAACCCTTTTATTCAATATCATTATTCATGTGTATTATGTTTATATGATTATTTATGTGCAATTAGAGGTTATTTGTTATTCATAAGTGCAGAACTCTATGATCACCAACACAGTCTTTTTATCATTCGGCGACACTTATTTTGCATATTTTATATTTTAATGTTATTTTGATTTCTAATGGTAAATTTTATATATTATTTTAAACACATTGGGGTATCATTATTGACAATGAAAATAAAGGAAATTCTGATAACATCAAAACAACTCTGATAAATGTATAAATCAAATATGACAAATTTTAGTTTTGAAAAATAAAAGTATCAAAATAAATTTTGATTTTAGAACTGAAAACAACTTAAAACTGGATTATTTAATCTCTAATTTTGCATTTACACTCACTGACCAGTAGGGGCCCCCTCAGCACCCCTCCTTCCCATGTCCCTGATTGTATTGTGGTAAATAAGAGACTGCAAAAGCGCATGCAGACGGGTAACTTAAAGAGTATTATAGGATGAAGATGAAGGAGACCACAAAGCAAAGCTATTAGACAATCCATTTATCTTTATGTCCTGAATTAAATGTAGGCCTCATCAATAGTGTTTCACATTAGTGTCAAAAGGGGAGGGGAGGGGGTAAGTATTTCCTGCTTGGAACATTTTAATTGCACTTGTGTGCCACTTGGGGTCGACAGAGAGTAAAAAGCTTCAGTGCTGACTCAAAAAAGAATAACTAAAAGGAAGTGGTTGTCACTACCTGTCACTGTGAGGTGAGTCTCTTAGCGAGTCATAGGAGTCCCCGTACTGCATTCCCGGTCCGGCCACCTCCGCACACCCCCAGTGGGCGGCCCTCCTCGCCATGCACGCCGGGCTGCTGCACTTACTGGTTCCCACAGAGCTGGAGAGCCCCCCCGACTGGCAGTCTGAGTTCATGCTGTCTGTTCGCTCCATGCTCCACGTTCGTTCCTCGTGTCTGCGAGTGAACACAAGTCTGAGAGGTTACAGGCAGGACCCGAGCGAGCGCAGCTTCTGCTGCTGCAGGAACAGCACAGAGACGGATCCCAGCGTCTGCACTTCCTGCCAAATCATTTTGCTGCGTTTAGGCAGCCAAAGGATCATCTGTAGCATGATTTAGCACTTTGGTTTAGGAACTGTAAACCAAATAAATCCTAATTTACAGGGTGACAGCAGCTCAGTGGGTAGAGCGCTCGTCTGCCAATTTGTTGGTCAGGGGTTCAATTTCCAGGTTTGGCAGTCAGCGCGTCCTTGGCCAAATCTCCCGACCTCACCATGCGCCCATCTCTACACTGCTTTGAACAAAAGCACCCACTAAACTACACTCCAGCTTCAAAACTCTGGAACGATCTTCCAAGTCATGTTAGAGAGTCTTCATCATTTCCCGTTTTTAAGTCTTCTCTTAAAACCCACTTTTTTAACTTTGGCTTTTAATACACAGTGAAGATGTTAGTCTCAAGTGTTTGTCCACAAGTCCCAGGTCAAGTCCAAGTCCTTTTGAGTCTTTTCAACATCGATCCATCTTTAGAACCTGCTGAATCCCTTTTGGATGCTGGAGCCTATCCCAGCTACTGAAGGCAACCACACACACACTTAGGGAAGATTTACAATTAACCCATAAAGCATGTTTTAGGGAACAGTAGAAAGAAACCGGAGAACATGCAAACTCCACACAGAAGGAACCTGTTGGGATTTAAACCACAGACTTTTTATATTATATCCAGACAAATTTTAGTCCAGAAAAATTTAGGAACTGTATTTATTTATCAAAACTTTGAAAGAATATTCTTTGTGGTTGTTTGTGTGATGTAGTTCCACTTTAAAAATCTCTAAATCTGCAACAAAATCCTGTTTATTGCATTTGTAACGTAACATTTACAGTGACCTCACAGTCCCATTGATTTAACTGTGCAGCTAACAGTTACTTAGCTGATGAGCTAGCGGTTAGCTTTCATTCAGAACAAATGCTTTGCCATTTTGTTGCACAAAGTTATTTCAAAAAACCAAAATGCTGTGAAATGTCTTAAAATTTGTTTTCAATACAAAATCATTTAAAATGTCGACTCTGCAATTTTTTGATTCCTACTTTTATTTACTTACTGTAAGTCATTTTATGTTACTTTATTATTTATTTAATTTTATTTTAAACCGTTTGTATAAATGTACAATGTATATTAATAGCTATTTTGTACAGGTTTTTAGTACTGAAACTGGCGTTTACAATAAAGTTTATTGCAAAAAAAAAAGTTGGAGGTCATACTGGATGGGGCAAAATGGTTGTTTACTGCTGTGCCATAGTTGCACAAACAACTGGAAAAACAAGAATATGACTTTTCACATGTAAATTATTACTCAGTCTGTGTCTAGATTTGAATAAAATCATAACCGTGCATCAGTCATACATTCCATTTCTTATATAATAATATATCTATTTATAGAAAAGTTGGACATGCCATTCATCTGTTGCACTCAACATTAACACCTGGGTCTTATTTTTATGAAAATTAGATTTTTTCTTTTAGAATCACAACAAAATTAAGCTTTTTACTGTATCTGCTAAGTCGCCTACCGTGTCCGTAAAGAGCTAAGAACGCTTAAGGAATTTTGGACAATAGCAACAAGTTAGCATAGCATCTTTAGCTATATAACTCATTGTTCAGAACTTTCTCTGTGGAACCTCAAGTGTTTTGATTTGTCCTGTCCAACAGCTGAGCAGACAGATATGGGCTGAGAGCCTCCAGTGTTGGGCAGATGTCACTGTCACGCTAAACTTTATTTATACTGATCAGTTTGTATCACTTTTTGGACAAAGATAGGTCTCGGTTGGTTGCCTTAGACCGCATGTCCAACAAACCACAAACCCATTTTGGTTCACAACTACTGCATGTGTGGTCAAATCAGGATTACATAAATAAATACAAGAAAATTTCAGAAACAGCTTTAAAAGTCAAAAATAACCTCCACACTGTAAACTTAAAAGAAATATCGAAAATATAAAAAATTAATTTGTAATAAATACTGGTCAAAAGCACAAATTAAATAAAGCAGTTGTTACAAATAACTTTAACTTTTAAATACACTACTTAATTTATTTGGTAACACTTGAAGGTTTAAGTATTTCCTTTACTATAATATAATATAATTTCCAGTCTGATTTTTCCTTCACATTAAGCTGATTTGACCACATACACAACCTCATAATGTTTACACCTGAACATAATAACCTCGAGTCATTTTTGCGAACAGAAACTGGCGCTTTAATTGACAGATCGTCTTCAATGGTTGTAATGCAATTTGATTGGCTGGATGGTGGGTCAAACCATCATGGAACTCATTTGATGCACACAAGCACAATTTTTTTTTTTTTTTTTTAATTTTAGGCTGTTGGGGGAAAATAGAAAAATCTTTTCAAGTCAAAAGTTGAGTTTGGAAGTCTTTTAATATTTTGTCAAGTCGATTCAATTCATGACTTAATTTAAATTCTGGTCATGTGACCTTCTGGTAACCATAACCAGATGATTTTATATCAATGACTGAAATCGATCAAAAATAACAACGTTTTTGGGGGGTAACCCAGATACCTGGAAGCATGTGAGGCTGTGGTGGAGTGGTGGGAGCGGGTTGACATTCGACTGCCTGCATAGTTGCCTGCACCCTCAGCTCCGTGGCTGATAACACACTCTGTTGTTGGGACGGTCTTGGAGATGTACTGGAAAGACAAAAACACAATGTATTCTGGTTAATCTCACACAGAAACATCTCATGTTTCAGCTTTTACTGTTTCTGGTTGCTCCAGCATCTTTCTGTGTCAAAAGATGAGCAAACTCAGAGGGAACCGATTCTCCTATTTTACTATTAATGACTGTCTGATGATATTGTGAACATTGTGATGGAAAATTCCTATTTTTAGGTCACTGATATTTAATTAAAAGTACAGGTTTGTCTGGAATGGTGCGAGCAGCTGCCGCTGAAGGAAATTAAAAAACTCCTTTTCTGTTTAAAAAGACCATGAAAAATGTTGACTGTAACAAAACTGACAGAATTACAAGAAAATAAGGAAAAGGTGGCACGTCTACAGTTAGAACAAATAAATTAAAAGAAAAGGTTTTTGTGGACCTAAATTCTGAAAGTTTGAAAAAAGTGATAAAAATGCAAACTTTTGGAAAATTAGGAGAAACTGTTTACAGATTGATCAAATCCCAGTTATACTCTTTATTAGGGGTGTGTAATGGCAAGAGCCTGTCGATATGATATGTGTCTAACATATATATGTTATATATATATCAGAGGCTGTGCTATCAACTAGCGGTTGGAAGTTAAGGTGGAAAACAAAGGTCACTCATAAATAATTAACTAAATATCAACTTCTCAGAGTATCAGCAAACAAAATATTGTGATACGTCGCCGTATTGCTCGAGCTTTTACTCAGTGAGCAGCTTTCTTTAGCGTCCCAGAGATAGCCTTTATTTTTCTGTCCAGAAAAACAAAAAATACGTTTATTTAACAATAAATGTTAACTGTTAGTGTGAATAATAAAATCCTGAGTTTACATTTTCATCCCTCAACAGTTTGTAAACTTTTACTTTATTTTTCTTTAAATCAATACAAAATAATTTGATTCTCTCTTGGTTTTATTTTCAGAGTTTTTGACTTTTTTATATCCCCAAGTATTTTTGCTAATATGATATTATGCTCCATAAAAGTGACTTGTTTCTAAATAACGATCAGTTAAAATCAAGTCAAAAATGTAATGATACAGCTGATGAAAAGTTTTAGTCTTTTTGTTTCTACCTGTAAAAGCTGCATTTATTTATTACATAATAATTTATTGATCTAATGTTTGATTTTATTAAACAAAATCAGAATTTATCACAGTAAAATCCCTTCCTATCACACAACCCAAAAATTTTATGTATAAAAATAAATTAAAAAGCAGCTTAATCTGTGTTGAAACACTAAACAGGTTTTGTTTATTTCCTGATGCTATAGCTGAAATTAACAATAAACACTGAGGAAATACTTTCATCCACAAAGTATAACATCTTTTCTTTTAATCTAGTTGTATAAATGAAGGGTTCTAAAATTCTGATGCTTAAAAATGTTTTCAAACTGAATATTTGTCTCAAAGTTGCTAAAAAGCTTTGATATGATGCTAGCGTAGCATTTCCAATTGAAAAGACAATCAATTTTTATTATTAGTTTTCTATTACATGGATTTGTAATTTGTAAAAAGTTCAGACTACGTTTGGATAGAGGACATGTTCTCCTCCAGAAGCAGGAGCTGGCTCTGTCTGCCGTGGAATGAACTCCACGTGACTTTGTGTCCTGGGCTGCAGAGGGAAACTAACTGGTTTCTGACTCACGTCCACCATGGGGATCTCCTCATGACCGGGCCCGGGGTGGTTTGGCCCGTTTGCCAACATGCGATTTGGCTGCTCCACACACTGGTTCTGGTTCTGGTGTAGATGATTTTGGATCTGTCTCTGCTTCCTGAAGAAGTCAAAAGGACAAAGAAAACATAAGAAATCAAAGTAGAAACTTATAACTATTCTAATTGACTGTTTAGTTAGAATATTTTGTTTTCCTTAAACTTTTTCAACTTTGACTGATAGTTTTGTGTTTTATGTTCTCAAATGAACTGTTTCTGCTACAGTTGTGGTTTTTCTACCTTTATATTGATCCAATGGTCAAATTTGTGGAAGTAAAGATGCAGATAAAAAACACAAAGAAGATAAATCTCATAGAATAAGAAATGTAAAAAATGTCTACATTTGTACTTATTAGGCACTGTTAATTCATGTTAAATCGTAAAGCTTTTATTATAAAGATGAACTGTGAAACTTTTATTTTGGAAGCATTTGCACCAGAATTCTGTTGTTTCTGTATTTCCAGCTTTGTTTCTCAGGGAAACGGATAACTGACACAATGTTAAGATCTAGGATGTGAAAGTGTGTAGATCTAGGACTTTAGAGGAAAAATCTAAAACACAATCATGAAGTGAAAACTAGGAATATCTCATTCAGATTTTTAGTACAAACTCAGAATTTTGAGTTTTTATCAATACTGAGTCCCAATCTGATGCTTTTTGAATAAATAGAAAGAAGAACAAATTAAAAAACCTAATAAACAGATCCAAGTATTTTTATTTTATTTATTATTTATTTGATTATTAATGTGAGAAAGTTTTGGCGACTGTAGAATATTTTTGATCATGTTATTAAAATATTCTTAAAAAAAAAACTCATATCAAGGAAAAAAAATGTAGTCATTACATTTGTTTTTGAGAGACTACAGAATTTTTTTTTATTTTTTTCCCAGCTTTTCCCAGAGCTTGCAATTTTTTGCAATTTTTAGAAGCTCTCTTGGCCATTTCATTATTAACAAAAAGAACAAATACTATATATATATTTGCATTAAGAAAAACCAATGGACACTTTAAAAAATTTATTGAGCCAGAAAATTCAGATCTGTGAATATTTGACTAACGTTTCTGAACTGTTTAGTGTGCCTCCTGCTCAAACTAGTGCTTTATTCAACTCTGCTTTATAACAATAAAATGTTGTGATTTGTTCGGGATTTGCAAATTTCTACTAAGGAATTTATGTGAAATAATAACCTTGAAATATACAGCTCTTATTAAAATAATAATAAAATAATAACGTCCGATAGCTGATTTAGATACAACATCTGATTCTGATTCAGTCTGAAACTGTGTGATTGGGCCCAATTTCAGGACCCCTTAGTTAAAACTGTAGGATTTCTAAAAATAATAATAATAAAAGAATAAAAAGTGTTGTCAAAGGCAGACGTTTGGATGTGGCTAAAACACTGTTTTAGTCAAATTAGCTTCCAGATGCATGAGTCTGCAGATGTGTTAGCCCCACCAACACAAGCTAAAGCAGAAAACACATTCAAAGCCGCGCTTCTCCATGAATCACATTTTTTTCCCCACTTTTGCAGATACTTTCACATTAAATTGTTCTTCTCCACCTCACAGCATCTGGAGTAGAGCAAGAAGCTAATTATAAATGTTTCTTCTTCCAGGAGGTTAATCTGAAGGTTTAGTGTCCTTCATAAATGTGGGGGGAAGGGGGGTGAATTGATCTCTAGTCCAAAGACATACTTGGTTTTGCAGTAGGCCACCACACACACGATGCCGACCACTAATAACGCCACACAGATGCCCGTGATCGTCAAAACCCGCCTCTGGTAAAGCTCCTCTGCTTCTGTGGAGGCAAACAAAAGCAAACACACACATATTCAAATGCACACACACACATTCATGCAAAAAAAAAAAAGACAAACACACACACACACAAACATCCAGCATGAGCACCGCTCCACTGAAGCCAACTGCAGTAACAGTTCTGTCATTATCTGCTGCCATTATTTTCCTCTGTGCTGTCTGTACAAGTTGTTCTCTGATGTACCACATGAACTCTGACTGGCTTCTTACATCACACAGAAATCTTTCTAGAGTTCCTTTGGTAAATCTACATCCTAACAGCCTCCTGTTCTGTCCCTGAACAGCTGTATTCACGGTGGCTGTGGAGATGTGATGCTTCAGATGAGGAGGGATCTGACCGCATGCCAGAGTGGATGGAATAAACCAAAGACAAGCTGCACGAACAGGTAAAAAAAATATCAACCAAAAAAAATAAATAAATATTTTGGAGTGTTCACATCACAGTGGCCTGGGAGCCAGATTAAAATGCAGCGTTTGACAGATTACCACACATGTCCTAATAGTTTTTTTTTTTTTGCTGTATGGTTCCTATCATATTATAGGTGCTATTTTTGGGCTCTGAAAATCCATTTAATTCAGCGGGTGTTGTAAATCTGCAGCATTTAAGGTACATTAAAAGGTTTAAATTCACTTTTTAAGTGGTTTCATACTAAAATTAAACAGCAACTTAACACCCGGCTGACGAGAGGGGATTCTACACTCTAAAATTAGAGTATTTAAGTCTGAAAAAAAGCCCCCACTAATGCGAGCCCCACCTCCCCCCACGGACAAAACCCCACTAACATACACGACATCCGGCTTTTTCCTCCCCAGCAGAAGATCTGCATTCAGTCCCGAGTGTAATGACTCGGCATTAGTCACAGATAATTGCGCACTCCAGCTTCCACCTGTATTGATGTAAACATAACACCCAAACGGGTGCTGAACTGTGGGATAAAAACGCTCCTAAAAGAAGTTTTAATGCTGTGATTTTCAAATTAACAAAACACAAATCAGTATCTTTGCATCAACATTTTTATGTCTGCATTCTGTTGAAAAGTTTTACTAGTTTTATGTAAAAAAAAAAAAAAAAAAATATGGGAAGATAAAATGTAAGAATGCCCTCTTTCATTTAATATTTTTATTTATTTATTGCTCTGTGGCCGGTTGAGCCAGGACCAGAGACACTAATTTTGCTTCACCTACTGGTGAAATGATAATAAAGATCCTTGAATCCTTCCTAGTGTAATATCAACTGAATTTACGTCATTTTTACATTATTTCAATAAAAATCCATTCTGATCATGTGATAATGTGTTTTTTTTTAGTCGTAAACAAAAAACCTGTATTGTTTTCTAGGAAAAAGCTTGTGTAGAGCTGCAGGACTTCCTTAGAAATCCATCTCTAAGTCGTGGGCAGCACTGTGGGCCTGGAGCAACCCCGTCCCCTCTTCCCCTTTCTGTTGCAGAGAGGAGCAGTGAGCTTGTGGCCCGCCCAGCGTATTTTTACATCACAAATACAATATTTTTTCAAACAGTAAATCACAATGATTTAAATAAAGAAATATATTCCAAAATGTATTCGAAGCATAATTATTTTTATATATGTCCTCCATCATAAGAGATAGGCCACTAGAACACCTTCAAAACACCCAAAATACAATTGTCTTTAACTGAAAGTAAACTTTATCTTTCACACTAGTAGGAACTTCATTACCAACCCGCTCTATGAAGAATTTTGCTGCCTCACAAGATACCTTTGAAAAAAACTTTTTGGAGTTTTTAACATGTTCTTGAATCTGTTTTCTCATAATGGAGGGCAAAATAATTTCAAATTAAAGCTGTTTCTGAGTATTTCTTTATTTAAATTGTGATCAGGGTCAGATAAAAGCTCGCAGCTTGAAAAAGTTCACTTTGGGCGGGTCAAAGTCTCCTTTCTCCGCTCCAATTCTGATCCATCTGCTCACCGACAAATAGATCCATTAACGTCTTCATTTTCCTTGTCTGAGCTGCCATCTAGTTCAAAACTGTTCAGGTCTGTTTATGATCACATTTTTTTATTCTAATGATAGCTTAGGCTATAAGCTAGTGGGAGAGAGTGTAAACAATTATCGGAGCTAACTTTGGAGCTAATAGTCCCGCCCATAACTTAGAAGCAAATTTCTAATAAGCTCCTGCTGCGCTGAGGGAAATATTTCTTAAAAAAATGACAGGCTTTTTGAGTTTTGTCGACAATCAGCATCATCACAATTAAAAGACAACCGGAAATGATTTTACAACAGACTAAAATATAATTGGAGTGGGACTCGAAGGGCACGACTCCTAAACTGTTGATGCGACTTTGCAGAAACTTTTTGAAGCGACGTGGTTATGACGCTGTGGCGGTCTGAATTTGCGGCCTGCTGTGATGGAACGCTCTCTTTTCGGAAGAACAGCGAGCACAACTGCACAATGAAGGGGGGGGGCAATGAGCAGAACATGAGGGGGGTATCAGAGAAAGGGGGCAGTGGTGGGGAAGGAGGACGAGGAGGAAACACAAAGACATGGAAGGAGAGGAAAGGAGCTGAGAGGGGGCCGGGGGGGCACGTCAGGAGGAAACCTATGGGAGAAAAAAGGCCCCCCAAGAACCAAAGATGGCCTGAGTTTGCCCCCTTATCTACTAACTGGATTAGAAAGGTCCTTGAATTGTTAGTTTCAGCCAAATGAGCCCCCACCCCCCCACCCCAAGGATATCAACAACCTTTGAATGTCCTAAAGTTAAAATTAAAGCATCTAATTTGACTTTTATGCCTAAAAGTAGTTTAAAAGTTGCAGTCTGATAGCTTCTAACAAGCATAATCAAATAAATTTGTCATTTTTTTTTTACCCCCCGTCTGCTCCCACACACAGCTCCTGAATGGGGGGGGTGAAGGAGGGAGCGGGAAGAGTCTCTAAATAAAGGGCCTCTGCAGGGAATGACAAGCCTACCAGAGCTTTGGCCCGGCATTGTGTGCGTGTCACAGGGTACAAGGATACAGAAAGGCGAGGGGAAACTGGAAGGCAACCTGGCTGGCTCAGTGAGGCCAGAAGTAATTGTGATTTAGGACAGGCAGGCTCTCCACTCTGACATTGAGCCAACGGAGGGCGTAATAATAAAGACAGCCTACGCCGTCCAGGCTTTTGCTCACTTTTTTTTTTTTTTTTTTTTTGGCATGCTCTGCAAAAATACTCACAGCCTGGACTTATATAACAGGCAGCTAACTAACAGAATTCAGGTGATGAACCAAACAAGGACAAATAAAACAGTTTCTTTATTTTCCAATTTACAAAAGCGGCAAACTTTTGGCTTTCTTTCATTGCCTGCTTTTATGAAGCTGTTAAGGTTAAGAGGAGGAACGCATGCAGAGATAGGAGGTTAAGCCTTAGTCACATGCACCCAACGGGGGTCCATAGAGGATTGTACCACACAATTGTTTACCGTGTAGTAAGTGTATTGTGAAGTATTTGTTAGGATAATGAAAGCTGTAACATACTGGTCCTTACGCCAGATTCTAGTCATTAGTAAAGTGCACTCGAATAACTGTGAGGCGTCAATAGGATACCTACACGAACTACACTCTCATTCTAAAGCTACTTTCACACCGGGAATTCAAGAAACTGCGCATTCTTGAATGTTTTTTCAGCACGCGGTGTTCACGATCGATGAGGAGGGAGGAGAGTCTTCTGTTTTTTTTCTTTACAATATTTACTAGCACGTCTGCCACCAACAGTTGGTGCAAATGGTTGAAATTATGCTAATCTTGCTCCAGGCTTTTTCTTTCAAATGTATGAAAGACTTGGTGGATCTCTGAATTCCTACCCTAATCCTTAACTAATAAAAACTATATAGTGCGGGATTATCTATCGTCCTGGATTTTAAAAGCAATTTGGACACCGTGCTCACTACTTTTCTTTTGTTGTTCTAAACGCCAGATGTGCCGTCACTGAAGTAAAAATAGCATAAATAATTTTTTTTTACAATGTTTATTTGTGACTCCTCTGTGTTCTGATGATGAAAATTAGTTATAAAAACCTTGATTTAAGACATTTTTTTTTGTGATGCATTGCGGTCAAAATGGTTTGACCGCAATGCATTGTGGTCTGTATTCACTAATCTAGTGAGCATTGATTCACGCTAGTTTTTCGCAAAGACTTCTGAGAAATTTTCAGTACACTCAATTTTGGAATTGTGGATTTGGACAGCATAAATGCATCGTATAGTGAATAAGGAAGGAATTCGGTGTCAAACTGCAATTATTAATTTCTCCTCCATGTCTCCTGTGACTTTAAAGGGAGCTGTCAGTCATTCATTACTACCAAATTCGAGTTCCTGATTAGTTAAAGTTCTACATGGTTTAACTTTTAATGCACGTTTTGCATATAAAGTAGGGCTGGGCGATACTGATTATTCGGACATTGATCCGATACTGGTCAATATCCCCGATATCAATACCAATGCTGATATTTTTCATAAATATTGTGACATGACATGAACCTAAAAATCTCAATTGTTTTTAATCAATGCAAATGTATTTTTTTTTTTTTGGTTTAAAATTCCCTTTTTAAAATTACTTAAAACATAAAAACAAAATTAGGACTATATTTTAAATGAAATGGAAAATAGATTATTAAAAGCTGGGTCATTTTTGCAGATACAGAAAAGTTTCAAACCAGAGTAGAAATATTGATATTTGCGCGCTGGTATCGATTCAATAACGATACAAATTGAGATCGATACTATCAATATTTTAGATCGATCCGCCCAGCACAAAATTTGTTATAGAAACTTGCGTGTAAAAAACAAGAATTTTGAACACAGGAGCCCAAAACGCACGTTTCACACTTTTCTTTGGAAGTGATCGCTTGAACGTGCGTTTCTGAGGGCGGTGTGAATGTAGCTTACCAGTCAGGCTGCACGCATGGAGCTGGTAAAGGGGGCGCACTTTTCAGGTGAACAAATGAAAAATCTGTATGACACTCCTGTGTCTCACCTTCTGCACTCTTATGTGTTGTGTGAGTATTTGCTATAACCTGTCACTCATAGCATGTCCGTAGTAAAAATGTGTATGAATAGCTTCACTAGCAGCTAGAACCATGATATTTTGTGCAGGACACCCCTACAGGTTTGCTCATTTTTCGTCTGCATACAGCCCATATCCACCCGCTAGGGCAGTTGTGACTAAGGCTTAAGGAGTCTTAAGTCCAGGTTAGGGCATAAATAGAAGAAGAAGGCTGACAGCTGAAAGAGAAGACCCGGCTACTGGCTTTAGAAAGAGGATGGTACAATAATGTGTGATCGTGAGAGGACTTTGGCAAACCATTTAAGCACAGCAAAATGAATAATAATGTTCCATACCCATAAATTCAATTTTGAGAAGCTCTGCCAGCGCAGAAAGTTGTCATGGTAAAAAGAAAGAGACACAGGGTCAGGTGTAATGTCCACTTTGGAGAACTATGTCCATGTCCTGTTTGTGCTGAATCAGGGTAATTAGCGCCATCAGTCATGGTGATTGACAGCTGTACCGTCTAGTAACAGACAGACAACTTAGGACAGCCTCAGCTCTGTGACCCCATAAAAAGGTGGGGAGAACAACAACTCTGAACCTAACGGAAATAAGAGGGAAAAAAAGCAGAAAATAAACCCAAAGGTAGTAAGAAAGAGAAACAGGCAGGCAGGAGAGGCATGCAGAGACAGACACGGTCAAAGACAGCAAGACAAAAAGCCACATCACTTACTGCTATATTTACTAGACCTCATTTCTGGAGTAAACAACATTGGACAGAAATATAAAAACAAAACAAAATGAAAAAAAAGGAAACAAAAGATAAAAAGCAGTGAGTTACTGTCAAACATAAAAACACACTACAGTTAATGAGGTTGGCACAGCAAATGGGGGCGGGCGCTTTGACTCGTTTGACGAATGGCAAGTTTGTGCCTTTGTATCGATTGCAGAAAACCTCTTGTATAGCACTTTGCTACACTACTGCTTTGTACAGCTATTATAACCCTTCATATAATTTACAGGGAAATCATCCTAACATTCCCAATTTTCACTGCTTTGCATGCATTACTGCCAATAAATAAATAGAGAGGGACTTCATTCAAACCTGGACCAAAATAATATGATTGCTCTTGTGTTATTTATTTTTTTTTAAACCAACACAGTGCAAAATAAAACCACGTGGACACACAGCATGGAGACACAACTTGATGTTGAAGTCAAACGGGAATGAACATTACATAAAGCAAGAGATCATTACTGCTCAGCACTGAAGTTTGGAAGACCAGCTAAGCACGACAACATGGCATGAAGCAAGACTGTTTAATGTCTGGAAACAGGAGGAAGTGGGTCATATTCATCCCTCTGTTTTGGCTCTGTGTGATTACTTGGACAGCACTGAAAGAATGACAGTAGAGACGAGGGACGTAGCCAAACACAAAAGGGATCTTTTAACTGTTAATTCTTTATGCAAAACTCTTGGCATCTTTTTTTTGTGTCTTGTCTCAGGATGCCAACAGTCAACAGATTTTTTTGTGTTCTTTTTTTTTTTTTTTCTTTTTCACTGTCCATGTAATCACTAAAGAGTGACAAAACACACCCCATTTGCATCCCTGTCATTTCAAAGTAAAATACAACATTTTGGGAAATCAACTTATTTGCCGCAAGTCCCAAAAGGGATTTTTGTTAAGGCTAATTAAAGACTAAAAAGAAAACAGAACATTTAGGAAAACTTTTAATATTTCGTGTGTTTTAAAACAGAACTTTTAGCACCTACAGTCTTTTGTATGTTTTTGCATCAAAATCTACAAAAGCAAATGCTACATTAGCTGAAAGCTACATGTGCTTCAGCCAAAAAATATTAAATTGTACAGTTGTTTAGCATTTTCATTTACGATTAATGTGTCATACTGAAAATAATGAAAAACTTCTGTGTAAATTCCAGGACCCACAAAGTGTTTATTTGCTAGTTTGAATGTACAGTGTCTAAAATATGAATAATCTGAGATATATTCCTTTTTATTTTATAGTTATTCTAGACATTTTTAAGACAGTAAATCTCCTCACTACATGATTTACACACTTTTAGACAGACATTGATATTTTAACATATCTCTTTCTTATTTTAGTTCTTTGTAAAAAAAAAAAAAAACAATTTTTTATAATAGAATAAATCAATAAATCAAAGCTATGCTAATGATCGAAGATTTATGTGAACTCGGTCAGGTGAATGTATTTTGTACTTCATGGGAGACAACATAGAAGAGCTATGTCCTCTGTGATTGATTAGCAATGGTCTACAGCAGGTATAGGCAACTCCAGGCCTCGAGGGCTGCAGTGTCTGCATGGTTTCCAGATATCTGAGCCCTACTGGTGACTGATTACCTGGTTCAGGTGAGTCCAGCTAAACAGAACATGCCAGGGCAGGTTTTGTTGGAAAATATGCAGGAAGGGGCCCTTGAGGCCTGGAGTGGCCTATCCCTCGTCTACAGCCAATCAGGATGAAGAACAAAATGCACTATTAAAAAAAAAAAAGCAAAGTTGCTTTAAAAAAGATGAACCGCAGCTTGCGAAGGACAACTGTAATGCAAGTTAAAAACAAATTTTTAGCCGTATGAGAATGCTAAAACTATTAGCTAAAGCTGCTAACATAATGCTAATATTAATGAAATATTTTGTTATTGACTATTTTTTGGTTGTACAGCACAGCTTATGCTGATTTATGATGGTTGCATTAACACCTTCATTAAATAAGCTAGAAGGATGAACATAAAGAATACATGTACATTTAGTCAAATCCTACGCTTGACTGTTTTGGCTCAGCATTTAGCTAATTTTCCATTTTAATTTAGAAATTCCATAGCTAAAAGTATTTACTAAGAAGTATTGTTTATAGTGTAGCTGTAAATTTATATGTAAGTGTGCGAACAAAACCGTTTTCATTAATGTTGACACAATCTCAGTTGCTAGCTTAGCTTAGCATTTGCCATGGAAACAAAGTAAAACTTAGTAAAACTAAAATATTTAATTTAATCAAAGAAAAAGATAAAAGAGACTAATAAGTGAACTAGGTAAACATTAAATTCAACCAATACTTAGACTATACTCTACCAGCTCAATTCCATCTAGCTGTTAGCTACAAACTATTTGCTCTCATGGCAGCAAATAAGGTCACTTCCCAAAATGTTTAAATGTTACATTTATTTAACAACCATTGCTTGATAAGATAATAAAAAATACATCTGTGAACACAATAAGAATCCATTTTTAAAAGTTTAAGTGCCATAAAAAACATGCTGTGAGGTGAATTTTATTGGATGATCCATGGTTACTCAGAAAAAAACTGTATGCAGCTCATAATTTTGTATCTTTATTGTAACTTAAGCAAAAACCATTTAAGTTGTCCTGATGTTCTTAAATTTATTACCAAAGAATGTTGTAAAACCTCAATACTAAGTTGGAATTTGAGCTTATATATTTTAGAGTCTTATTCTTGTCAAATCGTTCCTAATTTCATTTTAGACCACTTGTTCTTCATTTAATGAACAATATAAGAAGGGCTTTAAAGGATCATACAAAAGCTCTAAAAGCTCTGAAAAAAATACATTTATTTGAAAAAAAAAGGAGTCAGGACAAAAGCTTTTGTTCACACGTTTTCTCCCTGATTGTCTCCTTTTACTGCTAGAAAGCAAATCAGCACCAATGGACCATTCACAAAGAAAACTGAAACTGTGATTCAAAGAAGGCAAGTTACTTTTTTTCCTGTTGATTATGGTAATTCTTAGTCTCCTCTGTTCTGTGTGTTTTCTGGATCAAGCCACAGCAAATGTTCTGCAAGTCCAATTAAAAAGTTCAACAATTTTTTATGAAAAAAAAAGAAAGATTAGAATATAAAAAGAGGGAACTTATCACTTATTGAGTGTTAGTAGTTTACAATAAATGGGATTTGGAGAAATTTTACCGGCATAAAGAAATCTGAATTCTGATCACCAGAAGAACACAACAGAGGATCCAAAGGAGGCAGGAAGAGGAGCAGTCATGCAAACACCCCCTCACACATTCTCACACACGTCGACTTCAATGAAACAGAATTGTAACGTTGATTACACAAACATTCAGCATTTCCACCATCCAACCCCTCCAATGTAGCATGCAGCATCTCAATGGGAAAGGAGACAGACAAGAGCGAATGGACATACTGTAGAAACCGGCCATGACGGAGTTTTCACAGCGGTCCCCCGTATAGTCATTGGGACACCTGATGGAGGGAAAATGAGACACAGACGGGAGAGAGGGGGAGACAGGGAGGGGTTAAAGATACAGAGGGAAAGGAGGGACAGAACGGTGGGGAGGAGAGGAAGTAGATAAGGGAGGGAAGGAGAGAGACACAAGAGAGCAGAGAGATGAGGGATTAGAAACAGCACAATCCACCAACTACAGAGAGAGATGACCTGCATACTATGACATCAGCGCCGTTTGGTTTGACACAGCGACAGCTCAGACATCAGCACAGTCATGAGGGTCACGGCACGATGGGGCAGGATATATAGGAAGGGTTAAACGTACAGCTGTTAACCTCTAACCCCTCTCACACTCTACCAGATGAGCAAACAAAGATGCTCACAAATACCTGACTCATTGCTCTTTTAAAGTGACCTCCGTCATTGTACCAGTTAAACTAAAATAAAATAACGGAATTGGATTCAAGGTAAAACCAAAAATACTTTTTATTTGTGGGAAAAACTTACTGTAAGCATTGACTGTATATAAAAACTGGACCAAATAAATGGTTTGCATTCGGCTCTATCAAATGCAGTCGCCATTTTTCTCCAATATGGACGTCGCCATTTTGGAACCAGAAATTATCAGTAAGCAGTGTTTGATCCGAGTCGGCTGTTTCTATGGCAACCACCTTCACCAATCAGGAGTGAGCTTGTTGTAAATCCACCCCTACCACTCAACTACACAAAATCTGTTCACCAAAGATTTTGAACATTCAACGTGAAACCACATATTTTCATTGAGGCAGTTTATACCTTGAATAACTTAAACACTAAAACCAAAATGTCAAGAAGAAAAAAATCTGAATTAGCAAGAACATGTTGAAAAATTGTATCAGAGCAAGAATAGTTATTCTGAGAAATTTGGCTGGGTAATAGCTGTTTATTTATTTACTGTTTCTATATATGCATGTAAATAATTAAAATAATTAAATGATGAAAATCATTAGAATCATAAAACTGTCTTTTTTTTTTTAATTTAGATTTATTTTACTTTCTCAATAGAAGTCTATGGGATTTTGTTTTTTTAAAACCTGTGGTTACTTCCTGTTTGGAACGCTAGAGTGAAGGGGCGGTTTGTCCAGTTCTCATATAGAGTCAATAGTTGGAATCAGAAATTGTCAGTGAGCATTGATTGGTCCGAGTCGGTCTGAGGCAGTGTTTCTATGGCAACCACTTTCACCAATCAGGAGTGAGCTTGTTTGAATTCATCCCTTAGCACTTGTCTACACCAAATCTGTCAAACGTGTTGAATGTTTGACGTGAGACCACATACTTTTATGGCAGGATCTGATTGGCTAGTTTATATTATAAATAATTAGCACTACAAAACATAAAAAATAGCTGACAAATAGAATGACTGAGGAGTTTATTTCTCAATAGAATGATTTTGGCCTCTTGGAGCCAACAGATACCTCCTGTTTGAAAGATGAAGGTGGAGGGATCACTGTCCAGTTCTTTCTTACATTCAACGATTATGACAATTAAATTACTACTGTTTTTCCCTTAAAGCACACACATGGTTCCTGAAAAGCAGGACGATCAATTGAAACCAGCATCCACTTCTGCCTTTGAATGCCGAGTAAGAGAGCGCTCGGATGCTGCATTAGCAAAAAATTTCAACACAAGGTCTGTGAATAATAAATCAATCTGACTGACGTGGTCGGCCATTGCAGTAATCGTTACAGGCTAGAAAGTAAAACTAGATTTATGACCCAATTTATTAATACCTAGACCCGTTTATTTGTTTCAGAACCTTTCTGTCTAATGACAAATTATTTCTAATCTTATATGAATATTCTGTTAACAAACCCCAACATCTGAAATGGACATTTTATTTGCCAGTGTCGCACACTCGTTGTGCACAAACGGAGCTAAAAGCTTTATTTGTTTTCCTTTTTTTTGATAAGAAAATACTAAAGAAATGAATGTGATAACTGTGGAGCAGTGGTTAGCACCGTTCCCTTACAGCAAGACGGTCCTAGTTTAAATCCCAGCTGGGACTTTACGGTACGGAGTTTGCATTTTCTCCTTAAGAATGTGTGAGTTTTCTCTCTGGTTCCTTCCACAGTCCAAAAACACGCTTTATAGGTTTATTGGTTTCTGTAAATTGTCCTTAGGTGTGAATCTTAGTTTGTATCCATGCAACAGACTGTTACATCCTCACCCAACAGTAGCTGGGACCGGTTTCCTGCGGGTTAGATAATGGACAGATAGATGTGATCCCCAGTCAATTGCTACCTTTGGCGTTCAGATTTCTCAATTAAACGAAAATAGAAAATAAAAGACAAAAAGTTGCTTTTCTTTAGAGGCAGCAGCAGGAGTTAGATCAGGGTTTAAATTATAGCAGTAGTCCACATGCAGCTGTGGAGACTGATGTTTTGTCTCTGGATGGATGTGGAGCTGTCAGCGATAACAGTGGATGAATGTGATTCATACTCCAGCGTGAGCCATCAAACTCACACTACTCACACTTGAACGGGAGCCTCTCGTGCTTTTATATATCCGATTGTCTCGCCGTTCATCCAATTAAACATTCCAGATCCTTATGTCAAACATAATAACATGTCACAATCCCCAGAGAGTGCTTTCAGATCTGAAATGTCTTCTTTTTCAGCTTTGATAATAGGAGCGCTGGCTTTTACCCTGCCACCCAAAAATCGGTCTCATCCTGTAATTGAAAGTACGACCAGTTTTCACTGCAATCGAATGAAAGATGGGCGTGAGAGAGAAGCGGTCCCGACATTATAGAGCATAACAGATGACAACAATCGACCACCTTCTTATAATATTATGGGTGTGCCGATATGAAAGTCCCCGCAGGATGACAGAGGCTCTTCAGCCTCCATTTAACCTCACTGTCCTCTTTTTTTTTTTTTTTTTGCAGTGCCTGGTCAACAGTTTCAACTGTAAGGACCTTCTCCCTTGCATGCACTTTCCATTGAACTGACTGGGTATCCTTTTCTCCTCTTTTTCACCACTAAAGAGACAACTTCCATTTTGAATCAATTACAGCAAAACCCCTCAGTAGAGCCCACTCAGCAATTTCCAACAGAGATATAAATAGAGCTGAGAGAAAGAGGTGGGAGAAGCGGCCCTTCACCGACAAAGCTTTTACTGTACGTCCTCTCTTCTCTCTCCGTCTTTTAGCCTCCTCTCCTTCCATCTTCATCCTTTTTTTTTCTGCCTGCACTTGCTTCTCTCCTTTTCCTTCCTCAACGTTTCTGTTTTTTAGATCAGAGAATTAGCTGGAAATATGTAAAGCCGGCACAAAATTTACCCCCAATCATGCAGACGACAGAAAAGCCTTTCACTCATTTAGAAAGATTCCTTAAAACAATAAAATACTATATTAATAAAAACGAAGGGGATACCGAATGCATATGGACAACCATTGACAGTATTTTAAGGAATCAATACTTGGCCGAATTGATGGTATTTGTAGATTGGATTAAATCAATTTTATTGAGTTAACTGAGAAATTTGTCATTTTTTTTAACAGTTGTTGAGAATTCAAATCATTTCATTAGCTTCTCCAGAGAACCGAGAGATCCAGGACCCTGTCCAAGCAGACAAAGGTACAAACATTGACTGTATATGAGAACTGAACTGAGTGAACAATCACCCCTTGTGTCGCAAACAGGAAGTACCCGGCGGTTTGAAAAAGCCAAAATAGATTTCTATTGAGAAATAAAAAGCTATTCATACATTATATATTTTCAGAATATTCCACCTTTTTCAACATTTTCTTGATAATCCTGTTTTGGGTTTTTTTTTTGTAATTTTTTTCTATAGTACAAGTACAAGTTATTCACTGCTTACCAACAACATCTGGCTCTAACATGGTGGTTTCCATATCACGAAAAAATGGCAACTGCACTGACTTCATTCAAGTAAACCGTTTTCTATGGGTGTTTTCACACTCATTCAGTCCAGTTCTTATAAATGCTCAATCAATTCTACCCATTGATAGTATATGAGAACTGGCCTGAGTCAACGTTTCTATGCCAACCACTTTCTCCAATCAGGGGTGAGCTTGTTGGACGGCCACACCCCTACCACTTGAAAGAGGTTGACAGAAAATATTTTGAATGTGGGGGACAGCCTTCTGCATACTTTTATTGAAACATCTGATTGGCCAGTTTATAAACTTTTACAACAGAATAGGATTAGCATAAAACGTTCTAAAAAGAATTAGCAGAGTAAGAATGGTCATTCAAAAAAATAACAACTAAGTAATAGCTGTTAATTTTTCAATAGAAGTCTAAGGACTATTTCCACTGATACCGTACTGTTTTTTTGAGCGTTCCCATTGTGAAATGGACCCATTAGTTTAATGCAGTACCAAACTGTACCTCTTGAGGGCCGCCATCTGTTGTAGGTCCATTGAAAAGTGGAATGGAACGGTTGGGACAGAGCTGCTGTATGTAGTAACCCATTGATTGGCAGAAAGTGAAAACATTATAAAGCACCACCAATATATTGCTCATTTAACCCTTCCGCTCTCCTTGGGGTCCAGATGGCTCCAATCACATATTGTTATGCCATTTCTTCCATGACAAATGTGGACAAAGGGGGACAGGATTTTATGTCTGCCATGGACATTAGTGAAACTCCGAAATCAGTGAAAAAAAAAAGTTCAGCGCACTGTCCTGTGGTGTCCAGATGACCCCACTTTTAATGTAAACAAGCTAAGGAGAACGGAAGGGTTAAGCTAACATTTCCAACGTTTGTAAGCATGTTACAGCAGTATTCTTCTTAGCCGCCAGAAATCTAAAAAAAGTAAAGCAACAAAAAGACGAGCTGCTGGATGACCTCCATTGTTGTTGGTTTCTCTAGTCGTTTCTCTACAATGACGCAATGACACACTATCGGTTTACACCATGCATGTGCAGTGAAAACAAAACACTCAGTGGAAGCAAGACTTAACTGAGTGGAAACACTTGCCAGAATTAACTAGAACGTACCACACCGCTCTTTGCTGTACCGTACCGAACCAGACCGCTCAGTGGAAACGAGGCTTATAGGATTTTGGCTTTTTTGTATTTCCTGTTTGGAACGTGGGGGCACTCAGTCCAGTTCTCATATACAGTCAATGAATAACAATTGCATACTGGACCAATTTCCATCCATTTTTAGGAGTAGAAAATGTTATTTATAGGACACAACAAATGAGAATAAATCTGGAAAGAGAGTTATTTTGTTCTAGAAACTCATAAAGAAACCTGCTCCACTAGATAAGAAATCCATTTGATAGTTTGGAGAGACAGATCAATATTCACTTTTTTTGTGTGATTGGACGTCTGAATTAAATTTCCGTAACAGGAACACAAACTCCTAATCCCTGATCACAAAGGCTGAGCCACATGTGAGTACTTATGACTAAAGTAATTCCACTCCATTTCTTTAATCCATTTCATCTCTTGTTTTCATGCCCTTCTTCTGAATAAACTTCCACCACTTCATCACCAATTTGACGTTACGCATACATCCTTACCCTCAAGAAAAAGAGCCTCAAGAAAAAGAGGTATCGATGAGGACTTGAAATCTAGAACTTAGCCCTTTAACACCAGAGCTTTAGCCATAGTGTTGACGCTCCTGGAACTATAAACTAAATGATTGTTTATGCTATTAATGTAATTCCAATGGATTTAGAAGAGGAGAAAAGCAGCTTTGCGCTGATATGTAATGTTAGATGGTAACAAAAAACAACTGATCCTGACGTTCCTATTGTTAAGTGCTCCATATTGTTGTAAAGCTACTTTTCTCAGCTTCGCAATCCGTTGGAATTGCATAAACGGTCTAAAAGTTACGGTAGCGAATTTCATTTTTGGCACTTATTTGATGTTTGTTGCGTTTGTTTTGGCAAACATTGCCCCATCTCCAAATCAAACAATTGCACATGTGGTAACAGCTTTAGATGTCCCTGGCAATTTGCTTCACTCTCAACAGCACAATGTGAAAGCAGATGCAAGTAAACAAAAATGTGCATTTAATCCTTCTAAATTGAACCAACAACCCTAAACTACCCTATTCTAACTGCATCCAAAGAGATTATGTAAAATCATTTGGAAGCAAAGGGAGAGGTAAATGACTTCTGAAATTCTGTGCATCAGCAAATATTATCATATATTATACAAAACCATTAGCTACAATTAATGTACGCGGTTAGCAATTGGGGTAATGGCGTGCCTCCATTAAAAGCTTAATAAAAAATAACTATATTGCAAATAGGTGTAGAGCAGCTGAGTACTGACATCCTTCTTACCTGTTCTCTTCCACACAGGGCGACCTCAGTTTGCAAAGTGTTTCATGGTAAAAAGCCAAAAGAATGACCATCAAGCTGCTAATGAACCGTGTCAGCAGGACATCCCGTTCAGCTTCTCACTGCCTGATATACAGTACAGTATCCTTTGCAACACCAGACAGTTCTTTAACACACTCTTTAAAAATGAGGGAAAACTAATATCTGGTCTCCCAAAAATAGATTTACATGTTAGTCCTCAAAAACAATCCTTCATTATCTAAAGGGAATGAACAATCCTCTCACTCCTTTATTGAAGCGACCCTTTCACTGCAGAAAACAAGGACTTCTGAATGAGAACGTACAACAAAAGTGCAAGTAAAAGAGCTACGACAGCAATCTGCTCTGGGTGTCTGTGGAAGTTGTTCCAGAGTGAAAACAAGCCGTCAGACATGCCGGCTCGGTGAGACACGCTGCAGGCATGTATGTGGAAAAGCTTGTGACAGGGAACAGAGGACGAGGAGGTGCAGGGAGCAGCGACACAGACAGACAGACAAGTGGAGGGAGTCACCGCACAGTGATGCTGTGAGCGAGTGGGGACTAACGAGGGGGAAGACTTACTTGCAGGACAGGTGATTTATACCATGTATGAAGTAACAGTCTCCTCCGTTGACGCAGTACGCTTTCTCTGAGTCGTTGCAGCGCCTTGCATGACTTACACCTGGAGAAGGGTTGGTGGTAGTCACTGGGACAAGCACACGGAAAGAGCATCATGATTACGAATACAACATCTTATTGTTACATTAATCAACCCCCCTCCCCACCAGTCAGATTGTGTTGCTGCTTATTCAAGGAGGAAATAAAGGTCAAGATTCAAAAATGAATTATTTTAAGACTCTCTGTCCTTCAAATTAAAGTATCAGCAGCTGAAATTTGTTCTCCACTTTTGACCCATCCCCTAGGGGAGCAGTAAGCTGCAGACACAGCTGAGCACAGGAACAACCCCCCCCCATCCAACCTTTTAATATTAAGTGTCAATTTGGGAAGCATTGTTTCCCATTTTTAAAGTTTTTGGTAAGACTCAAACATAGATTTGAACCCACAACCTTCTAGTGTCAGGACAGACACTCTACCACTAGGTCACATGAATACAGCTTCTTTTAAATTCAAAAAAATAAATCAATCAAACCTTTAACATCTCTCACATATACAGTCAACTTTAGTAAGACGCAATTTAGTTCTCATTAATTTTTATTTGCTTATGTAAATCCACAAACTTTGGATAAAAGTTTCTTTTTGGCAAACCAAACATCCCCCAATATTTTTTTTTGTTTTATAGATTATTTGTGTCTAAAAGAGTTGAGTGTGTCGAAATACTGAATCAGTTCAATACAGCATATAGAAAGCATGACTAATGAGTTCAAATAAACACAGGTGGTAATTGTACATTTATTGACAGATTTTTTATTTTTAGGGGGGAAGAAAAACTCTAATAAATTTGGTTTAGTTAAAATCAGTTTATATGTTCCTTGAATTTATTCTGAATTTTCTGAGTTAATCTTGATTCCATTTTACTTACTGTTTAACGAGGCTGTGAAACTGAAAATCAAGGCACAATTCTTCCCATTTTACCTGACATATCCCCTTAATTTCAGTTTATAACAGTTAAAGAGAAGCTAGTTAAAAACCTACTCTAATAAAAGTTCCTGTTCTTGGTGTTTTTAATATGTTTTTGTGGTTTTTTTTTTGAAGATGGATGACACATTTAAAAAATTAGACTCAAAAATACATTTTTTTAATTGAAAATTTTTGTTGAATAAGGAGAGGGTGAAACACTGCAAATGGAAAAAGAGTTTATAGAAAAGACAGCGGTAGGACAACAAGCTCCCTGCTCCGCTTAAACAACAGCGGGGATGAGAAGGGGTTTTGTCCCGCCCACAACTCAGAGGAAGAGATCAAATAAAATATTGTCGCTCTGCAGAAATGATGTCCTAGAAAATGTCAGAAGTTTTTCTTCGATTTTAATATGAAAATCCAAATCATAAAAATCCTAATCATAATTAATTATACCCTTATTTAAAAGACCACTGGGAACTCTTTTAAAATGGATTCAAATATGATTGAAGTGGGTTTCTGATAGAGGAACAGACTTTACTTCAATCCAGTTAAACATGTTTGAGGGTATTAAAGAGAAATTTATTTGCTAAAACTGCCAACAGCAAATTAAATAAAGAGAGTGGGACAGGAAATTGCATCGGAAGATGACAGGAAGTAGACAGAACAATTCCAAATAGCAAAAGAGGGATGTAAACAAAACCAACATGCTATACAGAACCAGAAGAGGTACTGTTCCAATCAAGACAGACTCTTATAGTCTGACAAATTCAATCTGTAATCTTCATCAGGCTGTGGTTACAGATGTGATCCTCTTGAAATTGGACTAAGTGTTCTAAAAAACCAAATTGTTTTATCACGTTGCTTTGTTAGGGTTAAAAAAAACTCATAATATCAGTCAAACCACTTAAAAATTTGATCTTAATTAAAAGTTCCTTTTTTTAAATATAAATCAGTCCAATGTCTTGAAATGTTATAAACATTTATCCTGGTTTCCTGGTTTCATTTGACTCTGACAGACTTATTGAAATCAGAAGCAGCTCAGATTGACAGAAATGAGAAGTTGCTTACAGATCTGCACGGTGATTATACTTGTGGCATTTTCCTGCCCAAGTGAGTTTTCGGCTACACAAGTGTAGTTTCCGGAGTCTTCCATGCGGACTCGACTGATCTGCACCTTTGAGTTTTTTCTTGGACGGCAACAGACAGACAAAGAGAACATGTTGTTACAAAACTGTCAAAAGAAAGTTTCAAATTTTTCTAAATCTATAAAGTCACAGGTGTAGATATTGCAATTTAACTTGAAAGCAACTAAAATTTCAAGAAAAAAAGAGTGTTAAATATTGTTGATATAATGTTATAAATCTATAAATATATTAAGTATGGCTCAATAATTTTTTATATGAATAAAGCCAGTTTCTTTACCAACATCTGAGCTTGAATGTAATCAAAATAAATATAATAAATTCTAAAAATATTTTTTACATCAAACATTGAATTTGAATTATGTTTGAGTGCAAATAAAGCAACCACGAGAATGCTAAAAAACCGAAAAGTTTTAAATGAAGAAAAATTTCCAGCCAGCCAGACTCACTTGTTGGTTTTTATTTTGAGGTCTCTGCCTTTCTGAAGCTCACGCCCATCTTTGTACCAGCGGAAGGAAGGGCTGGGGTTCCCCAAGGCCTCGCACTTCAAGTACAGCTTGTCCCCTTCCATCAGTGACTGGCCTCGCATCAGCCGCAGCTTGGGAGCCGATGCTGGACATTGTGAAACAGAATTGGAAGGGAGAGAGAGGAGAGAAAAATTCAAAAATGTAAGAAGGGAAACAATAAAAGAAAAATATTTTTTGGTTTTGATGAAAAAAAGATGCAAATTATATTATTTTAAAGGAGAAACCCTGGGAGTTTCATGTTTTAGATCTGAAAATGATAATGTAACATTTTTACAATAAAACTAGTCTGAAGGGACATTTATATTCTCAAATATGACAGGTGCTCACCCCCCTACATCTGAGATATAGTCTTGTTTTACGTATCTTGTTAGGACAAGCAGACCACAAGAGGCAGTACAGAACAAAACATTTCTCAGCATTCACTCTGTAAAAGTTGTTTGCCTGCCTTATTGCTTAGAAGATGTAAAACTTTAAAAAGTAAAAAAATGATTTTCCACAGTGGTTTGTTCTGAGCTTTAAAGAAGAGCATCATCATTTTCTGCTCCGATTGGATAATAATAGCACCCAGCAGTGGATGCAGTTTATTTTTCCTCAACAGTTGTGAGAGTTTGGCTGAATCAGAATTCTTCCCCTACCCCTTTTCACTATCCATCCAAATGTAGGGGCATTTGGAGGGGTAGGGGGATCTGAAATAGTTTTTTAAGGGTGAAGAGGGGTTGTGTATCCCACTGTTGCGTCGCGCTGTGAGAAACTAATTTCTTCCCGTGGTTGTGCTCTGAAGTAGGGATTTGATATTTAGATGTAAGTAATGCGTTTTTGTTTAATCAAGACTTTTTAAAGTTATAAATCCAATGTTATGTGTTTTCCGAGCACTGGCAGCTAGATTGCTCGTACAATTAGCTACATTTAGCTTGGAGGGCTAATTGGAGGGGTAGGGAGAATCTGTAGGTGTCGGGGGGAAAACTTCAGATTCGGCCTTCCTTCACAATACAAGTTTTTTTTTTTGTTTTTTTTTTTTTAAACCAAGAAGGGAACCATTTGCCACAATGCTGCTTCTTAAAACGGGCTTTGAGTTGTCCGGACATGTAGGATTGTAGAGAGGCCACAGGAGCGCAGGTGTGTCTTGCAGTTCCCTTGAGAAACTCTAAAGCCAAATCTAAATTCTTCCCCTAAAGCTTTTTACTACCCTTACATTTAGCCCTCCAAATGGAGAGTTATGAAAAAATATTGTCCTCAAATTTGGACCTTATTCCCACTCGAAGACATTATTGATAGTCGCTGGTCAATTAGCGCGGAGCTGCTGGCGTTCGGAAATACATAATAACATCGGTTTTATAACTTCAAAATGGTCATGCTAAAACAAAAAGTCATTGCTTACATTTAAATGTAAACTTCTGTGCTTCAAAGCACACCCACATGAAGTAAAGCGGTTCGCCCTACTGGATACAGAACTCAAAATCCTGTTGCTCTACACTTAAAAAACAAAGAATTTGGATTCGGCCTAACACTAACCACAAGAGACATTGTGAAAATGGAACATACGATTGTCATAATTAGTGTATCGTAAAGTTTTGTAAGGATAATGTAAGTTGAATGCACCCATGATGCTGTAGTATGGCACCCTTACACCACACCTTTACTATTTATAAGGAGCGATTACTGGTCCCCTACTGGCTACACACATAGGATGTACATCGAATAAGTAAGTAGCTGTAGGATGTACACACAAATTTAACTCTGATCGACAGTCAGGGCAATCAGAGTTTGCGATTGGGTGTAAAAATAAAGGAAAAAAAAGGATGAAACACCTAAATCTCAACTACTTCACCCTTGAGCCGAATCTGAATACTACCCCTACCCCTACAGCTTCTCCTTACACCTCCATTTGTTGGAATATTTGAAGGGGTTAGTTTTTTTAAGGGCTAGTGCTAATGTAGCTGACTGTCAACTATTGATGACATCATAGAGTGGGAGTAACATCCAAAAATTATTACTTTTCCATAACTCTCCGTTTGGAGAACTAAACGTAGGGTTAGGGAGAAGCCGTAGGGGTAGGGGAAGAATTTGGATTCTGCCTTACTTTATTCTTGTATTTATTTAGGTGTTAGCCGAATAAAAGATAATGAACTGGACAGCACAAAATAAAGTCTTATCTGTGTCATACATTGGAGACGATGTAGGTAAATGACATTAAACCAACATGTTGATTTATGCTTTTTTTTTAAGTTTACATAATATACATAAGTGTATTGAGCATTTTGTTACACCAGTCCTGAGTTTTATAATGTTAATAGTTATTTAAAGTGATTCAATATTTTCTGCTTGTTTCAAACTCCAATAAATACACATTTCCTTTTGAAAGTGACAACACTTGAAATCCTTTTTCCGACTAGTCAACGATCCTGCAGCGAAGCTTGGCCAAAAAGGTCTTCCCTCCGCACAAAATGTACCTCCCAACAAAGATCCTCAAGTCTAAATGCTCCTCACATCCGTATCCCCACATGCACACAAGTATAGTAAGGCGCTTCGGTGAGGTATGACTCCTGAAAAGCAAACTTAAAGCTTACAGAGAAAAAAAAAAAAAGGAAAATCCTGCCTCAGAAACTCTCTGCAGTAGACTTTCACAGCGTAACAATGTGTGTACGTGAGTGCATGTGCCGGCGCTCCATCTGTCCCCGGAGACGCTCACGCTCCCTAAAAACTACAACAGACTGCATCACTGACACCAGTGCAGGCAGCACAAGCACAAGCTAAAGCAAAGAGACAACTAAGCACCATCTAGTGTGCTTATACTCACTTACATACACACCCACACGCTCAGCGTGCGATTTTCCCCCACATGCCTTAACATAACCTAACACACACAACCACACAGCTGAGATAAAAAAATAAAAAAAAAACTGGTTGATGCAAGACAGCAGCTGTGTAGACAGCAACCCTTCCTTCATGCCTCTCTCAAAAATAGATGCAGCAGTTGCACTTGAGAATATGCATCAATATTAAAAGATGTGGGTCAGTATGCATGAGTACATCTCGACTGTCCCGCAAACACCCTCTGCTGCCGGTTTTGTCCAGCTTTCATGTCTTCTACTCACCTCTCTCCATGCAGGAAACAGCTAATTCTGATGAATTATCACAATACATGAAGGCATTTTGAGTTTTATCAAACAGCATTGATGCACAGTGAAATTGTGTATGCAAAGATCTTGAAACGAAAGTATATTTTTCAGGCTGCTCCAAAACATCTTGATTAATGTCCATACTTGGCAGTGTTTGTGACAAAAATTGCACAGTTATTTGATGCATGATGGTTTAATCTGAATCCCATTATAATAAAATCAATGTTTTCTTTTTTTCTCTCTTTTTCTCTGACCAGTCAAAATAGAAACATTTTTCAAGTTCTGCCATGAAACTGGAGCACAGCATAGTGCAGTTCACTATGCTTTTTGCACAAAAAAAAAAAAAAGTCAACCGCTCGCAGCACACATCACTCTCTGTGTTGTTAGATGTGTCAGTCACTGCAGATTAGTTGGCTACAAAATACCTCCCTCTTGAGATGATGCAAAAAGGCTGGCCATATTTGTTTTTCAGTAAATCCAAAATGTCAAAGCTGCAGTTTTGCAGTAGAAATGTGTGTCTGCACCCAAATCTCAAAACACTTTATTTTCTTGGGTTTCACTGAGTGAAATCAAATTCATATTTGTGTATTATAACCTAATACCTAAATACAAGAAATTACTTTTTTCCATGACTTAAAAAATTCTTATCAAATATTAGCAGCTTCTTTTTAAGAATCATGTGCTTGATGACAGAAAAAAAATACTGAAGCGACGTGAGAAAATTACTAAAGAATGTAAAAAAAACCCACATACTTTACACACCAAACAGCTAGGAAGATTTAAGTAGGGTTCTTAAATCCTGTTCTTGTGAGATTTATCCATAAAAAATTTAGTGACTGTCCCTGACAGCCACTGTTGGTGTATAAATCCCCACCCTTCAAATGTAAATCATCCCAGCATCGCCATCCCTCATTCCACATCTGCAGGCTTCTATTGAGTTATGCAGAGGAAACCTTGTTATCACCATACTTTTTCTGCTAATGTAGTGTTTTCTTAAATAGATAACAACAAGGACTGGATACAAAGATGAGTCACTGGTGGTGCAACACTACAATCCATCAAAGGTCTTATCCAAATCAATTTTGTGAGGATTGTGCCATCTATCCACCTTCTAAACCTATTGAATCCTTTTTGGAGATTCGAGGAGATTTTCGAGGCGGTTGCTGGAGCCTATCCCCAAAGGCGGGGCACACTGTATAAGAGAACTGGACTGAGTCTGTGTTACGACACCCATAGAAAATGGCTTACTTTCAGCTCCAATGAAATTAAGTCAATTTAGTCAACCTTTTTTTTTTTTTTTTGGAGCCACCCGCACAACATGAGTACGCAGTGATTGGTCTGAGTCAGTCTGAGTCAACATTTCTATGGCAACCACTCTCACCAATCAGGAGTGAGCTTGTTGGAAGTCCACACCCCTTCCACTGAAAGCGAGTATGGGAAAATCTGCTAATCAAATTTTTTAAACATTGGATGTGAGGACCAGCAGGCACCACATACTATATTAAAGGGTCACCAAACAGGAAAGTTGGAGGCTGACTCCAACCGCAGCCGAAATTTTAAAAATCCAGTCAGAAGGGAGGGGCTTGGGAGTAGGTCTGTTATCATTACTGGAGCTGGGTGTCATGACGTCAAACTTACATGGTTTGACCAATCACAAAATTCAAACGTATTACCTCAATTCAACCTTTAGGGGGCAGCACACATGTGGTTTTTGACTAGATTTTCAAGATTTGAACAAGTTTATTTTAATTGATCAAAAATTTGGCAATGACCGACAGACAGCACTTTTAAGGCCCCAATTATAGAGGTCAACAGACAAAAAAAAGTTGATTTAAGGTTTTCACGCTTTAAGGCATCTGATTGGTCAATTTATAACTAGAATAACTTGTAAAAAAAAAAAATCTTACAAATATTAAAATTGGCAAGAACATGTCAAAAAGCAGCAGAGCAAGAATATTTTTTTGTTAAAAACACAATGATACCTGTTTATTTCTCATTAAAGTCTGATAGTGGATTCACACCGGACACAATTTGCCACACGTGGAAGGACTCAGCTTTGGGCACGAGTCGCCACCCCGGCTGCCGGTCCCTGGGCAGTGTAGCTCGCAACGCTGGCCTGCTGGAAGGTCAAGCTGGCATGATCGCTCTAGCTCCAGGAGCTTATGATGTTTTCATCAGGACAATAATAAAAAAATCCTGTAGTTTTTTGTTTGTTTTCCCCTATGGGGTTAATGCTCAAACTGGACCACAGACGGGCGGAAGTAACGTTTAAAATCCCCGTAACCCAGACGTAGCTCCTGTAGAAAGAGTGAAGTACATCGCACCAGAAGAGACTCTAAATGATCTGATGAAGCTCTACAGAGCTCTCCAAAACATATAAACTCAAGCTACTCGATCAACATTATCCATGTTTTCCATGACGTGGCAATTAATGAAATCCAGTGAAACTTTGGCCAAGGTCTCAAGGTATCAAACAGACTGCATCAAAAGTTGTGGTTGCAACTTTATTGTTACAATGGCAATGAAGTTGCAACCGTAAGTGACTGAATAGTCTTAAAACCTGCACATATCCCACTCAGAGAAGAGAAGCAGACCTGTGAAGGAAGCTCCCGTGTGCTCTAATGAACTGGGATGAACAAACACTCCACCTTTTCTCTATACTCTCAATGACTCAGTATCTGCTGCATCACGACGCAGAGTTTTCTGTAGATTTTGAACAAAACCAACATCTGTCTCATGGAGGTTAGAAATCAAGAACCGGTCACTCAGGCTCATTGTTTTTGCCTCCTTTGGAAGGATTTTTCCAGGTTCTTTCATAGTTTCCATTGTTGGCAAAGCCAGAATCTGGTTTAATCCTTTGTGGAAAATAAAAAAAACTCAACGATAAAGTTCAGAACTACATCACGTTTTAACATGCGTGAGAAATAGAAACCTCCTTCATGCTTTGCGGAATGATTATTGTAAGGTGTTGATGGCGGCTTTAATCCCATTTGAGTATCTTCAGTCGGATTTCAGACCTGCTTGAAAGCAGGAGCTTTGGCAGTCTGCTGATAGGCAGCATCACCGTGTGAGTTACATTCTGCCAAGGAATATAAAAAAAACGTGTCGACACGTCAGAGAAGGATGACAAACTGAGTCCAAACAAATCAATGATTAGAGGAATATTAATCAAAGTGTTAAACCAATGGCTGTAAACAAAAATAGACAAAGGGTTTAAGGCTTTACAAAACTATTTTTGACATCTCTATCTTGACAGGAAATGACATCAGAAGAACCCAGCCAAACCTGATCATTTTTAAAATTAGGGATTTGACACGAGGATGTCTAACAAAAAAGTTTAACTCAGCTTTTTTCTTAAATTATACAACAAATTTTTACTTCAGAAAATATATTGGTAAATGTCTTCAAACAACAAATATGTCCATTTAAAGTTCTACGACCTACATCTCAAACTCTACAGACATTAGCTATCATGGTTTCAAATCTAAAATAGGAGTTAGAAAAATACCAAAAAAATAAACAGAAAAAATACCGAAAAGATTTATAATAATGCATTTAAAAATATATATATATTTCGACAGAATTTATAGAAAAAAAGCCACTTATTAAATTTTACTAGTAATTATTTTTTACATAAGATGCTGTTTAAATTGTATAAAGTTGGATTGTAAATAGATCACATTTTTATATAGTAATATTAAAGGATATAAAGTTATTATGATATAATCTTTTTATTTTTCATATTATTTATTCTTTTTATTATGTATTACATTATATATCTTTATGAAAGTTTTGCTTTTTCTGACATTAATAAAACTTTAAATGGTAAAAAGACGTCCATGCCTTTTGTAAATTTTTCTACTAATAAAGTTGATCAAATATGAAACCAATTTATATTTTAAATTTTAAAAAGATGTAATGTCCTAAAATAATAGAAAATAGAACCTAAAGACTAGTTTCTGTTTGTTTTTTAATACCTAAAGACTGTTCTCCCCGGCTCAATCTACTCCTCTGGTGATGAATTGTTTTCTGTAGCAAACCAAGCAGGAGGCCTGTGGTTCTCATTCAGCCTTTTGCTTTGGATATTTTGCAGAAGACAATTAGGAAACCATGAGAACTCTAATTGAATAACAGCGTACCGTATGTGGAAAAAAAAGATGAGTTTTTACTGTGGGAGGGGCAACATTAGGCTAATTCCAGCAGCATGGATCTGACATTTAGCTCTACTAAGACAAAATACCTCAGAGAATAATAATGTTTGTTTGTACTGCACTTTTCAAAGGCAAGTTGCACTGTTCTACAGTCAGTAAATACATTAGAAATGATCAAAAGTAAATTAACTTAAAATGCCACCAAACACAGAGAATGGAGCAGTGGGAAACCATTAACAAAACACAGTAAAATATGTATGCAGAAAAGCATGTCAGTACATGACTTTACTTTTGCTTATCAAAGTATGACGGCGTCTGCAGAGACTACAGTGTTGTGTTTTTAATTTATGCATGATTTTACTATGGTAATGCAGGGATGGTAGCAGTGATTTCAACACATTTCAAATATAACAGCTCCATCAACAACTGATATTTTTCAGCACTTTAGAAAAAGACACGCTGGTAAAAGGAGATTTTGTTCACAGATCCTGAGTATCCTATTAATTTCCTTAAACTATCTTAAGTGGTCATTTCATGGAAATTCTCAAGTTTCTGTTCTTTTTTTCCCATAATTGCTCTGCAAGGAACTTTCTACAAAGAGTGGGATGGTCATTTTATCGGTGTTAAACCAGTTTGAACCCTGCTTGAGGGCCATGTCACACTGCCACTATGTACATTATGCGTATGTTCCACATATGTAATTATGGTCTTTTGTGATACATGCATGCATACATAATAAGTATTTTATGAGTCCCTCATTTATCGATGTGCTTAGATGTTTGTTGAGGGTCATTGAAGTACAAACAAGTATCTGAATTTCCTCACTTCATGGACAACACCCACCATGAGCATGACAATGCTTTGTTTTAAATAAACAGTGCAATTCCTCTGTTCTGAACCAGTTCTTGGTCTGTTGTTAGGGGGGAGCAACGGCAGCCTGCCGGGGGAGGGGGAGAAGGGAGTGCCCCACCAAGACAGGTAACCCCAGAGGAAGCCGCAGCTGGGGAGACACGTGAGAAACACGCGGTGCACGTTCAGAGTCATACTCACTCGCGACATTCTGCATGGCTCCAGACACCGCCCCTCGCTGAGACATAGGGTTCTTGAATGAATTTCGCAAGATTGTGTGTTATTGGCATTTGAATTGGATATGAACTACGTAGGAACAATGCTTTAACTGTATCATTCTCAATCGGTCAAAACAGCTCGAACCTAAAGTCACATAAATTCACGTCAGTCGAGACCCCCGTCTGACATCTGCGTTGTGCACATTGACGAATGAGAAACACAAGAAAAACTTACAAAACTTTAGGAATATTACATATATATCTCAACGGACCAAACCACTCATGACTTGCATATTAAAAGCCCAATAATAATGCGCAGTTCCTGCATAAATCACTGATTATGTGACAGGTCAATAAGTTGGCAGATGCTGTCCATGGTGCTGAAACAATGTGATTTTTGGCCAATACTAATTGTAAAAGTGAAGAAATTTCATTAAGGCGTTGGCTTTACCTGATCTTTGTGTGGTCTATTTGTACGTCTTCCGTGGTTTGTTTAGTATACATCTGTGAAAATTTCACGTATAAAGACCACAACTTTTTCCACAGAACAGTATATCTACGTATGACCAATTCCACTCCCATTTCCCATCATCCCCCTGTTCCCGCTGTCTCCTGCTAGCTTTCAGCCCCTCACAACCTCAACTTTACTTTTCCGGTTCAACAAAAATGTAGAGCAAAATTGGATCAATCCAGTTGTACAGTTTTAAGCCAGACGCCTGTTTGTCTGCTCCTAATTCACAGGACATTTACAAAAGAAATACTTAGAAGCCCCCCTTTAAGCTTAATTTTCATCACAAGAAAAAATGCAGTAAGAACATGTTAAAAACATTGTTTTCATTGGAGTGGGTTGATCTGAGTTAAAAAGTTAAATGCCTGAGACCAGAACAAAAAAAAAGAAAACATAACTTTATAAAAATTAACAAGAAAACTTTAATATAATTGCACTAGTCATCACCAAATAGACATTTAGTCTACAAATCTACAAATCAGTAACTAGCACAATACTCTGGAAAGGTTCAGAATGTTGTAGTACACGTTAACCAAGTAACTAAACCTGTCATTTTTTCGATGTGTGCAAAAGTTGGTCACCACATTTAGATGTGAAGTATAACTGTAAACCTGTGATGTCCTATTAAAGCTTTATTATGATGTTTTTACCTGGAATCATGTCCATGTGTGCTTTAAGGAGCTGAAACATTTCCTGCTATTGAACCGTAATGTAATACTACTACATGCAGCCCGGAGACAAAGCTCCCTTTAACGTTGTTACCAATTTTTGAAGCAGGCCTACTCATTCTCAGGCATATACTCATGAGAAGAAAATGAGAGATGTATATATATGAGGAAAAATGGCCTATTTCATCATAGTTATCTAATCCCATTAAATGTTAGTACAGCTGTATGCACCATGACATATTGAATGTCTTAAAGCTAATTTTGAGGGTTGGCCTTGTTGTAAGTTTACATGCAACTAAAGTCACAGGAACATGTTCAAACTACCATTTTTTTAAATCGGTTTGTGAAATGTATTTTTAGTGAAACAAAAAAGGTTAAATTGATCAAAGAATCTCAAATCTGTGAGCACTTTATTTTAAAAATAAATTCAAGGCGTTCTTCTTTGCTTTTCAGAAAACAAAGATGTAAAAGTCCTAAAAAAAGATTATTTTCAAAAGCAAAGCAGACAGTTTTACTTTGATGTTTAAATATAGCTAAGTGTTTTTTTTATTCATCTAACATCACCTCATCACCTTTGAATTGAGATGTCCAACTTCTGGCACTGTGAAGCATCCAAAAAGCAGCTAAATGACACTAGAACAGGAGAAGCAATATGTCCGAGCTCGTGAGCACACGCCTTCATAACTTCTTAACATGAAACCTACAGGCTTCCATCCATCCAGGTCCAGAACCAAAACACACAACTGTTTTATTCAGCATTAACTATATTTCTGAAGCATTAGCGGAGTAGAATGTGCAAGTAAATGGTAAAACAAACAAGCAGATACAAAACTACAAGATCATGATGGGAATTATGATATGTTCAGAGTACAGTTTATATCCATTTTCTAAATGTCACTTTAAGGATGGGCTTTTACATGTATATATGGGGCAATTTAGAAACAACGGTGAACCTATGAAGCTATGTTCTTCGACTGTAGGACAATGCTGAAGTAGCTGTAGAAATCCCAAACATGTGTGATGAAAACAGGCACAGAAGTCCACACAGAAAGGACTGAACCAGTGCCTTCTCGCTGTAAGGCGCTGTGTTAACAAGAAGTGGGACGAAATATCAGTATGGTGAACTATCACAATATTTCAACTCACAAACGATTCCCGGAGAAGGAGAAAATAAATATGGCTGCCAGCACTGTAAAAAAAAAAAACATTGATTATATTATAACGACAGGAGAAAAGTTCATATTCTGCCTCAAAAAGAATATATTTTCTGACATAGAATTTAAACTTAATTAAAATACCACATTGTGAATTTTTATTTCTAAATTTGCTGCTCTTTAAAATGATATACTCTGCACTTTAGTTCGTAACCCTTCCGCTCTCCTCGGCTTGTTTACATTAAAAGTGGGGTCATCTGGACGATCTGATTCACTGACCTAAAATCGACCCAGGATATCTTTAGCAAAAAATTCAACCAGTGTGACTCAGAGATGTCACTCAGTGAGCTGGCACTGAACTGTCTTGCAAAAACAATCAAGTGTAAATACAAACAAATAAGTAAACAAGAATTAATGTCAAATCCAATTACATTTTAGTTTCATAAAGTTCAGCCCACAGTTGTTTTTTTTCACATCAAAGTAATACAACATTATTAGAACATGATACCACGCTGTATGGTCACATGTCTGCAAACTTCAAAGGGTTTCCACTTATTGGACTCGGTCATTTTTAGTGAAATAAACCTACGGTGCTTCTATCTATATAGTATTTTACAGGATCAATTATCGCTTCATCTAATTTTGAATTTTTTTTTTAATGGTTCGATTCAGTTGGAATAACAACTTGACTCGGATCTATCTGGTTGGATCATAAGAAAAGAAATCAATTAAACGTCACAGTCCTACCAACAAGTCTTATCAGCCTTTCCAACCCAAGCAAACAGCTGCTTCCAAAAGACCCATAAATGATGTCTGAAGTCATGTACAACTCCAGAGGAGGGCAATCCAGCCGCGAATTTAGGACCTCCCATCCTGCTGCTTCTCTGTCATCGCTGCCATACTGACAGCAAAAATACAGCAATCAGGGGGAATATCTTCATGTAACAAACCAGCTGTTAAAATGGAAAGGACTACTAGAATAGTGGAGGATCTTGAAGACCTGTATTGGAGAAAAAGAGAACTCCTAAAGGTCAGAAGATGGAGGTAGATGAATGTAACAACAGCAGGAATTGACAGTGATGTAGTCTGTAGATAAAATTGCAGATTAATGTTTTTTTTGCTGATGCAAAAAGAGAATTCTGGAAACCTGTTTGAGTTACAAAGAAGATCCTCATTGCAGGGTATGCACAACAAACAACTGCACCACCATTTGGTGCAGTTGTTTGTGCTGCATATTCATTAAAAGATGCTTCTCTTTAAAAGCTCAGCGTGAAGGATTCAGTGACACCTCCCCTTACCCCTATAGTTGGTGTGAAGGAGAGAGCGATGCAAAAGGCCTTCCCAGGAGTCAGCATATGCTTTTTTTTCACCTCGATCGGGTGTTTCTGCATTAAAGCAACAATCTAACGGGTTTTAAAAATACATTCTCCTTAAAATATTCATTTTGTACGGAGATGTGAACTGCCAGCTGGACAAACAATCAAGGATTTGGAGGAGATGAATGGAGCAGCAGCACCGTTATTCATGTGGCTTTGGCTCAGCTAACTCAGTTAGAGTAGATGTTCCGTCCGCTGCCATGTCCCATATATATCCTCCTCTAAAATAGCTGTTTTTGATAGGGGTTGTTGCCAAGAAGCCAAAAAAAAAAAAATTGCAGTTATGGTTGAGATGGATTCAGAATTTTGCAAAAAATAAAGCAACAGTTTTTTTCTGTAAGCTGCAAGAAAAAAAATGGTAGCGTAAGAGTCTGAAATACATGTGCACAAACACAATTAGGGTAGATTCACACATCCCACACACCACAGACCTCACGCAAGCCGTAACAAGCCTAACTGTGCAGCTGCAATTTACACTCCGGAGAGGCTTCTCACAGCGCCGACAATGTATGTGATTGTAGACACGTGCAGTCTGCGTACATCACCATGGCCATGTTTGGATGGCCGGATGGACACGTGCAATTGTATTCTGCATTGAATGAGTGTGTGCACTTCAACTTGCTGATCCAAGCTGTCTAGAACACTGAGTAATGGGGGGGATTTCTCTGTGAGAAGGCAAACAAAAAGCCCCGACTGTATGGCCAATAGCCTGTGACCGAGCCGCCTTGCAATCCAATCGCATGTGACCAGCGCTCCCATCAGCCGTCCATCAAGAGCTCCTTCTCTTCAAGGTCAGCTGATGGTGCCTCCCTCCTCTCATCCTTCTCTGTCTCTGTCCGGCAAAGCAAGCATCAACAAAGCTGATCTAATTTCTTGCTAAGCATGATCCAATAAGAGTGAGTTATATTGAAGACAAACCAATTAGGTGTGTTTGCAGGCAGGTGTGGCAGCAACATGCCTGAGCGCGTGGACCGTCTGAGCGCGCTCCGTGCGAGTCTGCAGCCGAAGAGTTTATGAAACGTACATGTGAGGAGAAAAGTGATCTGTGTGTGTTTGTGTGTGGGTGTACACGCACAAAAGAGAGAAGCTCCTTCCTTCTATCTCATTCTCGGATCAGTGTGATTTCTGCAGCGCACAGCTGTCACCATGGAAACCAGGGAGGGCGAAGGAGACAGAGAGAGGATGTTAGGCAGAAAGAGAAAGGGAAAATAAGATTGAGAGTGTGTGTGAGAGGAAGTAAAGGTGACATGAGCTTTGGTCGCTGAATGACAGCAGCCACCTCGGGCCTCCACGCCGCATCACCCGACTCACCTCCGCACAGCACAAGCTCCAGGCAACCCTCCAAATGTGAGAGCAGAAAGCGTGCGCTTGACCACAGCGTCCACCTTTAATGAAGAAAACCCTGCAAATGTGTGAGCGCTCTTCTGCAGGACGCACCAAAAACACACACACACACACTGACTCTGACCTTGTGTCTTATCACTGTGCTGTTGGCAGCAGGAACAAAAAAATACATCAAACCACTTTAACAGAAATCTTTCTCTTTTTACAGACGTACAATTATGTATACACACACACACAGAAGAAGAAGGCCGTCTTCCTCTCCAGATGTACAGTCTTTTGTGAGAGAAAGAAGGGAGTGGGTGTGAGAGAGAAAGCAAGGGAGGAGGAGGATGGAAAGATTCAGGGAGAAGGTTTGACAGAAAAGAAGAAATCAAAAAAGAACAGAAATAGAGAAACAAAAGGATGGATGGATGGATGGATGGATGGATAGATGGATAGATGGATAGATAGATAGATGGATATATGATATAAGATAGATAGATAGATAGATAGATAGATAGATAGATAGATAGATAGATAGATAGATAGATAGATAGATAGATTTCCTCCTTTTCATGTGGCATTCTGTTCTCCCCATGCCCTCCATTTATCTCTTTTTTTCTTTATCCGTCTCTTCTTGTTCTCCTTTCGTCAACACTTTCAGTTCTCTCACCTTTGCCTCTCTTCCTGTTGCTATCCATTCTGCTGTTGCCCCCCTCCCTCGCCTCTCCACACACACTAGTAAAAGCACACTAACGTCATTAAACGGAGGCTTGTAATGCAGAGTAACAGACGCAGTTCATTTGATAAGGGGATTGGAGCATTGATCACGTCTGTCCTCTATAGGGAATTAAAGCGTCTATAGGGAAGAGATGATGTCTTACTGCCCCTTTAAAGGCCAACACAGTCAAGGCGGTCCCAAAAACTCGCTTTAAAGCTCAATGGAAAGACGCCGAGATTTAGCTCTTGACAACATACGTCCCAATATTGTGTCCTTCCATCAGTGTCTTTGCCAGATAGATAATTACAGGAAATCTAACGTAATTAGATAGACGGCTATTAGCAGCTCTTTTGTGTTTCTTTTCACTTTGGAGTGCCGAGTGTATGGTTCCTCCAGGTTCACGTGGACTGACGATCTTAACTACGTCTATTATGTCAAAAAATCCCTTATCCAGTCATCCAACCCTTATCTATCCATTTCTGGCACTTCAATATCCATGTGACCAAGCACTGGCATTGACCCTGACTCTTACAAAACACAAGATACATCAAAAATATTTCTTTGTCAGGTGATGCAATCAACAGGGAAAATGGTGACAGATGGAGGAGTCAGAATTGCAAATAAATGAAGTTCCAACTAAATATTAGATATACAGTATAGGACGAGTTCTTATACTGTCTATCGAGCAAATGCCAACATCTAAAGGTCTTCCGGTGTTTGTTCCAACATCATGTAGATCACCGTCTATGTGCCACCTTCAAGTTTAATGAAACTACCATGACCAGTACATCTAAAGGGGACCAGAGCATTAAAAAAGCCCAGTAGCTTCATCAAATTATGCCACCTGAGACTGTATTATGAAAAGAGCACCCATATTCTATTGGTTCTTCCAACTGTTAGGTACATTTAAGGGGTGTAACAATTAATAAACGTAATTGATGAATCAATTTATATTCCTACGGTCCAACCAGATTGATCTGTTTGGAGGATTGGGAATCATTACAGTTCAATGTGTGGATACACTTTGAATTTTGTAAAAGACATGACCATACACTCAGCCAGCGCCAAGTGGGCCCCGAATGGTTTAAAAGTAGGCAGAACATTTTGGCCCCAAATCTATTTGTCTGCAATTTTCGTGGCGCCAACTGTGTTTGTCCACATTGGCCCCGCTGCCCGGGGACACGCAGCCTTGGCTGCAACACTGCTAGCTCTGCTGGACCCTGGGCAGCGGACCTCGGACTGATGGTCCACTGGGTGACTGGCTAGTGTAGCCACTTAAGCCAATCTGGGCAAAGACAGGTGGGGCCACCATGGAAACTGCAGACAAACCCATCATGAGCCCAAATTTTCTGCCTACTTTTAAACCATTTGGGGCCCACTTGGCCTTGCTGGCTCCCCAGTGTCTTAAAATGTTCTAATATCATCTATGAACCAATATTGACAATGAATCGTATCATCAACGACGGATTATGATATAAATTGAATCACTGTAAAAAGGAATTGTTACACCTTTCGTAAATATATATATTTAAACAAACTGAATTACCTTTTTACATTTGTAAAAGTTTGTATTTTACTCAATCAGAGAACATTGACAAATCTGCAGCATCTGTAAGTCCAAATCAAAAGCAAACCAGAAAGCATAAAGGTTGATTGGTTTAATTTTGGCAACTGGAACACCAGGTTTATCTCATTTCTCTTTAAGCAGAACACAAGTCTAACCTTTCAGCACTGTTCTTACTATTTTTATAGAACAGACTTGGGCTGAAACCCCCTGAAAAGCCTCACACCCTCTTGACATCCATGAGGAAAAAAAACAGTGAGCTTGGTTTGAAGCTGGATGGATTCAAACCACACATTGGTGGGTTTTCCCTGGGAACTACAGTTTCTCTCCATGATCTAAAAACATGCCTGCTAGGTTGTTGCACAACTGTAAAAGTGCCTTTTTAGGAGGAAATGTGCGACCATGGGAAGGTACCTCACTAGATTTAACTCTGGCAGACCCTGGAGTGGGTCTATAAGGTATACGTATGAGTGGAAGATGGTCTGGTCACTCAAAAGCCCCCAAGTGAATAAATTCACAAGTCTTGTCTTCACATGAAAAACGCATCTAGCTGTTTAAAAAAAATAAACAGCTATTAAGACTCCCTGGTCTTAGCTTGACAGGAACTACTAAGCAAAACCTTACTGATGTTCCTGTGTCAACTACAATTAATGCTGTGCTCTGAGCTGAAAAAGGTTTATTGAGGATCAAATCTTCCTTTGGCATCTTTGCATGCTGGCGAGGGCCATACTGTTTGAAGCTGAATCCCAGAAGCCCCACAATGAAACCCTAAAAAAAAAGAAAACACTGCAGAGCCTCTAAATATTTAAGGCAAGCCCAACTTTCCCTGGATAGATTCAGTGCCAGAAAAAGCAATCAAAGACCTCGTTTTCATTTAAACTCTGTCAAGTCAAAATGGTTAGATGATCTTTTTTTTTATAAATATAAAACAGAATGTTGCTCCATAGAGTAGATAACTAAAATAGTATTTTTATTTTTGTCCTGTACAGCCTTTTAAGGCTCACCTCAACCCTTTTCCACAGTTTAAAAGTGCAACTGACAGAACAGAGCTGTACAGCATGAACTGCAGGTGACAAACTTCATACAAAACCAGAGAAACCAGAAATAAAAAATCTAGTTTGGCTAATGCTACATTCACACCGGCCTCTGCAATTTGCATTACAGCAGTCACTTCCTATGAATAGTCTACGTAAACTTAGATATAACCGCATTTCACGTTCTGAAATCCATTTTTAGGCTCTACGTACAAAATATGTAGCCACTGAACGCGCATTGAAAGTTAAACCAGTTGAACTTTAATCAATCAAGGGCTTGGATTTGGTAGTAAAGAATAGATAGCATATTTTTTAAATCATCAAAGTGATTTTAAACCGTTTCAAAAGGAGAAATGATTAATTTAACTTTATTCATGTAGTAGAATATAGCTGTGAAAGAAAAAGCCTAAAGCGAGATTAACGAGTTTGCACTGCGTCAACATTCTGCATCAAGCATATTCCAACTGTAGTCTAGTGTATGACTGTCAATGAATGCTTTTTTTTAGCCTTGTTAACCTTGAAAATGAATACTATCTACTAAATAACAGATAGCTATTTTTATTTTGTTTTTTCTTAAGAGTAAAATACTAATAATGTCTTAAATATAATGTGTAACACTAACCACGCTGGAACCATTTTTTTCCCCCTTTTTTGTTGAAACAAATAATTGTACATAATATAGTTTACCGTTTGTGTTAAGGTGGTTTAGGAATTTAATGATCAGAGTACAGAAAATTTGTTTTAGGATTCAAGTACTTCTGTTCCTCCTCTAATGGCCATTGTTTTTCTCGACAAAATGTTTGAACCTTGAAATATTTGTATTAAATCCCCTTTCCCTTATGACCTTAAGAAACGATAGTTGAAAAAATGTGTCCACAAAGAATAGTTTTATTTGAGATTCCAGCTGACGGAAAATGAGAATGGTTTATAGGAATATCTAAAAAAATGTTTTCATTATTTTTGTTCAGACATCATTATAGCAAAGTCAGATAAAACTGAGCAATAATGGTAAAATAAATGTATTATATGTCTAAATTAACAGAAGTCTGATTGACTATCACCAAAAAAAGAGTACTACAGTAAGAAGTACTGCAGTGAACTCAAACTATTAACAAACAACAACAAAAAAAAATATTTTATGAATGTAATTTAAGATGATTTACCTTATGATGCAAACCTCTGGTAACACTAAAGAATAAAAAAAACAGTTTAGAGAACATGCTGAAAACATCTAAAAGATGCTTGAAAGGATAAAACAAAGAAAAGGATGAAAAAAAGAACAAAAAAAGAAGAAGAGCTCATTATCCGCCGACGAGGAAGCAACATCAGTGATCAAAAGCAACTCAGACAGTTTGATAGACGGAAAAATATGGATTCAAATTAAGCTTGATCCCTGGTGTTAATGGGAAAACTTGCTAAGTAGCAGAATGAGTTCTTCACGCACCGCGCCAGCAGTTCTTCCTCTGTGACAAACCGTATCTGTTTTTACCGTGGAAAAACTCTGCCGGCCTCCAAAGAGGTTTGGCAATGTCTCCACCTTTTACCTCGATCAGGAAATTGGGATGTTTGACCATGCCAGCTTGGCCTTACTCCACGTGTGAGCAGATGACACTGCCCTTTTCCCATAGCGTTAGCGAGGACCCATTTCAAAAGAACATTTCTAAAGAAAAAGAGAAATGGAGAACATTCTGGAATTTTCAAGGGTCAGATTGATCATTAATCCACTACTATGTATTGGAAATTACCTTAAGTCTTATACAAGAGCTAGTTTGCAAATATATAGTACAATATCTGCAGTTTGAAGAAGTCCATATCCAGATTTAAACTGTCATACGTGCACCAGACGGAAGAAAACAAAAGGTCTAAAGATGTGTTAAAGATTGATAAGGTCTCGCCTCCTCATTTAGAACATTAATAACTTAATTAAATATTAACGACTGTCTTTGGACATTTATTAATACCTCATCATACCTTACATAGCTCCTACCATCTCATCAATCAATCCAGCTCAGCAGTGAAATGTGTCCGTCTTGAGACTAAGAACTTTATTGTAGGGTGATAGGCCAGACTGACCTAATAACTCGCTGCTTGACACGCGGCATAAAGAGGTTAGATTGGAGGTTACCCCTTTAAAACTAAATCTTTAGCTCCAGAGTTGAATTTCTTTGAACTATCGTAACTCTTCAACTGTTAACACAATGAATTCTGAGACAGAGAAAAGTCGCTTGGCGCCACCATGTAACATTGTATGTTAAAATGTTGTATATTGGAGCAAAACCACTTTTCTCTGTATCATCTGATTTACGCTGATTTCAAGGATTCTCACTGCGATTGAGCTCAACCAGTGGATCACAAAGGATGTGACAGTGGATTGCAGGCCGTCAAAAATAAACAAATGAATTTACATACATCTAGTTAGCAAAAAATGTTGTCACCAAGTAGCAAACACTGCTTAGTTTCAATTACTCCTGTGGTGACGTTAGTTTGTCCTGCACTTGAAACCAACATCAACGCAAGTAAACGGGTTTGAATCCTACAGCTGCTGTGTTTTATTTTTTAAATGCATAGTTGCATTTCATTAAGCATAAAGAATACATGATTCTTTCTTTATTCCTATTCCTACAAGTATTAAACGAATAGACTAGATGTCTTTGTGGTGTTAACTATGTATTGCTAAAAAATAAACTCATGCCAAAAAGAAAAGACATTCTACTGTTTAAAATCTAGAGAATTATCCTGATGTTTTTGATTAATTTTTACAGTAATGAACTTTGAGTAATTAAGAGAAAAAAAAAAGAATGACTCAACAAAATACCAAAGCTGCGCAACAGGATTGCGGATTCAATGAAGAAAAATTGTGTGCATGGGACAAACTGAAGAAACAGTGAGAAGTATTTGTCATTTAATAAAGACAGCCACCAACAAACTGCTGGTGTTTGTAGTCAAATAGTTACGATATTAACGATAAAAAGCTAAAACATGTGAAGAAACTATATCATTTAAAAATATTCAAGGATTCTTTATGGTCATTTCACGACAGGAATGAAGTTAAATTTGCATCTCTGGTCCCAGACCAACTGTTAAAGTGCGAGTATGACACATGAATACTAAAGACGAGTCAAAGTGATACACAAGAGCATCTATTGCAGACATTGATTATTACGATGTAAATATTTTCTCAAAGTTAAGTGTTTATTGAGAAAAAAACGTGTTCTTTCATTTTTAAAAAAGTTGTCACTATGGAAGATATTTTAATAAATTAATCTAAAAGTTCTGTAGTTGTATCATTCATTAACCTTTTGTTAGAGTTGCTACAAGAATCTGAAATCTCACTTAGGGGGAAATACTAAAGTTATTTAAACCTCTATGTTTAAAGGGGTGGGAGTGTCTCGATGCAATTTTAAAAGGAGAAAAAGTTACAGCTCTTCAAAAATGTGGAATTATGAATTATTATTTCAAACCTGCATCTGTGCCTTTGGCCTAGATAGGGTAGGGTTATGGTATTTTAGGTTAGTTTGTAGTTAAACTATGTCATCCACGAGTCTGAGTCAGTCTAGAAATATTTGAGTGCATTTCCTTGAGTTTTGACGTTAAGGTTAGGCATTCGTACTTCGAGGTTATTCAAAAGAAATCAATAAAACAGCCTAGTAAGAGTCTCTGTACACACTTGGGTTGATGCACGAGAGAATTTATCTTCATGTGCAGCTTGAATATCTACAGGATTTTATCTTGGTTGGCTGAGGGGCTGCTGGAAATGCAACTCCTTTTTTAATTAATTGGTGGCATATTTGTTCAAATCACAGTCTGCTTCTCAGAAGCAAATACCGTCCTCTATGGTTAAATAAGTCTTCATACAAACAGGAAACAAAAGCGCAGAACACACAAATCTCCATTCTTGTCCAGCGCAAGCCTGCACCAGTTAAAAGACAACACGAAGAAGAAGATCAGCATCAGAAAAACAGATGAAAACACTGTACTATCAAAGATTGGCACAACAAAGACAAATAAAAATAGACCACCCTTCTAGCTGCAGATAGCCTGACTTGCAACTCAAGACGTGTTTTTGTACTTTTATGTCCCAGAAAAGTTTTCAAAGAATTATTTTCCCTGTATAGCACACAGGTGTTTCGATATTTGTATGGTAGATTGTAACAGAGACCACAATTCAGGAGGAGAGCTCACCCATGATTCAAGTTTGATATGATGCAATTCAGTTTATTCATACATTCATAACTAAGATCCTATTTTTATCACCAGAGTTTTAGCTCCAGTGTTTACATTCTTTCGACTACACTTACTCTTCGACCATTTACGCAATTAAAATATTTACAGTTGATTCTGAAGAGGAGAAAACCGGCTTTGTACTGTAAGTAATGTGTTGCGTAGTGGGGCAAAGACGATTTTTTTAAGACCGCCATTTTTCACGTCAAAATCAGAATATTCACAATTGTCAAAGAGTTACTAGTTATTTAGGAGACATCTGTGGTGTTAAAGGGTTATGGAACACTAAATCCAGCAAAAAATCATGTTTTTAAAATAAATATACTCAAGTAATAATAAATAATTTCACTTTACAGTATCCATAATAGGCTGAACGGTGGATTAGTTGTTAGCACCATCATAGTCTAATATTAAGACTGCACTGGTTGGGATCTTTCAAAGAGGAGTTTTTCTCCTGGCACTTCAGCTTTCTCACAGTCCAAAAACATGCTTCATAGGTTAATTAATCATTCTAGATTGTCCCTGGATGTGAATATGTGTGTTTGTGTGACCCTGAAACAGACAGCTGGGATAGGCTCCAGCTACCCCATGACCCCAAAAATGAATCAGCAGGTTTAGAACATGTATGGATCGATGATTAAAGTTCCAAAATATCTAATTTTAGAAATAAAATTCTCTTGATTGTAATGCCGGACTTTAAAGTCCCACTCCAATCATCTCTTGATTTATTATAAAAGCATTCCCACTGTTCATTTTAATTATGATTGTAGCCAAACGAATGTGAAAAAAAGTAGAGTTAATATTTCACTTTTAAGTTGTAGGTGGGACTGTTGCCTTAGAGCAAGTCCACCCTGACTTCCCATTATCCTTTATACTATCTCCCACATGCTTATAGCCCCCATAACCCCAACCTAACGCTACTGGTGCAACAAAAATGGCGAGCAATATTGGAGCAAGATTCCAGCTCAGGAGGGGAAAACAAAGACGTACATGGATTTATTTGTCTGTGAGTGGTTGCATCAGAATAAGGAGAGAGATTGTGGTCTGCTGACTGAAGCACTTACATCACTGTTAGAGGCTTTTTCAAACTGCAGTTTTTCGTTTACTCCTGATTCACAAGGATTTCAGTAAAGAAATGATCAGAAAGGCAGTTTTAACCTTCATTTTCTTTATATGTGTCATCCATCATGAGAAAAATGCGACAAGAACACATTAAAAAAGCACTATTTTCATTGGAAAAAGACTTTAACAAATTTTTTTATGTTTTCTTTGAACAAAAAAAAACGTTTGTTTTATTTTTTTGAATTCTCCAAACTAGTCTTCACAGAGGAAACAGCGACAGCTTCAACTGAGCCCATGCAGTCTGACACAGGCGTTAGCTGATGCAGTAAGAAGGGTGTGTGCAGCTGCAGCTACATGACCGTATGCAGTACATCAGCATGTGTGTGAGTGTGGTAACACAAAACCCCTCTCTCATTCACAAACTGAGCCATGTGGCAACAGGCCGGTCCCTTTAAGAGGCATGTGTTGGAGCTTTCTACTAAGGCTGACTACTGAAAAAGATGAGTGCTGATACATTATTCACAAGCAAGGAGACACACACACACACACACGGCAACGCACACACTAAATAAGCAAAGGACGCACAACGACAAGAGTTCAACAATCGAAAGCCAGCAGAGAAGTGCACGGATCCGCCGAGCTCAACAAGCTAAGTTCATCATTACAACATCGATAGGACATACGTTAAATGAGTGAAGGCTTGGCCTATACGTACTTCAGTGTTACACACACATGCAGGCAGCAGAGGGGAGAAATCCTCAGCCTTCTGTTATTCTGTGTGCATAATTTATAGCAGCCCCAGATCTCTCTGCTAATGACAGCACACTGGGGCATCTGCAGCACAGCAGCAACAGCTAACTGGCATTGCTGCGTGTGTGTGTGTGTGTGTGTCTGTGTGTTGTGCAAGGGTATAATGCTCTATAGAGACAAGGACAGTGAGGGAGACAGAAGGACAGAGAAACAGAAGAGAAATCAACACACAGAGAGTGTCTGAAATAGACACAGATAACGCAACAAAGAGGCAAAAAGATGAGACTGACAAGTGAGAGACTGCACGCACACACAACCACACACACACGGTTTTACCAAGTCACAGATTCAGCCAGAGGATCTATGCAGACACACATTCACAACATATGAAGTGTGTACATTTGCATGAGTTTCAGCGATCACTGGAAAGCTTCTTGATTCATCAGTTTGTGTACTTTTGTCTTCATCGCACTTTTGCTGCATCTCCACAAAAACCCGAATGTGGAGGATTCAGAAAAAAGACATGTACAAAAATATAAAAAGTGTAAATATACAGTATGTTTCCAGATGGATGAATTGTTTTAAAGCTAAATTAAACAAACTTCTGGTTCCAGAAGGTCCAGATTTAAAATTTGAGCTTCAGCATTAAAGATGATAGGTAGATTCCTGGAACAATGCTCCTCTTGCTCTTGCCTGGGACTTCTCTTTCAGCAGGTGAGGTTGGCTTGGACTTGTGAGTGGAATTGCTGAGTGGCTCCATGATGGCCTGTCCAGAGTACCCTCCACCTCTGACCCAGAGACAGATGGTAAAATGTCCAGTGAACTAGCTGGAGTGAAGGGCTGTCTCTAACAATTAATTCAGTAGTCAATTGATCAGCGATTATTTTTTCAATTAGTCAACGATTATTGTCTACGTAAGGTGATGTTCCATTTTTAATAGAAGGTGATAGTGCTGGGACTAGGTCCATGCTAGTCCTCGTAATATAAGAAAGATATAATAATAATAAGAAGAAGAAAAAGAAAATATATAGTAAAAAAAAATGTGATTCAGCGAGAACTTCAAAACAGGTAGGAGATAAAATAATGGTTATTCTGACAAATATAATGACTGAGTAAAAGCTATTTATTTTTTATAGAAATTTATGGGATTTTGGCTACTTGGAGCCGGCAGGTACTTCCTGTTTGGAACGAGTGTCTTATACAGTCGATGACACAAACACAGTCCTCCTAATCATAAACACATTTCATATGACCTTCATTTTCATGAATCATGATGTTGCAACAAACCCCACATGCCAAGTAGTTCTGCTATGAAGAAGATTAAGCAAGATCAGAAGATCAACATGTCACAGGGTACGCTATAAACAGAGATTAATGGTAATCTATAATCCTAAAAACAGAGATTGCAATGTCAGGAAAAGGTTTCCTTCAAGCTGTATGGATATGATATGGCTTCATTCGTAGGTCTTTCACTACTTCATTTCTGCAGCCTCTAGGACTACATTTTCAGAAGTGTATGTTCACTCAGGTTGCGTTTGAATTCCTTCATTACTCACTACATAGCGCACACTTTATAGTGTGTTTGCCATTTTGTAGAGCTGTCCGTATAACATTCCAAAAGCGAGTGTCCTAGAAATTTCATCAATGATCACCAGATTGGCACATAGACCACAATGTGTTACGTTTGAATGATTTTTTATGTGAAAAATGTATTTTAATGTTTCTGTTTTTTTTTTAAACCCATTAAAGTTTTCATTAAATTATATCCCTTCATATACCTTCAGGGGTCGCCACTGTGAATTAACTTTTACTAACTTCAATAGTTTTGGTTTTGGCTGAGAATTTTATGCCAGATGCCATTCCTGACACAACCCTCCATTTTATTCAGGCTGGGGACTGGCACAGGGGGACCCAGACTTGAGCTCCCCTGAGGCTACAAGGTACCAAATAAATGCTCATATTTATTAGGTTTTTAATTCAGGAAACAGTGACTTCATATTTACCATAAAAAAGTAGTGAATATGGTGTCCAAATTGCCTTTAAAATCCAGGGCACTAGATAGTTCTGAACAGCACTGAATAGATTTTAGTAGTTAGGTAGGAAATTCAGCCATAGCTTCAAATCTGACAGCCAAAAGTTTAGCCAATGTTGAACAGACATCTCAACCAAAGCAGTCCAAGTACCATCAAGATCCTTAAAAACGTAAATAAAAAATGTTCTACCCAACTCAACACAAGCTAACACTTGAGTTATTTGTATTGTAAGACAGTAAAAAAGTCACATTTTGGATCATTTTCTTGAAAACGTTTTGATGCAATCCTAAACGTGCTTGAAGATAGATTTTCTGAGCCGCACACGTTCAACAACAGAGCGGTTGTGTCTGAACACACCCCCACACACACACACACCGTTCACCATTTTCTAGTGCCGTCCAAATCTACAATTTCCAAAATCGAGTGCTCAGAAAATTTCCCAGATGTCTTTGCAAAAAAACTAGCGTGCATCGATCCTCACTAAATTAGCGAATATAGACCACAATGCATTGCGGTCGAACACTTTCAAAAAAATGTAATATTTTAATAAACTATCCACATTTTCACCATCAAAACACAGTGGAGTCATAAATAAACGTCGCAAAATGTTTGTATTTATTCAATTTTTATTTTGTGAAATCGGTAGCGTCATATCCGGTGTTTAGAAAAATGAAAGAAAAGTAGTAAGCTTCGTGTCCGTATTATCTTTAAAATCCACGGCACTATATAGTCCCACATTATATCGTTCTTTAGTAGTTAGGGGTTAGGGGGGGAATTTGGACACAACCAGTATGTTACACAAAAGGTCCAGGAAGCTCCTCCCCTCAACAGGAAAAACTTGAAAAAGCCCAACCTTTGTCTGCCATTTTTGATCCGAGGGAACTGCAGAGCGTAATAAAGTCCAGACTCTTTATATGAAGTTGATCTGAGGAGCCAAAATGAGGAACAATGATAGAGAGTGGACAACAGAGAAGAGTTACACGTTTAAAAGCCATTTCTCTGTATTTTTACATTCAAAAAATAGCTTTTTAGTCCGTTTTGAAAGTTAAAATTCATAATTTTATTGACATTTTCAACTAATAAAGCAGTTATGTGATGGAATTATGAACCAAAATTGAGGTGATTTGATGGTTTACAAGTGAAGAACTACTGTTCCTTAGAGAACCATTAGGTATAAAAAAAAGGCTGTGGGTCCACAGCAGCTACGGCAACAAAAATGGTACATTCTGTGCTCCTTTGGGAGTCTAGATTAGCGATGTGGTCCTAAAAATAATTGTTCCATACAGAATTCTTGTTGTCATTTTGAATTTTCCACAATGGTGATTTAACAAGGAATTTAATATAGTCCAAAACTTAAACAAGCAGATGTTAACAAAGAGATATTTTTCATCTCATTTAGAGACTTTTGTCTTTGTCAAGGCACCAAACACATGTGTAATGCACACTGAGAGAAGTAGTCTAGACTGACTACGACATAAAAAACTGTAACACTTTTCAAAGGGTTTTTACATCCAAATGTGCCGTATATTTAAACTTACACAAGTATATCTTGTGCTACAGCTGTCTAGCTTTGAATAAATTACAGGTTTAAGCTTAGTGATAAGAACTAAAAGCTTACTTTTTCTATGTGACTTCACTCCAAAGCACATTGTAATTGTAAATAAAAATAAAACAGATGGTCAGGAGGCAGAACAATTGAACTTTACTGCACTTTGAAAATCTCTGAACCTGGTGTTCCCTGGTTTGATAGCATAAAAAAAATCCCGGCTGTTATCGAAAGCTAATGCAGAATCTCTTTGTAGCTTCAAAGCTAAAGATCTCCCCTCTCTTTCCCTCCCCTCTGTGCTCCTCGCTGTGCCTGACTGACAGAAGGGCATACATAAGCTGAACCACACACTCCAGCTCCAGTCAGCTCCAGCAGGAGTCGGAGAGGAGGAGAGACGGTGTGTGTGTGGGGGGGGGCATGAGACTGGAGGTATGTGGTGTTAGATACAGCATCAGTGACAGGAGCATGTTTGAGCATCAGATAACGCTATTTTAGGAGGAAGCTGTCAATGCATCTAAAAGACTTGACAACAGGAATGATCAGAGGAGACCCATCTCACGCTTTTAACTACTCAGGATGTCAACCAGGATCGGTTTTGTACTTCTTAAGGGAAAGTGAAGTTATTTACAATGAGGGAAACAAGGGGGTACATTGGAGCTTAAGCGGCTGATCATACAGATGATGTGCTGCACAATGCACACTGTGGGGCATCAGCTTTATACAAACTTATCCCATCAATCACTCAACATCTGCAGCCTCCAGTGCTAGATGAATATTTAAATGTCTTTCTTTCCATCACATAAAACGCTGATCCTTGAAGCTGCTCTACTGCAGATCACACAATATAAAACATTACAATAATAATCAATAATTAAGCTGCTGACTAATTCAGTTTTTTTTTTTATTAATGATTACATCAGGATTCTTTCAGAAGAATCCAAAAACCATCCGATGTGAGACAGCAGCAGAAAGGATCTTTGTTTTTGTTCATTTTTGAAATAAAAATATCAAAATGAGCCTAAACCAACATTTTCCACTACTTGTTCTGCTATTTCCTTGTATTAGTATTTCTTTGTTAAATAAGAAAAAGTATCTGAATTCTGAGGGGATTTGTCTTCTATTGCTTTATTGTCATGTGACGGACTGGCTAACCATGCAGAGTGAAAACAGCATTCATCCAACAGTGGCTGGGATAGGCTCCAGCAACCTCAAAAAGGGATCAATTAAGAATGAATGGCTGAACGGATGTATATTCCAAAATGCTGCTTTTTAAACATTGCTTAATAACTTTCTTTAAATCACACACTATTTTAAATCCCTTTATGCTAAATCTAACGTTTCAAACCTATTTCAATTATTTACCAACCTATTGTGCAGTTTGCCTTTTAAAATTAAGGGATTAAATTGATTTATTCCTCCATGTGGTTTTGATAAATTAATATGAATAAATTTATGCATTTGGAGTTTGTTATTTTTTAACCAAACAAACTTTTTTAAAGTTTTTATTGTGGTGACATCAGGGTCGGACATACCATTAGACAAAGGTAGGCGATTGCCTGGGGTACCCAAATGGTTGGGGGCCTTAATAAAAGGTCTAAACTAAACTTTACACCCAGTATTATAAAACACTGTTATTAATCACTGAAATCACACAAGAACGATTGTGTGAACGTGCTTCAGGCTCCCCCATCCTTCTGCAGCAATGGAATATTCCACTCAACAGCAAGTTAGTGAGCAGAGAATTCTGTTTTCCCAGACTGGGTGTTTTTGATTCTGACTTTGCAGGTAAAATCTGCTTTGGTTGGGTAGATATAATTTGGGCAGGTTTGGTGGTTTTTAGTTTCTAATAAAAATATGTTTCAATCAGGGACGTGTGGTCTGGGGAGGCAGGTGAAGCAGTGCCTTCCCTGCTAATAATACAATAATTGTGTCCACTAACATGTTCTATAAATGTAATATTTACATTTGATACAAATCATATAATTTTTTTCCTTAAAGCTACTGTATTTTGCGTATTTCTGGTTCAATTTCAGTGCAAGCTGCGAATATTTGGGTTTTTAAATGTTTCTCAAAACATTTGGATTCTTTACATTGGATTCTACTGACTAGTGGACCAATGAAGATGTTATCTATTTTTTTTTTCCTTGATATGGATTTTTTTTTAAGTGATTTGTACTCTCACTGCCGATTGGCCGATTTTATTTTTCGCCAGTGGCCCCAAAACTGCTAAGTTCACCCCTGGGTGACATGGCACTGAAATGGTACCAATTGTGCAAGTGCTGCAAAACTGATCAAATTACTTTTTCTATTATAGTTAATCAAACTTATTAGACTTATTATAGAACAGATTGATATAACAGTTAATGTTTTACACAAGTGGAATGGCCAGTTAAAATAAAAAAAACAATAAGTAATGCAAATTATAACATGGCCGGAATTTTTCAAAATTGATATTCAATTTAAAAAAGCTTAGTTTCTAATACTTTCGGCGTAAAAGTTGAGATATTTTTAATTGCTAAAAATGTTTTACTTTAATTTAAATCTTTTAATTGTTTTCAAACTGTTCAGAAAACTTCAGAGATCTTTATATCTCAGTCAAAACTTTCTGTTGAGTAAAATTCTTTGGTTCTGTAAGATTCTTTTGTCATTAAACTCTGCAAAAATATGACTCCAGAGTAAACAAATGCTCCATATAATGTCAATTTTGAATAATTATAACACAGAAAATTTAAATATTTTAACAAAAAGCATCAAATGTAGAAGTAAATAAACTTTTTTGTGTGCGTTTTCGAATTCCGGCTCATTTTAGTCACAGTCTTACCCATGTTTCTTCTCAGTGTAGATGTGTTGGGAGTTTCATATTAAAATGAAAGTTCATCTTTAATCCAGACTAAGAGGTCAGTTTCTGACCTCCATCCAGGAATTTCATCAGATGATTGGACTTTACAGCATCTCATCCATCAAGGATGCTAAAAGAGGATACAAGAATTCTGCATCGTCTCTGCGTAAATCATAAACTTGGTCCGAGCATTTGGTTGAGTAAATAAACAGAGAAACTCGTTCCAGAAATGGCAAACTCCATGACACAAACACTGAGACAGAGCTGGCCACTCCTGCCATTTAATCACCATTGGCTCTGCTTTTAGAAGATGCTTCTGCGATCTTTATGGAGCAAAAAGATTTACAGTCCCTCGCAGCCAGAAGTCAGTGTTTCTGACTTAAAAATGTCAACATTTAACGACGCAAAAGTCCCACTTAAAGCTCTCAGTCTCTCTTTGACAGTCAGATGTCCAATCATGCTCCTTTCTATAAAACCATTTGCCTGACAAAAGCAAATCATGAAGTCTTTTGCTGTATTGATGCTTAAAAGTACAAAAAGCTGCCAAATAAATCCCGTCTCTTTGAAAGGATTCGTTCCATTTCTGCTGCTTTGAGCTTCCACATCCATATAAATCTAAACACAGCTTAAAACAAAGGTCCAGTTTAGGTTAGAAATCCCCGACCACGTCTGCAGCACATTGGTGCAATCGGTGTGTTTCCTGCTAGCCTACAGCCAATCCCAGAGCTGCACTTTTTGGTCACATTTTCAACTCTTTTGCTGCACAACTCGACCTCAGTGCTGCAGCAGAAAAGTATCAACGTTAGAATGAAACTTTTTTAGATTATAATCTGATAAATATCGCTGACCCAAACATTTATTCTCACTTTGATCAAACAGTTGAGAGTTCTTTCGTGTATTCAGATGAAACAATGAGGATCAATGTAATGTCTGTCACAGCGGTGAAGGCATGCGCCGGATTTAGCTGAAAGTTGCACATCTCCACTCCTGACCCGACGTCTGCTTTGAAAGTGTGTTTAGACGGATTGCAACAGCACATGTCATCAATTAATGGCGGGATAATTTTAGCATACAAAGGGTGCAAAAATAGAACATCGCACTTTGGTGTCAACCGGAGGGGGGACGGATCCTTTGGTTGGAAAATCTGTGCGAGTTTCTGAGAGGAGAACTTCTATTTAAAGACGAGGAGGAAAAAGCTGCTATTTTCCTGTTTCATGTGATTTCAGATGTTTCGTTCCTCACAGGCCTAAAGGGAGAAAGAGACCTCAGATGTTTTGCAGCAGTGCTCTTGTGTGTCTCTCCTTTTTTGTTAATAAATTATTATCTATTGTGAGTTTAAAAATAGTATTTAATGAACAAAAAACTTGTATAAAATAAGCTGACTGATAGTTGGTCTTGTATTAGTGATCCAACCTCTTCTGAAGAGGATAAAAGACTAGTTTTGAATGTTTTTGTTCAAAAAAAACTGTTGCTTTTATCTTTTTTTTTTTTTTTTTCAAGCACACCTGTCCCAGCTGCTGAAGCATAAAGTTAGTAAAGCAGGTGAAGGTTGCTGCTGTGACTCCAGTCACGTGCTCAGCTCACCTCCTGTAGGTTACCTGATGCTGTGGATCCACACAAGTTCCATAAGGAGAGGAGCTGCTGCTCCTGCTGCTGCTTCATCCTTAACCCAACGTGACACAGTGTGCGCGCGCATCCCCTCATAAAAGTTCTCTCACCAGCAGCCGGGTTGGAGGCCCGTCAGGAGAGGGCTCTCCTTACATCACCATGGCAGCTCCAGTTGCCCCTTACAGTGCGCCGTGAGTGTACAGGCAGGTGTGTGAGGAGGGAGGGGGGGAAGCCTTCAACTTACCGCAGTCCTCGCAGAGCACTTTATCCACATCCTTCTTCAACTCCGGCTCGCTGGCGTCCACAGGGGCGTACGCAGCCTTGAAAACCAGGGGCTCGGTGGTCGGGTCCATGAAAAAGATATATCTGTGGTCCTTCTCCACCGTGATGCAGGGGGCCTCGGAGCCGAAGTCCCCGACGGTCACGAGCTGCTCCCTCACGAGGCCGCCGCTGTTGAGGGGCCACACGTCCAGCACTTTGACATTCACACTGTAGGGCTCCCGGGAGGAGCCGTTCTCCGGGGAGGAGCGCACCTCGCCCTCGATGACCACGGCGGACCTGTACGCCTGGTCCTGGAGGGAGTTGAGACTCGGGGCGTAACAGGCGAAGGAGACCCCGATGACCAGCATGGAGAAATGCACTGGATCAAGCCTCATGCCGTCAGCCTGTGCTGTGCTGCAGTGCTGCTGGGCGGCGGAGCGAGCTGGAAGAGAGAGACGGCGGTGAACGGGCTCCGGCAGAGCAGGCAGGGCAGAGCGGCAGACGTTGTGGAAGTGTCCATGCCATCGGTGTCTGCCGCTGCTTTCCCCATACGGCCGCTGGCGTCGGTTGGGGGGGGAGACACCAGCCTAGGAACCGGAAACGGCCCGCTTCTGCATGCTTAAAAATGTGATTGCTGCATTCTCCTTCAGCGAGCACCCCCCCTCCGCCTTATCTCGCCTTATCTCTCCTTTTCCTGAGAGACAAAACGCGGCGCGTAAATTCGCCTCCTCTCGAATCCGGGGCTCGAACCTCTCTCTCCTTCCGTCTCTCTTTCTCTCCAGCTAATAGGCTAGCATCGCATGGGTGGGCGCACTGCCTCTCTGGAAGAAGAAAAAAAAAAAGCTGCTTGCGCGTACAGGGGGAATCACAAGAACTGACACGCACGCACACGCACCAAATATCCTTTTAATTTGGGCGGTGGAGAACCCCAGTCGCGCAGAATCTGTTGCTCATCAAGCAACCCAAAATTAAAAAAAAAATGAAAACAAAAAATAAAATAAAATAAAAAAAATCCGTGGAGGATCAAGACGCGACAGCGGCGGTTATCCGGTGAGGCGTTGCGACGGCAGCGCGCACCCTCCAGCCGCGTCCCCTGCGCTCCTCATCAAACGCGAGCGACTTACGTGAGCAAACATCACCTGCCGGTCACTGGCGTCGGTTCGCCACGTCCTGCGCAAACACCCCAACGAGCCGCGCACCCGCTGGCCCGCCGCCACCGAACCGGCGTGCGGTCATGCCGGTGGACTGTGCCGAAAGAGCGCGCGAGAGGGTTCGCACAAACACGCAGCGCAGCGTGCGTCCGCAGCCAAGCCCTGCGCGGCGCGGCGCCTGCTCCGGATCCTCCAGCGCAAGCGGCGCGAGGAGGCTCGAGGCGAGTACGAGCTGCACACTGCGGATGGATGGACGGCGCGATGACTAACGCTGCGAAATTCTCTCAATGGAGTCCTGTCCGTTTGCGGCGCTCCGACTGCGCTCAAAGAAACCCCCCGCTCCCCGCAGGACGCACGGAACACCGCCAAACCCGACACTCCAAACACGCAAGTCACTGCGGTTCACTATACTATTGCCTTGGGATGGCGTGCGCTTTAAGGGCTCTATAGCAACACGTGGCAGCAACAGCTGACACCAAGTCCTGGAGTCATGAACCAATTTCTAAAACATTTTTTTAAATGCATCTTTACCAATAAAACGACATTTTAAACCATGTTCTGGTATTTCATTTGTACCGACTAAAATCCTTCATCTCCCCTCCCACAGTCTTCATCAGCCTCAGCATCAAGCCATTCATAAGATTCTGCTCTCCCTCCCCACCAGGAGCTCTGCATCCAGCATGGAGGACAAACACTCTTTAAAAAAGAAAGAAAAACGAGCTTAAAGAGGAAAAGTATTATCTGTCTTTACGTTGGACTGCTTCCCCGCGGGGGGTAAGGGATGAGGTCATCAGGGAACGGTCTCTGTCCATGGTGCTGAAAGTTTACTTTTCCAAGACAAATACGACCACTGCAGCAATAAACATGCACCTATAAATGCAAAACTATTTTTCATTGATCTAATATTAGAGGTAAAATGCTCAGGAAAAAATGTAAACATCTAAAACTTCTGATAAAAATATTGAGATAAGATTGTCCACAATAACAATACTATCCTTCCAAACTAGCGACTAATGAATTTTGTGCATGAAGATTTTTATTTTCATAATGTTTGAGCAGAAAGAGAATCTTTTAGCAGTTTTTTTGTGGGGTTTAAAGAAATCAGGACTTCTAATTTTCTATTACAGGAACAAGAATTTGGTTCACATGACATTTAACAGCAACGGATTGGCGATCTCCTCAGGGAGAACCACGCCATCGAGCAATAAGCTGGATAGGCTCCAGCATCCATGTCATCTGGAAAATGATATGAGTTAAAAATATGGATGAATGGTAAGAAATCGGCTTACTTTAGAAAACAGATCATGTTGTCTGAATGTGATCATTCTGTCAGGAGCTGGTGGTCTGAATAAGAGACGGCTTAAAAAAAAGGAACTGATCTCACAATCTTGTAAATTTGTTTCCAAAGATTCAAGTCCTGCACTAAAGTGATCTGGATTCTTCTTAAAGATGAGGATCACGGATGGATTGAAGACTGTTTGTAAATTTTATCTTGGTTTTCATTCTAAATTTTTGTTTGTGTTCAGATTAAGCCTTGATCTCCTGCATTAGTGTCTTACATTTCCAATTCCTAACAGAGTTTAGTCTGAACCCAAAACATTACTTTAAATCATCTAATGGTAAAAAAAAGGGGGGGGGGATCTAAACTAAACTATAAAGGCACTAATCTTGAGATGTAGAGATGTTGATGGCTTTGTTAGTTCTAAAAATGATGCAGTAAGATTTTTGAACAAAAAAATGCACCTGTTGCAGAGAAAAGGAGGAAAGGACACGCGACATCTGTTTGCATAAGCAAACGTCTGTTTTTGTTAAAAACTTTAAAGTTTTAGCAAAATAAAAAACAGTTATAACATGAAACATAAAAAGTCCTAATTTTAATCTCATTATTCTATACTTATAGACAAGCTGATAATCCAAATAGGCTAATAATTAAAATAATATCATTATAATAAATATATTACTCTGTTTTACTTATAAAACAAATTAGAAAACACATTTATTGCAAGACATTTTATAGAAAAATATTATACAAGATTGCTGTAAAAGAATTAAATACAAAATAAAAATGTAATACACCTGTCTTGATAACATAAATGCTTTTATTGGCGTGATCTGGCATTACAAGAGTGAGACATCTTTTAATGAGCCTTTAAAATTAATTTTCAATGAAAAGTACATGAAGTCGAATAAGAGAATAACAAATCATGACGTTCAGTTGATCATCCTCGCTTTGCAGACTCTCACACAGCCATTTTCCACGGCTCATTCAGAAATTTCTTCCCTTTTTTTCCCAGCCTCTCACTTGGGAGACTGAGGGTGGCGCTGTCCGCGGTGCTGAAACACCCAAATCGATAATCTACAGGTAAGACTCCCTCTTTGTGTGTTTGCTCCCTCTGTCATTTCCTCTCACTTCCAAACAACACATGTTGAAAGTGGAAAAAAAAAAATCAAGTGTGCGGGAACTGTTGCAAAAACACACGGACAGTCTTGAACGCAGCTCAGCTGTGAGCGCACCGGCAGCAGCGCAAAGTACAGTTGCTTTCCTTTTTTCATCCTCTCCTCTCGTCTCGCGATAGAGCGGCGGAGCGGTTTGACGGGCAGTCGAGGTTGCAGCAGGCAGAGGGAGACGGTGGAAGGTAACGCAGGGAGGCAGCATCATGGCGGACAGAGACAGTGGCAGTGACCACGGAGGGCCCACCGCAGGCCCCGGCTCGCTGCCCCCGGGCGCGATGGGCGCCATGTCCCGGCTGCAGCACGACACCGAGGAGCTCGCCTCCAAGCGCATTGACATCCAGAACAAGCGCTTCTACCTTGACGTGAAGCAGAACGTGAAAGGCCGCTTCCTAAAGATAGCCGAGGTCGGCGCTGGGGGAAACAAGAGCCGCCTCACTCTCTCCATGTCCGTGGCCGTGGAGTTCCGCGATTATCTCGGGGACTTTATCGAACATTACGCCCAGCTGGGCCCGACCAACCCGGACATGGTGCAGGATGAGCCCAGGCGGGCGCTGAAGAGCGAATTCCTGGTGCGGGAGAATCGGAAATATTACATGGATCTGAAAGAGAACCAGAGGGGGCGGTTCCTGAGGATCCGGCAGACCGTTAATCGGGGGCCGGGATTGGGAAGCGCGCAAGGCCAGACCATCGCTCTGCCGGCGCAGGGGCTCATCGAGTTCCGCGACGCGCTCGCCAAACTCATCGACGACTACGGCGTGGACGAGGAGCCGGCGGAGCTCCCGGAGGGCACCTCGCTCACGGTCGACAACAAGCGCTTCTTCTTCGACGTGGGCTCCAACAAGTACGGGGTCTTCATGCGGGTCAGCGAGGTAAAGCCCACGTACCGGAACTCCATCACGGTTCCCTGCAAAGTGTGGTCCAAATTCGGCAACACGTTCTGCAAATACGCGGAGGAGATGCGGAAGATCCAGGAGAGGAGTCGAGAGAAGCGGGCCTCCGAACTGCTACCTGAGGGCCCGCACGGCGGAGATGATGCGGACGACGACTGACCGACAGGACGCACGGACGGACGCGGGTTCCAGACGCGAACAACCACCGGAGACCAGACTTGAAACTGTAAAATAGAAGGAGAATTTTCCAAGGGAATCACCCCCCACACACACACACTTCACCTCCACAGACATGACAGCCCCTCTGCTGTCTCCTCGCTCATTTTACTGGATGTCACCCCACTTCCCACCCATGTAACAGTAAGCCGCTGCTATCAAGAGTTGAACTGTAAGATATGAACTTTTTCCTACTTGACTTAAATGACAATGAACAGAGTGTTTATATCTCTATCAATGACAGATTTTGCACACATTCAAAAAAAGAAAAAAATAACGTCTAGTTGTTTTCAGACATACTAAGATTTAATCCAAGCAGATCTATTATATGACCAGTCTTCATGTAGAGCCAATATTTGACATCAGCACAAAGAGAATATAATGTATGATAAACTTCATGAAACCAAAATCTGAGCGCAGATGTATAGTTTACTGTAAAGGTACAGCAGAGTAGCTTAAAAAAGGAGAAAAAAAAGAAGCAAGCACTCTTTAAAGTGTGGTGAAGCCACCTGTCGAAACGCTTGTAGGCTCTTATTTTGAAAAGAAGTTGGCAGTAGAATTTATTTGGACCTAAAATATGGGTCGAAGCTGCTTGACAGCCTTTATGGAAACACAAAATAACCTCCTTTGTGCTTCTCAAACAGATGGGATAAATTGATGGAGCTCTAATATCCACTCTCTTGCACCACGTCCATGTAAAGAAAAAAAAGTGCTAACTTAGATGTACTAATTATGATTTTGTGAATCAGCTGTAAAAAAAATTCCTTAAGATACCCACGTTTTCTGTGGGTTAAGTCTTTGTTACTTTTTTTTTTCCTCCAGGGGGAGGGTGGGGATGCAAAAATGGTCCATTTGTGGGAGAAGGAGGGCGCGGAAACAAGAAGACACAAAAAAAAAGACAGCTTGTGGCGAGGCAACGCATCCTCTCTGACGTCATTACGACCCGTGCCTTATACACTCCGCTCGTTTACGTGTTCTCACGTGGATGGTCTGCGACCTCGACCGCCGCTGTACGTTCTTTCATTTTTACGAGTGTTGTTAATGTAGGCAGAAACATAAGACTCGCCGGGGTTGTGGGTTTTCTCACGTCCCCGCAGTGCGTGGCCACAACAAAAGAAGGACAAAAAAAAAAAGAAATCTCAAGGCTGGGGGGGGGGTCGGCATGTTACAGCACCTGCAGCTCAGAATCTTGAGATGGGATGTGCGTAGAAATGAAAGTGCACACCGTATGCAACACGACGAGGAGAAACAAAAAAAAAAAAAAAAAAAAAAGGAAAGACTTGTTTTTGCCGGGTGAGGCCTGAGAAGGATGCTCGGCCGCATCCCCTGCAGCCGCAGCCACTGCTCCCAGAAGCAGGATCTATCTTTTCATGGTGCTACAGCCCCTAGATCGCCCTTTGGGTGCCTCGCCGCTTGAAATATGTCACTTTAGCATTATTGTCATTCTGATGCTCCTTTTTTTTCTTCATTCAGAGTTCGTCCCTCTTCTTTACTTTCGTGTCAGGTTTCTCCCTCCCACCAAGAGATGGAGCCTCAACCTGGTGTAGGACATTTCACATTAGTGTGCAATATCGCCTGCGTGCCAATAGTGGCATTGTATCTCATGTACAGACTATTAAAAGAGGAAGAAAAAAAAAAAAAAACAAAGATCCGGTGACGCGATCGGTAGTATTCGAAAGCATGAAGACGAGGTTAAAACATTTGTGTTTTCCCAAATGTGAAGCCAGAAACAGTCGAACTCATAGTGAGGTCATGTTTTCTGTCACATTCTTAGAGCCACACAGCTGTTTTCTGTGTGCATAGATGAGTTCAGTTCTCCCAGAATCCCTCCTTCTGTCCAGAAACCACTGCTGTCTCAACGTTAGCCTCTCTGCAGTGCTCTTCACTCGGCATCTTGGGAGTTTTTGCATACACACACACTCCCTCAGCCTCCCCCTGTTAAGGCCTCCTGTTGCTATCAGAGTGTTTGGGAGGCCTGTGAATGGTGTCTAGAGCTGCACAAGGCCTCCTGTCATAAGAATGGAGGAAACCGTGTGTTTGCCACATCCCCTCTGGCCAGCAGTTGAACTTTGAATTAACCTTTTCTGCACTTTTGCTCAAGCTAGGAGGGAGTGATTAGCTGCTAGGGCAAACCCAAAGAGTTGAGGAGTTTGTAGATTTTGCAAGGAGGAGGATCCCTCTGCCGTCTTCGGAGTGTTGTGTGCTCTTTGTAGCAAAGTTTGTTTTAATGTTTTTAAGTTTTTTTTACCCGAATTTCTTTAACACCAGAGCTCTAGTGTTGACGTTCTTTGGAAAACCGTAACTCTTCAACCGTTTAACGTAAATCAGCTGATTCTGATGCGGACAAAAGCGGCTTTACTAACGAAAATTGCCACTTTTCCTCCACGTCAAAATCCGTTAGAATTACGTCAGTTGTGCTGTCACCGGTGACAACTCCGGTGTTTAAGGGTTTAAACATCGACGGGGCTTAAGGAGTTTTGATTTGGAATCGAGTCTGTGGAGAACCAGCTGACCAGCTAGGACGACAGTGGAGCTCAGTCAACAGGGAAACGAAGGCCTCAGCAGACTAAAGCCAGTTTAACCTTGGACCAATAGAACACGTAAAGAGCTCTATCCTTGCTTTAAAGAGCGGCTCTGTGTTTGATCAGGCATCCCCTGTAGTGATGCGGCCAAAAAAAAATGTTCCAAAAAATCCCATCTGTTCCATGCAGGACTTTCTGGCTCGTGTTAGTCTCAGAGAGGCAGTGAAAGGCCTGACGAAGCCTGGCACTGCTCTGTAGGAGGGTCACCTGCAGCAGAGTGGCCTCTGCATGCGGGCGGATCCACTAAGAACTTTTCTCTCCACTTTCAGGAGAAAACCGGCACACTGCCCGGTGAATTATAAGAAGCCTGCATCGACAAAAGACGTACGATCCTCCCTGTAACTGTGTGCCCAGCAGAGCAGATCCGAGTTCATCCTGAGTGCAGCATGACTCAGGATTCTGTTGGGATTCTGAATCAGTCCTGAAAGTTTTTTTTTTGCTTTAGTGTAGATCTTCGGTCGCCGAAAAGTCTGGAACCAAAAGGTCTTTTTGTGAAGGCCCTCACTCTAAAAGCGCACTTTTATTCTCGACAGAGAGGTTTTGTTGCGGTCCGGAGTCTGTGCTGCCAGGTCAGTCGTGTTTTTACTGCAGAATGATTCCATTGTGAAACGTGACTCATCTCTTTTTTTTTTTGGCGGGGTCATGACTCTGTCTGGGTTACGCAGGAACCGGGGCACAAGCGGTTTCACTAAAAACAGAGCAATCAGATTGGATCCTTGTTTGACTAGAGCCCCACCGCAGAACCTGGAGTGAACTCGCAGCAAAGCTGTGTTCACGGAACAGGGTCGGCTGCTTGTGGGACGGTCGGCGTTCCGGCTGTGTGCCCAACACACAAAAAATGTTAAAAATCTTCATCAGAAGTCCTCCCTGCGGTCTCTTGATTGTATGCAGTTCTGTCCTTTTCTGTTCCGGTTGCATTTAATGCATTAAAACTGCTTCAAGCAGCAGAAGGTGCTTTGACTTTAGACTATTTGCACAGACTCGGTGGGATTCGGGTCAGGAGATGATGAAGAATGTTCTCATCTTGGTTTGGTTTGCCTTTACAAGAAAGACAAAACTGACTGGAAAGGTGATGCAGTTACAACAGCTGCTTATCTGGGGGTGCTATTTCCCAAAACAAGCTCTGACTGCAAAGAGGCAGAAGCATGAACAAGAAAGCTCTTGACTGTAATTGAGAACTGGACTGAGTGATACCTCCTGTTTGGCATTCCAGACAGGAAGTACCCTCTGGTTACAAAAAGTCAGACTTCTATTGAGAAATAAACATCTATTATTCAGTCATTATTTTAGTCAAAATAACCATTATTGCTCTTTTATAACATGTTCTTGCTAATCAATTTTAATAATATTTTGTTCTGCAGTGCAAGTTATTAACTGGACAATCAAATGCCTCAATAAAAGTGGGTGGAGCCTCCTGGCCCGCTTGTCCAACATTCAAAACGCTTAAATTTCCAACAAGCTCATTCCAGATTGTGAGTTTGGTTGCCATGGAAATAGTGACTCCCTCGGACCAATCACTGCTTACCGACGATGAATGACTCCAACATTGCAAAGAAATGGCGTCTGAATTGACTCCATTTGGTTGGAGCCATTTACAATAGGTGACATTACTCACTACGTCCAGTTCTCATTAAACAGTCGATGATTCGTCGATCCCCCTCTGTCGGCCACTCAAACCTAAAAGATCCATTTCCTCTTGCTGGTGGGCCACATGAGTTTATGAGTTTCACATCTTCTCTAGTGAAGCTGCAGATGATCCGTCTGCATCCCCACTTATCAACCAAACAGAGTCCAAACGCCACTTCCACAAAGACAAGTTTTAGTCCTTTCGTTGGCCTTCGGGAGTTCCTGGTTAACCACACAGCCAATCACAGCCTCCGGTCAAAGCCAACCGCGACCCGACTCAGCATAAAACCTCCGACAGAGGAGCTCCTCCAGCATGTCTTCTGTTTGCACACACACTTAGCGGTAGGCTCCGTCGTGTTTCCAGACTGTATAGGCTACTGTTGTGTATAGTTGTTACTTTAAATGTTCTGAAGATGTTGGGAATCGGATCTCAAGGGGCCGGGTCAATGCACAATGAACATATCCCACCCACGTCACCGTTTGGTCCCTTTACCATCCCCATAAGAGATAATATGTTGTATCTTTCAAAAATATTTTATCTGTGATGCGTGCGTGGGTGTGTGCGTGTGTGTATATATAAATATATATACATATATGGTTTGTTATATATGATGCTCCTCCTTTCAGAAAAATATAACATGTAAACAGGAAAAACATATTGCTGTTTTTTTCCTTTGTATTTTATACTTAACAGAAAGCATTGAATAAAAATGGATACTTGCACTTTAGATATATCAAGAAAATAAAATCCTGCATATTATTTTTGATAGGGATCTCACGTTTAAAGAATATAAATTACGAGCTTTGTGACTATTGCTGGACAGAGATGTATTGAGTTCTACTTATTAAAGTATATTTTGTCTGTGTGTCAGAAGGTTTACTAAAGTAAATTGCATGATAAAGTAGTGCTAAACTGATATTGTTCTTTTTTTTTTAGGTTGGTAAAAATGTCTGAAAACTGTGACAACAACCCTCTTGTATCATGTTGAACTTTTTCCTCCTTCTTTTTTGGAAAAATGGCCTTTCCTGACTACATGACAATGGTGCTTACTTTGGCTTTGGCATCCAACTCATTCCATTCATCTCAGCATCGTCATCATTTGCGTCCTGACACTCTTTCCGTTATGTACCCTGACTACCTTATTAAATTTCTGTTGATGGCAAAAGAAAAAAAAAAGGAAAAAAAAAACGACAGGTGTGCTGTTTTCGTACGTTGCTGTTTGTTTTAATGTTTGGGTGATCTTGTCTGAAAAATGACTGAACACGCAATAAAATGTCATTCCACACGTCCCAGTTTTTGCACGAGTGTCTCACGCCGCCCGCCGGAGACCCGAGGAGAGGGTGACTGAACGAGTTCTAAAAAAACTCCACCCGCTCCAGGATAATGACGGGGGAGCGTCTGCGGCGAAGGTAAACCCTCTGAGCGCTTTAAGTCTCGGATCACAATGTGAGCTCCGGACATGTGTTCACGACTTCACATGAGGGAAGAGCGCCAAACTGTTCCATCCTGCCATCAGGACTTCACAGAAGAGTCATTTCTAGAACTTAAGACATCAAACTGAATGTTCAGCTTTTGAGAGAAACATTAAACATGAAATGGTTATTTTAAATAAAATGTTTAACAGTAAATATCATGTATCCACTTTATTATATATATATTTTAGTCATTTCTGTCCACATGTGGTATAAAAACTTCTTTAACTCAGAACATATGTTTTAAAAAGAAGCAGAAATTAAACTTAACCCATCAGTGCACCATCATGTCAACCCGGGTCGTCGTATTGATGCTGAACATGAGCTTTCTTACCTGTTGAAAGGTCAGACTTGAACTCCTGTGCAGATCAAGAGGAGCGCAGACTGGTCCATTATCGGAGTTAAAACATCTCTGATTTTTGGGGTTTTTATAACGTTTTTGTCAATTTTTTATCTAAAATTACATATAGTTCATTGGGATTTCAGAATAGCAATAATTTTACAGCAAATTTACTTTAGGAATAAATACATATAAAATCATCTTCTTCTTTTTTTAACCCTTTAACACCTGAGATGTCACCGGCGAGGCTTAAATGACTCTCTAACAAACCATAACTTTTCTATAGTTAAAACAATGATCCCTTTGGAATCTGATGGAATTATTGTGTCAACATTTGAAAAGTTAATTCAAAGAACACTGTACTGGAACAAAAAGTTCCACTGTCGGAGGGTTAATTTACCTTTTTTCAAATGTGTTCAATAAAAAAAGGAGTGGTAAAACAAATATAAGGAATATTTAAAACAAAAGCCAATTTAACATCCAACATTCTCTTTATAAAGAGAAGAAAAAATCAATTTTGTAATACTTATTCTAACGTTAAAGGACAACGTAGCAGCCATTTGATTTAATAGATTCATAACTTATTTTGATTTACGATTTAAATAAATAATCGATTTTTTAAAAAGTATTTTTAAACACATTTAGAGGCTTCAAGGAGCAGAAAGAGCAAAAAACAACTTACCTTTTGATGCCTTCAAATAAAAGGGCTTTCTTCCCCTCTTCTCTTTCTTTCCTTCTTTAATTTCTTGTTAAAACATGAGGACAAATTCTCAAGATTTAAATAAGATAATTGCAATAATGTTTAACAATTGCCCCTAAACTTTACAAAACTTCTCGTCTGATACATCCAGTTTGAATTTTCAAACAGGTTTATTTTTTATTTTTTTAAATTAAATTATGCTAATGACATTTATTATCTATCTTAATGGTTGATATACGGCGATAAAATTCTAAAAAAAGAGAGAAAAAAAACCCACAATTTTCTTCCAACAGCAGCAACTTTTACTTGATCAGCTAGCTAGCTAGCTGCTTTTAATCTGCCGCAGTTGCCAATGCATTGTGGGTAATGTAGTTGCAACAAGCGGGAAGTCACTTAAAAAAATTATATTACAGGTCAAACAACTTACAAGGCTGGTTAAAAATAATTAAATATTAGTATTTTTTAGTATCATTCATTGTTATTTGTCTTTAGGCTCTGATAGATCAAAAAAAAAACATGATTTTCATGGTTAAAACAGCATTTGCATTAAAAATAAACCCCACATTTCTCCTTCAAATACATTTTTTAAGCATTAATCGACTTTTTATTTAATTAATGATTATAGTTGGGAAAAGCTCATAAATTACAAAGAGTTTAATATATAAAGTAAAGCGACATTTTCTGTATTCAATTATGTAATTGAAAATTTGTTTTTAAAGTTTTACCAGAAAAAGTTTTTTTTTTTTTTTTTTGGTGAGTAATATAAATAGAAACTAATGATATCACTGCATAAATCTATCAATAAACGCCAACACTGTTTAATACAACATGTGTTAATTTAAAAAAAAAGTATTTTGAGCTTTTATAATCTAGTTACTTGCAGGTAAATGAGTTAAAAAAAATGTTGAACTACTCAACAATAATAATGAATAAAACCAACATTTGTATATGAAAGCTTGCTTTATGAAGCACAGACTAAATATTCGGTAAATATGTCATTTACATTGTAGGATCATCCTGTTCCAAACCGCAGATATACAAACAAAACTAAAAGACAAATCCATTTAGCATCAAAGTGCCCAAGTTGTCTATTTTTCTTAAAATAAATCATAACAATTCACACATTTTTTTTTCCACAATCGGATATTACAGCACAGGCCTACCCTAAAACATTAGGAATCATCGGTTAGCACAATAGCCAAAGTGACTATATTGGGAATTATCCCCGTAAGAAATCAGTTCTTTATCTAACCACACCAGTTTTAATTATTTAAAAATGGTACGTTCTTCGAAAAGCCCCTCTCCTGTCCTGTGGTCTGTACAAGTCTCCGGCTCCAGAATTCCAGATGTGACTTCAAGTTTCCAGCAAAGTCCCAAAAGGATTTAAAAGTTTGTATGTGGCGTTACAAAAAGCAGGAGAAGTGCAGCACCAAGAGCCGGGGATATAAATGTTCATACAGCCGTGGTAGCGCCAGGCGTCTGCGCCCCACCAGGACTGGAAGGGGGGTGGTGTAGCTGCATCTACAGTTGTGTCATACGTGACGAGTCAGAATACATCAGGTTAAGGTGCTCACAAACGGCGGTACCACCACTGCTCCTCCCCAAGAACTTCAAGAGTTGGACCTGCTTTTTATTTTTTATTCAGCTTTTTCCAAATGGACGTACATGCTAAGAAAAGCTTTTTTTTCTCTCAGGAACCGGGTCTGACCTCCACTTTTGCCGCCATTCTTCTCCTCTAACCAGGTTTCCTGAGCTGAAGCAGTCCCGCTGCTACACTCTGCTATCAGCCAAAAGCTAAAGGGGGATAAAATAAAAGAAAATATAGCTTTAAAACAAAGGAAAAAAAAAGGCAAGGATCTGGTTTCTAAAAATATAAACATTCAATTTGGAAGAAGCATACTAGATAAATGAATTTCCATTGTTTTATCAAGCTGGTAAAAGCTTTAATAGGTCCATGGATGCGATAAAACTAGTCGGTTTTGTCTAAGTTGATGATTTTAGAGAAATCAAGCTTTGATTGTAGAGCTCAGTCTCAGTGAGCGTGCTCAGTACGTCCCTCATAAAGTAATAGAAACCCTGTTATTTGTAGTTAAACATCAAGCATTTTGAGAGGCCTCTAACCCCCCCACATTCTATAATCAGAAACCTCCCACCCAAACATATATTTTTATGTATACGCTCCGTCAGCTGATAAAAAAAGAAGCGGTGAGGGGGCAACGCCGAACAGCACAGTGCTTTCTTTCATTCAGAAAAACAGTCATTTTACTTCCTCAAAAGACAAAAAAAAGGTTAGTGTTTGGGGGTTTCCAGAGCCCCAAAATGACCAGACGTTTGATCACTCTGTGGCCTTCCATAAGGCACTCCACCTTCAGCTAAGAGAGCAGCTCCTGTCCCCACTTTAAACCCTCTCGGGGGGCAAATATAGGCTCAATAAATAAATAAATATGATAAACAGAGACCTTATTGCAGATATGTTTCGTACGCTGCAATCTGCCTGTGCTGTAGGTCCATTGAACACGTGCCTGGCTGAGAGTGGGAGCGTGGGTTTGAAGGAAAGCCGATTCGCTCCAGCAGTACCTTGTTTACCGTCTTAAACGGACCCGTTTTCCATGACAGCAGAATACGGACCAGAAACAGAAGTGTTCTCTCTTTTTGGCCTTACAGGGTTCTGCTCAAAACTAAGCTTCACTTTACAAATAATACTGATGGCGTAGCAATAAATAGGGATCACAGTTGTGATCGCTTTTAATGTGCAATAATGAAAGACGTAGAAAAAAACGGATGAAGTGGCATGCTCCTCGTCTTCTTCACGTTTGGCTCCGGGACAGACACTTCCTCGGGTTTGATCATGCCGTGGAAAAGGAATGGAGACTCAAAGAAGTCTGAACACAGCAAAGTAATTACAGATCCGGTAAAGAGTTGAGGGATTATTCTAGTTTCGGAGACGGGGAGGTGCTGCTTCGACTGTCCGGTCTTTCTTCATCTCCCTTCTCCGGTCCTCTGTCCTAGAGCCGAGCAGCCGGCCGTCTTTCCGTTCAGGCCGGCGTGGGCCTGGCTGATGGACGGCGAGGACTGCGTCTTTCGGAGGAGGCACTCGCGTCCGTCTGTGATCAGGCTTCCCATCACGCTGGTCTCGATCTTCTCCAGGTCGTCCGTCTCGGCGCGGATTTTGGCCAGCAGGAGGCTGATGTACGTCTCATACCGGGTCTTCTGCACTCGGCGGAAGAACAGGAAGGGTCAGTACGAGGTTTTTGGGTTTTTGGGACATTCAACATACTGTTGCTTTGAAATTTGAACCATTTAGGAAACAAATCCAGCAGATTCTAAAGTCGCTGGTATGAAACACTTCACGTCAGTACTGGGTCACACATTGAAAAGTATTTCTGCCACGATTAGACGACTAATCGACTATTAAAATAGTTGACAACAAATTTAACAGTCGATTAGTCGTTACTTTATATTATATGGAGTCAGATTGTAGTAAAGTTGAAAGTTATAATGGTATTATGCTAGCTTTTTTGACTATTTTGGGATTTATTAAGGGATTTTTTAAGATATCTTAGAGTTTAGCTAATATTTCTACTGCATGCTAGCAGTTTTGGCTAACTTAGTATTTATTTTTGTTTTTTAGGCTAATTTTGCATTTAACTAATATTTTAGCTGGCTATCAGCTTCAGCATTTTTAGCTGTTAGCTTCAGTGAATTCAGCTATCAATTTCACCATCTTCAGCTTTTTGCACGAGCATCTTCAAATTCAGCTTACCACATTCGCGCTAGCATCATCACAGGTAATGCTTTCTACTTTTTAGTTAGTTTAAAGCTAATGTTGGTTAAGATGTGTGCCTTACATCCAGTTTTCCCTTGACCCGATTAGTCAACTAATCGGAAAATATAATCAATGATTAGCCAACTATTAAAATAATCGTCTGTGGCACCACCATGGAAAAGCCGCTTCTTTTCTCTATCTTACGGTATATAAAAGGTGTTATTTAACCCTAACACCGGAGCTCCAGTGTTAAAAGTTAAGAGGAAGTTTTAGATCAAAGAATGAACCAAAAATAATGACTTTTTCTTTTAAAATCAGGCGAACAGAGTGTGTACCTCGTAGGTGAGGTAGTGCTCCTTCAGTCGGTACTCCTCCCACTCTCGGCTCTTCGGGTCGACCGCCGGCTGGTTTTTGCGGTGTTCCTCCAGCTCCACGCTCACCTGCTTCAGCTGTCTCTCATGACTCACCAGCTGCTCCTCCTTCACCAAAAGGAGAAAATCCCAACAGGTTTCAAGCTCACAGAGAGAAAATAAACTCATAGGATATAATTGATCATCTTCATAAAAATGTGAAACTATGGCCGCACTTTTTACGATTGTATGCCGACATTTTTATCTTTACCTGACTGTGTCGTGTTGATGATGACGGCAGAATTGGCCGACAGAATTTCTTCATGGAGCCGATGGCGGCAGGAAAGGCCGGAGCTGAGAACAGCGCCGCCACCAGGTTTATCCGGAAAATCCAAGACATCATTTCCTCCTCACTCCTGGAGAAAAAAGGAAAGGAAATTTAGACAAGCATTTCATCTACTGACAACCGCAGAAAAGTCAGTCAATCTGACTTAAAATTCTTCTTAAATTTAATGGAAACTCACAGTTTCTCAGTATTAAAAATAAAATGAACACAAAAGAACTATAATTTGGTAAAACAAAAAGCTCTATTCTACCTCCACAAAAGGGGAACATTTAACAGAAACGTTTATGTAAATAAACTGATTTAAGTTAAAGTTTTACTAATCTTTTAAGTTATTTTTTTATCTTTGTTAAACTACAAAGAGTCATTAAACAGAATATATTACCGACATTTTTAATACTTTATAAGTAAGTCTTTTCACTAGTGTTAATCGATGGATAAATGAACAATATTAAAAAAAAGATTAAGTTACTTTAGTTTACTTTAATGTCACATGTAACATTTACTTTGGTTGTTTGTTCTTTTTAATTAGAAGATAGTAATTAGGTAAGGTTTTCATGTTAAGTTTTTAGCCTCATAAGCATTGCTTATGCTTTAATTAACAGTCATTAATAACTGAGAATTGAATATTGGAACCTAATTGTAAAGTGGGAGCAAGTTTCACTTTGTAAACACTTGTAAAATGCTGAAACTCCTTTGAAACATTACGTAATTGTTAATGAATCTTACATATTGAATATTTAAACAATTAATTTTTAGCTTTGCGTTACCTAAAGGAACTCTTACTGTAAAGTGCTACTTATACATTTATAAACCTAACTCAAGTTTTAGTTTTACACGTTTGGTTTTGGTTCCAACTGACTTACGGGGCCTGCAGCAGGAAGACTCTCCAGTCGGAGGTTTTGAGCTTCAGCACGTTGGCCTTTTTGCTGTAATCGGTGGCGCGTGTGGCCAAAGCGTGGTGGATTCTTACGGCGTTCTTCAAGTCCACCTCTGACAGATCTGCATCAGGTTTGTACTCATCCTGCATACAGAAAAATACAAGTAGCATGGGAAAAAATGGCTTATTAAGGCAAGGCAGGTTTATTTGTAGAACATATTTAGTGCACCTAGAAAATTGTACGTAAAAAATATTAACAGAGTGATCCTTAAAATGAAAATGTGAAGTTAGAATGAAATGAAATTAAAGCAACTGTGCAATGTAAAGTTGATCTGAGGATTTCTGGATGTCTATTCTAGATCTGTGGAGCATAGAAGCTGAATGTGGCTTCTCTATGTTTGGTTTGGACTCTTAAAAAAGACTGGATCCAGATGAACGGAGAAGTCTGGCTCACTATTAAACATCCATCCCTCCATTTTCAGAACCCATGGAAGGGATCACAGGGTTTCTGGTTAGGTTAACAGGTCACCAGTCTGTTGGAGAGCCACACACTCACATGGGCATTTTACAGATACAATCACCCTATTGGACAACATACATTAAGAACCCAGCTGGGATTCTAAACTTCTAGCTATGAGCCCCTATGTATACCCACTACACCACCGTGCGGCCCCACGACCAGAAAAAAGGGAGTTTAATGCTCTTTAAGGGGCTTTTCCGGGTGATTCTCGAAGAACTCACAGCATCCTTCTGACCACTAGGGGGAGACAAACACCCACAAAGACAGCCCCGCTCCATTCCCTCCTAATGCCTTTTCTAGTCCACTCCTTTAAAGCGCACGCACACACATACACACACCGACCGCAGCAGCTCGCAGCATCCGCCGCTGTTGTCACTGCGGTGGTGGATGAGTTTCTATGGCAACGGAGCGAAGGAGGAGACGTGATACCTTCTGAAGATATAAGATCATTCCCTTCAGGACGGCGTAGAATTTCTTCCAACCACGGCGACCTCTTGGAGCTGAGAGAAAATTCGTTTAATGAACAGACACGATGAGATGACAACTTTAACCTGTTGGTGTTCGACTCACTGCGTTTGCCGTCCATGTCCGCGTGACTCTTCCGGGTCAGCACTCCGTGTTTGTAGGTGACCGCATTCAACAGAATGGGAATGGCGATGAAAGGGTTACTGCTGTCCGTTACCCTGGCAACACGCTTACTCCCGCCCTCACACTGCTCCTCCACTAATTCAGACAGACTCTTCCGGAGCTCCTCCTCCTCACTGCACACACACAAATACCCATTCAGACAAACCTGAGGTGAAAGCATTCAAGGCTGTGAGAGCGGATGCTTACACGGCCCACTCCAGCTTCTCGTTCTTGATTGAGTTATAGAGAACCTGCGCGGACGACAAAACCGAAAATAAGCACTTCCATCCACAAGAATTCTTTTTCTTGTTTCTTTACTTTCTCCAGTACCTTCAGTAAATCTTTGGGAAAGTCTTTGCCGTTGTTGAGGCCGTCCAGGTTACTGATGAACTGCTGGCAGGACATCTTCTTCCCAATATTCTGATGAGTAAAAAACAAAAAGTCTGTTTGAGCGGAGAATCACACTAGTTTAATATGATCTACATCATTTTATAAATATAAAGAAAATTATCAATTTTAGTGAACTAACATAAAAAAATCTGCCCACTAGGCGGCAGTATAGAGCTTTTGTCAAGCAGGAGTTTTTCTCCTCTTTCAGGGTGTCAAACTCCAAATCACGACTCAGCATTAGGTGATGAGCAGAAAAAAATGTGATTTTTAAAGAAAAGTACAAATTATCACAAAATAATTTGGGTCTCAATTCACCCTGTATATTTTTTTTGATAAGTTCTTCTTTATTTGTAAAAAATAAACATTACGCATTTTCATAATTAGTATTTTTTTAGTCATGAAAAACTTTTAATTAATTTTTCTTTGCTTTCAATGGACAGAAGTGGGATTTATCTATCGGTTTGAGATGATACTCACCACCTGCAGTGGCAGACAAAGACCAGAGGACCAGAGATGGTTAGCAGAAGAAGGGTTTAAATGAGGAAGAAACAGAATTGAAAAGAAAGAGAGGATGTTAGATTGAGGGTAGAGACTCAGAAACTCCAACTAGCAGACAAAGGACCCGGAGCAGCGAAGCGTAGGACCTATGATCACGTAAGTAGCCCACAATGCTCTCGCTTCTACTCTTGATGAGACCAAGCAAGCGGCGGGGAGACACAAACGGGTCAGGAAGTAGTCCGTGGGAGGAAAGAGAGAAACCGAGAGAAGGGTGGACGGACAGGAAAGGGACAACAGATGTGTTAAAAAGGGCGGAGCCTCCCCGATTTGTGAGCTCCAAAACGACGCAGGAGGCGGCGGCGGTACGTACGTGTCCATGTAGATCCGTGTTGAGCAGCATCAGGGCGCATGTTAATGTGTGGGCTCCATCTGCAATAACACAAAGTTTGAAGAAAACAGCGCTACACACGCACGCACTAAAGTGTGCGACTGCAGTGATGTGTTTAGCAGCTGAAAAGCTAAATGACAAAACCTGCAGACCACAAAACGTTCATAAAACTGCTGATGCGTGTTTTAGGTTTCTGTGAGAGTCAAAGCTTGAAGACACCTGATGGATTGTGGGTAATACCCACCGACTGTATATGAAGACTGGACCAAGGAGGTACAATGTCACCCGTAGAAATGGTTTACTTCCAACTCAAATGAAATAAAGTCAATATGATGCAGGAGCCGCCATTTTGGAGCCGGACGACGTCAATAAGTAGTGATTGGTTAGAGTCAAAGTTTCTATGGCAACCACTCTAAACAATCAGGAGTGAGCTTGTTAAAAGTCCACAACCCTGCTACTTAAAAGTGGGCACAAAAATCTGTCAAACTTTTGGAACATTAGACTTGGACAACATTTATGTTTTGTATTTATTTATTTATTCTATTCTGTTTATTTGCTTGTTTATTTAGTTGTTTGTCGTGCTTGTTTTTATATTGTTTACTTTATTTATGTGTAAAGCACTTTGAGTTATGTTTCATATGAAAAGTACTATATGCAAAAATATTTATTTGATTTGATTTGAACTGGTTGATGGAGGCCACATTTTTTCATTGAGGCATCTGATTGGCCAATTTATAACTTGAATAAATTTCACTACAGAAAAAAATATTTTAAAAAATAGCAAGAATATGTTTAAAAAAAAAAAGGTAGAATGTTTATTCTGACAAATATAATAACTAAGTAATAGGTATTTATGTACCAGCAGGTACTTCCTGTCAGAAGTCATCCAGTCCAGTTCTCATGTACAGTCAACATCCAACTTTCTTTTGGTTGTTAGCCATACTGTCACGTAAAAAGAGATATTCTTGTTATCTCTAACAGATGTGATGATAAAAAAAAAACTTGTTATAGTTAAAATAATCAGCCACAGGACTCTGACCTTCAGAGGTGAGCGTCTGGAGGTTACAGTGGCAGAAACGTCTGGAAAAATGGACGAGGACCCGTTCTCGTTCCTGGGTTTCTCCCATCAGAGGAAAAGCTTTTAAGAAGTTTCTGTCACACAAAAAAGGAGAAGAAAAACCTGATTACTGGTTACCATTTTAAAATAAAACAACATAAAGTCTAATAGGATAACTCAAATATTTGTTACTAAATTATGACAAAATCTTCAACATAATTCAGCTGTGTTTGAACGCCTCCAAAAATGTCCTTTATTTCACCTCTGGATTTACAAAAAAGCCTCTCTGTCACCAAATATGTCTTTTATGGACATGTGGGGAGAAATCTAAATAGTAAGTCAAAGATTTCCACTCACCTCAGAGCTCGGTCCAGAGAAAGACCAGAGAAATCGAAGAAACTCAGATACTCTGACGCCACCAGCTGGCTGAACTCATTACTGCAGAGAAATATGATAAAGAGCATCAGAGGAGATCGAATATGGAGCAGATCTTTGTGGAGTTTAACCTGTAAATCCTTCATACTTGTTGAAACTTCTGACCTAAAGTTACTTTTATGCAAAAATCAAGTTACTCGTGAACAGATGAGGAGACGGGGGTCTCCCAGATGATCACAAAAGGATGTAAAAAGAACTGTAGTGGGTAAAAAAAAGAACGTTTTTAGTGTTTACATTTTCCTGGGGTGTAAATAATGTCAGATATGACTGTGTAAGATACCACCAACTACATGCATTTAAAGAGACTTCCTGGTCTGCGTCTGATCACCAGATGTGTGTGCTCACTTCTTGCCCAGGTGTCTGGCCACGTCGCAGCGCTTGAAGCCTTCGAGGTGATAAAGCCGTTTGGCGAGTCTTTTGGCGGCCTCGCTGTCCGCTCGGCAGCCGTTGGCCAGAGTGTCGGTGCTCCCGCGCTCCAAAGGCTCCAGACTGCCCAGATCACACTCCTCCGAGTCAGACGGCACGTCTGCGAGGTTGGCATCGCTGCGTGGCGGGACATACGCACATGAGCCACACAAACAACAACAGAGGAGCTACGAATGAAAACCAAAGATTAAATAAAAATCTTACAAAAAAAATCTATTTTTGCACAAAAATATAACAGTCTAAAGCAATTATTAGCACAAATATGATCTATTCAGATAGCAGTTAAATCGTCCATCATGACACAGCAGTTCTACAGCAGCTCAAGTCTCATGTAAAACATTTCCCTGCAGCCTTATTTATTTTTAGATTTTTTTTCCTTTGAATCATACGCATGACTTCATACAAATCTCTTCTTGCTTGCTTATTTATGTTCATTTAGTTATTTTTGTCAGTTTTTCAGTTATGTTTCCTTAAATTTGCTCACTTCTTGTTAAACTATTTACTGCCTGAAAAAATCTTGAAAAATTGCCTAAAGTTATGTATTTTGAAAACAGGCCTAAAAGGAAATGTTGGAGGTAAAGATAAATTCAGAAATGAGATCATGAAAGACGAGAATCAAACAAGAAAAGGTTTCTTTAAAGACCCACTCTGATTAAAATAGTGTTTTTGTTGTCTTTAACACGTTTGTGTACCATTTTTATCATGATGGAGAACATAATCTTAAAACTGAATTTCTGAGCATTTGTTTATTCAAATCATTGTGAATCAGGAGCAGATGCAAAAATGCAGTTGGAAAAAGCTTGCAGGTGTGAAGTAGATGTTATTACGGTAATTTCTGATGAACTCTTGCAGCCAAACTACCTCCTAGAAAACAATGTAATATGATAAAAAGTAAGACAACACTAGGAACGCTTTTAAAATATACCAAAAGAGAATTGAAGTGATACTTTAAAGAATGAATTATTAGAAAAAATGGTGATAAGGACAAAGAACAAATTAAAAATTAAATTAATTTTCATTTAATTTTTCCTTCTAATCATATGACTGCACTTTTTCAGTGTGCTACCAACCTCTCTTGGCTTACAAATGTATGATCTTTTAGTATTTTTGTCTGTGTCTTTCTAATATTTTAAGCATGATTCCTTAAATTTGCTCACTTCTTCATTAACTTTAAGCTGCCTGAGAATCTTTAAACATTGCCAGAAGTTATGTCTTTTTTAAAAAGGCCTAAAAGGAAATATTTAAGGTAAACTGAGGACAAAAGATCATTAAAGACGACAATCAAGATGTGATTCAAGAAAAAAATTCTTTACAATATGTTTCATTAAGTTCTTTTCTCTTGAGTTTTTGTCTTTTTTTTTTTTTTTTTGCTAAATGACATGGTATTGCTGTCTTTTTTTATCTAAAGGGTTAATGTTTGACAGATTTTCCTTTTTATCCCCACAGCTGAAAAGGTCAAACTGGAAAGAAAAAAAGTTTTAGCAGTTTAACAAAAGTTTAGCCGTTCAAAGTGTATGCATCTTTTGTCTCCATCCTGGATAGGCTCCAGCAACCCTGTGGAGCCACAGAGTTGCTTCACACAACAATGTAATTGAAATTAAAAAATGAAATTAAGAAAGAAGACATGTACCTGAAATGTAAACAATATTCCCTTTCAAGCATTTTGCTCACAAAAAAAGTAAGCATTTAAAAAGCATAAAGTGCATTTAAATCTAAAAATGAAATGAATCAAATTTACAATCACAGATATCTGATCTGTATTTATTTTCTTAAAAGGTAAATAGGTAAACATTTATTAAACGCATCAAGCGTTCACAGCTGGAGTCAATAGTTCAATGTAGGCTCCAACAACAGGGTTACTTCACCCAACAATAAAGGCTCCAGCAACAGGGTTACTTCATCCAACAATATAGGCTCCAGGCACCCTGTAGGGTCACAGCAACATTGTAGGGTTCCAGCAACCCTATAGGGTCGCAGGGTTGCTGGAGCCTATACTGTTGGGTGAAGGTTCCAGCAACCTTGTGACCCCATATAGGATACAGCTGATTCTAAAAATAGATTGATAATTGTGCCTAACTAAAATTACCCAACAGAGAAACAAACGATTATGTTTGATCTTCATCCTCAATGCAGTTGATTATTAACGTCCCTTGTGTTTATTTGGGTTCATTTACCAGTCATTAATTAGAAATGAAGGCGTGAATAAAATGAAGGATTTTCCATCCCATACTTCAGACACAACCATCCATCACTGCCACTCTTTGGAGCTCGGGCCCTCTGATGTTAAACCGGTTGAAAATCGACTCTCCTGGAAGCCATCAGACTAATGCAGCTAAAAGATTCAGTTAAATGAACTGCCGGAGAAGGTCAAGCGCTCACAGTGTAACTGTTAAACTGTTCTCAATTAAGCAGGGGAACAAAGAGCCGTATTGATCAGTTCCCCGTTTACTTATTTATGAAGAGCGCGGCAGAACGCTGGAGCGCCTCTGCGCAACATCTCTGAGTGATTTCAGCAAACGCACACGAGCTGCTGACCATCAACACGACCTCTGGAATCAGCCTGCAAACACAACTGCTGTGGTTCTATATGTAGCGTCAATCATTTTGTCAGGCAAATCTAAAATCCTGAAAATAATCTGAAGTCTAGTGTGAAAACTAGTGTGCATCGATGCTCACTAGATTTAGACCAGAATGGATTGGATTTGTTTTTTGAAAACATTTAGTTTCTATAGATCATTTAGTTTATCATCAGAACAAAGTAGATTTATAAAGAGTCTGTAAAATGTTCATATTCATGAGGTTTTTTGCTTGCATTTCAAATGGATGACATCATATTCATCAATTAAAAAAAGAAAAAAAGTAGTGATCACGTGTCACCTGGGTTTTATCTTTCAGCATATCCTGTCAGGGGTTTCACTGAATCGCAGAGATGGTTTAACGAAGAGATTTACGCCGGACGCTGTTCAACGCTGGAAAGCGGCACAGACTTGAGCTGCCTTGAGGCTTCATAGTTAGCCACAAGTCGGTAGCATGAAGTTCATTTAAGTCTCTAGGAATCGAACCTCGACTTCCTGCGCGCCAGCCGAGCCATCCAGCCGCCCACTATCCACATGGCTAATGACTGGCTCCTCCCCCCTGGCGTTTCAAACAGGAAGTACCCACTGGTTCCAAGAAGTCAAAATCCCATAGACTTCTAATGAGAACTAAACAGCTATAACTCAGTCATATTTGTCAGAATAATCAATTGCTCTGATACTTTTTTTGCAAATCCTAGTTTTTTTTAATGATATTTTTTCTTAATTGCAAGTTACTCAAGTTATAAACTGACCAATCAGATGTCTCAATAAAAGTAGGTGGAGTCTTCTGACCTCCACATCCAATGTTTTGTGTGAGCTGCTTTTTAGTGAAAGGGGTGTGGACTTCCAACAAGCTCACTCCTGATTGGCGAGAGTGGTTTCCATAGAAACGTTTACTCAGACCAATCCCAGCGTACTGACGTTGTCTGGCTCCAAAAAGGTGACGGAATTGACTTCATTTGGTTGGAGCCAAAAGTAAGTCATTTCTATGGATGATGATGTCACACTCACTTGATCCAGTTCTCATATACAGTCAATGGACACAATCATAGGAACAAATATTTGCCGTGGTTGTCCAACCTGCTCATTCTCAGACCTAGAGGTGTATACTGACAAGAGTCTGGCGATACGATATGTATCGTGATGCACATGTCATAATACAATATGTATCGCGATACATCTCAAGACAGTACTAGACAATATTTTAATTTTTTGTTAATTATGACTTAAAATTATCAGAATATTAATTAGCACTGCAACTGTGTCTCATGAGCAAGTTTATTTCACCAAAGAAAATTAATTCTTTTTTTTTTTGGTATTTTAGGAAATGTTAAAATGAAAAACAAAAGTAAGATGCTGAACTACATGTTTGCTTTTAATAATTGATTAAACCCTTGGAAGTAAATTAAATCGATACAAGTATTGACCAAATAAAGTATCACGATATTTCACTGAATCGCCCCTACCCTGACCTCCAAGCATTTCCTCTCCCTCTGAGCGTGTGCGCAGCTGCAGACGCTCCTCACCAGAAGACTGCGAGGCTTTTGCATAACCTGATCAGGCAAATTTCATTACCTTCAGATTCAATACATTAAACGCTGCTGCTGTAAAGGATTAGACGGTAACCGGGGCAACAGCGGAAGCCAACGACTCCGCGTCATGATGGAGCAAAGGGACAAATGAATGGCGTCCTCAACAACAAGCCGCATGTCCTCCAGCTCCATCAGCCGACACAGACGTCATGTTTATGCTGACGCATATTTGGAGTTGGAGCCCTCGCCAACAGGAAAATGACGCCCCCAAAAGCACATTCTAAAAGTCATCATGATGGAGTCGCCCACAGAAACCCTAATTCAAAAGCATGAGCAACAAAAAACAACCGTGAGATCCAGACGGCCGGGGCTCGGCCTCTGGGGATGGGGTGGGGACTCTTCCAAAGGAGTTCCTGCTATTTGAAGAAGAAGAAGAAGACATTTGATGTGTTTGGGAGATCTGCTTTAAGTGCTTCCTGTTCTGCTCTCTCTGGAGATGATCTAGCAGGGAGGAGACTCCACAACAAACATTTGCGAGCTCTCCATCCGTCTGTTCCCGCTTAGGGTCACGAGGGTCACAGGGGGCCAGAGCAACCAACCTTGACAGGCTGGACGGGATAGATAAACACTTGATAGAAGTAAACATGCATCTCTGAAGAACGAACAGGGAAGGATGCACAACAAGAAGTGACCCAGCTGAGACGAATCCAGAGTTTGCTCTGAAGCCGATATGAGGAAGGCCTCGTTCATCACTCTAAACGGATCTGAAAAGCGATCCATTCATGCAGAAAACCTCCATCCATGACAAAACCAGCACACACATGCAGGAGAGGGAGTGACAATATCAATCCTGAAGGATCTAGTTCAGGTTTTGGGCCTCAGAGTCGCTGTGGCTCAACTTATTAGTCCATCTGAGCACATTTCTGTCTCCTCTGGCGTTTTCGGTCCCTGCAACCGCCACCGAGTCTGCACGCCTGCGTGAGTGTGACTGTATGTGCCGGGGAGCGTGATGAGGCACGCCACTGACTCACATGTTAATCCCCCGATCGTGGCGCGCACACACCTCTAAGGTGTGTCTTCATGTGGGGCGTGTGCAGAGAAAACCACATCCTCCAACAAAATGATGGAACTCTTCTTTTAAAAGCTTTGAATTCTTTGAATCAATAAGTTTTAGGCAGAAAAAAACATTTAAATGAGCTGCACTTACTGGGTGTTTTCTTTTTCCAGCTTAATGATGCAAATCTGTTGCAAATGTTTTTGCAATACCTTCAATTAACCCCGCCCTTCAATGAAACTGACATTAAAGTTTGTTTATGGATGATAAACAAACAATTATTCCGGTCGAAAATCCCTTTTTACATAAAAAATTAATTTAAACATCAAATAGTCGATTATTTGTGGCTTTAGTTGTTGAAAATTTAAGATTTCCAAATGTAGAGTCAAATTTAGAGCTGAAATGAGTCTTTGTTCTGATCGGATTGCAAATGAAGAGGGAAAATGAAGCTGTCAGAAAGTGACTTTTAAAAGAAGAGTCTTTGTATTTTTATTGCGTAATTGCTAATTTATGATCAAATGAACCTCATTGGATAACGCTTAGATAACAGATTTAGTCGTCGTTGGTAATTTTTTCTCAGATAGTGCGTTTCAGAGGAAATTGGATGATTTTTGGCTCGTTTGATTTTTGTTCCTTTTGTTCAGTTTGCCAAGGCAATCCAGAGGAATCCAGCCCTTAGGCCTCTAGAGCCAAGTCAGGAGCTGCAGCAAGAAGTCAAAGTGAACATCATATTCCTCCTTCCACATGTCGGATCCTGGAATCGTGCGGCTTCGGGCGGCCGCTCCCGGTTCGCTGGTGCGGGCGTCGCTGGGAGCGGATCGTTCGCGGGTGTTTGCGCTCTTGAAATCGTCGCTCTTGATGCGCTTGGGTCAAAAGAAGAAGAAGAAAAACCTCAGTGACCTGGAGGTGGAGTGGGGGAGACGCGCGGTCACCCTGGCAGCTTCTGAACTCCGCTGGAGAGGATTTTGGAGGCGGAGCGACAGACTTTTTTCCGATGAGAGGTCCGCTGCTCACGCACCGCTTCCTCTGCGTGAAAACGCGTGGCTGAAGGCCGTCACACCAGCATCTATCCCGCTATTTTCTATACCTACTTCCTGCTGCTGGGTGGGACTCCTCGCTGCAAGAGCAGGGGGTGTCCAGGGAGCGCGCCTTTACGCACAAAACAGCGCCAACTTTAAGAGAAACTGATGGAAAATGTTCTGCAAAAATCAACGCAGAAACTTCAAGATATTTTTTAATTGTTTTTAAGAACTTAGCATAATCGTCCTATCAAAATAAGCATTTTTGCTTTACTCGCATCTTCTTCCTCTAATCCTCTCTCTTTTCTAAAAATAATAAGAAAAGTAGAACAGAAAAGGATTTTTTAACCCAAAAAGTCACAAAACATAAACATCTGCGCACCATTTTCCATTAAAACAGAAAGTCATTGAACACTCAGCTTGTTTCAGCCAATTGGCTGTCTGCCATGACGCACAGATGACTTTTATTAACACACAATGGATTTTTTTCAGACAGCAGATTATGTAAAGCCTGTGGTGAGACCTGCAGTTATACATGTATTGCAGTCCTGGACAATAAATATATTCTTATTGTTGTCCCTAAATATTCTTCTTTAGTCCACACATATTTTGTTTATTATAATGAATGGAGAGAACCAATATTTTTTTTTAATTATGTCACAAGCTCTTCGTGTGACAATGACAATGAAATGAGATTTCTTACCATATGAGACCACTAGGGTCTTTAAATTGAAGCCAAACAGGAAATCTAACCATTGGTTTCAACAAAAGTCTAATTTTTATATTCAAATAGGAAGAAATTTCTGATTGGAGATCAATTTGAAATTATTTTTTTTAGTGACCGTTCTTGAAGCTTTACAAACAAACCCAATACAGTCTTGATAATTGATGGGAGGTTTGGAGTTAAAATATAAAATATATATATATATAAAACACACACATATATAGATATATATATACTTAATTTATAGTCAACTTCTTTTTGAAAGTTGTGTCCAAATTCCGTTCCTACTCACTAATTAGCGCACCATAGAGTTTTTCCGGGATATCCAAATCTGCAATTCCCAAATCCAGGGCCCTGGAAATTCAATGTTCATCAATGCTTACAAGATTGATGAACATGGACCACAATGCATTGCGTTTGAGCAACTTTTCAGTTGAGAAAAAAAAAAAAGTTTTAAAGTTATTTCTGTAATAAATCATCCAAGATTTCATCATTCAAAAAAAAGTGTTGGTAAAATGTTTAATTATTAGGTTTCAGGAAATCAGCGATGACATATTTATTGTTTTAAATGAATTTTTAAAAAGTAATGATGACTGATTTGTTAAAATGTAGGACACTGTGTAGTGGTTTGAGAGTGTGGAGGGATTCAGACACAACTCGTATCTTTTCATTGATATGGAGAATATTGTAAAACTTTAATCACTTGACTCAAACCTTTTGAACATTTTCTTAAAACTTGTGAGGATTTAAGTCGTCAGTCATTAGCAGCATTTTTGATTTATGGTCCTCAGTGTCTTTAAGAGTCTGGTTTTCACAAAACTTTGCATGTAGAGATTGAACTTTCCAGCTTTAATCATCTTCCAATACAGTCAGGGGGTTCATTTTGGAAGTCGGGACCTGAAGAATCCCTTTTTGGAATCACAGGATTGCTGGAGCCTATCCCAGCCATGATGGTTGAAGGTGGAGGTGAAGATTAGTCACAACCATGTCGACGACTAATTTAATAGTCGCTTTTGTTTTTTTAAATCTCAAAACTATGGTTTACGCTCTCCAAAAGTCGCGTCTGTCTTTGACACACATGTGCAGTAATCCTAATCCGGGTCCGTGGTGATGTCACAGGAAGTTCTAGAAAGACACAGGTTCCATAACAACAACCAGCAGAGCTTGAAAGTGGGAAACATAAAGTAAGATAAGCTAACATTAGCGCAAAGAAGGAGCAAACTTATTAGCTAAAAGTTTTCTGCGCATACCAGCAACTTCTACCCCATCAGAGCAGAAATGTGTCTGCTGTTATATTTGAGTCAGTGAGACCAAAACTTTATCTTTAGCGAAAAATAGTTCCTTTGTTTCCGACGCCGACCTCATTGGATTTTAATGCCAGAAAATAATGAAGGAAAGAAGCTGCATGATTCATCAAAGGCTCAATAAGCTATTGTAATAATTGTCTTTAATTTAAGTTAGCAAATAGCTTATACGTTTCAAGTTTAAAGCTAAGATGTACGTTTTACATCTATTTGACATATGATCCGATTAGTCGATTAATTAGAAAAATTAAAAGTTAAAATAGCCTTTAGTGGCAGCCGTAGTTGTCAGTCTGTTGCAGGGCGGCACACTCACATACGGGACAATTTAGAGGCACCAATTACCCTAAGAAGCATTTATTTGGATTTGAACCAGGGTCTTTTTTCTGTTACATTACTTTGCAACCCCTGATTTTTACCTGTTTAGTTCTACCTCTATGACTTTGGGCGCAGATTCTGCTTTCACAGAGGGGTAGACTGTAGTAATTCTTTGTTTATGGCAGAGGTTTGAGTGGGTGCGTTTGCTGAGTGAGGAGGCCGTTCCGCTGTTTTGCTCCCAGACTTTAAATGGATAAGGAAGGAATTTAAATGCAGCACTTACTCGAACATCGATTGTCTTCTCAGAGTTCTGTTTTCAGGCCTGCACTACCAACAATAAAAAATGTCCAAACCTGCAGCCTCCCGTGTGTTTGTTGCACTTTTAGTGCAGAGCTTTAGTCGATGCTGGCCTCTTTAGGCTGATGTTATTTTCAGGTGTGGTTCTGGATTAGGGTTAAAACCATAAACTCTAGAGGCTCCTCTGACTAAACAAAGCAAATAAGCTCTGCTGATGAAACAGCAGACACATACGGAGCAGTTAGCGAACACAAGCTGGCTGAGAAAAGAGAAGCTCCCCTCAGCCAAAACAGACACAGGGAGTTTGTGGGATGTGTCACAGAACACACAGGCGAGCTATAAATAGAAAAGGATAAGTCTGTCCGCGCTGAAATGATTCACTTACTGTTGTGGTGTGAGAAGCTGCGCTTTCCTGCTTGTTTTGCAGAAACACGTGTGTGTGTGCGCGTGCACGGGTGTGTGTGTCCACACTGTGTGAGAGCCAGGAAAGGATAATCTGCAGGATGGTGCAGCGGTGCTATAGAATCCCGCTCAGGGTTTTATTCCCTCAGAGATGTTCTGATGCTCCGCTCATTTGTTGAGTTCGAAAAAAAGGAGGACAGGTTCGGATTGGGATTATTTTAAAAATAGAATATTTCCAAATCTGTTGTGTCAGTCAAGGGTTTTATTTTATTTGATTTTTGAAGAGTGAAATCTGAAAGACCAAATTTGATTAAAATTGTGTTTTTGTGGCATTTTTCTGATGATGTTAGGAAATTAAGCTTGCATTTTTGAGTTTTTTTTTATTCAAATAGTTTTGAAACTGTAACGGACGACAAATCAGATGTTAGGTTGGGGGCGTGAGGGGCTGTGAGCTAGCAGGAGAGCATAAAAATACCATATTATGGGCGATGGGAAGAGGGGTTGCTCCAACTCAGGTGAATTTCTAATGAGCTCCTGCCGCTCTGCAGAAACTACGTCCAAGAAAAAAAAAGTTGTTTAAAATCAGCAAAATCATAATAAAAAACTGATACTGTCTTGTCCATGCATGCATTCTTTAACATGTTTCTTCACTGAATACGAAGCCCTTCTGCACATGCTCACATCTGTTCAGGTAGTAAAACCTGCCGTGTTACATGCATTCCTCACACGAGTGCGTGGACTCACTAGAGCCATCACTATTAGCTTGCACTGAAACGCATTTCATGGCTCCTCCTACTCTCCCATCATTCTGTCGATTGGGTTATGGCATCAGCGACGCTCGGCACGCTTGTTCCACATACACTTCTGCTAAGCTGCTGGACAGGCTAATGCTGGTGTGTTCGTAGAAATTTGATGGATTAAATGAAGCTCCAGAGGATCCCCTAATATCACGAAGGGACAAATTTCCTCACTGGATTGAGTTCCATCTGGGTTCTTTCTTGTTCTTTAACACCTGAAGGTCCAAAAACATGCTTTATTGGTTATTTGTGTGGCCCTGAAACCAACTGGCAATTTGTCAGGGGTGTAGCCCACCTTTGTCCAACAGCAGCTGGGATAGGCTCCAGCAACCTTGTGACCCTTAAATGGATTGAGCAGGTTCTGAAGATGGATGGATGGAAGTATTTTGCCCACACTGAGCCGCCTGGATTGTCACACCTTAAACTGACATGTGGTGTTTTCACAGTATCTAGCGCACTTGTCACTTGTCATCATTTCTGTGGAGAGCGTTCTGCTTTAACTCCTTCATCCTCTGACATCATCAAAGAGTTTTATAAGGATGAGAAGATTTTCTTTTCTCCCAGGAGAAACCATCTTTACTGAAAAATCATTCAAAAACAACAAAATATATATATATATATATATATATATATATATATATTTCTGTATTAAGAGTGAAAACAAACTGTCAGGGATTTATGCCGCTAAACAGTCTGAATAAAACATGCTGCATGTCAGATTTAAATGCAATCACAGAGAGCGCAGAAGGTCGGGTTGCGATTGATTTATGACTTTAAAAAACAGGAGTTTCTGCTGCATTTTGAAGCGCATATGCAGATCCAGCTGCTTCACGCCGCATGCTAATGTTTCCACGAGAAGAAAACAGACATTTGTTTCCTGTCTCACGTTGTCTCCGTCAGGAGAAGGAATCCAAACTGTTTTCTAAGAAACCCTCCTTTGTTCATCCATTAGATTTATTCTGCAAAGTAAGTAAATTTATGGATTTTTTTTTCTTTTTTTTAGGCCTCGAATGTTCAGAGAAAAATAGGTGAGAAATCCCTCATCTTTACGTCGGCTGCCAGCACGGCGTCCACATATCGACATCTCGGCGTTTGATTTACGACGAGCTCCTCAGCTCATAAAATTGTAATCTGCTTAAGATCTCCCTGTGTTCTAAGAGCTGATTAGCATGCATTAGCATACGGTCGTGCTAAACTGAGGGGGGTGTAGGTTAAAAAAAAAAATGTTTGAGTTGGAAATCAAAAATGCCAGATAAGATGAGCGACTGTCACTTCAGTTTCCCCCGCAGCTGCTCTGACCTGAAAAAGAGCGGTTGTCCGCGCAGCCCCAGGTGCCTGGATGTGTAACAGAGCTGCAAAATGGCAAAGAGAGGAGATAAGATGAGGCTGAGAGGAAGCAGGGGGACCAGAGGATGGGAGGATACAAAGAACAGAGGAGGATGCTGTCTGAGAGAGTATGTATGTGTGTGTCAGTGTGTCTCTTTGAGGGTGTTTGAGATGAGATAAAGTGAGATGAGACGGATCAAGTGGAGAAATGAATAAAGTCGGGGGGAAGACGGAGCAAACAAAGACGCTGGGCTCAACGATCCGAGGAAGAAATAAGAAAATGTGCCGTAAATGTCCTTGCATCACCTGAAGGGATTCATAGAAAACTGTCCAGAAACTAAAATCTGTACAAAAACACATTAAAGTCCCACTTCCATCATCTTTTGAACTATTTTAAAAGTTCCCAGTGGTCTATTAATTATGATTGTGCCATTTTCTTAAACTGTCATTTTCAAGAACATATAGTTTCTAGAAAATTCACTTCTGAGTTGTGTTAGCTTCCCCTCACTTCCCATCATCCCTCTGATAACAGGACAGACTTGAATCGATCTGTACCAAACCTAAACCTCCTTAAAGTCCAGAGATTGAAGTTTTAAACCTCGTGGGGACCTGTCCTTTCAAGCTGTAGCCTCTAGACCAGGGGTCTGCAACCTGCAGCTCTAGAGCTACATGCGGCTCTTTGACCCCTGCCCTGTGGCTCTGTGGTTAGAGAAAAAACAACAGTTTACATTTGAAAAAGTAATGTAAAAAGTTAGAGAATCGCAAGTTCAACTAATAGATTTTTGAGCGCCGTTTATCACAGAAAATCAATTTGAGGTCAGAATTTAGATGCATATTTTCAATTTTTGAAGAAATTAAAAGTTTTTCGATGCACCTTAAGGTTAGAAAATGGAAAAAATTAACTTAATTAGCTCTGATTTAATCTTGGTTACGTAGATTTACAGATTTCTCACTGAGATGCACCACAAACAGTAAAATCTTTTTTTTTAGAACTACTGACATCACATTTGCTGCAGTGAGATGATCCTATGTCACATAAGGTGTCCAAAACTCTACAAAAGTTAGTAAAAGACTATTTTCTATTTCAATTTATGTTTCCTTTATTCCAAAAAAAACAACAGTAGTCTATTTACATTTATCATAATAACAATAACATAAATACAAATCAGTGTCCTGTTTTTTTAAACGGTGAAGTTAGACTTTGTAGTTCCCACTTTGTTGCTGTCAGTGAGAAATCAACCTGAATGGTTCATTAGTTATTGATGGTTGCAGACCCCTCCTCTAGACTCTGGAAGCCCCGCCTTTCACCCTCTGTATGGCTGAGTCTGTTGGTTCTTTAAAAAGCTTCTTAAAAACAAGTTTTATTCAGACTTTTGCTTCTAAATGCCTTTTATTTATTTGAACTTCGATCGTATTTTACCAAAGATGTTTTATTCATTTATTTAATAACATCTGGATTGCATAATGCTCACCTTAGTGGTATTTACTCGTAAAAAGTGCTTTATAAATAAACTCTTCTCCTGCAAGCTTACAACCCTAATCTAACATTATTGGTGCATCAAAAATGACGAGTAATATCAGATCCATCCTGCTGTACAGTTTTGAGCCAGATTCCAGCTCAGATGAGGAAAACAAAGATCTATTTACAAGTATGTCTATTATAAGTATAAGCCATTTGTCTGTAAGTGGAGGCATCAGAATGTAGCGGCATTTTTTGCATCACTTCCTGATTTATAACAATTTGAAACACAATTTGAAGCTAATATTCTTTGTATATTTCCTTCATTATGAGAAATGAATTGAAAAACTCATTTTCATTGGAGTGGATCTGAAGCTTTTGTTTGCAGCTGCAGTAGGGACCATACTGCCAACCACTGGGGCAACAGCAAAGCCCTAACTGAGGGGGGTCAACATAGACCACTGCAGACCCCACTCACCTATCTCTCCCTTCTACCTTCAAGCAGAACAGGTCGCTATAACTCCAGAAATTTTCATTCTTTCTATTTCAAAACCTTAAAAACGGAACGTTTGTCGAGGAAATGTCTTTAAAGCTTGAACTTTCCCTTTAAGATCGACTTGCAGATGCATCCACTCTAGATTTAAGTGCTCAAATGTCTGGCAAGCTGGCTCGCAATAATTACTCGCTAACACACACACACGCACGCACAGAGAAGTCCCTGCTGGGCAGAGGGAAGCTGAAGGAGATGATGTCATGACATAAACAATGGCTCTTTCAGCTTGGCGCTGGTGGTCAGGAAGCAAGGCCGCGCTTAAAGAACAACATCTGCAGACGGGGGCGACACGGAGAGGAAAGCTCGGAGCGCAGCCACTTCCAGAATCCCTCCGATCCTGCCGACCAATCCCGCTGAGGCGTCGCAATCAGACAAGAGTAGCACCAAATGAGTCGGAGGTTCCTGCATCGTTTTAGCCTCTCGGTTTATCTGGAAATGAGTGTAAAGGGGAACCTGCAAGTAGAGCTGTGATGTTTTTTTCTCCCATATGGTTCCTATTTCCCCCACATGCCCCCCAGCAGTTCTGTACCGGCTTCCTCAACTCTTTACAGCAATTAAGTTCATTATTTGGGGAAAAAAAAAAAAGAATGGTTGTATTCCCACAGTCATGCTCCCAAGTTGTGAATTAGACAGAAAATTCAGCGCTCAGAAATGTAATTTAAAATCTTTTGACATTTAAAAGCTGGTGATAATGAACTTACTTCTAAATATTCTGCAAGCATTTGAGGCAAAAATGGTGGAGCAGAGAGGTCGCCCTGCTGCTCTGTTTCATGACCTTGCTGTCTGGATTTACCCGGCTCTCAGTCCGTCACCATCGACTCGTCTCCCTGCTCTAATCCTGCTTTCACGTCCCCTGCAGGACCGCATCAGAGTGCTGACCTTCTTCTCTCCATAAAATCCTTGTATTTACATTTGTGCCGTTCGACCCATTCAGTGTTTTATGCCCCTTTTGTTTCACTGAACACTTGGCTCTGTCTCAGTCAGTCATTTGCCCTTCCTGCCCCCCCCCCTCCCCCTCCCTGGTGGGGCTTCACGTGCTAATGCCACCTGCTGGTTAACCCAAAGCTGTGTCTCCTCCTCTGCACAGAGCTTCACCAACTGCTTAAACATTAAACAAAGTGAGATAAATTTTATACGCTTGTTTCTTGGTAAAGATGTTTTTTTTTAAGAAGCAAAGTTTATATTAAAAAATATGTTATTGATTGATATGATATTGGCTCATTTTGTTATGGTGGACTGTCACAGTTTAAACGTCAAGCAAGATCGATTCGTTTAGGGACGGTTTTCTCTGATGAAAGAGAAGAGCAACATGGGCTCTTCTGGGTCCTGTAACCATTATGGATTCACAAAAACCCTCACTTCCGCCCCTCGGTGAAAAGATGTGACATTTTTTTGCTGTACTGCACCAGGATTCACTTGCAAACAAACAGAGACCTGATTTAAAGAAGAGCCGTTGTTTTGATTCCTGAGAGAACAAATCAGATTTCACTTTGTCCCAGTAATATGGAGTCAAATTATGATCAGCTTAAAGTGAAACAGATTGTAAATTGGGGGGAAAAAAAGCTGTAATAACCATGAAACAAATATGAATACATTTGGAAAAAAAATCTAAATTTGAAGAAATGCTGAAAACTATCAAAATATGGTGAGAGAAAAATTATCACATTTTAAAAACTACTGTTTAGTATTTTTTTATCTCCATATTAGCTTTCAGTTCTCAGTTTACACTTTTTACTGATGCCGCTTATGTCCTCCCCTTAGACTGTATATGAAAACTGGACGGAGTGAGTGTGACGTCATCCATAGAAAAAGGTTTACCTCAGATTCCTACAAAAATATAGTCAGTTCACTCAGCATATTTTTGTGATACGACGTCAGTTAGCAGTGATTGGTCAGAGTCGTTCAGAATTAACGTTTCTATGGCAACTACTCTCACCAATCAGGAGTGAGCTTGTTGGAAGTCCACACCCCTACCACTTGACAGCACAAAATCTGTCAATCAAATGTTTGGAACGCTCAACATGAGGCATCTAATTGGTCAATGTATAACTTGAATAACTTACACAAATAAAAACATATTTTTAAAAAAGTTATTAGGATTAAAAATGGTGTGTACTTTAAAAAAAGTATCAGAGCAAGAATGGTTAGTCTGGAAAATAGAATGACTGAGTGATAGCTGTTTATTTTCCAATGGAATTCTATGGGATTTTGGCTTCTTGGAACCAGTGGGTACTTCCTGTTTGGAAAGTGAGGGGGGTGTGGTCACTCAGTCCAGTTCTCATGTAGAGTCAAACACTCTCTCCCAAAGTTCAGATCATCTGAGGAGGAAGCGGCGCCAACAACAGACGCTGTTCTAGAGCTGAAATGACGTCACCGTAACCTGTCCTACGATGTCAATCAAGACCCAGTAGCTCCACCCCCAAATAAAATTAGAATTAACAAAAATTCTGAATTGAAACTGTAAACTGAGGACTACAAGCAAAGATGGAAAAAAAATGAATAACTTAAAAATAGCTGTGAATGCAAAACAGCAGCCGTTACAAAAACATTTTTTCATTAGGTAACAGTTTTAGGATTATAGTTTATTTTATTTAAGGTTTCAGTATTTTTTAAATTGTTATTTTTATTTATAACTTTCTCTTTTGAGTTTTAAATGTGTGCTTTAAAAGTGTACAATTTGGTTTTTCATTCACTTTAAACTGAAGTGAAGACATGAACCTGAGTGTGCCACACCTTGAAAAGAGGGAGGGGCTTAAACAGACAGGAGCAGAATTGCAGCATTTAGGAACTAGAAGAAGATGACTATAGCAGTGAAATCAAAGCCCATCCTTCTCTGGTTCTTACCTGACAGAGTTGGTCATGGCTCCACAGCCCTCAAAAGCCCTCTGGCTCTCTGAGTGGTATCCATTGGGGATGTTCCAGCGTCCCGGCTGACTCAGCACAAACTCCGACCTGCTTCCAGGTATGGTTGTCCTCAGGGGACTTCCTCCTATCCCAGCCTGGGCTCCAGCCCCTGCTGCAAGTTCCCCATCGAGGCGCTCGGGTCCAGCCTCAGCCCCTTCCTGCTCCTGTACGGTCGCCAACTCCAGCTCCAGCGGTTCAGGCCCCAGGAAAAGCGCCCTCTGTTGGATGAGAGGCGTCAGCGGCGCCTCAAAGCTAACGCAGCTGTCCGTCTCGTCCGTCAGAGACAGAACGTCCAGAGAGTCCAGACTGCTGTAGCAGGTCCCGCCCCGCAGCAGGGCGGACTCTACGATGCGCTCAAAAGTAGAACTGAAGCCGTCCTTGTTGTCCACCTTACTCTTGTCCCTCTCCTCCTCCTCCTCCTCCAGCCGCATTTCTTCGTCCTCCTCTTCCTCCTCCTGAAGGTCGGCCTGCTCGACAATCTGCTCGAATGCGGAGCTGAAGCTGTCCTGGTTTTCTCTTTCCTCTCCGTCCCTCTGGACCTCTTCCTCCTCTTCCTCCACTTCGGTGTCAGCCTCTTCAACGGTCGTCTCAAAGTTGGAGCTGAAGGCGTCCAAATGAGCGTTCATCTTCTCTCCATCCTCCTCCGTCTCCTCGTCCTCTTCATCCTTCTCGTTAATGCCATTTTCCAACCTGGTAATAGAATAAGATTAAAGCACAAACCCTTTAGTGTAACTGACAGTCCTCCAGCAGACAAACATCAATGTTTTAGCTGAATCGCTGCAGCTCCCGGTTCAGCAGAGGACGTTTTTGGAACTCAGCTGCAATTGGGACAAATGAGACAACCTGGAAGAGGAGCAAGTGAGGAGCAAAAACCCAATTCCTCCACATCTACACATCTCGTCGAGCCGCTTTTCTCTTTCAGAATGTACTGGAAATACATTGATCGTGTTCAAGGTTTAAAAGTGACAGTATGTTAAAGATTTGACGTTTAGGCGTCACCGATGAAGCCTCAGATGTTAAAGGGTTAAGAGAACCATGTATATCCAGTCGACATAAACCCAAACATGCTTTAGAAAAGCCTGAAAAAGTGATCATTGACTTTAGCTTTTGTTTTTATATTTTATCTGTCTGCTTTATACGAGTTTGTGATTTTTATAAATTAAAGAACAATTAATGAGGTCCTTGAATCTCAATGGGACTTCCTGGTTAAATAAAGGCAAAATAAGTACACAGGCTTTTGGATTTTGGCCAAAAAGGGCATAATCATAATTAAAAGACCACTAGACTACTGGCTTTGAAAATAGCTGAAAAGATGATCGGAGTGGGGCTTTAAATATAAGTTTTTCTGAGGGTTCAATACATTTAACATGGAGCTGACTCCAGAAGATGAAAGGATCTGCTGACGCGTCCCGACTGCATCATTTTTCACCGTTTATGGGATTTTCTGCACTCACCGCTCAGGTTGCTGAGGATCAGATGTCTCCTCTTCTGTCGGTGGGTGCGTGTCCTCACTTTCTCCTCCCTTCTCTTCCTCTGTCGTCTCCCCCGCCTCTCCTTTGGTCTGTGGATGCTCTCCTTCAGCTCCCTCCTTTCTTTCGCTCTGCTTTCTCACGTCCTCTCCGTCTGCCTCCTTTGTCTCTCCTCCTACATCCTCCTCCTCTTTCCTGTCCTCCGTGATGTCCGGTGCCTCCAGCCTCTCCTCAGCCCCCTCGTGGGGGGCCTCTAAAGGCAGCTCAGCGGCGGCGTTCGGCTCCACCAGGTTCTCCGTTTGGGTGGGACAGGGCAGAGCCTGCCCCTCCTGGGTCATGGTTTCCTTATCCACAGCAGGCAGACGTCCACCTGGGCTGCAAAAGTTTAAAAAAACAAGATAGAAAACGAAGTAAAAACCCACTCGCTTCAGAAAGACTCTAATTAAGTTATTCAATGAATGAAATATGAATAAGAAAAAGGGCGTTAAAATGGAGAACGAGGTGACAGCAGATGATTAAAGGCAGGCTGCTACAGGCAGAGGAGGGTTTTTTTCTGTCTGGATGATTCAACAGCTCTTTATCAATATGGAAATTTCTGCTTTCACTGTGGTTTGTGTGAAAGCATGACAGTTACCTTAATAATCTACTTAATTCCACCTTAAACGAGCAGTCAGACCGTGGAGAAGCTCTTCCTTTATCTTCACATGCAAATGAACTTCATTACACATCTAGAAGTCATTTCTGGGTTCCTATTTTATGCATATATAAAAAATAAAATGTTTAGTAAAAATACATTTTGATTCCATATTTTTTTTAATGGTAAAATTGGTTGAAAAGTGGGTTAAAATGCGGAGAATTCACAGATTTCGTTATTGTTTTACGGTTAAAGTCCCACTCCAACCATCATTTTTTCTACCCTAAAATTGTTCCCAGTGGTCTTTTATTTATGATTCTGCTGTTTTTAGTCAAAATCAAAACGCCCGTGTCCTTTTTTTTTAACAAATTGTGACATATTTTCTGCCGAGTTGTAGGCACGACTGTTAGCTGCTAACTGTTAGCAATCACACAGGAGGCCAAAATCCAAAACACACTTCAGGTCGCGGGCCGAACAGGATAAACGTTAATTGAACACATTAAAACAAACATTTTCAAACTTTAATAAAGTAACTTTTTAACATATAAATAATAAAAAGGCAGGAATTAGATTCCAGAATAAATAAACTTAAACATTAAATAACTTTCAATATTTTACTCTTCGGAAAAATATATTTTGTCAAAATTAAACAAGTTAGAATTAAGCGCAAGATAACTTTGGGTCATTAATAACAATAAAATAAAATGATTTGGAGGGCCGGATCCGGCCCCCGTGCCCTGACTCTCTCTCTCGCGAGCTTACAGCGCCTCACAAGCCTAAGCTAACATTAGCGTAGCAATGAAAGAAATGTATCAAAGCCATCCAGCTGTACAGTTTTGGTCCAGATGGTAGCCAGATGAAGACGTTAATGGATCTATTTGTCTGCAAGCGGGTGCTTCAGAATTGTAGCAGTGAGACGTTCATAGCTCAGCTTTGTCGATTTGAGTAAAAATATACACAGAAAATAAGTTTTAATCTTAAATTATGTCCTCAATTATGATAAAAACGCTGGAAGAACATGTTAAAACACTATTTTCATTGGAGTGAGTCTGCAAAAGGCAGCTTTTATGTCCTAAAAATCCTGTTTTTCTGAAGCTCAAACCTCTGCCTCTGGAGCGGAGAGCAGGAAGTCACCTCGTCGGCTCTGCTGAATCATCTGCGGCGACACTCTTGCAGCAGAACTGCAGTAAAATATTTACAGGCACTTTTTCTGTCAGCGAACAGGTAAGGAGGGCGGAGATGAAAAGCGCGCCAACAAAACTCTCTGTGGTCTCTCAGGAAATTTCTAGCATTTCTGCAGGAAAGAAAAAAAAGGAGGCTCGGGTAGAGAGGAAAGATTTGTGGCAAAGGCAGGACATGTCTGTATCTCTGATGTAACAAATGCTGCGGCTCACCGCCGCCTCACTGAATGTTTCATCAGCTGCAAAAACCATGAAGCAAATTATGCAGAACCCCTCAAAATAATTACACAAATTGCTGCCTAATGCCGAGCTCCCGGCTGGAGAGAAGCATTTTTTTTTTCCTTCCTCCAGGCTGCTTTTTTGCTGTGGAGCTTCTTGAAGCCCTCTGAGAGTTGGGTTGTTCCGGCCCTCAAAGGTGTGACTGAATCATTATTTCTCACACTGACGTCTTCTGTGTCATTTTCCCTCATAAAAACAGGAATCATTTATCCGTCTGTCTTTTCACCGTGTCCTCCCGTGACCCTCAGACGGCTAAACAGATTCTTCAGGAATCCATGACAATTGATCCTCAGATGTTTCCATCTGCACTTAGCTTCTCACGCAACGCATGACCGCATGATGACACGCTAAAGTGCATCTAAAAAAGCGGCGTGGACTTCCTTCGACAGCTGCGTCGGTATAATCTCAGGATAATCCCAAACTCAGAAAGTGGATGAAGGAGCGATAGCTTCCTCATTTCTGAGTCATGTCGGAACAAACTTTCATGATTTGCATCCATTTATTATTCCACGAAAGGAGAATTTGCACACATTAGCATACATAAATGCGCGCACGCACATCCAGAAGTGGAACAGTGACACATCTCCGTAAATGGGAACATGATAAGTGGGAATTCTCTGTGAGTTTGCAGTGGCCTGTTTTTTTTTCCCTCCCACCCAGTCCCATTAATCTGCTCTGTATGTTCCATTGTCTAACTCGCTTTTCTCAATATCAGACTCTCGTTTAGTGTTAATTGAGCTAAATTAGTCTCATCCAGAGGGAAAATGGAGAAAAAAAAACTCTGGAAGTGAAAAAGAGAGAGCAGATGTGTTGAAGCCCCCCTGCCCGCCGCCACCGCAAGGACGAATGCAGAAAAGGCCGACGAAACCCCAAAAAGGCTGTGTGATGTGGCGGGGGTGTAATTACACTCCGACTGTGTGTCCGGGTCTTTGTTTTTCTACCCATCGAAGGGCCGTCAGGACAGGCTTTGTGCATTCCACCGCTGTCAGCAGAAGACGGAGACTTTATTTTTTTTTTTTCAATCTTATCAGTTTCCTTTAATTGTGATGGGACCGAACGCCGCACGGGTTAATACCACGCCGACGTGGGGGCTCACCACATGTCAAGAGACAAGGAAGTGGGCCAAAAGGCCAAACTCACATCAAGTTGGCTTTTTGGCCCTCGTGCGTTTGCGACGTCTCGCTGTCTGTCTCACACAGACGCACAAATGGACAAAGACCCACACCACAGTGTAGTGTATTGATCGGTGAGACGGTGCTGCAGTCCACAGGGAATACGCTGATAAGCATGACTGGCTCCTGCAGGCAGCACAACAGCAACAATAAGGAACTAAAGACACAGGAGCCTTTGGAAAACAATAGTTGAGAAGATCGTCTTTATTTCTCCAATTAGGTCACAATTGATCATAGATATACATCTCTTTTGTTCGTATTCTTTTGCATTTTTTGATTACTCACTGAAAAAAACCCAATTCCAATACAATTTTACAAGAACGTGAAGCCCAAATATGAAAAAAAAGACTTTTCGTCCTATTATTTATTAACAATGGGCTTAAAGTCTTGCTCCAACTATATTTGTTTCTATTTAAAAATCATTTCTTGTGCTCTTTAATTATGATTGTGCAGATTTTTGTCAATATCAAAAGTCTGTGTCGTTTTTCAAGGCATATTTTCTGAAGAGCAGCCAGAGTTCATATGAAATTTGTCTCTGGGTTGTGGGCAGGACTGTTGACACAGAAGTTTAACTTCGGCTTATGTCCCATAGTCTCTCCTACTATCTTAAAGGGGCCCTACCGTGATTTTCTTCAGCCCTTCAGAGTAAACTCTATCCATATATATGATCATATATTACGTTTGGAACATTAAAAAACAAATTATTTATGAAATATGAGTCATTTTTGTGGCCCGTTTTAATACCCGGAAGTAAAACAACTCGATTTCTAAGCCTCCATCTTTCTCTCACCTTTCTAACATCATCCTTGAACCCGCCTCCCCAGCGTGAACAAAATTTTAAAACAAAACTATAAGAAAGATGGATGCGCTGTGGTCAAACTTTTTATTTTGCTGATGGATTTTCAGCGTCCATCAGATTCAACACGGTTTGGAGGAATCCTGCGTGACGGTTACTGGGGAAGCTACAGTCAGGTACACACGCTAAAGGACACGGCGGTAGAATCATTGTGGATCACGTTAATAGTTGTTTTATTGAGCATGAATTCATCCAACCACATTTTAACGAGTTTCTGTGTCTCATCATTGTAGTGTTATGGTTTTTCTTCAAGAGAATTCTGTTGAAACTACAATAGAGCTTTTTTAAAAACTGGGTCAGAGAGCGGTTCCCGGTACAGGAAGGTAGTTATCTCCTGCCAGGAGAAAGATTCTGGTGGCAGGGGAGAACTATCTCGGCACCACAGCTCTGCCAAGAAGATGGGGGTGTGTTTGTTGTAGACTGGGGGCGGAGCTTGCAGCACAGACTCTTCCTGGAGGGAATTGATCTTGCGTCAGCACGTTTCCACCCGCTTGTTTTTGTGGGTATGGGAGGGGCTGCTGCAGACTGTGCAGGTTTTTAGAGAATTACTCTTAAATGCATGAAAGGATCAAAATACTGCTTTGGGGTTCTTCATAGTGAGGAATGAACAGTAAAATGCATTTAAAACCTCAAAAAGTAGAGTTTTTTTGGTAGGGCCCCTTTACAGCACCTAAACCAGTTTTGTTCCCTTTGAGCCTAACTCGGCCCCTTGTGGATGAAGGCGGGGAACATCACACACCTTATGAAGCATGTTTTTGGAGGGAAGTGGGAGTGCCCAGAGAAAACCTGCGCACTCCATGGTCCACCGTCGGTGATTCGGTTTCAGATCCCCCAGCCGGGACTTAAACCGAGGGCCTTCTTACTGAGGTAAGAGCGCTAACCACTTTGAGTACTAGCATTAGCACAACCTAACATTGGCTTAGCAGAAAAAAAAAAAGGTCAGCAATATCAGAGCTATCCAGCCATACAGTTTAGAACCAGACAAGGTAATGGAGACGTCAATGGATCTATTTGTCTGTAAGTGGATGATTTAGAATTGTAATCGTAGCAGAGCAGAGAGACTTTGACTGTCGCTGCGTCACAAGGCAGAGCTTTTTTAAACCGCTGACTTTGATCTGATTCTGATTTATCACGATGTGAAAAAAGAAACAACAAGAAATGCAGATTTAATCTTTAACTATTATACAAATGTCCTCCATCATGACAAAATTTCCACAAGAACATGTTAAAAACACCAAAAAACAGATTTTCAATGGACAATTTCCCCATCCATTCATCTATCTATCTATCCATCCGATCAATACGGATCCATGCAGCACAGCTTTTATATGGAATTATCCAGATTATCAAACTCTTATGATGGAAAGGATCTGAACAGACTAACAAATAATAAACCTTTAGATCATTCAGTTCACTTCACTCTTTCATCAACAAAAAACTATCTTAGAATGACGAAAAGTTTTGCAGCATCTCTAATATATTAATTGGTAATTTATTTATATTATAAATATTTATGTCATAGTTTATGTATTTATAAATGTCTATTTATACACAAAATAAGTTCAGTCACAAGTTTTTCCAAAATCAGAGGACTCTTCCACACATTCATGCATTTTCCACAGACGCCAACGAGCTTTCACAAAACTGTTTGTGGAGCCAGATGAGAATTATAGCTGTCATCTGTCAGATTAGATGCCACTCGTCAAAGCATGCCCACTCCTCCGATTGATTCATGAATCACTGGTGAACATAGTGAGTGTGCTTTTAGAGAGGAAAGGCTTCAAAACGTCCACACGAGCCAAGAGAAACCATCAAGTCCAAAAATACTGAACTGAGATTCAAACTTTTAGGATATCGTTAGAGTTCATAAACATTAAAATCTAGAACTTAAACTCTTTCTTTAGACATGTATGATTAATCTGAGCAAAATTAAGAATATAAACACTCCTTCAACATGAAAAGTTGAGCTGTGACACCATGTGACGCATTTCAGTCGCTTTACGTTGACTTTAGTGATAAAACGAGGAAAAAAAAACAGAAAAACTGGGTTTATCTTTAAACCTAAATGTAATAAGCTATGATGTGGAATTACAATAAAATCTTCTTTATCTGTCCAAAGATTTAATCTCTTTATCCTATCTATCTGTCGATCTGTGTGAATCTCCGCCCGTAAAGACTGGAGCTGAGCATCGCTCCTCTGCTGAGCCACTTTCTCCTGTCTGACCTCGTTACATTCAAAGCGCTGCCCTCCATCATTTGAACATTTGTGTTTGAAGCTGCCAGAGATGTTAAACACACACTGCTGAAGCTTCAGAGCACCGGAGGACGCGAGGTTGACCACGTACGCTCACCTTCTGCATATTTAGTGGTGCATGATCAGGGAAAAAATCATTTGAATGGAACAGAAGCAGAACGCAGGACGGAAAAATAAAGATAAATTAGCGATTAAAAACAAGAGAGCAGCTTAAGCTAATTGGTTAGCTGTCATTATTTCACAATGCATTATCAGTGTTTGTATTATATAAGTCTGTTACATAAATAATTAAGGCAGAAGAGTGGAACTCCCACTCCAGTCATCTTTTGATCTATTTTCAGAGTTCCTTATGATTTTTTAATTATGATTAAGACGTTTTTAGACAAAATTTTAAAAGGTGGGATCATTGGTGCAAAGTAAGCCTGCACTTATTTCCCATCATCCTTACAGCCACTCACAACTCCAACCTAACATCAGCGATGCAACCAAAATGGCGAGCAATTTGGGAGCTTTCCAGCCGTACCGTTTTGAGCAAGACGCCAGTTCAGGCGTGGAGAATAAAGATATATTTTTTAGTCTTTTAGTCTACCAGTGAATGCATCAGAATGGAGCAGAGCAGAAAGCTTGTTACCTGCCGTTTGTAGATTTTACGTAACAGCTACAAGCTTTTTCAAACCGCATTTTTACCTGATTCAAAACGATTTGAACGGTAAAAAAAAACGTTTTTTTTTTATAAATCAACCAAGTTTTTTTAAAGAAATGCATTTTTAAGATCCATTTCCTTTATATACGTGTCCAAGTACGTGTTAAAAACACAATTTTTACTGTAGTGACTAAGTATTCATTTTTTTGACAAAAAATTTTTGTCATCGTCTTCATTAATGACCTTTTTTTCCCCAGCGAAAACAAAATAACTAAACAAAAACTCCCGCTCAGAAAAGAAAACTTGAACAAAATTTATGGACACCATCGTCAACGGACAAAACGACAAGGCCATTTGATGACGACATCCAATCATAACAGCTGCTGGTGGAGAAAGGCGGGATCAAACGCCAAGAGATCCAATCAGAACACAAAAAGTCCTGCAGTCGGCCGGGAACACGCTAATTTAATGAACTGTGTTTCTGTGATTTAGTTTTTTAAAAAATGTCTCCTCTGGGTAGAAAAATAAGAGATGATACATGGACACATGTTATATTTGACACAACACTCAACGAGATGTTGTGTACGTCGTGTGGAGCGACCATCACAGGCAAAACACAACAAACTTGAAGCAACATTTGGTCAACCTGAAATCCACACAAAGATCATTTCTAGCGTCTTGATGCATTCCTCCAAAGTTAGTTTTTGGGGAAAGAAAATACAAAAATTATAAGATAAAATACAAACTAAGTAGTAAATGAAGTAGGTATTATGATAAGACAAGACAACATACTTTAATAATCTGAATTCCCTCACTTCTCAGTGCATTACATAGTAAGTTGTTTCTATTTTTTTAGGGTGTCCAAAACCCAATCCTCTGGAAATTTCCCAGAACTTTTTGCATAAAACTGTCTGTTGATGCTCAAATATAGTCCACAATATTGCATTCGAGAAATATGTCAATTGAAAAAAATGTATGTAAATTTCTTTTTTATAAATCAACCAAGTTTTTATCGTCAGAATACATTGGATTCATAAATAATATTCGTAAAATGTTCATATTTATTAGGATTTTACTTTTGTAAATGAGTGATGAATTTTTAAAAAAGTGGATTCAGACACAGACAAGGACGGTAAATGTGATTATAAAGAGTGTAGCTCAAAGTCAGTCAAAAAGTTAAAACCTTTGAAGCCAGAGGTTGGAGTTTGATTATGGAACAACGCTATGGTGTTAGCATGTCAATGCTAACAGAATAACAAAACTCTAGCAGTATGTTCCAAAGGTCTGACCGTTCCTCCTGGAAGTTAATTAAAAACGTGCTGCCCACAGACTATCCAGAAACAATAGTTAATCCCTTTTGGGTTGCTGGAGCCTATCCCAGCAAAAGTCAGGCGAAGACAAGGTACACTCTGAATAAGTTTCCAGTCTGTTGCAGACCGAAATTTTTTTTTTTTTAAGCCAGTTATTTTAATTTGTAGGAAACATTTGCTACTAATGGGTTATTTTGCTGATGTTTTATTTGTTCATAACCTGAAAGTCTGTTGTTAAAAATATGTTAATTTCTGGTAGAGGAGAAAATGAAAGTCATGGAGGGGGCAAGGTTCAAACATTTGTAGAACAAAATATTTTTAATTTAAGGCTGCACAGTGGTGAAGTGGTAAGCACGTTCACCTTTCAAGGGTTCAAATCCCGGATGGGATCTTCCTGTCGGGATGTGCGGGTTTTCTCTGGGCTCTCTGGTTTACTCCCACAGTCTAAAAACGCCAAAAACTGCTCGTTGGTGATTCTGGATCGTCTCTGGGTATGAATGTCTGTGATTATGTGTGACAAACTGGCGACCTGTCCAGGGTTTACCCCTCTTTCACCTAACAGTAACAGGGATAGGCTCCAGCAACCCCAGAAAATAATATAAAAACGTAAAAATATCGATTATTTCATATAAACTGATGTGGTTGAATAAATGTAACATACTTCAAAATTTGATATAGTTGTCAACAACAACAACGACAACAAAATAACAGTCAGATAGCTAAGCTAAGCTAACAGGTCTGCCAACAGAGAGAACAGCAGGAATTCCTCTGTTCTTCCTTCTTTTCCAGTGTTTCAGTGATGCACAAAAAAGAATGGAGTTTTGACCCACTGACCTTGTTCGTGATATGACGGGCGTGGGCATAACTGGTTCTACAGCTAACACACAAACACGCACTCACACACATTCCTAAAGATAGTGTAACCTTTAAAATGCAGGTGCTGGGAGGAAGAAAATCATTTCCTGCTTCCCGAGGACAGGAAATAAAAGAAAAAAAAAAAAAACTTGAACATTGTCCAGGGTATTTTCCTATTCCTTCAACCGTGTCTATAGAACAACTCCAACATTTACACACAGCTGAACTTAAACCAGGCCAAACATAAAGCTCCCCTGCCTTAAATCCTCGGTTAATTGGGATTCTTCCTGATTTGTTTCCCTTTCAGAGACTCCCTCGTCACCATAAACCAGGGCAGACACCCTTTGTTTCATAATAATTTCTAATTGTTGAAAGGGTCTCATATTGAATAATAAAAGAAAAAAAAACATGCATCTCAAATGAGTTCTGCGCTGTGGCGGATCAACCTCGGGGATAACAAGGTCATCAGTTTGGTTGGAGAGCCGCTCTCGGTTTGGTTGATTTGAATCGAACTTCCATGAATCTCAATGCCTCCAGATGAGACGTGTAAATATCCTATAATTAAGATGATTCCCTGTTGGGAATTGAGCTTTAGGCAGAAGAAGATGCAGCTCAGTCTAACATGACTCATCAAAATTTAGTTTGGTGAAATGTAGAGATCACAGGGCAGCAGCAGCATCCATGCTCCTGAGACAAATTCCTGCCTAAAAGTGTCTTTAAATGAACTCAGACTAAAACAAACAGGCAGAAAGGCCGGGGGTGGGGGGGGGGTCTTCCTCTCCTTTCCATGTGTGTGAAGGAGAAACAGAGGAAAACGGGGGGAGTGAGGGAGAGACAGCCATGTTCTCCCAGCCTCCTCCAGCCAGTAACCATGACAACAGGATGGCTGGGAGACACGGTTGAAGCTCAATTGAGGCCGGTGTCTTTCTTTTCCTCTAAAATAGACCTTGGTCGCGTTTCAAGACCCACTTGTCCCACCAAAAGCGCAAAGGAAACGCGCTTTTCTTCCTCTTCTCGGGGGGAAAGGTTAAAAGAAAAAGAAAATCCAACACCTCCTCAAAATCCCACGGTGCTCTTTTCGGTTTTTTTTTTTTTCTTTTCCTTTCTAGATGAGCTCCACAAACACTGGTGTCCTGCAGATGCCGGGCTCAGAGTGTTTGCGCGTTTTTGGACGCATCCGCTTCCTTGAGCGGTTTTTTTGCTCCATAGATACAAACTTAATCGGGTTTTTCACGAACATATTCGTGCTTAAAACGAAGCCCCGCGAGCTGAAATGAAGCACTTTAGAATCACGCATCGACTCACCGGACAAACGCGCGCCGGGGATTGGAGTTCAGCTGGCGGTGGGTTCCCTCCTCCGCCTCCGACAGACGAGCTCCTCTTCTAAAATAAAATATCCTCTCAACGTCCTCCCCGATTGTCGCTGCTCGCCGATTTGCGCGTGAGACAGACGATTTGGTCTCGCGCCTCCGCGCGCGGACTGGCTGGCTGGAGCAGGCGGGAGGTCCGGGCGGCAGCGGTGTGCGCTCACTTGCGGGACTGATGAATGGATGGATGGATGGATGGATGCGCGTCCTCCTGGTCCCTCCTCTCCGCCGAGCCTCCGCGGGTTTGAGTGGCAGCCGGGAAATCCGCTGCCGGACGGGAGCGAAGCCCTCTGCCGCCGTCAGAGCGCGCGGATGTGCCCGCGGGCCTGTTGATCTCAGACGGCGGGGGTTATTGTCAGCTGTGTTTGCGCACGTGATCCTCCCCACAGTCCAAAATGTCACCAAACTCCACAAGGACGTCAAATCTAAACCATCTGCGATTCTGATCATCATTAGAGAATCTGGCTATAGCATAAAAATGATCCATAAAACACGTCTCCTTCTCATTCTTCTCCCATCTTTACTGCAGATTCTAACGTTTTGTTATTTAACACATTTTCCAGATGCTTTGTGCAGATGTCCTTTCTGTTAACTTATTGTTCTAGGAATAAATATCCCTCATTTATATAAAACGCATTTAAAGAGTTATTTTGTCTTATTCTTCTTCCTGATTTTTCCATTTTAATGGTTTTTGTGTTTGTTTCTCTCCATTTCATTTTATCTAATGCCAGCTGTTCCAGTGTTTTTACGTCTATCTTCTTGTTATTATCACATTTTTACAGTAGCTTACTTATCTTTTTTTTGTTTTTGTTCACTCTTCTGTTTTCTCATTTTTACAGTTACTAATTTATCATTTTGTCTTATGGGAGCTGTTCCAGTTTTTTTTATCCGTTTGTCCTCATGCTGTCCTTGCATTTTTACAGTTGCCATTTTTTTCTACAGGAACTGTCCCTTTTTTGTATTTTTCTATTTACAGTTTTCTCATTTTTCTGTTACTAACTTATTTTTAAGAGCTGTTCTGGTGTTTTTCTGCTTGTCCTCATCCTTCTCTCACATTTTTAAAGTTATTAACTCGTGATTTTTTTTTTTCTTATAGGAGATGTTCCAGTGTTTTTGTGAAGGATTTATCATTTTGTCTTAGAGGGCCTGCTCCTGTGTTTTTTGTGTTTGTTCACTTTTCTGCTTTCTCATTTTTACAGTTACTAGCTTATCATTTTGTCTAATGGGAGCTGTTCCTGTATTTTTTTTATTGTGTGTGTTTGTCCTCATCCTGTTCTCACATTTTTACAGTAACTAACTCATCATTTCCTTCTATAGGAGATGTTCCAGTGTTGTTGTTTTTTTCTTTTCTATTTTCAGTTGTCTCATTTTTACAAGTTTCTAACTCCTCATTTTGTCTTACAGGAGCTGTTCAGGTGATTTTTGTGTTGCCCTCATCATGTTTTCTCATTTTTACAGTTATTATATAAACTTTTTATCTTAAAGCAACTGTTCCAGTTTTCTTTTCAATTATTGCTGCAGTTATGAGCATTTCTCTAACAGCTGTTCCAGTGTTTTTGTTTGTTCTACTCATGTTTTCTCATTTTTACAGGTATGATTCTTTTATTTAAACCAGCTGTTCCACTGTTTTGCGTTTGTCATCCTATTTCCCCATTTCTACAATTACAAATTTTTCTTTTTGTCTAACACAAGCTGTTTGTGTGTTTGCGTGTGTCCCTCCTTTGCACTAATATCCACATTTGTGAACATTTTTCTTTAGTCTCATAATAGATGTTCCAGTGTTTTTTCCATTTTCCCTTCCCTTTTTCCCCTCTCCCTTGCCGTCTTCACTCAATTTTTTTCTAATCAGAGGGTTCCTCTTCATGTTTTCAGTTTAATACTGAATGGAGACTGAGACCAAAAGCTGTTAATCACCTTTATTCTGTTTTTAAAATATACTGTTAGGCTTTATTTGACTGATGCAGATGAAATATAATTTAGCGTGGTTTGCCTTTTCTTGCTGGTTAAGCAGCGCTGTAACCTTGACACGTTCTGCATAACCTGAATTGAGCTGAACTGCATTGAGACTGGCTGCGGCGGCGGAAAGGGCAAAGGCAGCCTTTTCAAGCTGTTCCCAGACTGAGGTTCTTGGCCATACCCAGAGGATCTTGAAGAGCTTCCAGGATTTCCTAAGAGGAATATCTATGCTCTCTTTCTCCTTTCTCCCCCCCACACATTAGGACTGGAAGAATGTTGTTGACTGGAAAGTTTGGGGAATTGAGCAGAGAAAAAGCCTACAGATTATTTACAAGCAGTCAGACAGTGCTATCCAAAGGTCTAAAGTCCTGCAGCTGTCAAACGCCGCTTTTGATTGGTCATGCTGAAGTTCAGTTTCAGAGGAATTGGTTTTCTGTGTGGGAAAACATGACCTATGAAACTGTCAATAGCCTGCAGTGAATTTTGTAGCCTAACATAAAACAGCTGTCTGTAAATATGACTATCCGGACATTTTCTGAAAGTGAAACAGCTTTAAAGAGGTAAAAACGATCGATAGATACGTTTGATGGCTGGATTTCATGTCTCTTTCATAAATAAAGAGCTATACTCAGTTATATTCCCCCACAGAGGACAGTAAAACTGAACCGATTCTGCCAAAACTGCCTCATTAACAAACCAAGAGGGTTTTTTTTTTCTTTTGTTCCAATTTCTTAAATCTGTTTCTTATCAACGTCACGACGAAACCGGCTTGCTCAATGCCACAGAGCTGCAACATAGTTTAGCAAACCACATGCAAAGAATGAAGTAACACGTTTTCCCTTTAGAATAAAGTCAGTTTAGTGTTTCAGTTGACTCCATGTCACCCCGAAAGCAGAGCTAAAGGACGTGCGACGCCAGGAAGGTGTTGCTCTTTAATGGAATGTTTTGGACAGAGGCTTCACTGTGTCCTTCATGGCGGGTTTTGTTGTCAGAAACCAAACATGACAGTCTCATCACAGTCGGTACAACAGTTGTCACCAATGATCTGTCTCAGAGCTGTCGGTGTGGCGGAGACCGCCATCGGTCCATGTGAGGGCTAACGCCAGGACTCAAATGAAGGAAGGTAAGGTTTTAATCACAAACATGCTTGACGGAACGCTCCAACACCAGCAGTGAGGGCAGCGAGATAATTCACCAAATGAAAACTGTTGCACTAAATCAGTAATTTAACAGCCTGGAAAAACAAACACAAAAGCACCAAAGACTGAGACACGGATCTAAATCTAGAACATCAAATGTGTCCAGCTTGAAAACAAAGATGGACAAACCTGAGAGTGAAATATGTGCCGTTTCACAGAAGCTAGCTCAACTGGCAAAAAAAAAAAAATGTTATAGTTTAATTTTTTAGAATTTTAAGTTTATATTTTCTGCATCTGGTTCTGTTTTAATTCAAATTTTCTTCATATTTTAGTCGAACTTCAAGCAGGATCTTGTCTCACAGTTAAAATCTTCTGCTCATTAAGTGACCCACTTCATTCAGGTCTGGGCCCGAACCTCAAACAACCACACAGCGCAGGACTGTCCAGTGCCCCTGATTTTAATCAGACACGTGTTCATGATTTTCCAAACTTAATAAATATGAACACTTTATAGACTATTTATGAATCTACTGTGTTCTGATGATGAAAAAAATGATAATTTATAGAAAAATAAGTTTTAACAGATAACAAACCATTTGAAACCAGTGAATTGTGTTTCATATTTGCCATTCTCAATGTACTAGTTTTGAGCTAAGACTTCTGAGAAATTAACAAGAGACTGGATTTTTTTAAATTGGAGATTTAGACACAGAAAAAAAAAAAAAGTGAATTTGGATTCATCTTAGAATCTGTTCTAGAACAGGGGTCCTCAAACTTGATCTCATGAGGGCCACATTGCTGTTTTCTCCTCTGATATGGGGCCGGGATCAGTTTGTTGGCCCCCAAAAGTAGAGTAACAATCACAGGACGCATTTAAAGTTTTCCAGAGAGGCATCCATAACCAGATGAGAGCACAGACTGCAGAAAAGTGGAATGAAAAGTCACACGATGAGGGTCAAGACTGGGAATAAAAAAAATAAAATAAAACATGCATCTGATGGTGTTTAGGGGCCAGTCCAAATGTGGAGACGGGCTGGATCCGTAGTTTGAGAACCCCTGTTCTAGAAGAACTTCTGGAGATTCTCAATGGAGATCTTCTGACCTGCTTTTGTTTTTTCTGCATGCCGTTTTAAACCTCACTTAAGTTGATCTCCTTATTTCCTCATGACAGCATTGGTGTCAAACTATAAAAATATGTTTTTATTTATTCGGAATTCTAAAAACAATGACTTCCTAAATATTATTCATGGGTTCAGTTGCAGCACCGGTGACCTCATCACTTCAAATCGCTGGTATTGTCCTCATACGGTGCAGCACGTCTTTTCCTAAGCCAGCTCAAGGTCACCAGTAGAAGCACATTGATCCACATTCATGTGAATCAATTTGATCCTACTTTTTAAGATGTTCTAGGCTTCAACTGTAGGGATTGAGAGCATCACCCCGGTGATGGGTGTTACATAAGAGAGGAAAAGGCAGAGCGGTTGTAAATAGAAGAGCAGGAGGAGGGTCTGCAATTAAGGAGTAAACTAAAGCAGTGGAGACGGTGAGGCTGGAACAAAGGAGCTGGGTGTGTTTGAAGACAAGGGGAGGGGAAGGTTAGAGGAGGGTCTGCACAGCAGGACAGGTGAAGAGGGGCTGTGGGGGTGTGAGGAGAAAGATGAGGGGCAGCGGAAGTGAGGCAGAAGATGACAAAGACAGATCGACCGGCGAAAGAGTTTGGGGGAAACCCACAACAGATGCAATGTCAATCCTAATTACTAATTCATTAACCTGGAAGGCTCCCTTCCCCCCCTCCTATTTAGGCGCCCCCTGCTCCGTCCCTCCTCTGCGTCCCACGAGAGGCGGCGAGATGAGTTAAAAAAAAAATGAAGATCTGCAGAGAAGTGACATCTGTGATGGAGCCAGTCTGATGGGAGCGCTGGAAATCCCTGATGTGACGATGGAAGGATGGAAGGGGGGTAGAAAGCCAACAGCTTGCGTTCTGGTTGGCTGGGGCGGGTGGTCTCCTGTCATGATGGTGTTAATGTGCGGAAGAAGCACAAATGACAGGATGCGCGTGAGCCACAATGCGTGCACTCGTTTTGGTTCATAGCTGCAGCCGTGAGGGAAATGAATCAATCTGCTGATGTTGGTCTACAGGAGTAATAACGTTGTGTTATCAACGCTAAGGGGAGGGGCCAGACAGGCGTTTAGCTTGTACAGCAGGCCTGCTATCTCTTTGTGTGAGCGTGCAGTTGGCGTTTACATCCGCACCTGAACCACCTCCTGTGTGCTCACAAAACTCATCAGAGAAGATAGAGATGCAAAGCTGCACATTTATAAGTTTGTATGCGGAGAAACTAAAGTGCGCACACACACAAACACACAAACACGCCCAGGAGGATGCAATGCTGCTGACTGAGGTGGATTTAAATAGAGAAATCCTCCACACCGGCATCGATTCACTGAGGCTACAGCGCCGGATCAGGCGGGCTAAGCAACAGGGAGCTGTCTGAGGCAGCTGGGGAGCAAAGCACACAAACACAACACAGAGTGCACGCGCACAACATGCACACATCACAGAGAATGCTCTCACATGGTGCACATCTTTGATCAGTCTGTGTGTGCTAATTTACTGCAAGGTTTAAAATAAACAGAAAATGTTTCTGAACATCTTTTGAGTTGGTTTTTGTAAACGTTTCTTTTCCTGTAACATCCTAAAAGATGTTTGTAAGTTTGAAATCTCTGAAAAATAAATAATTAGACTAGAAAAATCACACTTTGAAGAGGATTTGAAATGGACAGATTGTTTTTCAAGTGTAAAAGCTTCTCTGAACCCCAGTACAGACCAAACAACTCCACTCTGGCAACAGATTAAGATCAGGGTTGCAAGTGAACCCTGATGTGGTTAGGCAAGCAACTGTTGTAACTGCATTCATTTCTATGGAGTTTTGATTCACTCAAATGCCGCTCTTCAAACCAAAAGAAGGTGTGTCCTTTTTGATTTGACCCGAGCAGGTTGGATTTGAGTCCTTCAGACCTTAAAACCGTTAAAGAAATTGACTGTATATAAGATCTGGACTGAGTGAGTGTGATGTCACTCAATGGTTTACTGACGTCTCCAGCAAAATTAAGTAAATTCGTTTATTCACAAAATGAATTCTGCCACGTTGTAGCCAGATGTCATAAGTAAGCATTGACCCTTGTGTTATCTTAAAGGGTCTAGATGATGTGTGAACCCTTCCATGACAAAAGTGGAGAAAGGTGGACAGGATTTTATGTTTGTCACGCACGGACACCAGTGAAGATTTAAGAAATCCTTGTAAAAAAAATAAATTAATTAAAAAAAAAGAAGTTCAGTGCACTTTTTTTAATGTTAACATGCCTAGGACAGCACATTGTCAGAGGTCTGCAATCTGCGGTTCTGGAACCACATGTGGCTCTTTTATCTCTCCATGGTGGCTCTCTGGCTGAAGAAAGATAAAATAATAGTAAATTTAAAAAAAAAAAATTGGGGATTCGCTATTATTTTAGCAACATACTAACATTTTTGGCTAAGTTTTCTGAGAAATTTTATGCAAATTTAGAGTTTAGCTAATATTTTAGTAAAATGCTAATATTTTCAGCGAATTTGTCATCTACTGATTTTTTTTTTGGATAATTTAGAATTTAGCTTCTATTTTATTAATATGCTAACGTTTTGACCGAGTTAGAATTCTGAGAAATTTTTAGGCTATTTTGGAGTTCAGCTACCAATTAAGCAACAAGCTAGCTTTTTTTTTTTTTTTTGCAGATTTGGCCTCTAATTATTTTTTTATGCTAATTTGGAGTTTAGCTAATATTTTAGCAAAATGCTAACATTTTTAGCTAATTTGTTATCTACTGGGGGTTTTAGGCTAATTTTGAGTTTAGCTTTTATTTCAGCAACATGCTCAACTTTTTGGCTGATTTAATTTACAGAGAAACGTTATGCTAATTTGAAGTTCAGCTAGTAATTAATCAACAAGCTAGCTTTTTTGCTGCTGAAGTTAAATCGTAAAAAAATACTTTTAAGAGATACTAGTATCTTTTTATATATTTTTTTGCTTTTGATTGAGCCAAAAATAGACATTATTCAAATTTATTACAAAAAAAAAGAAGGTTATGAATGCAAATCTAAATTTCTTAAAGTTTAAAAATAAGTCAATGCGGCTCCTTCTAGGTTTCGATCAGTAGAAAATGAGCCCAAATGGCTCTTTTACCCTTAAAGGTTGCCGACCTCTGGTCCAAGTCAAGGGTCAGCAACCCTCAACAGTAAAGAGTCATTTGAGCTCATTTTGTACTGATCAAAACCTAGAAGGAGCCGCATTGTCTTCCTTCTGCCTTTAGATATTTTGGTTAATGACAATTTTTTTTATTAATAATAAATATGGATTATGTCTATTTTTGACACAAACAAAAGCAAATGTATATAAAGAACTTAAGCAGCTCTCAAAATGTGATTTTTTATTTTTAATTTATTTTTCTATTTTACGTCCAAAAACATGCTTCATAGGTTGATTGGTTACTCTAAATTGCCCCTAAGTATGAATGTGTGAGTGACTGAGTGTGTGAACGTGGCCCTGCGACAGACTGGCAAACTGTCCAGGGTAAACCCTGCCTTCGCCCATCAGCCGCCGGGATAGGCTCCGGCATCCCCGCGACCCCGAAAGGGATAAAGCGGCATGGAAAATTAATGAATGAATAAATGAATTAATATTTTACTTGTTTTCAAAATAAAAGATGCTCTGTGCCAAACAGATTCATATCAGTGCAGCTCTGGGCAGCTAGTATTAAATGTTGTGCAGAACACGATAATGTGTGCTTTTAACTCATAAAAGATCAGGATCTGTGCGTGCATATTTTTGATTCGTGCATTCACAATTCTTGATTCGTACGCAACACAGATCCTAATTTACGCACAAAACAAGAATTACACACGCACAAATCAGACTGAGTCTATTTTCTCTCCATAACAGTCTCACTCACATCTCCGTGTCAAGTTTCTAAGGCCGAATCGAATTCTTCCCCCTTGGAAAAATATTTTGGACAACCCTACCCCTCCAATTGTAGGGGCATTTAGGGTTGTCCGAAATAGCTTTTTTAAGGGTTAACCTTTAACCCTTTAAAGCACAGAAGTTTGTATTTAAATGTAAGTCATGAGTTTTTGTTTTAATGCGACCTTTTAAAATTTATAAAATCGATGTTTTTATGTATTTCTGAGTGCTAGCAGCTCCGGGCTAACGTAGCAGACCGCCGACTATTGATGATGTCATCGAAGTGGAGTAAAAATATTTTTCCACACGTCTCCATTTGGAGGGTTAAATGTAGAGGTAGGGGAGGATTTCAATTTCAGCCGTATGCAAAGTAACATACGAGTGTCTAACATTTTATTTAATAGTTAATTATTGCTTAATTATGTAATAACATTAGTAAAGGGACCCTTATTGTGATGTATTAACAAGTTATTAATACTATTGATATATTATTTATCTAGTAATAAATGTAAAATTCTTGATGGTTATCAACAGAGGACATTATGACACTAGATGTTTTTTGTATATTGAAGCTGCATTTTAACCACATTATTAGATATCCAGTGTTTGCTCAGAGTCATTAATACAAACTGCAGGTGGTTCCTCACATCAGACCTCATACTCTTCACCTTGGACATCATTATTCAGCTTTGCGCCTTTGTGTTTGACTCCACTGATTCTCCTGACTACCTCATCAGCATTCATTACCCCCAAAGCGGAGGGAGGGTGGGCGGGGGGCACATCCTGTCAGCACACGGGTGTGTAGGTGTGCGAGACGGTGTCGGTCGAAGCGTGCGGCGCTCTCCCTTTGAGTCGTTGTATCCTCAGACGGGAAAAAAGGTTACGGTGACATTTCACGTGATGAATCAATCGTGGGACTCATTCACCAACATTTCCCCAGAGAAATGTCAAAAAAAAAAAAAAAAAAAAAAGTACACAGTTGTGTGTTTGTGTGCTGGGAAAACGCAGATTGTGTTTGTGTTCACGCGTGAGACTGAGACGCCGACACGTCAGGGAAGCCGCGCGTGTGCACGAGCCGTGAGTCTGCCGGGCATCCCTGTCTGTGGGCAGGTCAGTTACCATGGCAACAGTGCCACACTCTGCCCAAGCGTGCCAACTTGCAAAAAAAATACTTTGGTCACATGAGGACACGGAAAGTGTGACTCCTCAGAAGCAGGAAGTGCCGGAAAAGTTTCACTGAAACAATTTAGAGGAGTTAAACTCTTTATCATAGATATATAAAAACTAGAGCAGGGGTCTGCAACCTCTATAGATATCTGTATCTATGTATTTACATATAGAAAATGTCATGTTTACCTTTACTGCATCTTTAATTTGAGTAAATCCTTTTATTTTGACAGGAATTTTCATGTACTAAAAAGTAAAAGATGTTAAAATCTTAACTAAACTTAACTAACTAAGCTACACTGATGGGACCCAAAAAATTCTGACAGGCAAAAATAAAGTCTACACTGGGTTGGGCATTATGACCGGAGTTTACCCATCTCTGTCATGCTACAAAGCAGCAAAGAGAACCGCAGCTCTAATAAAATCAACACACACAGCTCTCATGAAAAGAAATATTTAAAAAAAATGTTTTGAACAGTAAAGCCAGCCTCTAGTGGCTGTTTGAGGAACTTCACCATTTTGAGATAAGCTATGAACAACAGAATGTTTCATCCAATCCTCTATTTCTAGTGTATCTTACAGATACGTATCATAATGTCACTATACCGGCAGAGGCTGTTCAAAAACTGCAAGTAGCTTTTACTGCTCTTCAGAAATATTTTTATCATCTAAAACTTGTTCTGAATGCAGAGAAAACAAAAATGATGTTGTTCTCAAAATCTAGAAAAGAGGAAATTGTGCCTCAAATCAGTACCTTACAAGGTCAGGAAATTGAACAGGTTACACATTATAAATACCTGGGTTTTTTAATTGATGAGTCACTTTCTTTTACTCCTCATGTTCAGCAACTTGTCAGGAAACTGAGAATCAAACTTGGCTTTTATTTCAGGATTAAATCCTGCCTCAGTTTTGAAGCTAAAAAGCAGCTTGTTTCTGCCACATTTTTACCAATTGTATATGGTGACATTTTATATATGCATGCTTCTTCCCAGGCTTTACGGGCTCTAGATACTGTCTACCATGGAGCCTTAAGATTTACAACAAGCCTCAAAACCCTGACACATCATTGTGAGCTGTATGAGAGAGTCGGGTGGACATCTTTGTCACTACGTAGACTTAAACACTGGCGCCTTTTTATCTTATTAAAGCCCATGTTAGGTTTAATTCCCAAAATATCTATCAGATTTATTTGGTTGCCACGGATTTCTGTAGATTATCATCTGAGGTCTCAAAATGTCCTGATGTTGTCTGTGCCTAGAGTCAGAACTGAGCTGGGAAAAAAGGCTTTCAGTTTTTCAGCTCCCACATCCTGGAATCAGCTACAGGCTGAAATTGGGCTTGAAAATAAGATTTCACTTCACATGTACAAGAGGCTTTTAGATATTTTAGAGAGTCAGTCTTCCTCATGTAAATGTTTTATATGAAATTATTTTTATTGTTATTATTTTGATTTTTAACTTACTCTACTTACTTTATTACTTTTAATGTGTATAGTAATGTGTAATTTGTTTGTCTGTCCTGTAATATTTGTTAAATGTTTTGCTGCCTCTTGGCCAGGACACTCTTGCAAAAGAGATTTGCAATCTCAATGAGTTTTCTCCTGGTTAAATAAAGGTGAAATAAATAAAATAAAAAATAAAATATATGACATTTTCCCCAAGAATTTAACAAACACAATATATCACAATTCTATTAATAGAGCAAGAGAAAAATTGTATAAAATACATTTCATGTAATAATCAGAACATTGAGTTCTGAAACTGTTTCTCACAAGTTGTTTTTTATTAAAGCAAATCTCAAATGCTTTTATTTTGGTAAATTATGAAATATTTTCTCATCAACTCCACAGTGTCTTGGTTTCCACAGCAAAATAGTTTTCAGTATTAAAGCAAAAATGCTTAAACACGCTTTAACTAATCAAGTACTTTAAATATGATTAAGAAAATGGTGCAATGAATTTTTAAAATTACTTTGAGTTTAACAAATGCTGAATAGATTAAACTATCATAGAAACAATCAACAATCTGTAGACATTAAGTGAACATCTACCATCAGATCTTGTTTTTGTTTTAATGAAAGAAGCTCGAAGTGTTCCGCTGTCAACTAGTGGTTGGAGGTTGAAGTGTTACATAAAAATAAATCACAAAAATTTGCTTTGGTAGCATTTTTACAACAGAGTATCAGGGTCATTTTACAAGCAAAAAAAATGTTCTTTTAATAACAACTTTAAATTCGTACATTTTTTAGAAAAAAAAAAACAGTTACAGTTAAATTACAAGAACATAGTAATATATTTATGACTTAAAAAGTAATAACCTAAATGTTTGACTTTTTTCTCAGAAACGTATGTTTTTAAAGTCATAGATTTATGCCTTTTAATGTCATAAATTTATGAGAAAAAACACCAACGTGTGCTTGTCAGAGCTGCGTTTTAAGATGAAAAATGTGGAGCATTTTGTGAAGCTTTATTTCCAGATAGGTTTAAAAAACAAGGAAATTCTGAACCTTTTAGGCTCCCCAAAATCAAAATGTTATTGGTGTAGTCGGCTTTCTCCGGTTCAGTATCGGTAAAGTAGAGATTCATATCTATGGAGAAGAAGCTCAGAGACAAACGCCTGCATTTATGAATTTAAACCTCGTAAATTTATTAATTTAAAACTCATGAATGTACCACTTAAAATCTCATAAAATTTATTATTTTAACCTCGTAAATTTATTACTTTAAATCTCGTAAATGTACAACTTTAAATCTTGTAAATTTAGGACTTAAAACCTCGTTAATTCATGACTTTAAATCTTGTAAATGTATGACTTTAAACCTCGTAAATATAATACTTTAAATCTCATAAATTCATGACTTTAAATCTTGTAAATGTTTGACTTTAAATGTAATAAATGTACGGCTTTAAATCTTGTAAATTTACAACTTAAAATCTCATAAATTTATGACTTTAAATTTCGTACATGTATGAATTTAAATCTCATAAATGTACGTCTTAAAAATCGTATAAATTTATGACTTTAAATCTTCTAATTTTATGACTGAATCATATGAATGAACTTTTTTATTTTGTTTTTAATGGTGCTAATATTCCATCGTGTGTTTATAATTGATACCGTTTGCCAAACAAAACACACTATCACAACATTTCATAGAGCATTTTTTTAGATTAAATGCTAATTTTATCTTGTAAATTTCTGAATTCATATCTCGTAAATTTTTAACTTTTCATTTTGAAATCTACGACTTTAAATCTCATAAATTTAGTACTATGAATCTCGTAAATTTACTACTTTGAATTCAGAAATTTGTGACTTTAAATCTAAGGAATTTATTTCTTCGAATCTCGTAAATCTACGACTTTAAACCTCGTAAATTTAGCATTTTCAATCTTGTAAATTTACAACTTTAATTCTCATAAATTTACAACTTTTAATCTCGTAAATTTAAAACTTTGAATTTTAAAATTTACGACTTTAAATCTAAGAAACTTACTTCTTTGAGTCTCTTAAATCTACAGCTTTAAATCCTGTAGATTTGCTTTCTTTGTAACTGTTTGGTGGCCCTAATATTCTGTTGTACATTTAAAATTGATAATATATTTTGCCAAACAAAATAAACAATAACGACTTTTCATAGTGAAAAATGGTTCCTAACACTCTTAGAATCTTGTCATCCGTCACTTTTTCCACCATTCATTCTTCATTTATTAGTTTAACTACTTGGTTCCAGTACGTCAAAGAGCATATTTAGCCATCACCGGCAACATCTCTGATGTTAAAGGGTTAATAATGTTTTCGCCTCACATCATCATCATCATCATCATCATCCCCTCAGACTTTCTATTTTTATTGCCTCCTCCTGCTTCCTCTCACCTGTCCTCTCTCCTGATTCATTCATTCCTCCTGCTGGAACACTCTCTTCATCCTTTTATCTCCTCTTCCATCTCTCTGGTTTCTGCTATTTTTAGGCTCCATGGAGGATCTGGAATCAGAAGAAAACAGAGTCCTCAGATCCGTCATTATTGTTAGCGTTACATTAGCTTTTGAAGAGATTAGATTTAAACCTGTAGCTTAAGGAGGACTTGACATTTGTTGTTGCGTTTAATCTGCTGATGAATTTGTTTGGTTTCCGATCAATCTTTGTGGTAAAACCTAATTTTTCTCCTCCTGACGGCTAAATGTTTTACATTCCAGGTAAAACATTGAACTTTCAGTTTAAGTGTGTTCTAAGTGCATCCTGATCCGGTTGAAGATGCAGTAAGGAGCGTCCTCAGAGGACCAAACATCAGTTTATTTTAAAAGGGAATTACATTTAAGACTGGAGCAATATTTCTTCAGTGTCTGTTCGAGCTCTTGGATGTCTCCCGTGAACGTTCAACCACTTCACAGGTCGAGCTGCGTGTCAGTCCATGCATTAAACATGCGGCTGGCTGAGGGGAGGACCGGGGAATGCCGGGGTTTCTGTGGCAGACGGATCGGGTTCCCGTACACCAACAGCAGATAAGAATTTAAATGCACTGAGCGTGAGCAGAGAATTGATTTAAGGAGCTCTTTTTTTTCATCCCACCATGCATTATCCAGGTCAGGAGTCGTCCTGTTAAGAGGTTTAATTTGTAGAACTGGTGTAAAATATGGACCCAGATTAACCTGTTGGGGCTGCTGAGTTGGTGGAAAAATGAGCAGCAGATCTTCCGTCTTCACCTCTGCAGGTCTGGAAAATCACTCAGATTAGAAACAAGAAGCAGGACAAAGATTTAAAACGCAAACCTTTAAAATGTGATTCATGTCTTCTGAATACCTTAAGTCCCCCTTAAAAAGAAAGGCTTGTAGTTTATTAGCTTGTCGTTTCAACAAACACTTATGGAGGATTTCTTAAAGCTATAAAAATAAAGTCTGAACACTTCACATAAATTTAGCTGTGGGAGGTTTAAAGAGAAAAAGGATCTGATAAGAACAGAGAAATTCCACCTTAAAAGGCCCGTTCACATTTACATTCAGTTTGTTTTTGTGGTGGGTTCATCAAATCTAACCAGAAATGAAGCTGTGCTACTTCTGGATGAGCGGGCGCTCACTGTCAACATAAACATTACAGATACACTCATAATTGTTTGAGTTAATTCTTTAATGCTTTGTTTGTTTGTTTGTTTGTTTGTTCTGCTTACCCTCTCAGCTCTTTTTCTGTGGGTTAAAGGACCCAAACGCTGGTTATGGCGGCCCTTTATAGTGCCTGACTCAAATTGGCAACATGCTTAACTTTATTTGTTTATCTGTACACAAATTAATGAAACTAAATGACAGGAAAAGTACATTGTGAGGATAACTGAGTAATACTGAGTGCCAGAACTGTTTTCTGTTGCTATAAAACCTGATAAAAGTCCTTATTTTGGATATTAGTTTAGTTTTAAATCTAGAATTTGGTTGGTCTCTCACGATGAAGCATCCAGTCTTCAAGACATGTAAATAAATTGGGATTGTTGTTTTGTGTTCATGTTTGTAGTGTTGAATCTGGTTTGTTTTCCTCTGTTTTCTCCCCGCAGGTCATCTCAGCATCACTTCTGTCGTTCAGTTTTAACATCTGTTTATTTCATGAAGCAGAGGATTCGTGTTGAAGTTTGAAACTGCTCAAACATTCTACAGACCTGTTCTATCTTTACACGATACTGTATGAAAAAGGAGCAGGAGGTTATTTTACATCATTAGATAAAAGTTCAAAAATACTCTTAAATGCTAAACATCTTCTTTATTTAACAAGCTACAAATACAGAAAGAAAAATGAACAAAGAAAATAAAGATACAGCAGCAGACTTTTCTTAGATAATGTAATATTCAATAATAATTATGTTTCATATTTTTGGGGATTATTTATTAAAATGTGCGGTCGTTTTGTTTATCATGTTGTTATAGTTGTGTTTTCAAATTTTATGTTGTTATTTTTGTATATTATTTTCTTAGTTATGTTCATTTATTATTTTCTTTTGTGCTTTTTATTAATGTGTTGTTTGTGGTTATTCTGCCTATTATTTTGTTACAGTTGTTGTTGTTGCTCCATCATTTTATTTTATAGTTGTTGTGTTTCTTTATTTTTGTTATATGTTTTTTCTTTATTATTATTGTTGTTTTGTATTGTTTTTGGTTGTTTATTGTTATTGAAACTCTTGCTCCCTTGTGTTAGTATATCTCTTTAAAAGTACACTTTTTTATGTCAAATACAATTTAATACAAGAAAACAATATATCTTTTTTCAATATTCAAACAGCAAATTAAATTTAAAATTAATCACTACTAATAAAATAAATTATTGACATAATTAAAATCATAATAAAAAGAAATCCGTAAATTGAAATTCTAAAAACATTAACATTAATTATGATTTCTTACGTATTGATTCATTCATTAATTTTAATTATTGACTTGTTTTGTAACACTTTAACCTTTTGGCTGCACATTTTCTGTCTGCAGTGCCGTTCTCCGCCAGCAGATGGTGCTGTTCAAACACAATCCCCACTCAAACGCGCCTCAAAGTTTGACCAACAGAAACAGTGAAGTCGCTCCGGCGGGAATTTCCGCAGGTGTGCTTGTCAGATCACATCAGTGGGAAAAAAAAAAAAAAAAAAAAAAAAAAAAAAAAAAAAAAAAAAACTCAAATACTTCCTTGTTCTAAGACGGTAAAAATATGTTGTTATTTTATTAGCCGTGCAGAACCAAAGGTGATTGATAAAAGAAATGAAGGTTTGTGACCATAAATATAAATGAATGAAAAATGAAACTCATACATTTTTACAAATTAGTGTAATCTAGATTATTGATTAGATATAAATCTGTGTATTTAGATTATATTTTTGTATAATATATAAAATAAGAATTTTGTCGATCTGAATTGAAACTGTTTGCATCAGATCATCAGAGGTGACAAACAAAGGTGTGAGCGGATCTGTAAACTGACCTCGAGTCCTCTGCCCCGAAACCACAGACAAACAGACGGGTGTCTGGTATCACTGACATGCAGGATTGAGTCAAAACTGAGGGTAACTGACAGCTGCAGGGTTAAACTCTGACTGACGGGAACGGCATTAAAATGAAAACACACGTTTTTTCATTCCAGATTGAACAATTAACCTTCCATTTTCTTTTTAACCCTTATTGTTTGTTTCTATATGAGATACTGAAAAGTCACTGAACCATTTTTTACACAGAACAGCCTAAAGCAGGATAAGTTTCTAAAATACTTTTAAAATATATGTATTTAATTAGATTTTCAGTTTCATAATGGGTCAATTTGACCAAAAACATAACAGGAGAGTTGAGTCAAATGTTTGTTTCTATGGTTATTTATTTAAGGCAGATACAGCACACTTCAATATAACATTTAAAAATGTAAATATATAAGATTATAGCCTAAATTTCCTCTTTTACCCCTGGACAAGTTGACAAATTCGCAAACATAATAGAAACAACTAAGTTAAAAAGTAGAGAAAGAATCAAAAAAGTAAAATAAAGAGAAGATTTGACAGAAAGACAAACAGCCCGGCCCATTAAACTATTTAATTCGGGTCGCCAAACGAGAATAAATTACATTGATTATCATTAATAAAGCTGTAATTTCCCTGTAACTCTCTTTTTCCCCAATGATTATTCACTACATAGTTGAAAGTTATTCTGCATTCATGTGGAATATTTCTTGTTTTTCTGACATTTTTATGTGTTTAAAGTAGGATGGGCTTTTTCCAATTATTATAATACCTTAAACGCATCATTTGTCTCCCTGAACGCCCCAACACATTGGTGCAACAAGCCATCATTTTTTCAACAATTAAAAAAAAAATCTAAATGTTTTTTTTTTTTAAATATATAAATCAAAACTAAAGCATGTTTTTATCCATGTTTCATATCCTTTTTGTCTCTAATGAGGTGAATTATCAAAACACAACAGTTCTGGTTGGATCTTTTCTTATCAAAACTTCTAATTTAATAAAATTCTGATAGCTTTAATAAAGTTTTGTGGAATAAATATTAGTTTTAATGGTTTGATTTAGTGAAATGCCTTCTTAAAAAACTGTAAACATGTAGGAAAGCTATTTTAACTCATCAGAAACAGACTTTTTATTGTATATTTTTAATTTTTGAGGGATCTATGATCATTGTGAGTTGTTTTCCTTGAACTTGTGTGTTTGTTTTTGTCTTAAATGATGCTATAAATCAAGTTGTATCAGGACTTTATTTTTACCATTTTTATTTCCTTTGCGTTTATCTTTTACTTAGCCGTCTGTGCTTGTGTGTTTTCGGAATAGAGGAACCCCCTTTTAAAATCAAATCCTCCTTTAAATATAACAGTCTGAAAAACAAACAAAAACATGACACATTTAAGTTTACACAGTGAACAAATGAAGATGTTTCCTGGAATGACAACAGTCTGGGAAGAGGTTAGTCATGGATTTCCGTTTGCATGAAGCTTGTTATCAGATCTGGCAACGTGAGGTGGAGCACAACAAAGACTCCTGCTATTATAAATATGTCAGTAATACAAAAAATACAAAATATTTCAAAATAAATACTTAGAGGGGCTTTAGTTGTGGTTTTGGTTGCTGAAAGAAGAAATAAGTAAAATCATATTTATTTGGGTGCAGAATCCTCCTTCAAGTTGTCTTAATATTTACACGAGGAAGCAGGCTAGAAGTGCTTTAACTGGAAAGTAATTTAATACTTGACCCTTTTTTCTTAGATGAGGAGATAAGGAAAGAGGAGGAGGAGAGAAGAGGAGGAGGAGGCAGAGCAGTTAAAGCAGGGATATCAGGCCGTCCCACTCCCAGTCAGCACAAACGCAGCAGAGCAGAAAGGAGCTTGAACGCCACGGCGGCTGATGACTGACCTGATACCGACTCGTCTGCGTCACACTCTCATCATACCAAACCCACAGAGGCGCTGAGGGGCTGCAGCCCGGCCAGGCGATGCTCCTGAGTGAGTCCGCTCTCCCTCCTCTTTCTCCTCTCTTGTCTTTTGTTGCTCCGTTGGCGTTCCACGGCCCGTCTGAGTTCATTTATCTCTGGCAGTTTTCTTTGTCGCCGCTGTTTGCTCAGCCTGAGACTTAACAAACTTTCCTCTCAGTATTCCCTGCACATGCCGGTCCCTCCTCTCCCAGCTTTTCTCTCCTCGTTGATGTGTGAGCGGAGGGCAAAAGGAGAGGTTTGCCCTGAAACCATGAAGAGTGTGAATGCTGGTCTTGTTTCTGAGCTGCACGTTTTTAGATTGAAGTATAGGGAGCATGTGAGAGCGCCATAAAGAAAGAGTCTAACGCGGCGTGACACGTTTGCCTCTAATTATTGTCTTTTCTTGCAGCATCAAAGTGAAACAAACAATCAAATCTGCTTTTTTTTTTAAGGGAAATACTCAAATAACAAAAGCCTTTAGGGGACAAGAACCGAAAAACAATTACCGGAGATGCAGAGAAGGTTTAATGCACGAATAGAAACAGGTTTGAGTTTGCTTAAAGCCATCTGACAAAGTCTGGTTTTCATTTTTGCTTTTGATTCTAGTTTCCTGATGAAATTCCTGGAATTCTTTCAGCTAAACTTTGAAGTATTATTGCTTCTGAAACGATATGAATACTTCTTAATGTTTTCTGATGACTGAGGACAAACATAAAGAAAATTAAGATCAAAATGGAATTTCTGAGAATTTCTTTATTCAAACTGTTGTGAATTAGGAGCAGAAAAAAATATAAAGTTTGAAAAAGATCTGATTTGTTCCATAGAAAATGTGACATCTTAGTTTTCCATTATTCATTATTTTTGTTGGACCGGTAATGTTAGGTTGGGGTTGTAGGGGGCAGTAAGCTAGTGGGTAAACAGAGAGCTGTTAGCATTGAGGAAGGGAAGTGGGGGCGGGGTTGCTCCACCCCAACAGTCCCAACCACAAATCGGAGGCGGATTCAACAAAGTCAACACAGGGTTTTAGATTTTGCCCAAAGATCTAAAGATTTTTCCAAAAACAGCATAATCATAATTCAAAGATATGGTGGCCCTGAAGGTTCACAACACAACACTTCAGGGTCACAATACCAAACTTTTGGGTCACAACACATAAAGTTCCGAACGAATTAAGTTCACAACACATTAAGTCAAAACAGAAGTTGCACTGCTTTTATTCTGAAATTTCCATTTTAAGCGGCTATCAGACAGTTACGTCATAGTTGGGTTTGCTGTGGCGGGAATACACAAAAGCAAGCAGTGGTGAAGGCCGTAAAATCTCCAGGAGTAAGGAAAAAAATGTTTCACATATTGAGCTCTATATATCACTAGAAATAGCATGCTAGCTTGTTGCATACGCAAATTTGGACGCCATATTGGAATGGTATAGATGCCTGTTTACTGTTTACTACTGTGTTACAATTGTACTAGCAGAGCTGGGAAAACAAGACTGTGAGTTTTCACTAGTAAGTTATTGCTGTCAGTGGATAAAGGAGAACTAAAAAACATTTTAATAAGATCTGGTTGAGTTTACTCTCAAAAGTGAACGTTTAAGCTGATCTTGTAACCTATTTAAAGTCAACGGCCGCTTTTGGTTACACGCTATTTCCACATTTTCTGGCATGACCACCAATCTTTCTCATTTTATGGAGGTGGTATTTGTGTGTGTATTAGACCTCAGATCAGACCAGACGACCCGTGTAATTAGATGGAGAAAAATAATGTCCAAATGTCGTTGAATTGTCGTTGAATTGTTGCATTTTGTACAAAAACATTATTACTATAAACTGGGAATTATTTTTTTTTAATGATCAGAGTTTTTTTCTTTTTAAAATCAGACCAATATTAAGCATTTTATGGTCATTATACTGTTTGCTAAGACATGTCTCATTGTTTTCATACCATTCCAATATGGCGTCGCTCTTTATGTATCTTGGACAACAGTTAAAGCCTGCATGTCACCTCTAGTGATATATAACTTATTGGTTTCACACCCCAACCAAACATTACTGATGTAAATGGCGAGTAGTATCTGAGCTTTCCAGCCGTACAAAAAAAACGAAGACCATTAGATTCATCAGAATGGAGCGGAGCAGGAAGATTGTGGCTCCACCCATGCAGCGTATTTTCTATGTCACAAATACAGATTTTTTTGGTTTACACAAATTTGAATAAGTTAATACTCTGTAATCCAATTTTGAGCTTGATTTTCTTTAGAAATTAGGAAAGTGCTCCAATAAGATGTTAAAGTTACAACATTTTCATTGGAGTGAGTCTTTTCCATGTTTTACAAAAAAATAGCTGTGGAAACACACCAGAACAATTTATTTGAAGGGATTTTTGTGTTCTCCACACACTTTATTGCAGACGACGTCTCAACTGCACATTGGCTAACAGTTATAACAGACTTGAATCCCATTGGCTCCTGCTTAGCAACAGCTGGTTGCACATATTTTTAAAAAGTGCTGGCATCCATGTCCACACAGCACAAGGTTAATGTCGTTTTCAGGACCTCCTACTGACTCGGAACCGAAAAGGTCAGAGAGGTCGACCAGGGCGCACAAAGAAAAAGTATGTCTGTAAAAATTCAACCAGAGCGGGAAAGCCTTTCCTTTCAGCGTCTGTGGCTGCTGCCTCGAGATAGCATGGAGTCCCCCCGCCCAGTGCGAGGGCGTGTTTTGACGTCCTGTTTGCTGTGAATGTTTGAAAGCCCACCAGCGCGTGCACACGTTTCCCTCGGCATTGTGGGGGATTTGCTTTGTGTTCTGCCTGCCAGAACTCTATTGAAGAGAAAGCGGCCAAAACAACGCGATAGATCTAATCTGTCTGTCTCTCTGACCCACAGCAGCAACCTTCTTTGGACCTCCTGAGAGCTCTCCATAAAGGACCTCCTCCGACCGTTTGGCACGCACCTGATCCCTGTTCCTTAGGAGGAAAAAAAAAACCCAAAGAAATCTGACTCTTGAGCAGAGCAGGTAAAGGAGCTACTGCTGAAACTAGACACACCAGACTAAAGTAGTAGGGCTGGCGGCCATCTTTGGTGCCTGAAGATGCTGGAGAAAATCCTGAAGGACATGTGGGTGGAGCCGGAGTTGCTGGAGGCCCTAAACGAAGAGCAGAAGAAGATCCTCTTCCTGAAGATGAGAGAGGAGCAGGTGCGCCGCTGGACCGAGAGGGAACAGAGGGAAGAGAAAGAAGGACGGAGCAACACTGAGACCAAGAAAGGTATAGATAGAGCTGTGAGGGTGAAACCTGAATCACAAACCAATGAAGCTGAAGCTACATTTGGAATCATAGCTGGGTTTGAAGCAGCGTTTGTATCGTCCAGAACAAAATGCCGATAAGACAAAAGAGTTCTTGACTAATAACATGCCCAGCTACTCCAGTATAATTTGCTGCTAACATCTTTGGTAAAATGACTAGTTCTGACTGTCTCCAGACAAGTTAACCAGGCGGAAAAATGTAAAGTACAGCTTTCAAACATTAAATGAATGTTTGCGACCAACTAGAGTTTCTGGGAAATCGCCAAACCCATCAAACCCACAATTTGTTATGTTGTTACACAGTGTTGTTCTGAGAGAGCCGGAAAAACCCTTTACTGTATCGATAAAACTCAACAAATTAGAAAGGTCATTTCAAATTAGTTTTCATGCTAAGCTAATAGCTTTAGCTTTCATTAGCATCCCGAGATCTGCTAACAAAACCCTAAATTCCATTTTTATTACATGTAATGGGTGTTTAAAGTTGAAAATTGCTGAAGTAAGCCTGCCCTCACTTCCCTTCAACTCTCACAACCCCCAAGCTGACATTAGCGGTGCGACAAAAATGGTGAGAACTGGACAGACCTACGTAGATCTATTTGTCTGCAAGAGGATGTAACGGAAAGGAAGCGTTTGCATCAATTTCACTTTTTCCAACAGAATTTCTATAAGAAAAAACTCAGAAAAACAAATTTAAGTTTTGTTTTCTTTATGCATGTCGAACGTACCAAGAAAAACGCTACAAGAAGTGGGTCTGTAAAGATCTTAAGATGTAGTCGCTCCTCTACGGGGGCTTTAGGAAAGTGGTCTCAAACAGGCCATTTTTTGGCCCCAAGTTGCAATTTTGCAGCCCTTGCCTAAATATGAAAGTTCAATGTCTACGAAGTCATATCTTCTGCATAGCTTCTTTGATGCTAGTTTTGTGATATTTCAGCTTTATGCTTAAAACTTTGCATTCGGTATTGTCGTTCATCAGTAAAGTCCTTACCAACAGTTGCTAGCATCGCTAGCTTTTGTCGTTTCACAGGAAACGCAGAAGATATTGCTTAATAGTACATAGACATGAACAAATGTTCAATAAACTTGTTCAGTAGACATAGACAATGGACCAAAGATATTGACAGGGGATGCAAAAAACTATTTTTGGCACAAATGGAACCCCATACGGCCCAGACTCTACCTTCAGTGGCTGGTTTGAGAACCCCGCTTTAGGAGTAATCGACTCATTGCTGTTAAATAGTTGTAAGTTATAAAAGTTGAAGGGTAAAAAAAAAAAATGGGTATGAAAGTGCTATTTCACACAATCCCTTAACTCTTTTCTGTCTTCATGCACCGAAGGCGTTTATCTGAGCCTCCAACAGGCTGCATTACCTCAGCTGCTTCAGCTCCACAATGGCAGTGTGTGTACGTCTGTAACAGAAAACCTTTATCTCCACCACTCAAACCGTCCTGTGGGCTAAAAACTAAATACGATTGAGCAAAGCTTGCGGTTTTGGGGGCGTTGCTGCGCTTAAACCTACTTATTAGGTTACCATCTTTGTTTACCCAATCTGTGCCGTGTCACCTGAGAGGCTGTGCGTTACACAATATACGCTCCCAGTTTGGATGTCTTTCATTCTGTCTTCACTGTGTGGTGTGGTGGGAGGGAAATACCAAGTCTAAAAATATAATTCGCAAACACTGGCTCAATTAAGGCTTAAAATGTTAGCTCAGATTTCTGTGACACGTCACGGTTTTTTGTTATTCTGTTAGCAGACACGCCGACTCTGCGGTGGTGTGTGTGTGCGTCTTATCGCATTTATAGCTGTGACCATAAAGGCGTGCTGGCAGACGTTCTGTGACTTATAGAAAAGGTCGTCTTTGGTGGCCTTTCGCTGAGACGCCCACATGTGTGTCAGCACACAAACATACAAGTCATCTAAAGAATGAACACAAAAGCAAGTTTTAACATCAGTAAAAATGCAATTTTGTTGGGGGGGTTAGACCAAACGAAAAGCCACACCCCCTCTGTGATGTCATGGCAGGTAGTAGAAGTCTTTATCAGGTAGTTTGAAGTCACGGAAAACATCACGATGGGTTATTTTTGACTCAATAGACTTTTTCCATTCACGATCCCTATGATACTTTATTAACTTGATGGAGTTACACAGATGAGAGGAAATATTTTAAGATGTTTAATTTTTTATTTTGCAATTTTTTAAACTATTTTTTTAGATTTAAATGGATGCTTGTGGCATAAAAGCAGCTAAAGATATGGTCAAAGAGGAATTTGAAGAGGTCAAAGTCTACTTCAATCCCAGAACTGAGTCTATTTTCTTGTACAACAGCACCACCTACTGGCTGAAATTTAGACTACCGGAGACTCCAATTGTTTTTCTGTCACTTTGTGGATTTTCTTCAAGGTTTATAAATAATGAATGACCTTTATTTATTTATTTATTTATTTTCACATGCAGCTACAAGTAAACACGTGTCGTGGCTTCTCGGCCGCGATGGGGACGTGAGCGTCAGCGTGATAGGAGAGGTGGACGAATTCAGGTCCTCCAAAATCCTGCAGAACCTCCAGACCAGGTCAGTCAGAAATACAGCAATTCAATCAAAGTTACGCAAAATCTGACAAACTGATTATAGATTTTTAAATACTTGCACCAGTTGTGCTTTTGTTGCTTTTTTTTAAAAAGAAAAATGTGGCTAATAAGATTGCGTTTTTAGGATGGTTGGGTTAGCAGAGCGCCGTTCTGCTGAGCTGAAACAGAAGCAAATCCTTGCTACAGATTTGGTTGAGAACAGCTGCGAGCTAAACAGTTTAGGGATCAGTCAGTTATTTACTAGCCAATTGATTGGGAGGTTGACTGTGAGTGGGACTGAACACGGACGTCTTTGTCTTCCAGACTCCACACTGATAATATGAATGGCATCCAGACGGCGGACTTGCTGCCAGGAAGAGAGGCCCAGCAGCTCAGCTTCAAAGACAACGTCAAGCTGCCCCTCGCAGATGTGAACGTGAGTCTGAGCGTGGGGTTTGGGGACATGGGAAAAAAAAAAAAAAAAAAAGGAAAAAACCCTCTCTGACCGTCACACTCATTTGCACACAGGAAGAACCGGTTTCGTCGAACGGCCAATCGTCTGAGGAGGGTTTTAGTGCCGACGGCGACCTGAAAGACCCCGCAAAGGACGGTGAGTCAGGCGGCAGCTCGGACAACATAAGCCACTGGGATCCTCTCCGCAGGCCCCATTTTGGTAGCCATGGCAACCAGCCGCTCAAAGCCCAGCTGTCAGACACAGAGAGGGCCAGCCTGGAGGACAGAGGTGAAAAAAGACGAGCTCGTGCGAGGAGAAGCCGGACGTTTTTATGGCAGCCAAACTGCTCTTTAGATTGTAGTATAAAAAATAAAGAGTGAAAATCTGTTTGTGTTTTGAAGTAAACTCAATTTCACTTATTTTTTCGTCAGGTCGCGTAACAGAGCTAAAGAAGACGTTCGCAGACCATCCCCACAACACATCACCTGCCCGCCCCAGACCGCTCATACCTGACAAACCGGCTCACCTACAGAGGACGGCGCGCAGTTGACGGGAGTAGGACTGCATCCACCCTGCTGCAAGACGACACTCGACCCTCACAGAGCCAAAGGTTACATTACTGAGCGTGCTGAGCTCCACGCAAGCGTCACAGCTCGCTTAGGAAAAAAAGCCAAAGCATCGATGAACTGAACATCACTGCAAGATTTGATGTCTAGATCTGACCTGAATGGGAAGATTCCAGATGAAATTTGAGCTCACACACTTGCAGAGACACAAAAGCTTTGGCTTAAATGCCACAAGAAACTGTTTTTCTTCAACCGAAACAAATCTGAACTGAATAAATCATCCTGCTCCCCCCTGTATTGATTTAACGTTTTAAATGTAGTCTCTGTTTGTGATCCCTGTAAGTGCTGTTTAACGCCACGGGCTGGAAGCTGGACTCAGCCCGCTGCCTCCTGCGCATCAGCTGATCGGACGCTCCGGGGATGCATAAAAACCGCTGGATCCGCAGTGAAACGATAAACAAACTGCAGGCTACGAATGTTGCACTTTTATCTTGAAAGGGCTTCGCTATCCTTCACATTCACAAATGAGCAGTTAAGTACATTCATTGACAAGTACTGACCTGCTGATCAGGATACCCCCCTCCAGGGTTAGTCTTGCTCAAGAAGACTTTGTCCCCACTGCTGATGAATTATTGGGGGGGGGATCACTGAATGAAAGCATTGTGAGGAAACAACAGAACATCGGATCCTCCAGTACGCCGGGTTTCAAAAAGATTGCCGAAAATTTAGTATTTAAATAAAGTTTTCTGATCTATTTGGCAAATCTTGCCGTGTGCTACCACATTAGCCAGCAAATAAGTTGATTTTTCACTCCACTAAAGAGAAGTGACAGATCATCTTGTCTTTTTTATTTTCTACAGCAAACTCTTGCAGTCCTTTCTACCAGCCTTGTCTATTTATTTGTAAATAAAGGCTAAAAAATGCCTAAACAAGCATGACGGTTTTACTCATTTAAAAAAAAGGAAATAAAGACAGTTAGCTTTGTTACAAAGTGCCTTAATTTCATGAGTTCAACTGTAATTTATTTTAATTTAACCTAAAGGCAGCGTAAAAAGGTTGTTTGTCAAAGAGCTGCACCAAAACAGTTAGATTAAGTTAGCATGATATAAGCTTGGTTAGCATACTAATGCTAACATTTAGCATTAACTTTTTTTTTTTTTATCTATAAAAGTTTGCTGGCACAAACAGTTAGTTTGGAACATTTTTTTTTTTAACAAAAACAACATGACTTCCTATAATAAAAGTACCTTTTACTCATTGATTGAACGACAGAACTGGATAGAGAAGCTCCTCCCACCTCATCTTCAAACAGGAAGTTCCTGCTGGGTTGACAAGATTTTCAAAATTGATTAAAAAATCTTCTTTAGTGGTTAAAAAGTCATCTTAACTTCAACAGATTTCAAATTACATACAATTTTTTTTAATGTTTTCCTCCTATTTTTATTTTATTTTTTTATTTATTTCAATCTTTTAACCAAGTTTTAGCGTTTTGTTCTATGTCAGATGAAAGTTGTTTAACCCCAGAATAATGATTGTTAATGAAATTTAATTTAACAGTTTTAAGTTAATTTGACATTTTTAAAAATAATAATAATAATTAGCCATTTGTAACAGCTGTAAAATAAAAATGAAATGAATACAGAAAATAAAGCTAAAAATAAAAAAATTATTTTTACCCCAAAAAATGTATTACCCTTCAACTTTTATAACTTACAGCTATTTCCATATAAATGAGGATATGACCTTGCGTAGCATAAACTCTAAATACCTTCCTCTAAAAGGGAAATACTTAAAGAAATATATTTAAAAATCCATAATAATCATCAACAGTTTGTCATTTTCAGAGCTCGGAAAAATAAAGCTGAAGTTTGGTCACATTCATGAGAAAACAACCGCCACAAATAAAATAATATGAGAATTTCATCTTCCATATCTGTTATTTAACTGTAAAATAAACATCTGATGCAACCATTAGAGCGGTCTCGTGTTTGTCTTCCATGACAATGTCCCCCTCTCAATTACAAAAAAATGTCAAGGAGAAAACATAAAAGCAGAAGAGCAGTTACCTATTCATTGGGATGCATCAGAAAACATGCCACGGGAGATCAAACAAACTGCGCACACAGCTGATTAGCATGCGGTTAAGTCTGAGACAGAGGGCGAGACGCTTGGGGAGACAGGGCAAATGAGAATGCGGTCACGGGAGGCAAAACGTCACACTCAACTCAATAAACCCCTGCCGCATTCCCTCGCCTCCTCCACACCCTCAGCCTGCATGTGTGCGTGTGTCTGTCCACCCATATATCTTGAATCATGTGACTTAACACGAGCAGTCATGCACACAGTGTGAAAAGCCCCACTATATATAGAAGGCCGGTGTTGGGTTTCCCAGTCATACATTGTAGCAGCTCCTTCATCTTTGTTCTGCAAGGAAGTGTCCATCAATGACTTCTTGTAATGTAATCTGTCTCTTTTAGTTGGTAAAATTCAAGCAATTCCGGGAGTTATTTTTTGGCATGAGAACAAGTTTCTGCCGACTGTTCAAACTCCTATTACTTTAGAGCCTTACTGCGCAAAAAGCAGACTCGATTTAGCAAAATAATCCATTTTGAACAGGTTTTCTATGAAAAAATGTCAATTCCGTCCAAAATTATTTAAGAAAAAGAAAGCAACACTCTAAAACAGTCACGTTTTTGAATATTTTTGAAAGAAAATCTGGCTTTGAGAGCGTTGCCTTATGGGTATTCTGATTGTAACAGAGTCCTTCTGGGAAGTTAATGAGTAAATAACAGAGAGACTCATCGGAGCAGAACCTGGAATCATGTCAGTCTCACCAGCGTCTTCATGAAGTCAAGTTTCTGGGAAAACTTACCCACAGATTTAAGAGAAAAGACCCACAGGGCAGAACTAGCCCAGTCAAGAAAAAAAAAAAAAAAAACATCAACCGTCAAATTCTCAGGAGTAAACCAGGTTTCAGTCCAAATATCCCACTGTATAATGAGCAGCCAATTTCAATTTATGGATTAAATGAAACACTTAACCCTGTCAGCTAACAGAGACACTAAATGATTAGCCACATAATGAGGAAGAGGCATTGTTTACAAAAGTAGAAGAGTGGGATTTGATTTCCTCACTTGTGGTACAATTATAAACAATGTCGATCAAAACTGGAAAAAGCTGTTATTTTCAAAAATTACTAGCAATTAGCAAGTAGTTATGCCACCTCAAAAACCATACTATAAATGTACTGTTGTTCGCTTTTTGATAATCTGGATTTTTTTATTGCTCTCCATCTTTAGCATTGGTCTTTAAAAGAAAAAACAGATCAAAAAACCAAGCTGATCAGGAAAGAAGGATCAGTGGCTACAAAAACCTGACTAAATTAACTCTAAATGCTTTCTGAAAAGCAGAATCCTTTACTCTGGGAACAAAGAACTCCTAAAATCTGAACAAACGAGTCTCGTGGATCCCTTTGAGGCTTATCGTTAAGGCCTTCATTTAACAGGTCACTAGTATGAAAGACGGGATCTCTAAATGGGAATGAATGTTTACCATCATATCAACACTATACAGAGGGGAGAATTCAACAAATGCTTAAGTCACAACTACTCTTACGGGTGGATATGCGTGAAAAATTGGCAAATCTGAAAGTTGTAGAGTCCGTAAAGTAGAGTCTTTTGGTAATTCACCTAAAAAAAGAAAGAAATAACACCAGATCAGCACAAAAAGATGTCTTAATCTGGACTGAAAATTATTTTAAAAGTGCCATTTTCACCAATTGGTAAAGGAAAAATGACTGAATGTCAGAAAAGCAAATCTTTTAACAATACATAAACAAAGGTACATTTATTTGCAGTGCACCATGGAGACATCCAAACAAGAAAAATAAAACATTAATATTAGAAAATCATTTATTCCAGTTTGGTGGGCCAGATTAAACAGTTTAACGGGCTGCATGTGGCCCTCGGACCGTAGTTTGCCCACCCCCGGTCTAGAGTGTGGCGTAGGGGCCAGTGATTTGCAGTCAGGGGACGCTGTGCTTCACCTGCAAAACACAGCCAAAACAATGGCATAAATAAAATAAAGAAAGTCATTATTTTTCCCATAATTGTCTAAATATGTGCGACCAGTGCTGAACTTGTTAAAGTTAGGAATAAACCAAACAGTTCCTGAGTGTGGCTGTATGGAGCCAACTGCTGCCCTAGCGGTGTGCTAGCATGGGTCAAATGCAGAGAACAAATATCACACATCTAATGGGACTTTAACATTAAATATGTGCAAGCAACAACAAGATGTAGCCTAGGACGTGCTTGAAATATGTGTGGGCAATGCAGCAACTTGAATTTCTATCAGTTTTTTTGCTGGTCGGATGTAAATAAGTGCGAATAACAGTCCATAAGTACAGTTAGCATTAAGCGGTCTGATTTTAAACTGGAAATACGTCACACAGCTACGTGCATGGAGTCAATTTCTCCACAGAGCTAGCAAACTTTCATTATGTATGTCTTCCAATTGTGTCCTGTCTTCAATAAATTCCAGCTCAGTTGTTCATTGCTTTAGATGTGGGGCTCCTTTAAAGGCGCCCTACCATGAAAATTCTACTTCACGAGGTTTTAAATGTTCATTCCTCACTATTAAGAACTCCAAAGCGGTATTTTGATCCATTCATGCATTTAAGAGTAATCCTCTAAAAACCTGCACTGTCTGCAGCAGCCCCTCCCATACCCACGAAAACGAGCGGTTGGAAACGTGCTGACATAAGCATGATGCCAACATCTGTTCCAGGAAGAATCTGTGCTGCAAGCACATGATTGACCCACCCCTATAGCTGCTGGCCAATGACTGAAGAGATCTTTAGTCACGTAGTTTTGTTGGGGAAGCAGACTCAAGGATGACTTGTAAAACTGACAACGAACGAAAGGCGGAGCCTCAGAGATTTTTTACTTCCGGGTATTAAAACGGTCAACAAAAAATTTTCATAAATCATTTGTTTTTTTCCGTGTTCTGAAAGTAATATATGATCATGTATATGGATATAGTCTCCTCTGAAAGGCTTAAGAAAATCATGGTGTGGCCCCTTTAAGACACCCCCCTTCCCTGCCCCCACTGTCGGGCACAGTCCTGCAGACGCTGCGCTTATTTGTGTTGTGAACCAGTCCAGCAATGCCCGGCCTACTAAAGACAGATATATGGTGTATATGTGCATCCATCTTTGAAAAAGTTTAGAAGTTGTTTGTTTTTGTGGGCGAGACGAAGACACAAAGCCGGCTCTAGGATGACATCATGAAACACACAGGCAGGTGGAGCTTCAGAAGTCGAGTCGTTCTACTTCCGGGTACGAAAAAAAAAAACTCATTAAAAAAAAGAATATTATTTACATTACATTATATTTTTATTATATTATTATAAAATGGTACAGCCCATTTAAGAGGCGTCCAGTTCCTCTTTTTGAACCTCCACGGACAGAGACAAACCAAAACATCTGCAGCTCACGTAAAGGTCAAACTTCTGTATCTATATGTGACTAAAGCTTTAAACTAAAATTTAGCAGCAACTAGAGAGTTGTGAAGTTCAAATTTGAGATAATGTTGCAGATTTGGCGCCGATGGAACTACGTGCTGTCAAAAGAAAGCACATGTTGGAGAACAAAAGTGGGCTGAGTCTAGTGCCAGGTGGAACACCATAACAGTCTCATTTTGTTCTTAAAGTCCCTTACAGAAATCCAATCCAAATTGGCTTAAAGTATATAGGCAGAGGTCTCAACAGTAGCACTCAGATCCAGGAAGTAACTTGTTTATTTTTTGTCAAAGTTACGCTATTATTTAATGAAAAACACATAATGTTAAAAAAGTGCTGTGTTTTAAAACATATAAAACATATTCCTTACATCATTTTATCTGTTTAAGGAGATAAGAATGTAAGATTCCATAGGTTTAAATAAAGTTGCACTTCTTTGTACATCGGGGTTTATGGATCTGAAACACCTGTTTGATGCTGCAATAATTAACAGTCAATTGTCTATTTGAAAAGTTTTCTCATGAGATTTTTAGACGTGCATTCATGATAAAATCTTGAAATGATTCAGGTTTTAGTCATCATGAATAATGCAGGATTTAGTGATTAATGAGACAAGTCATTTGTTCATCCTTATTTTAGGTATCAAAGACTAATTTCTACAGTACACCCTGCAAGAATGTATTAATTAGTGACTACTAAATGACTTTAAAAAGCAGATATTGGTTGATTACTTTTGATCTGCTGGATTTTGGTTGGCTAACATCATTAGGATCCCAGTTGCTTAATTGTAGCTAAACCCTCAGTAGTGTCAAGTCTCTTTGTTTGGCTGCAGAGATAAAGTCCCCCCCCCAGCTGAACTGTAGTGCTAATTAGCAACTGTTAGCACAACGGATTGCTAACTGAGTGAACAGAAGACAGAAGACCAAAGGGACTCGGACATGACAGACACTTGCAAAACCATTAGTGCGTTAGCATAATGATTGTTTTTAGCTGTGTGCATTAGCAAACAAGGCCATTAGTGCCTTTAGTGTTTGCAGCGCTTATCCTTTCATATGATTCTACTATGACATTTTAGTATTTGCTGTTATCTTTTGTCTTGCAGGGGTTTCTCAGCCGAGTCCTGGTCGCAGTTCAGTCTCAACAGGTGCGCGGGAGCTTGAACAGGTGGGATGTTTGCTAATGTCACAGTTCAGGGGCCTCCTTAACGGACACCGCAGCCTGCTAAAAAGTGTTTTGCTCTAAAGAAACAGATTTAATGCAACATGTGTGCTGTTAACTGTAATCATAGGAAGCTGATTGATTACATCTTTAACTCTGGAGCTCCAGCGATGATATTCCTTTGAGAATACTACACGACTGTTCAACTGTTTACACCATTAATGTATTTCCCGTGGATTCTGTTGTGGAGAAAGGCAACTTTGAGACTTTATGCAAAACTTTAAGTTAGTAAAATGTTGTTTATTAGTGTAAAGCTGATATAAAAAGCTGCTTTTCTCCGCATCAGAATGAGCTAATTTGCGTTGGTCACACAAATGGTCAAAGAGTTGAAAGAGTCAGAATCAGCTTATTGACATTGATTTCATAGAGTTACGATAGGTTAAAAGAATTTATTATTTAAGCATCACCAGCGACATCTCCTGTGTTTAAGGGTTTAAACGGAATGTTTTGACTCCCATAACTCTGCAACTGGTTTAGCAAATAATTCTAGCGGTTTTGCATAAAAAAAGAGCTTTTAAAGTTGAGCTGGTGTGAAATGTGGCCTTTTTATATGTCAGAACTGGTTGATTCACACTGAATGGATAGAAGAGTTACGGTACGTCAAAGAGCATGTGACTAGCTGGCAACATGTCCAGTGTTAAAGAGTTTGAATTCATTGACTCTATTTGAGAACTGGATTGTTGACTCCCACTTTCAAGTGGTCTTCCAACAAGCTAACTCCTGATTGGCTAAGGTGAATATGAAGCATGAGAATATGAAGTCGGAGCGGTTCGGACCAATCAGTTGATGTCATCTGGCTCCAACATGGCAAAGGACAACAAAAATATGGCAACCGGATTGACTTGATTTGGAAGTTAACCATTTTCTATTGGTCCAGATCTCATAAACAGTCAATGTTTATCATGGATGAGACGGAGAAACCAGAGATTTGATGAAACTTCACGATGTTTTTACTTTCTGCAACTATTGTGACTTTAAACCATATAGAATGATTTTTTTTTTTTTTTTTGCTAGCAGATCAAACTAACTTTTAATAGCTGTGACTCTGACGCTTCAGTGTTTTTACTGGCAAACAAACATCGAGAGGGCGATGCTGTTTATGGAACTGGCTCTGCTCTGAATCCACCTTTAACAGCTTTGGGAGTTAAAGGTCAACGGCCCTCTTTGACCTGTGTGTCACCAAAATATAACCTCCGGGCCGATGAGCGAGAGCTTTTGGAGGATGTACGGCTCTTTTGTTTGCATGAGTCAAATGTGAAGAACTAAAAGATGTTGTTTGTGTCGTTCTCTTGCACGTGTAAACATGAGAATGCAACCGCCGGTGGCGGCGGACGAGTGGGAGAACAGGAAGTCAGTGTCTGTGAGCCAAAGCGTCGCCGCTGTCAGGGGTTTTGGTTCTGGAGGAGGGTCCGCCCAGCAGCAATGCAGGTCGCCTTGGGCTGTTCTGCTGCAGCGTGAATGTGAGGAGTTTCTCCTCCAGAGCGGCTGGTGCTAACATATGTAAGCTCCACGGGGGGGTTGGACGGCGGCGGCGCTCTGGACGGCGGATCCATCTTTCACCTGAGAATCTCTGCATCTCCGCCTCTCAGCTGCGCTCTCACGCTCATCCCTCCCCGCCTTTGTTTGGCCGGCGTTATCTTCATCTCCTGCTGTCCATCTCCCCGTCCTCCTCCACGCATGTCCCTCTCCCCCCCCCTCCTCCTCCTCCTCCCCCCTGCGGCCTGCTTTTCATCTCTCCCAGTTTCACCCGCGCTCACCCCCTGCCTCCCCTTCTCTCTGCCCTTCACCGTGCCCCCCTCCTCCCGCTCCCTGGATCCACTTTCCACCCCCTCCTCCTCCTCCTCCTCTCTATCCTCCCCCCAATCACGCCCCCACCTCCCTTTCTCTCCTGCCATCTTGCAGGCCAGTGGAGCCAGACTGCAGGCGTTCAGGGAGTCACTGGACCTGCTGGGCAGCGGGTGACACAGATTTCCGGTGTGTGTGTGCGTGCATACGTGTTTATGTGCGACGGGACCAAAAGAGGAGGGTTTGGGTGGTGGTGGTGGTGGAGGGTGTGTGTGTGTGGGGGGGATTAAGCTCCAAATCACTAGAAAAGGCACTGAAGAGAATAGGGGAAAGGGTTGGAGGGGGGGGCGGCTGCTGATCCAAGAATCTGAAATTCCCCTTTTGTCCGGGAGATGAAGAAACACTAGACTCAAACTCAAAGACGGCGTGTTTCTCATTCACTGGGAGCGTTGTAATAGCATGATGTTGGAGCTCGCTGCTTTTCTTCATGAGTTGGCAGTGTCCTGCGTTGGCTGGCGCGCAGCGGCGCTTTCTCTCCGCCTGCCTGACAAACACACACACACACACACGCGGACCCCCTCCACCCCCACAGATGCATGCAAACACACACACACACACAGTCCCTCTGCGATCCCCCTGACTGAAGGCTCACAGGAAGTGCAGCCGTGGCCCAATTATAGCGTGACACCTCGGGCCGGCCGTTGCCATGGTTACGTCTTCCCTGCGGTCCCCTGGAGTGTGGCGCCGAGGAAGAAGGTCTTATCACATCAGCCATCGTTACGGCAACAAGCAGAAAGAAAACCTAAAGCTTCTGAGTCCAGCTGGATTCTAGTTTTTTTTTTTTTTTCTTAAATCGCACAAACTTGACAAAAATACGAATTTGTGCGTCAAGTTTACCAATCCATGTGCACAGGGCCAAAAATCAGCGTGTAGGTGTGTTTGTGTGTGTGCGTCTGTGGGGTTGTGATAAGGCTCTCAGCCACACCATTAGGTGACTCATAATCCACACAACCCCACACGCACACATGTGCCGGCCGCACACGGCCGCAGACACACACGCCCAATTAAAAAAAAAAAAAAAAAATGCTGGACGCAGGTACAGCAGGCAGAGCAGCGACCCTGTAGACAAGTGCACATGGCAAATTTTCTTTTATTTCAAAAGGGCAAACAGGGCTCTACAGTACAAGTTGCACATGAAATAATTTAGCCAAGGCTGAACTCATTCGTTTTCTTACTGATGCATCAACGTCAGGATCAACAGAAGCAAAAACTCCCTCATCAGAAACAAAAGGTTTTGGGCTCCGTTTTTTTTTTCTTTATGTTGAAGCACGATACATCCAAACTGGAAAGCAATGTAAAAAAAAAAAAAAAAAAAAAAAAAAAAGTAAAACAGAAGACATAATGTTTTCCAGGTATTTACAGTCTATGTACAGAGCTTTGTTGTTGTTGTTGTTGTTGTCATGTAAATATTGACACACCTTGGTATCCTTCTTTTTTTTCCGATTCACTGATTGTCAAAAGAAAGGATGGGAACAAGTGTGGACATTCTGAAACGGAGCTGCAGTTCCTCCCTAAACACCAGATCTGTGGGCCACAGTCCCGGCGGGTCAGCGCGGAGCGGGTCGGACTGCAGCTCCCAAACAATCATCCAACCAGCATCCTCTGACCAGCGCCGCCAAGTCGAGTCACTATCCGTCCAGAGCCGTGTTGCTTCTCTCCTGCGCCAGGGCCAAAGTAAAGTCGGATCCCCTCAGGTCAAATCCAGACACCCTGCTCTCGAACCCCGGCCCCCCGGGCTTCCTCTTCAGCTCCTCGCACTTCCTGTATTTACAGATCTGGTGTCCTCGCTTGCGATTGCGGCAGCTGCTGCACTGCTCGCAGTTCGTCTGGCGGCGGCAAGGTACGCACTCGCCGCACCTTTTCCTCTTCCGTCGCCCTCCGCTGCTCCCGCCCAGAGAGCCGGGGGAGTAGCCCTCGGCCACCAGGCCCTCCATGCCCTCGGCCCCCATGGCCGCGCTCCTCCAGTGACCGCCCCCCATCTGAAAGCCTGCCAGGGGAAACAGAGCGGGGTTGAAGGGGAACCAGGCGCCGAGGAAGGGCTGGAAGTCAGTGCTACATCCAGAGGAGTCCTCCTCCTCTTCGTCGGGGCCGGACCCGCCGCCCTCCCCGTCCCCCTTCGCCCCCTTGGCCTCGGTAGCCTCCCTTTTAGCCGGCTGGCTGCTCTGCGCTCCCAGGCTGCTTTGCTCGGCGGTGGTGGGGGTGAGAGCCAGCAGCCCGGCGCGCATCAGCAGCTCCGCGGCGTGGGCCAGGTGGAGCCCGCTGGGCGACTCCCACATGTCGGGCCAGGAGGGGGCCCGGCGGGGCTTGGCGTGGCCGGGCTGCGCGGGCCGCTGCTGAGCCGGGGAGGGCTGGATCAGGCCTTTGACATCCACAGCAGGGGAAGGGGAGGAGATGTAATGGGAGAGGCTGTAGGGGTGGCTGGAGCGCTTAAGGCTCGGTCTCAGCGGCTCGTTGGGGATTTTGGCGCTGCTGTGGGCCTGATCCGGGGAGGAAGGGCCAGCAATGTCTACGGCGGTGGACATAGCAGAGGCCGGGGTGTGTCTGTCCTTGTGCGTCGCTGTGTGTGCGTTTGTAGAGGAGCTGGGGAGGACCAGAGCCAATGCGGGGTTGACAACTGTCCTGCTGTTACTTCAGCCAAAATGGCAAGCCTCAGTCTGTGTCCCTATTCCCATTCTCTGCTGCAGAGTCCTGGAGAGCTGGAAATGGGTAGAGGATGAAGACAGGAAGGTTAAGAATAGAAATGCCGGAGAGAGAAACTCAAAAAAAGGCAACCCAGGAAGATAAGACATGCTGGGGTTTTTTTAAGGTGGACTTATTCCTCTGCATCTAAGGTTGCTTTAAATACCAAAAAAACCCACATTTAGGTTGAGAAATCGAACTAAGAGGGGCTGAAAGGACCCGTGCAGCTGACAATGCGAGCCTGGCTGAGGATTTCCGCACACAGGAGGCGGTATCCCTTTAAGAATTTCACGGTATATCAATGCAATCAATAACAGAGCGACAACAATATGCAAAGATATGCGCATATGCGCAGGTCAAATGTGGAGCGCGCTTTTCAAATACATTTTGACGACTGCTGTTATGTGTGCCAGCCGAGGCTGAAAGCAGCAGACACGGAGCGAAGAAGGGACCGTAGGAGAAGAAGGAAAAAAAAAAAAAAAAACAGGCTGTCTTTTGTCTCGTATCGACGAGCAGCGAGGTGCGCAACGATGCGGTTGCTGTGGATAAAAAAAAGGGGAGCAGGCTGGAGTCCTGCGCGTGGAAACGCGGATCCAAACCCCCGGGAATGTCGGTAATTACAGGCGGAACTTTACGAAGCTCGATCACAAGGGTCGCATCGATCTTTTTGTTGTTTTTTTTTTTTTAGTCGGAAGGGGGTGGGGGGTAATTATGGTTACCTAAGAGGACGCAGCTCGACCGACGCCACGACGAGCTTGACCACCGTCCGAGCGGTCGCTGCGACACAGCAGCCGAGCGGCGACGAAGACACGGCGGCCAAACCGGCAGGAAGTACGGCGGAAAAGGGCTGAGCTCACCGTCCGAGCGCGGCCCGATCTCCCCCCGGCAGCCGCGGCGATGAAGTCATGAACTAATGGCGTGGCGATGGCAGCGTATATGGACGGCGGAGCTGCCGATTCCTCCTCCACCTCTCCGTCCCGGAGGGTCTGCAAACACTCTGCACGGAATTTGGGGGCGTCGCTCAAAATGCGAAGTGGACTCTGCGGGGCCGAGGCTGCGCGGTCACGGCGACCCGTGGAATCCGCGCGCGACCACCGCGGCGTGGATCCCGGCGCGGAGGAGCGGCGCGTAAAAACGCAAAAACAAAGCCGCTTTTCTAATGAAAATACCAATAAAAACCTAAAATCACTACAAATGACTGCTGCTGCAGCGTTTATTCCATGTTTTAATCCCACTTCACTCTAATCCAGGTTTAAATCTGGATTATTAACTGCAGTTTTCCATGTTTCCAAAGAGAAGTGAAGGCGCGTAATTTTCATTTACTTGGTCATATTTCGAGGCAAAGTTTGGCGCAGATGGAAAAGAGGGGCTGAAGATCCACACCTGAAGCAGGTCCAGCCGCGTGACTCCTCCCGGCCTGAACTCCTGTGGACTCCTCACGCAGGACAGCGGAGTCCACTCCACCTCTTCGGAGAGTCCTCGCTGCATCTGGCACGCAGCCAGACACCTCGTGCATGTGCATGTGTGCGTGTCACTATGGGAGCAGGGGCCCACGGTTACTACACCGTCTGGCCTGGACCATCCGTGTAAACACAGCGTCTTCTAGCGGTCAAGCGCGGAAACTGCCGTGTCTTAAAATGGCCACTGGTGTTTTGGTGGACACTGCAGCACAGCTGCCCCCCCTCCCAACCCCCCTTCAGCCAGGGCCTCACAGACCCCCCCCCCTCCACTGCAGAGCTGTTTACTCATTATGGAGCGTTAATCCATGGAGGTGAAGCGTCAGATGAAACCACGCCGTTCACAGATCTCAATTCTTTTTATTAAGACAAGTTGAAACAAACAGCAGCCAGTAGAAAGAAAACAGCAAACAAACTCAAAAAGCTAAATCTAGCCTTTGAGTTCCTGACAATTCTTACAGATGAGTGTTTTGTGACAGAGAGGAAATCATTCCAAACATTCAGATGGGTTTAGAAGCAGATTTACATATAAGGCTCACGGCGAAGCGGCTGACGGGTCTGCGGGTTTCACGTTTCCACCACCTGCTCCGCACAAAAGGCCAGCCGACGACACGCAGACGACAAGCGTTGAAGACGCCGCCGTGACGGAGCCGGCCCTCAGAGTCTCTGATTTGATTCGTTTGGGAGCATAAAAAAATCACGACGATTATCGGCGGGTCGTTCCGGCAGCATCAGAACTGTCCTGGTCCTCTGCTGCACAAACATGAAACGGTCACAACGGTGGGCTGGATCAAGGGATAGGGTCCTTCTTTTTTATGATTAGAGGCCCGACGTTGTCTCCGGTTTTCTCGTTGTGGGCTGTGTGGGAACCGTCGCAGAGCGGGAACTGTAAAGAGGACACGTGACACCATGAAGTTCCTACACTTCTACAACGAAAACAGAGATATGTTTAACCCCTCAACTGAACCGTAACTCTTCAACTGTTTACACAATTAAAACAATTCCTATAAATTCTGTCGTGCAAAGTGTTTCTCCAGAATCAGCCGATTCACTATGATCTTGTAAAAGCACATGTGTGATAAGAATTGAGCTAATCTGAAAAACTATCAAAAAAAAAAAAAAAGCCTAGTCTCCATGCCCACATTCCATTTAAATAGTTTTGTAGTTATTATACATTCATTAGAAAGACTAAATTAATCTGAAAATTATTCTAAAATGTGAGAAAACAGACGCTAGATTAAAATAACATCCAAATCTATTCCTGTGCATTGAAAATATCCAAACTTTTAGCCTTTTTACTTAAACTCTGAACCCTGCAGTGAGTTACAACAAAATCTGGGTTTAGGAATAAAATGTTATATTTTATTCAATCTGGTGTTTTTCTTTGAAATTTTAGATGTTTGTTGCAAATTTAGACTTTTTCTGAGTCACTTTGCCAGAGATTTAGTGGTTGAAGCAACCAGCCTGTTAATCCTCAGCAGTTTTGGTTCAAGAATTTAGAAATGTTTATTAATGACAAAAAATTATCAAATTGGGTTTTAATACAACCAATAAAATAAAAATAAAGTTATAGATTTTAGGGTGTTAATGTTATATTTTATTGCATAGAAGCAAATTTTGCTCCAAAATTACCCTGATTTTGTCATAAAATTGAAATTTCATCACATCCTTGAACTCTTGATTCTCAATTGTGTAGATTTCACTTTTAATTTTTCATAAAATAAAAGCAAAACTCGCTTTAATGGACTTTAAATGTTTAGTAGGTCAGACTAACCTTCTTTGACTTCCAGCAGCGGCAGTACACAGCTTTGGAACCGATGTCCTCCATGTCGAAGCAGTGGACGACTTTCGGGCTGTCTTTGTTGATGAACGTGTTGACTTGGCCTTTCTTGCTGCTGCGCTTGTTCAGGTACTGGCTGAAGAAGAAGCCTCCGGCTGCTGCGACCACAGCCACCGGCAGAGCCACCAGAAAGTGCTCTGCGACGTCCGCACGCGCGCACAAAAACACACAAACAGTCTGGGTGAAGCCATGAAAGCTAGCATCGTTCAACTACTGCTCTCTGGGCATAAATCACATGAAATGATTCTAAAAGAGATTAAAGTTCACAAGCACGTGACACAAAAATAAACAAACGAGTTACTGTTAGTCTGGTTAAGCAAGTTACGTGATTATCTGAGCTTGTTTATCAGCGACAAGCTTTCTCCACTTTTTTTCTGCTAGCTAGCTAATTTTCATGACGTACATTATTTAAAACGCGAATAAATTACAAACTATTGCTTAACATTTAAGTTTTATGTAGTATTTAACTAAAACAAAAGTTCACACAAGCAAAACTGCAACCATAACAGTCTGAATTTAGCTAGTTTACAATCACAGCTTATGCTAACTTGTGCAAAGCTAACCCGCATTTCGAAGGTTCGTTACCTTTGCTTAACCTGAAACCCGAGCTGGGCAAAACAGGCGCGGACGCGACTGACAACTGCGGCATGTCAGGTAAACTCAGGGCGGTCATGTATTTCTGCTGAGTGCTGTGCTGTTGGCGGTCAACGCTAAGCAGCAAGGTCAACCGGAGAGCTAGTCTGGAAACTGTGCTGTCCTCGTTCAGTGACGCAACTTTTAGGTCACGACGTAGCGACGAATCAGAGCAGAGGAGAAAAGAAGAGCGAGCCAATCACGTTCTCCCAAGGAAAATACCACTTCCGGATTAGCTTAAGCTTTGTTTATAATCGAAATCAACATTAATCTTTAAATTTACAGAAGAACCAACCCGAATACTAATACTATTACATATATGTTGCCCAAGAAAACTAAAACTAAAAATATATTCCTTAAATATATTTTCCATAATCCACCCTATTCACTTGTTACATACCATTTTTCAGATATTAGTAAACAAAAACTTTTAGCTACATCAGTTATTTTAAAGCAGCTTTTATGTTAAAACAGTGAATTGAATGTAGAAAATATACACTACCTTATTAAACCCACCAGAGGGCAGTAAAATTTTCATTTAGCCAGGCCAACTTATTTTCCTGATTCCTAATTTAAAACATTTCAACTCCAGAAACTAGTTCACTAAAACCTGTAGTTTTCCCACTCAAAAATACACTTATAATAATTCATTCATGTTGAGAAACTAAAATTCCATGAAAGTCTTTTATTCATGACAAACAGTAACATGATGCTCATGTATTTTTTAGCACAGGGTAATTAATGTCTGGATCAGATCAGCTTTCTGCAGATGTTTTCGCACGTATGCGATATTGCTTTGATCGACGCGTTGTCGCCTGCTGTAAATCCTGGCCAACAATGAATCAGCACAAGTGCACGGTTTTTATTACACAGTTTAATCAACACACAAAGCTCAACGAGCCTCTCAGGTAATTCAATATACAGAGGTTTTTGTGCAAGAAGAGTGTGTTTCTCCTCGCACCCAGAGCCCAAGCCAGTCCCATAGCCATTTAAGATGTTAGCCGCTAAATTTGAGATTTCGCAAAAAGAGAAAAAAATAAAAACCAAGTGAAAAGAAATAAGCAACCTAAAGAGTTATGGGGTAAGGAAATAAAAACACAGGTTAAACTAAGAAAAAAAAAATAAATTGCTTAAATACCTGGTCTCCTCCACCTTAAGAAGAAAGAAAAGGTGGTGCTGATGACATGGGGTTACAGTTGTTCATGCATTTGTGTGTGCGCATGTGTGCATAAGGGGGTCCACTTGGGTGAGATGATATAGTATGACGATGGGGGGATGAAGATAAATTCAAGTCCTTTCATAGAATCCAACAGAAGAGCAGAACAGGCTATGTGCATTTTATCATCTGACACCACCCACAATGACTCCTGATTTTTTTTTTTCATTTTTATTATAAAATACAGAGTGCCCTTTGACTCACGCGCTAAAACTGCTTTCTTGAATCGTCACCTCTACGGATGGAGATTATCGGGACAGCGGAAACAAGAAAGGGTGCGGTGTAAAAATCCCTCCATCTAATGTTCCCCTTTCTCTTGGAAACAAAACAGGAAATAAAAAAAAAGGTCCCCACATAAGCTGACATGTGGCCAAAGGAATGCTTTTAGTGACGGTGGGTGAGGATGAGGAGGGAGGAAGAATAACTGGAAACGCAGCTCAACCTACATGTGACAAAACTGAACTGAATTCAAAAGTCAGGACGTGGAGTCAGAGGACAAATTCAGCCGTTGTGTGTTTTTGTTTCTCATGTTTGGTATACGATACGTACACTGAGGGGGGGGTGGGCAGGTGAGCTGAGAGGCGGGGAAGACAGTCAAACGGATGGGGAACTATGGGGGGGTGGAGGACAAAGAGGAGGTGGGGTGGAGGGAGTTTTACGGGAACTCTGATGAAGGGGGCGGGCGTGGCTCAAAGAAAGCACTCCAATGGAAACCAACAAGTTTTAAACTTTTCATTTGTTTGTATGGTTTTGTGTTTGTTTTCTCTTTACATCTGAAGCTCCCCTAGCCTTATGTCGTAGAGGTGGTTGGCAATGCTTCTACCGCAGCACTACATTGCATACTTTTGTGTCCATTCCCGAGCTATTTTGTTGTACCTGCGGAGACACAGAAGAAGGGAATTTAAATTCACAAAAAAAAAAAAAAAAAAAGATGCAGGAAAAAGAACAAAATAGTCAGCAAGAATCGATGTGGAGAAACTGAAAAAAAAAAGATGGAAACTTCATCCACAAACTTTAGTTTGCTTTATGCTGATGTACCGATGACAGCGATGGAGGAAGAACTGAACGGCACAAACATGAATCAGGATGTGAAGGTTTTTGTAGAACTCCATCGGGACACACCTCATAAACACTCTAGAGATATGACGGGTAACGCCTCAACTCCCCAGAGCTCCAGCGGCCCATTTTTTTTACTCCCCAATTCTTCTACACTACTAATGTAATTCAAATGGATTTTTAGAGCAGAGAAGCAGCTTTGTGCCGATATGTAGGTGTTTACGGAAGCAATATAAATCAGCTAATTCTAGACTGAGTAAACGGTCATAGAGTTAGGGTATTTCGGGTGGGGGGGGTTGTCATTTAGGAGCTGCTGGCAACATCTCAATGCTTTAGTCCCATGCATCTATAGAGAGATTGACCTGTATGGGTGCTCAGGATTTTTGGATTGTTTGGACCCGTAGAGGGTCAAAGAGGATCACAGGTGTTTCTTACAGTCCCCTTGAGCCTCGTGCGGACACTTCAGACTATGGTCACGTATGCCAAATATCACAGTGCAACAACCAAAATGCAGTATTCAACGGATTCAGCAAGTGGCCGCAGAGGTGATTCAACTAAGGGGCCAATTAGACAAACTCACTTAGCCGCCCGACTACCAGCAATGCACATTTGTCATCTGTAGAGGATTTTTCTAAAATTAAATATCTACCAACAGAAGCAACTCCTTAATGTCTGCTGAGGACATTTGGGGCTTTTCAGTGATAAAAGATATGAAGGGAAGTGACGTTTTTGGTGGATTTAAAACAATTTCGGCAGGAGACATTTCTTTTCTGGTAGTCAGTAGAATATGTGAGATCTCACAAAGATTAAACCATTTTAAAAATATAATTTCAACATTAAACATCACATGAAGCTAAAATGTGTGGCTGCTTCAGGGATGCCAGAGGACGTTTACTTTTTTAATTCCGGAAGTTTTATTCTTTAACCCTTGTGCTCTCTTATGGGGTCCAGATGACCCACCCTTATATTGATGTGTGATCCCTCCAATGACAGAGGTGGACAGGATTTTATGTTTGCCATAAACGGCAGTGATTATAAAAAAAATCTATGAAGAAAAAAAAAAAGTTCAGTGCGCTGACTTATGGGGTCCGGATTACCCCACTTTTAATGTAAACATGCCTATGATATCACAAGGGTTAAAAACATCCAGAAAATGAGGTAAAACTCTGTGTTCATGTGGCATAATGCAACATCTAGAGAAAATAAAAGTTTTAAAGATGGCATACTTTTCCCTGTCAGTCTTGTAGATGCGGGCGATCTCGGGTACTAAGGGGTCGTCCGGGTTCGGGTCACACAGCAGGGAGCAGATAGACAGAAGAACTGCAACACAGGGCAGACAGATGTAGAGCTGCTGCAGCCGACGCAGGACATGCGGCTCCGCTGGATCGCCACTCACCTTTGGAGATGGTGAGAGCTGGAGACCACTGTGATCGCAGGATGTCAAGACAGATGCTGCCGTTGCTGTTAATATTTGGGTGGTAGATTCTTGTGGTGAACGCGACCTGAAACCAGAGGAGAGAGTGAAAATGGGGGGAACAGGAAGCTGCAGGGGGTAAACATCAACAGGCAAATCATCTGCATGGATCCATGCTTGATTACCCATCATGCCTGTGTGTTTCCTGGCTTACCTTTGGCGGTTTGAAAGGGTAGTCTGTGGGGAAGTGAATGGTCAAGAAGAAAACCCCGCTCTGGTAAGGACTGTCATTCTAATGCAGGGAGGGGGGAGACAACAACGACAAGTCTGTTTGATCGGTTGTGATAAATGCATCAAAAACAAACAACAACAAAGAGCAAATCTGTTCGAAAAGGGGCTGTAACAAGTTTCCAATACTTTGATATTTGCGAACTGTTCCTGAAAATTCATTAGTGAAGTCTGAGATCGCTGATTTGCGATCTTTATAAATATAAAGGTATATGTTAAAATACACTTCAGCCACTGTAATTATAGCTCTGAAATGATCATGTTAAATTTAAGAATAAAAACCAAACAAACCGAATGTACTACTGTCACTGGAAGTAAACAAATCTTCAAAGTACAGTTCTCGTTTTCAAAGTAAAAGTAATAAGTGTTTTTTTTTTATAGATTAAAAAAAATAAAGAACTTGAAGTTCAGTTTACTGAAGTGAGCTGTCAAAAAAAAATTTCTTTAAATATCTTTGAAAATTCAACAGTTTAACAAAAATATTTGTGACGTTATACGACTGCTAGCATGGTGGAGAAGCCGTACCGGAATGCATCTGTAAGATGTTTATCTAGGTGTGGGATTTTTTTTTTCTTTTTGTATTTCCACTTCAGACGGGAAAAAAAACATCCATTTATAAAACACATCTGCTGAAAACACTATTGTCAGTTTAGAAAGTCTAAGAAAAAAAAGTCTGAGTGTTTTCTGGTTGTTACATTTTTATTGAGGTGTTGCAGCGGCTTCACTTCTTCTCTTCTTGTCACTTTCAGGATTTAATGTTAAATGATTTGTTGTTAAATGGTCTAAAACAACAATAATGTTTATGTTTTGTTTACCACTGAAGTTGAACGGAAAACTTGAGTGACATTATTTAAAGTGATAAATATCTTTTCTTTCTTTCAAATCTTTGTATTTTTATCTGTTTTGTTGATTCTGATCTCCTGTTCTAAATAAAGGTATACATGATGGTGATTAAATACATATTTAATGTTCATACGTCCAGTAAAAAGACGAACAGCAACAATTCAAGCATTATATATTAAATAAAAAGAATTGTTGTGTGATCTGTGAATCCATCTAGATTTTTTTGAATTGCCATCTTAGTAATGATTAACAGCTCTGTGTTGTAAAAATACACCAAAGAGCTGACATTTCCTGAAAGTGTTTAAACAGAAAGTCTTGCAAAGTTGGAATTGTGAAACCAAAACATTTATCACATAAACACAGTCATGTGAATACTTACAGGTCCCATTATTGTGGCTTGCCAGTGAAACACTGAAAAAAGCAAAACAAGAGAAATGGGTGAGAAAACAGGAAGAAGACAAGAAACAACTGAATAAATATGAGGGTTTCTACAGAAGATCTTCCAGAAAGTGAATCTCAAAAATATTTTGTTAAAAACTATGACATATTTAAATTTAATTAATTATTATTATTTATTATTATTATTATTATTATTATTATTATTATTATTATTATTATTATAGGTACAGACTTCAGTTAAATTCTTACCAGAGAGTGATTTCATTGCAATTATCAGACGCATATATTACATATTTTATAGATGTAGATAGCTAAATGAGTACTGTTGGGTCCATAAAAAAAAAAATTAAAAAAAAAATACAAAAACTTACATTTCAAAGCCAGATTTTATGAGGCTCTACTGAGTTTTATTTTCGCTTTTATTTGTGTTTTTTAAATCATCTTAAGCTTTAAGTTGTTTTGAATGGTGTGAGTATTAATGTTTGGCACCTTGTTTGACTGCTGTGATGTTAACCCATATAAATAGTGATTTGAACTAAACCTATTCTCACATTATAAAACTACCAGAAAAGCTTTCTTTTAACTCAAAGGGAAAAACTGCTTGAATGACAATTTGATATCTTTACCTCTTTGAATAATTCAGATTAAATAGATAAGGTCAGAAGAGTAACTGAAGCGCGATTTAAAAAAAACTCCACCATAATTCTGGTGGAACCACTTCAACACGTCACAGACAGCAGAGCTCAGAGAACAAACTGTCAGATTGAGAAAACACAAAACACAGCAGCAATTATTCATGGCATGACAAGCAGTCGCGCTTCATTGTGGTGTGGTTAGTCTGATCTGGATGGCAGGAAATGTCACGCACAGATACATCTTTACCATAAACTTAACGCACTTCTTTATTTTTAAAAATGTACCAGACAGTCAGGATGGAGTCGCAGAAACATAAAAAAAAATATTTGAACGACTGCAACTAGAGTAATGTTTGGCTTTAGAATGATTTCATTTATTCATACTTTTCTTCCTATAAAATGAACAGGTGTGGTGTCACTCGGGAATCGAATCCTTTCAAAGTAAAGGTCAACTGCTGGCGAATTCGGAGGTTAATGATTATGATTGATGTGGAAACACTCGGTCTAAGTCTAAGAGCTGTTAAAAGTTTATAAAAATAAATTATTTTTACTAGAGTCACGTCAGATGTTCAAGTGAACATCAGAGCTTTCATTTAAAACTGATTCATGAGGACAGGGAATTCCCTCAAAGTCTATTCACTGTCTTCAGATAAAAAAATGAATCAAAGTTGTGTTTAAAGTGTGTAACAGATAAACACCAAGATAAAAACACAAGGATAAAACTTTAGCATTTGATTAAATAAATAACAATTTCAGAAAAACAAAAACATTTGATAAACCTCATTTGTAAGTCGATTTGGATAAAAACAAAAAGAATCTATTTTTATTTCTTTAAATATTATTGTTGCATTTGTGTTTGCAGGCGACAGAAACCAAAAAGGTTTTGAGGCGATCGAGTTCACCAACAGCTGACTCAAGTCTGTTCCTACGAGGAATATTTTTATAATCCCACAGCCAACGAAACACTCGCCAAAAAAAGGCGTGATAATTCTTCTCTACATATTCCAGCTACAAAAGGCTGAAACATTGGTGTTAAAGTCCTAATAACCAAACGGGTGGAATTGCTCTATTAGAACTTCCAAGTGTCTTTCAGTGATGAGGTCATCAGATTGCTCCTTTGAACTGAAGTACCTCATGGTCAGGCGGTTTTGCTGCCCTCTAATCTTTTCTTTGTAATTGTGAAGCTTCTGTTTTATTTATGTATTTTTTGGACAGTAGGAGTCACACAACGCTTTGTCAAACTTTTAAACTTTTGTTAATAAAGCAACAAACACTGTTAGGACACCAGAATTATGAGGGTTTTTTTTTGGGGATGCCATCATTGACTGTGTATGATAATTGGACTTATGGCCCCTCCCTGGTGCTCCAAACAGGAAGTACCCATTGGCTCCAAGAACCCAAAATTTCATAGACTTTGACTGAGAAATAAACAGCTATTATAAATGATTATATTTGTCAGAAAAACCATTCCTGCTGCTCAGCTATCTTTATCAACATGTTCTTAATAATCCCAATAATTTTTCGTTATTCAAGTTATAAACTGACCAATCAGATAACTACATAGAAGTATATGGTCTCACCTTGAACGTTTAAACCGTTTGACAAAAAACGATGTAAGAAAAGATAGAAGCAGGAATGATGTGAAGACATTAGAAAAAAGATGGAAATTTTCCCACAAACTTGATATTTTTTCAGGCTTTATGTCATGTAGCCCCCTTTCTAATACAGAGAGGATGGACTTTCAACATGGTAGTGTTCGTACCGCCAAAAAGTCACTTTCTATGGGTGACGTCATATTCACTTCAGTTCTCCACCTTTAATTTTTCTCTCCGCTGAGCTCCTGTGACTTTAATACACAACCATTAATGTACAAAGTACAAAAAAAAGTGTTTTTCTGCCTTAACATCTCAGGCCAAGGTTTCTAACGTCAAGACACAATAATTATGAACAGAAATTTGCATCGTTGCTGAAAGCAAACAGACTAAAAACAAGTTGAATCACCCAAATTACTGAAACCGTAATTTAAGGGTTCAAAGATTCACTAAAGCCCAACCCAAAACTCTGACCCTTGCTACACCTCTGTCCATGTCCTCCTTTAATTTGACCTTTGTTTAATATCAGAACCTGCCATCAGTTAATCAATGTTGCTCAACAACATGGATCCAAAGCTCCACAAAAATTCCATCTTCTAATCCAGATTGTTACTTGCTGAAAACAGAGTAGACGGTATGGAGTTGAACTCCCAGTAACTAGAGGAGCTCAGCAGGTGAGAGGTCCAACAGAGCATTACAGCCATTAAAGCTCTAAAACCTGGACCAGACTGACGTGCTGTGGCTGACTCCTACATTAGTGCACACGCCTCTTTGTTTCCTTCTATACATTAAAAAATAAATACAATGGAGTGCCTTCATTATATTGCAGTTCACCTTATGCTGTCTTGCAGATTTTTTGGTGCAATTTTGCATGTTATTTTCAATGGCACATTGTGTTCTGCGTCCTGATTGGTCATAGATGATCGTCAATCAATCTGCTCTGTTGTGTCTCCTGTACAATTCAATTAAGAGCAGATCTCTGTTTTCGTATTGTGATACTGGACTTGATTTTCTACGAAGGTTTGAAATTTGAGAATTAAAACAAGTGAGAGAAGTGAGACAGTGGTTTGGAGAAAAGTGAATGTTTTACAACCTTAAAACGTATATTTGGATTCTGTCTATCGCTGGTTAGTTTTTTTAAGAATGTAACTCTCGTGATAAAACCAGGGAACACTATTCAACAGCAGTAACTTCATTCTTAGTTTAGCTTATTTATTAATAAAACAGATAAATCATTACCCTCATTGATAACAATTTTTCAGTCAAGGGTCATTTGACAGAACATAAGAAAATATCACATTTGAAAAATAGATGAGCAGAAGCTGTAGCTTATGAAAGCTTACTCCTTAACACCTGTTGAACACAAAAAATAAATATATAATGCTGATGATTTATATAGCCCTAGAGTTTACTATAAAGTCAATAAATTCGGTTAAATAACCAAAAGTAAAAATGAAAAATACATTTTTTATAATACTTTGAAAGAGGTACTCAATGTTTGTGTCAGATAGAAAAGCAGGTGGATTAAATCCAATGTCAGACTCAAGCAACTTCCTGAAGTAATGTTGTGCATTTCTTATACAAACCTGGTGAAGATCTACAGGAAACCTTTTACTACTGACTTTGAAATCAGGGTTACTTTATAAAGTATGAAAGTGAATTTTTTAAATGAACGTAATACTTATTTACTGCACCATTATAAAAATAAAGTCTATAAAAGTGGGATTTCCTGGACTCTTTTTACATTCTGTCTCTATGTTAAAAATGGCAGACCAAACTCAGCTTTTTAAGTGGAACCACATACAGAATCAGTGATTAGCAAACACGCTCTGCCCCTCAAAATGTTCAGGAAAAGATGAAGAAACTTTTAAAAATTAGTTCAGGAACTTCTTTAATTATTTCAAGTCATGGGTTTGTTTTTGAAACGATCTTGCCTGAGTCCAGTGACTTTAGTGTTAGCTCCACATTCCCATACCTGCATTCCCCTGTTACGTCTGCCATCCACACACAGCGGGGAAACCCCGGAGAACCAGCTTTTTAGAATATGCAGTGAACTTCAACATCAACTCAACCGAGGAGATAAACTTTAAAATGTAAACGCAACATGTTCACATTTTAGGCATTTTTCATGCGGGAAGCAGGCAGCTGGTCCTGACAGAATACCTGTGCAGGTATAGCCGTGATGGTTGTAGAGCTGGACTGTTAAACAAGATGTTAGAGTGAAATGTTGCTACAGGAATGGAGAGGTGTGATTTTTAAGAAGGTAGATGCTCAGAGTTGTTGAAACTGCAGAAGAACAAAGCTGATGAGTCACACAATGAAGTTATGGGAAGAGTCGTGGAAGCTATGCTGAGGTCAGAAGAGAACATTTACGAGCAACAGTATGGTTACATTCCAAGAAAGCTTCGCAGAAGAAACTTTTGCTTTGAGGATGTTACTGGAGAAGAACCAAGAGGGTCAGAAGGAGCTGCATTGTGTCTTTGTAGTCTGTATCTTGAGTTTGTTCTAGCAAGTCTGGAGTAACAGAAGACCGTTAAGAGTTGTTCAGGACACGTTTGACAGCTGGAAGACAGTGGTGAGACGTAGCAAAGAAGGAAGTGGAAATGCACCAATGATCAGCTTTGATCTTGTTTGCTGTGGTGATGGACAGACGGACAAGTGAGGTTAGACATGAAACTCTGGACCATGATAATTGCAGATAACATTGTCATCTGCAGTGAGAAAAGGGAGCAGGTGGAGGAACATCGAGAGGTGGAGGTTTGATCTGGATGGGATAGAAATGAAGATCAGCAGCAGCAGCAAGACGGTATCTGTGTGTAAATGAGAGGAACTCAAGTGGAATGGTGAAGTTTACAGGGAGCAGAGGTGAAGACTATGGAGGACTTTTAGGGTTAACAGTCTGGAGAAAGAGATGAAGAGGCGGTGCAAGCCAGTTGGAAAGGAGGAAGGCTCTGGTGACAAAAGTGTCAGGAAGATTGAAGGTAAAGATGTAGAGAGCAGCCTGGTTGTTGGTTTGAGAAAGAAACAGGAGTCAGAGCTGAAGGTTATAGAGAGGAAGATGTTGAGGTTTTGAGCAAAGAAGAAAACCTGTTTAGATGTCTTTACTCAGCTTTAAGGAATAATATAAAGAAATGTATACGTGTGATCTCATCATCCATGTGATCCATCTCTCCTTCGTTTTGGTTGAATCAAAGCCTCAAAAACCATTAGACTGCAAACATTAACTTAAGGTAAAAGTTGGGTTAAGGGAATACAAATATCTACATTTGTAAGTTTGTCTTCTAATTTTTTGTCTGTTTTTTCTAAAAACTGTTAACCAAACACAACCCGCAGGCACTGGTCCAAAACTCCACCAAAATTTGTGTGCAACAACTTGCACAGATCTGGAGCTTCAAAGATGAAATGTTGGCGTAGGTGTTGATCCCCGGAGGAGCCCAGGTGTTGCAGCCCTGATAACCATCAGGCAGTGTTGCTAATCCTCCATGTGTTTATGTAAACCTCTGTAGCCTGTTGGGTTTGTTATTTGCATGAATATTTTTGAAAAGTAGGAAAATGTTTTTGGATGACAACAAGGTTTTGTTTGCCCACCTTGACCCATCAATTGCATCTCAATAACACCGGTCATGTGAACGCTCAACAGCTCTCGGAGTAAAGGGCAGTGGACACTTAGGAAGGAGTGTGCCGGGCTTCAGGGTTGCTAGTTTGAGTCCCAGTAACAACAACCTTGTGTTGAGCCTTGAGCAAGGGACTGTTTCAGGCAAACTCTGAGCTAAAGGTAATTTTCTTTAGAATATAAGAATAAAATTTGGGATTTTGAACTCCAGTTTCGCCCTAAGGGATTGCTGGTTAAAGTTCATACTTTACAGACATTTGTAAATATATATTCTAAAAGGTTTTCAATGGTCATATTTTCTATTTTCAAGTCCAATTAAACACAATCGAATTACAATGAAATCTATCAAATACAATCAGTTTTTACAGGAGTTACTGCCACACTTCTAACTTGAAGCTTCATTTTGTTCCACAGCAGCCATGATGTTTTCCAGGAATATTCAATGTGATATACGCAAAAAGCTGCAAGATGCTATGAAACTTCTGACAGCAGCTCAGATCATTCACAACCAATTCTGAATCAGAGGTCTTAACTGGGTTAATATCAGGTCATCACTGTGCAAGCAAAGATGAAGTCAATATGAGAAACAGGCTGAACTGAAAACTATTAGTAGTTTTAGTCATGGATTTGGTGCTAAGGAATGGTTAAAGCCAGTCATCTTTAAGATGGTTTTGTTGAAAAGAACCATTCCAGGCTCTTCAAACAGTCAGGTTTCCAGAGCTTATACTCCAGTGGTGTTTACTCCTTCTTGGTGGAGCACCCTTGACTTTCCACCACCCAGGAAGTACAATGTACAACAGCATATCCAACGCTAATAATAGTTATTGGAGGAATGTGGGCAGGGCTGTTATGAACCAAACATTTGTTTGGCAAATAATTTACAATAAAATTCAAATAAATATTGTTGTAGTTCATCTTACTGTTTAAATGAGACAAAACTTCCTGTTTACATCAAGTTAAAATCATGACATCTGAAACATATTCTTAATAAATAACTGATTGTTTCCTTAAAAACTCAACATGTTTTACCAACACTGTTCTTATTAATGCGATGGGGGTGTTCCCGTTCTCCTTAGGAACGCAAGAACATTTAAATCTCACATTTAAAAAACAATTCTCATCTCACAGATGATGGACCTAGCTCAGTTCTAAAAACATAGTTATGCTCTGGCTCTTCAGAGATCTGGGTATCCTACAGCAACACAGCTAAGGTGATCGACATTAAAGGACAGTCTCTTGGAAATGGACAACCTCTTCAAAGGTGACCCGTTTAGACCGTCTTGACAGGAAACTACGAATATCTATAACTTTAAAGTTGATCCTATTTATTTTTTCAAGCTTAAGTTTGAAGTTAAACTCGAGAAAACATCAGTAAAGTGGTCCTTTGTTTGTTGTAGGAGTAATTAAAATGTATAACCTGGATATCTGATAACTGCAAAGCAGTCATTTTTATTTTTTTACAATAATTATGGATGTTTTGAGGCAATAAAACTCACTACACAGGTACATAAACATTTACATACGTTTCTCTTTTGTTTAGGCTCTCAAAGTTCAAACCTTTTTAGATAAAAAATCAAGTATAACAATAATAAAAAAGGATCTAGATGCAATCAAAGATTTATGTAAATTTGTCAAACTAAACAGATTCTATTCAGGAGACAGCACGGAGGAGATTGACTGACAATGCTATACAGCCAATCAGGATGCAGAACACAACGCTGTACAAAACAAAGCATGCAAAAGAGCTTTAAAAATAAAACTGCAAAACGGTAAGAAGAGAACACTGTGTGGCATCTAACACCAAATCAATTAACCCTTTAAAGACATAGAAAAGTATTTGTGGATTGTGCTTTCATTCAAAGAGAGAACACAGTTGAATGATGGTTCATGCTGAACACATCAGACCTGAGTCCACTGATCTGTGCTCTGGCCTACTTCTGCAGGAGGAAGTCCAGATGGATTTTGATCTGAAGTCATTTAGCAGCTACTATAATCATGAACTCAGCATATCCGCCTTATTTTCCAGGACAAAAGATGTTTATATGGCACTTTACTGGAGGGTTGTGATAAATAAAAAAGGATATACAACAAATAAAGTTTGGTCACAAATGTTTCCATAATCCAATGCAAACATTTGATTTAACCCATAAACTCCAACCTACAATTTTCTTCTGGGTTTTTAAAGTTAATTGGACTTTTTTTTTATTTTGGTAGCAGCAATTAGTTACCAAAATATTAAAAATAAGACGATTCATAATTAAAAATAAAATAATTTATATATACAACAGTGGCCAAATTTGACCCCGTTTGTTTTTCAGGGTTAAAAACAACTAAAGGTGGATGTGGGTGAAGAGTACGACAGAATCTGTGATGTCAGCGTAAGTGAATACACATGCAGTGACAGCTTTAAATTACAGAGTATAACTAATGTTTACATTGTCTAACGCATCGAGTTACAAACCAACAACCTGCTCAGGTGAGAAGATGACAGGCCTCCAAGCTTCACCCAGGATTGTGTTTATTATGACAACTCTTAGACTCCAGCTGTTTTTCAAAATAATAGCCTTTGGGTTTTTCAATTTAAAGGATTATATTTATTAGTAAAATTGTGAACGCGTTTATTGCTTTCTACTTTGAGTTTGTTCTGGTAATCTTAAAAAGATACAGCAAGCCATATTCCACAATATATTTTTTGATAACTACAATGAAATTATAGAATTGTTTTGAAATATTAAGTAATACTGAGAAGTAAAGCGAACAGAACAAGTCAATCAGACTATTCAGAAAAACAAACAGCTGCAGGAAGATTACTGCTGTTAGCAGCCACAGTTTTTTTTTTAATCACAAATTTATCAATCATCTACTAAAAAAAAAATAACAGAGCAAAAAAAGTGAATTAAGATATGAAGAGAAAGCTTTGCCACTTATATCCCACTCATAAAATGCTATTAATTGCAGTCACCTGGTAATAGACTAAGTTTAATCTTTTTTAAAAACATGCGTTTTCTTCAAAAAAAGAAAACTTTTTTATTTCTGTGGAGCTTCCAATCAGCTGGGGAAATATGTTTATTGTTTAGCTCAGCAAAAATAAAACATTTATGAGGGACAACAGAGGGGACAATAAGAAATGTCATCTTAAAAACGCATATTTATGAAAGAATCTATAAACATCAGTTCTGTTAGGTTAAATTCTAACACAGTGAAGAATGACACACATTCAGTAAGCTCATATATAGTTTTCAGGAAGAACTATTTACTCACAAAGTCTGGTTAATGAATGTTCATTAACGCATAAAACAATTAATTGTTCACTTATTACTACTTTTATTTGTACTTTATAAGCTTTTACGTCACTAAAAGAACAGTTTTGAGAGAAAATTTTGTTTTTCCTTAAATATATAAATCAGAAATGTGGTCACACAGACTTCTGTTACTAAAACACATTCAGTGAGTGAGATTTAACCTCACCGGGACACAAAGGAAGAGAACAAAAAGGCTGAAGTTATAGCATTTCTAAAGAATCCAATGTAAGAGCGCAATTTGACAAATATGAGAGAATTTTTTTTATATATTTTAATCAGGAACCAATGTTTCTCTCAAGAGGAAATCCCAGCCTTTCTTGAAAATGTTTACACAACAAACCTATGAACCACTTCCTTAATGAAGTGAAATGATCTAGATGCCTATCTTTAGGACTGTTTCTTTAATGAATAACAACGTGGTGTTTTGTGTGAGTTCTTATTTCAAACTTGTAATAAAGAAGTACATTTCAATAGCACATTACTAAAGAACATAATGGACTATATATTAAAAAAAAAATGGGGCAAATCAACAAACTGTTGAAATGTCATGTAAAATTTCCAAAACATTTATATTTTCACTTGATCTGTCATGTTTAGAATTTATTTTAGATAAACAAGACTCGTATGAAATCATATAATTGGCTAGAAAAGATATGTTTGTTTTCTTCGTCTTTTTAAAATGCATTTTGTTTTTATGATACTTCTAGGAAAATTATTTAGGCAGCAAAAAGGTTAGCTTAACTTTAACCCCCTTTATAGAAGGTTAATATTACTTAAATTCTAAACTAGTTTTAACAAATAATCCCCTGCTAAAGAAACACTTGAAGATTTCAGATTTAAATGATAAAGTCAACGAAGAGAGGAAAAACTATGTCTACAGTAAAATGTTCATATGCTTCATAAGTTTAAAACATTTCAAATAGCTTATTTTGTTTGTTTTTTTTAAATCAGCCTCTCATTTAAAAGACCCCCTTCAATCATCATTTGATCCATTTTAACAGTATTCCCAGAGGTATTTTAATTAATATGCCAATTTTACACTAAAATAAATAAAAAAAAAAAAAAAAGAAAAGCTTTTTTTTTTTCTTCTTCTTTCAGGAAAGTTCTGCAGAGTGGCTGTAGTTCATTAGAAAACCATCCGAGTAATGGACAGGGGTATTGGTGGGGAGTAACCCTGCCCTCATTCCCCATCATCCCTTTGTTTACACTTTCTAGCTGACAGCTGCTCACAACTCCAACCTAACATTTGCAGCACAACAAAAATGGCTAGCAATATTGGAGTTATCCAGCTGTACAGTTTTGAGCCGGATCAGCTCAGACGAGGAAAACAAAGACGTACATGGATCTATTTGTCAGTGAGTGGATGCTTCAGAATAGAGCGGGGAGCTGGTGGCTTGGTAACTACAAGCTTTTTCAAACTGCATTTTTTTTTTCGGCAACTGATTCAAAATGATTTGAATAAAGAAATACCTTTAATCCTAATTTTCCTATTTTTCTTTCTTTGAGTAGGCCTACATACCCCACAATGAGCCATTTTAAACGTTTTTAATGAACCTGTTTTTTTTTTTTTTATAAAGTTAACATTCTATCAATTGATGTGGCTGATTTTTTAGAGGGCGGGGAAGGAACAGAAGGTGAGATTTCATGGCAACTTACTGTCATCTCCTACTGGTCCTGCAGAACACTGGGCTGGTGGGTCCCGTGCCAAATCATTTAACTCCTGATGCAAAATAAAAAAAAGGGGGAGGCAAAAAGAGTCAACTGGTTAAGTTCTGATGCAAAATTTTCATAATCTGAGCTGGAAAAACCAGACAAACGCTGTGTATTCTGTGTAAACCCCACTGTATATACAACAAAGCAGAGCAACAGCCTGAAAAACAAGTAAACAATGATTTAGGAAATCTAAACGCCTTGAGGAGACCATTATTACCCAAAACAAATATATAGTGATCGCTCAGACGCACATTTTAGGTGCACGAAAAGCGGCGTTCCTCTGACATAACAACGCTACTATAGCGCAGCAAAGCGTCGATTATGGCAGCGACCGCTATTATGTAACAAATATAAGCAGGTATTGTGCTCGGAGCGACCGCACGACGATCAGAACACAGCATCGATAGGTGTTTTATAATTACAGACAGCTGTTCCACGGCGGTCCTCGGAGGCATCTAGCAGCAGCAGCAGCAGCCGCCGCCTGGCGCAGCAAACATGATCGTTGGAAGCGCTACGTTAGCTTAACATGCTAACTGTCCAGGTTCGACAGGAACACCGAGATGTCAAGTGAAGGCGGACATTGTGTTTCGCTTGTCAGACGCCCGAAAGCGTCGACGAACGTCAAAATGAGAACCACAGTGGAACAAAAGCAGCCCTTACATTTGATAACTCAACCGAGAAAACAGCCAAAAAAATAATGACGAACGCTGTTAGCAGCTTACTATCAAAGACGACCGAGGCGCGAGGCCTGTTTGTACGACGACTACATGCTAGCATTATCTAACGGGCTAAAATAATGGATTCCTGCCCAAAACTCCGTCCTTATTATAAAATAAATAAAGATTTACTCCACTATAACAACTCCTCCTATAAGAGTATTGCCTCTTCAAATTCAGAGTTTTACATTATAATAATATGCTAATACAAAAAAATATAAAATTAAACAAAAAAGGAAATATATAATAGCCCAAGAGGTTGATGCTTCCCTTTAAATTGGTTATCGTATTTCTAAATAATAACGCCAATAATATTGACCTCAAGTGGTTTAGGGAAAACAAAGCGTACTTCACAAATTAAGCGATAATCGCCACAAAATGTACCTAAGAAAAGCCTTGCCGCTAGCTTATTTACTTCGCAGATTTAGCTCACATATCCGGTTAGGATGTAGGAGTACTTTTATGAGCGTTTACGTTAAAAGGGAATTATATTTTATGGCGACAACAAAAGAAAAACCCCAGGACATAACAGGATCTGCTACTGTCCGGCTAAGCGCAAAGACATACATTTTGCTAGCTTGGCAGAGCTATCTGTGTTAGCATCCACCGGGTTGATATTGAGCATCGACAGCTGACACACGACTAGCATCATTAATGTGATACAACTCGCGCTACTTTACGCTGTAAATTACAGCGATATAAACATAAACATATCGTGGGTGTTCAGCGAATTCGACTGTGAATAGGTAACTTCGATAGCGGCTACACTGGACCATTTCTAACGGCACCAGTTAAAAAAGCGGCGCCGCTTTGGTTGTCTTTTTTGCCGTTACCAGCTCCTCACGAAACTCGGTTTCCTCGAAAATGTTAATATTTCGGGATGCCGTAACATATCTGACGAGCAGTGTTGAAATTTCACCCGCAATAAAACTACGAAATCCAGGGCCTCGTCGTTCACTTCCTTACCTTGTGAATTCTTTTCAGAGCCATTGTTGTGCTAGCGCTTGTGTCGGGGAAAACGTGCGATTAAAATGGCGATTGGTACCACTATCCGCTGCTGAATAGTACTGCTCAAGTATTCATAAAACACCGTTTAGGTATGCAGAACTCACTAGTCGCTAACTAATCGAACAACCAAACAAATTTTGAGGCGAAACTGAAAGATAGAAGGGGTAGAACCGCGGTCCTTCCTCCTACTGCAGCGGCTACCAAATCACTACGGCCTTGTTCTGTCAGGAGCAACAGCAAGGAAGCTTCCGCTCTGGCCTTTTCAAAATAAAACGTGGACTTTTTTGCAACAAATATTTTAAAAATATCTTATATAGATGGCTTTTTTTTTCTGTAAAACATTTTGAAATGTTTTAATAGACAAAAACACTCTAAAATATATTCAATAGCATGTGGGATTTTATTAAAGTATCAGCTAGTCCCAGGTGTCTGGGTCCATCAAAAAGGGTAATTCTGTGAGAAGAAAATGTGTTTCTTACAAACTAAATGACTAAAATCAAATAGATAAAATCTGATCAAATATATAACTGTAATACAACTTGTATACTTCCATACTATTTCCACACACAAAAAAACATCCTGCTAAAGGTCTTTCAAGGTACATTTTAAACTTTTTTAGGTCTTTAAATCTCTCTTTTTTAAGTACAGTTCTTAAAATGTTGGCCTCAAATTTTTATTACTTTACAATAAATGCCAATATGCATTAATCCGAGTAACTGTTTCCCAGTTTCATTTGTAAACATCAAAATAGCAATGCGTGTTAACTAAAATGACTGATATGTTACTCATATTCAGTCTGTAATTGCAGAAGGTTATTTTTGAAAAAATACGTTTTAAGGGTTGCTCCATCACCTGTAAAACTAAATATTTGTTAATAAATAAAGTAGACATTTGTGGCTTAATACCATCAGATTAGAAAATTTAGATTAGTACACACTAGAAGATTAAAATGAACAATTTCTTTATTTTTTTTCATTTGACAGAAAGTCTTGATGATAATTTATATTGTCAGATAATTCGTATTTAGCAGTTGACAGCAAAAGAGAATCTGCATTCTGTTCATACCTTTCGGTTGGTTTCACTTGCTGCATTTTTATCATCTGTAATTAACTAAGAGGTTGGTTCCAACCTGGAGAGGACACCGGTACTACATGAAGAATTACCCTTTTGTTACTGGACAATCACAAATTTTATCTCCTTTTTGAATTAAAAACTAACTCTGGACTCTAAAAAAAAAAAAAAAACATTGCTTGGAGAGAACATGCAAACTAAAAGGTGATAGGAAAATATTAACCAGTGTTTTCATGCTAGCACTTTATTCATTGGTCATTTGAAATATCTTTTCAAATGTAAATATTTATTGGCTTTTGTTTTGGGGAAATGAATAATTTTTTATTATGAAAATATCGTTTTATTTGTATAAAATAATTTATGTGAAGTAAAAAGTCAAAGATATACTCATTTATGGTCTCCAAAAATCTAAAAAGATGATTTTTTATTAAGTAGACATTTGTGGCTATGTAGATAAAACTTTATATTCCATTTATATTACAAAAAAAAAAAAAAAGATTTTATACCTGTTTATGAATTCACTTCAAAATGTTAACTCCTTGAAATGCTTTTATTCTGAAGGCAGTTGACACGAACCGGAAACCGTGTTTTTGGAAAGCACCTGTCACTGAGCTAACCCGCAGTGACATGCGCGCTTCCAGAGCTGTGAGTGCACGCTGGTGATGTAGAGCTGAAACTGGCATCATAGTGTTTTTTCAGACTGCAGAACACAGAACCAAAATGTCTTCCTACCTTGCAGTTTTTGTGAGGTCGTCTGATCTAAAACGGTCGGCCACCACAGTTTCTGTGATTTTGTGTGGGGAAAAAAGCAAAAAGGAACATAAAGAGGTAGACTGCACGCAAAAATAAGAAAGATGGGTGAACTCCATATAGGAACAATTTAATCTCCCTTCACAATAAAACACCTCAAATGTAATTGGTTTAATTGACAACATTAAGAAAAAAAAGTGTATATTTAGTAGTAGGAAACATTTCAATTATTTGGCAGCCTTCACCAGACCCAATGTTGCCATCTTGAACTGTTTAAGTATCAAGTAAACTCTAAATAAAGAAAACAAAACAGTATTTTATCTGGTTAAAGCCCAAAATTCTCCTTCAATGTCAAGCATGGTGGGGTAAGTGTAGTGATATGGTGGATTTAAGTTGTTTGCTGTCAGAGAAGAGAAGAAGTAACTATTAATATCCAATTAACATTTTATTAATATGTATAATTTTAAAATTAGTTTATCATCGATGCAATAACTTGAAAAAACAAAAACATTATTGTTTGTTTTAAATCATCAAAAATGACATTTAGATCCAAATCTCATTTATAAAAGGGACCTGGCCAAGAGGTAAAACAAATTTGGTAAACATTCATAGAAATATTTTCTTTAAAAAAAAATGGCCATGGGGTAAGAAAGGTATTTAATGAATCAAATGAGTGAGTCATTGTTTTTGTTTGTTTGTTTGTATTTTTTAATTAATGCATTTAATTATTTGTGTAATAAGTTTTAAAAATCTGGGAATTTTTTTTCCCTGTATGGTCCAAAATCTAGCTTGAAATAAGATCGATTGATCAATAAATCAATACTGCTAGAAATCTTATTTTAGTAAAAAAAATTGTAGTCCATGAGATGAGTTTTCTTAGACTAAGATTTTTTTTTTTTTTTAAACTTTCTTAAGGCAAAAAGTATTGGCACCATTTTTACAAGCAAAACAATTATTTTAAATTACGACTTTAAAGTAATAATTTCACAAGAAAAAAGGTCATAAATCTTAAAATTCGAGAATAAAGTTGCATATTTGTGACTTTAAAAGTAAGCAACTACATTTCTGACTTATTCCTCGTAAATACGTGTTTTAAAGTTGTAAAGTCATAACTTTAAAACACATACATTTATGAGTATAAAGTCATAAATTTAGGAGAAAAAACACCAGAGTCGTCTGTTCATCGGAGGCATGCTCAAAGATGAAAGATGTGGAGCATCTTTTGAAGCTGAAGATTTATTTTTTTGGTGGTCCAGATACTCTGTTATATTCTAGCAAGACAGAAAATAAAACAGTTTTTCTTGAAAAAGGTTTTTTTAACGCTCTTAAGATTCAATTTTTGCTGTTTAGAGGTTGAGGAAATCTTAAGAACATTCCAGGTGACTTCTTCTTCTGGATGAAATCCGTTCAGGAACACATTGGGGCACCAAACCCTCATCAGGTTCAGTTCAACAGTAGATTAGTGTGCTTGTTCCAAACTATCAGTGAGAACAGTTTCTTAGAAACAGGAAGAGGTCTGACGGACCCAGCTGAACGAGAGAACATGAGAATCCTCAGCTGCGTGAAAACGGCTCACAGGACAACAGCTTCACTGTGATCTTCGTGAGCCACGTTCAGCTGTGAAGAGACGACTTGGAGCTGCAGGGTTTACAGGACAAGTTGCAGCCAGCAAGTCGCTTCTGAGGCGCCTGAATCAGACAAAGATGTTTGTCTGGGCCGGGAAACCCAGAACGACTGAAGCATGGAAGAAGAAGTTTCAGATGGAAGGATCAAAATTAGAAATCCTTAAAAACAGGTCCCTTATAAGACGTCAAAATGATTACCCCAGTGGAAGATTTTCTATAAATAAGCAGAAAAAATTCATTTTTTTAAGAAAAAAATCAAACATTTTCTCACATTTTTTTCTTAAAACAAGAGTCTTTTGTCTTTCTTAAGATGCAGTTTCCTTGAAATGTTGTATAAAGTTACCCTACAAGATAATGACCTCAAACATGCGTTAAATCTAAAATAATCCAGAAAGGTCTGTGGACAAAAGAGCAGAGATTGAAAACTCAAATGACAGTGACCTGACCAATCTCTGGTTAAAATCCTTTGAGATGAACTGTTTCCTCCCACAGCTCAAAAACATTCTCTTAAGCTGACTTTTAAAGCTGTGGAAAATTTGTAGAAAAATATATAAATACACACACATATATATGTATTGCTTAATTATTTCCGTTTACAATTCAACATGGCTGACTGTATTTTTAAAAATACTAAAACTGACATGCTGCTTCAGAAACACAATACATTTTAAGCTTTAAAAGCAGGCCTGTGTTCTGTCACTGTCAGTTCAGCATGGCTGATAAATTATTTCCTTAGAAAGGCTTCAACCCCAACCCTTTTTTTGTAACCAGACATCAGGTTGTATTCTTTATGTCATCTGCCTGCATATTCCTGGAGATCTCCCACCCGGTCTGTTTTCCAGCTCTCCCTGCTGCTCATTACCTGGATCAGGTGTTCAGTCAATCAAAACTTGGTAACATCTGATTAAACTAATCAGCATCAAGGGGCTAAAGGAGAGCTGGAAAACAGGCAGGATGGAAAAAATATACTTTTTATTAAAAGTTTAAAGGGATTTGGTTGGATTTTATAATTAACCTCAAGAGATAATTTAAGGAATTGCAGTTTTTTTTTTGCTCTTCTCATCTGTAGGACGGATGTTGGCTTCATAGCAAAGTCAAGGATCTGGCCCCCGGGGTAGTTATACCCGGCCCTCTAGATCATTTTATTTTATTGTTGTTAATGGTCGAATTTTATTTTTGTGCTTATTTTTAATGTATAAATTTGAAAAAATACACTTTTATGGAGAGTAAAATATTGAAAGTTATTTAAGGTTTAAGTTGATTTATTCTAGAATAATATTCCTGCCTTTTTATTATTCAGAATTATGTTAAAAAGCTACGGTTTTAAAATTTCGAAAATTAGCATTATGCTAACGTTTTGTACTATTTTGGCATTTATCAAGATTTTTAGGCTATTTTGGAGTTTAGCTAAAATTTCAGCTACAAGCAAGCTGTTTTTTTTTTATTTCTAATTTTGGCTTTTCAAGTATTTTGAAGTTTAGTCTTTTGTCAGCCACATGCTAGCTGTTTATTTTATTTTTTTTTAATTTTGGCTTTTCAAGTATTTTGAAGTTCAGTTTTTTTCTCAGCTACATGCTAGCTGTTCTGCTTAAAGTTTTTTGTGCTAATTTTACATTTAACAAACATTTTAGCTGGCTATCAGCTTCAGCTTTTTCAGCGATTAGCTTCAGTGATTTCAGCTATCAACTTCAGCAACTTTCGCTAATATTTCAGCTACATGCTAGCTGTTTTTTAATTTTTTTTTTCTAATTTTGGCTTTTCAAGTATTTTGAAGTTTAGTTTTTTGTCAACTACATGCTAGCTGTTCTGCTTAAACAAAGTTTTTTTTGGGCTAATGTTACATTTAGCTAACATTTTAGCTGGCCATCAGTGATTAGCTTCAGTGATTTCAGCTATCAACTTCAGCATCTTTAGCAATTAGCATCTTTAGCTGCCAAATTCAGCTTACAGCATTCACACTAGCATTATCACAGGCAATGCTATATAGCTCATGATTATGTTAAAAAGTTATGGTTTTAAAGTTTTAATATTTAGTTTTAGAGTTTTTCAATAAATGTTTATCCGGTTCAGCCCATGACCTAAGAAGTGTTTTGGGTTTTGGCCCGTTGTCAGATTGAGTTTGACACTCCTGGTTTATAAGAAACTAATTTTAGAAAACAAAGGGAATAAAATCTTCAAAATAAGAAGAATTTAAATAAAACTGAAAATAAATGGTCAAAAAAAGTACGTGCTGAAATTAATTCAGAAAATATTTAAAACTGATTTGAAATTTTAAAAAATCACTGTAAATAATCTTCTGAATTACTAAAAAGTGGAAAATGAGCCTTCCAGCTTGCCGTAGAATCGCCTATAAAGCCACTCTATCAAACTGTCACTGTACACGTGCACATGCGCGCACCCACGCACGACTGCCCACTCCACAGTTGCTCAAGGGGGGGGGGGTCCTGTAATCAAGTGTCTCCACAGGATGGCAGTAGGAGTCTGTGTGTGCGCACGCACGCATGTAGAATGTGATGTTTGCGTGTTGTTTAATGTGTGCGTGAATCTGCGTGGGAGTTCCTTATTTCGCCATTCTGGGGTGTTGCCAGCTGCTGCACGGCGCGTCCTGAAGAGTCTCTGCGAGACCTCCGGTCCATTCACCCCGCCAACCCCACAAACCGAACAGGAATCCGGGATTCAGGGATGCCACGCATCCGCCCGTCCTCCCCCCAAGTGACCGCAGCATCTGCAGCATCAGCACCATCATCAGGCTTCTCCCGGCGGAGAGGGCGCACAGGCTCCGAGTGATGCCACTTCTGCAGCGGGGGGAGCACGCAGCGACCGCGCACACTGTCGACGCCCGCCGCAGGACCCGACGGCGCAGCCTCGGCCCTTGACAAAAGAGACAGAGCGAGCACCCCCCCACCCTCTTCTTCCCTTCCAAACCCCATCCCGCTCATCTCTACTCCCCCCCCCCCTCCCCCCCCCCCCCCCCCACCCTCCTGACTCCAGGCAGGATGTCCGACTGCAACGCAAGTCCCGCCGACCGGGTGATCAAATGTAGGCATGCCAGAACCCCGCACGGCCGTGAGAGCTCCTGCGGCCCAAATATGCGCAATATTTGCATCCTTCTCTTTTATTTCATTTTTTTTTTTTGCACCATAGATCTTTTGTTTTGTTGCAGCACCATATAATAAAAATGTTTGGGTGACGAGTCATTGAGCATGCACCTCTGAACCTCCAAGAGTGGGAGGGACTGATGGGGGGGGGGGGGGGGGTATCCAGCACGAGACGCTACAATCAGGGTCTTCCCTCGTTATTCTATTAGAATTCACCCCCTCACAGAGGCATTACCCCATTTTCCAACGGGAGGAGGGAGGGGAAGGAGAGGGGGGTGTCTGCTCCTCCTCCTCATATGCACAGCATTCGTGCGCCACCGCGCGCGCTGCATGAGCTCCGTGCGCGCTCCTAGCGGTGATTTCGCGGTACTGAATAATACCCTTCAGAGAGAGGAGAGCAGGCAGAGAGAGGAGAGGCGCCGGGGCAGAGCGCGCGCGCGATGAGCCTGATCTGGTTTCAATGAACCATCCAGCAGTGTAACGATGACGGCGAAAGGCAGACATAAAGGTAAAGCCCGCAATGTCACGCGCGGTCCGGTCCGGCCACGGCGCGCTGCGGGGGGGAGGGATGCCGTGGATGCGGATAGTGTCACGAGATGATGGTGCATGTTTTGCATCGATGGAGAGAAGGAGGGATGAGAGAGAGGGGGGTGGGGGTGCTGTCAGGGACTTCTCACTCGCGCGTTATTTTCCACCTTTTCCGCTGTTTTCAGTGCGTGCGCGTCAACCTGCTGCGGGGGCTGCAGCGTCTGCATCCACGCTGGCCTACTTTTTTTTTTTTTTTTTTTTTAATTTCCTCCAATCCAGCGCGAGCCAGAAAGCAGATAATCGATTGGTTTGATTAGCAGGTGCAAGTTTGCCAGGCCGAATGCGCAGCGTCATCCCCAGAGGGCAGCTCCAGATGAACTGACCCTGACATTTGCAGACGGAGGGAGTGTCAACATTTGTAGGATTTTTTTTTTTTTTTTATTGGGCCTGGAGTCAGATTTGAAAGGGTGGGGGGTGGGGTGGGGGGTCTCCTTAAAGTGTCAAATGAGAGACAAAATGGAGTTTACTCCGCGCCGCGCGCCCACCGCCTCGCCGCGGTGCGTCTGCGTCGCCGGAGCATCTCATGTGTTTAAAGCTGGAGGTGATGGAGGGCTCCACTTCGGGTTGTGATCCGCTGAGCTCGCGCAGATTGTCGTACTTATCGGGTCACAGCACGCACGCGGCCTGTCACACGCGACAAACAAACTGAAGGGTCTCTCTGGCAGCTGCGCGCGCCGCCTGGGCATGCCCCGGTATTCCGTGCGTGCGCCGTGCGTGAAAATGGGAGGGGTGGGCTGGAGGATCTTGCAGGTTTCGCACGTGCCACTCGATTCCTCTTCGAAAACGCATAAAGGGGGGGTGGGGGGTGGGGTCAACAAGAAACCCCGGATATTGCTGTTTGAAAGCAGCTGGCCGCAAGAGCCATGGTTACCTCCTCTTTAGGTGACCCACATTCTCACGCGTGACACACATGCGTGTGTGGAGAAGGATGCGGATGATTGGAGGGACATCAATCAAAGACAGGCCATCTATCTGGGGAGGCTGCGCTCACACAGATTGGAGTTCAGCAGAGTGGGATGCACAGAGATGGATGCAAAGAGGCGGAGATGACAAGGCCAACAGAGGAGGTGGAGGGAAAACATAAAGATGAGGGACAGATGTCTGGGGTAATTGTGTACCCCCCTTGTTTTCCTGCTATCTTTACAGATACGGGCAAACCTGAATATATGGAGAGAAAATAGTATCACCCAGATTTGCGCAAGTGTAATCCTTGATTCTTTTGAAATCTGGGTGATACTATTTTCTCTCCATAAATTAAGGGTATGCAGGTTACTCGCACAACATTTTAAGAACGTAGAACATTCGGTGAGCCTGCAGAGTGAAAATGTTCTTGCATACTTGTTTCAACAGAACTCTTAGCATGTAAGGCGGAAGCAGGTGTCCCTTTTTGACGTTTCGGGTGTCCCCAACTCGTCTGTTAGTAAAATCAAGGGTCTGCCACCATCGGGACGCGGTACTGGATGAAGTACCCAATGCACACTGGTCCTCGGAATGGGTTTGGTACCGGTACCTTAACCTTAACCCAGAACTGGTTCACATACTGTACCACGTCTGGTGTCGGGTCGGTACCGGTATCGGTACTGGTCTGGTTTTGATTCACTGGCCGGAGGTTGGCAACCTGTGATTTAATGATTTAATGAGAACAGCCACTACATCGAAAAACGATGACGTGGGGACACCCAAAACATTAAAAAGGGACGTAGAGGGGTCTTTAACCAAACATCAATGTGTCACGACTTGGGAGTGAGGATGTGTTGGTTCCAGTGATAAGTGTTTGGACCTTGCACAGTCTGACTGTTGGAGATTTGTGTGGGCATCATACAAGGACCTGCGTATCACCTGCGTATCATTTAATGACTAGAGAGTGGCGTCAGGGCACCGTACCATACGCCATAAGTGCATACTTTCATTATTCTTACCAATACTTCACGATCCATCTTCATGACGTCCCTTAAGGTGACCATACAAACTTCAAGGTCACTGCACTCCCTTTAAGATGCGATCACTCGTCTCTGCTACTCGACGAACCGGCAGTACCCATACAGGTCAAGAGGTGTATGTGACTAAGGCATTACGCACAACCTGGATCATGTGTGTTCAAGAAATTGGAACCTGGAAAATCCTGACCCCCTTAAGGTATATGTGTAAGAAACTCAAGAACTAGGCTTGGGAACTGTAGAATTTTTGTTGTTAAAATGTTGAGTCAAGGTCTCCACCTTTTTAGCTGTTTGTCTGTCTATTTTAAAGCTCAATTTACCCCATTGGTCACTTTTTCTTACCCCTGAATCCTCATATTGGTGTAGAGTTTGGAAGCGTTGCCTTAAATTTTTTAAAAAATCAAGTGCAGAAACCCACTGATATAGTTTAGAATCAGCGAAGCTTCAGAGCACCAAAGTAAAACAGATTTCCTGCTAGAAAAATGTCATAATTGCAACGAAACAAACATTAAATAATAGTTTTGTTTGTTCTCACCTGAACGTGCCAAGAAAAGGCCCAAAACGTAGAACTTGGAGCTTCTTATTCAGGTCTTTACATTTCTGGATTCAGATTTCAGGCGGATCCAAAGTTAAAGTATAAAATATTGAGCCTCTGGATCCTCTCAGCAGCTTGTTTATAGAATCCATCAGCCTAATGTTTGGTGACAAAGGCCACACCAAGTAAGCACCAGAGCAACTCCGACGAGTTTGATCTGCACAGTGGATGCATTAACAGTCTTTTGGCCTGCGTCTGGCACGTCAAAGACGAACGTATTAATCTGGTTTTAAAAGTAGCACATGTGTGGAAGAGCCCTAAAGTGCATCGTAAGTGGAGGCTGTTAGGCTACAAAACATCTGTGGCTGCACCACACTCTGATTCAAGGAAGGATCTCCTGTCATTACACGACAGCGTTAACGCTCCACGTGCAGAGGAGGAGCTGAAAATAACAACTCCTCATTAAATGATTAATGAAATCTTTCATAGTTTGGGGAATTTGCCCAGAGTTGACCTTTTCTAATGAAAAAAGAAAAAAAAAACCTCAGAAAAGATTGTGAGTGTTTTAAACTGCCGGAGCGACATCAGAATTTATGGAATGCTAATTATGCAGATGATGTTTTATGCCTCAGTCTGGTTGGTTTATGCAAATATAATATTATTATCAAATATTCCTTTTTGTTTGTAGAGCACCTTTCATTAACATATGTAGAATATAAAGTGCTTGACTTAACAAAAATATATAAACATGGAAATAAAACTATAAAAACTCAGAAAAGACATATAAAAATAGATTAAAACAATAAAAAAAATCGTAGTACATTCGTAAGTATAGGTTGAAACAATAAGAATTCATACAATTCATGTATAATCATAATTTAAAACAATAGAATGTGTTAAAAGACGTATAGAATTATGTTAAATAAAAAAATTAATAAAATACATACACAAACACACATAAAAACAATGTATATTACTACATGACATATACAAACACAGGTTAAAAGAATAAAAACTCGTAATGCATATATAAAAATAGGTTAAAACAATACCAAAAATCATTAAAGACAAATGAAAGTATAAGTTTAAAAATGAAAGACGTGTTTAAAAATAGGTTTAGCATTAAAAATGATAAAAGATCTATGCAAACAAAGGTTTAAAGAATTAAAAAATCACAAGAGACATATATATGTAAACACAATTTAAAACAATAAAATGTAATAAAACACAGAACTATGTTAAAACAAGAAAAAATGAAATAGCTATAAAACAGGTTAAAATAATGTAATTTCCAACAAGACATACAGTATACAAACATAGTTTTAAACAATAACAAAAACAATAAAAATACATTTGTAAGTATAGGTTAAAATAAACAAAAAGACAAATAAACAGGCTAAAACAATAAAAAGCTGCATAAGACATCATCATAAGCTTAAACAATTAATAGTGATAAAAGACATTTAATTATACATTAACACAATAAAAAGTGATACAAGACATAAAATGTGAATATAAAATATGTCTTGTATGCTCATAATCAGAGAAGGCACTTTGTAGATAAAATTTTAGAAAGGGCAAAAATGTACAAATCACAAACCATAAATATTCAAACCCAAATAATTGGCAATAGAATAAATTAATGATGTAAATGGTAAGTTAAGAAGACAAGTCTTTAATTTAAATGTCTCCACAGATGCAGAATTATTAGCCAAATCACTGTTGTCATTTTACAATCTATACATCAGTTTAAGGCGCTTTGGGTGCTGGCTACATTTGATGCCTTATGGGTAAAAATACTGAACTTTGTTAACAAAAAAAAAAAAAAAGATGTGTTGTTTTTGGGGCTTTTCTGATCAGCTAATTCATGACAAACTTGATCAGATCCTATAATCCAATCTTCATTCTATCCCTCAAATGTTTTGCCTTAATGTTGACATTTGACGATCATCGGATTTGTTAAAGAAGTTCTAAATCCATAAAGTAAAAAAAAAAGAAGCAAAAATGGATGTTTAGTCGCTTCCAAAAGAAGATATTTCAACCAATTATCGAGTAAAACCTTTAAAAAAAGACGTTTCCCCAACACACAAACTGGTTTTCCTGAACAGAATCAATCATTCCTAAAAAGTTACAGAAAATGGTTTTAAAAACGTGACCTGAATAAAAAGTGAACTTATCAATCAATTCAACCATTAATATTCTCTATTCAGCAGAAAATAGCAAGTGCTTCTTTTTATGTTAAGAACATAGTTTTTTCTGTGTGAAACAAACTCAAACAGATCCTTCATTTCCATGAAATCCATTTTATTCTTCATCTTTAGAGGAGCATGGATGCCTCAAACAAAATTGTTCAGTGAATTGGGTCAGTAGTGAAGCTCACAGGTGTCATTATACTGTAAATATAGCCAAGTATTCTCTAAAACACTGTTAAATAAGAGCTTATTCCTTCTTAGTCCTCATAGCCTCGTACACATCTTATGTCTTGCACTGAAAGCCACATCTGTGTGCACAGATTTCTAATTTAAAAATCCATATTGGTTTACATCTCTTTGTTTTTATTTGAATGAAGTGAAGGGAACCTGAGAAATTGGAAGAAGAGATGATCAGCGCCTCTGCAGAGGCAGCAAATTAGAGGCAGCTGCAGCTTTTTTTAAGAGTCCGTAGTAACAGACAAGGGCAGATGGAAGCGCAGAATGCAGATCAGTTCTGATGCACTGAGCTTGTTACTTATTCTATTGATCACAGGCTCCAAGTAAAGGACTTGGTGAGACACAGAAATGAAGGATTTCTCTGCAATTTCTGAGTCAAATTTCTTCACTCTAAGTTTTCTTCCAATAAAAGATTCAGATTCTAATATTTGTTCACAAATTGCCTTAAATTGGTGTTTATAGACCAAACTTTAACTTTGTGAATATGTTTCTATTAGTCCAGGATCCCAGCTCTAAAGAAGATGGTTTTATCTTACAGTAGATCTTTTTTTGTAGCACCAGCAGTAGCAAAAGAGACCACACAACTGATTGTGTTTCATTAGTGAAAGCTAAAGTACAGTCAAGGTCTTGCAAGAATTTTAAAATAGCAAAAATAATCCTAGTGACTTTACACTAAAGGGAATCTGACAAAATATTATTGCATTTTTTGACAGTTCAGTGTCTGAATCAATACTAGATCTTTTTCCGAAGTTTAATTAATTCAAATGTCGGTTTCATCGGTCAATACTGAACGTGAAGTCTGAAAACTGGAGCTGTACCTTTTCAAAGTTAACGTAAGCTTAGGGTTTATTCAGACTAGACACTTTTGATCTGCTTAGAGTGAACTAGAGTTCGTTTCGCTCGGAACAAATTTTCAGTCTGAATACCCAAAAGGCGAACTCTGGTCCAGGACCAGGAACTGCTCTCCCTATCTTTCGAGGTGGTCTTGGTTCGGTCTCAGTTTAGTCTGAGATTCCTCCGTCTGAATACAAACTGCCCTCGGAGAAGAGTCATTGGACCAAAACGGCCACCGTAGCCGGCAGTCACGTGATGTAAACAAAGTAAAAATGAACCAACAGGACAAATATAAAGCAACAATTGTCTTGTTTTTAAAGAGGAATAAATGGTCACCTCCTTACTTGTTGGAACATTTGTTTTAACACAGCTAAAAACTCTTCTTGGATGTTTTTTTACGTCACCTCATCAAGGTGAACGTGTTTTTTCCGGGCCCTCCAGTTTTTTCCCACAGCCCCAAAACAGATGTAATGATTCTAAATTGTCCTGAAATCTGAATGTGTGGGGACTGTCAGGGAAAGGCTCCAGCAACACAGTGACCCCAAGCAGGATTCAGAGGGTTTGGCAGATGGATGATGGGATCTTCTCTACCTTTCCTGGTTTGTTTGAGCCGTTCTGGACCGTACCAATCTGTTGGATGTGAACCTCTTACCTGACTCGCTTCCTGTTCAATACTCAGATGCAGATATTTATCTTTTGTAAGTTCTGACCTTTTGTAACAAATAAACACATGTGACAACTGCGAACAAAAACAGAATGGGGCCACGAACAACCCCCCCATGCCAAACACACACACATACGCATCACCTCAGGCAAAGCTTCAGGCACTTGTGACATATTTCCTTTCAGCATATCTTGTTGTCCCGTTCCCTGGGAGATCTGCTTGAACTCTACATGTGTGTGTGTTGGATTTTGGCGCTTCCCCGCGAGCCGGGGGTCCCACCTTGACAGGTCTCTGTGTGCCCCGCTGGGGGAAGGTGGCAGGGCAGGGGCTATTTATAGAGAAGGTACTCCACCGAGAGTGGTGGAGAGAAAGGGATTGTCTAATGAGGACATGCTGTTGGGGGGGGGTGAGCCGTTGTTAGTGTGTTTGTGTGTCGGCCCTTTGTGAATAGGAGAGGAATTCTTTAACCGCATCTTAAGTGACACCCCCACCCACCTCAAACATCCGACGCTCGAGCGGTTGCATCTTTGTTCTCTTGCTGATGAACTTCCTCGTTCTCTCATCTGTTGGCGTGGGGCGGAGGGAAGTGTGGTCCCATCTGACGAGGTCCTGGGGAGGACAGCACATCCAGCATATAAATAACAGGCATGCCTTCAGTTTGGATCGATGTCACTGTATAAACACACTCGTGCATCCAGGCCGGGCGCGGTAATGCACTGAAAACATTCGATTCGTGGCCTGCATGTAGCTGCGTGCTTCTTCATAGAAACAGAAGGTTTTTGTTGCTAATTTTTTTTTAATGGAGCAAAGACAAACGAGGACAGTTAGACCGCTGCTGATCTCTAACATCATGCTGTCACGTCCTGCCTCCTCCACCCCCCCCATCTGATCGTGAGCGGTCTCCTTTTGTCGTTAAAACTGATGAACTATCCCCATAATTAACGTTAGCCATTAGAGATGATGCGCACTATAACAATATGATTCCAATCAGATTCTGCTCCAGTTAGACTATTAGGCCAGCCCAAACAAATTTAGGAGATTTGGTTGAAAGCTATGTCATAGATTTTTTTTTTTTTTTTTTTTTTTTGCTGGCTGGCGCTCTGGGAGGTGCAGATTTTTGGCTGAGCCAGCATCTCTGCAGTTTAATGCATTCCAGAGCGAGGAGAGACTCCACGGGCAAAAGCTGCACAAAGGAAACAGCGTTTTCAGCTCCTGTTTTACACTTAATAGCCCACTGACTCAGCGTGAGTCATGTGACCACCTGGATGAACGGCGTTTTACTTTCAATAGGCCTCTATTCACTGTGTTCATTATGTGTTCTTAAACAAGTGGAAAAAGTCCTTGTTCGCTTGACAGCGTAATGAAGGAGCAGGATGTCCTGCAGCAGCCTTTGAGAGGCCGGCCATCGCTTTATTAAAATCTGATGTGAACTCAGGATTATTGAAGCCAGAGGCAGAAATCCTCACCCTGTTGATGTTTGTTCACAGTCCCTTTGAGACAAGATCGCTTTTTTTTTTTAATAGATTTTGTGGGAAATGAGCACGTACGACCAAGGAAAAAATTCAAAAAAAACATTTTTAACATGTTTTTGTTGCATTGCATATAGATCTGACAGCATTCTATCTAAATTTGATTTTTTTGAAAATATTTGAACATATTTGCAGAAAATAAAAAAAATCAAAGATGTAACTTCTCTTGTTCTTCCATGAATTGTAAATAAAAATAAGTCGTTTCTCATTTTGAGCCCCAAAATAATAATGTTAATAATTAGAAAAAGCTTAACGAAAGAAGAATTTAGATACATCTGTCATCTTTTCACTGATAATATCTCCTGTTCTTACACCATTTTTTAAGTAAACACATCCTAAACATTTGGGTTATTCTTTGTATTTGCTCCCTTGTTTCTTTGGGCTTTTGGTTAATTCTAATAAAATAAAATTAGCAAAACTTTTTAGCTTTTTATATAATTTAGTGTTTCCAAATTCAGATGCTGCATCCTTCAAAAACCGCGGCCTTCCCGCTCAACATGGACCGGGTCCTTCGTCGAGCGGGTGGACCGGATGTTGACGGCTGTGAATGTGGACGAGTTTAGCCTATAGATGATTCCAGATGTTACATTTGCGAATGTCCTGTCGTCTAAGTCCTGAATTGAAACATGTAGTAAACCACGGAGCTCAAATTTATTTTTAGTTATTCTAATCAACTTTTCATTTTGGAGGAGTTGAATCAGATGCCTCGCCATCGCAGGCAGGCGCTGTATTTCAGTCGTTTACATTTAAAAGTGACATTTTCTCCAACTCCGGGTCCCGCTGCACAGTTGTCTGTAAATCTCCAGGTTCGACTGCAATGCATCTTGGGATATGGGAAGCAGAGAACACTTGACGAATCCTTGAAATAAAGAAAAAGAAGGCTGTATTCGTTGGAGTCATTGAATTTGGACAGCACTTGTCACTTCGCTGTGACGTAAGCAGCCGACAAATGCGGCCTAGGAAGGACGCAATTTGGACGCACCTACATGCAAGCTGTACACTTGAAAGAAACGGTGCTAGCGTCTTTCACAGTATCCGCATTTCTATTGACTATGAAAGTGAACAAATTGGATTTGCAATGATAAATTTGCCTATAAGAGAAACTTGTATATTTAGGAAAAATTTGCATTTATTGAAACAATTTTGCTCTTGGAGGAGGCGGCTTTCACGAAACTGCAATGGAAACATTTATTTTCAAATTAAATGAGTCACATGACCAAGAACCAGATACGTCTCCACCTGAGGCCACACAGCATCAAACTAATCAAAAGTTGAATGTCATGCAGAATTGTGGTGCCTCTATGAAATCACCAACCACCATTTTCCAAAATTCCTTCATCCGTAGGAACTAAGCTTGGTAAAAACTTAAATGTATCTCCTGTAGATCAAAGTATTTTTCACATCCATCGCTGTGTTTTTGAATGACTTATTGTGTGAGTTTGTTTGAGGTTATTCACATAATTAGGATTTAATGGAAACAGTGTAATTGCAAAATTTTGTTTCTTTTACATTTATTTCTAGAATTTCAATAATTTTTTTTGCCTATGTGTTATGGAATCGCAGCTAAAGGACAAGGAACCCAATGTTAGCATTTTAGGTGTTAACAATGAAATTTTATATCCAGTGTTTACATTCTTCCAACCACTGTAATTGTATTTTATGCAATAATTGTAATCCCAGTGAATTCTGAAGCAGAGAAAAGTGGCTTTGTACCAGTATGCAACACTTTACGTTAACAATGCATCGGTGCAAAGCCGATGCGAATACTAAGTTTGTTCCCAATCAGAATGATCTGATTCATGTCTATTGAATAAACAGTCAAAGAGTTGCAACATGTCCAAGAACGTGTGCTATTAAGGTGGGAAATCTCCCATGATAAACACTAAACTGGAGTTTGTCTTTGGTCATCTTTTCGGTGTGTATTCATTTGAACTATTGTCATCTACAGATAGAATCACTGCCTAAGACATTTCCAACTCCATGCAAATGTGGAATCGTATGATGAATGCTGTGTTTACTAATATAGTTCTCTTTCTGTGGTTTAATTTATTTAAGTGTCGTGCAAATATTTCAGGTTATAAATTCCACAAATAGAATACAAAAGCCAGTTTACATGCTTTCTTTGGAGGATTTAGATTGATGAAGAACACAGAAGATTCTTGCAGAGAACTTGATCATAAGACCAAGTCAGATGCACTGGAGTCCCATCTGAGGAATCTGTGAAGGAGTAGCCTATGCAGGAATTCTGACAGGTTCACTGAGACAGCTTCACCTTCCAGGTGTAAATTAAAAGCTTAAAGACAGAAATGTGGATTAAGAAATCGATGGTTGTTTCTGGTCAAAAGCTGTGAGATAAAATTCATACACAGACTTGGGCCACGATCATCCAACAGGAACTGAAAAAGGAATTGCAGTTTTTCTGCATAACAAGTCATTTGAGGTAATTGGAGCATCTGGTCAGGACACCTTCTGGAAGCCTCCATGGGGAGGTGTGTTATACATGTCCCAAGAGGGGAAAGCCTTAAGGCAGAACCAGAGTTTACTGGAAAGATTATCCGTCTTTGTGGCCTTGGAAAGGTCCTGATTTGGATTTGGAGATGGAATCGTTTTAATCATGACCACTGCATAGCAAACTGTGGTTCACATAGAAATAAACAGGTACATTTATGATACAAAAACAGCCAAAAATAGAAATCTTGCAGCTTTGAGACTACAACTAATGGACACATGAACCTCCAGAGTTGTCTGTTTATTGGTAGCTCAACTCAGGAAGTCTCTATTATTGGTGGTTTGAGGATCTGAGTAACATGTGCTGAAGTGTCCTGGACATTGTACTCATACATACTTTCACTGAGGCATCGGATTGGTCAGTTTATAATTGGAATAACTCGGACTATAGGAATAAAATGAAAAATATTTGGATTAACGAGTTCAGTTCTCATATACAGACAATAACTGCTCCTAGTGGTTATCGGTTCATTTGTATCACCAATGAACTCCAGCAAAGACTTAATGCAACATTTACGCAAAAAAACTTCAAAATTTCATTCAAAATTTTATTAAAGCTAACAGGATGTGGGTCGCAGCGTACTGTCGTACACTTCCTGTCTTGTTTCTTCTGCAAAAACTAATTGGTCAAATGAATGCTAGCGCAGGACGACTGAGCAGTTTAGACGAGCTCGTGCGTTACAGCTTTCCCTCTTCATCCTTTGACTGACATTTACGACTATTTCCCTGGAGCTGTGCACACACAGAACGGACGTTTGTCCGGTGGTTTGATGCCGCCGGTGGGAAGCATCTCTCTGTGAGCGCCAGTCTGCCAAGTTCAGTTTTAACAAGTTTCCTTCTCTGCTGCTCTCTACTCTCTCATACCTGCCCTACTTTCTCACAGTTCTCACATTTCACAAGTTTCACACTCGGTCCTTTCGCTCCCCCGTCCCCGTCTCTTTCACCATCTCTTTTTGCCACCTCCACCTGGGCAAAAGAACCCTGTTTTACATTAGGAAAAAAAAAGGAATCTATTGCAATTTTTTTGAGTGACAACCATCCATATGAGAAGAAACAAGGAGAGAACAATCAGACTATATGTCATGGAGGCCACAGTACACCCACACCCCACAAAATGATTAGAAAATCTCATTTAATCTCTTCAATTAACAAAAAAAGTCATTAACGTATATCTAAACTAAGGTTAGGTTGATGAAATCGATTAATCAGTCCAAGTGTAATGGATTGATTATTGATCTAGAAAAGTAGAGAACGATCTAATGCATAGTGCTTTAGTATGCTAGCTTGATGCTAGCGTATAATAGAATTACCCTTAGGACTGCTAATGCTAACACTAGGCTGATGTAAACATACATTGCTGACTAATAGAAACATGTTTGTATACTCACAGGCATGAATGTTCCAAACTCTTTTAAAGATATATTTATTTAAAGTAATTATTTGTAGTCTAATAATCTTTCAATCTTTCTTCTTCTTCTGGAAGGTGTAATAGTATAGCATGATCGCCAACTAGTGGCCAAACTGAAGGACCCTCCAGGAGAAGCAAAACAATTGTTGGAGCTTCTCTGTTTGAGAACCCATCTAACACTGTATGCCATTAAAATTTTCATCATAATTTCATTAAAAAAAATTTCTGTATGTGAACTATATCAGATCAATATGATAATCTCCAAAGCATATATATATATTAATGTATTTCTGATTAAATGGGTCAAAATATGTAAACCTTGTGAACTCAATATTTAATTGAATCGAGTTAAATTGAGTGGATCGAAAGAATTAAAAAAAAAATGGAATTGAATCAATTCTGGAAATTATTGGTGATAGCCATCCCTAATTAAACCAACTCAAACACACTGACTTCAGTTGTAATCACCCAAAAGAATGCATCTATTCAACGTTTTGAGCTCAGTCAGGAAGGCCTGACAGGTAGCCACGCCCACAACAACAGCAAAGGAAAATACAAACATCCTCTACCTTTGTTGGTCTGCAAAAAATCTGAAGTGAATTTGTTTTTCTGGGATGCAGGATATGACATCACCAAACCCTGACTCTACCAAATATCGGTAAAGAGGCGGGGCTAATTACCTGATGGCTGTTGGAAGCCTCATGTATTCTTTCACTGGACAATGACTTACCTCGGACCCTCGTGAAATCAGACCAAAGACATCACTGTGGCTTCCTGATCGTCAGCCGCCATTTTGAAAACAGTTGACTGTGTTTGGTCCAAGTTGGTCTGAGTCACATCTTTAGAGGAAGTACTGTCACCAATCGTGAGAGAGCTTGTTAGAAGTCCACACCCCTTCCACTGGAAGCGGGCTTGGGAGAAGCTGTCAATCAAATGTTTGGGACAAGGGGGGGGCAGCGGGCACCACATGCTTTTACTGAGGCATCGGATTGGTCCGTTTATGACTTGAATAAAGAAAAAAGATATATTTTTTAAAATGGTTAAAAAAGAAGATGCAAAGAAGAAAGTGTTAGAGCAAAAATGGTTATTCTGACAAATAGAATGACTCAGAAATGAGTGTCTATGGGATTTGGACCTTCTTGGAACCAGCGGGTACTTCCTATTTGGAACTATTTGATAATTCCAATGATTATACAGTCAATGGAAGCCACAGAGTGAAACTGATTTAGTCTTATGGGTTTCATTATCTGCAAAAAAAAAAATCCTGCTTTGCAGGGATTTTCATCCATCTATCCAATCCTAACCCCTTTAGGGACATAGGGTTGCTGGAGCCTATCCTGGCTACCCTTGGACAGAGGTGGGGTACACCCTGAACAGGTTTCTAATGTGTTGCACAACTTAGAGGCAAATTTCCAATGAACTCCTGCCGCTCTGCAGAAACAACGTCCCAGAAAACGTCAGATTTCTTTTCAAAATAGCGTCATCTGGGAACGCTTTTACGATGGTTGCAGTGGGACTTCAAGGTTTAAGGCATCCCCAAGTTGTTGTTGTTTGTGTTGACAGGAAAAGAAAATCAACAAATGTGAGAAGCATTTTACCGCACAAATGTGTTCCACTGAGATGTCTGTGGGCGGATTCAGGGAGGAGGTTATGGTTCATCTCAGCAACAGGAGGAGGGGAGAGGGAGAACAGAGGGACGAGCGAGTAGCAGAAAGAATGAGGGGGAAAACCGGAGAGAGTGTAAAACAAAGTGACAGAGAGTGAAAACGTGTGTGTTGAGAGTGAGCCAGGCCTAGATTTTTAGTGTGTGATCTAGGCCATTATCTGTGTTAGCACTGGTGGGGCTCCAACAGGCTCTGTGGATCCTGCATAACAATACCTTTTATGAGCTCGTGTGTCTGTGTGTGCAACCGCTGCTCGCTCGCTCGCTCATTGCGCCGTTCATAACGCGTCTTTAATTTCAGCGAGTTTCGCCGATAACGTGTCTGGCTGGGTGTGTCCTCCCATGCATGTATGTTGCTTCCTCACGTGCAGCTGTTCACTCTTGCTGCATCACCCTCGTTGCCAGTCCACCCCCCCTCTCCAGCAGAGCCCTGGGGGCCTTCATTATGTAAGAAAGACATTACTGCAGAACAGAGGCTGGCAGCCCTGATTATTCCAGCAGCCCCTGCTCAGATGCAACCTGAACGCCGCTCTCCACAGCATGTTCTGGATGGAGACGGCGCTCTCCTTTTGTCCTACTTGGGTTCTTGGTCTTCTTCTCGGCTCTTCTCAGATTTGCTGGTGTGATTGGGATCGCCGTCCTGTTGCATGACCCACTTTTAGCAGAGCTTTAACTCTCAGACAGATGGCCCTACACTTGACTCCTGAGCACTTTTGCGGAGGAGTTCATGGTTGACTAAAGGACGGCATCCAGAGAACCTGCCAGCAGCAGCAGCAGCTCACAAATACGGGTTTAGTTTCCTCAAGGATGGGCCACACTTGTGGTTCTTCTTTACATTCGAGGATCCACTCCAATAAAAATTGTGCTTTTAACATATTATTGTTGCATTTTTCTCATTACCGAGGACATATTTAAAGAAAATTAAGATTAAAACTGTAGCTTTTTGATTACTTAACCCTAGAACACTTTTGCTATTAAAAGCTACATCATCACTTTTGCTGTGTAATTTTTATAATTTTTAATATAATATACCCAATAAATAGTATTTCTCATAAAAAATAGATCAAAATCCGACAAGACGTGATCAATTAGAGTAGCTTTATTTTCAACTGTGGTTTCTGTAACAAAATAGACAGAAAAACTAAATACATGCTTGAAAATTCCTTAAAAAATTAGGAATTTGAGAGTAAAAAATTCCTAAAAAATATTATAATAATACTGGAGACTTTGCCTTTGGCCCACCTATTCCTGGACTTTACCCAGGGACCCATGACTCCAAATGCATCATATTAAAAATCATGTAAATACTTTTTCCCGGCGATAATTAGGGTTAGATTCTGTTTGATCAGGACTAGATGAAAAGCCAAGGTTTGAAAAAGCTCAGATCTGTGATGTAAAAACTCCCAAAGTCTCTCTTCTCTGCTTCAATTCTGATGCATCCACTTCCAGACAAATCGATCCATTAAAGTCTTCATCTTCCTCATCTGAGCTGGAATCTGGATCAAAACTGTACGGCTGGATGAGCACTGATATTGTTCTGCATTTTTGTTGCACCGGTAATGTTAGATTGGGGGTTTGAGAGGCTGTGAACTAGCAGGAGAGAGTGGGTGAGCTGTGAGAGGAAAGGGGGGCGGTGTTGCTCCACATTAACAGTCCCACCCACAACTCAGAGGTGGATTTCTAATAGATTACAGCTGCTTGACAGGTTTTTGTATTTGAGCTAAAAACAGCACAATCACAGCTAAAAAAAAAAAAAAAAAAAAAACTGGGAAAACTTCAAAAAAAAAAAAAAACACACACAATGAGGTGATATATGTCTAATTTGGTTTGATTTAGTCAAAAAATTGATTACTCTAACCTTCTTTTAATCAGATTTTCACTCTGGAAGCCAAAAAAAACGTGCTAGAAAACTGTGATTTATAACAATATAAAATATTTCTGTGAGTGATCGTCGTCTGATGATGTATTTATGTAGTTTTAGAGCATATTATTATTGGCATTTCGAAAAAAAACAAAATTCAATAATATGTTTCTCCCTCAGCGGTCCCCTTCCCCCTGGCCCACCGGCTGACCATGAAGGAGGTGTTCGACGCCGAGGGCCGGCCGCGGGTGGACCTGCTCAAAGCTCACCTGACGAAGGAGGGCCGGCTGGAGGAGGCCGTGGCCCTGCGCATCATCGATGAGGGTGCCGCCATCCTGCGCCAAGAGCGCACCATGTTGGATATTGAGGCGCCAGTCACGGGTAAGGCGGCAAAAAAAAAAGGTTGTGAGGAAGTGACTAAACCGTGTCTATATTTGGGCTGTATGATTCTGTAATAAAACTGATTTGTAATGGGCAAAGTGACCTAAAAACAAAGCGTTTGAACTCAATTATCATCTTTATCTAATGAAACCAGTTAAATAGAGACTAAATTTTACCCGATACAAATAAATCTTGGAATTGTGTTTCTGAAACTGAAAAAAACAAAAAGCGCTTTGAGTTAAATAGAAACAAATTTAAAATTCAGAGATTTGATCTATGATAGTATCTTAATCCATGCATAGAGATTTCCTGAGATTTCAAAAACTTTTACCTGATAAAACTTCCACATTTTCTCTCATTTTAATGTAAAAAACATATATTACTTTTTTCAAAAGGTCCCCATGTTGTCATACATATGGTATTTGATATTTATTGATTTGGTATTGTCAATATTAAATATTTTCTTCGCTTTAGTTTGATCGGTCCCTCTTTTAATTGCCTTGACTAATAAATCCCCTCAATTCTAAAGAACGGTGGCCCTGAAGGGAAAATCTCATCAACAAATTCCTCAATGCAAAAAAAAAAAAAAAGTTAAAGAACGAAATGACAATTAGAAAAAAAGCTTCAAACTTCATCAACATTTGGGAAATTTTGACAAAATTCCAGAAAAACAGAGAACAAGTCATTTTCAGATATCAAAATAAAATTAAACAAAATATGAAAACCTGTATTATGGGATTTCACTGATTAGATGATGACATTTGGGTTTTGAAGAGGAGAAAAAGCAGATTGATAATTTACCCGCCGATTGAACAATCACCAAACTTTTCTGATGTTGCCAGAAGCTTAAAGAAATACTGTCTGTTAGAAGATATTGACCAATAACTTTCTGTTAAAAAAGGTAAACAAATGCTCCAATCAGCGATGTCCCATTATACCTTCAACAGTTTCTGTTTCATTTCTTAACATTTCATGTTGATTTCTGGAAATTACCTTTGATTGTTTTTTATTTTCTTCTTTTATGGAATTGCATTATCGTTTCTGCAATTTTGTTTTGATTTTTAAAATGTAATGTTAAATTTGTTTTGGTTTTTCAGCTATTTTTTTTGTGATCTTTAATATGTTTTTGAATTGTTGATGTGATTTGTACTTGAGGACCACTGTACCAAAACTTTTAACTGAGAATTAAAAGTCACATTGAGCCAAAAAAAATCGAATCAGCGCTAAATCTAATTAGTGCTTATAAACAGATTAAAACATTCAATTTTTGAGCTTTTTAATCAACAGAACCAGTTCTCTGCTGACTGTGCCTCTATCTTTATTGAGAAAGTTGTGAATAAACAGTTTTATTAAGCTCCTGAAAGGAACACAAGCAACGTTAGTTTAGTTAGCTCTCACCGAGACAGTCAAAAAAAACTGTATTTCATCGTAAAGATAAGCAGACATGTTATCTGGGAGAGTGAAATGACTTGCTGTTTGGTGAAACTTATGCTGGTATCTATGTATTTACCTCCGAGATAAATAAAATCAAACGTACAGAAAGAAAAGAAAAAGAAAGCCGCTTTTTGTTTCCAACCCTGCAGAGGAGACAGACAGACTCAGACCCCAACAACCCACTGACCCAACACAGTTAATGCACCTCTCCTGTGTGTGTGTGTGTGTGAGTTCATGCAAATGTGAGCGGTGAGATAATTCTGTGTGGGCTGTTGCGCCCACGCAGAGTGGGAACATCGCTCAGCTTTCACAGGTACAGATCCCCGGGGACGAGGACACACAGTCATGCAGATGGAAAGACGGTCCGGCGTAAGCAGCTTAGTGCAGAGGTCCCGCAACCCGTTCACTCCCCAATTCCCAATAAGCAACATATTGATCCATTTTCCTGCAGATTCTGACCCAGAAACGGGCCTGTGCTGTCAGGGAGCCATGTTAGGAAACAAAGTAGAGGAGATTTGTGTCGAGATGTTTCAATTAGCATTTTAGGATGCAGAAGGCAACACTTAAGCAGAAACAGGCGAAGCGGTTAATCTGACAGGCTTTTAGACACATGGAAAAAACTAGTTTGAACCTGTTTGAAAAGGAAAATTGAACCTAAAATTGCTCATAATTGAAATACAGATTCAAAACACAGTACTAGAAATACCGCACTGGCCCATATCATAATACAGCCTCCGTCATGCTTCACGAGTACAAAGAATTTTTTTTTTTTAATGTCATTTCCACTCCAAAACAGAGTTTGTTGTTGTTGCTGCTTCTGCCATCCCTCTTGTAATGTGCTGAGCTTTGAGAGAGCATTATCACTACTGTACGCTGGTGTAGTGGTTAGCACTCTGACCTCACAGTAGGAAGATCTTGGTTCAAATCCCAACTGTGTGTGGAGCCTGCATGCTCTCCTTGTGTGAGCTCCAGCTTCCTTCGGTCGCTCCAAATTCTCCCTTAGATGTGTGTGGTTGGTTGTCTGTGTGGCCAAATGGTCTGACGGTAAAAATAAAGAAGAAACTTCTAGTTTTTTGTACAGGAAATACTAAAATGAAGCCAAAATGATTCACTGTGTAAACTGGAACGACCCCTCACGAGCAGAAACAAACTCTGGCATCATTACGGAAAAATGTTGGAAAGGAAGACGGATCGTCGGTGCAGATGCAAAATGGCCATCGTAAAATGGCTGCAGATGGGAACCATGACATCAAGCGAAAGTGAAAGGAGAGACCAGACAGATGGCGCAGGAGGCGGAGGGTGACATGTTTGCTCACAGATCATACAGACAGTCCTGAAGAATGTGAAGCATTCAGCAGCGTGCTCGTCTGGGAAAACAAACCCGGAGCGTATCTGCAGAAAAACCACGGAGACAACCAGAAAGATGTTCAGTTAAGCGCTCATCTGCAAAGCCGCATCGTCAGTTATTTGCCTTTTAGTACAACAACTTTGACACTTTATAAACATTTGAAGTGATGTTTTATTTTTCAGACTCTGTTTGGTTGGTTTATTCAAGCTAATGTAAAAAAAATTGTTTTAATTAGAAAAAATTAGAGAAATCAGAAAAAGATTTGCACAATCTGGGCCTAAATCAGGCTAAAAACAAAAAACGACTAAAATGAGCCTCCAGTCAACCAGAAATTCAGTTAATGCAATGATTACTCCATCTTTTGTACTTGCTGAATCCTTTACACAGGGTTGCTGGGGCCTATCCCAGCTACTGTTGGGTGTAAGTGAAACACTGGAAAAATCCGCACATACATGAGTAAAACATGCGAACAAACCTTCTCGCTGCAGTCTACAACTAGTTTTAATGTGATCAGATTTATGAAAAATTCAACTTTTGCAACAGGACTCAGTACATTCTCAGTTTAAAATCCCTTTTTTGTTTTTCTGAATGACATTACTGGAAATATTTTAATGCAGGTGCTGTTTCTCCCCTAAAATTTGTCCCAAATTGACCTTATCTCACACCGCGATCTCTGAAAAAGAAGAAACTAAGAGAAAACGACCAATTTACTTCCCAAAACGCTGTATATTGTGCATAATCTGTTCAGGACTTGTGCTTTTACATGAAGGGACGGATACAGACACCTCTGTAGATGCAAATAAGAGCATACGGAGCCAGAAAGGCACAGATGGTCCCACACTTGTAAACCAAAATGTGGATTTTCCAGCTCTGACAGCATGACCTGCATAATCTGTTTGTTCTTCTGCAGTGTGTGGAGACATCCATGGTCAGTTCTTCGACCTGATGAAGTTATTCGAAGTCGGGGGTTCTCCTGCTAACACACGCTACCTCTTCCTGGGGGACTACGTGGACAGAGGCTACTTTAGCATTGAGGTGAGGATGTGGCGGACTTCCTGGCACACACCCGTCTGGCTGTAATTTTTTTGTGGGCGTGCGCCGAACCGGAAAAGCTCCACGCTCAATGGATTGTGAATGCAGTGAGCGTACGGCTAAAGCGGTGTCAGTGGCTTACACTTCCACAGGTTTTAGTGCTCAGTCTCCGGGGAGAGACCATCACTGAAGCTCACCGCTACACCTCTGCCATATGGAAAAGGCTGTAACCATAGAGAGACGGGCAGTGATGCATGCATGAGCCAGAAACAGCAGTCTGCTCTGAGAATACCTAACTTATAGACCGGTTTGGATTCATCTCAACAGATGTAACTCAAGCATCGTTTTCATGGCATTTGAAGAAAACATGCAATTTGGAAGCTGTTGGAGGATTTATAGAATATGGAGAGATTCTTGAATCCAACAGGAATCCAAGAGCAGATGACTTTAAGCTGCTGTGTTTACAAAAAAATACTCAATCCAGCAGGTTTATTTTAATGTTTGGTTAAAGAAGATGAACTGAGTTTACTTTCAGGCCAGATTGCTTGTTTGGTTGTACAATCACAGGTAAAAGATTCCTCTTGATACTGCGTTGAGAGTTTTTTACTTAAAAAATAAAGGAAAAAAAAGTAAAAATTCAAAGCTTGACGCAGAAGAAGAATCTTGGTTTTTGGAGTTGGTTAAGATCAGTAAAACGAAACCAAAAAAAGGGTGGGGGTGGGGGAGCGGGTGGCACAAAAGAAAGGTCCCAGATGGGGGTTTAGTGAAAAGAGAAGATGGTAACAGAGGGTAGTAACATCATAAAACTATCAAAAAGAAATATCAAACTTAGTTGAGACAATTAGTCATGAATTGACTGAACAAAATAAAAAATTAAAAGAAGGTAAGGAAATACACATACACTAATGCTGCGGTCACAAATACAACTCCCACCGCACAAGAGGACAGTAGCAGTGGGACGGCAGCGCAGTGGCAGTGGGACGGCAGTGGCAGTGGGACGGCAGTGCAGCGGCAGTGGGACGGCAGTGCAGTGCAGTAGCAGTGGGACGGCAGTGCAGCGGCAGTGGGACGGCAGCGCAGTGGCAGTGGGACGGCAGTGCAGCACAGTAGTTGTGGGACGGGACGGGACGGCAGCGCAGTGGCAGTGGGACGGCAGCGCAGTGGCAGTGGGACGGCAGTGCAGCACAGTAGTTGTGGGACGGGACGGGACGGCAGCGCAGTAGCAGTGGTTGAGCAGCTCAAGAGCAAGAGGGTGGCAGTCAGAAATTGGCCATACATCAGACAATTTTGGAGACCTTGGAGGGTCAGTTATTCTCCTGCTGGCTTCCTGATGCACGCCTGTCACTTAACTTCCACTGCGCAACCTCCAAATGTGCCCAGGTGGCCACTGACCGATGTCAAAAAGTAATCCGGTCACCATCAAATTTCTACTTTTTCTTGAAACCTCCGTGTAATAATCCGACTGCCGCATTCCAATTACGAATATCACCAAATTTGCGGTGGTATTTTGGGACGTGATTGTAGTCGTACATAAATATTTATCTGGAAATGAATATAAACGATAACATTTAATTATGTACTTATGCACTTATGCAAGCATGTGACCCTTTAATTCCATGTAATATTAAGTAATTTAAATCAAGTTTATCAAATAGTTTGATCAATCGCTTGATAAGCTCCAGCTCTGCCTCATATCCGGTGCAAAAAAATACATGCATAAATTAAGAGGTTAAAACATTTTTTTTACTTTTGTCTTCATCGCTGGATCAATCGCTGCATGAAGCCCAATGAGGCAAAATTCTTTGTGATTTTGGGCTATATAAATAAAATTGAATTGAATTGAATTGAATAAAAAATTCTGTTCTGAAAATCTGTGCAGTCGTGCATTTATTCTATATCTACAATATGTATGGATTCTGAATGGAAAAGCTTCAGGCAGCTCTTTAATGCCTTCACTGTGGCTCTTGTTTTAAGAAAAATGCAAATGTTTGAAAAAATAACAAGTTTTTGTAGTTTTAGTCAATTTGTTTTGGTTTAAGTTTTATCACATACGTTTTTATTTCAGATAACTAAGTAAAATTATGGTAAAAGGTTTAATCTACCATCAGAGTGGTTTATTGTTAGAATTTATTAGTTGCTGTTCAGAAGTTTTATATGATTTTATTTACATGTATGTATTTTTATAATTAGAGTAAAGGAGGAAAATAAGTGATAATGATAAAAATTGCATGTTTGAGTGTCTTTTTTTTAAATTTGAGTAATTCTGCTGCAGCAGGAGGATCTTATTTGACATATGGTGCATTTTATTTAAAAAAAAAACTTAAATCTGCTTCTGTCCGAGAGTTGAAATTTTTAGATATAGAAAAAAACACTGTTATAATCCAATTATTGTGAATATTTAAAAGCTACCTCTTCTTTTTGACTGATTCAGTGACCACAAAAACATGAAGTTTGTTTTTTTAAATGGTAAACTGGGATTTTAAAAGTTGCCGATACCTGACTTAAATACATAAACTGATATGTTTTCTTCTCTTTTGTTTTCCCTGATGAACTTTCAGTGCGTGTTGTACCTTTGGTCTCTGAAAATCCTCTACCCAAAGACGCTCTTTCTTCTTCGGGGAAACCATGAATGTAGACATCTGACAGAATATTTCACCTTCAAACAAGAATGTGAGTCAAGCCTTTCTTTTTCCTTCTAAAAAATACGAGGTCTTTCCATCTGTCTTTGTTGCTGTAGCACCGAGAAGCCCTCATCCGTTTTGAGAAGCTTGCTTTTGCCTCTGAGTGCCGAAGAACATGTTTCATTAATGGCTACATACATGATGAAAGACTACACTTGGCCCTTGGCAAAATAGTCTGCACCCTTTCCAGTTTGTGATGACACATAAGGGAGGAGCCTGTGTAGCACAGAAGCTTGTGGGTTCCCTTAATTTCAGATTTAATTTGGTGCATATCAAGGGGCAACTCCATGACTTCCGGATTGAAGCGCACTCAGAAACAAAAGTTCGGTTCAGTCCTAGTTTCAGTGCAGCTCTGAGTAATTATTACTTTGGTTTAAGGTCCAAAACAATTAACAGTTCCATTCAGACTGATCGCGAATCCGCTGCCTAACACAACCTATAGCCACCAGGAGCAATCTGGGGTTCAAGACACTTTGATAAGTGAAAAATTGCCCCAAAAAACAATTAGACATGGGGTTTTTTCAGTTTCTATTTTCCAAACCCATCATGACCCTTTCAGTCCTCACCCGGGAATCTATAGATGGATTAGAACCTGACTTATTATAGGCCTGCAGCTGTGCTGATAAAAGAAGGCCAGAAGCACCAGATGAACCAATGGGAAAATAAAATCAGAGAAAGGAAGATGTAAAAAAACTGGACTGATGTATTTTAAAACTGAAAAAAAAATGTTTTACTGATTGATTAAAATACACTTTTTTTTGCTGTTTTAGCACAACAGCAAAAATAACTAAATCTATTTTACAAGAACTTTTTATTTTTTAATCAAAAGCTGAATTGTAACGTTTTGACTTTTTTTAACAAGCCTCACATCAGGTCATGATGTAATTTAGTTCTGAGTCTCTCTCATAAGCAACATCATGTTACCTCTGGTTCTACTAGAAATTTTGAAAAATGAAATCGACTTTTTTTTCATAGGTCAAAAAGTACGTTTTTGGATGTTTAACATACTTTCTTTCAGCAAACGTCAATAAGATTCACAGCTAAACAGTAGCTATAGAAAAACAAATGTTTTGGAGACTAACAAATATTATCAATAACAATTAACCTCAGTTAACACCCACCATAGATTACCAAACGTTTCCTTGCAAATCATTGTTTGCATTATTTGACTGAATTTTGAAAAGAAACTTTGAAAAGATAATGACAAACTATTGAGGCCACACAACGAAAAGGAAACATTTTGATGATATTTTTTAGTCTGGGTGCATAATAACTAACCTGACTTCTTCCAGCTACTAACCAGGTCAGCAAACTGTTACAGTCTTCAGTTTTAAATGCCAAAAAGGAACTTGAGCTATTGACTGTACATGAGAACTGGACTGAGCGTTCCAAACAGGAAGTACCGTTGGCTCCAAGAAGCCAATAGACTTCTATTAAGAAATAAACAGCTTTTACTTTGTCAGAATATCTATTCCTGCTCTGATACTTTTTTTGTAACTTGTTTTTGATCATTCTTTGTTTTTTCAATACTTTTTTTTCCATAATTCTAGTTATAAACTGACCAATCAGATCCCTCATTAAAAGCATATCCAATATTCAAAATGTTTGACGTATTTCCTGTAGCCTGCTTAAAAGTGTTAGGGGTGTGGACTTCCAACAAGCTCACTCCCGATAGGCTAGAGTGGTTGCTATAGAAATGTTGACTCAAACCGAACTGGACCAACCACTTTACTGGCATACGGTGTAAATTCTGGCATCTGAATTGACTTCATTTAATTGGAGAGGGAAGTAAACCGTTTTCTACAGGTGACATCACTCTCACTCAGACCAGTTCTCATGTACAGTCAATAGTGATGACACTCTTCGAATTAGAGGGTTCATTTAGTTTTTGTCCTGCTCAATAACACAGAAAGGAAGTCATCTGAGGTCAGAATTGTCTTCTGTACATTTTTCCTCCTCTCACCACGTTTCCTTCCTCCTTCCCCACACGGCCATCTTCTTCTTCTTCCACTGCCTCCACCGTCCGTCCGTTCATTCATTCATCCACCCCCCTCCAGTGTGTCTCTGACTCCTCCACCAGCGCTCCTCGCCGTCCTGTCCGAGAGTGGGTGATTAGCGGCAAATTAATTTGGCCCTTAATGATTGGCTCAGGGACCTACTCCTCTGTGCCTGATTGGCCAAGGGACGAGGAAGCTAATTTCCCTCGGTGCTTGTGGCAAATAGTGGTTGCCCTCAATTACCATCTGCCGCTTGAGTGTGCGTTGCGTAGAGAGCGCACGGGTGACACGTGTGTGGAAGTGACTGCATGCATGCGTGTGCGAGCGTCTTCATAAATGTTTGAGTGTGTGTGGAAGGAGCTGACAACTGGTGGACTGGCAATAATGAGCTCTTGTTCTACACCAAGCAGATGGAGAGGTTGACAATTGCACTCCTCGCTACCACACACACACAAATGTGTCGTACAACAATACATCTTTTACATCTCTTCTTTGCTGCAAGATTTACTCTAATCATCTATTTTAAAAGCATTCCCAGTGGTATTTTAATGATACTAAAACTGAAACTGTGTTGTTTTAGGACAGGAGTTCATTAGAAATTCACCTCTGAGTTGTGAGCGGAAAGGTTAGCCTGCCCTGACTTCCCATCATCCCTTTGTTTAGATGCTATCTTACAGCCTAACGTTACCAGGTCAACAAAAATGGTTAGCAAGATTCCAGCTCAGACAAGGAAAACAAAGACGTTCATGGATCTATTGGTTTACAACTGGTGGCATCATAATGGAGCAGAGTAAGGAGCTTGTGGCCCGCCGAATGTCGCACCGTCACAGCTACAAACTCTTTTAAACTATATTTTTCCTCTGCTTCTGATTCACACCAATTTGAATAAAGAAATACTCAGAATTTGTATTTCAAGCTTCATTTTCTTTGAGAAAATAGACACAAAAACATGTTAAAAACTCGATTTTCATCGGAGTGGGTCTTTAACTTCTATAGTTTTTGTCTCTTCAGACCTTTTCCTCTTTTCCACTGTTAGCTTCCTAGTAAAACTGATTTCAATAACTTTTTCTTGGGCACGATGGATAAAAAAGTTTGTCCCTTTTTGCTGCTTGAACCCCACATTTGGGTCAGACGTGTTCTTTTTGATGAACAGAAAATGCTCCTCTATAAAATTCCTGGTTTCCGTTTGACAGACTTGAAGCTCACGTTGATGCTTTTATGTCTAAAAGAACCAGAATAGATCCATGCATGGAGGACCGCTGATGTCTTCTTCAGATGTGTCCATGTTCTTGATGTTTGTTCTATGCATTTCTTGTTGAGAGACACTTTTTTTTTTCCTTTTGTGGTGAAATGTTCCAGGTAAGATCAAATACTCGGAGCAGGTGTACGATTCCTGCATGGAGGCGTTCGATTGCTTGCCTCTGGCTGCTCTGATGAACCAGCAGTTCTTGTGTGTGCATGGGGGGCTTTCACCAGAGATCCACACGCTGGACGACATCAAGAAGGTACAACAATCCGTCGTTAGCAACTACATTCCTGTTATTGCATGAAACCATTTTTTATATTGTTTTACTCTTAGATGATCGATGGTTCAGAGAAGACCAAAAAACAGTTAAATTTGAATGCAAAAAGTTCTAAACATTTTGTGTTTGTAGCTGCTCATTTATTTTGCATGATATGGATTGACGTATTTTTCTTTTTCAATTTAAGTTCTAATTTGTACTATTAAAAATATTTTTTTTCAGTGTAAAGGAAAGAAAAATGTGTATTTAAAAGCTTTTTTTATTTTTTAACTCTTAAGTCAATTAATTATAAATATTCTGTATTTAAAAGTTTTTATTTAAAGAATAATTAAATGCATTAATTACTACTTATACAATTATTATAATAAAAAGACATACGTTTAATTTAGTTATATTTTTCCCTATCAGATGTTCTAGCAAAGTGAAGGATGCAACAGAGTTAAAAAGCTAAAAGTTTTGAGTTATTTGTCTTTCATAAGGCAGAAGAGAACTATAATCTTTCTAAATTTACATAGTGTAAGAAATTAATTCAGAAAATAAAGCATCCACATTTGGACAAAAAAGGTTTTTTGAAGCAAAACCAGCATCACAATCGTTTATTCATCTCTCTATGACGGTAAAACTTACATTTTCAGATTAAAAAAAAGAAAAAGCTTGCGCGCTTTTGATCGTTGACGTATTGTAGAGGCAGCTCGAGAAGCATCTAAAACAAGTTTGCTTGCTGGTTTGCGCCCTGTGGGCATGCTCAGTTCTGTAATTACAGAACAATGCTGAGAACAGAACACTGGGAAAAATGTTCCAGGCGGCTCTTCTTTTGTCAGATCTATAAATCACGCTGAACTGACATGCAGTTTTTCCAAAAAGATGAAATATTTTCCACATAAGCTGCCCCCAGTTACAAAAAAAAAAAAATAAATAAAAATTCTGCTGCAAATAATAAGATCAATGCAACAGGATCGACCATCACCTGCCGGCAGCGAATCAGAGGAGGCCTGGGCTTTAACCGGCGTCTGAATGGATTCCCGGGAAGCTCGGAGGCGCTGAAAGGAGCCTCGGATGAATGTATACAGTTTTCAGAACCGCAGACGCGCACACGCTTCCTCGTCTAATGGCAGCGTTTCCATGGTGATCTGCCGGTGTGACATCTTCCCCCTCCTGTGTGGCGAGGGTTGCCATGGAGACGCACGGCTCCAACATCATGTGTTTGTTTGCATGTGTTTTTTCGGGTGCCTTCTTTCCCCTCATATGCGACTACATGTTTTCGCACACTTTTGTGGCTTTTTTTTTTTTTTTTTTTTTTTTTAAAGAGAGGTCTTTGTGAGCTTCTGTTTTTTTGTGTGTGTTTGTTGTATGTCCTAGTTGGACCGGTTCAAAGAGCCCCCGGCGTTTGGGCCCATGTGTGACCTGTTGTGGGCCGACCCACTGGAAGACTTTGGCAACGAGAAGACCCAGGAGTATTTTGGCCACAACACAGTCAGAGGATGCTCCTATTTTTATAGGTATGGAAAGAAATATTCGTCTTTATAGTGTTGCAATGAAAAACACATCAAATGTGACTCTGGGGAGGTTTATGTTAGGTGAAAATCATTGAAAAATCTAAAATAATCTAACATTTAAAAAAGCTAAAGATGGAAAAATGCTCAAAAATGTCACATTTTCTGCAACATTTCATCCAAGCTTTGTGAGTCAGAAATCTGTGGATGAAACCGTGGCGACGGATGTGAGATGCGATGGGTGGATGCTGGGATGCTTCTTTAAAGCTGCACCACATCCTGGATCTCTTGTTCTGTAGCAAGTTTGTGCAGAAGGTCTTGGACACACAAACACACACTATATGCAAGCTAACACAGAATATTCTCACACACACACATCTCTGTTTCAGCATGAAAAGATATCCCACAATCCCCAGGGAGACTGCACGGTTCTGTTGCTATGACGACTGGCTACTCCTGCCAGATATGGAGTGATATTAAGATACAGTGAGAGAACGAGGGAGAGCTGCACAGGAGGGGGGTGCCGATGGTGGTGGTGGTGGCGAGGAGAAAGATGGAAACCGAAGGAGGAGAGGAGGGGGGGCAGGAGCTGCAGCTGGGGGGCAGATGGTGGAAGGAAGTGGGTTCAACCTCAGCGTTTAGACGGGTTCTCTGTGATGGAAACAGGGACGCTTCTTGTTTAGGAGACTCAGCATCAATCAATCAGCTTCACTGCACTAACCCCCCCCCTCCCTCCCACCCCCCCAGCTTGGTCTCACTGCTGCCCTCTGCTGCTCCCAATAAAACCCTACGCAAAAATTGACATTTCATTTTCCTTTTTAGTTTTAAGAATTTTCAAATGTATTTGCTTGTTTTTTTTTCTTTGTCTTCTCAGTTATCCTGCGGTGTGCGAGTTCCTACAAACCAACAACCTGCTGTCAATCATCAGGGCTCACGAAGCGCAGGATGCTGGGTAAGCAGCTGCAGGTTTAGGGGGCAATAAAATCAGCTTTTAAGTTGTTTTTTTTCATAACCGAGCTGCTTCTGAAGCAGGAGAAATGAGCTACAATATTATAATGAAATTTCAGCATCAAATTTATTAAATTATTTCACAAATGAACTAAAAATGGCAAATACATTGTAGTCAATATTTCCTAACATACCAATTTATTTAACTTTTATTCTAAAAATTAGCTTCAGTTTTACTTTTACTGCATTCAGATTTTTGCTTCTGCTGTGCAGTTTGCAGGTAAACGCGCTGATGCATTTTCACGCATAATGAAGAAAAGTATTTTGAAACCATCAGCACAAAGTCAACCTCAGAATATTTCTAAAACCACAAAGAATTGACCGTCAGAACCCGATACTTAGGTATTTATTTTGGTGCAAAAACCATTTTAAATAATTAAATGGATTTTATATAGAATACATTTTATCAGCAGTCCAAATGGTAATATCCACTGTTAATATACTTCATTTTGAAGCAATTTTTTATAATGGTACAGGTCAGAGGTCTGCAACCTGCGGTTCCAGAGCCACATGTGGCTCTTTTAGCTCTCCATGGTGACTTTCTGGATGAAGAAAAATAAAATAATAGTAAATTTAAAAAAAAAAAAAGAAGATTAGCCATTATTTTAGCAACATACCAAAGTTTTTGGCTAAGTTTTCTGAGAAATGTTATGCTAATTTGAAGTTTAGTTAATATTTTAGTAAAATGCTAATGTAATTTGTCATCTACTGAAATTTTTTTGGGATAATTTAGAATTTAGCTTCTATTTTAGCAACATGCTAACTTTTTTGACTAAGTTAGTTTTCTGAGGAATTTTAGGCTTTTTTGGAGTTCAGGAGTAATTAAGCAACAAGCTAGCTTTTTTTGGGCAGATTTGGCCTCTAATTAGTTTTTTATATTGATTTGGAATTTAGCTAATATTTTAGCAATATGCTAACATTTTTAGCTAATTTGTTATCTACAAGGGGTTTTAGGCTAAGTTTGAGTTTAGCTTTTATTTCAGGAACATGCTAATATTTTTGACTGATTTAATTTACAGAGAAATGTCAAGATTTCAAAGGCTTTATTGTAACTGTCAGTTACAGTTAGTTATGCTAATTTGAAGTTCAGCTCGTAATTAAGCAACAATCTTGCTTTTTTGCTACTAAAGTTAAAAACTTAAAAAAAAAAAAAAAAAACTTTTTGAGAGAGTCTAATTTCTTTTTATATATTTTTTTGCTTTTGTTTGAGCCAAAAATAGACATTATTCACATTCATTTAAAATAACAAAAAGAAGGTTATGACTGCAAATCCAAATTTCTTAAAGGCTGACATAAGTCAGAGCTCTTTTACTCTTAAAGATTGCAGACCTCTGGTATAGGTTGATTCAATTAACAACGTTCCTCAAACAGACAGATTGATCAGATCGATTCAGTGTGAAACACCTCTGCAAAACCATTCTCTCGTAAATGTGCAAAATATGTGATATTAAACATTTTTAACAAAATCAAAGAAACAATTTCTTGTTTTTTTGTGTGTTATAAGAAAAGTACTAAAGAATAACTGTTGACAAAGAATTCTAGATTATTGACAGTTTCATAATATCATATTTTTTACCCATTTATAGAATAGGAATAATAAACATGTACTATATAAAAGGAAATCATTTAAATGGATGGTTTGTGTTTGTAAATGTGTTATAAGTGTAAGTTTAATTTATATGTAACAGCTTGCTTTATTATACACAATCTATCTTAGTTTTAAAATTCAAATAAGCTGCTTTTTTAGGAGGTTTTAGTTCCGACCCAATAACATTTTTTCCTCACATTTTGTGTTTTTAGCACTTTCAGAATTAATTATAACTATTTAAAATCTGTTTCTACATAAAATAGGTGAGTCTTGCTGGCAGAGTGAGGTAATGAGTTCACTCTGGCACCGTCTTTGTGCTCGTCCTCATTTCCTGTCTAAACTTGTAACACCCTTTGTGTGCAGGAAACTAACTGTACCCAGATTGAGCCTAAAAACCCAAATGTGAACCCTCCTGCAGCAGCTTTGCTCTCAACACTTGGAGGGGCTTTTGTTGCTCAATAGCCCTCCAGGGATTCTGCTCCATTTTGTATTTGTTTCCTAAGAGCTCTTGAACTGTCTGGATTTACCGGCCTCCAGAGCAAACTCTCATCTGAGTGGGCGTCTCTCTTTGCTCAGGTACCGCATGTACAGAAAGAGTCAGACCACAGGGTTCCCCTCCCTCATCACTATCTTCTCAGCTCCCAACTACCTGGATGTGTACAACAACAAAGGTCTGAAACCCCTTCAGAGATTCCACCGTTGACTGATGAAACCGACGCATGGAGAAGCGTGTCCCGGACTTTTCTCCGCCTCTAAAGTCTTGTGTTTCTGTGCGCAGCGGCGGTGTTGAAATACGAGAACAACGTGATGAACATCCGCCAGTTCAACTGCTCCCCTCACCCCTACTGGCTCCCCAACTTCATGGACGTCTTCACGTGGTCGCTGCCTTTCGTGGGAGAGAAGGGTAATCAGGAGGGTCACTCCTCGTCATTTTTTTTCCTTTGTAATTTAAAGAAATAAATATTTTTTTCATTTCAATCTCATTTCCAACCATGGAAATGACTTCAAAATACTTTTAAGAAAGTATTTGTGAAAAAAATTTATTAAATGAAGGTCAAATGTAATCTCAACGCCTTACTTTTATATTGTAAATGAATATCAATGGTATTTGGGGCCAATTTTAAATGATTTCTATCAGGTAACTCGCTTCTTATATAGAGCCACAGACCCATGCACTTCAACTATTATCTTCATTTAGTTAATATACAAAAATAAAGGGTGATTGAGGAGGACGGTTGAATCCGGGACACAACTCATTTTACTTTAAGCATTAAAAATGCAATTATAATGAAAAAAAAATCCTATTTAATGACAGATATTACAAATACACCACACACAAAAAGGAAAATTGTGTATTTTTATGTTATGTTATGTTAATATTTAAATGTCATAGTATCACTCAGATCATCTCTTTATCTATTTAAAAACAGTTTTTACTGATCTTTTAATAATGAATATGCAGTTTTTAGCCAAAATCCAAAATCATGCCATTTTCTAGGACGTAGTCTCTGCAGAGCAGCAGTAACAGATGCATCAGAATGGAGCAGAGCGGAGCGCTTGTGGCTCCAACAGCATTTCTTAATCTGCTCTCGATTCAAAACATTTTAGACAAAGAAATACTCTGAAATTCTATTTTAATCTTGATTTTCTTTATATATAACTATCATAATCAGAAAAATAACACAAGAACATGCTAAAAATATAAAAAAAAACAATGCTTTTTTTTTATTGGAGTGGATCTTTAACAAATATGCTTTTTGCATTTGCTACTGAAGAGGAGTCTGTTTTTAAATCAGTTAACTCTATTTGCATGATATTGTTTTCTATTGTAAAACCATGTATATTAAGATTTTAAGCCAATTTTATACAAAATATGGGATATTATGAACTCAAATGGCACCGTAGAGTAGAAATGACTGAACACATTATGTGACCAAAAAGAAGAAAAACATTCAGAAAAACAGCCTCCAGAGAAGTTATAAATCCACTTGATTCAAAGAAATACAAACATTTAGTACAGAATAAGAGAACTTTGAACTGTTTGCCAACATAATTCTGATTTTTTTTCTTCTGGATTGTATTTTTATTCTGTTTTTTTTTTAATGTTTTTTTTTTTTGGGGTCAGAGTGGGAGGTCATTCCTTTCTTTATCCATCTTTGTTTGCCTATTTGTGCTTCAACCAGATCAGACGAGGTCTTCCATTCAAATTTGAGCATCTCCTATTGTTAGAATTGAGCTGACATTTCCTTAGCCACTTAGTCATTTAGTTATTTTTCTGTAAATAGTTGCTTTTCTAACAAGAAAAAAAAAAAATCCCAAATTACCGGTACTTTTATTCCTGAGGTTCTTGAAGCATTTCATTTGTTTTACTTGCCGTTATGTTGAATTCTTTTTTAATCCTCTAGACTGGGACTTGACAGCCAATTATTTTATGATTTAGCATTTTTATATATAAATTCAAACATTATTAGTGTTTTTTTTTTTTTTTTTTTTTACTGTATGGTAATTTTTCTGGGTGGTGTGATGTTTGGCGCTCTCTCATCTCAACGTGAAGGCTCAGGATCAAATACCGGTTGCGTCCTTTCTGTATGGGGTTTGCATGTTCTTCCCGTGAATGTGTAATTTTCTCTGGAAACTGCAGTTTCTTTCCTTCTAACAGTAGTTGGGATAGGCTCCAGCAACCCTGTAACTCTGAAATGGATGGTTGTAATTTATTACTGTAAAGCAGCTCAGGTTTTTTAGTCATACTTAATCTACAGAAGTTTGATTGCTGCTGAGTTGATGCTGTTAGTTGACTAACCGTGTCAAAAGATAGAAGAAATGAAAATCAAAGGACTCTTCTGCTTGTGAATTATAGCAGAGTATTTGTATTTTCTGTGACAGTGACTGAGATGTTGGTGAACGTTCTGAGCATCTGCTCCGATGACGAGCTCACGAACGACGGAGAGGAAATCTATGACGGTGAGAGACGCCGCCTTACCACTTTCAACGCCAGTGTTGGGTTCTATGGAGGTTTGGCGCTCCTGTTCTTGTGGTTTTTTTATGATTATTATTATTTTGTTAGCAAGTGCAGCTGCAGCGAGGAAAGAGGTGATCAAAAACAAGATCCGAGCCATCGGGAAGATGGCGAAGATGTTCTCTGTTCTACGGTGAGTTCATCTGTGGTTCTCCCTTTTTTCACCGAAATCTGTATTTTAATGTGTCTGCAGGTGGTAGTTTGAGGGAAGTGTGTAAATCTCTGAATTTCTGCTTTTGTTTCCCCCACACATCTGCGCTTCCCTCACTTGTTATCTCTGCCCGTTTCTCAGGGAGGAGAGTGAGAACGTCTTGACCCTGAAGGGGCTGACTCCTACAGGCATGCTGCCCAGCGGAGTGCTATCTGGGGGCAAGCAAACCCTGCAGAGCGGTGAGCTTTTTCGACACACGTACCGTCCACTCTGAGCACACCTCTGGGACGTGGAGAAAATAGAAAAAAACATCACAAAAGCACACAGATTTTTGCATTCCCCCTCTCATTCCTCACGTTCACTCAGCGGCGCCTCGGGACGCTAACAGCCTGCTGTGACTGTACAGGAGAACTGGACTTAGTGACTGTAGAAAATGGCTTACTTCCAGCTGAAACAAACTGAAAGTATCACTACCTGATCTGTAACTGCCTGATCAAATATCACATCCTCTTTGTGGCCCGCATTGCAACAATTAAGAAATTTCTAATTCTCTCATTTTTGTATACGTTTGTTTTTCCAAGATCATAAAATTTTCATTTTTTTTCCATCTCCATTTGTGCAATTGAAACAGAAAACAGGCGTCTCGCCCTATCCAACATGGCGTCCAACTTTGCCTATGCAAAACGCTAGCGTAACAACTCCAGCTTGCATGTCTCAGTCCTTGTTCTCTTTGGAGTAAACTGCCATTAAACAAAACAGTAGAAGAAGAAAACCTCTGCACATGTGCAGTGCGGATCTTTACTTTTACATTAAAATAAAGTTTGGCATTATTGTCAAATTTAAAAACGTACATATTATTGTTATAATCTTAAGAGATAGTCCGACTGATAAGTGTCATAAAATGTCATGAGTGGAAATAGACGGGTACTGAGCCTGGAGGGAGGGGTTACTTAGTCCAGTTCTCATATATAGTCAATGGTGAAAACAGTAACATTAAAACATCCCACACACAGTCAGCCCATGGAGCGATTTCTTCCAAAATGTTTATGTTTGACGACATCTACCGGACAGCCGTGGACGCCCATACCCTCCTCCTTCTTTGTGTCTTCTGTCTGCACAGAAGCATGTTTCAGCCTTTCTTCTCCTCCCTTCTTTCTGCTTCGTCTCTTCTGTCTTTCTGTCCTCCTCTCTCCTTCTTTGCCCATCCTTCAGCCACCATTGAGGCCATAGAAGCTATCGAGACAGTTAAGGACGCCGAAGGTAAAACTCACTCTCATCTCACCGTGTGTGTGTGTGTGTGTGTGTGTGCGGCAAACATGGCCGTTCTATCAGCTGCTCCCCTCACCACGCCCTCCCACGCTCACCGGGTCGCAGGTTTAAGGCCCGCTGCATGCTTCAGCCGCAAAAACTCGTTCTGCTCCACACAAACACACATCTTCGCTCTCACACGGAACCTTTTAACACCTCCGGTGACGCTTAAACACAAATCTTTTCAACCATTAACGCGTTCGACGTACGACGAGTGACGTTGATCGTGTTAATGATTGTAAAGTTACAGTAAATCAAAGAACATAAACACTGGAGCTACGGTGTTAAAGGGTTCAAAGTGACTAATGTGCTTCAATTGCAAAACTTCATTTACTTCTTTTCAGTAAAAGTTGATTTAAAATAAAATATGTGGCAAATATGCATTCGTGTCATGAAAACTTGAGAGAATTTTTTCAAGAAATGCTTGTAATTGTAAAAAAAAAATTGTTTTGAATCAGTAAGTTGGTGAATTTCAACCACAGTGGAGCTCCACTGCTTTGAAGAGACACTTTTGATTCACTCTGAAAGCAAAAATATCATGCAACATCCTAAACATAAAAATAAATCCAGTCTTAAATGTTAAAGGACAGGTGATGGCTGGTAATAATTCAGTTTTAGTCTATTTTTAAAAATCAAGAATGTGATATTTTCTGGCAAAAATTGTGTCAAGGAGAGTTTCTGCAGAGGAGCAGGAGTGTGGCGTTATTTTTCCACCAAAACTCTCCCACAAGCGTATATCAAAATCCACGCAAGCAAGGAACGTTCCACGGGTGCAACGCCCGCTCCTCTACTCCTGCACGCTCGTGAAACCTCTTCTCCGTGCTCACGAGAGTATTCTTACGCTCCTAAAACTAGTTCCGCCCCCTTGTGGAGGACTGTGCGCTCGTGGAGTTTCTCCTGCGCGCCCGTGTGAAACTCAATATTGAACAAAAAAAAAATCTGCGGTTTTCAAAATAAAACTAAAAAGAAAAAAAGGGGGGAAAGGACTGATTTATTTATTTATTAATTTCTAAGCTGCTGTAGTAAAACAAATCATTTTTGATGTTCCCATGAAAAAAAAAAAAGAAAGAAAGTGATGTTCTCGGGGAAGAGTTCGATCTTGAGTTGAGGACAACACAAAAAGAAAAATTCTTAGAAAATGAATTTAAACTTCATTATGGGTTTAGAGAAAGTAGTTTGGTGTCAGAAATCTTAAAATATCAAATTTAAAAGTTTGATTTGTTTAGATTTGAATACTTTAATGGGAACACAAAGAACTTCTCTATAATAGTTAAGAAAATGATAATTAAATGAAATGTTCATTTTTTATTTTTTTATTTATTTTTAGGGCCAGGAATCGATTAAAAAAAAATAACCAATTATTTGCGAACCTGAGGCAAAATATCAAGATCAAAGAACTAAAAACAGATTGAATATTTATTTATTTTGTAAATAACCATGGTATAAGTGGGAAAAAGAAACCCAATCAAGTGTTTTAACGCACGCTGTGGATGACTGCACCGCTCAGGAAAAGAGAAAGACAGCTGCGATGTATTTGCATTAATAAATATTAACGCGTTAATCTTAATTTTTTAATCGCGTCCGTTAATGCATCAACATCCCTTTTTATTTTACTTTGAAAAACAAATGATCCAGTTATGGCGTCGGTATTGCCCTAATAACGGTGACAGGGTCTACAAAAACGCTCATAGAGGCAGAATTGTGGCTGTGGAACGTTCATTGTTTGATACGCTCATGTGGGACTTTTGGCAGAGATTTAACACCATACAGAAGTTCATTAGAAATTTGCCTTTAAGTCGTGGATGAGAGCATTGGCATGTAGCAACCCCGCCCCCCATTCCCTTCGTCTAGTGCTGACAGCCTAGGAGGAGGAAGTATTTCTTAAATCGCAAATAAGATGCTTTTCAAGCTGCATTTTTCATCTAATCTTGAACGATTTGAATAAAGAAAATGGTCAGAAATGCAATTTTAAGCTTAACTTTTTTCATATATCATCAGAGAAATGCCACACGGACATTTTAAAACCACCATTTGCATCGTCTTTGACATGAATAACCTGAAAAAATGTAAAATTTCTAGATTTTCTGGAGTCTTTTATCTCAAACCCAGACGACTGATTCGCATGTCAGGGAGGCTGCAGACCGCCATCATCTTAAGCTCCGCCTCCCTAAAGGAGGGGGGTAAAATGGTCTGGGGGGGGTTGCTCCTGGGTTGGCAGCATCAGCTCTGGTTCAAACCTCAGCTGGGGCTTTTCTAACATGGTTTTTAGGTAATTTGTGAGTTTTATATTCTTATTTTTGAACAAAATGTAAATACGTTTTTTTGTTTGTAGGTAGATTTAGTTGCTGTCAACTAGTTTCTATTACGAAGGAGAATGGCCTAAACGAGTCAGAAATGTCACCTGCTGAGTCACGTGTCCAACATCAAAGTCCACAGAAGAAGAAAAGTTGAAAATGTGGGAAAATCTCATGTTTGCATTGCGAAAAATTGCAGCCATATCTAATATAAACAGGACAATCGAGGGAAAAAAACAACAAGCAGAACTTCGACATTTTGAAATATCCAGCATGGTGGTGGGAGCTAATGGTTTGGGACTCTCTGCTGAGCTCCTGGATTTTTGTTTTAGCTCTTCAGATTAAATGTGTGTCTGCGAATCGGCTTTATGGTGTGATGTTCTTCATCTGAGGTTACTGCTGACGGTCAGCGGATCCTTCTGATGTGGCGGCGAGCGTTCCAGTTTCTCGTTTGTGTTTGTCTCCAGTGGCGTGTAGCTCGTGTCCACAGACCCGTCTGCACGCTTCAGTGAGCCGCTTCCTGTGTTTCGTGCCTCCGAGAACACAGCCCATAATTTGTTCGTTCAAATGAATTATGGAGGACTCCGTTTGTGATATTTCTGCCGTGACATTTTTGTGGCGTTGTCTTTAGGTGAAAGCACAATCCAGCCAAGTGACAGTCGCTTTTGTTCAAATGTGGCACTTCCTTCTTTCTGTTTCCAAAATTATTTTGCTAAAATTGTTCTGTAACCACCACAGCAGGCCATAGTTTCATCTGCTGGTTTATTTTAACCCTTTAACCCCTGAGGCCTCGCCACACGAAATCTTTAAGGAGGTTTCTCGACGCGATCAACGTAATTCCAGGTGATTTTACGGTTAAAAAGTTACTGTAAATCAAAGACCATAAACACTGGAGCTTCATTGTTAAAGGGTTAAAGTCCACTGATTTACCTCTTAGCTTTAGAGCTCCGTTGAATTAAATGTAAATGTATTATTTCTGGCTAAAGTTTTCTGAGCATTTAATTTTGTCAAAAAGTGTGAAAGACTGTCCAAAAGAAAAAAAAAAAAAAGACTTCATTCCATCCTCGTCAGCAGGAGTTGCGCCATCATCGACTGACTCATCAGTTTCAGTTACAGCAGTTCCCATAAAGCACAGAACCGATCAGCTGTAGCCAATAAATGAAACCGAAACGGTTCATCTCTCAAGCAGGTTCTTGTTTTAACTGCTGCCTCAGTGAACGTTGACTGACTGAAGATGTAAATCAGTAGAATATCCGAAAAGAGGCTAAAAAACCCGATCAGGTGTTCCGTGGGCCTGTTTTGATCAAACGTCTGGCTGTCAAAACCTCCTCAGATGTGTGTCTGTGCAGCTTTGCTTCGGTATTCTGTGTCTCCTGTTGCGTCTTCTTCTTCTACCGCCAGGTGTGTCACACTACTGATCTAGGATCAAAGGCCGAGCTTCCCGGGTCAAACTCGGGTCATCCTAGCTCAGCACGCACACATCAGATGGAAAACGTTGATGTGTGCAGAGTTTGGTGCCAGAATTTTGTTTATCCAAACCTGGAATGATCCAAACGAGACTAGCCTTGGTCACATGCACCCAGATGGGGGTCGATTTGTACAGATGCTGCGTCTATCTCATGAAAATGGAATGTACCATTGTCATGCGGGTGGTAAGTGTATCAGGAATTATTTGTAAGGCTAAATTAAGTTGCACTAAACTCTGGTCATCAGTAAGGTGCGCGTACTGGCTTCTTATTATCCACACGCAAATGACACACGCGTGTTATTCGTCTACACCAGGGGTCGGCAACCTTTAAAAAGCCATTTAGGCTAATTTTCTACTGATCAAAACCTAGAAGATAGATTTACTTTAGCCTTTAAGAAATTTGGATTATCGTTTGTTACCTTAGACGCCAAATTAGCCAAAAAGAAAACTAAATTAGTCAAAAATGTTAGCCTGTTGATAAAATAGAAGCTAAACTATAAATTAGTCTAAAAATCCCAGTAGATAAGAAATTAGCCGAAAACGTTAGCATACAGCTAAAATATTAGCTAAACTCTAAATTACCATTAAAAAAACTCAGTAGAAGCCAAATTAGCCAAAAAAAAAGCTGAACTCCAAAATTGCCTAAGTAAACTAATTAGTCAAAAATGTTAGCCTGTTACTAAAATAGAAGCTAAATGAACCATAAAACCCCAGTAGATTACATATTCCTAAAATATTAGGTACATTCCAATTTTCTTATAAAAAATTACTATAAAAGATTAAAACACTCCATGAATATATTCAAAGGCTTGTCGCTAATCTACTTAAAATTTTGATATTTGAAACTTTCTCATTCATTTCTTATGGTAATGGGATCACAATAGTGTGAAGGCTTTAAAGCATTCACACAATAAATGATAATTAAGGAATCCTTACTTTAAAAAAATTACTATTATGTTATTTTTCTTCAGCCACCATGGAGAGATAAAAGAGCCACATGTGGATCTGGAGCCGCAGGTTGCAGACCCCTGGTCGACACATTCTCATTGCCAACTTGTTATTAATGGACGTATGGTTCGAGCCCTCTCTGCGTCACTTTTTAATGTTTTTGAGTATCCTCGGCTCGTCGTTTTTTGATGTGCTGGCTGTTTCCATTAAATCACCCCAACCCTTGGGACACGGTACCAGACGAGGTACGGGTTAGGGTACCAGCCCGTGTCCTTGCACTGGTACTTCTCCGGGTCCTGAGGGTTGGGGATCCTTAATTAGTATTTGCACCCCCCCCCCCCACCCCCACCCCCATCTGTGGCCCGGTACTGGTTCGTGGCACAGAGGTTGGGGCCACTGATTTCAGCGCACGGTCTTGTGGGGTCCAGATGACCCCACTCCCAACATCAACATGCCTCGGATAGCAAAATGGGAACAGCCAGAACGTCAAAAAGTAACGCAAAGGGGGCCCGAAACATACGTCCATATATGACTATTTGGAAGTGAGAACAGGTGCGATACTTAAGCGTCCGTGGAATGTCCACACAAAATACTTATTTCCTAAATTCAAACCGTCAGGCTACACTCAAGTACTTCTTTCCTAAACAGCCCTAATGGGGTCCTTGTGCAGAAAAATGAAAAATCTGTACGATTCGTCGCATCTATTATATAATGTTGATTACGCCCTGGGAGATGGGTTAACTGATCGGTCTTGATATTTTGATCGTGACCCCTGCTTTGCCCACTTTCCACCCGCAGACAGTTGTGATTAAGGCTTTTCTCTTTTCTTTCGCATTCTTCAGAGGTTTGGCTGAACAACGTTCTCCCGAATGTTTTGTCAAATCCTAACTGGGTGCGGATGTCTTTGTGCGCCTGTCTGCAGCCATCCGAGGCTTCTCGCCGCAGCATCGGATCAGCAGCTTCGAGGAAGCCAAGGGTCTGGACCGGATCAACGAGAGGATGCCGCCGAGGCGTGACGCCGTCAACAGCGTGGGCCTGTCGATGGGACGCATGAACATGGGGGAGCCCAACGGCACAGACAGCAACAGCAATATACAGTGATGGACACCCCCACGCGCTCAGACCTGTACCTGCAGTTACAGCAACAACACGGATCCACGTTTAGACACATGTACATAGTCATACATACATGTGAGAAATGCATCGCTAGCCAATCCCGCAGACGACGCTCACATCCCATCATCCACTGCACACAAGCCCACGCAGACACACTATAAGCTACCTTTCCTCAGCTCTTATGTAAAGGCATGAGTGTACCTGGACTTTACCACCAACAGCTGAGTTTCTATACTGAACTGATCAGCTCTGGTCTCGAGAACTACATCTGTATCGGCACAACCACAGGAGAGAAACTCCAAGGACGCTCCCCGTGACCAACAGGAGGAGCTGCCGTCCAGTCTGTCTCGGGGGGGGGGGGGGGACGCCTTGTGGCTCCACAGCATGTTTGTGGCGTGTACGTGTGTTTGGGTTCAGGTGTGGGGTTGCTTTCAAGACGGTTCCTCCTGCTCACGAGGCGACAAACCAAACTGTGGTTCATATTTAGAGTTGAGGATAGGCCTGCGTGCTTTCCTGCACATGCTACTACACGTTAGCGTACATGCAGTTGCAAACTTCAGTCAAAGGTCGAACTACCAGGTTTTGACATTATTAACATCCATCTCTGATGAACGATACAAGGTGATGCCAAAACGAACGCAACACAAAAAGTTGGTCAAACTAAGTACACCCCAACCCTGCCAGCAATGAAGAGAATGTTAGCTAACAGCCAGTTAGGAGATCAAATCCACTGGTTTTGATTAATATCTCTGAGGATACATTTTCAGTAAGTTCACCCCAAAACATGCAAAAAAAAAACTGCATCTTAGACTCTACAAGCCTCAGTTAGCTTACTAGACGTTTCCTCTGCCTTTTTGGCTCTCAGGGCTAATCAGAACTCCCTATTCCCGGGCCACTTCTCCCCACTTTCTAGGTGGTTGTAAGTTCCTAAGATACTTAATGTTACCAAAAGGATCTTCTGGTCTCCGAGGGGAAAATCCAGACATAAAGCGAGCTTTCCGAGTTAACTTAGCAGGAAATAAAAAGCATTTAAAAAGTCAAATTGTTGGGTAATGATAGAAACTTTCCATCAATTAGTGCCTGCACCTCCTCACAACTCCGCCTTATAGACTTATTCTTATTTGAGGAACTTAAAATCCACCTCCTAAATTGTTTTTTTTCTTCTGCACTTTTTTTCCTGGAGATTCCAGTTATGCTGGTTATGCATGGTCCACATTTATGCCACGAAGCTCCTGGAACAAAGACCCGATCCACTAGAGGGGGACTTTTCTACAGGCTGAGTCACAAATCTTTTTGGGACAAATAGCTGGGAAGTTTGGGGTTTTCAGGGATTTTGAGGTCAAAGGTCCATTCTAGTGGAGATATTTGAAAAAAATTCTTCAAATTCGAACGTTACTTCCACTTGGTGACATCATCAACAGTCGCCGGTCAGCTACGTTAGCGCGGAAAATACATAAACTCTAAAAAGTCATGCAAAAACTCATTACTTACATTTTGATGTTGACTTCTGCATTCCGGAATATTCCCGCAGGAAGAAAAGCATCTCTCCTCTACGCCACAAGCAGATGAACCCTGAGTCGCTACGACTCCTCCGTAAAAACCCTTTCGGACACCACCACAGCTTCAAATGCCCCTACAGTCGGAGCAGAAGGGAGGATTCAGAGGGGCAGGGAAGCAATTCAGATTCGACCTGATATTAGCTGCCTTTCCATTGGCTATAAAATGGTGCAAATTGGTTTAGCCTAATGGAAACACGACAATTTGGAAAAAACTCATGTTTAGCGGAAAAAAGTTCTTGGACTTAGAGGAGTTGGTTTTTGAAGTGCATCAAAATTTACATATTTTGCAAAACTGAAACAAAAACGTTTTTTTTCCCAATTAAAGGAGTCATGTGACTAACAGTGGGATAATACATTTGAGATATGTCGCTTTAGGGGAATTGTTCAAATCCACAACTCCTCTATAAATTTCCCAAAAATCTCTTCATTCATAGCTTGCTTCTCCATGGCCGGAATAAGACGCCGACGTCTCCTTTGATAGATGATAATGAGCGCTAATTTGGCAGAAATTTGAATGTATCTGCCGTAAATCAAAGTAAAATTCACATCCGTCGCCATGTTTTTGAATGACTTATCGGTTTGTGTTAATTTGCATAATTATAATTGAATGCAATTACCAGAGTAAATGCAAAATTGTGGGGGGGGTTTCCCAACATCTCTAGAATTTACATTAAGTTTTGCGCATTAATAGAAACGCAGCTAGTTTGGCTGAAACTGGATTGCAAAACAATATCTGAAGAAGGAAAAAATAAATAAATCAAACTTCATGAACACAAAACACCTTATAGTTCAATACAAGATGATCATAATTTGGCCTAAAGTTCCGACATCTGTTCACGTGTGGATCAATAACGTAATTCAAAGTTGAGTCAGGAGGTGTACTTAGTTTTTCACACACAGCTCAGTTTGATAAACAAATACAAATCTGGAAGGAACCATTGACTGTATATGAGAACTGGACACACCCAAAGAAAATGATTCATTTCTGCTGCCATTTTTTTTAATATGGATGCTGCCATGTTGGAACCAGACGACATCCGTGAACAGTGTGGCTGTTGAGAGTCTAAGTCAGTGTCACCAATTTCTTATTGGAAATCCACACTAAATCTAATGTTGCGGTCGGTGGAGAGCTACTTTTGTTGAGGGATCTGATTGGCCAGTTTAAATAAAAAAAAATAGAACATGTTAAAAAAAATTAAAAAAAAGGTTGGTTGTTCTGACAAGTATAATCACAGAGATATTGAACCACTGGTTTGGAACATGAGGAGGCGGGGTCACTCAATCCAATTCTCATATACAGTCACTGCCGGTCACCTGAGGACGCGTGGAGAACTTCTATCATTCACAAAACGTTGTTTTATTTCTCGCTTGCAGTTCACACCGACAGTCTGGCAGTAACCAAAAGCTGCAGAAGGGTTACGCGCTGGCTTTTCTTCTGCCTGCATCCGTGCGTGCAGACGCTCCCAGCTGCAGTCTTAATCTGAGCCCTGAACTCTCCTCCTGCAGGAGGAGATTCCCTTCTTGCTTCTGTAGCACTGCACTGCGTACGTTCTCCACTTGAAGCCAAGGGGAACTGTCCCCCTCAAACTCTGGTTCTCAGCCAGCTCGCTCTCTGGAAAGGCTTGAAACTGGGCCCAATTTATATTAGAGGAGTTTCCCTCTATGTGTAAATAATTTACAAAGAGGTTTTATTGCACATCTGATGCATATGATCACAGGAGATGCAGTATAAGTGAAATGCTTTATTTTAGGGAGGAGATTCATATTCGTCCTCCTTTCCTCCTGGGTTGATTTCTGCAGATTTCTTTTTGGGGGGGGAACCTGGTTTAAATGATATTTCTCGGAGGAAGCAGATTCTTCTGAAGGCCAGAGGAGGAAAACGGAAGTTAAAGGTCTTTGTAAAGCATTTATATTAACGCATCAGTGCATGCAAAGTTAAGTTCTTTGATAATAATGTGAAGATTATATTTGTGCTCTGTGTTTCACTATAGTAGGAAATTTTTCCTTCTGGGTTTTCTGGTTAATATAAATGAACTGAAGGTATGATTTGTCATTTATTTTGTACATATTGTTAATTTATTTTTTCAAAATATTTTTTTCTGTCACTGTATTTTCTTTTGGTCTCATTTCTTCCTTTATTTTTTTGTAAGTGTTTTTCAGTTGCGCTGTACAGAACGACAGTACGCTTCTCTCCATGCCCCCTCCAATTTGTCTATGTACAGGAGTTGTTTTTAATGATAAATATGAATACTTAAACCAATATGAAACGAATGATCGTACTAAATACATTCGGGCGGCCAAAAGCATGATTGCATGGTTCAAGCCGGCGCTGTTCGAGGCAAAAAAGCGGCGGAGGAGCCGGCGGCGTCAGTTTTTAAGAAAAAATGTTTACTCTGAGCATCATTCATGAGGACTCCTCGGTATTTGATTCTATTTATGATGACTATTTTGATTCTATTTATTATGGACATTATTCTTAATATTTAAGCTCTCTCTGCTGGTTGCTCTTCATGTTGCGTTGCTCCTTGGTTGTGCTTCTTCGGGAGAGGTGACCCTGATCCTAGCCCCGCCCCCTCCGGATGACCCTGTGCCATAGAGTTGTGCCACGGTTCCGACTTTCTTTTTTCCTTCCTTCCCCTCTTGGTTTCCTCCTTTCTTTCTCCTTTCCTCCCCCTCCCTGGACTTTTCTGTTTCGGCTCCCTGGTCACTAACACTGTAAGCATGCCCCATGGGATTATCCACTTTTTTACTCTTGAATAAAATATGCATGAACCTTTGGTATGGATACAAAGTCTGTTTTATTTTTTTTTCCTTATTTCTGAGCATAAACTTAAGGTTTTTTTTTTTTAAGCTAAGACAGATTAACAGGTTTGGCTATAAACCAGCTTGTATTTGGGATAAGAGCAGTCCAAAAGTCCTGCAGACACTCCGTAAATGAGCGAAACATTCAATCAACTAACAAAACTTCTGTAATTTGTTACATTTAGATTTATTAGTCTTAATAAAATTAAAATTTTAGGCTGATTTGATAAAAAACGAACATTTTTTAATTGTAACTAATAAAGTTTTTGTCAGTTAGTCAGATATTTGACTTTTTACAGTGTACAGTAGCCAGTTAGGGGACATTTTCGGAAAGAAAACAAAATAAATAAGAAAGACAAAGCATTTCAAAACAAAACTGTACACTAATTTCTAACTAAAATCTTCCCTCAATATATTGTAGTTCACCTTTTGTGGTTTTTTGCAGATATCTTCAATCAATCCCCTTCATGCTGTCTCCTGTACAGATCTTTCTCTTCATTCTATAATTCTGGATTTATTTTTCTACAAAGGTTTGAAGATTAAACTAGAGTAGAAATGTTTCCCTGTTTATCCTAAAAAATAGTTTGCAATAAGCAACATCCATGAAAAAGCTTTATTTTTTTGCAATTATTATAGATGTGTCCAATGACTGTATATGGGAGCTGGACCGAGTGAGTGTGACATCACCCATAAAAAAACTAACAAATAAAAAAAGACTTCCTTCTGACTGTGAACAAATGAAGTCAATTCAGTCGCCATTTTTTTCCCACAATATGAATGTCGCCATGTTGGAGCCAGTCGACGTCAGTAAACAGTGATTGGTCCTGAGTCTGTGTTTCTACGACAACCACTTTCGCCAATCAGGAGTGACCTTGTTGGAAGTCCAAACCCCAACAGTAAATCACGTCTTGAATATTAGAGACAACGGACAACCCCCAACTTTTATTGAGGCATCTGATTGGCCGGTTCAAAACATGACAAGCTGGCGCTACAGAAACATATGCTAAATGTTACATGTTTAAAGGGTAAACATGATCATTCTGACAAACAGAATGGCTGAGTAATCGCTGTTTATTTCTCAATAGAACTTTAAGCTTAATGGAGCCAGAGGATGTTTGGAACAAGAAGGGGGGAGGAGTCGCTCAGTCCAGTTCTCATATTCAGTCACTGGTTAATACACTTTTTTCAGACACTTCTCAAAGTTAAAAAAAAAAGGAGGAAACAAGTCCAGTTTTAAGGAATGAAAAAAAGAAACTCCTCCTTACAATCAAATATTTTTGCAAATTTGTAAACTTAATTTTTAAGTTTATTTTGAATATTATTTAAAACAATAAAAATCATAACAGATAACAAAAGAGTAACCAAAAAAAGAACAAGTGCACACATGATATATAATGCATTTTGTACAGCAGATTTGGCAAAGGAAATTGAACTCCAGGTGAATAGTACTGTACAATAAAAGCATGAAGAGTTGCACGAAAAAAAAAAATTAATAAAACAGTGAGACTATAAAAGGTAACCAGCAACATAACGATGGAACAACGTTTTAATATTTCCAGTTTAATGCATGAGTGTTTCTTTAATTACTCAAATTGCAGCTTTTATGTTGTTTAATCCCCTAAATTAATGCTAAACTTACAAGCTCAGTGTTTGGATCAGAATTGATCTAATTCAAACCATAGGGAAAAAAATTAAGGATGAAAAAAAAAACAAATATCATATTTACAGGTGAGATATCGACGCTGCAGGCGTAAAGGAGCTCATGTCATTTACTATTTTGTGTCAGTCTGCATTCACACTATTGTCAAATCGCACCAGAGTTTACTTGCAGGTAAATCAAGACCCTCATTCTTCCAAAATATTTCAATTCAGTGCATAAAACATTTAATGAAATAACTAGACTCTGATGTGAAAGGGCATTGAATTGAGAAAATAAGGTACAAATGAAGTCAGTAAATCACAATTTTGAAGAGAGGAAACAGATGTCAGTATATTCAACTCTGGAATCCAAACTTTCAGGTTTGATTATTCATTTATGGTTTCACTTTTGTTGACAGGAAATTATTAAAGCCAATGGCTTAAATTAATAAACTTGGGGATTCCCCCTTTAGAATTTTTATTTAGGAAGACTTGGAAGAGGAAGTACAAATATGGGAAGGTTAAGTAGAAATCTGGGCGGGTCACAGCATGCAAATACATTTTTCTAGAAACTCAGGAAACTCATGAGTACAAAGAGGTGGAGACAGACGAGACCAGAGGACTGAAGACTAAAGACACTTCTTAAGGTGAGCTTTTCCAAAGAGTGATTCTGTTTGATTCTGAATGTTTGGCTTTCGTTCAAATCATTTGTGGGTTTCTATACCAGCAGGTTCTGCCGCTCCTTCAAACCTTTCACTTTTAGATGCTGGTGGTTTGTTATGGTCACAGCTCCACCCAAAAGTCATAAATATAAAAGCAAAAGAAAGGCAAAAAAAAAATGCAGTTATCCTGCAGAACACACACTTACTGGTTCAGACGGGTAGAAAAGCTGAAAATGCTCCAACTGAACAACATCAGCAGCAGAACAGGAGTGGGTGGAGAACTCCGCCTTCCAGCTCAGGTCTTTCCAATCATGCAGGTTATTAACACACCTGCAGGAAAAAAAACCCTGGAGCGTTAAGAAACCGGTTATGAAAAACTACGATTTCACACATTTCTAACTTTAAGGACAATGAGTTTAAAAATAAACACTAGATCCTCTTTTTGAAGTGGATATGAAAGAAGACGGGAAGATTAGGTCGAAACCTTAAATCTGTAAAGTTTTGGAAGAATAAACGTATTTAGAAAGTTAAAAAATGTTATTTTAGGGAAAAAAATTTGAGATTTCAGCAGAAAAATCTGAAAGTATGAAGAGATTAAAGTCAAAACTGTGAAAAAAGTCTGAAATGTTATTTAAAAAATAACAACTTTGCATGTAGAATCTAAAAAATAAAACGTCAATCAATGTCATTCCATTAGATTCTGAAAGAGAAAGACGTTCGTTCAGAATCTACTGGAATGTTGTTGATCGTGTTAGCCGTTGAAAAGTTACAGTATGTTAAAGATTTTGTGTTTAAGCGACACTGGCTTTAAAGAGTTAACATTTCTCCTGCCTTTCTGTCTCTTTTACCCATAATTTCCACAGAATATGTCCAAAAAAAGCAAAAGTTTAATAAAAAAATTTCCCATTATTTTCAAATATTTGCTAGAATTTAGTCATAAATGGGTCAAATAAAAATATTTATACTCACAAAGCTGGGTTACGAGAGGGAGGTTGACATTTTTGTGATTAAAAACTAATTTATCTGAGATGATAAACTCCCATTAACTGGGGAAAACATTTAAAATTTAAAACTTTAACCCCGAAGAGCCCAAGAAACAATATAGGCAGCACCAATTGTAGAACCCAAAAGTATATAAATAAAACTAAAATAATAACTATAAAGGTTCCATCGCCTGTGATACTGCTAGTGTGAAAGTGAAAAATGCCAAAGGAATTGAATTTATTTGCTGAATAATGTTTTGAACGTGCTGAAAGTTTTGATACCAATATTGCATATGTTTTAAAAGTACAAAAAAAAAATTCAAGAACTTCTTTAAAAAATCGCAAATATTGCATAAAATGTGTAAAAGGTATGAAAAGATATGAAAAGTTCAAACAATTATCTCAACATGCTGAACGTTTTGACGCCAATAATCCTTAAATTTTAAACGTGCATTCATTTTTTTGAAGGATTTGAAGAATTTCCCATTTATTTTCAACTGGGCTCAAATTAGCATAAATTATGTAAAATCTTAAAAAAAAACTAATTTTTGACGATATCAAAGGTACAAGCAGGAATGTCTTCAAAGTGTTCAACGTTTTGATATATTGAATGAGTTGCAAAAGCGCATAAAGTTTTTGAAGGATTTTAAGATTTAAACTGAAAATTATATAAATTGCGTAAATCTTAAAAAAAACGTAAAATATATCGATACCAAATACAAATTAAGTAATTTCCTGAACGATACCAAGATTGTAAAAATCGCTCTAAGTGTCGTTGAGTTTTTTATGTGCCGAAAAAAGTATAGAAAGGAAAAAGAAGGAAAAAATGAATCCAGTCATTCATTTTCTGAACCTGTTTTGTTCCTTTTGGGGTCACAAAAGTGACCACAAATAGTAGCCATATTTGACCCCAGGATTAAGTTGATCTTTTTTGACTAAATTGTTTTAATCTCAGTCAATAACAGGTTATAAATGTTGTTCTTTTCACTCCCTCATCCGTTCTCTCGCAGATGCAAAACCATCAGGAACACGAGGCTGTGATCCCGCGGCCTCGTGGGAATCTGCCTAAAGGGTGCGCCGCCGCCGCCGCCGTCGTCACCACGGGCGTGGTCATGTTTGCATCTCCAGAGAAGGTTCTGGTCTGGGTGGCTTTGGCGGTCCTGGTGGTGACTCTGGGGTCTCTCCTGCACGCCTCCTGTCTGCTGGCGGAGGAGCTGCTGCGCCACAGAAACACCAGGTCAGCTCTGTGACCCGTCTCGACCCTCAGTCTGTTCTCTGCTTCACGGCTCTTCCCGTCCCCAGGCACCGAGGTCGGGTGAGGCCCGTGCTGTCAGCCTGCGGTCTGGGGCGGCGGGCCCTGCTGGCCGTGGGGTCGGGGGGCCTCCTGCTGCACCTGAAGGGGTGCTCTCCCCTCCTGGAAGCCCAACGTTGGGAGCTCCTCCTTCTGGCTCCTGTTTACTACACGCTGCTCAAAGCTCTGGGGGTTCTGGTGAGGTTCTACTGCGGCATCGGCTTCATTCTGTTCAAGATGATTGTTGAAGAAAAAGCTCCGATTTGTTGCCTGTTTTAGATTGTCTGTTAGTCAGCTGGTCAGCACGTGAAAGATCACTTCCTGAAACTTAAAAATAAATGAGAAAAATATGTCTTTATCAGCAAAACTCAACAAAAAGTGTAACATTCGGAGCACTAAAAGTTCTTATTGAAACCAGTTTATTAAATGGGAAAACAAATGATAAAGACAAATAAAAGTAAAAAATAACAAAGAAATCTAACTGAATATTATTGATATTGATCATTTTTATTAAATAAATTGAGTAGAAAAATGTGAATTAAATATTGGTTTATAAAACAAAATATCCACTTCTGTTAAAAAATGAATAAAAACATCTAAATAAAACATATATGTTTAATGTTAAAAAAAAAGGAAGATAAATGAAAATAGACATTAATGTCCATAGATATTCCATATGGAAGTTCTCTCAACGTAAAATATATGAAATATTCAATATTATATCAAATATTTATATTTTAAATATTTCTACTCTGTTCTCATTAAAAAGAATATTAATTTATAATAACATTTTCAAGCGGTCAGCTTTTATTTTCTGTTTTAATAACTAGTTTCTATTAACTTTAGACATGCAGATCCGTGCAGACGTTCTGCTTACATGTTCTGGACAAACACAGCCGTTGTTTTCAGTCGGCTCCACATAAATTTTCATAAATTTTCTCATAATTTAAATAACTTTGGCTGTTTCTGGTGGGTGTGCAGGCTCCGTCGGAGGTTGAGGTCTCAGAGATCTGCGAGGAGAGGAAGATGAACGTTGCCCATGGGCTGGCCTGGTCCTTTTACTTGAATTACCTGAAACTGGTGCTGCCACGTCAGTAACGTCTAAACACACACCTGAGCGAGGGCGTGACCCAACGCCACCACAGATCTGCTTGACCTCACCAGCCTCTTTGTCTGTCCAGGTCTGGAGGACTCCATCGCAGAGTTCTGCGCCTCCCATCTCACTGGCAGAAACCTGTGGGCTCGCGGCTCCAGGAAGCTCTTCATCCTCATCCCCTTAAACGCCAAGGTGTCCCACCAGCTGAAGGACGAGGACGAGCGCCTGCAGTTCTACGACAACCTTCCGAACTATGAAATGAACATGGCGGGAATTCAGGGGCGCGTCTACAAGCACAGTGTCTACAAAGTGCTGGATGAGAATGGATGGGTAAGAGGGGATTTCAGTTACTGTCCCAGGAAAGTGCAAACACGTTTCCTTTTATAGCCACCAGGGGGCAACATTTCCCCATTTTAGCACGTTCTTAAAAAAGCCAAATAAGAAAAAAAAATGTAACTTTTAGTTTTTAAAGTGTTCTAATTTGTTGAAATTTTGAAAATATGTTAGCATTGAAAAATATTTTTTTTAAAAAACAATACATCCAGTTAAGATAATAATTAGAACTATATTTCAGAAAGTTAAAAGCTTAGTTCATCAGGGAAAAGCATCCATCAAAAAAAATATTAAAAGCAAACAGTTAAAACCCCAGCAACATGTCTGTCTGACTGAAATTTTTTTTTTTTTTTGGTGAGGTGTATTTATACTTCATAATTAATAGATTTTAGCAGGTTTAAAACTCAAGCAAAAATCTCAAACAAAAGATAAAACCCTATTTTCTCGAGAAAAGTTTTATAAAGTTGTAAAAATATATACATGAAACCCATAATTCTTTGTATTATTGGTAGTATTTTGGGGGGAATTTAAAAACAGTAAAAATGAGAGCTCCATGGACAGATTTTCTTTAATTTGTCGCCATCTTGTGGTTTTATTTGAGAATGCATCAGAGAGGCCTCAATGAAAATCGTGTTTTTTAGTGTTCTTGTGGCATTTTTCTGATGATGAAGGACATATATAAAGAAAATTGAATCAAAAAATTACATTTCTGATTATTTCATCTGTTTTGAATAAAGAGCAAGTGTGAGAATCTCATTTGATAAAATCGTATTTGTCGTGTAGAAAATACGCTGGGTGGCCCACAAGCTCCCCGCTCCGCTCCATTCTGATGCTATCCTCGTCTGAACTGGATTCTGCCTCAAAACTTTATAGTTGGATAGCTCAGATACTACACCATCAATGTTAGGTTGGGGCCAATGGGAGAGTATGTAAACAGATGAGATAAAGCAGGCAACAATTCAGTCCACAACTCAGATTTTGCAAAAAACGCCATAATTATAATAAAATAAACCCACTGGGAACGATTTAGAAATAGATAAAAAAGATGACATTGTTAACGTCTGTGCACAAATCCCTGCATCTATTTAATCAGACGGAATACGAAGTTCTCACCTTCAGAGAAGTGGTATCAGGTGATAGAAGTCCAGCTTTATGTGTGTTTGTGTTCAGACCCATGAGTGTGTGGTGGAGTATGCCACGCCCGTGCTGACGCTCTATAAGATGTCTCACGAGAGCAGCGCCAGCTTCGGGGAGTCCGAGCGCACACAGCAGGTCCTGCTTTTCTACAGAACCCTGCAGGGCATCCTGGAGGAATCCTCGGAGTGTCGAAACCGTTACCGACTCATCCTGCTTCTCGGTGAGAGCACAAATCTGAGCAAAAACAGCTGATTTACGGGTGGAATTACGCACTTCTTCCCTTAAGGACTGATGAATTTATAGATTATTTTTGCTTATACAGCAGTTTTTGAGTTTGTTGCTTCAACCTCCAAATGCAAAGATCAGCTTTTCTTGACTTGTTGAAATTTCTCTCCAGGAAAAAAAAAAAAGAGGTTATCAGTATTTTTTTTTTTTTTTTTTGTTGAAACCATCATGAAATCTTCTACTTCACCTCACAGATGAACCTGAAGATGACCCTCACTTCCTGTCCAAATCCATCCTGAAACACTTGAATCAACAAGAGAGGGAAGAGTTCAACCTGAACCCGCTTCCTCAGCAGGAGATGGCCCCGCCCCCGGAGGTCATGAGCAGAATACCCACGCTCATGATCAGCCTGGAGTCACCTCAGCCGCTGAGAGAGCCTGTGGAGGAAAGCTATGAGTAACGTCAACTCAGCAACGGCGCTGTGGGGGAGGGGGAGGCAGGAGGCCGGGATCCTCCATGGGATCTACTGCGGCTGTTTTCAGTTACAGACACTAAAACTCTCATCACGTTTTGATCTACCGTCAAAGCGTTCCCAGTGGTCATTTATTTATAATTATCCCACTTTCAGTCTGAATCATTTCCGTTTTCTAGGACATTTCTATTAGTTTATTGTAAATTCATCTCATCATTGTGGTGCCGGAGCGTTGCGCTCCTTTCTCATCAGCCTTTTGATTGCACAGTCTCCCTCTAGCTTACAGCCCCTCACATCCCCAAGCAGATACACAGTTTTGAGCCAAATGTGGAAAACAAAGACTTTCATGGATCTATTTGTCTACAAGTGGAGTGGAGCAGGGAGTTTTAAGTAAAAACTACTTTTTCAAACTGATTCACGATTTTACTCTAAAGACTGTGTCACACTGTCACTATGTACATTTTGTGCATTTTCCCCATATGAAATTTTGATCTTTCGTGATAAATTAGTGATAATTTATAGGCATTTTGTCGATGGAAGCAGATGTCCGTCAGGTATGGCAAGCCAAAGAGGTCAAAAAAAAAAGGCATTTTGGCCGTGAAAAATATTACTTTTTATACACGTTTTAAAAGTAGCACATAAATTCCGCTGTCTGGGGTTGACCCAAATTGGGCATAAGAAGTGTGTTTTACTGTGTACAAAGCACGAAAACGCCATTCTAGCGTGGTCAAATCTGTACATTGATGTGTCAAAAACGCATTTATGCTTGAAAAAATGGCTATGGTTGAAGATCTGCTTCAGATGTTAGCCGTGGCCTACTGGTTAAGACTTTTTTACTTGGTGTTTCCTTTCTGCTCTCACTCTTCTTCTTCTTTGTTAAGAATGACTTTTTCTGTCTACTAAAAATTACTCAAAATGTTCTTAAGAAAAATCCAAGGACCAGGTCTCATCGATCACAGTTGTTTATTACACTTTTGCAAAAGGGAAAAATCTCACAGACAGAACCGAACCGAACCGAGTCACGTCAGTGAGAGTTCTCAGCAAACTCCTCCCAGGCCAACGCCTTTATACTTTTCCTGGGACAGGAAGGACTTCCTGTGTCAGAGGTGGGACTTCCTGTGTCCGAGATCACAAATCCTCAGCCCATGTGGGCCAGCACAAAGACATTCCAGCAGCTTCAGTCTTTCTTTAGGGGAGTTGCTTCAAGACACACACAGATCCACACAATTCTGCCAATTAATATTCTTAACAGTCGGCCCTGTTGTGGGTCTTGAACACCACGAGCTCACAACAGCAATCCTGAAAACATCAGTCTCAAGTCTCCTGCATGAACAGTTTTAACCTAAAACATCATTAGCAGATTTTTCTGTTCCAAGCCCGTGGAGGGGGCGAAAACCCAGTGGGGAAAATTCCCCCCTCGTCCCACTTAAGGTGCGAACACTTCAAAAGCCACGGGTAGCTAAGAAAAGCAGGGACTATAAAAATGTACTTCAAAAAACATACTTTAAAAAATACATTTATCATCGTCATCATCAGAATCATCATCGTCATCAGCCTGCAAAAGATGTACCATAACTTGACTGTAAGTGAAATCAAAATAGAAGGAATAAGGGTCTTGTACGCCCAAACATATTTAACCAACCGTCCCACATGGATGTATCAACACCTGAATGTGCCTTCATTTTATTGCTCAGATTACGCAGTCCTCCTACTGCATGAGTCAGGCTTCCATCGGTGGCGGTTGCCACTAATTGTTCTTGACAGCTTCGAACCCAGGTTGGGTCCAGTTACTGAGGCTTTGGTGAATCTGTCCTGTGTGTTTCCCCTGTCGCTGAGGGACAACCCATAGAATCTTGAGTTGGTTCTGGTAATTGTCACAGAAATCGTCATTGCTCTGGGTTTTGTGACCTGCTGTAAGGACTAGAGCTGGGGTAGGAGATCAGTTGGCTTCTTCAGCACCCAAAGGTTTTGGTACCGGGCGTCTTCCACTCCTACCATCCTTCAGAGGTACCAGCTTCTTGCAATGGCTCTGGTGGATCCAAGTGGCTCTCTCAGCAATCTTCACAGCAGTGGAGGTGGTCAGCTGGACAGTGAAAGGATCTCCCACAGCGGGGTGCAGCCCAGGTTTTTCTTTTGATCACCTTGATCAGGATCTGGTCACCTGGCTGCAACAGCTCCACCTGTGGGGAACAAGGAACATCTGGCAGATTATTTGTTCTCGAGGGGAAATAAAAGTATAATAAAATGAATTTCAGAGGAATATTCAAGAGAGAATGTAAAAATAAGATTTTTTATTTTTCATGTATTTATTAAAATTTAAAGAAAAGGTTTTATTTTTATGCTTTTATTCATGTAGCCTTAATTGAAAAATATTCAAATGAAAATTTAAAGGAGATAAAAAGAGAATAAAAATGTAATTAAAGGAAATAAGGAATAATAAAGTGAAATTACAGGAACAATAAAATGATATTAAGGACCAAGAAACTGAAATTAAGTGGAAATAAAATAATAATAATGAATTAGGGAATGAATTAAAAGAAATAAGGGAATAATAAGATGAAATTAAAGCAATATTTAAGAGAAAAGTTAATAAAAAGTTTTATTTATTTATATATATATTTATTTAGTTATCTTATTTTATTTATTTGTTATTTATTTTAATTAAAAAGGGAGAATTAAATGCTAGGAATAACAGTTCAGGACATACACATAGACATTAAAGACGCACACACACACACTGAGACAAGTTCCATGCACATACAGCCACACCCTTAGACAAAGACAATGCTGCATGCACTCACACTATTTATGGCCAAACACATTCAATTTTTCGTACGAAATTATTTTACTTTATTTACCCAATATCCAGTTTTCTTCTATGCAATTTTATGAGCTCAGTTATCCACAAACCTTAAATTTCACAGCTAAAAACAATAAGTCTCCACCGTCAAAGTCCCCTTTAAGCCCCTTCTGAACGTCCCTGCAAGCAACCTCCCTCCTGTCCTGCGGCCACTACAATTAGCTTAGCTAGCTCAACCACGTGAATTCCTTTGTCTAGTAGCTTAGCTTAGCTGAACCACATGGTCTTTTGTCTGTTAGCTAGCGTTTTTCCACGTGTCTATTCAGTTAGCTTAGCAGCTCCACGAGGCCTTCTATTAGCGTCTCCACGTGGATCCCTCTTTGTTCATGCCAGTTAGCTTAGCATCTGCACATGGCCTACTAGCGTAGCTCGGCCCAGTTCTTTGTTCGTTCTTCCACAGTCAGCTCCCCCCACGGTGTTTTTCCCTTTTTAAATGAAAATAAAACCTCTTTAACGAGCGCTTTACCATATTTCACTATTTCACTCTTAAATCACTTCTTATTTTCCCGACAAAGACCTTTTTTTTTCTCCACAAAACCTTTTATTCCGTCTAACCAACCTATTGTCGACAAACACGTACAACTTTTCATTGGTGCCTGCTGGCGATAGAGTTGATTTAAAATTACTTCTGCCAATGAATGCTTTTTCCCACGCGCATTCCTGCGGACCTGATCGATTTCTAATCGACGATTACGTACAATGTACCTTAGCGACCGCTAAAAATATTACCATGTACATTGGCAACCGCTGAAAATATTACCAACCAAAATGCTCCTGTGCCGCGAGCGGAGAACGGACCCGGCGATTGTATTCGACAACCCCCCTAGGATTTAAACTTTTTCCTTATTCACGTTTACCTTATGCCTTTTAAAACCTTTAATTAGACTGAATCAATGACTGACCTGGTCCGATGGCCCTCAGGAGACGTCACCGCCTCGGAGGGCTGCTGAGAGAAGACCCTATCGACCGGCCCCGGAGTCAAACGTCGTGTCCGAGGTCTTCTGTTCACGGGTCCGGTAACGGACCCGCCCTGTACAGGATTTCAGTCGTCTTCCCTCGCGGTCCTCCTTGGACGGCTGTTGTCTCCCGGGTTTCGGCACCAACTGTTAAGAATGACTTTTTCTGTCTACTAAAAATTACTCAAAATGTTCTTAAGAAAAATCCAAGGACCAGGTCTCATCGATCACAGTTGTTTATTACACTTTTGCAAAAGGGAAAAATCTCACAGACAGAACCGAACCGAACCGAGTCACGTCAGTGAGAGTTCTCAGCAAACTCCTCCCAGGCCAACGCCTTTATACTTTTCCTGGGACAGGAAGGACTTCCTGTGTCAGAGGTGGGACTTCCTGTGTCCGAGATCACAAATCCTCAGCCCATGTGGGCCAGCACAAAGACATTCCAGCAGCTTCAGTCTTTAGGGGGAGGGGTTGCTTCAAGACACACACAGATCCACACAATTCTGCCAATTAATATTCTTAACATTCTTTTTCATTTTTTCTTTGACCATAGCCATTTTATCCAACGGCGTTTTTTGACGGACATTTGTGACACAGTACAAATGCCTCTTTTTACACCCGTTTTGGGACAACACAAGACGGCATAATTTACGTGGTACTTTAAAAACGTTTGTAAAAAGCGGTGTTTTTCATGGCCAATATGCCGTTTTCCTGATCATTATTGACACATTTTGCTTGCCGTATCACCATAATGCTGACATGATGTGATTTTCTCACATACATATATTCACGTTTGACCAATTTTCCACCATAAAATATGCAATAGATGTATGTAGAGGCTGTGTGACACAACATTTAATATTCTTTATATTTCTCTTCCATCTTAGAGCAAAAACAGTTTTTATTGAAGTTGGTATTTAAGTCAGACAAGGCTGAAGTTGGCATGTGACTTTTTAGCTTCTACTTCGGCAGTGATGGATTAAGAGAAAATCTGTATTATGTTTAAATGGTTCCAACCTTAAATCCACTGTTAAAATAAAGTTAAAACCAGCTGTAAATAAACTTTACCCTCAAAGTTAAGAGAAACTGTGAAATTTAAATAAATAAAATAGACACTTATTTCATCCTCGTACAGAAACATGTTTGGAACCACTGGTTTCAGATTTATACTGAAGAGTTAAACTGTAAGCAAACAGCATTTCTTGATGCTTTGACCTGTTTAAAACAAAAAGTACTGTAACATTGTGCATGTTTTATGTATATAATGGCTTAGTTACAACCATTGACTGTATACAGAGAACTGGACAGAACGAGCGAGCAGTCATCCATAAGAAATTACTTATGGTTCCAGTTAATTCAGTTGCCATTTTTCTATTTTGAAACCAAACGTCCTTGTCCGTGTCAATCTTAGTCGTTTTCTACCGCTCTCTCCAGTCAGTAGTGAGCATGTTAGGCCACACCCCTTCCACTGAAAGCGAGTTCAGAAGACTCTGTCAATCAAATCAAGTCAAAAGCACCCATCAACTCCTATAGTTGACTGCTTAAGGCGGTATGGTAGCTTTTCTACTAACCCGCCGAACTCCAGAATGTTCTGGGATGGGCGGAGCCTCTTGTCAGGCCTTCTCCCGCTCTGTAATAACAGAAATGACTGAGCAGTACATGCTGCCAATTTGAGACACCGGACGCAAATATTTTGTGCTACAGTCCTAAAAAAGTTGCAGAGTTGCCAACACAGTGAACATTGGTGGAGGCTGTGCCTATGAAGTTAACGGACTCATCCACCAGCACCAAGAGAAAAGGGGGGACTCTGTTTGCCAAATCCTTCACTGTTGTTGACGTGATAAATTTGTCTTTCCTTAACTTAATATTGGTCATTTAGGTTTAAGTTGAATAATTTTTGTCAATTGTATATGTTGTTTAAATGTTTAGTGAATGTATTTGTGTATTTTTAATATGTTTGTCCCACCTGCCGGTTCAGATGGTTTGATCCAACAGAATATCCCCCCCTGCTGTGTGGTCGGTTCAGTTTTCTGCATTAGCTAAGTTAGTTTACAGGTTTCCAGCCTGTTTTGGAGCCTTTTTAGTTGATGTATATTTGGTAAACTTTTTATCAACCAAGTTTTATAACAAATGATTCATTTGTCAATATGGGGGGTAAAAATAAAACCTTAATTATTCTACTCAAATGTGTGACTCCTTCTCGATCAATTGGTTAGAGGCCTTTATAAAAAGTGAATGCTTTTAAAATTAAGTTAAATTTTCAAATTAAGATTTATTTTATTTAATTTAAGCGTTTTCACTCACAAAAAATGTTTTGTTATAATAAGCTATAGATAAAGAAATTTTAAATAATCATGTTTTAATTTCTTTTTATGAGATTGTTAGTATATTCATTAGGTAAATTGATGATGGATTTCTACATATATTGAGGTTTGCATCTTTTTTTCACCATAAAAACATTTTTGATATTTTTGTAACATTTTGATGCAAAGATATAAATCTAATATGGGATTCTAAACTATTTGTTATAACACTTGAAACTATATTTTAAACAGTCTAGGTTTGCGACCTTCAACCCTTAAAGAACCATTCAGGTCTGTTTCTTACTGACAACGACCCAATAGAAGCCACAAAGTCTGACTTCATCCTTTAGAAAAATAAGACGGATTTATGTTATAGTTGCTATTATGATAAATATAAATTATCTGGGGTTTTTTTTCAACATAATTACAACATAACCATAAAGCAATAATAACTATTTTCAAAATTTGAAAGACGTTTCCTTTCAAAATAAGGCACCCTGTGTCACATAAGATCGTGTCAATGCAACAAATGTAACATTGATTTAATATATATATTATCGTTTGTGGTGCATTTCAGCCACAAATATATAAATCCAACAAACCAAAATGAAACCGGAGCTAATTAAGTGACCCTTACTACATTTTTGAACCAAAAGACGTAATTAAAATGCTTAAATTTGCTCAAAAACAGAAAATCTAGTTTCTAATCCAGGATCCTTTAATTCTGGTTTAGTTTATTAACCTCCAACTGATTTCCTGTGGTAGCCTACACGCCGCATAAAAATCTGTCAAAGTTATTAATGTTTTATTGCAGTAACTGAAGGATCATCATCGATTCACTGACTGTTAGACTGAATTACAAAAAAAAAAAGAAAAAAAATCACTATTGTAGAGAATTTTATGAAAGTTTGTCCTCCTTTACAAGAAAGTATGGTTAATAAAAAACTCACAACATCCCAGTTTATGTGATCATAAAAAATGTTATTTTCCTGCAAAAATTAATCCAAAATGCTTAAATCAAAACCTTTAAAGATTTATCTGCTTGCGAATGATTAAAAAGTACTTAAAAGTATTTTTTTTGTGGGTGTTTCAGCAAAAGATGCCGTCACAAGACGGCTGGCAGTACTTTCCCAGCATGCCTCATGCACACTCCTCCTCACGACGGCTGTAACCCCCCCGGCGGGTTGCGTCAGGCGAGCTCACAGCCTGCACGTCCTCCTGAGGGGAGGAGGTGAGGAGGAGGACAGAGTGATCTGATCCACGGCACGAACAGACTGTCACTGAACGTCACCAGAACAAACCTCCTCTTCCTCAGAGGGGAGGACGTCTGAAACAGCAGTAAATGATGCTGCTGGTATGTCCTCATCTTAAATATGCTGCATTTCTGTTGTTCTATGATGGTCAATGCATTATTTTAGTCTTTAGATCAACATTTTACTTATCCAGATGGAAAAAAACTGACAAATGTTGTCAGGAAAAGATTAAATATCATAAATTAAAACCGTTGTAATCACTAAAACTTCAAAACGAAGTAGATTTTATTTTTTTATGTTTACTTTTTAAACCAAATAACAATAGTATGCCACAACATAATCAAGATGTATAGAAACAATGATAAACTGTTAAAGTTTTAGCTCAAAGAATTACATTTAAAACTTTTTTTTTAAATAAAATTACAATGAAATTACAGTAATTAAATCACAAAATTAATGCAAAACAACCTCAAAAACTTGAAATCCACCACATTTAGGAAGTCTTAGATGGGAACTAATTCAATATACATTTATCAAGAATAAAGAAATTAACTTTTTTTTCCCCATAAAACATCAAATATTTACTTTCTCTGCTTTAAACTTACGCATAAAGTAAATAATTACACAGCAATGAGATGTAAGTTTGTTTAAATATGGAACAAACTGACTGGAAAAGTGAAGAAAATGTGAATTTTATCTATCACCTGTATATAGGTGCAGCTATTTTTACCTCCTGAAAATATCAGAGTTTGACCAAAATAAACATCAGCGTTCATGAAGGTCGGTCATATTTCATGCAAACCTTCAACTGAACCAAATAGAGAAAAGAAGCTGAATCAGGAAAAAGAATTAAGAAACTAACTAATAAGAAGAAAAGATGAATTTGAAAACAGCCAGTTCTGATGAAGTTTCTGGATTTTACTGGAAAGAATGTAAAGAAAAGCTCAATGCATCACAGACAACAATAAATCATCAAAACTGCCGTGTCTCATATCTAACTCCAATGTTTGATAGGATTCATAGACAGATAAAATCTGATCCTGACCCGAGTATCATGACCAAAGTAGACGGCTGCTTTGATCGCCTTCATCAGATTAGGATTTTTTTTTTTTTTTAAAAGCGTCCTCGTGGTTGCAGACATACCACAGTAAGTCTGTCAGTGTCAGGTGATTCCTGCAGGTCAGACCTGTTCCTCAGCAGCTTCAACAACAGCTTGTCGGAGCGGTAACATAATCAGGTTTGTTTCCAGCCGGGCTGAGAGCCAAGATAACAAAAGCAGGTGACCCAGAAAAAAGGAAATACAAACAGGATGAGGGAATGAGCTTCTCTTCTGTACATCTGAGAGAATTATATGATGTCTGACTCAGCATTCATTTACAAAGAAAAATTATTTTTTTTTATTTATTATTTTTTTGCGAGGATCTTTTTTTCTGCTCCAAAAACCAGCAAACAGATGACGGCTTTGACTTCAGACTCTAATCTGTACATTTTCCCAGATTAAAGCGTCTTCTGTAGGCTGTTGTGTACATGCTGGTAAAAAAAAAAACAATTCGAACAAACAAATAAAACTCTAAAACAGAATAGAAATCACTGTCAATGTCTGGACCATTGACTGTATATGAGAACTGGACCCAGTGAGTGTGATGTCACCCATAGAAAATGGTTCACTTCCAGTTCCAATTAAATAAATTCAGTCGTCATTTTTTTCATGTTGGAGCCAGACGATACTGGTGATTGGTCTGAATGGTCTGAATCAAAGTTTTCATGGAAACCACTCTAATCAATCAGGAATGAGCTTGTGTGACATCACATCTGTCAATCAAATGTTTGAACGGTCGGCGTGAGACGTTACTGAGGCAGCTGATTGGTCAGCTTATATTGAAAAATTACTGTGAAAAATATTAGAATTAGTAAAAACGTGTAAAAAAAAATAAAAGTTACCAGAGCAAGAACGGTTTTTATCCAAATAGAATGACTACGCCGTTTGTTTATCAGTAGAAGTCTATGGGATTTTAGCTTTTTGGAGCCAGCAGGTACTTCTTGTTTAAACAGTAGAGGGGAGGGGTCACTCAGTCCAGTTCTTATGTACAGTCAACTGTCTGGTCAGAGTGGAGGTTTGTCGATCATCATCAGGAAGACTTTTTAAGGTTTTAGATGCTCCTCCACGATGGTTTTGGGGATCAACAGATCTGTTCTTCAGCTTCTAAAGAGTCTGAGGTGGTTCTTGAGGACTGAAGTGAACTTGAACCCAAGCAGTTTATAAGTCGAGATTCAGTAGATCAGGGGTGTCAAACTCAATCACACTGGAGGCCAAAATCCAAAGCACACCTTAGGTCGCGGGCCAGACAGGATAAACATCTGTTATGGTTTTAAAACCTTAAAACCATGGTTATGGTTTTAAGGTTTTAAAACCTTAAAACCATAACCTTTTAACAAGATTACCTACAATAATGCTAGCGTGAATGCTGTTAGCTGAATTTGGCCACTAAAGATGCTAGTGCTGATAGTTGAAGATGCTGAAATTGATAGTTGAAAATGTTGAAGCTGATAGCTGAAAACTTTGAAGCTTGATAGTCATCTAAAATATTAGTTAAACTCCGAAATAGCCTAAAAAAATCTCAGGAAATGCCAAAATAGCCCAAAAAGCTAGCAGAAGGCCAATTTTAAAACTTTAAAACAGTAAAGTTATTATGAATAATAGAAATGCAGGAATATTATTCCAGAATTAATCAACTCAAACATTAAATAACTTTCACATAACATTGGCACATGTGCAGTAGATAGATGCCTTATATATTTTTGTCACTAGTAAAAAAAAAACAAAAAACGTCTGAATCTCTGATCAACAAAGTGCCTGAAGACAGGTCTGCTGTGGTCTCACTTCCTGCTTTCAGTCAGGTGTTCTGGAGGATCTGCAGCTGCCTTATACTGAGTCCAGAGAGCAGAATGTTCCAGTAATCTCACCTGATGGAAATACACCAATCTGGGTAAACAGAATACTTTTGATTATAACAGTCACGGCTTGAATCTAAAGACTTCTGCATCAACAGAAAGAAACAGCTTTCAAATAATTCCACCTTTAAAAACTACTGAATGACTGCGGTTCCCCTGAAGACGCATTTCCTGCTCGGTGGCAACCAGCAGCTCAACTGGGATTGGCTGTCAGCTGTGATGTCACAGTCAGGAGATTTCTCAGGTGAGTGACTCAGGTGTCTGATAAGCATCCGCTTCTACATAATGACTTCAGGAGAAACATGTATTTATATGACCTGTCTCAGTTTTACTGTAATCAACTATTATTATCAAAAAAACCGAAAGTATTAACAATAAATGTTACAAACTTCAGTTTGGTTTGTATTTTTTTTAAAAAAGGCACATTTTATCCATCATTGTGATCTAAAATTTTAAAAAAATTGTCAAATTTTTTTTTTTTTTTTTACATTTTACATCTGAGAAGGTTTTACGTTTTGTTCCTCATTCTGATGCAGAAGTATTTGGAACCACAGACTGGACTGACCTCCTCATGTTCCCTCTGTAGGGTAAAGTTAGAGGTTATAGAAGTTTGGGTTGTGATCTTGCTAAAGCTTGAATTTCTGATGGTCCCTGAACCTCTCGTGTGTTTCTTCCTTAAGCTTCAGGATGATTCAAGAGACCTATCACAAACCATTACGCTTCTTCCTCCGTGCCTGACAAAGCTACAATTAAAAAGAATTTAATTTGGTTTGAGGAAACTTTTGACTTTATTTAAAGCTGTTTATTAGACTTAAAATCCATCATATTAATCAAAAAGTAAAAACGTTTAAATTAATTAACTGTTAATCAACCTCAAAGCCAAAAGTTTAAAAAGTATTTAAGGAGTTTATTAGTCATGGAGCAGCTCCTGAATAAAATTTTCCATGGTTACAATGACACCTTTATAAGTCTTAAGCAATACTTAGGAGGGGGAAAACCTCTTCCCCTGAAATTCCCGCCGTGTTCCTCCAGGTGTGTCTGACTAAAGCAGGATTCAGCCTGCTTCCACAAACAGAAACAGTTTGGCATCAGATCTGTTTATAAATGTTTGTTCTCCGCACATGCAACCAGAATGATCTGATTTTTAGCAGCACTTTTTACAACAGCTGCCTATAGGTGAAAAAATGTGACTTTGATTTATGAACAATTAATTTATGTCTATCCATATAAAAAAATATATTAAAAAAACCAGAAAATCTGAACTTTTTTAGTTCAGAAGCCTGAATTGGGAAGTTGGAACACATATATGAAAATTTGAAGTTTGTTTTAAGAATAATAACTTCACATTGCTTATTCAAAATGTATAATTCAATCCAGAACTTCACCTAATTTACCATCACCTTGACACAAATATAAGACACTAAAGGATATTTTTCATAATAATTGGGAATTAAATCAAATCAAGTTTTCAGAAAGAAAACAGAACATTTGAGAGTAAAAAGTCCAAATAAAATTGAGTAATAAAACCCTAAATTCTGATAATATAAAGATAGAATTCTCAAATTGGTAATTCAAAGAATTCTGAGAATAAAGTTTGAAATAAGGACAGGAGGAATAAAGTTTGGGACGAGAGTCACAATTCTAAGTTTTAAGAGATAAAACTGGAAAAAAAATGTTTCAAGTTATTTTTAGTAAAACTTTCAGATAAATAAAAATGTTTATTTTTCTGGGGAAAAACAAAATCTGGTAAATAAATTCAGAGGTTTGGGATCAAATTTAAATGAAGAGAGTAAAGAAAAAAATCAACTAATTGGGAAATAAAATAAGAAATGATAAAATTCCTAATTTTTTAGTCATGTCAGAATTAAGTGTCAGTTTTGATTGTATTGATGATAATTTAGATTAAAAAATAAAACTGGTCTTATGTGCAAAAGAAAAAATATACTTTTAGTAATATTTAAAATGTAGGAATTCTAAAAACATGAAAGTATTATTAATGCTGATCATAAATTATATTTTTTATTCTATGACTCATTTAGTGCCTATTAAAAGTTGTTTTATTGTTTTAAAGACTCTGTTTCCGCAATAAAAACTCTAAAAGGAGAAATTCTGTTGAAAAGCTGCGACGTTTTTCGGATCAAAGTTGAACTTCTTTTGTTTTAAACCTTTTTTTCAACAGAATCTGGTGATACGTGACCAAACTCCTGTCCTGTAATTTGAGGTCTCGTTGCGTGATCCACAAAACAGGAAGTTTCTCGATTCCACTGGCCACGCCCCCCAAGAGCTTGTCTGACGCAACGTGCCGGTATAAATATCCCTCCGCCGCGGCGCAGCGGTCACTCGGCTCAGTCGATACATGGAGAATGTACGGACAGAACTTGCGGAGGAGACACCGGAGAGACACAAACTGGAATCAGGATGGTCTATAGCGCCGCTCTGCCTTTGGGCCACGCCGTGCCCGTTCTGCCAGAAGAAGACAGTCTCGTGGACATGATCGGGAAATATTTCTTCCAGCTCGCCTCCCCGGGCCAAAGGTTAGACCCGAGCCGGCGGGGGAGTGTCGAGAGCTGCGACGAGCGAGAACACCACACCCCCGGTAAGTTTATGATGAAACAAAAATGTTTGTATCGTAACAGAACTGCAGATTTCCTAATAAAAAGCCAACATTTTAATTCAGATTTTACTCGTTAAATTTAAACTAATCAAGGATGGGTCTATTTAATATGGCGGATTAAGAACCAATTAAGAAAAAAGGAACTCTGATGCAACTAGTTGAGGACTTGGATCAGCTGATTCATAGTAGACCTGTCACATGATTAAACACGTGATCAATGTCTCAATAGAACAAAATCTCAATTCTTACCATTTTTTTCTTCTTTACAGTTGCTAACATGGATGAAGGTCTAGAAGATGAGTTGCGGCTTTTCCACCCTGATGTCACCAAGAAGATGGAGCACTGCTTGACCAAAGCCAAAGCCTCCGTCCTCAACTGCCAGGTTCTGCTTCTACCTCATCACATGATCCCCAGAGTGACCAACGACGTCCTGCGGAGCTCCATCGGCGAGCCCTGCGGGCTCCGGGGGGCCTCCATCAAGCTCTACGTCGAAGGCAAAGACGGCCTAAAGTCGGTGGGGGGCTTCCTCCTGGATCCATCCGTCACGCCAACCTTTGAGCTGTCGGTGGTCTTCAAGCTGGACAAAGGCGACGGCTGGCCGCCACTCAGACATTTCTTTGACACCAAGGTGCTGAAGCTGAGGCCGGAGTACAGACTGGTGAAGAGGAAGCTGTACTCCTCCGCCAGTCCTGTTGTTCATGACTTTAGCTAGTGCAGGCGGGACTCGAGGCTCACTGGAGCTGCTGTTGTGAACCACTTTTGTACTTCATGTCTGAATGCAACCTTGAGCGGGTCCTCAAACACTCATTCCAGCATTGAGCGGGTCTCAACTTTCACAAAGCACTTTCTAACTTATTGAAATGTTTAAATAAATGTTTGACATCTTCAGTGCTGTCTCCGACTCTGTATTTTGCATCAGAAACTGGGATTCTGTGAGATCAAATTTTATTTAACAAATTTACAGGTGAAGAAGTTCTCCAAACACGTCCATGAGGGGAACCAAACGGGTTCTTCTACAGCTAACACAATTTCTAAGCCAACGACGGGAACAGATCTTCAAGATCCATCTATAATCTTGACAAAACGGCATCCAAAAAAACCCACAACTTCCACTGGAGAAGCACTTAACGTCAGAGTTCCAGGTTTTCTATGAAAACTGCATAAATCATTTTTCAATGAGCTGCCCAAAAATGCAGATAAACTTCTGGAAACTCAACTCAGAACATACTCTAGCTTGTGAAGATGCTTCCAGTAACTCCTAAAGAGTCTTTACTTGGAACAGAAGTGGTAGAACGATCCGTCCAAGACGTGAAAAAAATGCTTAACGCCTCTGAAAACATCCTGCAACAAAGAGGCCTATTTCTTCATTTTGAGGTCGGCCTCCATGGCGCTACGGCGCCCCCTGGTGCCTCCGTCCTGCAAGCAGAGGGAGAGCAGCAACAAGAGTTAGAACCAGGTCAGACAGAACCGGTGATCGCCATGAAAACACGCAAAGGGCTTCCTCCAAAAATGAAGAAAAAAAAAAGATGATCAAACGGAGAAACTTCAAAAGAAAAGGAAGAAAGAAATTAGAACATGCAGCGAGAACAGACAGAAAACCTTCACGGGCTCATGAAGAACTGAAAGGCAACAGAAAGTGAGGAGAATGGAGAGTTACTGCAGCTGTTGGAGCAAAACAAAAGTTCATGAGGGACGGACAGCTCTGTGGAAGAATGGGCCTATAAATTCAATCCTAACTGATAAAAGTTGGGCTAAATGGGGAAAAAAAAATTAATGGATAAAAATAAAGACCCCCTCTGATGAATATAGTTTTTAAACACGTTCTAGCAGCATTTTTCTGATGATGGAGGAATTAAGCTCAAAATTGCATTTCTGAGTATTTCTTTATTCAAAGTCTTCTGAATCACAATCAAACCAAAACAAGCTGTTGGAAAAAGCTCATTTATAGGGCTGTGGATCGTTGCTCAGGAGGCAATGCGATACAAATCACTGATGTTTTGGATCATTTAAAAGCAAAACCTGAAAATTCACGTTGATTACATCCACCTTTCAGCAGCGTGAGACTGCGATTCTTCAGAATAAGATGGAGTGTCGTTAATTGCGTCAACTGTTGAAGAGTTAGCAATACCAAAAGAATGTAAACACTGGAGCTAAAGCTCCGGTGTCAAAGCTAATTATTTTTTTCAGAAGTTATGTCAATGAGCGGGACTTCAGTCTCAGTTTCTGAACCAAAAAAAAGCTCTCGTTAGTTTTACTTTGAAAACCGGAAGTTCACTGTCACTAAGTTGTTTACTTCCAGTGACGGTACCGCTGCTTTTTCGGCTTTGTTTTAGTTCGTAAGCTTAAAATACAACATTAATCTGCATTTCAGAGCAAAAATACAACGTCCCCAGATCATATTTTGACAATACTTTACCACATATTACTATTTTTATAAAATCGGAAATCAGTGATCTTGGACGTCACAGATATTGTACTCGAAATTTCGGGAGATCGCGAGTACCCGAGCACCCGGATACTCGTTACAGCCCTTCTCATTTACGTGTCGACTATAGATCCATTAACGTCTTTATTTTCCTCGTTCAAACTGGTTTCTGGTTCAAAACTGTCCCACTGGATAGCTCCAGAATAAAGGAGTGAGGGGCTGTAAGCTAGAGGGAGAGAAAATAAACACAGACCTCTCAGCAACGGGGCGCTTTAAAAGACCACCGGGAACACTTTTAAAATAAAAAGTATGACTTTTAAATTAAAAAAAAAAAAAAAATCACTGAACTTCTGTGAGATTCTAGAAAAAGTCGTGTCTGTGTCGAGACGGGCGGGTTAAATAAAAAAATGAGGGGGGGCCGGTTCTGGTGAAATCTGAGGGAGAACCTGCATACTTACAAAGAGAGAAAGAAGGAAAGCAGGAGAGGCCATTGGGACACTGTCCTGTAGGAGGACAAACACGGGAGTGAGAAGGAGAAGAGAAGAGACAAGAGCGTGAAAACAAAAGCAAGCTTCATATCGGGTTTGAGGTCAAACAAAGAAAGAACCGGAACAGAGAAGGAGGGCGCGCCGTCACGTCCAACTGAGCCCCGTCTGTGGAGACGGACAAACAGAACCACACCAGACCCACCTCTCTGAGGACATCCATTCAAAATGAGACATTTAGATTGTTCACGTTTAGTTTGACAGATCCTCACATTTCATTTTAGCTGAAAAAAGGGTAAAAAAAACGACTCAAATAAGATTCATGAACTCAGTTTTTTTAATGATGAGTTTTTAGTCATTAGTAAAAAATAGATCAAATATGTGTATTTAATATTAACTATATTTTGAGTTTTTCAAACAGTCATGAATCTCCCAGTTTAATCAATTCAAATACATTAAGGATTATTTATTTATTATGAACAATAAATAAATCAGTAATTAAAAAAAATCAATCTTTATCTAAAAGAAGAATAATAAGTTTATTACATCAACAAGTCTATTTTAATTTGAGAAAATTTCAGGCTAAAACTGCTTTCAGTTTGATTTAAATGTAAAAATAAATAGTTAAGTTTATTTAAAAAAAACTCCCCCTGTTGAGTTTTAATAACCAGTTATGTAAAAAAAAAAAAAAAGGAGATAAAACAAAATTAAAAAACAACAGGCAGGTAGACAAAAAAACAGGCAGACAAAGGAACAGTCAGACAAAAAACAGGAAGGTAGATAAAGAAACAGGCAGACAAAAAAGCAACAGGCAGGTTAACAAAAAAAACAGGCAAGCAGACAAAGAAATAGGTAGACAGACAAAGAAACAGGCAGATGAAGAAACAGTCAGACAAAAAACAGACAAGCAGACAAAAAGAACAGACAGATTAAGAAACAGGCAGACAGACAAAAAACAGACAGGCAAAAAAAAACAGGCAGACAGACGAAGAAACAGGCAGGCGGAAGAGTTTCTTAGTGCAAAGGCAGTAACGATGTAACCTATTAGGGGAACATCTCCCCACTGATGCAGCTGAAAACATGAAGTACGGGCAACGTCCCGTTTATAGAACTATGTAAACAATCGGAGCGCCACCATGATTTTGAATCCAGGTACAACAAACACCATCAGCTGCAGGCACTCAAAGCAAGTCTCTGCTTACTGAACATCCATCCGGGTCACAACACATTTCAAAACACAACACACAGACACACACGTGTGTTTGTAATCCAGTCAACTAACCGATTACAAACCGGTCAATAAAAAAAAAAGTCAAAAGCTGTTTCAACGTCTAATTTATCAAACTCATTAAGGTCTAGAAGCTTGAAACCATCTGTTTAAATAAAGACATGATGGTTCCAATTCCTAATAAAAAAAAAATCACAGACTGACTTCTTCAACAACAAATACACAAATCAGATTTTTTTTTCCCCCACACACTTTCATCATTTCTGAAGAGCAGCAGACGAAAGACGGTTCCCAAACTGTGACCATCAAAATGTCTTCCAGGACACGTGGAATCCTCTCCACTCACCTTCTCAGCCGGCTCTCCTGGCTTCCGGTTGCCCTCCCTGCCGCGGAGGCTCTTGGCGGAGATGGCGCTCTCCGACGTCTGCATGATGAGCTGCGTGGCCAGGAACTGCTGGACGTGCTCCAGGACGTCGCGCTGCATCTCCAGCGCCATGTGGTAAACGTCGTGGTCCGAGGAGTTGTACATGATGGCGTTCTGGAACATGAGCATGATGTCGCGCTGGAACTCGGCCGTGGTCCGGATCACCCCGGACTCGATGTTCTTCTTTATGGCCGACAGGTCCATCGGTCTGGAACATCAAGAGTGTTTTGTGTGAATTTCTGTTGATGTGCGTCAGCCTTTGATCCTTTTGATTGACGGCCTAAAAGGTGAAGGTGTTGACTCACCTGTGTACGATGCTGTGGTAACCGGGGGCGATGTCATCCGACACCGGCTGCAAGAAGACGCTGGCGTACCTGAGAGACACAAAAGCCTTTTCTTCACATCAATCGGCACCAGTCCTTTCAAAATATGATTTCCACATCCTCCCCTTCCAACGCCCTGAAAAATGTCACACATTGGAGGAACCTCTACCTGTGATTGGCTGCAGCTCTCCACACCAGCATGATGGCTTTCTTCCAGATCTTCTGTGCCTGCACGGCCTCCTGGTCCTCTCCACATGTGGATCTGAAGCAGAACAAACCAACAGACTCGAGTCTACCAACACTTATATTTTATCAGAAGAGAATAAATAAATCAACCCACAGCTGGGAGGAAGAGGCGGGGCTGCTGGCCAGAGAATCGGCGGTGTAGCGCTGGGAGGGCGGGCCATAGCCATCCTCGCTCTCGCTGGCTGCAGGCTCCACCTCAGACAGGTAAGGACCCTCCCCTTCCCCACAGTCTTCCTTCATCTCCATCCCCTCCTCTGGGTCCCCCTCGCTCCCTGCTTCCTCTTCCTCTTTGACTTCCTGAATTTAACATCAATAAGAAGGAAAATCGTTATATTTTTCGTTTTTTGGGTCTAATTATCAACGTGTTGACCGTGAATGTTACCTTTGACTCTTTTCCAGACACACAGCTGTCCTCTGAGTCTAAAGACAGTTGAGAAAAAAAACAAGAAGTTTGGGTGGAAAAATAAAAAATTTATTCTCCTTTTTGTAAATTAGACATAAATCTGAATAAGAAAAAATAGCAATTGCTGTTTATTTCTCTGGAGCCAGCGGGTACTTCCTGTTTGGAACACAAAAAGGCAGTCCACTTTTCATATACAGTCAGTGGTTGGACAACCTATTTAAATATACTTCTAATTTAGGAGCTCTCTGCTTTCTCCTTATGAAAGTGTTAATCTGTTACAATAATTAGTTTTACTTTCACTGAGTTTTAATCTAAAGTGAAACAGACAAACTGTTACACACTGTGGGGATCTGTCAGATTTTTAGAACCAAAAGTAATGAAAGAACGTGACGCTTAAGGACCTTCAAGGACTTGAAGTAAGAATAAAAATATCCGACTTGACTTGAAAGTGTGAGAAAGTGAAGACATCAAACCTGGATCGTACTGCTATTTTCTCTGACCAAGCTTTTTAACATCTGCAGTAAAAAAAAACAGCTGTGTGCATAAACAAGCTGGATTTTCTGGTTAGCACATAAACATGAGTGTCATGTAAATATCAAAAACAGGTATACCAGCAGCTCTCTGCTGACACCACAACACCAAAGAGACTTCAAAACTGAAACACGTTCAAAAAAGAAACCAACTGAACACAAGTGATAAAGTCTTAACAAAACTAGACCTTCAATCTGGGTTCCATTTTTCTTTTTTTTTTACATTAAGAATCACTTTTAATAATAATGAATTACACGTATCTTAAAATAAATCTAATTATTTTACTTTAAATTTAATCTTGAAATTGACATGAACTGATCGTTGTCTTTGATCGACATCTTCACCACTGAACCTGCTCCACCTGTCAGGCCCATCTGCTCTACATTTTATGATCTTTGTGACGCCAGGTTGTTGAATGTAAATGAGAACTGGACTCATGTTCCAATCAGGAAGTACCTGCTGGCTCCATGAAGCCAAAATCCCATAAACTACTGAGAAATGAACAGCTATTACTCAGTCGTATTTGTCAGAATCACCATTGTTGCTCCGATACCATGCCAGTCCGATCTTTTTTACAATATTTTTTTCTGTAGTGCAAGTTATTCATGTTATAAACTGGCCAATCGGATACTTCGATGAAAGTGTGTGGTCTCATGTCCAGCTTTCGAAACGCTTAATAGATTTTTTGCAGCGTTAAAGCGTCAAAGTTTTAACTTTGATGTCATAAAAACAGAAAAAAGCATTTAAAAAAAGTATTAATTTGGCATAATTCTTTTGTCTGAAATGCAGTGCATGAGTGTGTGTCACTTGTGCTTCCTCTACCTAAACAGGGTGGGTTGGGTTCAGGCTGGCTCCAGTCCTCCCCTTCACTTTTTACTGCCGCTTCCGTGACCTCCTTGACCGCCGCAGCTTCCTCTGTGACTTCACTTCCTGCAGCTCCATCATCAGAGACGACAAAGGGGGCGACGTCCGCTCCAGTGACCTCTGACCCTTCGCCATTTCCCGTGAACTGTTCCTCTTTTTTAACATCTGGCTGACCGTGCGTCTCCAGACCTACAGGGGAAGGGCCCGACATGGAGACCGGGTCCTGAGGTTCCTGTGTGGAGACGGAGTCCTGGACTGCGAGCGTGGGCTCGGAGGGCTTCAGTTCCTGGGTGTCCCAGGGCCCGGGGAGGGTGTGACCCTCTGAAACGGCTTCTTCACAGAGCGAAAGGGCGGCTTCTACAGCTGCTGCGTCTAAAGCCTCCACAGAGTCGTCCACCTGAGAGACGCAGAGTTAGAGACAACCGCATTAAGACAAACAAATTAAGAAAAGTAAAGTTTAGATTCATCATGGTGAAAAAAACACTACATTTTTGTGGTATTTCTATCATTTTGAAAAGGTGAAGAGAAAACTTGAAGGAGACGATGTCATACTTTCTCCTCTATGATTGCAATGATGTCTCCAACGGTCTCCAGGTCCAGTTCATCCCCCATGTAAGACACGGCGACAAGGTCTTCTTCTACCAACCCCGTCTCCTCGGTGAGATCCTCCTTCACTACAGCGTCCGCTTCTCCCTCTGCAAATATTGGTGACGGCAGAAAAATGCACCTTAAAGTCCACCAAAGACAATTAGATTAAAAAAAAAAAAGTTCCCAGTTGTGTTTTAATTATGGTGATGTTTTTAACCAAAATCCCAAAACCCAAATGTCTTCAACCTTGTGCTATCTTATGGGGTCCAGATGTGTTATGAATCCTATGACAAAAGTGGGCAGGACTGTATGTCTACCATGGACACCAGTGACGATAATAAAAATCCTTAAAACAAAAAGTTCTGTGTGCGGTTAATAAATGTGTGTAGGAATGCACAAAAGTTAAAAAGCTATATTTCGTGTTTATCTGAAGGCAATGTTTCCAAAATCTCCTCTACATGGTGCTGAGCTGAGTGGCTTGATGCTCCCACTCTGCTGATGCTAGCTGTGACTCGTTAGCAAAAATCTTCACCGCTGCTACAAAAAATGTCAAAATGTATCGGAAAAAGACTAAAGAGAGAAGAGGGAAAATCTTTACATCTGTCTGAGAAAAGTGAACAGAGTGAAGTGAGGAGCTTTACAGCCTAAACCTAATCTATGCTGAAAAAAATGGTTAAAATTTTGAATATAAAAATCAAGAATATTATTAAAAGCTTGGCGGAAAAGACATACTAAGAGAAGTTACATGAAGTGATCGTGTTAGACTGGAAAACAACAAAAGAGTAGACGGTTCAGTCTCGTCTAACAGAGCGAGTCACTGAAGCTCACCTGTGATGACCTGATGACCTGGAGCTAGAACAGGACTCGCTGTGGCCGCCTGCACGCCATTGGCTAAACTTCCAGTGGAGTCTTCTGCCACCTGACAAAGAAACGCCATCAGATTAAAGTCATTTGTAACCCTTTTGTACAAACATCAGCTTCTCCAAGCAGAAATCCTGCAGATGATGTTTCTCACCAGGCGGGGGCTGGCCGAGATTAGGTTTCCCTTTTTCAGTAGCTCTGATAACAGAGGTGAAGGTGGTGGAGTGGCTTTCTGGGTTAGTAGTCGTTTCTGTGGAGAGTCATCGACGAGAGCGGCCAGGCCTCCGTCTTTGGGCCCTGACCCTGGGGGGTCGGCTGCAGGCAGAAACACCCCGATGCCCTGAGCCTGTTAAAGGAAATGATGACGTCAGAAGACTGGCGCGTATTTTCATCGTCTCACTGACACAAAAACATCAATCTTCAAAAAACGACTTTTTATGGAGGGAAAAAGAAAGCGATTTCCTTTATAAACGAGGGCAAAGATGTTCTTCAACTCATTATTTCTTCATCTGGAGAAAATAAAAACTGTATTTACAACTGAGCGAGTGTTCATATCTTCAGAGGGGATGGTTCCCGTCTCCATGGACGGCGTGGAGAGCGAAGAATCGACCTGAGAGTCCAAAGCAGGGGGGCTGGCCCCCAGCGGAGAGCGGACAGTAACACTGGGCAGACGCTTGGGGGTGTTTTTGATCGCCTGACGAGCTGCGAAGAAAAAAAAAAAAAAAACCTGATCAGAGGAAGGATGAACCTAATGATAAATATTTGTAAATAAAATTAAAAACTAAACTACAACTGGTATTTTTACTGTTCAGTGGATTGTTCTCATGAGTTTCAAGTTTCAAACATTTTTCATATCAAAAACATAATGGAATATGAGGTGTGTATTATCAGAAATGTATAGACTTTAAAAATGTACCTTGATAAGCCATTTCTGTGGCTTTTCTCTTCTGTTCAGCTTCCTCTTCATCCTGTTTCTTCTTTCTGGTAAATGAGTAAACACATTTTATCTGACAACATAAAGAAGAAAACGAATATGAATAGAAAACTTCCATGATTATGTGTCTCTGTAGATTCGCAGGTTTTCACAAAATGTTTGATCTTCAAAGCTAACTGGAGTTAAATGTTGTTTTGAGCAGCTTTCTTAGATGATTCAGTCATGACTGTTTTATAACATTGTAGAAATGTTCTGAGCATGTTCGTGCCCACATTTTATTTTGCTCATTTACTCAGACTTCAGCTGATTGAAAGGAGGATGAAACCATCAGATCGCAAGAAGTTTAATCCACATTTTAAAACGTAAAGGAGCTAGTTCTGGTTGAGCTGATAAGAAAAGCTGTTTTATAGCAAAGTCTTTTTTTAAGTAAGATTCTTCTCAGGTTCAGGAATTAAAGCGGTGTGCAGAAAAACATGCAGACTTACAGTGTGACGTCAGTCCACAGCTCCTTCAGCTGTGAGTCCATGTGACCTGCGTGTATCAGCTCCACCTCTTTCTTCAGTTTCCTGTCAAGTTGTGGAAAAAACAAAAAAATCCTTTTGAGTTCAAATTTAACTCATTTTTATAAGGAATATCATTTTTGAAAATAAAATAAAATTTCGCAAGAGTTTTTTTAATTTTTTTTCCTTTTTGAGATAATTGATTCTTTACTCAACCTAGCTGAAAGAACACAAAATATGTCGATTTTTTTCCCATGAAAAGTATCTAAAATCATTGTAACTGCACCAAAATATTCATCATTGCAATAATTTTCAACAGAGATGATTCAAACGGGTCACTGAGCCTGATCAGGCCAAAACAAGCAGAGGGATGGATGCTCGCATGGAGCAACAGTTTCAGAAAGAAAATCCACTTTTTTAAGAAACACTTTAGATAAATCAAGACATATTTTGTTGATTCACAAAGAATAAAATCTGCCTTCAGTGGGAGTGAATAGAAAAGTGTTCATATGTTCTTGCTGTGCATGTATACCTGTACTGCTCCTGTGTGTCTCGCAGCAGTTTTTTCAGCTCTTCTATCCTCTCTGTAGTTAACCTACGAACAATGACGTCTTCAATGGTCTCCACCACCTCACCCTTCTCTCCACGCTTCCGCCTGGAAAAAGTACAACACGAATGCTTACAATGGTATTCCACACGTCTGTTGGGATATTGAAGTTCTGCACATGAACGTGTTTTCAAACTGACTTTGGTGCTTCTGTGGCTTCAAGAAGTTCTGAATATTGTGAGGCACAGTGCTGGTGAGTGGAGAAGAAAAGAGGTTTATTATTTAGCTGACAAAAAATAAGAAAGAACAATGAAATTCCATTTACAATAGAAAGAAACAAACGTATGAAACGAATGTTGTAAACAAATATAGAAGGGACAAAGCAAAATATGGTTTGGTTTTGTGGTTCTCACCTTCTGAGAAAACCAATCAGGTGGGCGGCCAGATTCTGCAAAAGGCTTGATGGCTCTGCTTACAGACACCCTAAAGACAAAAAAAAAAAAATCTTTAAAGAAAGAAAATAAACTGTATTTTAAAATAAGATTTAGTCCTCTAAAATTGGTGTAGTTTCAGAAAAGTTGTTTTATGCTAAATTGGTGACCCCACCGAGACGTTTGCAGCAACTGCTATTATTGACGACTGCTGTCATTGACACTTAGGAAGCGAGTTGGATACAAATAATAATAATAAAAAGAGTACATCAGCAATTTTAAAAATGTTATTTAATAAAAAAAGGAATGAAAATTTTGCTTTTGGAAGACCCACATGCACCAATAAATGCTTGATTCCTCCTGACTGCAGGAAATTCTGCATAATCTCCGCTCTGCTGCACATCCCAAATATGTAGGTTACTTTCAAACTTGTCCTCTTTCAAAAAAGGAAAAAAATGGGTATATGATTTATTGTCGTGAAATACTGTTAGAGCCAATAAATGCTGTGTCACACACAATTGTTGAACTATCTTTTGATGAGTTTTAAAGAACATGTGTATTGCTTCTTGTGACTGTCTTCCCTCAGCACTTTGTTACTATGCAAAATTACCAGTTTTGGTCTCCGCTCCTCATAACAGAGGATGCCAGGCACAGCTTCTCTCTGACCGACCATGGTTCTGTCGGTCCTACGTTCAGTATCTTGTGTTCTATGGGGAAAAAGGCACACACACACAAAACTTTTGTTCCACTTACTAACGAAAAACAATAACAGTGTTACCAGAATTCACAATTTATTAAGGAAAAATTATGTACAAACATAAAATGCATATCTCAGAGCAAAAACTTTATTAGTTTAACCAATTAATTTATTTCTTAATTGTTAGAATAGTGCGTTCAATATTTGTGTATTGCTAACGACGTTAGCATTGTGCTAGCTTGTTTTGTTTTAAAACTGTCTATTTAAGAAAACATTTAGCTTCGTAAATTTATTTTGACATTAAATACAAGTTATCACCACAAAATATGTTAAAATGTATAATAAATAAACATAGTGGTAAAATAAAAAATAGATTTTATTGTTATTGCTATTTTCCTGTTAGCTTGGGTGTTTTCATCGGGGGACAAATTCGTGAGACACACACTTATACCAACACAGAAATGCTTTTCAAACAAAAAAGAAACGTTGCTTTTGTCTAAATTTTAAACAAAATTAAACATATAGATTTTATGGAATCGTGTGTTTCTCTTTACACCATGAAACACAAGTAAAAACAAAATAAGGTTTTACTTACTGCCGATACCGCTCGCCATAGTTTTTGTGCCGGCCCACCGGACTGATTTGAATGATGCACAGGGCACGGTACGGCCCCACAAACGGTACGGACAAAGCGGAACTAAAGTGAATAGATTTTTTTTGTATTGAACCCATGTTTTATTTCAACTTTAGTTCTTCAGAAGTGACAACATCGATCTTAAAACATTAAATTATTGAATTCTATATATATATTTCTAACATTAATAAAAGGATTTTCAAGGCAGGAGAGAACAGACGTTTATCTATTGCAGGGGTCACCAACCTTTTTGAACCTGAGGGCTACTTCATGGGTACAGAGTCATAAAAAAAGGGCTACCACATTGAAATAACAAATTTTGCATAGTCATAGTTAGCTTTACATTATTAATAATGAATAATGATACTCCTCTATGTAAAGACACGGATTTATCATAATAATTATCAACAATAACAACAAGCTAGGAAATGGATATAAATATTGAGCACTTTATTAATCTCAGTAATTGGTAAATTTTCAGGTGTTCACTTACATTTAAATGGTAAATGGTGTATACTTTTACAGTGCTTGCTACCAAGGCCCAAAGCGCTCCACAGTCAGACACCCATTCACCCACACATTCACACACTGGTGGTAGCTCTGCTGCCGAACACTGGTGCCAACCTCCCACCAGAGGCAATTTGGGTTTCAGTGTCTTGCCCAAGGACACTTCGACGTACTTCAATTGTGCTGCAAATGTCTCATTTCCATGTCCTTGTGTCAAGCAAATTCTGAACGATGGTTCTGGAAGTGTCTTATCTGAGCTCAGGACAAAAACATCTGGAGTGTTCCTCATTCAGATGAAGAAATAATTAGCATTTCATTTGAAAAACGAGGTCTTGGTGTCTGGAGGAAGGTTGAAGAAGCATAAAATCCACGTTGCTTTGAGGTTCCCTGTCTTTTGCTGGTGTTGCTCCAAAGTTTTTCAGAAATCTACAATCGATCAAAAAAATTCTGGGGCGCTTCATGCTGCCCTCGTACGGAGATAGGCTACTGGTTTCTTTTTCCAGCAGGTCTCGCCACCAAGTCAGTTCTTTGACCAGTTTATGTTACTTTGTTTGATTGGCTTCATTAGCCTTCAAAGCAAACTGGGCATCCATTACACAGAACCACAGGCTGGTTAACCCCATGGCACAGTGCACTGGTGTATTCAACTATACAAATAGAAATCGGGCACAACCATGTCTTTACTTTTGGATCCATAAATACCAGGATCTGAACTGCAGGGATCTTGCAGCCTTCATGTAGCTCTGCCAAAGTTGCCAGTTTGTAAAACAAACACCAGGAACATTTTCACATCCCTTCTACTATCAACCTGTAAACTCAGATTATTTTCCTTTTCTGGTTGATCCTCATTCACTATGCGGTGAAATCAGAGCTCTAATTCCCAAGAAAAAAAAGGAAAGAAAAAACGTTTCAGATGTGATGAGCTTCTTAACTCCCAAAAATCTTGAATAGCTTTTCTTCTGATGCAGTTTTTAATCCATTCAAACGAACCGCTGCAGGGGCAGTCAGCATGGGTGCTGGTCCTGGTTCCTGCCGGCTTCATTCAATGTGATAGAAAACAAACAGCGCTTCAGTCTCGTTCAAAATAAAGAGTAGGAAGATGACTGTCCAAAACATCAGTCTCAGGTGTTCATAAGCCAGAGTTTTATCTTTTTTTTTCTTTTTGCAATCATAACTTTTTTTTTGTCAGGTTACATCATTCCAACATAAGCAAAAATAAACAAACAGACACAGTTGTTTAAATATTGGCAGTCTTTATTTCCACAAGACTAAGAAATGATGTTTAATATACATTTGTTTCTTACAATTTAACATCTATCTCGTGTGTTTTTTTTTGATAACATTTAGGAGATACTCTGACAGGTAAAAATCTGGTGTACTGTTAAGGCCTCTTTTAGAGACATCTAAACCCGGCTGCTCTGTATTTACACTTCTTTCATTCGTTTTCAGTCATTCGTGTCCTCAGAGTGAGTCCTTCTGTTCTCAAGGGGCCACAGGCAAACCTGCCAAACCTGACTTTTAAGTCACATGACCGTCCAGCAGCTGGAGCGTCTCCTGCCAGCCGAGAAGCGGTCGGTCGGTCGCCGCCCCGGGCCTGCGAGCGCCGACATTCACCATCGCCACCCAAACCAAAAACAAACACCCCCCCACCCACTCCAGCTCTGAGAAAGCTTCTCACACGTGCACAAGCCCTCGCAGAAATGTTTACGGGACACAAAAACAGAGTTTTACGTCTGAAGCGGAAGCGCTGCTTTTCGTTTAAGGCTTCAGGACTTTTAATGCATAGAGGTTTTCTTCAAATCCTTCAAACTCTGAATCGTGATAAAAACTGAAGATCTGTTTAAAACCTAAAAGGCGCCGAGCAAACCTGCTCATTTCAAACCAATGAAATGATGAAATAAAAAGGTTTATGTTGAACAGAATCTAAAGAATGAGCATTGATTTTCTCACGTGAATGTCAAATAAATTACTCCGAGAACCAAGTGTTGTTCTTCAAGCTGTATGCGTGCTATAGCGCCGTTTTTGGGAGGGATAAACATGTTGCAATGACATTCAAATACAGACATAAGTTACTGTACAAAAGCTACAGGAGGCAGCATCAGTTTAGAGTAGAAACGGTCGAGTGACGCGACTCACAGACCTGATTATCGAACTGGAGGATGCTGAGCTGTCATTGTGCTTCAGGGAATCCTTAAAAACTGAACTTAACCTCAAGATTCCACCTTAAAGGATGAGAATTTGAGAAATTTCTGTTTATACTAATTTAGGCTATTTCAGAGGTAAGCTAGGGAGGGGAGGGTAAAACTGTGCACTCTGTCCTCTTCCATCATCTCAGACAAGCAGTACAGTCTGCCTGTAGTACCAAATATATATCTTCATACCAAAAATAGACAAAACAATTACATCTCCTCAACATAAAACCCTGTATCAAAATAGACTTTGATCTCTAAAAGAAAACATATTTTGTTCTTCTCTGGTTTCGTACGTGAAATGCTCTGGACATCTATCTTCTCTCGTCAGTCTACGCCGTGCAGAGTCTGTGCTGAGCGCAGCTTTTTCAGGCCGCTTGAGACCCAACAGCGACGCCGCCTTCTTCCTCCAGGGGGGAGCCACACATCCAACAATCAGACACCTTCAACTCCGAGTTTGCATTGAATCCAAGCATGAGGTATGGTTTTACTACTGAAGACGTTAAAAGTTAGGTTGTTATGGTTGTAGCGGGCGCAGCAAAAAAAAAAAAAAAAAAAAAAAGCGAGGAGAGATCTTTGGGTCAGACAAACCTCAGCTCTTCTACTAATCTCTTCATTCCACCTTAAAAAAAAGCTCGACCAGCCAAAGCTAACATAGTACATGTTACAGATTTGGACTGGCGAATGTTTTTTTAAAGGTCTACAGTGATTCTCACACTGAAAATGTTGCCTAAAGTATCCTCAGGAATATGACGACCAGCACACCCTGTTCCACCAAACATCTTTCCAAACGCGTCATCAGGCGCTTCGCTCTGAAGAAGGCACAAAATGTATCAGGAAATTCAATTGGAAGATTGTTTTAGGTGGGAAATGCTGCAAAGCGGAACTTAAGGGGGAACTAGATTCTCTGGGGGACAGGGTGGGTTTCTTAGGAAGAAATTTGTGCTGCTGTACACCAATGTCCTTAAAAACATACAAATAGTTAATAGTGAAGTTATTGTAATATCAAGACGAATCCCACCCCCCCAAACAGAGGACAGTCTGAGGTCCTGAAGGCAGTCTTTGTTAAAGTCTGACAGTTTTCCCCTTCGTTTTTATTCTATTCCAGCGTTCCGTTTCTTCTCGTCTCGCTCAGTTTTATCTCAACCGCGGCGCGAGCAGGGCGGCGGCGAGCCCGCAGAGCGCCAGCGTCACGCCTCCCCGGATGTGAGCCCCAGCGGACTTATTGCTATGGACCAGATTGACCCTCGGCTTATTCATCTTTGGTGTGGTGCTCGGGAAGTAAATGTCTGGTATGGAGCCGCTGCCGCTTTCCTCGCCGCTGCCGCCGATGTCGTCGTCTGAAAAACGAAAGAGAGCGGAGGTCAGGTTAGAGCTTCAAAGATCTTCAGCTGGAGGACCTGGCAGGTACAACAGTCTCACCTGTGTTTTCAATGATCTCATTGCCACTGTGCGCAGTTTTTAGCCAGATGGTCATTTCCTTCAAAGCTGCGATCTGACTGCGGATCACGGTGTGCGGTTTGGTTATGTCCACCTCCACGTCCGGGTTGGTTCCCTGGTTGGCCAATCCGTTTCCGATGACGTGAAGCTCGTACCTTTGTGAAAGGAGAGACCACTGTTAGGGCTGGGTATCGATTATAATTTCCTGAAACTATTCGATTCACAAGAGCCTGGAGCCATTCAACTCTGATTTTTTTCAGGTTCTTTTAATCCAAGAATTCAATTCAATTTTGAGTTCACACATTTGTCTAGAAATACATGAATAATCGGTAACACTTTAGAAAAGGTGCTGCAAAACACTCAGTATAATGTTGACAAAGATAGTAAATACATCTGTTAAGGTTGTAAGGAGTTTATTAATATGTCCTTGTAGACGATGGTCTCACTTTAGATGTTAATGCATCTTATTAAGTATGATAATAAAGCTTATTTGGTTTATAAATGTCTTATCCTATAAAAACACATTAATAATTATGTTAATAAAGCTTGTTAATGAATCTTATAATAAAGTGTTATCCAATAATCTTCTGTATGTTTTGAATATATTTATATTAATCTGATAAAGTTCACATACTGTAACATTTATTAGTGAAATAATGAGATTATTACTAGCACACAGTGTTACACGGTTTCTTAAATGAAGAAGTCCTTACAAAAACGTTCTGATCATCAATATTGTAAACATTGTTCTTCTTCTCCTGGAGGGCGTTTCAGTTTGGCCACTAGGTGGCGATTGCGCTATAGCATTACACTTACTCCAGAAGAAGAAGAAAGTACAAGCAAAAAACTATGTTGTAGACCAGAAATGGTAACTTTAAAAATATTTCCTTTCCTTTTTTTTATTTTTTAAATTAAATGCTTCTTACTACTGTTTTTAAGTTAATTTGTTTTGTAAGCGTCTTTGAGTGTCTTTTAAAAGCACTATATAAATAAAATGTATTATTATTATTATTATTATTAAAAGAGTTTGGAAAGTTTATGCTTGTGAGTATATAAAGCTGCTCACTTGCTCATGTTTACGTCGACCGACCTATGGAAATTAAGCAGACTTTATGAATCGATTATTGATCCGTTGAGCCTGAATTGATTCAAACCAATCAATTGATTTCATCAACCCAGCCCTATCCACTATGAGTGATCTTGTCCTGCTTGTGTTTAGTGCAGACCATCACGGTCTTACCTGCTTTTTGCTGTACCGTTCCAGCACTCGTCGCCGGGGGCAATCCTCTCATCTGCACACACGGTCTCGGGCAACGTGGACCAGAACTTCTTTGCGTGTTTTAGCTTTCTTTTCACTTCGCTCGTCTGCACAGAACAGAAAGAAAGTGGTGAGACGGAGCTGAGAAGGCCAGAGTTGAAGACGCTGCAGCCGCTCCTCACCAGTCGGTCTAAACTGGTTCCGGCGGCCGTCGTCGGCCTGGCCTCCGGTGTGTAGGGACGGAAACGACCCGTAAAGCCCGTTTCTTTCAGAGAACGCCTGTTCCGGAAGCTCTGGTTCAACTTGGGCGTCCCACATCCTTGGAAAACCTGAGGAGGGTTCAGTTAATCAACTAACGTAATCTCATCTTGTTCAATTTATCAAAAAAAAAAAAAGTACTTACTTTTTGTGAGACTTGCATGCTGTTCTCCTGCATGTTCATGATGGCCTCTGAAATCTTGACGTCGATGGGATCCATCACAGACTCAAAGTTAAACGGACCTTCGAGCCGCTCCGCCAGACTCAGCATGGCATCTGAAAACCCAATGAGGACAGTTATTCCTAAGAAGCCCCACTAGGTGGAAGCATCTGCAGATCAGAGCAGAGGTAATCCTCCTAATAGATCCATGAGAACGGATCAGGTGAGTTTACACAAGTGTTCACTCATTTTAAAGCCCACAAAGCGGGTCACCCCTCCCTTTTCTTTACATTTGCAGAACTAAAGAACAAGACGTGTCTTTACATGACTGTCAACAATAAAGTTCTGCTTTTAGACTCCCACTGACTGAAAGGCATTTATCTACTGATTATTAGAGCGTTTAGTTCTATAACTGGTATTTTATGAAAAAAACTGGTGAAATATTTGCCCCAAAGTGGCAATAAAGAGCGAGCAAGGAGGTTATACAAACATGCTCTAAAGCCAAATCAAACATATAAAGCTGTAGCGGTTATAAGAGGGCGGGGCGTTCGTCAGCTGCTGGAGGTGCCACGTCTGCTCACCGAGGAAGTTGTTCCACTCGGTGTCCAGGTCCGCCTGGTTGGCCAAACAGCCTCGCATCACATTCAGGCAGTAGTTCTGGCAGGGCTTCAGCGCCACCTGGCCCGAGCAGTACGGACAGTACAGCATCTTCGTGGCGGCTCGCACACAGCTGGGGGTCGCACTGACCTGGAGGAGGCAGGGGGCGGTTAGAGGGATTTTACCAAAACTCTAGGGGAGGATCTTTCCCTCTCAGGATATGCACTTCAATACATGATGAAAAAATAAAACATTTGTGTTGACACAATACAGTCTAATACAATCTAGATCTATGCAATACGTTTGGGGTTTATAACTATATACCTTTTACCTTTTCACTGGCACTTTTTATTAAGAAGCAAAATGTCTTTAACATAATAGCTTCAAACAATTAAAACCTGCCATTTTGTGCTCAACGCTCGTCCATAAATGAGTTCAAATCAAAAGATTTTAGTCTCATCACTTCATGGAGGCATCGGCTGTATATATGTACATTTTATTTGCATCTCTTATTTACAGTCAATACAGGAAAGACACAGATGGTGTTGAGAGATCAAGTTAATTTGTTTTATAGAGCTTTACAAAAGCGTCACTAATGAGATGTCTGGGTTCATGAGAACATTCAGAGACTCTCTCGATACGGGGGGGTTCACCATCTACTGCAGGAGCTTTCAGCGATACTTCCATCTTTTTTGATGACATGCTGTCCCACATTAGTTGGAGGAAAGAAAAAATTTATTCTAAGAATAACATTAGAGGAGCTTTTTATTATTGCTTTAATAAAAACGATCATAAATTTCAGGAGAAGAAGAAACCATGTTGGTTTTGGACTCCACCCGCTGATTACGTCATCAATACAATATACAATCAATACCAAAGTTGAGTTCCTTATTGGTTGATGCGACGCGTCTTCTTCGCCAGAGTTCAGATATTTGAACTCTGAAACCATCGCAGCAGGCTGCCCAAAACACGCTGCTGTCAGACTGTCAATGTTGACATGGATAGTTTATACTTTGTAGTTTGTAATGTGTTTATTATTATGGCCTTTGTAGACAACAGTCTCATTTTAGATGTTAATCAACCTTACTAAGCATGTAAATAAACCTTATAGTCTAATAAATGTATTACCAACACCCTATAAACACATCGATAATTGTTCATTTATTAATAAAGCTTGTTAAGGAATCTTGCTATAATGTGTTACCAAAGCATCTTTAAACATTTATTTTCTTTGTGGATAAATAAAAGCGTGTCTTATTAATTCATTCACACTTTCATTAAAGTTGTGTGGGAAAAAAAAAATAGGTTTCACAGAATAATAATGGACCAAACTTGATACTAGCATATTTTTGTTGGCATCACGTGTACAGAAAAAGTTAAAGACAGTAAAGAGCACAAAGAGAAACTAAAAGTTTCACTTAATCATCAATGATACTTTCCTACAAACATAATCTTGTTCATATCTGTTGTTCCTCTGAGTACTAGATACATTTTTTGATACGTATCTGTTATCCTTTACATCCCAACCAAACCGGGGTGTCCAGGGAAGTCTGAGGGGGTCTGACTGTTCATTTTTAAGAGCCAGCTCAGCCTAACAACTTAATCTAATCATCAGTGAATCACCGCTCTGGAAACGCACGTCATTCCAAAGGAAGGAAAGAGATATTCAGACGTTTCCCAGAAACACCAGTAAAGAGAAGGGTGAACTTCAGCAAAGCAGCAGCGCGCTGGACTTACTGTGGAGACTTTATTGAAAACCTCCGGCATGAGCTTGAGGCCACGCACGAATGTGCGCGCAGCGATGAAGGCCCGCTTCAACTGGATGCGCAGCTTGCGGGGGACGTCCCCGAAGGGCTGCAGCTCGTCCGTGTGCCGGCTCACGCACTCCATGTAGGCGTCGCTGAACTCGAACTGCACGTTGACCAGCCGGAACATCCTCTCCAGGAGGTCGGCCCAGAACTCCGACAGCATGGCGTCCAGGTCCATCTTGGCGCTGCCGTCCACGTAGTAGCTGGTCAGGGACGCGAAGAAGTCGCTGAAGAGCTGTGCGTTCTGCTCGTACATCTTTCCGTACGTTCTTAGGAACATGTTGTGCAGCGAGACCTGTGCGTTTTTCAAAAGCTCGCGGAAAAAATCTGCAGAGAGAAGAAAAGAGAATTATAACCTAATTAACTGTAAAACACCCGATGAGTCACAAGTATTCGAAAGCTCTGAGATTTGTGAAGTTTTCCAGAAAAACAAGTATTTGTGACATCCAAGATGGCTAATTTGTGATATTTGTGAATATAGTGGAGTAAAGTACAGCCCAGGTAATTTAATTATCACTCTACAATTGCAGAATAATGTTGGATTTCAAGTATGTAAACTAAAACCGAATGCACTACTGTCATAGGAAGTAAAGGACCTTCAAATAAAAGGTTAACATTTTCAGAAATTCACTATCAGGTGAAAAAAAAAAACCGACAAAATTCTTGTGATGATCACGTCTCTTGTTTCCGTGTTTACAATGTTTCGACTACCGTAATTCTTCAATCGTTTACGCAAATAATTCCAGCAAATTTCGTTTGCTGGACGAATCTGTAGAGAAAAGCAGATTTTATAACTAACAGTTGTTGAATGTAGTCACCTCAGTAAAGTGTTGCGTGACATAAACACTTTTGTTATTTTACATGTCTACACTTTACGAACGCAAACACTTTAAATAGGTGTTGTGTTCCATTTTGGTGCAAAACTGAAATGAAAAGCCGCTTTTCAACGGATTTAATACGTAAACATGAGTTAGCTACAGTTCATTAAAGAGCATGTGTTATTTCGGGGGTGTCACTGGCAACATATCCAGTGTTAAATGGTAACACAACAGGACAGTTGGAGGCTGACTTCACTCTTAGCCCAGATTATAGACACTTGCTGCCAGTACTAAACATTTATTATTAGTTTTTGAGCCTGGATGACTGAATCATTGAATTTCTCGCTAACTTTACCAAACTGTTTAGTGCGCCACCTGCTTAAACTAATGCCGTGTTCTGCTGCGATTTATGGCAGTAAATTACGTCAATTTATTGGAATTTTACGCCCGTAGTGCAATCATGTCCTTTAACCAGAATTTATTTCAGCGACTAAAGTACACGATTACGGAGAAAACTGTCTGGAAAAATGTTTTTTGAACAACAAAAATTAAAAAACTTGAAAAAATGATTGGAAATACTGAACTTCACACATTGACACAGACAAAAAGAGAGGCAGAGAGACACTGGGTAGAAAATAGAGCAAGTTACTGAAAATATTTGTCTTATATCTCATATCTTGCAGCACTAGAGAGTGCAGTTTAGCAACTATTTTTATGTTTTGCCTTTGTATTCTTTGCTTGTGTTTAGTGGATAAAGTTTATGATCAGGATGTCAATCAAGTTAAAAATAAACTCTGGAGACGAGTCACTTGAAAAGTATAAACACTATTCAGAAGTTCCTCACAGTTATGGCGGACAGTCGCAAGAAAACCAGCTAACATTAGTATGAACTAGGCCTGGGAATCACTGGGTACCTCACAATATGATATGCGATACATGGCTCATGATATCGATGATACTGCGATACTGGTCTCTAATAACATTATATAAAAGAACATATATTTTTAGGAAAATATATCCATTTATTTTTAGCTAAAACACAATCATAATAAACAGCTTGGGTCTTATTTTGTGCAACAAATAATACACTTTTGTGCAAGATTACTGAAATCAGTAATACTTTGTCGAGCACTGACACAAATTTAATTACAATACAATACAAATACAATATTGAAAATAAAGAGCAGTGCCACTACATAGTGCAGAATTATTGTTAACAACTGAATAAAACAAAAAAAAAACCTCAAGTAGCTGCCAGGCGCATTGGTGCTCATGAGAGCCGGACTGATTGCTGAGAAGTATTAATCGGCCTTTACTTATAAATGTACATTTTAGTGCATTACTACCACTTTAAAATCCTGAGCACTTGTTTGGGGGTTTTTAGGAGTTCAGAACATGTGAAGGAGGGAAGCGTGAAGGGTGGAGCTGCAGCATCTCTGCTCTCCCTGCCCGGCTTGTCTCTTCACATCAGTCCACCTTAAACTGACCACCATCAATGGCATTTTTCTGTTGTCACAACCCATTCGCTCTCCTTTCTCCCAGCTTCTCTTGGACTGTCCTTCAGAAGTATTTTCAATAGGATTAACGAATAATACCACCTCCCTTCCCGCATATGGACCTGTAGCCCCGCTCCCATCCAGCCATGCAACCCCCCCCTTCCCTGCTTTCACTTCATCAGTTCCTTCAGAGAACTCTCTTCACTAGAGACAGGGAACAATGACCTACTTCATCCTGAGGAATGTCCAAACCCCCCCCCCCAAATAATCCAGGCTTCTACTCTTGTGGACACCCCCTCCTCAACCCCCCCTAACTTTCTTAATCTGAGCAAAATGAGAATTCCTCAGAGTCTCTGACAATGTTTCACCTTAAGTTTCACACGCACACAAGCATAAACGCCCCCCCCAACCTCACTGACCTGTGTGGAACAACCCACCCCCCACCCCCCCACACCGCCTCCCTGCAGTATCTGTGTGTGCCCGCCGCGTGGCTTTGAAATGTAAAGTTCCCATGCTCTCGCGGGGGAAGTCGCTAAACGCTTTCTACCGCCGGGACGCGCACCCCCCCACCCCCGAGTAAGCGCCGTCACTTCCACTTCAGACTGACACGATGAAAAAGGGGGGAGAAAAAAAAATTAGGGAGCGGGAGGGGTGAGGGCGTCTCGGGGAGGGTTAAGTTGAGGGCTTTCTTAACTCCAAATCCCCACTGTGTCACCAAGGATACCGGAAACACCGCGGCCCCCCTCCTCCCATTTGCCTCCCCCGCCGCCGCTGGCCTCCGTCCCCTCCGACACAAACGCGCGCTCGCGCACAGCCGGGGGAGAAGGGCACCGGGCGCCATGCTCCACTGACGGAGATTAAAAGGAAAGGGTCCACCCCCCCACCACTGGAATGCCGGAGCTGCCACAAGTTGAAAGTCAGTGAAAGGAGACGGATGAGGTGAAGAGGAGAAGAAGTAATGATGAAGGATGAGGACAAACTCACTATCTGCAGTTGTTGGGTTTTAATGCATTTATGTGAAACTTGAGGAGTTTGGACGCAGCTCGGCGGGCGTGTGTGTGTGTGGGGGGGTGTTAGAAGGGAAACTGCACGTTAAGGGTTTCTGGCCTGAACCGGAGGGTGTGAAGCATGAGCTGCATTATGCAGGCATCTTGCATTGCCATTAAAACACAGTTTATGACATGCAGCAGTCTGCCAAAAAAACAGGGAAACTCAACGCTCACCTAATATCTTTCCATTTTAAACAGCGCCTGTCACTCAGCCAGCGGCGTGAGACAATCTGGGTGAAGGGTTACGCGGAAGAAGATGAAGTGAAATCTAAAGACGGACGACGGCTGCTGGCTCCGAGGATCTGTGGACCAAGCTGCCTCTGTTTCAATATTTAGCAGAGAAAAGTCTATAGATGAGTCTTGGATCTCATCTATCATGGGAACAGAAGGGCTGACTGATCTCCTCCCACTTCCTCCTGCACAGACCCCCCCCTCTTGCACCTCCCGACAGCATCCTTATAAACTCTACTCCTCCCAGTCCCAGCCCAGGCAGTAATTGCATCCTATTTGCACCAATTAGTCCTTGAGCTTCTTTCTTCCTTTTCTTTCGGGATGGGATTCTGTCCCTCCTGCTGTTGTAAATCACCACTTCAGATGGATGTCTCTTGTTATGTGTGTCTGCAGGCGAGGGGGGGGCATAATCCAAGCGCTTAATTCCCAGACATAGACTTGCACTACGGTACAGGGTCACTGCAACGGGACAGACGGGCTGAGGCCAGGACAAACACACAGTGATGAGACGCAGAGAGGGGAGAACTATTTCTGGCCCGGTTCTTAATTGGCCATGACTCGTCGCTCCAGGCGCATGATGAGAGCCGGCCTAATCATATACACCGCTTCCTGAGTTTGTTAGTGCGGGAGTGCATGTTGCAGCGTCCGTCCTCGTGTACATATGCAGCTGTGTTTATGCGTACGGGCAACCCACTCCCTGCGAGTGGTTAGACGATGTCATCATGCCTGTGCTTATTCGTGTAATAAACAGTGATAAACACTTCCTGTGTCAGTTTCAGCAAACACTTCTTGTAGATTTATAGATGTTAATATCAAGATAACATTATAATCCTGATATACATGTCAGAAAAACAACATCCAACTGTTTACAATCATGAAGCATGAATTATCAAAAATAATGTTGAGTTTTCTTTCACACTGCACTTCTGAGAGTGAACCATCCTCACTTAAAACTATTTGATTGCTGGTACTGTTCAGGATGACCGGTTGCTTTCTTCTTCTATAACCATAGCTAATAGATGATGCTTAATCATTAATCTATAAATGAATTATAAGCACCTCTGGTCTGCCGGACGTCTGGCCAGACCTCCAATTCAAACTCACTTCAGCCATGAGCTTTTTCTGGACTCATTTTCTTGGTTTCCTGTAACTCTAGAGCTATCGCAGGAATGTTTACATTAAAAGTGGAGTCATCTAGACCCCACGAGACACCGCACTGAACTTTTATTTTCAAGGGTTTTTTATCTTTACTGGTGTCTGTGGAAGACAAAATTTTGTCCACCGTTGTCATTAGAGGTGGGACAAAATATCTCTATGGGAAAAACTATCGCGATAGTTCAACTCACGATTATCTGTCTCTCTGAATAGGTTTCCTAAAAAAATACAAAAAAAGTCCACCAGGGGGCGATTCGCATCAGCACGACAGTGGAGACGTCACCATATTTTTTGACCTTTTTAACCAATAAGTTTTTAGCCCAAATGCCTAAAAACATAGTTGCACGGGTACAGCGCGGACACAGAGTGCACTTTATTCCTTTTCCACATACAGTGGGGAGGGGCGGGGCTCACCACCCACTCTGCATACAGATGAAAACGCACGCGGGAGGCAGAGCGGCCGTGAGTAAAAAGGTCCGAGCTGTGTCTGTATTTTTCTAAAGTAGATGCAGACGGAGAGCTATTTCCAATGTAATACAACATGAATTAGTTATGGAGGTAACAGCAGTAACTTGTCTAAACGCCGCGCTAAAATCCACCTGATTCTGGCGGAGAGGTGAGCAATGTCTGACGGTCCAAATGAGGCGTCTAGCGGCGTTATTGATCCAACAGGTGTGTGGCATTTATTGATAACTTTATTTTAATGTGGGAAAGGGTGTTAAATGAAAACAGTGTTCTAAATTGTTCCAAAATAAGGTTTTGAAGAAAATAAAAACATACATTTAAAAATAGTTGTATATCATAGATTACCAAGGTAATATATTGATCATTACAATGATTGCCATATCGAGATACTATCGGAATTGTGAGCCATGTATCGTGAATCGCATTGTATCGTGAGGTTCCCAGTGATCGTTATCGTAGGAGAGGTCCCACAGTAAGGGTGGGGGTCATCTGGACCCCATAAGAGAGAATAACTGTTACATTTTTTGACTTGACATGCCAGGAGAAAATGTGTTTCCTTGATTTGGTGTTTATTACAGTTCAGTTGGTTTACCATGCAACCAGATAGAAAGCAGCATTATATTTATAACTGTTTTGAAATTAAAAGCCTTTCCTCTGGTTTTCTTGCATTTCTAAACCTCATAGTCCCCTACAGTTTAATCACAACTGCTCTTACGGTTGGATATAGGCTGTCTGAGGGTGAAAAATGGTCAAATTTAAATGGGTCACACAAGATTAAGGTTGTAGACCGCTTGGTGAGCTTGTAGAGTGAAATTGTTTGTGCACATTTTTTCTACAGGTATGCTACAGGCGACAGGTAGTGATAAAGTGTGCTAAAATAGAAGAGATGCAGGCATGTGGTGAAGATTTCATTTTTTTCAACCTTTCCCCAAATCCAATGTAATACACGAAGAACCTGTAAATGCTGTCCATGTGATGAGTTCCTTGCTCCTATTTGCCTGCATATAGCCCCAATCTCGCCATAAGGGCAGCTGGGACAAAAGCTTTACTATCGACTAGACTTTGGCGTAAAGACACCACAGCGTCACACGTGTGTGCAACTTACATTAGCTTTACAAATACTACACGACACAGCAAACGCACAACAATATGTTGCATTTTAAATGAGCCTCAAGACTACAGTAAAATACACCTTTAAGATGCAATCACTACAGGTTCCTTAATCTTAAGATGCAGTCTTGATTTAAATAATATGTTTACCTCCACCACCGAAAGGTTTTTTAAGTAAGTGGGTCAAGGTGTAGAACTCTATTATAGCTCTTGTCCCTCTCCTTTACTTCCAATCTTCGGTTGGTCGGACAGTCCATCTGCAGTCATATTATAGGATTTCAATGAAAGAAAAGTAGTATTCTCAGGTGGATTAGAGCTTCACTAGTGTTCAGAGGAGCTTTCATACCTGAATTTAACACAAAGAGCCTCTAAGAAATTAAAAGAAATTGATCTATTCATTTGATCATTAACAACAGACATTATTTTTAACCTTTGTGACATAATTAAGTTCCTTTGTTCTCACTTATTACACATTTTCTAGATTCTAACAACATACTGAACTGATGATTCACCAGGTAGTTGTCATCTGAGCTCACATTGACTAATGTGCACTGAGCGCTGAAGAAAATGGAGGACTGAAGTGAACAACATGCAGGAAACATGATGAGAAAAACGACAGCAGGTTTTTGGAAGTGAGGCATGAGATGGGGACAAAGGGCAGTGAGAGAAAAGAGAGGAGTGGGACGTCCTGGTCTGCCGCTACATTCCGACACGTCACATTCCTTTTAACATCTGGCTGCAATACACACGCTCCCTGTTACAAACCGTCCTCTGACTTTCACAGACACATACGATCTTTAGGGATCTGAACCAAAAAAAATGCACAGGAACATACACGCACACATCCTAAATACAACTTCCCTCACCAAACCAAATAAAAAACCCAGCGCCTCCTTAACTTTCTAGTAAGACTCGTCTCAATCTCATCAAGCTCGTTTTCAGAGCTGCAGCGGGGGTACGGTTGGGTGGCCGGGGGTATTGGAAGCTGCCCTGCTTCCTCTGTGAGTCAGCACTGCTGCACGTTCCCATGCACTCCAGTCTTCAACAAGCAGAAACCTGATACCAATATTTACAGGCGTGGACACATGTGCGCACACACACGGAGGACCAGGAAGTACAGGCAAGACAAAATCTGAAGATGTGTGTGGTCCGACTGGAAGCATGCACGCCTCTCTGGAGGAACGGGAAGCTTGTTCGGGGGACTAAGCCGTGAAGGCAAGACTCTGATACGACAGGGAGCTGAAATGCAGGGAGACAGGTGGAGAGACCAACAGACACAGACTGACTGTCTCTGCTTTGAGCAGAGCACTAGCAGGTGGGAGCGTCCGTCAAAAGTTGAGCAGCGCTAGAGCTGCAATGGGGAGAGTAGCACAATGTCGTCTGGAAAGTGGTTTTGTGTGTTTGTGCAAGCGTGTTTGCTTACTGTCAAAGTGGTTGTGCCTCTCTTTGAAGATGGTTTGTAGGTTGGTGCTAAGCCTGGACACAGGAGCTTTGATCTCTGTGTGGCTCTCCTGGCTGAGCTTCTCCTCCATCTCCACCGTGCAGCAGGAGAAACCCTGTGGGCAGACTTTGAGAGAAGCTCCTGCAAGACAACAGAGGCAGACCTAAGATTAGCACAACTCAGCATCATCTTAAGTGAACAATTTATAAAACATTTTTAAAAATGTATGCAAAAACACTTAATATCCCGTCTTTTCTTAATGTCTTTTCAAATCAAATTTGTAGGCAAAATAATGACTGCAGTCTCAAGCTGATTAATCCAGGTACACATGTACTGTCTTTGCCTCTGCAGCCACAGAGGGGTATAATTGTCAGAGAACTGCCTCTGTATGATGAAATAGTCTCTCTGGGCTAATAGTAGAAGTATGATTTCCTAACATTACCCTGCAGGTTAGAATGATCAATACTTCAGAAATGTCACAATAAAAGCACTTTTGGAAACCTCTGAATTTGGAAGAAAAAAAAAAAAACATGTTAATGACAACATTCCCCATCTGATAAAATACACATCCAGACATTAAACCAATAGAGGAGTCTGCTTCTACCTGCATGATAAAAACATTCACAGTCAACTTTGTCAGAAGTTGAGTTTTACATCCAATTAAAGGTAGGGTGAAGGGAGGACCAATGCAAAGTCCCAGCTGCAATAATGTTTTGTTTAAAACACGGCTGTTGGAATTTCAGCGAACACAGGGATCCTTTCATAGCATCCCAGCACCGACGGTCTGTTTGGTTTTCCCCACCGGCTTGTGCTCCCCGACTCGTTGTGCACGAACACGTTCCTACTGGAGGTTCTGACACCATTTGGAGGGTTTCCCAGCATCTTTAAAATACCCGATCACGGTCCCAGACTCATTGCTCATTTAATAACACAGCTAGCAGACAAAACTGGGCTTGGCTAGCATAAAACTGATACCAAATACAGGGTATTTTATTAGAATCACAATAGGACAGTGTAGGTGAAAACAAGTCACCACTTTAATGTGAAAGTTGCTGTCAGTTTGGTTAAGATTGAAAAGAACTATTCTTCTTCTTTGCTTTTTTAACAAATATAAAAAAAGAGTTTGAATATCAATTAACATAAAAAACAAATGTAAATATGCAAGAATATAGTCATAGTCTCATTTCCATCTTGTGATATTAAAATAGATTTTAAGAGGTAAAAACTACACAGGAATATAAAACAAGTAAAATAGAAATAACATATCAAACTAAACTAAATAAGTGTTTTGTGTAAAAAAAAAAAAAAGTTCTGATTCCTGATCATTTAGATAACGCATTTCAGATTTCTGAAGCCAGAGTTTCAACTGTCTTTTAAATATAACAAAACTTGTACTTTCTCTTACTGTAATGGGTATTCTTTTCTGGAAAGTTGAGCCCTGATAAGATAGAAGGTTTTGTGAAAAGGACGTTCGTCTGAATGGGAGCTCACAGTCACCTCTTAACGGAGGCTCAAGTTACTCTGGAAAAGCCCTCTTGTTTAATTTTGCTTCAGAATGTTGTTTGTTTGCTTCATGATTTCTTTAGCTCTGCTCACAATGACAATCAAATTAAGATTTTTTTTTTTGTAGCATCTAGTGGTATTTTTTCCACACTAGAATTGCTGTTTAAAATGTAAAAGATTATCCACTTTCACACTGCACTGGATGGGAGTGGATCAAACTTCCAGGAAACATCCAACAGTGTGGGTCGGTCCACTGGATACTTCACCTGCATTCACACTGCCAGCGACCCTCACCAGAGTTCACCTGCAAGCGACTCTTGTTTCTGCACCACAGTTTAGATGAACTTTCTGCCAAATGAAGTGAATTCGACCGGGAAATTAAATTTGGTCCGGAACAAACATTTCACATTAAAAGTTTCCCAAATGTGGAGATATCTACGTTTGCAGGGATTCACCCACCCCACGATTCCATTCAAAATTCGATAGTTTTGGCTCGATATACGATTCAAGTTATTCAAAACAACAAGAAGCTAAAAATTCAGGAATAAAAATCTGTTTTGAATTTGCAAATGGGCAAGTAACAATGAAGAAAAACATTTCAGTTGGCTTATACTGAGGCTGGTGTAATGTAACACAACACGTCTGATATTTTCAACACAAACGTATGCAGGAGGGATGCAACAATTCCCATTTACCCCCTGATTTGGTTCAATAGTCTAACATATGGTTTGGTTTTAAACAGAGAATTGTGGCATCCCTAGAGTTGACGCATGTTTGTCAATCTGCAAAAATCAACTTAGATAAATTTAACAGGTTGCAGAATAATTGCTTTAGTTTGTACATTAGTTTGAGGATCTGGCGCAGCAAGTCATTTGTATGATCTGTTCTCTCAACACAGACAAGTTGAGGTTTTTCTTTCAATAAAGTTAGTGAAGCTACAAGGTATGTAGGAATTTTCTAGACTGTGGTAGGTTTAACATCTTAACCACTGATGGGAAAATAAACCTAGATGCCTCAGACAGACCCTGTCTGTTTCATAGGAGTCATGATTTCAGAAACGTTTTGTTCTGCAGCTGAACTCAATCACGTGCAACCTACTTGAACTGACAACAAGAAAAGGAGCGGAAGCTTTACCAAACATGAGATATTTTCAGAAGTTCCCAGCGTATCTAAAAGAGAACCTAAAACATTGAAAGTAAATGCATTTTATTTTAAACTGCAGAGTCAGAACTGACTTAGAGCAATATGAACTTGGCATCGGGAGGGAAGGGATGGACCCTGGCGCCATAAAGTGGACCCCTCCGTCTGGGAAAAAGTCCAAAAAAACCTCAAGTCACTCCTCCTCTCTCAATCGTCTCTTCAAACTCATCTCTGCTTCCAGCCATTACCAGTCCTGCTCGAACCCCTTCTGTACACATACGTGCACACACAGCCACTCGTGGCCAGGCACAGTTGGCAGCTCCAACATAAACAAATTCACACATCACATCGTCGCTCCACACATGGCTCTTTGTACGAGCATGACTGGAGGTGTGGAGGCTCACGAACATACAAGCTGAACTTTTTAGGTTAAACAGTCAACCACTCTCCTCTTGCTGGGCCCCCTGAAGAGGCCCGCAGCACAAGCATACGATCAAACGGGCTACATGTGGAAAATAACCCCCGTTACCAAAGTACACAACACTGAAATGGTCAATATTTCACGGGATTTGTCTGCACAAACGTCATGTTGTTAGCCCGAAGGCTTAAGTCCCTGAAAACTTCAGATTGTCAGCTAATGCATACTTTGTAAAAACATCCTGGCAGCCAATTTCTCAAACCACCGGGAGGAATAAATGTCTGTGCTTGAGCATAACGAGTAAAATATTAACAACAGCTCCTGATGTTTCCACTTCGCCGTCTCAGAGAAAATCTCTCTCGGTTGATGCATCACTCAATTCTTAAGCAGCTGACATCAATAGGCTTGTGTGTTGGCTGAACCGCCTCTGGGTTACAGAGTTCTCTCTCTTTTTTTTTTTTACAAGCCTCTCAACCCTCCAGTTTCTCAAGTAATTTGAGACGCAATGAGACAAAGTGCCACAGCATTGTTCAAGTGTCACTTAGAAGAGGGAAACTGCCATTTATGGTGGTGGAAACAAGAGAGCAGCATCTTGTAAACAAACATGCGAGTGTGTGTCGTGGTATTCATCTGCCCCGCGCTGCTGCTCTGCCCTTCCTTTGTGGAGAGACCACCATCCCCTTTAAAAGGCTCATAAAATAAGTCACTTCCCTTTGACATTGTCCTGCCTCTCAAACTCTGTTCTCAGAGGAAGGATGGTGGTGGTGGAGGGGGTCGAAAACGCCTCACAGACACAAACCAGATTAGACACCTCACCGCCCCTTCTGCCTGCCATCATGTGCCCCTGAACCAGACAGACCTCAAAGTGCCCCCCCTTCCTACCTCCGCCTCACCCACCACCACCACCCTGCAGGCTTAACCAGCAAGGTCAGGGGTTAACAGCAACTCCTCTGAGAGAGGTTGTGTCCTCTGACCCCCCTCCTGTCCGACTGCCAGCACATCCACTGCACGGTAATTCGTGCCCCCCAGTCACCCCCCCAGTAATACGCTCGTGGAAAAGTCCCCGCACACACAAACCCTTAAATCCACTGACACATGCAAATGGTATAAACGCTTAACAGAAGCGCACTGTAATTTGAAGTCATAAAAGTCTGTCAAGGATTATTTCTGTAACTACCCCCCCCCCCCAGCCCCCACCAGCAGGAGGCCATGGGGTAGCACATATCACAACCCATTCACCCTCATCTGTCACTAATTGGAGCCTAGTTGTCTGTGACTGTAGCTCAGAATTTTCACACACTCCTGAACACGAGACAAAAAAAGTGAACCTTTGTAGATCTACTGATTCAGTCCCAGAGGGACGATGGAGGCAACTTAAAAACAGGCAACTTTGGGGCAATTATAATCCAAACTATGAATAAAAAACGTGAAGCCTTCAGAGCAGCATTGGGTGTCAATTATCTCAAAAACACAGACTGAATTCATCACTGTATTTTCCACAAAAGGAGCAATTGAAAGCCTTAAAAAAAGCACAGTGCACCTTTTAATCCAGAGACTAATATATGAATTCTTAAATAAGGATTATATATAATATATGAATTAATTTATATGGCTAGGCAAGATTTCGAATATTCTAACGTGACTAATGTGTCGCAGTATCGGACTGTATTTCTATGTGTTGCAAGCAAGGTTGGGAGTTGCAGGGATTGATAATACACCAATGCGGCTAACACTCTAAAGGGTTTAGCATGTAGCGTGTTACAAATGAGTTCTAGAGTTACTGTGAGTGTAGATATAAAGTCTGACTTCTCTCTGACCATTAATGCCTTTTAATGTGGTGCGTCCTATTGTCCGAAAAATGTGTTAAAAGTTCCACTCTGAGAGGTTTATTAGAAAGTCACCTCTAAATTGTGAGCAGGACTGGAGAGTAAGCCTGTTTACACCATCCATCTCCCATCTGTTTACATGCTCTCCTGCTAGCTTATGGCCCCCCGCATTAACCTCCCAACCTAACATCACCGGTGCAACTAAAATGCCAAGCCATTATGGAGCTATCCAGCTGTACAGCGTTGAGCTCAGACGAAGAAAACCTTGGATCTAGTCATCTACAAGTAGATGCATCAGAATGGAGCGGAGCAGGGAGCGTGTGGCCTCACAATTGTAATTGGGATGACACAAATACAATCTTTTTCAAACAATTTTTACGTTTCCACAAAATTTATAACTCAAATGGGGAAATGTAATTTTGAGCTTGATCGTCTTTATATTTGTCCACCATAGTCAGAAAAATGCCATAAGAATGTTAAAAAGTGTCATTGGCGTGGGTCTTTAAACTGCATTGAGCTGGCTTACATGTTAAGATATGCTGCTAGTCTTCACATAGACTGGTGTGAATGTGCACGCCCTGCAGCTATAACATTCTGGTGCTGCTTCTCTCCTCTGTCTGAGGTATAATTATACAGGATTGGTGCCGTTTGTTAGACAACTCTTTCTTTTTCTGCCCCCAACATCACGTCAGGCAAATCGACCAAGTCAACCCACTGATGAAACTGTTTTCCTTTTTTTTAATGATGTATTTTCAGACTCTCACAGGCACAGAAACTTTCAAAGGGTTTCTTTAAAAAGGCTCATGAGGTGATGCCACACCTGGAAAGAAAAAAATAAAACAAGGAACAGCTGGGTAATTCATTCCCAGAAATCACGCCAATGCCTTTTCTCAGTCTTTCACTTGTTAAATTCTTTCCTGTTACAGCAAGTTGTCAAATCAACCCCCCGCCCCTCCCTTTTTCACCTGTAATAACGGCACTTGCGGTTTCTATCTGGAATTTGTAAAACTTGTTTCAGACATTACTCACTCAGCGGTAACGTTTATCCAAATAAAAACTAAGAAGAAAAACATAAACTGAGTGAAGTTTGTTTCACTTTTGAGCAGTTTGGATTCACGAGAGTGACTTTCTTGTTAAAAGAAATACAAACAAAATCTCTGCAAACTGTACAGAAATGCAAAGCTCAACCAAAAAACCAGGAGATAGAAATAATTCACAGAAAAACGCATAAAAAAATAAGAGTAAGAATCAAAATCCTTTTACTAACAGCAGCACAGCTAGTTTGGTGGGATTTGCTTCGGTTGCATTCACAACAGACTTCTCTTAAATAAAAGGTGACAATCAAAACAGCTAAGGGCAGTAGCTGTATCCAAATCTATTTGGGACGTTCAAGATTGCAGAATTGTGATCTTTTTAAACATAGTAAAGCATAGAAAATCACACTTGGTTCAGGCAATGTAATTATCAGTCAAATTAAACTTAAGTGTGGAATCATTTCCTTCTTTCAAAATTCTTGTTTTTATCTTTTAAGTTTAAGATCTACTTCTCTAAATAAAAAAGGTATATATGATAAATATTAAAATTTTCATACATTCAATAAAAAGACAAACTTGCATGTACAATTTAAACACATTAAATAGTAAAAATTGTGGTTTGATCTGTGAATTGATCTTGATTTGTGAATCCAAGCAACGATCGACACTCGCAGCTCTAAGAACAACAATGACAGCAGCGTGCAAACAGCTCGTCACTCAGTTACTGCATTTGTCACCAGTTCATCACTTTGTTTATTGTCCTAATGGCAGATGGAAACAAGATGTTCTTGAGTCTCTCTTGCCTCCAGAAGAAGTGATGGAACAGAGGAAAGAATTAGGCAACAAATTTGCTTTGCTGTGTGAAATATTCCTATTGGCGGACAGTTTTAAAGAATTTATCTGAGGCATACTTGCGTAAACGACAGTGCAGATTACCATTCCAAGTTATTTCAGAGGTTGGAAGCTTTACATTTGGCTTAACAAACCTGGAGGAGAAAGCTAAAGCTTTTAACTGTTGAAGTCAAGGATTTTCTGTCCAGTGGATTTATGTCTGTGGGTTTAACAGCCATTCCTAAAACAACTAGCATATTCTTCAAATTAGTATTCTTTCACATTAAACCATCACTCCATGAGTTTCTCAGTGAGCTTATTAGAGAATTTTCCGCGTGGAGGAGTACCTGCAGGGGTTGTAAACATTCACAGCCTGTTATTTGATACAACCGCAGACTCATATAGAAACCCATCACGTCAATGGCAATTGTTGCCTCCACCTAAATTTGTCTCGTTTCATCTCTGAGGAGTCTGTTTCTTGAGGAACTTCTCGAAGCACCAACTTTGTGCTGCAACATGCTTCCCTGTCCAAGGGGATTTTTAAAGCAATGAGAACACACATGCGTGTGCTGGATTTGTTACCCTCTGGAGAACAGGGGTCTGAGCTAAGCCACAGTCCCTCTAACTCGAGGTAAGGGAATCAAGGGGACAATTTAAGATGATGCTGAACTTTATTGGAGTCGGTTGTTCATATGGAGAAAAATTAGGGTGAGGCAATGTTTCCACCAATTCTTGCTTTTTTGCAAGCTCCTAAACACATAAGCGTCTTCAGCCAGGAATCCTTTTCACATCAGAAGTGTCCAAAGACATTGAAAGTGCAGAGAAGGAGGTCTCAAACTGACTACAGCAAAATAATGAACCTACGATAGAAAAGTCAAGGCTCCATTACTTTTTCTATGAGACAGTATTTAACTTAGTGGCTGTTCAGTGTTCCCACGTTATTTAACACCAAAGCTGTGACAGCAGGAAATTACGCTCTTTGAACTACTACAACTCTTCAACTGTTTGCACAATTAGCATAATTAATTCTGAAACGGTGAAAAAAAATTTTGAATCGATATGCAACTCTTTACTGGAATTACGATGATCATTTAAACGACGGGAGATTTACGGTAATCCAATGAACATCAACAATCGAGCCACAGCTCTGGTGTTAAAGAGTTAAGTAAGTCTTTATACTTAAAGATTGATTTGTGGTTTTATTTGTAGATTACACAGACGCCAAATAATCTTAAAGCCTAAAAAGACAAAAAAAAAAAACCAACCAAACAAGCCAAATCTTATTCTTTTCCCACATTTCTTGGAGTAAAGAAAAGTCAAAGTTAGGGAAATGCATTATTTCACACTCGTAAAGGAATCTTTAAACTAATATACTATTTACTACTAGTTAAAAAAACATTTTTGTCTGCAATAAAGACATGTTTATGAAAGATAATGTCACATTATACTTATAGGGACAAGGAAATCATCTCATAAATATTGTTAATTATCTTGATACCAAAAAATTCACACAAATTTTCTTTAAAACTTCAATTAAATTGTTATAAATTGTTAATATACAATAATAACAATTGGGCTTTTTATTCCATATTGAGCAAAATTAATGTCTTGATAAATATCTTCCACATAACAAATTTATGAACATTCATAAAACAAACCATTAAATTAAACGAACAAAAAAATAAGGACAATTTCTGAATAACAAATGATACTGAAGACTTCTGTTGTACAAAAACGGACAATAAACAATAATTGCATCCACTTTTAAAATGTTTAAGATCCCTTCATAAATGGTCTGAATTTTCTCTTTTAATGCCGTCAGTATGGATTCAACAAATTACAGCTGAGTAAACTACTATATTAGAAAATACTCAGCTTTAAAACTAAAGAAGATGGAAACTGCTACTAACATCACAACCTGCAGAGGTCTGTGTTCACGTTTGCAAGTACTTATTTCACTTCTGACAGATTAAAGTAGGTATACAAAAAAAAAAAACTACCTTCATCTACACTAAAATGTGTTTTTTACAAGTCCCAGTAAAGATGAGCGACATAAATCTGATTCCATTAGACACAGACAGCTGACCACCTGTAATGGCATGCATGACAGATATTTGTTATGAAACCTTAGCAGCATGGTTTGTCGCTCTGCTTGCAGTCAGCTGACAGGGAGCTGGAAAACTTCTGGCACCGGCATCACAACTTCAGTTAAGTCAAATTCAAGCTAAAAAGCTGTCAAGAGTTTAGCGTAAAAGAGAAATCGCACAGGCCATAAGTAAAAGCTATTAAAAATGTGAAGGATCTATGAGCGGGAGCTCAAAAAAACACAAGAAATGCTTATGGCGAGAGATTTATTTCAGCTAGAACAATGCTCCTAATCCCTTTATAGAGCAGGAAGTTTTAACTCAGACGCCAAGCAGCAGAGGCAGCCATAAAGCTAATGATAATATATGTATAAAATGACATTTTCCAAAAATAAACAAAGAATTAAAAATTTGTTCCACGTCACAGCTGTTAAAAAACACAAAATGTTCAAGTAAAATGACATGAAGAGACAGGAGCACGCCTGCAGACAGCGGAAATCTGTAAATCAGGATTTTTTTATTTTCTTTCACAGAAGTGCTTCAAAATTAACAAGTGTTGCGTTAAAAACTTTAACTGCACTTCATTTTCCAGAACATGTGAACTCCATTGGAAACAGCAGTCAATTTAGCAAACAATACACCCTGGGATCCATAAATCTGAGCCCTGTGCCACCAGAGTCCACCTCTGATTACTAAACCAGTTGGGGCCTCAGGCCAATTAAAACTCTCCATTTGTGAAATTCCAAAACGCCGTCATCCATGAACATTTACCCAGAAGCCTCTGGGGAGATTCCACAACACTGCCCTGGCCTCTCGCTCCGTCTGTTTCCCCTCTCCTGTCCCTGACCAGCATCTCCGGCTTTGTCTCCACATAATAGCTCCCTGCCAACACTACTTCCCAGGTCACTGCATTGTCAGGGTTTTTAACTCGCTTCTGCCCTTCCATGAACTGAAATGTCAAAAAACAAATTCCAATCTCTGCTTTATGGTTACTCATTAGATTCACCTGCTAAACAACCTGTTTGTTCTCTCTTTTAAGGAGATTACTTCTTTGCAGTTAAGACAAATCAATAGATACTGTAGTAGTTATGGTAGTTCTTTTTACAAGTAAAATTTGATCTTTATAGACCAACTCCGATGAAAACTATATTTTTAACATGTTCTTGTGGGATTTTCTGCTGATGAATGAAAAATAGAGAAAATTAAGCATAAAAATTAATTTCTGAGAATTTGTTAATACAAAAAAATGCTCAGCGAGCCATAAGATGCTCGTCTGAGCTGGCATCTGGTTCAGAGTTTGTAAACAAATGGATGATGGGAAATCAGGCTTACTCAGTCCTGCCCACAACTCCAAGGTGAATTTTCGAATGAACTTCTGTCGCTGCATTGTTTTTTTTTTTTTTTTTAGTTTTGGCTAAAAATGCCATAGTCATAATGAAAAGACCACAGGCAAGGATTTGAAAATGGATCAAAAGATGATTAGAGTGGGTCTTTAAACAAATTAATTTGTAAAAGGAGGTATAGATAGTAATTCTAAAGAAATAAAAAGTTTTACAATCGTCTCTGACCAAAAAAAAAAGTGGGGATGTTGTAAAATCCCATCTGGCTTAGACTTTAATTACATGATGATTCAACAAAACTGCATGAAAGCCTCATCTTTTTCTTGGCTTTTTTGGTCCAGACCAAAGTTCAGGAGAGCTTCATCTCCTGAAACTGAAACAACTAGAGATGGATAAACCAATGCAGAAAAACCCAAAGATTATGACACATCTCAATCTAATGAGTTTATGCTAAGTGGTAAAGTCAGACTGCTGTCAAAATATACAAGCAAACTAGACCAGGATCTGTACCCATCATAAGGAATACTTGGGAGTCTGTATTCATGTTAAACACAGTTTTTGGGAAGCTGTTTGTGTAAGAATGTAGTGGATTTTCGGCAACTGTCACAGCAACACTTCACACAAAAATCTGCTACTTGTTAAATCCTTTTTTTTTTTTAAGTAAATAAATCAACCGAGGAGGACCCAACTTGTCACAGATCTGCTACCATTCTTGCGTCGTTCTTCTTTAAAGCCCCTTTTGATGAGCAACAGTCTGAAGTTGTTGCTTTCAGAGCAGGTTTCACCTTGATGCTGGCGTCTTTGTGTGTTACAGAACAAGAAACTGAGATTTTGTGTGTGTGTGTGTGGGGGGGGGGGGGTACATTTACAGGGATGAGCAAAGATTTTGCAAACAGAAAGAACAAGTTACAGCACAGCAAGATCAGGGAAAAGGAGACACACAAAAGGCCTTGCTGGCTGGTCCCTCAGCGGCAGCCCCTCCATCTTTCCATTGACTCATGGCACACAAATGAAAACAGACTTTAAAAGAGGAGATAAAAAACACGCTTTACTTAAAAGGCCATGAGCTCTACCATGGGACCCTGCAAAAACACTGCGCTGCTGGAGAAATGGACTACTGTTGAACTTACAAATAGGTGCTCCTTCAGAGTCACACACAAGAAAATCTAAAAACCTGGTTGAAGTCTGGATATTTCCCTTCATGTTTAGGACCTAAATCATATATTTTTAAGGAATTATTCAGCAACCTTAAGAGGCTAAACCTGCAAACAGTATGGGATACCACATAAAAGCCTTCAAACCACGTTGTAGGACAGACAGCTCTTTGACGATGTTTATCGCCGACATCCAAAGGCTGTTGAAGTCTACCAGATGTTGAAGCAGGACAGGGCCTGGCAAAGCCCCCCCAGGCAGAATGAGGTCAGGAACATGATCGGATTTCTGGAAGCTCGAAGCTACAAAAGGGCAACAAGGACTCTAATATACCTGTTGGGCTTTACGAAACTGGACACCCGCAGAGGTGGTGGGAAGAGAACCACTCATCGCCGGTTGTCAAAGGGACTAGAAAGTCTAAACCTTACGCTACAATGGTTTACTGGGCCTCAGTCTCTTTCTGATGACATGCAGTCAGAGTGCAAAAAAATAAATCAATAAAATCAAAGCCGCTCACCATTCCAGCAATTCAAACATTCCAGTCCTGCGTTTCCTCAGAACTAATTATACTGCTTACAAAAAAACATTCTGATCTAATGGTTTGCAGCTTTGGGGCCATCCCTGAACAAAACATTCAATTCTTTCATGTGCTTTTATTCTGTTTGCTGGCCCTCAGCCAGAAGGCTGTCTGATGTCGTTTCATTCGCATTTGAAAAATCCAAGTTCTGATGACCTGTTTTTAGCATTTGACATCAAATTCCCAAAGCTATATGAGGCGGCTAGAGCATTTTTCATCTTGCTTTTTGGAAAGACGAGTGGCGTTTTGATTTCAAACAATTCAAGTGAAAATAAATCCAAGAGCGAGCGGCGTACAGAGGGATCTTGAAAATATTATGAAACATATAAAGCTGAGAGTGGCTGGCTTGCTAGCAGAAGTATATATGTTTGCCTTGGGAGTAATTAGCAGGGACTGCAGCCCTACTGGCTTGAGCCCAACACTGAGGTTCCAGCCCAAACACCCGGGCGAGCCCCTGGCTTCACTCAGTTGCTGATCTCCCCAACCACACACCCTCCGACGTGTCACACAAATCCTAATGATGATCTTAACCGTTAACATCAAGCCTCATCCGAAAGCATTACACCTACATCATAACCACACAAACCAACTGGGGGTGAAGTTGTGAAATGACTTCAGTGGGTTTGAGGAGCATTGTCAAGCAAGGGAGTTCACACTCCACCCCTGCTGCCTGGGATCAGAGCCAACATCCCTCTGCCACGCTCCTCACAGCTGGCCCACTGACACCAGCATCAATGTAATCCAGACAAAACACACCAGCACTTCAGATCCAGGAGGACAAAGAAGGATGCTCAGGTGAGAATGGATGCACGGATCCATTAGAACTTAAAGAGTCCATGATATAAACACCTTTAAGCTTTGGACGCATGCACTCATATGGGGGTTGACCTGTGCAGATGCTGGAGTTTTTGGGTTGTCTGGGCCAGTGGAGGATCGTAGAGAGAGGAGGCTGTCCCTTAAGGGGACCACAGTTGTGTCTTACAGTTCCCTTGAGGCTCGCCGCAAGAAATTTCATAAAAATGGAACATACGATTGTTGTGCGTGGTAAATGAAGTCTTTAAACGCACTTATAACATGGCATGACATGGTGATAGTGTCGTACTCTGCCCTAACTCCACACTCTTCTTGTAAGGTGCACATAATGGTTCCTTACTAAATACTGAACGCAGAGTACGCACATGATACACAAGAGTCCATAAGACATTTGTAGGGTCCCCACACAAACTACACTCTAATTTTCTCCTTTCTAACAGTTAAACTGCACACAGGGATTCCACACACGTATGTGAACACCATTAACTAACTCCTTGCACAGGATTTGGGGGTTTGAAACGACCCGTCGCCCGCAGAATGTCAGAAGAAAAACATGTGCATGAACATTTTTGCTCAACAACTTTGTCTTGTGCAGAGCACCTGCATACCAACTACAGGTATGTATATTTTTTGCCCTCAGAGAGCCCATATCCACCAGTACGGTCTTATGGACTGTCATCTGCAGGTTTGGTTTTCAAGGCAGCATCTTTTCAACTCGCAAAACCCATAATGTTATCACTTTCTCTGAAGTCATATGAAAATACACTCTGTTAAACTTTTCTGTTAAAAGCTTTTTACTGGTGCAACTCCAAATTAAATAGAGATGTGAGCTCACTAGACACGTGGTTGTTTTTACTGGCAGTTCATCACAAAGCTTTCTAAAAACAGAAAAACTGCAAAGCCTTAAAAAGCAAAGGTTGAATAGATGAAGCAGTAAATCACTTGCTGATGAAGAGAACCAAAAATGGGGAAGAGAAGAAAATTGAAGTGGTGCTGATGGTGAGTGAAGGAAACTGATATAAAACTATCAACATGACTTACGAACAATTCAGAAGAAGAGGTTTTTTTTTTAAGTTTCTCCTGTTAGCTAAAAAATACAAAAGAACCCACAAAGCCTGATGAGGATTCCTTAAAGTTTGCATCAACAAAGACTGGCCACAGGACGGAGTCAAGTTCGGCTGTGGCCTCAATGCCAAACATGCTCTTTGTATTCACCTTTTCTCAGACTTTTTATTCACTTTGACACCTATGTATTCTCAGGAGACCTGCAATACCTGCAAGCATCTGTTCTCCACACCCTAACTTATGCTCCAGTCTAGCATGCAACATCGCTAGTTGTCCTGACCCACTTTTTCTCCTGCAGATTCAGCTTGACCTCGCAACAAAACCCTTTTCCTGTCAGTCAGATCCCCTCTCTTTCTCTGCATGCCTCAGTCAGTCCTTCAGCCCTCTCTTTGTTGCCGTGTGTTCCCAGCTCCAGGACTCCTGTGTGCAGGTCTTGGTGGTCCAGTGAGGAATGTGATGAGGAGGGGTGGAGGCAGGCGAGCCCAAAAAAGGGGGTGCTCAATTGTTCCCACACAGAGCATCCACCCCCCACTGATCTGTCGCTCACTTGTCTTTTTTTTTTTTTTCTCAAAGGAGGAGGGAGGGCAAAGAAAAGGGTGTAAAGTGATGGGATAACGGACATTCAGCCGACACACACACACCGCCATTGAATTGAAGCTACACTCGGAGCATACTGAATGAGCATAAAAGAGAAACTTAACATTCCACTGTTGCTGAAAAGCATTTCTCAAATCCTAAACGAGGTGAGAGGATGGCAAAATCATTTCCAGGAAGGAACAATAGGGTAGGTTTTATTGCCATGTGTGTATCATTCCCGGTATACGATCTCATTTTCTTGAATGCTGTGATAAGCAGGTTTGTTCTGGAGCAACGATAAAGCTGCAGCAGCTGGCGGAGATGCAGCAACTGCTCCTGATCTTGGAGCTGCCGCTCTGTGATAACAGAAAGCTGATAAGAGCTAAAGGCTCGTGTGGATACCCTGACTCTCAACCTTCCTCCACTGACCTGTAGCCACTCAGTGAATCAGCCAGGTGCATACACAAGATGTTCAGAAGAGAAACAATAATATGAGACAGCATAAATAACTTTTTAAAAACAGGTTTAAATAATATTAGAATTATTTAAGGGTCAACACAAAATACCCTTTTCTAAGAGAGCACATCTTCCCTAAAATATGAAAGAAACCAACTAAAAACAACAGCACTGAATGAAGTCTTATCTGTGAGAAATTTTGGGGTACTTCATTTGAGTCAAAATGTTGGTTTTGGTGCACAAAGGCCTGTGGATTGTTATCAAACCATGATTCTTGCCATTTGATATGTTGGAATAGTTGCTACATGCATGTCTTTTTATTGGATGTACGAAAATTAAAATACAGTGGTCCCTAGCTATATCGCAGTTCACCTTTGGATTCTTGTGTTTGATGGATTTTTTTTGGTGCAGTTGTACACTTATTTTGTAAAAAGCATATTATTTTCTGCATCGTGATTGGCTACAGACTATTGTACTGTACAAAATGCGTTCAGCTCACCATTAATTTTTGGGAACAGAAAAATATTTTTTAAAATATACAAGTATCTGTCTAAGAGAAGTGCATAAAGTGTGTAGTGAGGGGTTTCACATCTATACCTTTGTCAATTTCACTCATTGTTATTTTTCTAATGCAAATCCCACAGTCAATGACGGATCACTTTAGCACCAAAAACAGTCCAAAAACTGAACCAATTATAATGCTGGCTTTAAGGCTCAACAGTCAAAAGACAATGAGTGCACATCTAAGAAAATGTTTCGCATTTATTTGCAAATATTTCAGCAACTCTTTTTAAAAGCAGAATTACATAAAATGTGATCATAAATAATAATCGTTTCCAAGATCTTAGCAATCTGAGTGTCTTTTGTGCGCTGCCTCGTAACATTAGCACTCTCAGCATTAACTCTAGAGAGATGTTATCACACTTTACCTGAGTGGAGATCTGCTAATAGGAATACAATACTGCCGCTGTGTGCATACATCCGGTTAATCTGATAAAAGAATATCAAACGCCTACTGATAGAGTAATCATCTCAAAAGTTCAGCTCACAGTTGAAGACGAAAGTTGATGGATTTTATTCAAAATGAACTCAATTAAGAAAACTTGAAATATTTGCAGGTTAATGCACCAAAATGTATGTACAAATAATTGCTACAAAAACAATGAACTCATTACGGGACACAAAAGTGGTAATTTGCGATGAGTGCTGGGCTAATTTCAATACTTCTGTTTCTACTAAGGCTGGAATGTTAAATTAGCAAAATCATTATTGAGTTCTTGGAAACAGTGGATAAACAAGAAGAAAGCAGGCCAGAGAATTGAAGAATTGTTATATGGCAAAAGATGAAAAGATTCAGTTTATTGCTCAGAAATGTTGCCAGTGATTACTGTTCATACTTTGGCTTTGCTGCTTTTAATATATCATGGTCACACACCCTTTCTCCTGAGATTAATCATGAATACTTGTGAAACACATTTCCCAAAGAAAAGGCCAGTTTCGACTTAACCCACACATGTGGTGACCCACGCCGAACATCTAATGAATTATGGTGAATAATTTACACACATATGCGAGATTTATTCAGCGCAAGGAATAAGACACCTCTTTAGGGATACCAATGTATGGAAATAAAAGAGCTTAGAATCGATCGAAACAACAACAGGTCTTCCAGGGATTGCCAAGTTAAGTTAGATCTCCAGAAATCCAGAGCGTGATCAGCTGATGCATAAAACAAACACCTTTACAGCAATTGAGGAGATTTTGAGACAACACTCGCTTTGTTTCACTGTCTCCATTTCATCCTGAAAGCTACAAATTGACTCATAAATAGTGATAGTGAAGCACAAACTGCTAATAGTTACTGCTAGGAAACACAGCATATTTAAATGCATGTAAAGACATCTAAAACCACAGAAAAGTACAGCAACACAAAATAAAATGTAATTTCCAGCTTTTAGCTTTCCCATATACGATATAATGACTTGTGAACTTTTCACTGCACAGCTGCAACGATTTGTTCTAACAGTTGACACTAATAATAATTTGCTGACAGTTTTTTAGTGTTGATATGTCACATGAACTTTGCAAATCCCATTAGCGCTATTACTTACATATGTGCTGGAGGAGGGGGCTTTACTATAGAAAGCTTTTAAATGGTAGTAAGAACAAAAAAGCAGCAAAGCAGAAATAGAAAAAAAAACTTTGTGAAATAAAAGTACATGAATATTTAAATTGTAAGAGCAAAAATATTGCGTACAGACAGGCAGCGAAGCTTTCTAAAAACCTGGTTGGGTCATGATGATTCAAAAGGCTTCAATCTAAGAACAGTGACATCTGGTGGTCAACTGAAGCTACAGCAAATTTTATGAGCGCCACAGACTGTTTCAAACCAATGTCTATAATAAGAATTTAGAAAAATCTTATGTTTTTAGTATTTTTAATGAGTCCATAATTTAAACAAAACATTGTTAAAACCATCAAACAATGACTAAATTAAAACCCTTCTCTGTGTTAAGAATTAAACTACAGATAAATTGTTTTTACTGAAATGTTATCCAAAAAACTGTACAAAAAAGTCTAAAAAGAAGACGCTCTTTGCTGCAGCATTGCAACTTTGTGTATAATCACTGTTAAGCAACACAAAGTCATGGCCAAAACAAATGCTGCCAAAATAAAAGTGGCTAAATGACTAATCTTAAAAACACTTGGCAAAAGCATAAACAACTGAAATAATAGTTAGTTTACACACCCTCTTTTTTTAGCATTTACAGATAAGATGCAAAACACAATGTGTTTCCTAATAAAAAGCATATGCAGCATTAGAAAGAAGTCTGCATTTTAGACAACTGACCTTGAAAGGTTAAAAGAAAAGACACTTGGCAGGTGGTAGAGTAGTTAATTATTGCAGGAGTCAAAACACAAGTGAACTGTTCAGAGAGCACGCCCATTGACTGTATATAGGAGAACTGGACTGAGCATGCCCCCCTACTTCCGTGTTCCATATAGGAAGTACCACTGGGTTGCAAAAAGGCCAAAGTCCCATTGACTTACATTGAGAAACAGACAGTTATTTCTCAGTCATTTTAAATGTCAGAATAACCATTCTTCCTCTGGTGCTTTCTGCTTAACTTCTTTTTTCTAATCCTAATTTTTTTTTTAAGATTTTTTTCCATTATCACAAGTTATTTGAGTTATAAATTGACCAATCAGATGGCTCAATAAGCGTTTGTGGGTCTGACGTCGAACGTCTGGGGGGTTTGAGTGACAGATGACGGGTAGCCAATGGGAGCAGACTTCATCAATGTGTCCGTGAAGACCTTTTAACACCTACTTTACAATTCAACAATGTTCCTGTCATTGTCCTTCTATTGTTTTCCTCAATGGAATGCAGCAGTTTAAAACAAGAGGCGCATGTTGTTGCCATCTTTTACTCTGTAGAAATAGATTTAGAGGCTCAACGCGGTTAAACCGGGTGTAAAAAACACGCTCGCTTTGCAAACAGAAGAAGTAGAAAGTTAACGCGGCCGTGCGTTCAGAAAGGCCAGCGTTAACAGTCACTAGATGATTATAACTGAGAATTTTTATGTTTCCGGAATATGTGTGGCGACACATCATTTAGCTCGACAAAAATGAAAATATGTAAGTCAATACAACGTTTGCAGCGTTGCGGGAAAGCTACGGAGAGAGAAAGGGACGGGGCGGCGCGAGTGTGATTGTACGTGCACGCGCGCATGTCTGCGAGAGAGAGAGGATGAGAGCGGAAAGGAAAGGAGCGGGCGTTCGGGGAAAATTGGAGTAAAGCAATGAGCTGTAAAACAAAAGTGAAAATAAATGGTGGATTCCAGCCTCCAACCAGACAGTGAGAGTATCTGCCTGCAGAACCAAACACCCGCGGGTTTAACCGCGAGGACGTTCGTCCGAGGAGCTGCAGCAGCTCCTCTGCTCCCCCCCCGACCACGGTCAAGACGAGGAAACAGGAAAGGTTAACAGCAGAATCAAATGTTGGAAAGGTTCTCCCTCAAAGACTTGAACAATGACTTGTACGATTCTCTCGAGCCGCCGTTATTAAAGTGGAAGCTGTTTACAATCCGCTGTCTCGTGGTAGAGGCGTGGAAAGAGGCGGAGACTCACAATAAACTCTCTTCAGATTGGTGGAAGGTCCTTCCTATACATCCCATGACTCACACAGACTCGGACCAATCGCTGATGATGGTTTGCAAAATGGCGATAGCCATTTCAGGAAGTGACGGTGAAAGCGGCGGCCTACTTTCGCGAGGAGAGGAGGCAATGCATTTCCAATGGGAGACCTCATTGCTTGTTTTGTCCAGTGTTTTCACAGTCTATGAGCACGCCACACAAATATTGATCTTTGGAGTATAAAAACTTGCAGAGCATGGGTCCCTGCTGTTATCTACACAATGTCACTAAAGGAGGACAATCTGCTGTTTCTCAGGCCGTTATGATGCAGGGAATGCTGCCACTGATTAAGAGGGAAATATCCCTCGCGCTGTGAGACTGCAGAATATCTCCAGCCCTATCCAGAGGCCAAAGTGCTGAGGTCATGCACGCCTCAAGTTTCAGCCATAATGCGCTGGTATGATTATGAACAGGGGGATGTTACACGTGCTGAAGGGAGGGAAACAAACACCCTTCTCTTTGATCTCCGATTGTCCGATTCCTGAAGCATGACATCGAGCCTGATTGCCAGAGTAAACCAGAGCCGATTTTACTTTCATTCTTCCTCTTAAGTGTGGCGTTCAAAGGCGCTCAGAGCAATAAATTCTGACCAGTCTGGTAAGAATTTATTGCTTCGCTTTCAGGCAGCTCTTAAAAAGCTGGCACTTACAGCTTTTTGCCGGCAGATACGCTTAACATTCATCACAGCACCAAATACAACTGCTTGGAAGAACACAAGGTATTAGTAGCAAGAATCAGGACAGCAAAGCCACCATTTACATTCTTTACAATTACCAGAATTCTTTTTGTGTCATCATTGAGAGATGTTAGTGTCATTTCTTCTCCCATTTATGTGAAGTATTTAACCACAGGACCCAAACAAATCATTCTCCACTAGACAAGAATCTTGGAAGCAATGTCTCGAACCGCTTCCATGAAAGTGGTAAATGACTTATGCCATGGGATCAGGGGAGGAATTCTCCGGCGGAGCTTGCTGTTCCTGCCGATGTGTATCATTCCGTCTATGTTCAAGTCATCAGGGTTTCCATTTCCCCTTTACTGCATTAAAACATCTTTATTGAATCTCAAGTCTGGCTTCACATGAACCAGTGAGTAATCTCAAAGGCAACAAACACCCTTATCTCTACACTGCCAACAATAATACAAGATGTTTGTGGTTATGAAACCTGTTTTTGGAATTTGATTTAAAACAAACACTTCAAAGAAAGGTAGACATTTCCTTTCAGACATGTTTTATTTATTAAATTAAATTTGATTAAATGTTTTAACAAATGGGGCATGAAAACCCCTCTTTATTTAAACTGTTAAAAGGACAAAAAAAATAGGATTAAATTATTAATTTGGATGTATTATGCCAACACAAATGCTTAGAAGTTGAGTCAAACTTGAAATCATCTCTCCTGGCAGCACAAAAAATTTCAAGAATGCGAGCCTTTTGTTAGTGGGACCCCCCTCCCAAACACTCATTAATGACAGTAGGCCAGGTTTTTATCCCTCTTTCAATGGATCAATTATCTCAGTATCTACTCTGCGTCTATCAATGACAAAAAGCTGCTCACTGGGGCAGACCATGCCCAGATATGGAGTCTGCTGTAAGAAAAAGGGGAGTAAGGAAGTAAATGTTTTAGAAAGTAGTGTTTTGATGATATTAAGTGTGACTAACATTGAGAAAACAACTGGAACTTCTGGAGATCAGTTGTTTAGTTGAAGTCAACTGAAATATATATAAGGGAAAACTGCCTAAAGCTAAAAGCATGTGAATGACTTTTACTGTTATGCTTCTGTAACACTTTGAAAACATTGAAGCGACTTGTTGCCATGTCTGATTTGACCCATTTTTTTTATGAACCTGTGTGTTTTTCCATTTTAGTTTTATGAAACAAAGATTTTTTTTTAAAATAGAGGGTTTAAATAAGCAAGAATGCAACCCCCCCCTTCTGCCACCCTCAACCATTTACTGTAAGAGCCCTCCTCCCACCACACCATCATTTACCTTTATCTGATGATTGGCTTCATCGATTTGCTCTCTCCCCTCTTGTAATTACCCCATCATCCTTTTATTTGCTTTCCCCCAGTGAAAAGTGTGACTCACAAACAGACACGAGCTGCACCAAAAAAAGATAAAGAAATCTAGATGCTTTGAATTTTTACCAAATGACTGCACTTCAAAGCCACAGGAGTCTCTCTTGAGGAAGCCTGAAAATAAACAGGGGCCTAGGGGACCTGAGGCTGCGTGTTGATTATACCTCCTTATTGTTATGAATTGCCGACAAGTATTTCCTAAATGAAGCCTTTGTTTACTCTCTGGAGCAGTGAAGTGTTGGCAGCAGCACATATTCAAAGCCAGAAAAATGCATCCCCCATATGTTCAAATCCTGTTTACTATAAAGTTTTTGTGTGCTTTTTCATAATTATAAGAGTTTCAATAGTATCATTGTGTTTAGTGTCCATTTATGGTGATATTTTTTTTTCTTAAATACACAAACATATAAAAGGTTTTATAACCCCCAAAAGAATGTATTTAAAAGTGTTTCCCTCTTGTGCTAACACTGCTAAGTAGAAATGCTTTACGTCTAGCATTAGACTTCTTCTTAAGTACTTTATGACCCTTAGAGGGGTGTTCATTCCTCCCACATAGAGCTTAAATTTGCTCTTTAAGGGTTATATATATATTTAAAAAGTACATTTGAAGAATGTTTTTATGCTAAAATTGCTATCTTAAAATGTTTGTTGAAAATTAATGTCATAACTTCTTGTCAGCCACTTTGTGACCCCCTGGGGAATGTTGTTCATTTCCCCTCACTTTAAACCCAAAGTGCTCTTAAAATCATTTTGCTAACATTGCTAGGTTAAAATCTTTTTAAAAACTAGCACACTTTATGACCTGTGGAGGGTGTTAACACTTACTACTTTGAGCTCAAAGTACTTTACAAGAGTTAAAATGGACACAAAAAAGTAAATGTTTAAAAGTGTAATCATTTATTTGCTTTTCTTAGTGCTAACATTGCTAGCATGAAAAGTTTTTTTTTTTTTTTTACTAGCATTAGGACTCCTTGTTAACTTCTGAAGGTAGTTAATTAAAGCCAATGACTTTTTGTGTCATACAAGCTAACATGCTAGCTTAAAATAGCATTGTTTAAGTTAAATACACAGTTATAACCTTTTGTGAACCACCTTGTGTTCTCAGGTTAATTTCATCATGTTTGACATTTTTTTTAAAAAAATCATATAAAAAAAACCCAACTACTTTATTTATTTATTTTTATTTTTATCTGTTCTTTGTGCTAACATTGCTAGCTTAAAATGCTTTTAAGTAGCATTAAAGCTCCTTGTTAACCACTTTGTGACTCCTGGGTTATAATTTCCCCAATTTGTGAGGGGGAAAAAGATTAAATAGACATTTTAAAAGTAACACTTAAGTTTGCTTTTTTTTTTTTAACATTGCTATCTTAAAATGTTTTTTTTTTTTGTAAACTAGCATTAGAATTTGACGTTAACCACTTGGTGACCCCTGGAGGGGTGTTAATTTCCTCCACTTTGAATCCAATGTGCTCTTCAAGTGTTTAACATTTTAAAAAGTAAAACTTAAAAAGATAAAATAATGTTATTTCCACTTTTATTTCTTTATTTATTTGTGCCAACATTGCTAGCTTTTTTTCCCCCCTTTGCATTATTAGGACTCCTTGTTAACCACTTCGTGACCCCTGGAGGGTGTTAATTCCCCCCACTTTTGAGGCAAAAATGCTCTTTAAGGGTTAAAAGTGGACATAAATAAAGTCAAATTGGACTCACCGGAGATTCCTTTGTTGGGGACGTCGTTAATGTTAAGGCCTTTGGAGGTGAAAACGGCACGAACTTCGTTACAGTTTTTTGACTTCTGCTCCGCGGTGCCCGAAACGCACAGCACGGCCAGCGGGCAAACGACGCACAGCACCAACAGCGACTTCATTTCGAGTGTGTGGGGGGGAACAAATAGACCAAAAAATACAAAGAGAACCAAAAAATATATATAGATATACGGTTGTTGAGCTGAGTTTCTTGGACTCCCACGTCGAGTTTCTTCAGAGAGACGCGCAGATTTCTTCAAGTCTTCATTCACAGCAGCTCCGAGGCCAGCTCACAAAAACTCCGAGGAAAAAAACAGTCCGCTCGCTCACGTCGAGTACCAGACTCGACAGGAAAAAAAAGTTAATTAGAAATATGTGGGTACCTTAAAAAAAAGAAGAAAAAACTTTTCTTCCTCCCCTCTAAAACTTCTGGCGTCAATCTCAGTCACTCCACTGCTGAACTGCTTCACAGTTTCGACGGGAGTCAAATCCACGGAGGACAGTGGAGCTGCCGGAACTTTCTTTCTCTTTTCAAACTTTAGGACGCCGTGGTTTCTGTAAGCGCTTTTCTCTCCCTGCTGGCCGCGCTGAGATCCAGATGCGAGCAAAAGTCCAGATGGACACCCAGGAGTGACTGCGAGTTCCGGGGACAAAGACCTGGAGATCAGGAACACCAGGGGTGGAGCGGAGAACCGGGATCTTCTGCTCTCAGACCAGAAGCGGCCGGTGCCGAAAATCAGGACTGGAGCGCAGAGGGTGGAGCTCCACGCTGGAAACGCCTGATCAACATCTGAAGGAAGCTTTCAAAGTCCTCTGCACTGCAGACCACAGTCTGACTGGGTCTAGCAGGACTCGTTTATCTGCTTTTATTGCCAGAATGGAGATAACTCCAGATAAGAATCCCGAGAAGCAAACAGACTTTTCTCATGCAATTAGTTTACAAAATTAGCATTTATTCAACTAATTAGTCTCTTATTAAATTATTACAATTACCCGCTCCAATGACAATTGTGTTTTTAACAAAAAAATTAAGATTGAAACTGCATTTCTGTGTATTTCTTAACTGAAATTGTTGTTAATCTGGAGCAGAAGAAAGAAAGTTTGAAAAAGGTGTGGTCGTTGCACGAAAACTATAGTCGCCTCCTTACCGATGCTTCCACTAGAAAACAAATAGATCCATGCACATCTTTGCTTTCCTTATGCGAGCACCGATCATGGCCATGTTTTTGCACCACTAATGTTAGGTTGGGGTTTTTGAGGGGCTGTAAGCTGGTGGGAGAGTTTGTAGACAGATGGATGATGGGAAGTGGGGGTGGGGTTGCTCTACGCCATCAGTCCCAACTAAGAGACTAATTCCTAAAGCTTCGAATACATCGAGCTTATGTGGTGCGTTTGAGAACGCGCTGAATGTGGATTTTTGAACCCACTTTTGATGTCTGTCGCTACACATTACTAGCGCAACTACCTGCAGTTGGAAGAGGCTTGGTGATAAAGTCTGAAGCGGTCCAAAGACTGAAAATCTCGTTTCAGGCTTTTTCTTTCTCAGATGTATTCCGATTTATGAAAGATTTCTAGTCGCATTTTTGCTATAAGACAGTGGAAGAGAATGTAAACAAAGGGATGATGGGAAATGAGTGCAGGCTTGCTCCCCGCCAACAACGACGCAGGCAAATTTCTGAGAAACTGTCCTAGAAAACAGCACAAGTCGTGGATTTTGTCTAAAACCGGGATAAAAATGATGGAAACAATTTAACAATAGATCAAAAGTATGTCGGAAAATATCTTTAACGTATTAAGACCCGAGCTAATATTTGAGCTAAACCCCTAGAGCAAAATGAACAAGTGTGGTAATATAACGTAAAACGTGATGTCCACATGTTGACACCAGGTCTTAAGAGGTTACTATGAGTAACTTTAAATGTTCAAATTTAGTCTGAAGTTGTTTTCAGTTAGTATATTTCTTGTACTACAACTACATCGTAGTATAGTTCCTATATGTATGTTCAAGAATATTTAATATGATAAACTTTAACTTTGATCTCTTGTTCTTCAATATTGAAGTATTTTCACCTCTAATTCAAATTTATTTTTAGTTATTAATTTCATAATTCGTTTCAATATACAACTCAGTTCTGCAATTGAAAGTTTATATTTTGCAATTAAGTATTCATATTTTTTAACCCACTGACTCCTATTGTTTTATTGTGTTTTTATGTGTGTATGGTTTTAATGAGTGTCAGCAGATGACCAATTTAAATTTCCTAAGGGATTATTAAAGATTCTATCTATCTATTCTATCCATCTATCTATATGAAAACAATACAATTCAATTGTATATTTTTCATGTTAAAGTTTGAAATAAAAGCAAAACCAATCACCTTTTAAACGGTTTTCTGGAACCATAATTCAAAGATAATGCGTTTATTTTACAACTGACAATTCTGTTTTAGATTTAGTCATGTATTCAGAAAACACATCATGCTATTAATAGTTTACAAATAAAAAAATGACATTTAAATTCTACGTTTTACTTTGATTTTGGGGATTGTTACTCATGTTTTAGCACAACAGTAGAGCTTATGAGGACCAAACTTTTTTAAAACTATAAATCTAATCTTCTTTATTTATTTAATTATTCTTTTGGAGGGAAAAAAAACAAATGTAAATTCTAAACATATTTTTAGTACCCCTTTATCGTCTCTTCTCCATAACAAGAACAGTTTCCATCATGAGGTTAACCACACCTTTCTAATGGTGCTCACCGTCTTGTATTGATTTTCTGTTTATTAGTGGGATCCATTAGTGGGCGGGGCAGGGTCTCAAAGACCCGCTCGCGCTGACACACCGCACACAGACCCACCTGCTGATGATTTCTTCCAGAAAATTCTTGTGAAAAAAATCAAACTTCAAGTTTCATGGACAAAAAAAACTTCTGAAAGCCGGATGTGTGAAGACTCGTTTCTCCAGGATAGTTTTGTAGCAGAAAAAGTTTTTAAAAAGGTCTTCTGGACTTTAGACTTTAAACCCTTTAACACCAGAGCTATCACTGGCAAAAACAGCTATAGACTCTATAAACTATCTAACAAAACTCTAACCGTTTCTGACATGGAAATAAGCAGTTTTGCTAATATGATTAAAACCAGAATCCACTCATTTATGTTGATTGTGTAAACACTTCTCCACTATAAGGTGTTGTATATCACACAAGGCTGCTAATCTTCGCCTCAGCATTTTCTAGAATAATGCTAATGCGTAAGGTGTTGAAGAGTTGCCATAATTCAAAGAACAACAACAAAGGGTTAAGTTGCGAATGTTTCTTAAAAAAAGCCTTTCTTTCTTTCTTGCCCCCTGCAAAAATAAACTGCATCCAGTGCAGCCTGCTGTTAACAATATCAGAGATGAGAAACGACTTCGCTGTCCTTCACAGCCAAAATAAATGCTGTTGTTGTTCCGTCTAAGCAGCACAGCAGGCGCACTTACAGATGACTGTATAGTCAGTGCTTCCCTCGGGCTCACACTGCATCCGGAGGAGCGGTCCATGTACAGTAGTGCTGCCACATACGATTATTTTAATAGTCGACTAATCACCGATTATTTTTTACGATTAGTCGACTAATCGGATCATGCCCAAAGTGGATGTAAAGCGCACATCTTAAACAATAATTAGCTTAGCTATAACTGAAAAAATACTAAATTAGCTTAACTAGATGGCATGCAGCTGAAATATTAACTAAAATCCAAATTAGCCTAAAAAACTGAAAAAAATACAAAATTACCCTAAATAGCTAGCATGTAGCTGAAATATTAGCTAAACCTTCAAAATAGCCTAAAAAAAACCTTAATAAATGCCAAAACAGTTAAAAAAACTAGCAGAATATCATTATAATTTTCAACTTTTCTACATTCTGACTCCATTCAATATAAAGCAACGACTAATCGACTATTAAATTAGTCATCTACTATTTTAATAGTCGATTAGTCGTCGATTAGTCGACTAATCGTGGCAGCCCTAATGTACAGCATGACTCACATTGGCTTCGGACTTCGGACTTTGCTGTTGAAAGACATAGACAATTTACTTTTATGGACGATATTGTAAATATATGTTCTAATAGTTGTTCAAAATCAACAATCTATTTACCCACCATAACCTGTCACCCAAATTCAGTCTCTAAAGGTTTGGGAGTGATTGGACACAGTTTGGATTCCTTCATTAAAAATCATAATACGTCTTTTTACCCGTGTCTGCACTTGTGGGGTGCTTCTGTGAGTCCGTTAGTCTGACGGGGGGCGACTAGCACTTGGTAAAATGACATTCCTTCCTTTGTGTCCGCATTCCTGAGGCAGCTCCATTCATTCTGTGAGTACCGCCGCCGCCGCCGCTGCTGCAGCAGCAGGAGAAGCCAGAGGTTGCTGAGGAGCAGGAGGAGGATGCGGGAGGACCGCGCACGGGAGAGCGTGGGCCTGGAGCTGCTCTCAATGGGCCAACAAAGGGAAAGAAAATGGTCTAGCGCCATGGTAATTAGATGTGAATGAGTTCTGAATGACATGACATGTTTTAGGCTCTACCCCCCCTCGTGGCACGGGAATTTCAACTCCAGCTTGGTAAAAAAAAAAAAATGGACTGGATGGAGCAGCCATTCAGACTCAAGCACCTGAATTACATGGTTATTTTAATTTATATGGACTGTTTGATGACCCTTCCTCATCCCAGGGGCCCCCAGGGCCAACATTTTTGACTGACAATAAAACACATATTCATAAGCGAGCTAAAAGCCAGATAAAAAGTGCAGGTTTATGGAGTCAGCAGTTCTAAATGCTCCTGCTGACTAACACCAAATTGACCTTTCCCTCTCATAATGTGGGCTTTTTTAACATCGCCTGAATATTACCCTAAGAAAACATGCAAACTCTGCATTTCAATGGCCCTGTTTGCCTGTTCTCCAGCACTGCATTTGCATTCAGAGTGTAACACCCCCCCCCTCCAATCCTGGGTTATCTGCTGCTCTGGCTGCAGCCAGGGTTTGCTCATCTCCTTCTAATCTGTCTTCCTTTCCATCTTTAAAGCTGCAGTCCAGCTTAAGAGAGAAAAGCACAGCTGGATGATAATGGCGTTTTTTTTTTATCTGGATCTGCTAAGCAGAGGGTGTTTGGGCGTGAAAAGTTGCGGCGGAGCGCCGGGGGTACAGACAGGCGCAGGGGCTTGAAGTGTGTCCGCGGCGACAGGCGTGCTGTGTGCGGAGCTGCGAGTGATTGACCCTGTTAAAGAAAACAGACAGGCTTTCAAAATGGAGACGAAACGCAAACAATTAGGACTAATGAAGCTGGGTTTATGGGCAGGGTGTGGAGGAGCGTCTGCTGCCCATGAATCAAGTGGAGGAACTTATTTGGCAAAAACAGAGCGGAGAACTTGTGAGAGAGACACACACATCCATGCATGATTCTCTCTGATCCAGAGACAGAAAAACATAAATTACACGATTCATGAAAGACTTTGAAGTGGATTAGAGGGTGAAAGGAATGCAAAGTAACACATTTACTCGCATTGATGTTCATCACAACACCTCACTCTTTTCTCTTTTTCTTGCTAACTCCCAAACATCCAACGTTTGTGAGTGGGTGACCTTTGTTTTAATGCAGTGTAACCTCTGATAATGAGTTCTTTCAGGGAAGAACACTTCTGAAAAACCAGAGAAACAAAAGCCAACCTTATGCCACTTAATTCAGACAGCCTGACTCTCATTTTTCTCTGGGAGGGAGGTGCTGGTATTGTTTTAGTTCAAACTAATCAGAAGAGAGTGACTCTTGCCTCAATAGAGGGATTTTTAAGCAGCTCCTGGCTGCACTTGTTCTTTATTTGTTGAGTATTTGGATTTCTGCGGTCATACCATTGATATTGATTTGCAGATGTTTTCAACTTCACACCGCAAAAACTAAAACTTAAAAAGTAAAAACTCCTTTGTTTTAAGAAAATTTATCTTACATAACATTCCTGATCCGGGTCAAGAAGAAGTTTGTTGATGTTTGATACTTGATTTATATTAAGGATTTTTTTCCAATAAAAAAATATCTTTATATATTGTCTAAATTTTGAGAATAGATAAAACGTCTGAAATAGTGTTATGTCTACTTACATAGTCGTGTGATTCATTGTTATTTGAGGATTCATAATAACTTGAATCTATGTTGGAAAGATATAAATATTTGATCTTAAGTTACGAACTGGATAATGATAATACATGTAAAGGAAATGGTAAGGTCGAGCCGGGGTGGGATTATATAAATTCACTTCCTCCCACTCCCTTAATGTCTAGTTATCCTGTTTGACATGTTCTTATGGATGTAAACTTCTGATGATTGATTGCATTTCACATGAATTTACATTTTTTCTTTTGATTGCTTGAAATAAACAACTTCTAATCTAATCTAATCTAATTTTATCTTCTTAATTTAAGAAAATGTGTCTTGGTGACAAGAATTGTTTTCTTCAAAGAAGAATTCTCCATTTTTTACACCATTTACAGACTTTTTTTTAAATTTAATTTATTTAAAGAATAAAACATCAAATATGAAGGCTTTTTAACTCATTTTTAGGGTGCCTGTTTTTGAAAGGGTCGCACAAACTCAGTTTGAATAAACTCAATCAATGTTCTCCTCTTTGATAGCTTCGGCTTGCTTTCACACTGCACTCCTGAGAGTGGACCAAACTGACCAGAAAGGCACTCAGTTACAACATCCTCTCATTTGGGGCCTGCATGAACAAACACGGAAAAAAAAAACCTCAAAGGACGATTTGCGGTTAGCTCCACCTTCTCACATCGCCACGTTCACTTATCAGATGTTTTCCAGAGTCTTTACTTCTTTGAATACGTGCTGTGAGCAGCTACGAAGCTCATTTACATGCACACTAAAAGCCCAATCAGCGTTTAATTTGTTCAGTTTCCTGATTTGTTTTTCTTTTAAAAAGGTAATATCATTTTCTTTAAAAGGAAATCTGATGAAAATAGTGTTAACATGTTTTTGCAGCATTTATTAAGAAATTAAACCTAAAATTGCATTTTTTGAGTATTTCTTTATTCGAATTGTTGTAAATTTGGAACAGATGAAAAATTGCTGCTTAAAAAAGTTTGATGCATCCCCTTGTGGACAACTACATCCACCGACGTCTTTGTTTTCCACGTCCGAGCTGGGAAATGGGTCAAAGCTGTACTGCTGGAAAGCTCCGGTTTTGCTCGCCATCTTTGTAATGTTAGGCTGGGGGTCGTAGGGGGCTGTAAGCTAGCAGGAGGGAGTGTAAAGAAAGATGTGATGGGGAAATCAGGCAATTATCTTCATTGACTTTCTTGCCACTCTGCAAAATGACTGTACTGGAAAACGCCAGGTTTTATGATTTTGACTACAACAGCTGTAACGAGAAATAGAGTAAACAGACGAATTTCTATCTTGTTAGCTTTGATGCACATGTGTAATGTCAATTTTCAAATAACTGATTACTCAGGCCTGTAACAGACTTTAAATCCGCTTTCACCCGGCTAGGATAAACTCCAGAAACCCCACGACCTAAAAAGGGATAAGAAAATAATAGATCCGATTTTTGTGGTTTTGCAAACGAGCTCTCTATTATAAACCGCACCAGGGTTCACTTGCACACTAAACCTCAACCTCTCTTTCGATGTGGATTTACTTGATCACATCTTTTAAACAGAGAACTTAACAAGGAATGAACAGGTCAGAGTGAAAGCTTCCTAAAGGAGACATGTAAATGACACCAAGACACTTCTGTCTGTCAGATAATACACGCATCATGTGACATACAGACACAATACCTGTCACTCTATTGTCTCACATGCAGAAGAGCATCAAAGGGCGACCTTTCTGCTTACCTTTAGGTTTTCTGCTTCAGGCAGGTTTCAAACAAGAATACCCATGTCTTCCTTTCACTTCAATGGAAAAGTCTTGATTTCACAAAGAAACTGTAGATTTAATACAACCTGCTTCCCTCTTTTTCTCTGATTTTAGGTCTGACCATGCTTGGAATTCACATTTCTTAACTTACTAGTATGAAAAAATAGATATTTCTGAATAAAACTTCACTCAAACAGAGGAAATTTTCGTTTTTTTAGTGGCTGTCAAATCTCGGGGTGTGGAGCAGCCTGCCTGAGCAGGTTCCCACATCTGTCAGCTTTGGTTTGCTTTCTTTTTGCCTGGTTTTGGAAAAGGCCCCAGTTCTGCAAAATCATATTCAGCCAAGATGTCTATGACAGTTGAGATGAGGGAAAAAAATATATATATATATTGACTTTTATTGAGCCCCATACACACCACATGGTCGGGCTGTCTATACATTCATGCCGTCAGTGGAAACATCTCACATTTCTGGAGAAATAACAGGAGTTACAGGCCAGAACTGTTCTAGGACTCTAAAAAACAGCCTCTGCTTGTGCTTACACAGATGCAGAAAAACACAACAATTTAATATATTTACAGCTGAAACAAACCGCATTTTCCCACCTCAATGCTACTGGAGTCAGGTGGGAACGGAATTAAAGATCTAAACCATTAGACGTCATTCCTCCAAGACGGATTAAGACATGCAGCTTTTTTTACTCGGGAAATTAGTCTTTGGGGTGGAATTTTCCTTTTTCAAACCTGTTTTTCTCTGTTTGCTTGAGTGTTGAGTCACACACTGTATCTTCAACACCAAAGTTTTAAAACAAGCTTGATTTATTTATCCATTGTTCTCCCTTCCCCAAAGTCGCTATGTGGGATTCATAAATATTTGTATCAGAGCGATGACAGGCGAGGAGCAACACAACGGAGGTTTGGGTTTGCTGCCAACAGCTGAACGATGTGATCAGCTGACAAACACACAAACACACAAACCGAGTCAGGATGAAGCAGATCAAGCTTCAATTTGATTTACACTTCTGGGTTGTATCCATCGAAAGTGCACAACAAATGGAACTTTATACCATGAACCGATAGTGGTTGTAGTTTATCGACCCATTTCAATTCACTTCTTCAAAGATCCACTCTGATTTCCTTTAAATCAATTTTAAAAGTGTTTCCAATTGTCTTTTAATTATTATAATGCAGTCTCTAGACAAAATTTAAGAACCTGTGTCGTCTTATAGGACATAGTTTCTGCAGAGCGGCAGGAGTTGGTGAGAAATTCACCTCAGGACTGTTGGGGTGGAGTGACCCCGCCCCCTTCCCCTCCCTGTTAGACCAGTCACAAGGAAGGGATAGGGGTAAGGGTAGTTGTATTTCTCCCACTAGCTTACAGCCCTCACACCCCTAACCTGAGCTTATCAGTGCAACAAAAAGTGAAAGGAATATTGGAGCTATGCAAGTTGATGCATCAGAATGGAGCTGAGCTTTTGTTGGATCTATGTCACAACAACAAGCTTTTACTGACGACATTTTTTTGCCTGCACCCTTGCAATGATTTCAATAAAAAAATACTCAGAATTGCAATTTTAAGCTCAAGTTTTCTTACATATATGTCATCCATCATCAGAAATATGGCACAAGAACATGATATAAAAAAACCCAAAAAACAATTTTCAGTCAGGTGCACCTTTAAACCCCCATAAACCTTGAGCTGTTGGATAAAATACAGCAGAGGAAGTTGGAAATGTGCAGCAGGACATAAAAGCTACAGATCTCATCACTGTAACCTTTTAGAGACGATGCATGTCAGGGAACGGAACGAGATCCCCACTTTAGAGGGTTCAGCACAGACGCACATGCTGGTTCTCAGCGTTTTACTGCTGGATGATGCACATGCCAGCTGGAGCCTCACGGTATGAGATGACATAATGGGCAATGACATAAATAAAACATAGTCAATGCTGAGCCTGTGAAAGGAACAGGGAAGAAAAAGTAAATCCTTTTTTTATGAAAAACTTTTTGGTTTGTGAATGTGAAAATAAACAGTGATGTGTGCTGACAGCATGGAGGAGGGATCTGTCCAGAATGAACCAAAATGCAGAAAAACTGTACTTCCAGTTCATCGGGAATCCAATCAAAAATGTGTCAAACATTTTAGGAAATTTTAATTTTTCACTCTGTCTTACTTTATGAGTTTTATTTTATTTACTAATCAGATTGAAGAGGCAGGCTCTTCTGAACCAAAACTTGTTCAGCAATTGGTGCTATTCATCAAGTCACCACCAGGGGGTTATCGCTTCGTTCTCTTTAGAAACGATCAAAATATAAAACAAAATCCTAAACCTCAATTTCAGCTGAATTTCTTACATTAATAAAACTGTTTAAATTTTAGTTGTCGAGTTTCACTTTTTGGATTATTCTGTGTTCCAACAGCAGCATATCTGTGACGAAAACATACAACTTTCTTTTCCTGACAGTTTTCTTGAAGCACAAACTACTTGTTCATGTTTATCAAAGGAAAAAACGAGATTCATAAATAATTGAAAAGAGAAAGTGTGTGTAATAAATCTTTTACAGACGACTTCTGATTGTGCACTCATTAAATGTACAAATTCCAAAAGCGTTTGATTTTCTCATTCATCCTTTAAGATATTATTCTGGTTTTTCTCCACTATTTTATGTAAACATAATTGTACTGCTGGCCATTTTACGCAAATAAAAAACACAACAATTGGTAAAACTAGTTTGAGGAATACAAATGTAACTGAAATGGAAATCCTTAATTTATAAATTGATATAAAGAATGGGGTATTTGGATATTACAAATAATAGTTGTGTGTTTTTGATCACCGATCCGCACATTTGGTTAGACTGAGTATTTTCCTAAGACAACCCTGTATTGTATTAAACAAGGTGGAAAATGTTCCCAAATTATTGCATCAAAAGCTTTTCCCTTAAATTTAAAAGATTTGGGATTATTTTTTATGCCAAAACTGATTTGTAAGAGTTCTGATCAGAGTGAAAATGTTAATTTTCCTTCAATATTTGCTCTATTAACCAACAGTTTGGACATCCTTTGAAGTAATCGTTTTTGAATAAAATTATCTTTAATATTATTGTTAAATAAAATTGATCAAATTTCTGCAACAGAAGAAGAAAGATGAAAACAGATTTTTTAATGTAGTTCAGATTTTGAGCTTATCATTAGCGATTTTAAAATTAAACTACAAGAGAAATTAAAAAAAAGAACAAAAATACTTATTTTTTTGTGATGGATCAGACCGACATTTTAAAGCACAGAGATGAATAGCTTTGGAATTATAAATAACATCCACACATGCTCCAAATAACAAAGGAGCTGGACTTTCCTTTTTACAAAAACAAAGTTTAATTAAAAAAAAAAAAAACTGTGAAATAAAATATGGTTCCACTAAAACATTTAGAACACAGAAGTTTTCCAATTCTAACCCCAGATTATAAAATGCAGGAGCCCAATGCAAACTAACATGACACGGTTTATTTACGAATGCTTTATACATATTTATACTTGTATGGTTTATGAGCTGGAGTAAATGGAAAGCTAGAAATATGCATATACTCATCACAGTAGTTTGTCAGTAGTTAAATCCACATGATATTGCAAATACATTTTGTAAACGTGGCACCAACACAGAAAAATGTACATTTGAATGTTCGTCGGTCAGCTTTTAAACATCTTAAAGACCCACTCCGATCAGCTTTTGATTCATTTTTAAAGAGTTCCTCGCAGTTTTTCAATTATTATTACGTCGTATTTAGACAAAATCGATATATTTTCATGGAAGTTTACCTCTGAGTTTTGGTTTGGAGTGTTGGCACAGAGTAAGCCTGCTCTTATTTCCCATCATCCATTTATTTACGCACTCTCCTGCTAGCTAACAGTCTCTCACCACGCCAACTTAACATTAGCAGCGCAACAAAAGTGGCGAGGAATATTGGATCTATCAGTTTTATACATACATGGATCTATTTGTCTGCAAGTGGATGCATCAGAATGGAGAAGAGCGGGAAGATTTATGCGCTTTTTCAAACCAATTTTTTCTCCTGCTCCTGATTTGCCACTAAGTGAATAAAGAAATACTCAGAAATGCAATTTTAATGGCAATTTTCTTTCATCTATAATGAGAAAAATACCAGTAGAACATGTTTAAAACACAATCATTCATCTGAGTGGGTCTTCAAGGTGGTAAAAATGTCAGAAGATCAGTCTCACATAAGTCAGGTTCCCTTGAGCCTTCAGCTCTCACTAAAACTTTGCAGGTTTCATGCTGGTGTAGATCGTTCGTTTTCATGAAGGAAAGGGCCAGAAGCCCACGTCTGCCTCGTCCCGCCTGCTCCTGCAGGGCCATAACTCAGTGTGGACTTCAAACACATTACCACGTGGAAGGTCCATCTCTGCAAAGCTAAGAATGAGGATCTCTAGTAGAGAGACGTTCAGCAGGTGAGACAAGAAAAGACAGTAAAGTGAGTAATTTACAATTTCACCTCTTCAATCAAGAGTAGTTTAATCTTTTTTTAGGAACATCCACTAAATCTGAATCAAACGAGTTCTGTTTGAGACAAATCGGGAAGCTAAATGCTTTTGTACGTCCTCTGATCATACCAGGAGCTCAAAGCTTTTCCACATAGTTTGTGTTGAATCTTGGTGGAAGGAGCCGTGGGACGAGTCAGTGGTGACAAACCAGAAGCAGGGCGACCGTCACAAAGTGAACAGAGACCAAGCAGCTCCTCTTGAGCGAAGCCGCCGGCGAGGAGGCGCCTCCGACTCCGCCGGTCGCAAGTCGAGGGGTCAACAGTTGCTCCTGGAAGGCGAAGTCGTCCATGGCCAGGTTATCTGAAAGGTCTGAGAGGGAGACAGACGGAGACGGATGGAAGACGAAAGAATGAAAAATATGAGGGAAGAGGAGGGGGAGAAAAGACGGATACAATTAGAACAAACATTCGGACAAAAGCTGAAAAACACATGTCTTGTTTTTGCATGACATCTTCCACAGCTGTACAAACAACGCTAGATCAGGAGAAGGCAGAAGCCCTCTTATAACCAGATGCTGCTTGTTATTGTTTTTACACACACCGAAATGCAGACACATATTTTACTCAGGGAGAGTGCTGAAATGTGAATTTATATGGAAAGTTTGCACCAAAAATAAAAATAAAAACCACCGAGGCGGCATGAAGTCATGTCTCCAAATCCACAGCAACCAACATCTCTGACTTCTGTTTGCCATCTGGGTCTGGTTGGACAAGAAGGGGAAAGTTTGTTTTATGACATTCCACACGAGCTTTCACAGCTACCCTTTTGTGAAAGTGATGTTGTCGGTGTTGTGATAGAATGGGGGAAAAACAGCTAAATATTTTTGCTTTTTGGGATCATAGTTGACCGAAGGCATGTTTTATACACTAAAGAGTTACTGATAGAGATGGTTTAAAGTCAGAAGGTTTCAAGATCTTCTGGCATCAAAAACTATAAGCATGTTTCTAAGTGCTGAAATGTAGCTAATCACTTTATTTGTACTATTGTTTAGACCACATGTGTCAAAGTCAAGGCCCGGGGGCCGGATCCGGCCCTCCAGATCATTTTATTTTATTGTTATTAATGGCCCAATGTTATCTTGAGCTTATTTCTAACTTGTATAGTTTTGACAAAAGATATTTTTATGGAGAGGAAAATATAGAAAGTTATTTAAGGTTTAAGTTGATTTATTCTGGAATAATATTCCTGCCTTTTTATTATTCATGGTTATGTTAAAAAGTTACGTTTTAAAGTTTTAAAAATTGGCATTCCGCCACCTTTTTGGACTATTTTGGTATGAGATTTTTTGGCTGTTTTGGTGTTGAGCTAAAAATTCAGCTACATGCTAGCTGTTCTGGCTAATTTAGGCTTTTTTGTTTAAGTTTTTTTGTCCATTTTGGTGTTTAGCTAATATTTTCTATATGTTCTAGGTAATTAGAGCTTTTTGAAATGTTTTTTTCGGCTGTTTTGGAGTTAGGCTAATATTTACACGCTAGCTGTTTAGGCTAAACTGTTTTTTTTTTTTTTTTGTTGTTTTTTTTTAGGCTAATTTGGCATTTAGCTAATATTTTAGCAGGCTATCAGCTTTAGTGTTTGTAGCTATCAATTTTAGCATCTTCAGCTATCAGCACTAACATTTTCTGCTGCCAAATTCAGCTTACGCATTCACACTAGCATTACCGCAGGCAATGCTATATATCTAGTTCATAATTGTATTTAAAAGTTACGGTTTTAAAGTTTTAAACATTTAGTTTTAATATTTAATAAATGTTTATCCTGTTCGGCCCGCGAACTAAGGTGTGTTTTGGATTCTGGCCCCTTGTGCAATCAAGTTTGACACCCCTGGTTTAGACTATAGGATGAGCGGACATTGCAAAACTAACAGTTATCTAATACTGCTGTTGTTGGCAGGAATTTTAGATATAGACTCGTGACTAAAAGAGTACACAGAAAACTTTAGCTTAAAACCAGCGCTATATTGGCGCTATATCAGTCTCTGCTGAAGCTGCTCTGCCCCATCTGATCCGCTCCACTTTTCAATGGAACAACCCACATAAGAGGAATGGGTCGGAACTGTTTAATGCACGTGTCAAAGTCAAGGCCAAAGGGCCGGATCCGGCCTGCCAAATCATTTTATATTGTTTTGCGTTGGTAACGTATTGAAGCAGCACTACGATTATAGTAGCTGAGAGATCAGTTATGATGATCTATGGTTTTCTGTTTGGAACACACAGAGATCTAAATCACAAGGGTGTCATCATCATCACTCACGGCGCAGAAAGCTAAAAAGAACCAATTTTTTTTTTATTTCCAGGCTTTGTTTGTTTTGTTCAGCAGCAAGTTCATATTTGGATCATTTTAACAGGATATATTTTATGAAGACCAAAATCTTTTGGGATATTTATAAGTTAAATTCTTCATTTAAAATGACATAAAAGTAAATTAATTTAAGTGTTTTTTCTTTTAATGCTCAGTTTATCTCTAACTTGTATAATTTTAACAAAATACATATTTTATAAGTTTATTTATTCTGGAATAATATTCCTGTCTGTTTTAATTCATATTTAAGTTTTAAAAATGTAGTTTTAGTGTGTTCAATAAATGTTTATCTTGCTCGGCCCACTACCTAAGGTGTGTTTTGGATTTTGGTCCCCTGTGTGATTGAGTTTGACACCCCTGGTTTAATGGGTCCATTTTACAATGAAACGAGGCTTTAAAGACCCACTCCCATGAAAATCAATAATACTCAGGAAGAGTTTTTTCTAAGTCAGACTCTTAAAACAAAAAAAAGTGCAATATGGTTCCGCTACAGTCTACATTGGGATTGTGAGTTGTTTATTGCGTATCGCAACACCAGAGTCCATCAATGCTCACCCCTACGTGATATGGATGGCAGTCGTCCATGCACACGTCGGCCAGTCAGAGCTGCCACCATCTTGTGACCACCCAGCTATCGCCCAGTTTTGTAATGCGTCATCCCTCACGCCTACATTTATGACAACAACGATTTTTCAAATAAATCAGAGATCTTGAAGATTCTCCCGATGCCTCCCCGCTGTGCGTTGGCACTTGTATTTGTGTCCGTAGCACAAAGATATAATATAACATCAGCGCCCGTAAATAATTTAATATTTACGCCAAAATAAATTAAAAACATTTACTTTTTTTGTTGACTTGATTATTAAAAAAATTATTTTTAGACCACTTTTCCTTTCATTACACTGTTAATCCCTGAAGCAAACACATTGATTTAAGATAGAAAATTTAATTTGTGGGATGTTTGAATACAAGCTTTTATTTTGATGCATTCCAGTAATACATTAGTTTATCAGGGGGGTTCCAATAATCCAAGTGCGGAAAATCAAAGGTTAAGATTTTGTTCACTAATGATCTAGAGAGCTGAAAGTGAACTGTTGTTCCCGTCTCACTTCCTTCCTTTCCATCTGTTCCGTATGCTGCAGAGACTTAACAGTCATCCGCCAGTCTGCTCTTAATTACTGCTTTCTCACCGTTCTTCTTCCAGAGCTGTTCCCACACCGATCTTCAGCAGAACTTCTCCCCCATTTCAGTGTAAAACATATTTGGCATCGCTCTGTCAGATAAATAAGGCCGGGAGGATGTCTGTAATGGAGCATCGCGGCGTGAGAAAGCCAAGTTTGAGCACAGCGATCCCCGGACGAGCCAGATGCAGAGTAAATGCAATAGTTAGTGACCTTCTGAGAGACCTCCCTCTGCACAATCTAAACAATCTACAGGGATACTCCTGTGCCCTCACACGCTAACACACGCCATCACATCTGACCTCCTAAAAATAACAGATCGTCCCTTATTACATTTGGAGACTCATTTTCTCGGTGTAGTGCACTGGGACAGATAGAGTGGGAGCAAAAGGGCTGATGGGATACCACCAGAAAAAAAAAAAAAAGATCCCTGATGTGCCTGACCTAAAACATGGAGAATGAGGCCCTTGCAGCATGTCTATTACCCTCAGGCCTCCACGCTGCCAGGCACCCTCTTAAAAAGAAGAATGAGGCAAATAAATGAAGCTCCAAAGCTCAACGGCATCACCTATGAATTTCCTTACAGTTACGACATTGTTTGAACTCCAGCCAGCGGACAATTAACTTTTTTTTCCTCCTCCAGCGTGCTCACGGCGATCGGACAGAGACATTCTCCCGGGCTCTAAAAGAGCGATTTGTCACTGTTGACAGCGGCACACTGTACTGCTGAGCCAATTAAGCTCAAGGTGCAATTCGATACAGCTTTTGTACCCGCTGTGGATAAGAGGCAGGGCTCTGGAAAGGGGGTTTTGAAGGGGAAGCGTCCACGTTTGCGCTGGAATGATTGAGTGGGACGGGTGCAGAGTCCTGAAAGACCCAGGAAAGGAGAGAAACCCTAAAAAGTGAGGGCGTCTTTGGTTCTACAGTAAGCACTTGGACACGAGCGGCACCACAGAGGAGCTTTGATCACTGCAAAAACAGAAAAAAAGTTAAAAATCCTCCCTCTCCAATCATCTTTTGATCCATTTTTAAAGCATTCCCCGTGGTCTCTTCATTATTTTGCCAAAATCAAAAAGCCTGTATTGTTTTCTAGGACAGTTTCTTTAGAGCTGCAGTAGTTCACAACTAGAAATAGGGTGGAGCAACCCCATCCCCCTTTCCCATTACAGAAACTATCTGTTTATAAAGTCTCCCACTAGCTTACAGCCACTTACATCCCCATCCTAATATTATCAGTGCAACAAATGCCCATGAAGTTGTAGGTAATGAAGGTAAAAATGATGAAATGACTGTTTGAGTTTATTTAAATATGTATGTATTTATGTTTCGATATTTATTTAAAATATAGACTGGGCTTATTTTGATCTTAAAATTTCTTTATTAATGTCCTCCATTATCGGAAAAAAAAGACAAAAGAACATATTAGAATCATCAGATTGGGTTTTTTTTTATCATTGAAACACTTTCTTTGTACAAAACAAAAAAAATCTGCAGGCAGGTTAAGAGAAATTACAGCAATGCTTTTTAAAGAGAAGAAATCTGGTCATTAAAACACTTTTTCTAACATCAAGATCCTTTTTCTCTTGAAAAACTTTAATTATTTTTCTTGCAAGACATTTTTTAGAGTCTTTTTACTTTCTTAAGATTTAGCTTTTGTTCTGCCAGATTTTTTAAAAAACCAACCCAACGAGTACAGAATACTATGCAAACTTAGAAGCCCCCCCCTCTCACACACACACTCCTACACCCGGCTGGAACTAATAATATCCTGGTATGATTAGGGATGAACACCTGTGCCTGCGTCTGTGTGGAACACAGTACAGACGGATGAGATGGAAACGCAGACAGAACTAATCCAGATCCCGGTTCTCCTTTTACTTTCAAAGCCTTTAATGGAAGAGTGAGGACAGTGGACAGACAGGGACAATTAGGCAAATAAATGGAGAACTGCTGGCTATAAAATCGGACCACGGCGCTGACTGTGATTAATGGGAGCAAATCGGGCCCAGCAGGACCGAACCCTCCTCCTGCTGCTGCTCATCCATTCAACTGACTCATTTTAAGAGTCAGCAAAGGATGCCACCTTGCCAGCGTAACCTTGCTGGTCGTACGGGCTTGAGTTACGACCCAGGGGAAGGGCGGACAATCTGACCATTGAGTCGCCGCGCTAAAAGCGCTCAGGGCAATGAATGAGGAGGCACGGCAACTAGCATGGTAGCATTCAGACTTGAGATGCATTCTTTAATGCAGCACATCAACCAGACGCTTGGAGTCTTCAAGGGGGGGAAAGGATGTTTGTTTGGATCATCCCGACAGGTCAAACGGGGGCTGTCGCATGTGCGTGAGGCTTGTTTGGGTCTGTCTGCACTGAGAGGGACAGAGGGGAGGAGGAACCAGACTGGATCTCTGTTTTGAGAAACGCTCTCCGCCTGAGGCTTGTCCTTTACTGTGTCCAGTTGTCACAACATGTAAACAATGTACTGAGAAAACACGGCGACTCACACGCTGCCGAGCGGAGAGTATGGAGAGAAAATAGTCTCAAAACACTTGTAACTTGAGTCTGTTTGTGTGCAAAGTGACACACACACATTTTTTCGATACTATTTTCTTTCCATAAGATAATGTTTACCAAGCTGAAGATCCAGTGTGAATCAGTAGCAAGTCCACTGCTTTGGCGAAACTTTATTCTGTACATGTGTGCAGTGCACAAAGTCCATTTTTTTTTTGTTAGATAAGTCAGTGGAATGTTAGGTCTCCAAACACAGGTGCTTCTCATGAAACAGGAGAGACGGTTTAAGTTTCTGCTACATTGGCAGACTGTGTGTGCGGAACATCACTAAGCTGGTTGAATTTGATTTTAGGCTTTCAAGATTCAGCAGCTTAACAGGTATTATGGTACCTGAGATAAAGCAAATGCCCCGTCACTTGTTTTATGTCTGCAGTGCAATAATTTATCTTGGATATATAAATCATTTAATGTAAAAAAAAAAAAAAAAAAGTGCTGATGGGGGAGTGGTTGTGAGAAATCCTTTTATCAGGAGCCATCCTTGCAGCTGCAGAGAAGACTAAAAAATATGCAAGTGAGGATTTAATAATTTTCTCTCTTTGAAAAATACAGATAAAAAGGAAATAAATAAATTATCATCAACTTTGACTTAATAAAACCCAATCAATCTAACACATTAAACCCTTTTAGTGAATGGGATGCTGGAGCCTATCCTCGCTTCTGTTGGGCAAGGGCATGTACACCATGGATGGAGGGACTGATTTAAAGCACATAACATTTTTGAAATGTTTTTCCTTTTTTTAATTCAAAACTAAAATTCCAAATCATTTTTTTTAAATCATATAATAGTTCCCAGTGATCCTTTAAATATGATTATGAAGTTTTTGGCCCCACCCATTTCATAGCTGCATCATTGGTCTGAGTATTTTCAAGCATCTGGTTTTTAATCTAACAGCATATGAATAAAGAAATTTTCAGAAACAGTTTTAATCATCAATTATTTTATATAGGTCCTCCATTGTGAGAAGAATGCTACAAGAACATGTTAAAAACACCAAAAAGATGAGTTTCATTAGAGTGGGTCTTTAAAATTCACCAAAGTTATAGACTTGGTTTTTATTTGTTCAATTGAGCTTTAAAGCACTGAGTTTAAAATCAGCCAGTATTATTGATCAATGCATAACTTGTAGATTGATATTTACTTTTATGTCTTCAAGAAAAATAAGGAAAAGTAATTGTTTACAAAGCTAAACTTCATAACAATTTTAACATAATAATTGTTTTATGTTGTAGAACTTTTATTTAGTTTAAACTTTTTTTTTTTTAAAATTATCTTTACGTGTCACCATGTTTTTGTTATATTTTAGTTTTGGTCATCCTTGTACAGAAAGGTTATCTTTCATTTAAAAAAAAACAAAACAAAATCAAATTAAAAAATTAGACTAATATGCATTTTAAAGCCCAGTCTGATGAAAATAATCTTTTTGGTGTTTTCAACATGTTCTTGAAACATTCTTCTCATGATGGAAGCCACAGAGAAAATTAGGACTAAAATCACTGGGAATAAAAAACGTAGTTGGAAAAAGCTTGTAATTCTGATGTTAAATCCACATCTACACGTTTCTTTCCATTCTGATGCCTCCACTTGCAGACAAATAGATCCATGCACATCTTAGTTTTCCTTGTGTGAGCTGGAATCTGGATAGCTCCATTATTGCTAGCCATTTTTGTTGGATCAGTAATGTTAGGTTGGGTGTGAGGGGCTGGAAGCTAGCGGTACAGCCTGTAAACAGATGGATGATGGGACATAGGGCGGGCTTACTCCATGCCAACGTTCATTTCTATTGAACTCCTGCCGTTCTGCAGACACTATGTTCTAAAAAATGTTTCCCTTTTTTTTTCTAAATGTTGAATAAAAACTGCATAATCATACATAAAAGACCACTAGAAATAGTTTAAAAATCGATTAAAAGATGACTGGAGCGAGTTTTTAATTTGTGGCAAAGATTGACTTTACATTCATGTCAAAATGAACCCCAAGTTAGTCCTTTCACAGTCAACCTGAACACTTCTTCAGCACTATAACTGAAACTATAGCTGCTATAAACTGTAATCTGGTTTTTATTTTAAGGTTTAATATCAACAAAATGTTTTGTCCTTAAATTAGCATGCTAAGCTAATTTTTGTACAAAGATGTTTTGGAATTATTCTTCATGAAACAGGATTTATTGCCTTGGTTAAACTATTTACCAAAACCTTCAGCTCAACAGAACCAAACCCAGAAGACATGCTTTAGCTTCCTGGTAATCAACTGTAAGATAACTGTGTGTGAGTCAAGCAGGAAAAATGCTAACGTTTTTCCAGGATGTTGACTGATAAGCAGCAGTGACTAGCTCGCCGGTGAAGTTGCGGCGCTGTGATTGTCGTGCAGCACTGTTTATTGACGGAACGGGGTGAGATGTCTCTATCCGAGGGCTGGAGGGAATGCGAGCGTCTGCCTCCACACCCACAGGCTGACCACAGGGGCACTCTGAGAGGCTGGGAATGTTGAGCCAAGACAAACGGGACGCCCAGAGGAGGCCCTGCCCCTGGCCTTTGCAACAGCGCCGTTCTCTGAGCTGTGCTGGCCTCCTAACTTCCAAAACACTCACTGTTATTCTAGGCTGAGGGGACCCTCCCACACAAGGGGGGCAAAAAGCAAGACAGTGAGGCCACAGAGGACTTCAGATAGAAAGAAATTATTGAGTTTTTTAATCAATTAGAAAAGACAAAAAGGGTTTAGAAAATAAGAAAACATTCATTAAAATTTGATATTTAGGTTCTTAACTACAATAAAGGCAAATCAAGACCTATTAATTAACTGATCATTAAAGGGAGCGGTTGAACGAAAAGCATGCTGCACTCATTGGCCTCTGCCTGCACCGCCTAAATTACATTTACTTCAATGTATTTATAGACTCTATTTCCAGCAAACAGATAATATGATCATAGGAAGGAGGAGAGGAGGCTGCTGGAGGAATAACACCCAGAGTGAACCGGCTCTTTCGCGATGAATTCCACCCCAAAGCTAAGCTATGAAACTGGAAAAAGTGTGTGAAAGAAGTTTATAAAAAAAAAGCAAAAAAACAGAACAAATCCCACATACAAAGAGTTGATTCTGCGCTGAGGGGAAGGAGCTTGTTCAGGGTGGACAGCTCTGCACAGAGACGGCCTCTGAGCGAGCTCAGGGGTCAGCGCCGAACAGGGGTCAGAGGTCGGCAAAGAGACCCACTTAAAGACCTACTCCAATCATCTTTTGAGCTATTTTTACTGCGTTCCCAGGGGTCTTTTCAGTAGCCAGAATCATAAAATCTGCTGGTTTATGGGACATAGTTTCTGCAGAATGGCAGTAGTCCTTTCTGCTACGCTCAAAATGGGTTTGGAAACATGTGTTCGAGCAACTCATTCCAGTAAAAAGTCTATGTAAACATTTTATTTATTTTATTTAAATTAGGACAGAAAATTAAGACCAATTAGGCAGTCTATTTCCCATTTTATTAATTTATTCCCAATTTCTGATCAAAACTGTAGCTTCTTATGTTTGTGGTCTGTGCCATGATGTTCTTTTTTTCAAACTGGAGGTGGGCATTTAGCATTTTGTTGAATAAAAACTGGTTTACACCATTTACATCATTTAATCAAAATAATCTTGGTTGAACATTTTCAATTTTTGACACAAAATATGAAATGGAACAGTTTCAAGCAGCACATTTTTTAGGGTTCAGATATCAAAATGTATTACTTTATAAGGTATTATTTGCAAATTCACGAATTTAATGCTTTTAAGACTTTAATACCCCGTGAGAACCCTGCAAATATTCTTTTGCTGCTTCAGTAGTCAAATAAGATTCTATCCATTTAAAACTTGATAATTTAAATTGAATAATTTGATTGCTTTTGATTCCTTTTTTTTCCTTTTGCATTCACTTGTTGCTACACAGTTTTTAAAGTCAGTATTTGGGCTCTACATGCAAAGAACACCTGCTGAAGGTTATACAAGTTGAACTTCGACCAATCAGGGACTCTGAATTGGTAGTGCTGTATGAGTAGCATCTCTTTCATCATCTTTCATCTCTTTCAAATCACCATTTAAAAATGGATCATGAAGGAGAAATTAATCTTTTCTGTTCGTGTCCAGCTGAAAACTACATGACAGCAAATCCTTTATAAATCGGAATAGAGCTGAGAAAGAGAAAGCCAGAAGCAAGACTTGTAAGATTTGGACCGCTTCAACATTTAGTACCAAGCGATATGTGCGCTAGTACCCGCTAGCAACAGGCTTGTGTGAACATCATATGCTAATAACCCCTTCACAATCTACATCCTTGAATGCACAAAATAAGCCCGATGTGTACGTAACTTCGGAAATTCATCTGAGTTGTGGGCGGGGCTAATGTCGCAGAGCAACCCTATCCCCGTCATCCACCTGTTTACACTCTCTTACAGCCCCTCACAACCTAACATTAGCGGTGCAACAAAAAGTTCAGTTTGGAGCCAGATGTCAGATCGGATGAGAAAAACAAAGATGTACATGGATCTATCTGTCTGCAAGTGGATACTTCAGAATGGCTCGCTCATTATATTTTCTACGTCTCAATATTTCCTTTATAAATCAGGAAAAAGTCACTAGAACATGTTAAAAACACCACTTTCATCAGAGTGGCTCTTAAGTTTCGGAGAAGAGCGGACAGTGTTGGTCCTTATCAGACCTGGAGACATTCTTCAGATGCTGAACTTATCTCCTTTAGGCGAAGAGCCGACATAAGTGTTTCCATTCTCTCTGCTCCTTAAACCATCCCGGCTTTGAAGATATCTAGAGGTGGCAGACTGAACCGCGGCTCTACCTATAAACAGGCACATTCTCCCACACAGAGGAAAAGTGAGACCAAAGCCGCATGTGACAATTTGACCGCTCTGACAGTGCGCAGCACGCTCCTGGCGTGTTGTTTTACTATCTCTGTGAGCCCTTTTTGTGGTTAGCCTGCGGTTTCCTCCAGCAGCTTGTAGTCTATTGACAGCACGGCTCCTGCGATGTTTCAGATCCGTTTCATAATGTGTTGAAAAACAGAGCAGGAACCGGCCAGAGGAGGGAAAAAAGGAAGAATTTAAGATGCAGGTGAGAGCAGAGGGTTAACATGCAAAATGCTCAAAGCCCCCCTCAACCAAAGCTTTAAAACATTCCCACAAAATGGCTTCTGTGTGTGTCACCGTGGCAGTGAGAGGCTCTTGAGAATGGTCCCGCTGTGTGCAGAGTGTTTGTGGACTGCGGCGGAGCTGATGGACACGACCCAGGAACGGGCCTGGAATCAATTTAATGCGTCCAAAAAAGTGCCTGTGGATGTAAATAAAGCTCTTGAGCAAACAAACGCTTTTCCAAGAGGCGCACTCACAAACACGGAAAAATGCGCCGGCTTACAAAACCAGCCGAATGCTGGTGGGCCCCTCGTGCAGACCATGAGAACTCAGTCAGCTCAGTGTGCTCGCATCCCCTGAAATTAAAAACCTGGCCTCTTCTTCCTGCCTTCTGGCTAATCTTAAGGGCCTTATCCCCGCACTGGTTTGAGAACGCTCCAGATTAGGGGACCATTAAGTGCCCAACAAAAGGATAACTTTATCCCCCAGTTCCCTCTTTCCCATCTTCCACTGTGGACGCTCAGGCCCAGAGCAGGGGACACACAGGGCCCGGCGGTGGCATTCCTCAGTGAGAATGAGACGGAGCTCCGCTGCTCCCTCCAGCCAAGCCTGTTTACACAGATGGTGGCAAGCTACATGATTTTTGCGAGGGGCGTGACGGAGGTGGGAAAGGAGGAGGACTGACGGAGTATACAGAGGTTGTTTATAAGCTCTCAGGTCAAAACCAGAATGTTGCACATTATATTTTTCCAGCTTTCATTTTCAGCAGCCAATTTACTCCACAGATTTGACTTTTTACTTTTAAAAGAAAGAGAACAAACAGATATAAATGCAATTGTTCATTAGCTGATGAGATTTTGGGGATGTATCTGATCAGTCGGAATTGATCAAAAGACATTAACAGCAATGAAAATTTCTATGTTCCCAAATCTTTTCTTTATAACTCGACATATGTGTTCATATTTGAAAGCACAAACATCCATTTTCTTCTGGTTATCTGGGTCAGAAATGTCCAGACTCTCCCCGGCCACTTCCTTCAGCTCCTTTGGGGGAATCCCGAGGCGTTCCCAGGCCATTCGAAGGACAAAGTCTCTCCAGCATGTTCTGGGTCTTCACCAAAGTCTCCATCCGGTGGGAAATGCTGGCGACAGCTCCCCAAGGAGGCGTCCAAGAGGCATCCAAACAAAATGCCCAAAGCACCTCTTCTGGCGCCTTTAAGTGTGGAGGAGCAACAGTTCTTCTCTGAGCTCCTCTCTATATCTCTAAGGGAGTGTCCTTGTATTTGGAACCTCTTTCTTTCAGTCATGACCCAGAGTTCATCACCATCGTTGAGTATTGGAACAAAGACTGGCCGGTAAATTGAGAGTTTTCTTTCATGATGATGGACTGTCATGGCAAACACGATTGCTGCTTCATTCTGCCTGTTAATCTCACGCTCCGATCTTCCTTCACTCATTAACAAAACCCCAAGATACCTAAACTCCTCTTGAGGCAGGAGCACCGCACCGACCCAGAGGTAAACTACCGGATTCTGGTCATGGTTTCAGACTGGGCCGTGCTGACTTCACCCTCAGCCACATACCGTCCCAGTGCATGCTGGAGGTCCTGGCTTAATCAAGCCAACAGGACAACATCATCTGCAAAGAGAAAAGGATATCCTGTGGTCCCCAAACCAAACTCCCTCCAGCTTGAAATCATGTAAATAAAGATCCTAAGCAATGTGCACCAGGAAAAGCTCTGACAGTCTGCAACCATCTCCTGATCCAATCATGGCCCAGATAGCCATCAGAAAAGCTCCCCGGTACCAAGAAAAAGCCAACTTCTGATTCACTGTTCTATAAAGTGTTTGAAACTTAGAATCTACCCATCCATCTTCTTCCACTGATTCAGGACCAGGTCACAGGGACAGCAGTCTAAGCAGATGCCCAGACATCCCTCTCCCTGGCCACTCCAGCTCCTTTTGGGGGACCCCAAAGCATTCCCAGGCCAGCTGAGACACGTAGTTTCTCCAGTGTGTCCTTGGGGCCTCCACCCAGTGGGACATGCATGGAACACCTCCCAAGAGAGTGTTCAGGAGGCACCCTACCTTTCAGGGAGCACCCAGCCACCCTTGGGAGGAAGCTCATTTTATCTGCTTGTAGTCAGGACCCGTTCCTTCAGTCGTGACCCAGAGCAAAGAACAAAGATTGAGTGGTAAATTGTGAGCTTCACTTTCTGGATCAGCTCTCTCTTCCCCACAACAGACCGATACATCATGACGACGAATGCCACTCTGAACCGCCTGTCAATCTCACACTCCGATCTTCCTTCACAAGTGAACAAGACCCCAAGTGCTCATGGTGACTGAAGTCCTCCACCTGCGGCAGGAGCACTCCACTGAGAGAGGGCTAACTGCCTTTCTTACAACAAATGGAAATTAACGGTCAATTTCTGAGTCTGATGTAGCAGGAGCTGATCTAACCCTACCTCCTGAGTTGACTTTGCTTTAGTTTAAGGTTTCTTCCAGAAGAAAAACAGATTTTTGGACATTTTGGACTGTGATAAGCCAAGCACATCAGAGAAGGAAGTACAGCAGGTGCTAGGGTTTTCTCCCCGGTGAAATTTGTAAGTGCATCCACTGTACTGCTCATCCAGGTTAAGGTGTAAGACTGTGACATCTGGAAGTTATTGGGATTTTTTAAAAAGTTTGGTTTCAAAATCTGAGGAGTAACTTTTTGTTCCAATTTAAGCCATACCATGGGTTTTGATTTTCAGTCATCAAACAGCTTTTTGAATAGAAGTCAGTGAATGGCTGCTTCTTGAATCAGAGTTTCAGAAGCCACTGGTCTGCTGAAAAAAAATGTTTTTTGCTTGTGTGTTTGTAAAAACAGTGTAAGAATCAAAGAATCTTTCATTATTGTTCCACTAATCGAACCTTTGCTTGACTTTTCTTTTTCCAGTGATGCTTTTCTTTGGTCTTGACTCAGACCATGTGGGCACCCCGATTCTCTCTTCCACTCCAACACCTGCCCTCCGTTCCTTCACAACTGCATTGTCTACATCTGACTCACCTTAACCTGTGGCACGTAGACCATATATCTGGCGAACACATGTCAGGTATTTTTTGCCAGCAAAGACATTCACGAGAGCAACAGACCCGTGAAACGACATGGAGCTAAAGCGGAGGATTCGTCGAATGTTCGCTGATATCAGCGGTGTTTGGATTATAGCTGCTTTGATGAATACATGTGGCAAACACAAGCCGGTAAGATGGGAGCCGTTTGATTCACCTATCAGGTGCGCCGGGTCAGGGGTGACAGCTGCGTTTAATTAACATACCAGGTTCTCATACTGGTTGCATGTATGGCTGTTAATCTGAGCCACATACAAAGTAAAGAATGTTTAGGTTTCCCAGTGTATCAACCTTTGGACTTATCAAAGGTGTTTTTGTCTCTTTCTGTTCTATCCACACAGTCTTTCATCACCTTCCTCTTTTCTTTTGCTCCTTTGTTCCAGCCCAAAAAATCTGGAGTGGAACTGAAAGGTGAGCTCAGCCCAGCTTCTCATCAAAAGCTGCATGTTTCACATTACAAGAATATTTCCACTTTGGATTTTGCTAACCCCAAGAGATGATAAAATGCTCAGGAGGGCCAAGAAGAAGCTTTTCTTTGGGGTGCTCATGGTGACTGAATGTCTAAGCTCAGGAACACAACAAGAGGTCTGTTCTCGCAGCTCCTGCTGAGCACTGCAGAATACAGCGAAAGCCCATCGAGCTCCAGCAGAAAGAGGAGAACTTTCATTCTCAAAGTCAAACGTTTGTTCAACAAATTGTTGATAATTTGTTGCAAACAGACATAATGTTCAGTGGTAACTCAGATATTGTTCTGCAAAAAAAGTCTAATTTAGAATATATTTCTTTACCTTCTGATCTTAAGACTTTATGTTCCCATCTTAGACTTACTGACAATATGATATAAACACCAAAACAGGAAAAAAATAAAGTCAACCAAACGGTTTCAGTAAAATCAAAGAAATGTTGGTTTCACTCCATCCTCTAAGAATGTGTGTGGATAGGTAAAGCCAAACCAGCCATGCTGAAACAGCTGGGGTCAGAGACAAACATGTTTATTTGATTGATTTTTAGCTCTAGAACGACTGTTGGGGTAATTTACACCACCCTTCTGAGAAGGATTTGCTATTGCCTCATTATTCCAAAATGGTAACAAGAATAAAGACTAAACAATCTGGCTTCAAATAAACTCAACATAAACCCATAACATTTGTCATCCATCAAACCAATGTACACCCTTTTGAGATCACTGGGTTGCTGGAGCCTCTCTCATCTAGTGCAAAGGCCGGGCACACCCAGTATTGGTCCCCAGTCCTTCGCAGGACCACATAACCAAACACACACTCACATTCACACATAAGAACAATTTAGATATACCAGTCAACCTATGAAGCATGTTGTTGGACTGTGGGAGAAAACTAGAGTGCCCGGGGGAGTCATCATTTACAAAAATGTAAAATGACCCGATCAGCCCTAAAAAGTATATTAACTAGATAACCAGGGGTGTCACTGGGTTTTCAGAACGGGGGGCGGGGGGCTTAGCCCCCAATAGATGCACACAATAAGAAGTTGAAACTATTTGTGCAAACCCCTAAAATAGGTCTGTAAATACAAACTCTACTGAATAAATAAAACAATTGCACTGTAATCCTTGTGCATATTTATATTAAAAGTGAGGACATCTGGATACTTGGGAGGGGGGGGCTTGTTCCCAAATTTAAGAAAGTCTAGGATAAAAGCGAATAGGTCATATGCATGATTGTACATGAGAACTGGACAGAGTGAGTATGATGTCACCCATAGAAAAATAGCTTACTTCCGGTTCTAACAAAATTAAGACAATTTAGGCACCATTTTTTTCCTTGCAATACGGGATCTGCCATGTTGGAGCCAGACATGATCAATAAGGAGGGATTAGTTCAAGTCGATCTGAGTCACTGTTTCTATGGTAACCAATCTCACCCATCAGGAGTGGACTTGTTGGAAGTCCACACCACAACCACTTAAAAAGCAGGCCACAAAAAATTATTGGATAGAAGACCACCTACTTTATTCAAGGAATCTGATTGGTCAGTTTATTACGTGAATAACTTGCAATAAAGGAAAAATATAAAATAAAAAATTCAATTCAGAGCAAGAATGGTTATTCTGACAAATAGAATGACTAATACCTGTTTATTTCTTGATAGACGTCTGTGGGATTTTGGCTTCTTGGAGCTAGTGGGTACTTCCTGTTTGGAGCATGAGGGGGAGGGGTTACTTAATCCAGTTCTTCCATACTGTCAATGGTTATACAACAACAATTGCAATCTCTTTTACAGTAGGAACTTTGCTGCTTCCACTTAGACTAATAGAAAAATTCATTTTTGTGTAACAGGAATTTGATCATAAATTAATTTTAAATTATATTTGAAGTTCACATATTTTTAAAATGCAACAAGACTTGTGACGATTCGACCTGTAGGAATGTCCTCAGCCCTAATTTTGGAAAGACAATAGTAAATTTATAAAGAGTGAAATGCACACTTGTGTAATTCAAGACGCACCCATATTTTCCAGCTAACATTAGCAGACTCATGCTAATGTTAGCTAATGAGACAGCTGACTTTATGAGTGATTGCTCAGGCTTACTTGAAATTGAGCAGCGAGCGACAAGACATTTAATCATCTGACTATCATCCGTCTTTCCGTGCGTTTTTTTTTAGCTGTGTCGCGTGGTTCAAGATGGGATTCATTAAAGCCAGGACGAAGGTGATCTGGAAAGAGCTTAAAGCTAACGCTCACTATGTAAAAAAAACCAAATTGATCTGTTAAATTGGAGATGATGTAACTGGCATCGTCTGTCGGCTGTTCAGTGCTTGGCTGTAGTTTGGGTGTTGAAGGGGGGTGGGGGGGGGGCTTGTCCTGGAATAGCTCTACTGGCCTGGAATGCTTGGAAGAATGTGTAACGCGGAGGTTGATTGGCTGGGATGGGAAGACGTGTGTGTCTGGGTGCGTTGTGGCTGAGTGGTATTAGTTATCAGCGGGTTCTGGAATCCGAGTACGGAGTGGGTGAGGAGGGATCAATCGTTACTCCCGTTTGGGAACATCCTCTGTGTTGTCAGCAGGTCGACAGCCCGACCGCGCCGAGGTCTCGGCTCTGCGTCTGTCCTGTCCGCACCTTGTTGTTGCGGCTTCTGTCACCTTTTCCTGCTTGTGTGTGCGTCTGCGCCGCATCATCGATCCGCTCCGTGAAACCGGATCTCCCTCGTTCATCTCGGAGGAGCGCAGCACAGACAGGCAGACCATTAGGCCTCTTGCTCTGCAGGGCGACCTTTGCACTCAGGCCCCTCTGTTTGACCAAAAGGGGGCCGAGCGGAGGTGCTAGGTCAGCGCTTTGCTGGGTCATCACAGGCTATCTGTATTTGCCAATACGCAAGATCCCCTCAAGGTCTACAAACCGGAGGAAAACGCTGAGAGCACACATCGGAGCTGATTGCAGACGATTCGAAAAAGAGTAAGAAGGGGCATCAGACTCTCACGGCCCAGCCTGCTAGAAGAAACAGCCCTGCTGGATTTCTGTGTGAACCCCGAGTTCCTGCTCACGCTCCCTACCTGGCAAACCCAAATCCCCACCGCAGCATCAGCGACCGGACTACTCCCAGCGCTCTGTTTGCTCAGCTGCGCTGGCTTTCTCTCGGCACGACCAACCCTCTAGTTGCTGCAGCCGGGATGTTTTCTCCCTCTTCTTCTGTTTGGTTTCTTTTCTTCCAACAGTTTGTAGCTTTTTTTTGATCTGCGTTTGGCCTCTGAAGGCCCGTCTGACGTGTTTTATGAGTGACGCCAGGACGGGTCACAAGGTTGAGGTGGGAGTCTACCTGCGGAGTTATGGTGCAAGAATCGTTAAATCCATCCAATCATCTTTTCATGTATTATAAAGGCGTTCTCATTGTTTTTTTTTTTGTTTTTTTAAGTATGATTATTCCGTTTTTAGTTAAATAAAAAAATCCTGTGACGTTTTCTAGGACTTATTTTCAGGAGTTCAACAGAAATTCACCTCTGAGTTGAGTGTGGGTTCATTGACTCAGAGCACTCTGCCCCTTCCCATCATCTATCTGTTTACACGTTCTCCGTTAGCTTATAACCCCTCCATCTCTGACCTTATATAAGTTGTGCAACAAAAAATGGCAAACAAAACTGGAGCTGTCTAGCTTTACATGGATCAAGTCGTCTACAATTGGATGCACTGGAATGGAGCGGAGAAGGGAGCTCGTGGCTTGCCGTAGTAACTTGTTTATCACTGCTTACAAGCTTTTCCAATGGCATCTTTTGTTTGTTATACTCAGAAATGCAATTTGAAGCTTAATTTTCACTATATATGCACAGAAATGTGTTAAAAACCCAATTTTAATTGATCTTTAAAGAACATATCAAATTTTTAGATGTAAAATCAGATAAATAAAAAGTCAAAAACTTATTTGGTTTTTGGTTTTGACCAACTGCGGTTACCTTACAGCGCCTATACAATGCTTTTCTTAAGTCTTTCAGAGTAATCTATATTATTATATATGCTCATATATTACCTTTGGCACATTAAATAACAAATTATTGATGAAATATGAATTTTTTGTAAACTCTTTTCCTACCCGGAGGTAAGATGACTCGATCTCTGAGGCACTTTCAGTCTTTGAGGGTGCCGCCCATTTCATGAAGTCACAAGCCAGAGGAAGTTAGGTCCAATCCGAGTTCTTCCATTCTCCCTTTCCCTCCATTTGAAGGGGTAGTTTAAGTTAAGTGTGTCCAGGAAATGTATTTTTTAAATCCGACCCTCCAAACGGAGAGATTCAAAGTCTTTCCCCACAAGTCCAAACTGTGTTGCGCTAGGAAGCTAATTTCTTCATGTGGGTGCGCTCTGATCCACAGACGTTTAAGAAATTTAAGCAATGACTTCTCGTTGTGACATGACCTTTTTTTGTATGTTCAAGCGCTGGAAGCTCCACGCTAAAGCTAGCAGACTGGCGATTATTGGTGACAAAATATGAGACAATTTTTTGATAAATGAAGGGGAAGGGAGAAGGGAAGAATTCAGATTGGGCCTTAGTGTTCGTGTTAGCCTGGGGGTGGTGCTGGCAGCGAAGACTTCCTGAAAGAGGTTGTTCTTGCTTTGTGACATTAGCACGTGGGAACTCACTCGTTTTTGTGGGTTGGGAGGGGCTGGTACTCAAAGAGCAGCGTTTTAAAGGATTACTTAGAAATGCATGAACGGATCAAAATACTCTTTTGAGATTCTTTATAGTGAGGAATGACAATTGTCATACACTTGGAGCTTAAAAAGTTGATTTAAAAAAAATCTGAAAACCTGAAATTTCCAGAAATCTAAATAAATGTTAAAAAATGAAGCAAAAGAAAATATTGGGACATTGCTAAGTTGATGAGGACGTTTGTTTAACTTTTCAACCGAATGTTATTTAGAATAAAATGATATTAGATATGCTTCGTACTACGTAAAAATGTTATGTCTCCAGTTGAATTTTTTAGATTTTTTTCATTTTATCATGAACTGTATAACTAAGAACCACCACACCAACATGCGGACATCGAAAAAAACTCAATTGCTAAAAATCAAACAAGCGATGTCCTATAGTAAGTACCTTTTATGATTTCTTATTTATTTTTTTTAATTGTGGTTGTGATCTTTAATATGTTTTTGTATCAAGTGATTTGTTGGTGAGATCTGGTTTGGGGATGTGAGGGACTGTAAGCTAGCAAGGGAGTATTTAAACTCAGTTATGGGTGATGGGAAGAGGTGGCGGAGTTCTTCTGTGTCAGGAGTTTCACCCACAACACAGAGGCAAATTTCTAATGAACGGTTGCCACTTTGAAAAAATTATGTCCTAGAAAATGTTTTTGATTTTGGCTAAAGATGTCAGAATCATCATTAAAAGACTACAATTTTCCAAAGAAAACTGTATTTTTCTGTCTTTTCAGTTTGATATTTCTAATTCTCTGCACACAAGACCAAATCTATTCATTCACTTAGCAGCAGCCAAGTCAATGGCTCTAATTAGGTTATCAGGCTGAAAGGTAAACAAAGTCAGAGAGCTTTTCACAGCCACACTTAGAAATCCAATTCAAGGTAATTGGAATTTATCAGTGCTTAAGTTAATTTTGAGATTACACGTTCAGAGAAGCCTGCTGGTCTAACCTGCAAAAATGCGCAACCGCTTGCGCCTGAGTGGCGGGCCCAGCCCAGACACCCCCATGCACTCGTCTTCATCGTCGCAGTCTCCGCTCTGGAAGCCCTCCTCGTCCTCGTCGCCCCAGCCGTCTGCTCCACCTCCACGTGACTGGGCTCGCCAGCGCTTCTCCGACACTGCCACCATCTGAAGCAGCTGTTGGGTAAACAGGAAGTGGTTAGCAGTGAGAGCGTTAAAGCGGGCACTTCTGCTTTTCTTTCGCCTGGAACTCGGGTGTAATTTACAAAGAACGACGAGAATTCCAGACCAAAAAAAAAAAAATCAGCAAAAATCCAACAGCCATACTTGACTTCCATGCAGGCAGAGGGAAGCAGTTTGGTTTTCTGTGCCAGTCTTGGTATTTTTTGCTCCAAACATGATTCATTCACAGCACTGCGGCTTTCGCCCATATAATTTACTGGTAGAAAAAGAAACTGTTGGGTAAGCAAACCGGTGCAGTTGTGTTGTTCCTGGCAAACATCATTGTCCTGAGAGGTTGACTCGGGGCAAAAACACCACATTACATGCTTGGCTTGTTATGTTCCCCTGGAAATAAAGGTCCTGGGATCTAAAATTAAAAAGCTACAAGAAAGGCTGGGAAAAACGAGCTTTTGTGATATCTCTGGAGCCCATATTATCACAGATTAAACCAGACAGAAAACAACCATTACCTCATAAAGGAAATAGTTTAGATAATATTTTATTCAATTTTATCCAATAAATTCTTGTATGTTATCAGGCAAAAAAAAGTTTTTTCACATTCGTTCATCACAAATTGAGTAAAAACAAAAGGGGTGCGATATTGAGCATTGGGGTATAGATCTGATACTGATCAATATTTTTCGTAAATTTTGCGGATGGGAAATGAACTTTAAAATCTCAATTGTTTTTAGTCGCAGCTAATATATATTTTTTTACTTTATTTAGGTTTCTCTTTTTTAAATTACAAAACAAAATTGGGACAATATTTTAAATTAAATTATGAAAATAGTTTTACAGATAAAGAAAAGTTTCAAACAAGAGTGAAAATATCGATATCTGCTCGAGAAAACAGTGAATTTGAAACGGGATTTTAAAATACTCAGTTGTGAACTTGTAGTTTTAAATTAAACTGATTTAATAGTTTCACCTACTGTTTAAAAATGTATTTAAGATACAAAAAAAACCCGGAAAAAATCAACACAACTTTGCAACTCTGATGTTTTTCAATGAAAAAAATGACAAAAGCTCATTATGTGTGGTGCATCACAAGCAGAAGTGTTTGTGGGATGTTGTGGTAAACTAATTAACTCTTAATTATTTCTTAAAAAAAAAAAAAAAAGCTGAAAGGCAATCAAATTAATTTATTTTGCTTCATCAAGAAGAAATGACATGTCTGGTGTTAAATCTGGGCTTTTATTTTGTAATTTTTTGAACAGAGCCACATTTGTCAGACTCCACCTTGTAACCATGGGTGAAAAAAGTTTGAAGACAACAAATAGCAACTCTCCGACCATCCTTCTGGCTCCAAAACTCTGCAGATGATTAAACGCTCTGCCAGAGCAACAGATGTGCTGCACTCCTGCCCTGCAAGCATCATTTCATCTCACCGCGCCGCCTCCTGCTTGTTTGTTTTTATTGATTTCCTTCCTATCTGCGTACGTCAGCATGCATTTTTGGGTCGTCGTCTTTGGGAGAAAATTGAGTGCATGTGGGCCTTTTTTTTTTTTCCCCTCTCAGGCCAGCTGCAACGTTTGTCTGGGCTCAAAGTGTGTGTGCGAGAAGCAATCCAGAGCTAATCTCCGAATAACTTCAGTCAAAATTAGATAAACAACTCTGTTCCGTTTACCTGAACGTTCAATTTAGTCCTGGTTTAACCCGTGTCGAACATTTAGAGCTGGAGCGCACATGGAAAGGCTGAACCAACATGTTCATTTCCCAAAAACTCCAGTCAAACATTGACGATGATACCCATCTGACCGTTCTTCTGAATCCTCTTCTGGGTCATGGGTTACTAAGCGATCCAGGTACTGTTTGACGAAGGCAGACTATATCCTGGGCAGATTGCCAGAGCGTTGCACGGCCACGCATGCACACCTTTGGGCAATTCACAATCACTAAATGGCCAAAGAAAAATGTTTTTGGACTGTGGGAGGAAAGTGGAGAAAACCCACACATGCACAGGAAGACATGAAGCTCTAACAACTAAAAAAATTGATTCTGTGATATATCACAATACATCTTTTGGTGACACTTGTCTCCATTTAAAATGCTGGCATTGCAAAATTCAATTTATTTATTTATTACACCATTCATTGTATCGGACCAGAGATTTTAAGCCAAAATTGTTGTTTTCTAGGATTAGCAGTGGTTCATCAGAAGTTAACCTCTATCTTAGGGGTGGGACCATTGACGCAGAGCAACACCGCCCCCCTTCCCCTTCCCGATCCGGAGCAGACCGGAAGACGGAGCTTGTATTTAAGAGGCTGTCTTTTCTACATCACAAATACAGTCTTTTTCAAACAGAATTTCTCTTTTGCTCCTGATTCACAACAATTTGAATGAAGACATACTCAAGTTGGAGCTTTTTTTCTTTTTTAAACATGTCCTCAATCATCAGAAACATACCTCAACACACAATTTTCTTTTTATTGTAAATTTATTTCTATTTGATTTCAGATTATGCAACAACAAATATCAAAATGAAAAAAGAAACCAAAAAATAAAAAAAAATAAAAAAATCAGGATAAAAGAAAAATAGTAAAAGTATATAATCTGGGTCATTGTTGGTCTAAAGTTTACTACATTTCCTTATTTACTACGTAAATGTTTCACAGTTTTATGGTGGTTGCTGGTGTAATTCAGAAATTGCTTCCACTTATTCAATTTTGGTTTTTATATCTCTTAGTTTAAGATTATATGTTATTTATCTGATATCTCCTCCACAATTTTCCTCCAGTCCTGTTGTCGGGAAGGTTCTGTTTGTAACTAGCACCAAAACACAATTTCCATCAAAACGAGTCTTTAAGTAGAGGTCATTTAACCCAAGACTGGGACAAACTCCTGAATGAAGCACAGATCCAGCGCAGCTGAAGCCAGCGTGTCGCACGAACGCGACCCAGAACTCTTCCCGAGATAAACAGGACTTGAATAACCTAAACCGCTAAATACTAAAATGTTTTAATATGCATCTGCAAGAGTATCCCAAAGATTAACTGAAGTCTTTAAATTCCTTCTCATGGTTTGTTTCTTGGCAACCCATTTAGAGTTTGGTTGCGGGGGGGGGGGGGGGGGGGGACTCACAAACCTTGTTAAAATGCAAACAGTCGGAGGGAAAGATTTGTCTCGGGGTATTTTAGAACAAAACCAAAGGAGTGAGGGTAAAGCCACTAACGACAACTGCAATGCCTCTTTCCTCGTGTTCAGTGCGTGCTCACTGGCAGTTGTGACTAAGTGTTGCCTTAAGCTCAATCTTAACATCATTCATAGGAACTGAGAGGCCGTAAATCATGTGAAATATTCAATGGTTTTTAAATATGAGTCAGCTAAGCTCCAGCTCTGGAAGTCTGAACACAGCTAGCTACTGTTGTTGACATCCAAACGACACACGGAACAGATTTTTCTGCAAGAACAATCCCCCATTTAAACTAAAAACGGCTAACGGACGTTAGCTTCTCGGAGGACTCGTGTTAGGAGAATCAATTATTATTTCCACTTGAGTTGAAAATGTGATTTGCGTATGATTTCCTACTGAGATATAATGCACTATGAGGTGCATGTTTGGAGGTCATCGTGATAACATTAAGTGAGGGTAATTCTTTGATTCGGTAATTCGTAAGCGGCACACTGGATTCAATTTACACGCCAAATTTTGTGCGTACTGCCTGTTCTGATGCATGAAAGGGGAATAAATTGTAATGTAAAAGACATCATAAAGTTTGGAAGAAACACTAACGGCAACGATAAGCTTGTCCATGTCAGTCATGTTATTAACAAGTTCAGATAGTGGTAGAAACCCACCAGAAATACTCTGTATGGCAAGCAAAAAGTACCATAAAACACCAGGATAAAATACTGCAGTACAAATACAGTATTTGAGTATGTTTTAAAAAGGATTATTGTGGGGTTTACGTTCAGTAAATATCTCGCAATATGTGCGAGGCAGGATTACAGATATGAACATTTTTACACACTGAAATTCTCAAAGTTTACAGGAAAATAAGTCCAGTATTATGAAATAAAAAAAGAGAGGAGATTGACTGGAATGTTCAACAGCCAATCAGGATGCAGAACACAAAAAAAAGAAAAATAATGTAAAATTGAGATGTAATATAGTGGCCATACTACTCAAACATGCTTATTTTACCCAAAAATAACATTTTTGATGATTATTATGTCGTTTCTTATGGCACTGACCCTGTTGGGTTTTTTAAATCCTTTTTGATTGCCATACCAACCTCATCAGTCCATTGACTTGACATTGAAAATAGATAAGCAAATTGCATTTGGTGTAAACACAGAGCAGCTGTTATGTTTTTTATGTATGTTTTTTGAACAAACTATACATTTGTTTTGTTCCTAAAACTTGACATTGAAGATAAGCAAATTTTCAAACTGTTATATGTATGTTTTTAAAACTAAGGAATCATCATAGCTTGAACCTAAAGATCATTTTCACCTTTTATTGGAGGAGTGAAGGACAAGTAAAGGATGCCATCAATGAGAAATCACATTTCTTGCTTTATTTAATTACTATTAACCAACAACTTCCAGCTGCATCACCATTTTACTATATCCTGCTAAGATTTGATGATAGTTAATTTATATCAATCTGATGGTAATTGGATTTAAGACTTTAAATTAAGTTCATTGCCGAGATTACAATAAAATCAGGAGCCATGAATAGATGGAATTGAATGGCATAGGAATGATTAACTCTCAAGCGCCCTCTGTGGTTGTTTTGTGAACTGCGCCTGGTTCCAGTTTAGTTTCAAACAACCTTCTTGATAAAAGCCGAAGGACATCCCCTTAAATTGTGGAAAGTGTAACAGAATTGAGGAGTATCTGCCAAAATATCATCAAGTATTTGAGAATTAAAAAAAATAAACAATTTACTGACCACACAGGGGGCAGACAGGCAGCCTAACCCCAACATCCGGGATTTTATAAATGGGTTATGAACAGGAATATTATATATGGAAGCATGTGGACAAAGAGGGAAAAAAAAGAAAAAGAAGTTTCTCTACATCAAAAGACAAACCGAGCGGACTAAATGGGCCATGCCCTTTCTACACATGGTGGTGGGGGTGCTGTGGACTCCATCCATTGGCTGTCTTCCTCTGCTACAGCTGTGGTAGAAGGGCAGATTGCGATGGTTGTTTGTTTCGAAAGTGACGCTGCACTTTTGGCAGCGGCCGAGCAACCGAGTGATCCAACTTTTACCACATGAGGGAGAAACCTCAAGCAGCTCTGAAATCCTCTGCAATTAGGAAAAAAAAACCCAAAGCAGAGCGGAGTGGACACAAAAAAGAATGCTTTTTGTTTGGACGGAGGAACTCTGCATTTTTGTGCTCGCTCTGCCTTTCCAGGGCTTGGAAGCCGGCCGGCACAGATGGTAGGACACACAGTGTGCAAACGGAGCGACTGCAGGCGTCCCGCAGGCCGCAGGGTTTACCTCCCTTTAACACAAAAGCACAAGTAACACCGAGGTCTAAACATGTGGCAGACTGCTCAGCACAGGCCGGCCCAGACAGAGACACAGAAACCGCAGGTCTGTCTGTCGCTGCCTCCGTACATGACACGAGCTTCCCACAGGGTTCAACACAACAGCTGCAGCTGAGCTCAGAGCCACCGCTTGACCTGCACTCTCTGCTCATCAGCTGTGGGGTCTTCTCACTGGACTCTGGCTTAGCTTTGGTATGATTGAGAAAACAGTTGGAAAATGTACTCAAAAGAAAAATATGTCATGTTTATATAGCAGTTTACTGTTGATAGAAGCAAATATGTAATGAGAACTAAGCTTAAAAATTCTGAGTTTTTATTTTTTCAAGTTGTTGTGAATTAAGAGCAGACTAAAATGTCTGAAAAAAGAGCTCATTCTGATGCATCCACTGGAATTAGATATGCTTATGTAACATATTTTTTCCTGGGTAAAAATCAGATTTTTTTCTTTTTTTTTGGCATTGTTGGGCTAGGGACTTGCACTCAGGAGTGACTAATATGTGATTTAAAAAAATTATATATATGGGCTCATTTAAGGCCATGTCCACACGTAGCCGGGTATTTCTACAAACGCATATTTGCCGACCTCCGTTTTATAAAAACGGTTGCGTCTACACGTGATCGTTTTCAAAATAATTCCGTCCACACGTCCCCGCATACTTGCGCTGTTGGGCGATGTAATGAGCATGCCAGAACAGTAGTTGGCAGTGTTTTCCTAAAAGTCAGTGAAAATCTCCGAGCAGGAGGAAGCGATATTTGTTGTAAAATAGCCGACTGCAAAGCGCTTATTCTCCTTTGTTCCTCGACAAGAAGTAGTAATTGTGTTTGTAAAAAAAGCAAGTATGAAGCATCTGTACCAGCGTAATAATTAACACACTCCTCCGGTCCATGCTGAACACTGTAAACAGCGGTGCATCTATGACGTGTATGCTGTAATTGTCGCAGAGAGTGACGTTTAAAAACGTAGATCTCCGGTTATGCATGTCCACACGCAGACGCGAAAACGGAGTTTTCCAAAATCTTCACTTTAGCCGGAGTTTTCCAAAAGCTCCGTTTTCAGTGACTTAAATCTTCGGTTACATGTGGACGATAGGCCGAAACGGATACAAATATATGCGTTTTAGCAGATACCCGGCTACGTGTGGACAGGGCCTAACTTTAGCGGTTGTCTACCATTAACGACCTCTAGAGGGAGCTGTAGGTATATTTGCTACTGACACCTATGGAGAAGAAGCACTGTCCAAAACAAACATGCAGGAGAATCTATTAGTTTATGATGTTTTTCTTATTCACATCGAGACATTATTAATGTTGTTTATTTTTTTCCTTCCTTGGACTAATGAAAAACGGAAAAATGTAAAAAATTAGTTGCAGAGGGGAAAAATAAAATTTGGTGGGGACCTTTTTCCTTATTTTCTCGATGAAAATTGGAAAAACATCACAAAGTTCAGGAGGCCTGAGCAGGCAGCCCCAGCACACTGCAGCGGCTCTCTGTCTGCCGGCGTATCGAGCGAGCTGATGCAATCTGTCCAGAGAGTATCCCGTCTTCACCCAACAGTATTTGGGATGAGCTCTCGCGACCACACGGGGGAAATAGATGGAAGTTCAGGACAATAACGCTGCCGTTGGATTAGTATTCTATTCACTGATCGAGTCAATGAAAACGTCCCAATCCCAAAACTGAGCTCCTGATTGGTTGAAGCGACACGGTAACCAGCTAAAATTTTATTAGATGAACAGTGGCCCCGCTGGTCTCACTCAAATTGCGCCACGGGACTTCAGATCACCTCAATTCGAGTCTTTACCATTGACTTAACATTGAAACTGGCCGACTGAATGCAGCATTGGGGTCAGGAGAGCATGTAAACAGAGAGCTCTCAGAAACAAGGAGGCAAAGGGAAGTGCACAACTCATAGGTAAATTGGTTAGGTTTCAAAAAAAAAAAAAAAACACATAAAAACTTTGAAAATAGATCAAAAGACAATTAGAGTTGGCTTTAAAGTTGCAACGTGGAAGCAGTACGGAGAGGTTGGAAGAAAGCAGCCTCCAGGCCCCGTCTCGGGTCCTCCTCCACATGCAGGACTTGTTCAGACAAGTCCTTTATGACTCGGCGCAGACGGAATCTGCTGCTCTGAATGTTTCCATCAGTGCCTCGACTGTCATTGTCTGCAAATCTAATCTACCAAACCCCAGTTCCTAAACAGACTGCTCACCATGAGCTCATAACAAAAACCACGGTTTCACCATCAGATGTCCATTGTTTGTCTGAGTTGAAGGCTTAGAAAAATGCACACAGCCATCATGCGGCGTCTTCAGAGAACAGTGACAAAAAGCCGCCTTGTTTTGGATTCCCTCGTCAGAACATGTACTTTCACTCCCTTCAGAGACGATCCCGCTGGACCTTCAACGGTCAGTTGGACGACTCCCATCACATGTTAGCTTGATATCATTTCAAGAGGATAAACACACTTAAATGAATCTCTGTCTAAACAAAATGATTTACTCTAGAGTGCAGTTGTGAATAAACTTGGCAACCCACTAGAACTTTCCGTGTTCGCTGATTTCAGCGAGCAGGCAACAGAAAAACAACTGGAGATGTTTGAATCGAGCCCAGAAGGTTGAAGATTAATGCTAAACCCTCAAAATAACTGAAATTCTCGTTCAAATGAGTGTAAATGAATGACGTTGAGATCATAGAAGGAAATATAAACTGAGGTTGAAGTATTTATCACGTTGAGACTTCTGATGAAATGCATCTTTGTGGAGAAACAAACATTTTCAGGCCTGTTTTTTCTGCAGTTTGTTTAAATGTTTGCAAAATAATTTACTCCACAATCCCTGGATTTTACTCAAAAGTGGTCAAAACATTTAAATTGTGAAGAAAGCTACAAATGTAGATAAAAAATAAAGGCTGTTTGCTCCAAACATAACTGGATTCTCGGATTACGTTGGCAAGTAATCTGAACCTAAACAAGTTAACGGACCAATTATCTCTGACATCATCCATCGTGTTTGGAACCAAACTAAATAAATTGACTAATTAATCCAAAAAATAACCGAGTTACAGAAGTAAGGAATTACTCTTAAATAAAAGTATATAGTTACCAGGAAAAGTAACTATTTGTTTTAAAGAAGAAGCTGGGTCTGCCCATCCAAGATAGGTGCTACTATATAATTCCACGTTTGGTTTTGTTGCTAAAAATTGACATTTATAATTTATCTTAACCCTGCAAAACACACAAAACAAGATTGTTCTGAGCTTTTTACAATTTAGTTTTTGTTTGTTCATTTTAGGTGAACAAACAAATCAATAACATATATACCCTTTGTTGGCAATAAAGACAGTCGAACTTTTTCTGTACGTGTTCACAAGGTTTTCACAAACTGTTGCTGGTTTTTTTGGCCCATTCCTCCATGCAGATCTCCTCTTGAGCAGTGATGTTTCAGGGCTGTTTCTGGGCAACATGGACTCTCAACTTCTTGCAAAGATTTTCTATGAAGTTGAGATCTGGAGACTGGCTAGATCACTCCAGGGTCTTGAAATGAATCTTATGCAACATCAAGGGCCAAATTTGACCCTGTGGATTTTTCAAGGTAAAAAAGTGAGTATGAAATGTACAAGAGAAATGAAACTACAGAAACTGCTTCAGCATCAGCTAAGCAAGTGCAGCCAAGAGCTGTAGTGATGAGAAAATCAGCTCTGCTTCTTCATTCTTCTGCTTTGGGGTGTCCACTGCAGCACAGCAGCATTCAGAATTGATAAATCTCAGCATTCAGACAATTCATCACAATTTGATTTAATCTCGGCGATGTTTGGTGAACTATCCTTTTTATGTCCTTGATTTGCATTGAAAGTTTGAATTTCTGTCGTGAGAGTTGAAATAAATGTGTTGAAAAATATTTAAAGAAATCATATGACAATGAGCAACAACTTCCCCAGCTGAGCTCTTCTGGAGTCGGATCTGGTTTAACTCTATTTGAAAATAAATCAAACTCTAAGCAGCCTGAAACAAATGGAAAACTTGAGCTTCCAAGTATTTTTTTGCACAACAAAAGAAAACATTTAAACAGCATAAAGTACATTTAACCCTGTTGTCCAAGTTAAATAAATCAAACTTAAAATCTTAGACAGCTAGTCTGGTAAACATCTGTACTTATTTTATTTAAAAAATAAACTGTCAAACAATATAAAATGTTCTTGCAGTTACTTTAGCTAAATAAATACATCAAACTCTCACAGCCTGGGAACATTTTCATAGACATAGTTTTCATTTGTATTTGGAAAATGCTAATTTTTCATTGGATTACTCTGAACTCGCCATGTTTGCAGCTTCTTCCACCTTTGTGATGTTTTTGTTTAACGTGGAATAAGGTGTGGAAACAACGTTGCCTCCGATTGGCCACCATGAAACCTGATACTGCCTTAGCCAATTCTAATTGCCAGCTGGTACTGAGAGCGTTTGGTTAAAAAAGTTTATAAAATAAATTCAGAGCAAAAAAAAGAAAAACCAGTAATTTGTTTAATTTCATTATGTTACGTTCATGTAATGTAGTCTATGTAACTACTGTTAAGCTTCTGCGTTCAAACATTCATGCATCGCTGCGCTCGCTTTTAAAGGCCAATCAGGGCCTTGGATCTGGTAGTGATGTGTGGAGGGCGTCCTTTTTAATTCATGGAATTGGCAACTGTTTGAAAATAAACTATGGAGGCAAAATGACTAATAGCAGTTTTTGCCCGGCTGGCATTATGTGTCTTTAAGTCTTTATGTATTATAATGGAGCCATAAAAGAAAAACCTGGAGCAAAATTTTTGTACCAAACCTTTTCCAACTGAAGATACATGTGCTAGTATTGAGTGGTGACGGTCTATTCATTCTTTAAACACTTGGGTTATTCCTTTAACCCAATTCTTGGGTTACCCATGTTGGAGCAAAACAAATTTTATAGGTAACAGATTTTTTTGCAACCCAGTTTATGGCTAATGCTTTACCCGAAAAATAAGTTATTTTTCTGACCCACTGATTTGGTTATATATAAGTCATAATTGATTTTACTATAAACTTTATTCACTTTTAGAATCCTAATGTAGGGATATTTCTATATACATGTAACTGTATGATTCAGGTCAATTGCTGTAATGCGTAATAAATTAACAATTACATTTATATTAGATAGGCTACATATTTTATTTGAGTGTTCATTACACAATCTTAAATCGCAAAAAAACTAGATCTATATTGTTATGCATATTATTCAAAAAAATGAAAATGTTGGTGAATTAAACTAAGGGAAATTTTATAGGATAAAACAAAGGTAAATATTTAAAACTACTTTAGAGTAGAAACTAGAAAACAAAAACACATTTTTACATAGCTATAAAATGCTTTAACATGACTTGTAAAGTGTATACACATATGAACAAAATATATTGTGACTATACTGTATATTACATATATGGGCGTTTAACACTTTAAACAATGCACATCACATACCAGGTGTGAACGTAGCATTATGGAAAAATACTTAAATAAAAATCTTCCTCACACACGTCTCAAATACAAATTTAAAGCTGTAATTGTCAAATACATTTTTAGGCTGTACATCAATTAATTTTTAGTTAAAGTTGGGCTTTTTAGCATTAAAGTTAACAGAATTGCTCCCTTTTGAAACCAACTTCAAGTGGTCATCTGAGGAACTGTAACTCTGTACTTCAAGTGCGACTTTACAATTCTGGTAAAAATAATTTTGAAAGCTTGTTAAAACACAATTTTTCCTGTTGCACCAAAGAAGCAGCAGAAAACTATCAGGCTTGGTCCTCTCTCAAAAGTGCAGTGTGAAAGTAAATCAAATTCACGTATTCTCTGGCCGATCAAATGGCGTTAGAGCGTTGACCATCCATATTGTTGTAGAGCCATCCATTCATTCATTTTCCTTGCCGCTTTATCCCTTACGGGGTCGCGGGGATGCCGGAGTCTATCCCGGCGGCTGATGGGCGTAGGCAGGGTTTACCCTGGACAGTTCGCCAGTCTGTCGCAGGGCCACACTTGCGCACAGTCACTCTCACATTCATACCTAGGGGCAATTTAGAGTAGCCAATTAACCTATGAAGCATGTTTTTGGATGGTGGGAGGAAGCCGGAGTACCCGGTGAGAACCCACGCATGCACGGGGAGAACATGCAAACTCCACACAGAAAGGTCCCAGTTGATGTTTCTGATCACCCAGCCAGGATTTGAACCGGGGCCTTCTTGCTGTGAGGCAAGAGCGCTAACCACTGCGCCACCGTGCAGCCCCAAGCTCCGTGTAAATTAGAAGCTTCAAAGGAAGTTCCAAAGTTGCTCAAGTTGTCCAATGAAGTCGCAAATTCACTGCTACCCAAAAAAAAATTTCTAAAAATCGCTGGTTGACAACTCTTGCTATAAAAAGGATTAAACAATCAGCAGTTTTACGGGCTGTACCGCCACCTTGTGGCAGCCTTTAACTTAGATGAAAAGGCCGTAGACGAAGCTAAACGATTTACCGCAAAACAGCAAAAAACTGTATTTATTTACAAACACTATAACAGGGGTATTCAACTCCAGGCCTCAAGGGCCACAGTGTCTGCATAATTTCCAGATATCCAAACTCTACTCATGACTGATTACCTGGTTCAGGTGTGTCCAACCAATTGGAGCATGCCAGATCCGGGTATGTTGGAAAACCTGCAGGAATGCGGCCCTTGAGGCCTGGAGTTGAATACCCCTGCACTATAACATATGATTGTGTACATGGATGTACTACAGATTTCATCTCTAGAACTTTAACTTTAGTGTAAAAGAACATAGTAAACTCCTCCGTTAAGTAGTTAGGGAGTGGTGTTTCTTTTAAATGAAAGACCAAAGTGAGCTCTATAGGCAGGGTTTTAATGTGAAAAAGTGGTGGCGCATCGCAATGTTTTTATTGGATAACATGCAAAACCAAAAGCGTATGTGCTTTTTAATTCAGCGCTTGAGCTACAGCTTGGGTCGCCGCATTTGACATGTACGGCCTGTCAGCACACAGTGTTTTTTCTGGATGACTGAAGGAAATGGACTTTCCTTACATCTAATCCCAACCCGTCCTGCGAGCTCTCCGTATCACGTCGGCAGATGTTCCCGCCTGGAGCTGGGAGCCTGGAGAAAAGAGGCATGCGGCTGGAAGTGAAGGAGGCTCATCAGACAGAGGAGTGACAGGAGGCACTTTCCACCCAGTGAGTCATGGAGAGCCGCTCAGCGGGCAGAGCGGGGAGAGTGAGGGTCAGCACGGCCCCCTTGCTCCACTTTTATTGGATCCGAAGGCCGAGGACACGAAGGGGAGCGGTGCTGTCTGTCTCGTTTTCTCCTCTCTTTCTCTATCTGGTCACGCTACGGGAGCCCGGGCTCAGACGGTTCGGGCAGACAAGATTCATTTCCTGACTTTCATTCCACTTTGAATGAAAAGGCAAAACGAGCAGCTGCTTCTGCATTAAAACTGGGCGTGTGTCCCCCTCCACCTTCCTGTATGAGCCCACAAGTCTATTTCCAGACTTCTCTGGAAGGATGCTATAAGATGTTGCTGGCGAGGAGCTTGTAATTCCTGTACGAAATTAATCAGAGCCTCTGTAAATTACAAAAAGAGAGGTCCTCTTCCTGGAAAACAAACAGCCATGTATTTGAGTTCACATCAAGGGTTAACTTGCATAATATATCTGGTATGACAGCAATTTTCTACCCTTTTTTTTTTTGAGGCTAACCAAATGAAAATCTTGTCTTATGAGTGTGAATGTGGCTGATTGTCTGCTCGGGGTCTAATAGTTTAAAAAGTTCCCCTTCCTGCTCAAGTCTCTGGTTGCTAAATCAGATTAGGCCCCTAAAACAATCTCTTTTTGTCTGCTGCTCGTCGGCTTTACACGTTATTGCCGTGGTTTCCAGAGTCACGTGCTCCAGCGAAACGCTCCCGTTTCGAGCATCAGCAGACAGCCACCGCCTGTCCCATGATCACACCTAGCTCAGCTGGGTATGAGGCCGATGCCGGCTGCGTACCGGATGAGGAGGGAGCCCAAAGAGAGAAGAGGTGGCCTAAAATTACCCAAACATATGCGGGAATAATAAAAGTCGGGAAGCTCCGGCGCTTTGACAGCTCTGAGGAGCACCATGGCTAAACAAAAGGCAGAGGAGGTCCCTGACCCCGGCGGGGAGACCCTCTGTTGACCTGGCAGAGGCAGGAAACAGGAAGCGCGACCCCTTGACCTTTACAGGGGAGGGACCTTGTTGTGCAGCAGCATGATAACAAGCTGGGGATGTGCCGATCAAATCGGAGGAGGACCTCTGAAAGCATCGGAGCTAAAACAAGACTCCCCGGGAATTCTGGGTGAGTCAGGAAAGTTCCTGGCTTGTGCTGGAGGGTTTTTATAGGCCGGCTGTGCGATAATTACACCCGGAGGAGCAAGTGGGCGGAGTGGGCAGCGATAGGCCACTCGGATGGGGGAACTGAAGGTGGAGGGTAGAGTGATGGCTCATTAGCAGGCGGACTAATCGTGACTGACCCCCCCCCTCCCAGCGAAAAGCGATGTCTGGGAAGACGAAGTTGGACTTCCAAAGTCAAAGTAGCGTGACTCTCCAGAGCTCCTGGAGCTATCCTCAAGTCCCGAGTCTCTCGGAGGAGATAATGTTGCTCCGGCAGGAGTGCCAGCGTGCCCTTGAGCTCCTCAGAGGTTTACACCGGGTGTCACACTTCATTACAGCGCCCTCGTGGCTCATTCCCGCTCGCAGATGCAGCGGAGCGGCTCCTCCACCTCGCCGGCTTCCAGAGCAGTCATACTTCACACATCAAAACGAGGAGGGCGAGAGGACACAGCCCCCCCGGGGCGGGTGCATGGATATTAAGCACCACTTGAAAACCCCCCTCAGTAAATAACATCAAACACAGATGAGGCTCTTTGACGGCAGCGAGCCTAATGACTGGGTTAGCAAGTTGAAGTTTACAAAACACAGCAGGCCTGCTCTGGCACCCAGTGTTGACTGGAAACCCATCCTGGAGGAAACGACCCAAACATACAGCAGCTCCTTCGCGTTTCTGAGTACATGTGTACTTCCTCCACCCGGGTTTGATTTAACGCTGTGTTTTAAGGACATTTGTGCGCCTATTTATCACCGCCGTATATGAGCTGCAGGATGAATCTGCTGCAGACGTATTCCTGCGTGTGCAAAAGATTGATTACAGCAAAAAAAAAAAGAAGCTGCAGCGCCTCCAGTGAGGCTGATTTACATTTAGGAGAGTGTGTGGAGGTGTGGGGCGCACGAGAGCGGCCCGGCCTCTGCCGGCTCGCAGGAAGTGAGACTGCGTGATGGAATTTGTGGCGCTTGGGATCTGGTTTATTTTCCAGCCCCGGATTCCTATCCTACCTGCAGGATTTTCCCAGGTTCTGGCTTCAATTAGTCTGGGAAGCTGTGAGGAGAAAGAAGGGGGTCTGCAGGGTTTAGGCGGGGAAGGGAAGGGAAGGGAAGGGCGACAGTGCTGCAGTCTGTCACACACAACTCAGCACAGCTGGGGAGATGGAAGGAGAGGCGTCAAACATGCAGAGATGTGATGGAAAAACACGCCCCGCTTCCAGGAGACGTTTGTTTCTTCCTTAAAAGACTGTCCGAATGCAGACATAAATTCCCAACAAATATCCGTGTGGCATTCCATGCATAGCTTTCCGGTGGCTGACATAAAGCCAGGAGGAGTGAACCTAAAAGGTCAGACCCTCCGAATTCATCTGAAACACTCTAATCACTCGCCCAATTACGTAATTGCACTGTTTTGCCACCAGCTCGACCCTCTGCTGCCAAGATTAGTCGCTCCGAGGAGAAACCCGATACCCTGGGAAGTTAAACAAATGTTCAGGAAAACAAACTAATCCCATCAGAAGAAGAAGAAGAAGACATCTTTGAGTTCTAATTCGAGCTGATGGACAGGACCACATCCCCTCAAAAATCAAGGCCTGGAATGGATGCAGAGTCACGCTCGCCCTTATCGGCTTCGACGTACACACACACAGACGGGACCTCACACGGGAATTTGCTACACAAATTCCTGTGGCCGTGTGGGCAACAGCGCTGAGCTGCACACAGGCGTCGGCGGCTCCTCGCGGTCCTGGACTGTTTAGAGATTTCAAAAGGCCCGGCCGCTTTCGGCTTCTGCCGCTCCGTGAGTTTGGCCGAGGCTCAGCCATGACATCAGCCTGCTTCAGGCGTGAGAAAACGTCCAACAAGACGAGGCGACTGGCTGCGTCTGCTGATCAACTCTGACTGCACTTCAGAAGGTCTTCATCACAAACGTAAAATCACAGTTTGTTTCTAAACTGAAAGAGTTCTGCAGTTTGAGGCTTCAAACATTTGGGAAGGAGGCTGGATGTGAGCGATCCTTAGGATGCAGCTGAAGAAGATAATCCGCTGCTCTAAATGATCACAAAACCTCGATGAGGCGGAGCAAAGCCATTATCCTGGAGCCGAGGCCTCGACCTCCCATCAGGTGATGAATTAGCCGCTTTGCTTTTAGCTCTGCTTCATCCAGAGGTGGTCCTTCAGCCGGGAGGCGGGAGGAGTCCTCGTAAAGCTGCTTTTAACTAAACAACATCACTTTCCCCGCTGCCCTTGGAGGATGTTTACAATAATGCAAGCTGGGAGCAGACGGGACCACGCGGACAGTCAATAAACACCTCGCAGGATTAGGAAGCGCAGCTCGCCTCTCTGGTGACACATTCAAAGATAAAAAAAGCATTAAGTCAGCTTTAGAATCGATTCGACTCGTCCGTGAGCCACATTTCCTCCAAAAGAGAATTTCCCTTTGTTGAAGTTTGTCTGACAATTTGGTGCAAAAACTATATATTAATGCATTTAATGTATTAAATGAAGGACCCACTCCACTGAAAATGGTGTTTATAACAGGTTCTTGTGGTATTTTTGTGATAATGGAGAACATATATAAAGAAAATGAAGCATAAAATTGCATTTGTGAGTTTTTATTTATTGAAATTATTGTAAATGAGGAGCCATTTGATGATACAGTAAATACAGTGGGCGGGACGTTAGGTTGAGGTGTGAGGGGCTGTAAGATAGAGGGAGAGCATGTTAACAGAGAGCTCTCAGTAATGGAGAGGGGAAGTGGGCGGGGTTTGCTCTGGAGCAATGGTTTTGACCACAATCAGAGGCTAATTTCAAGTGAACTCCTAGTCCTAGAAAATGACTCTTGTAAATATGACAAAATCATGATTAAAAGTCCACTGGGAATATTTTTAAAATTGCTTAAAAGATGATGAGAGTGGGTCTGTAAATGTTTTTTTCTTTTCATTCTGTCAAATACATTTGATTGAAGACCAGAAAGCTTTGGAATTGCCTGGAACCAACATTTAATGATTTACCTTTAACAGTTTTTTTTATTCCAACTTGAGAGTAAAAAAACCTTCAAATCAATGAAGAAAAAATTTGCTATTGATTTCCAATTTTTAGAGATAGAATAATGTCCCTTTTATGCATTATTTATTATTTAGTTGTAAATTTTATCTTGCTGTATTATTGTTTTAGTGTAGGAATATTGGAGTGACCAAGGAGAATTTTTTAAAATGTTGTCTTAACAGTGACAAATAAAGTACAATCTTTCCAGTAATTAAAATGTTTCTATTTGTTTTTATTTTCTCTTTTTTAAAAGCATCCTTGGTTTTCTTGAAAGGCACTCCCAAGTTAAATTAACTAATTATTACTATATTATTATTTGTATTTCATAGTCTTAAATGAAAAAATCTGAAGAATGATCCAAGAAATTCAACAAGCTTGAAAGACTGTTAGAAATTTATGGCATTTTAATCTTGATGTTTGTATCTTATTAAGCTGTAATAGCTCATTAACTTATTGAAGACAAACAGAGGAGAGCTTAAATCAAAGTTTGCATTTCATGAGAAAAAACTAAATGATTTGTGACACAAATGAAAACATTCTGGGAGCAAAAAAAACTGAGTAACTGTTCAGAAAACTGCCAAACAAGAGGAGCGTCTGACTTCAACAAACTATGTTGAGAACGGTTCAAGACAGTCTGGAAAAGATAAAGATTCCCAGGATTCAATGCATTTTAGAGGATCTGCTTCCTAAGTTTGTATCAGACTAAATCATGACTCCTCCATGATACTGGTTATGAAAAATGATGCAAACTGTCACATTTGAGTTGGAGTTTCAGAGAATTGATGTCGTTCTAATGCCGGGGACCACGTATTCAGCACAACAGTAAATGTGATTAAAGGGGCGTGTTTATTTAAATGTCAGATTCACATTTCTGTCCCAATAAAAGCAATTTAATTTCATGGATCGTCAACCCCTCTCAGCTGTCGCAGTTTTTTTTCCCCATCTTCTGACTGGAACTAAATTACATTTAAAACCCTTTGAGACTCGTTGTGAGAATTATTTGACATTTAGAGAGAAAACTTGCTCATCAAAGTTGAAAAGAAAAAATATATTGACCGGCAAATTACTATTTTTTTTAAATTGATATACAGAAAATGGATTAAGATTGTGTTTTCCTGCTTTAGAGTGAGGCTTACTGTAAAATAATTCAATACGGTTACTAAAGTAGCAGATCTTTATTCAGATTTGGGCAAAAAATGTGATATTTTGATTCCTATTTCAGTTGTTATCCCTCCTAAGAAGGAATTTGAAATAGTTAACCAAAAAACATTCTTGTAAATTTACTTAAAATGCTTTCCACATCCATTTAAATGTGCTTTGTTAATGTTAATGTACTTTGTAAGGTTTGTGAATTATAAGGAAATGCAATATAATCTAGTAAAAACTGAATTAGTGGAATGCAAACAGCACCCGAAGTGGAAACAAAACTGTATTAATTGGATTTGTTGCAGTGCTGTTGCACAAGACTGAAAGGTGTTGACTGTTTCTAAAAAGACTTATCTGATTTCTGCGCTAAAAGCATTTAATAGCTTTACTGCACATGAAATATGCACTCAAGTGCGCTCATTCTTTTTGCCAGATGTTAATCCGCCCAATAGGAGTCAAGACCTGCGGGGAAGTTGGAGTTGAGGCCGAATAGAGCTGCACTGTCATCAGATATGAGACTAAAAGCACCCACGGGAGCCGGCGAGCTGCAGAAGTATCGGGCTTTCGTGCAAACGGCATCAGAACCCTGCGAACGTCCGCGGTCGCGTCGCGTCATCGGGAGCAGTGGGAGCCAATTACCAACCAGAATTAGGTTACTGAGAACATCTGATTTGAAGGAGTTCATGTTTCTGAGGGATTGCCCGAATGTCTGCAACACAATGAGCTCGGTCATTTCACCAAACTGCATTTTCTTGCTAAATCTCATCAAAAAGCCAATCAGGGAACCTGATCCGCACCGTAAACAACGGCTCTGCCTGCAATCACACGGCTGCAGAGGTTTGTGGCTTTAATGCAGGAAGTTTGGAAAGTTATTGAATCAGAAGGTTTGTGTTTGTCCTTTTCAAGATTGAAGGAAATTTCAGATTAGGTCTTGATTTTTGTGGGTATTTCTAACAATTCTGGCATTTTAATAATGTCAAAATTTACCACAATGAGAACCTGAAAATGTGTTTTTATTTAATTTTCAAAGTACAATGAAGTGTACTTTTAGAAAAGAAAAAAAAAGTCTCAGCAACAGAATTAGCTGATCGCACAGGCAATCAAAGAGTGTGTGTAATTTAGGCAACACCGGCAACACCTCAGGGGTTAAAGGGTTAAACTGCAAATGGAGGAAATTTTTTTTAGTAAGTCACTTAATTTCTTAACTTCATAACAAGAATCTGTTAAATCCCGAACTCTAAAACTGCCACTGCAGCACGTTTCCTACCTTTTATTTTTGAGATTTTGAAAGCTTTTCAAGTTTCTAGAGTATTTCAAAAACCTGCAGCTATTCTCCATGGAGTCCATGCAAACTTACTCTGCTTTTTTTTTTTTAAAAAAAAAGACTAAATCAGAAGTTTTAAATCAAAAGTTTTTCTGAAAAGTGGAACTTAAGCAAAATAAAAAGGAAAAAATAATAAGAGTTTAGGACTTCAGGGGTTAAATCTGCATAAAAACCTTCAGGCCCACAGCTTGGACTAATGTGTATGGGGCCCTTTGAAGACAGCAGGGGGCGTCTAACACTTATGCATGAGGTAACGCAGCAAAGGTAAATGAGAACATTACAGCGTCTCTACCTGCTGCTCTCTGTATGTTTCCCTGAGGGGAAAAACATGGCTGTCAGAGGCCGACTGGAGGACGGTCCTCCAAACCTCCAGGATGTTGGACCGACTGTTAATGAGAACTGGACTGAGTGACTCCTTCCATCCAAACAGGAAGTCCCATAATCTTCTAAACAGCTAATACTCAGTAATTTTATTTGTCAGAATTTTGCTTTGTCACTCAGTCCAGTTCTCATATACAGTCAATTGTGTTAAGAGTGGGAGAATGATGACGCTCTGCCGGACATCTACAGTCAGGCTGGTTTCCATGGCAATAAAAGCTGGAATTGGAAAAAAAAAATAATACCTACCTCCGAAAACGCTTAAGAACCAAAAACTGTGTTCAAACATCACCTTAGATACAGGTGAGGAACAGATGGAGCACATTTCCTGTGCTGTTTTCTCAGAGGGAATGGGGTGGGGGCATTTTTGTCAACCGAGGGGAAGGCGAACCCCAGCAACTCCTATGAGGTGAGGGGTGACATGTGGGCGCGTGGTACGGCCCGTTTAAAGGGTCTGACGGAAAACCTGCAGACGCCGCATCTCACCTGGTTGATGTGTTTGAGTTTGTCGATGATCTGGCTGATGATCGGCTCCAGAGGCTTGTTGCTCTTGGACTCTGAGCTGGGGTGAAGGCGCTTCAGACCGGGACCAGAAAACCTGAGACAAGAGGGGAGAGTTGTGTTTGAAACACTAAAAAAAACGCAGCATGTGGAGAAGACATCATGAGGATCTGCTGCCCTGTCAGTCCAAACGTATCGTTTATCACCATCTAGTGTTGAGAAAGTGAATGACAGCTTTTTTTTAACTTTGACATTTAAATATGAGGTGAAAAATGAGACAAACATGTTTCAGCTTCTCCAAGTGTGGATATAAATACAGAAAATCCACTCAAATACCCAGGAGGAGATAACATCCGCAAACTGGAGGTTGGTGATTAATTTCAAGCATATTAACCTTTCAAATAGGAACTTTTTCATCATGTTTGTTAATGAGGCTTCATTAGCAGAGATGTGTTTTTGTCCCGCTGTAGCTCGGAGGGTATATTCAGGCACAGGCAGCCCACAGAGCGGCGATCATAAGTCTTCGTGCGGGATTTGGAGAACGCAGCTCTGCTGACACTTGTTTGTGTTATCAGGAGGGGGAGGAGCTGCTGCATCTGGGAGGCAGATTCTTCAGCGCTCTTTCATGTTTGCAGATTCCTGCAGGTGGAAACAAACACTTCACAGACGAATCGCTGCAGCCGCTACAAGTATGAAGCTGTGCGGCGAGGCCAAGGTGCCAAAAACAACCACTTGAATACTACTTAATTTGAATACTACTTAATAATACTTTTTAAAGTCTTTGACATGATTTGGTCTGGATTTGAACTCTCAACCTTCCTTTCAAAGGCGGACACTCTACCACAAGGCCACCGAGGTGATTCCTTTCTCCCTTCCTTGAAGTTATACTTACAGTTCTATTCACAAACACACTGCCGCCAAACAGTTGCCCCATTTATACCCAGCATGAGCAATGTGGGGTTCAGAGAGTGTTTCGCTCAAGTACATTTTGACGCATGGGCTGGCGAAGAAGGAACCAAGCCTGAGATCTTTCAATCATAGGTCGACCGCTCTACCCCATGCACATGGCTGAATCAACAACTCAAAAGAAAAGCAACTTGTAATCTTAAAGGACAAAGTGTAACCACTACAATATGACAAAAAAAAGAAATGCAAAAAAAAAAAACCCGTGAAAGCAAAATATTTTCAAAACAAAAGTAGTGCACATCAACAAACAACAAAAAAATACCTCTATCAAATTATAAAAAGACACAACCTGTTATAGATGAAAACACATTTTAGAACACACATCAACCAACTCAGTGGTCTGACAAAGGGGGTCAAACATCCGGCCCACGGGCCACATTTGGCCCACCAGATGGTTTAATCCAGCCCAGTCATAAAGAGAAAAAATATGTGTTTTGAGGGGAAAAAAAGCAAGTTTCAAGCCCATTTCTGTGGCAAGTTATGGTTATTTAAAGAACTGGCCGCAATGCACAATTATGCCACTAGGGGAAGCAAAGGAAAAGAAATATTGTCATGACAAAAGATCAAGAAACAAACAGCATTTATAGGTAACTGGGTTCCCTGCCAGCCTCATCGCTGCTCCGTTGCTATAAAAGTGATCAGGTGACACCACAAACACCAAAATCTCATCAAAAATATACTCATAATAATAGTTCTAATATGATAATAATAAGTGATTAGAGTACTAGGTTGGTCGAGACATTTTTTTCCAACTGAGAAAAAAACAAAGAAAAGCTACAGATAACAAGTTGATCATAGGTTATTTTGCTGTTATGGTACTGGTTCAGCACACTAGAGATCAGATGGGTTGAATGCGGCCCTTGAACCAAGTTTGACACCGCTGGCCAAGCGGTAGAGTGTCCACCCTGAAGCTATGTTCACAACAGGCGTGAAAGTCGAGAAACTGCTTCCAATGAAAGTCTGTGTTCACGCTTACATATTTATGTTTCGGCTTAACATTCAAAACTCTCACCTTCATGCGTCGCTACTTAAGTCTTTCTGATTTTTTTTTAGGGTTCTTTGTACAAAACGTGTGTCCATTGAAGCAGGTGTACTTTGACCAATCGAGGATTCAGATTTTTTAGTGATGTTTGCTGTCCTTTTGTATTCACTGAACTGTTTGAAAATTGATCATGAAGGATAAATTAGCAATTGTGGTTTGTGTCAGGCCGGATTCATAGGACACTAAGGCAAAATCCGAATTCTTCTCCTACCCCTACGGCTTCTACCTCTCCAATTGTGGGGTAATTTTAAGGGGTAGGGTTGTCCAAAACAGTTTTTTTTAAGGATTAACCCTTGCGGCCGAGTGTTCCAAGTTTTTTTTTTTTCATGTGAAGCGCATAAGTTTAAATGTAAGTAATAACTTTTGTTCTAACATGACCTTTTAAAAATGTTTTAAAACTGATGTTATGCATTTCCGAGCACTAGCAGCTCCGCGCTAACGTAGCTGACTGGCGACTATTGTTGACATCATCAACGTCAGAATTCGAAGAAACTATTTTTCCATAGCTCTCCGTTTGGAGAAAATGGAGGGTAGAGAGAAGTTGTTGGGGTGGGCGAAGAATTAGGATTTGTCCAAAGTTCTTTTATGCTTAAGAATAGCTCTGTGAAAGAAAAAAGTCTGGAGAAGGGTTTGCGCAACATTCTACAATGTCGATCCAGCTGTGGGTCCAAACACTAGTACCGGGTAGCAACAGTCCAGTGTGAACAGCATACGCTAAACGTGTGATCAACAACCCACGTTTAGAGCGTTCTTGAACGCGCCACAAATCTATGTGTAGCTTGAAATTGGAAGGTTCAAATTTATGGTCGAATCATACCAACACAACAAGAAAAACGGACAAAACAAACAAGTTTTAGCTAAATATTTGTTTTGCGTTAAATATTTTTGGGTCAGTTTGCCGTCCTGTTCTTAAAATTACCAGATATCCTGGCAGATTGAGCCACCGCCGTCTGGGTTGTGACCGTCACTGAGGACGGCGAGTTCGTTGGAAAGGTCACGACGATCTGAACGATGGAAAGATGAAGGAGCAGAATGTTTGAAAGAGGAGAAGAGTTTGATGAAACCTACGCATGTGTGTATGTGTTTAAATGTGTGTGTGGAGCAGCCGGCACACACACCTCTCAGCTGGTATCTCCACTCATCATTCTTTTCTTCTCCACAAAGTCGGACGTTTCATTAAACTCCAATTACATTTCCCCAGTTATTTATCCTCCTTATTAGCTATGATCTCATCCTCTCTCAGCTCCTAATTATCACATTAATAATGGAGAGATGTGTGATCAATTAGGGAGAGGAAATGTGGGTCAAGGAGGGTGGATTTGAGGAAGGAAGATGGAACGAGATTACAGTTCTGATGCAGGTTAGTGTTTCACAAGATAAATGCTCATTTTACCACAATATCGGCTTGCACGTATCTGAGCTTTTCTCTGCTGATAGCATCAGTTTGCTATTCAACCTCGACTGTTATTGCTCAGGCGCTGGTCAAGCAAATGAGAACGGTAAACTCTTGTGATAGGCTAATCTAATCAAACACCAATTAGCATGCTGTTAGCCCCAGTCTGATTGAGACTTCTGCCTCCCCCCACCAGAATAAACAATGCAGACGGAGAGCTGGAGCCCGGGTAATGGAGTCTGGAGTCATGGACCAGCTATGCAGCTTGTGTGAGGCATGTGTACTGCTCAACTAATGTCTGACCGTGTGTATCCACACGCAGATCTGAGCTTTCCATATGAGGACCTTTGTGGTCCAGATCTATGCAGACAAGCAGCAAATATGCAGTAAAACACGACAAAAACAGGACTAAAATAGACATTCGGATTAGTCACCCCTCAATGATTAAATAAGTAAAAATATACGACAATAACTAGATAAACTGACTATTTGCAAAACCATAATAACTCTAAACCAAGGTGAACTCTAAGCCTTGATCCAGGTTTAAGACTTAAGGGACGTCATAAAAACGAAATATACCATTGTTGTGAGTGTGGTAAGTGTATCATGAAGTATTTGTAAGGCTAATGTAAGTTACACATACTGGTGTTGCTCTAGTCGTCACTCTGGCCAGTAAGGTGTGAGTATTGTATATTTTGCAATGGTGGCCAGTCTCTAATAGACGCCAGGTCTAACAGGTGTTTGTTACTTTAGATGTCGGTCTTTACTGGTGACTGGGCTTCTTTAAAACTCCCAGTGCGCAGTTGTGCAGACGCCAGGTGTCTATAGTGTTTGTGTTGTGATGCAGTGTCGTAATGCCCAAGAAATGCTCATTAAATTGAGCGTTTTAACTTTGTGCAATGGCATACACCAAAGCACATACTGGTGAGTAATCGGCACGACATTTTGGGGTAGATCCTAAGAGTCTCCAAGAATGGCACAAGATATGATTTTGAGAAGACTGGTCCAGAAAAGAAGCAACAAGCAATGATTTCCTGGTGGAGGTACAAAGGAGCGAGCGACTAATTAGAAGAACTGGTTTGAACATGGATTATTGAGCAAAGGTGGAAAGGGGTCTCCAGGAAAATGATTTGCATGGAAACAAAGAGAATTTTTTAATTGTTTTGATTTAGATTGATGGTGCAAAGAGAAAAAAAATGTTCACAGCCAGTGCTAAATCAGAACATAATTCAATATTCTGATAATTTCAGTAAATTCTCAAATCTTGACTAAAATGTACCTATTAGCCATCACCAATCTGTCTGTGATGGAATAAACTCCAACAGACGCCAATCTCTAATAAACGCTGGGTCAACTTTTGTAAGATATACAGTACTGCCTCCTTACAGACAGCGCACAAAAACTGTAAAATCAGTGCAATACGCTTGTGCTTCACATATCTTACCCTTACTTATCCTAGAATTTTAGGGTAACCTAAATTACCTTCTTTTGGCTGTTGACATCTATAAATGGGGCTTTAAAAGTGCTGTCTGTTGATCATAACCAAAGTTTAATTCTTAAAAATATCGTCAAAAACCGCCTTTATGCTGCCCCCTACAGATTGAAATCAGGTATTGCAGCCGAATTTTGTGATTGGTCAAACCATGTAAGTTTCAGAAGTCAGAAGTCATGATCTGCTGCTCCAGTAATGATAACAGTCCAACCCCCAAGCCCCACCACTCTGACTTGATTTTCAAATTTCTGCAGTGGGTGGAGTCAGCTTCCAACTTCCTGGTTTGGTTAGAGAAAAACGTGCATGAACTTTTTAGCTCTATGGGCTCACTGTGTGATCCATAACTTTGGTATTTCGTGCGGGTTACCTGTGTGGTCCGTACAAATGTGCCCATTTTTCACTTCCAGACATCCCATATCCACCCATGAGGGCAGTTGTGACTAATGTGTTAAGCACTTTCTCCTTTTCTTATCTTTTTTTTGTTCTGCTAAATAGTCCATTTGCTTTCATACTGCCGTGAACCGAATTAGGGTTCACTTGCAAATGAATCTTCCATTCAGGTGAGCTGGAGGTCACTCGTTTGGTTCTCAATAGTTTGAGTGAACGGTCCCAACTGAAGTCGATTAACCAAGGATGCAGCGTGAGCCGTCCCATCTCAAAGCCCCTTTAGGCCCCACACTTTACAATAAACATTAGAAAGCAGATTTACACTCCTAATATTGAGTTGTTTTGATCTGTACTTTAAAGCTAGTCATACGGTTGCAGTAAAAGCATCTTTTTGGAACAAAAAACAAATGTCTGGTGAATCACAAACTTACAAGGCAGTATTTGTTGTTTTATCTGTCCATCCTGTGAAACTGCTGAATCCCTTTTAGCGTTCATGGGTTGCTGGAGCCTATCCTGGCTAGTGTTTGGCAAAGGATGGGTACCCACTCAGTCACACTCACTGACAATTTAGTGACCCAAATTAATATATGAAGCATGTTTTTGAACTGTGAGAGGAAACCGGACAAAACATGTATTCATGTGGGTTAAGACTCCACATGATGAATAACACCAACCACTAAGTCCTTTGTGCTTCATATTGTATCTTATAATAATTTTTCAGCTTTTTTGTGCTGAAAGTCCTTGATTGCTTTTAATCAATGTCATTTCTCAAGGTTTTATCAAAGTAGAACAGAGGAAATATTTTCATTTAGCTTCTTGTAGAGTGCGTTACCACCTGGAATCAAGGATCAGTTAAGAATTCAACTCAGAGTTGTTGATGTGTTTACCCTGGCTCTCATCTGGTTCATCACTGCCTCGAGAGTTTGCTGTCATTAGATCCAGTTTGGGGGGGTTTGGGCTCATTGCCGCTTCTGCCTCACGATCAACAACGAGATGCTGATCCTGTGATCTCTCTTCCAGGTGGGACGGCGAACACGCCCGATAAAGATCTCCTCATTTAGCTCCAAAGATCAGCGATGGCGTATCAGGACATCATCCCTCCGGAGCTCCCCCCTCCCTCCCTCCCTCCCTCCATCCGTCTCCACACAAATTTATCAGCATGAGACAATACGCTGAGCGAGTGAAAGGTTTGGCTGTGAAGAAGGAAGATAACGGGAGACGATTTCGCTTGTGAATGTCCTCCCAGATGACACCAAGAATTGCTCGCCGCAAGACGTTGTAATCTCTCCATCATTTTGTCGTCTCTCCCGCCTCACTGCACCCTCCTGTCGCTCTGTTTGGTCCAGCTTGTAATCATCCCCTCAGGACAGCTTTGCCCTCTTGCCAACTTCACGTCTCCTCCTCAGATTAAGTCTTTTTTTTCTGTGACAAATTTTTTTTTTTTTTTTATCTCTTTGAGAAAACTTTGAGAAATCAATTGAAAATAAAAACTTTTCTTCTAATTCTACATATTATGTGCAAGAAAAAAAGGAAAAGAAAATATGGATTTTACAACATCAAAAAACCCTCTTATGAGAAAGTTCAAAAACAGAAATGAAAGAGAAAATTAAACCACATGGAAGAAATAAAGGCTCTTTTTTATAATTAGACCAAGAAGATTTTAGAGACCAGAAATATATATATTTTTTTTAAATCCACACCAGTTGCAAAAAGATTCGTTTTTCAAATCACTCAACACAAAACATTAATAATAGCGACAATTAAAAAGCAAAAAAAAAAATATTATATTTTAAAAATCAAAGCAAAATTCCAGAAACCAAAATGTAAAAAACAAAATAACAAATAAAAATGAAACATTTATGAATCAAAATGAATGTGAAAATGCAATGCCTTATTTCCACTTAGTGGTCCAGACCGGACCGGACCGGACCGGTACAGTATTTTGAGTGTTTCTATTGTAAAACGAACCCATTAGTCGAGACTGATCGTACCCGTTGGATGTAGGTCCATAGAAAAATGGAAGGGACCAGTTAGGGAAGCTATTGTCGTCACACCAGCAGGCGTCCAACAAACGCTTCTCCCAACTCAAGATCTGAGGTGAAAGTTTTGTCCTGTTTTCAGCTGTCATCAGTCTACACCCCACATGCACCTTGCTGGTCCAACACTTAATGAAAACACTCACTTGAATTGCACAGTCTAAACTGGCCAGGAGCGGAAAGATCCGGTCCGGACCATTCAGTGGAAAAGAGGCTTAAGAGGGTCCTGGTTCAAATCCCAGCTCCAACAACTGCCAGGATAGGGTCCACTTCCCTCAAAAGTGATAAAGCAAGCTAAGAAAACTGATGGATGTTAAAAAAAATAAGCAAAAACAGAAAAGATAGGTACCATACAGATCATCACTGATTGGATGATGACGTTTGAGTTTTTTTTAAATGCGTTTTCAATGTCTGCATACATATAAAAGTTTTGTGATATCCAGTATTGCCTCATGCCAAATAACTTTTACGTTATCGTCCAATCATTAATGGTCTACTTCATTTTGTTTTCTAGAATTAATTTAATTTCCCCCATAGTTTTTTTTTTCTATTTTATTGAAACTGGATGATCACGTCTTTCCATCATTTGGATCAAAAATTAAATTGACATGAAGCGATACTGAATATGCTTCATAAAAACTCAAACATCAAAAGTCATATTTCATCATCTAATCAGCCAACAGTACCTCGCTTTTCCAGTTTCTTATTGGGTTTTGTTTTAGAGCATTTCATCCTGAAAATTACTAAAATTTTGTGAATAAATTAGTTTAGTAAATAAAAAATATCAAAATAAATTATTGCTTTCTGAAAATTTTCTTTTTTTTTTGTGGAATTTTGTTTTAATTCCTAAAACATAATGTTATTTTTACTGTTTGTGTTGCTTTATTATTTGTCATGATCTTTAATATATTTTTGCATTAAGAGATTCATTGATGTGATTTACACTTCAGGGCCACCGTACTTTTTGATTTTTAGATGTGAGCTAAAAATCAAGGATGCTTTAAACCAAAGGGACCCCTCCTCACCTGTCTGTCATTTCCTGCCCGTTCCAGCAGAGGGAGTGGTTTGCCGACGTGGGCTCTCGGCTGCACAACGCCTCGCCTAGCCCACTGTAGAAGGTGCTGAAGCCTTTCAAGCTGGTCATGAACTCCCTGAACGACAAAGAAAACAACTTTTGTGTGACGATAAGCAGAAAAAAAGAGAGAATTCAGCATCATATCAGCAAAAGAAAGATGATTAGATCCCCTTTGAGGAAGGAAGATTAAAAGAGACTGGAATAAATTGTGTTTTTGTTCCTAATTGACAATAATCCAGCCATTGTGCTGCCAGTAGCACGCCAGCCAGTAGCCCTGCTGGGAAATTATGACTTTGCTCATTAGGCCCCAAGAGGAGAAAGAGGGAAGCAGGAGGGGATCAGTGCACACTGTCAGGGGCAATATTCTGCCCCTGCAGTTCCCCGGAGATGAAACCGGTCCGCACTGCTGATTTCTCACCTGCGGAGGCCCGCCAAAGTCTCGTCAGAGTCTGAGGGCTGAGCGCCGCGGGCTGCGGTGGCGGCGGGGGGCTGATGAAGAGGAGGAGGGGGAGAGTCGATGGAGCGCGCGGCCCTTTGAGGAGCGTGTCCGCAGATCCCGCTCACCTGCAGAGAGGATGGGAGGGAGCACGATTACCTCCAACTAACAACATAGATTTAAACCCCCCCAAAAAAGCAAAAACACACCATCATCTGTTTAGGTGTTTGGATAAATGCAAGCTGGGTAGGATTTGCATAACAAACAAGTCATTGTTTCATGTGCCAGCTTTGTTCAACCGGAACACTCCAGAAGCGTCAAACTGAGGCCTCTACGCCTGTCCTGGTAAAAATGCCACAACGTCTCTGCGCGGGACAGCAGAACAATCCCAAATGAGGAGTCCCGCTCTGCCTCTCAGAGATAATGTACCTGGCACATCCTTTCCAGGTGCTATAAAAATGCAAATGGATGTTAATGTTTAGCTTGAGCTTTAACGATTTGGCGGCGCTCTAATTTCCCTGGGGGAAAGCTGGCCGAGGCTAAAAATCTGTCATGTAATGGTAACGGCTAATTGTGGCCAGGCCCCGTTTAAGTGAAAAGTCTGGCATGACAGAGTATGGATGGGACCCGATGGAGCGGCACCGGACGTCTTCATCGGAGGCAACAACACACACTCATGCCTTTACTCCACATGAAAACAAATCAATCGTTCCATTCATCCATCACTTGAGCGGAGTGCACTTGAGCCCATTATTGTGGCGCGCTCCTGCATCATATATGCAGCAAGGACACACACACAAACGCTGACACACACAAATGCTGATCGGATGCAAAATAGAATCATCAAGGTTAATCAATATGGCTTCTTCATGCAGGGATAGATGCAGAACAGGCTCCATGCACACGGCTTTTAAGCCTAAAGATCAGTCTGCTGGTGTTAAAATTAAGTTTTCTTCTTAACACCCGGAGACCCCAAACTCTTCGTTTATACGATCAACATGAATCATCCAGTACTGACGTGGAGGAAAGCTGCTTTTCTAATCCGCTGTGCACCAATATGCAACACATTATCCATATAAGGCCCATGTGTCAAAGCCAAGGCCCGGGGGCCGGATTCGGCCCTCCAGGGTGATCATATCCGGCCATCCAAATCATTTTATGTTCTGTTGCTGTCATTTCTAACTTGTATAATCTGACAAAATATATTTTAATGGGGAGTAAAATGTTGAAAATTATGTTGATTAAGTTGATTTATTCTGGAATAATATTCCTGCTTTTTTAATTATTCATGATTATGTTTAAAATGAGGGTTTTAAAGTTTGAAAAATGGCCATTCTGCTAGCTTTTTGGACTGTTTTGACATTTACTAAGTTTTTTTGGGGCTATTTTGGGGTTTAGCTAATATTTCAGCTACATGCTAACTGTTTTGGCTAACCTAATTTTTTTAAAATCTTTTTTTAAGTCTTTTATGCTAATTCGATATTTAGCTAATGTTTTAGCGAGCTGTCAGCTTCAGCGTTTTAGCTATCAGCACTAGCATCTTCTGCTGCCAAATTCAGTTTACAGCATTCACACTAGCATTTTCACAGGTAATGCTTTGGATCTTGTTCATAATTATGTTAAAAAGTTAGGGTTTTAAAGTTTTAAAAGTTTAGTTTTAAAGTGTTCAATAAATGTTTATCCTGATCGACCCACAACCTAAGGTGTGTTTTGGATTTTAGCGCCCCTGGTGTACAGTGTTGCATAATGGGACGAAGCTGCTTTTCTCCATAACAGAATCTGCTGGAATTATGATATAGACTCACTTCAATAAAAATTATTTTTTTGGGGAGTTTTTAAAGTCTCACTCCTATCATTTCTTGATCTATTTTAAAAGTGTTACCAGTGCTCTTTTAATTATGATTATGCTTAATCTAACCAAACTCTGTACTGTACTTGGGCTAATCTGAAGGTCACAAGAAGTTTGGAGGGCATTGACTGTATATAGAAGATGACTGAGTGACCGCCTCCCCTCACATATAGAAAGTATCCACTCTTGGTAAAAACTTCCATTGAGAAGAAAATCTTTTTGCCATTACAATTTTTTTTAAATGATATTTGTTCTCTATTGCAAGTTATTCAAATTGTAACTGACCAATCAAGTGCCTCAGCAAGAGCATTTGGGACCCGCTGGCCCCCACCTCGAACATTTGATTGACAGATCCTCTGGGGTAGGGGTCACCAACATGTCGCCCACAAAGACCTCTTAAGTTGCCCGCAGGTCTCTTCCAAAAATAACACGAATAACTTGTGAGCTGCGTCTAAAATTCCATTTTATTCTGTTCCTTTTGTTTTTAAATTACAGCTGCATTTACATAGATTAAAAAATTAAAACGTCTTAAAAATACTGTATGTTCATGTTACATGAACTTTAGATAAGTTTAGGTGACCTCTGACCTACTCCAGTTCAAAGATCAATCATTTTGTTAAAAGTGCTGCAGATTTGGTTAGTTGATTTTTCTTTAACATGATGTAACTGATAAACAACAAAGCGAAATTGAAACATTTTTCCCATGAAATGTAGTGATGTGAGTGATTATCTGAAAATGTAACAAAAACTGAGATTAGTAAAGTGCTGAATATTGATATCTGTTTCCTAGCTTGTTATCATTGTTGATAATTATGGTGTAAATCAGTGTCTTCACATGGAGGAGTGTCATTATTCAGTCTTAATAATGTAGAACTTAAGAAAAACTTAGCTTTTTTTTTTACTGGTAGCCCCTCGTATGACTCAGAACCCTTGAAGTAGCCCTCAGTTTGTAAAAGGTCAGTGACCCCTGCTCTAGAGCCACTTTCAGTGGAAGGGGTGTGGACATGCTCACTCCTGATTGGTGACAGTAATTGCCATAGAAACGGACCAATCCCTTTCATCTGGCTCCAACATGGCAGCGTCCGTATTGCAAAAGAAAATGGTGACTCAATAGTTTTAATTTTGCTGGTGCTAGAAGTAATGGCGTAAATGGTGAAAAAATTGTGAAAATAATGGTTTAAATCATTAAACCACAAAGTATTTTGTCCTCTTGACCTGAAAATTTTCCCTGCCAGCGATGTTGAGACTAAGCTTTAGTGACCAAAACTGTAAACCCAGATAAACCTTGACCTCAGACATCGGTTTGTGTTTATAGTGAATTTCCGCCGTTTTTATGAGAAACACCGGACCACAAACTCTTCTCGTCACAAAGGCTCTCTTCAGTTCTCCGCCACCACATTCTCGATTCACCTCTTCCTCCCGTGACACTTTGGTCTCCACGCGCCTAAAGCGAGTGTCAGAGCTCCCGCAGGCTATGATGAATGTGATCGGAGCCGCTTCCGTGTTTTTGTTTGTGTATTCCCGGGAAGCCGTGGGGCAGCTGCGGCACCGGGGATGAACGTGATTCCTGCCGGTGCGTTCCAGCCCCACCGATTGTTCCTGGATTTTTTTTTTTTTTTCGGGACGGGGCTCATTAGCGGGTTATTGGCTTCACCCAGGGCTGGGCGAACATCAGTAAGAGGAGCGAGTGCAGATAAAGCCTGCAGCGGCGCGAGGGCTTGAAAGCAGCTGCGCGGTTTTATCTGCTGCGAGCAGCCCGCCTCGCCGAGAGAGAGGGAACTGCTGAAGGCCAGAAACATGCCGGCTTCATTTGATACCCTCCATGCATGAAGGTAAACCTCAGACAAATCAATGGAAATGCATACGGTCCCAGCACAGATGGAACATTTGACATGAATCTTGATAAGGAAGATTTCTCTTTAATAAGTGAGCGCTTTCAGGCAGAAATATGATACAATCTCACATAGGTTGCTTCAAACAGCTGTACCAATATTTTGGAAATGTTAGGTGTTTGAGTCAGCCCACTTTGTCTTTCGTCTCATCGTTCTCTTTAGATTCACATCAACTACCCCTTAAAAAAACAGAAATTCCATTTTACATAAGATCAGTGGTTGGTTTTCAGATCTTTGGTCTGGATGGGAAATGGTAACTCCTCTACATAAAGATTTAGAATCACAATAAGAAAGTTTTGAAGTTTGATACACCAAAAGGTTCTCTGGTTTCACTTGCCAAGAACAAATACAGATATATGAGTCGGTAACAGAGATCGATTGGAGAAAGTCAACCTTAAGATTATTGGGTTTAGAAACAGATTGGATTGGAATGCATGATGACATATTTGTTAATCTTATCACTTTTGGGGACAGAGCTTTGAACTGACCTGGTTACACTTGCCAAATTCTGACCTTCATACGCATGAAACAGACAAGTTTTTTGATTTTCCTGAGATTTGAAAGTTGAACCGATCCAACAATATTTACCCTTTTACCAAACATTTCAGACAAAGTCAAGTAGATTGTTCTAGTAGAGTTTTAGACAAAATGTGGATTCAAAGCTCTGAAACAACTAAAACATGATTATTGCTTCAGGTGAAAATGAAGTTTTTACATGAGAACATGCAAAGTCTCTGAGCAAAAACAGAAAACCAATTTGTGAAAAATGTCAATTTTTGGTGTTTTTGTTGACTCAAAACTTCTCATTGCTTTAATTCTGTAACTGTTACTTGGTTCATCTGCAACCAGGACACTGATTCTGACTAAATAAACACAATAATAAAAAAAAATAAATAAAATAGACATATTGTAGATTTATATAGATTAATTATTGAAGATAATTAAGATTTTTTTAATCAAAACAAAAGCAACTCAACTTAAATTCCTGATTATTATCAAATATGTAATTTGTAAGAATAATTTCTTGAATGTTCCTAATTTTTTTTTTTAATGACAAACAACTTGCACATTTTTTTATCAGTGTGTGTTATAATGATTTCTGAAATCATGTTAAGACATAAATACTTCATCTTTCTTTATTGAGACTAGCAGATTGTTTTATGATCTGAATCTGAGCTGGTAAAGAACGAATAACTAATCAAAAGTTAAGAATGGAATAAAAATAATTTATGTTAAAAAATAATAATAAGTAAAGTAAAGCAAAACAAACTTAATTTTAAGCAATTTAACTCCTTTTGACAAACTTAATATTTAATGGTTTTATTGTGTGTGTATTCGAGCCAAAGGTGCTAACATAATTAAGTGTAATAATTGAATTATTTACTAGTGTAAGTGGACGCATGTGCATTTTCTAATCAGTTTTATGAAAAATGTATCCTAAGTTTGATATGTCTCAGTATAAATATATATTTATGTTATTTGTTTAGTTTTTTTTTTATTATTATTGCTAAAAGGTTAAAGAGCAAAATCTTTGAGAAAAACTTTAAAACATGTTAAAAAGTTTCCCACAGATTCTTGTGAGGAGACTGATAAAACGTTGTCTTGCTTTAACTCCATGCAGATCAAACCTCCTGGAAAATCCCGGACGCTTCAACAGCTTCCCATTTAGGGGAAATGTTCCCCTAAAACAAGCTTTGATCAAGAAAGGAAAACCAGCAGATCATAAAGGTTATTTCATGTTTTTTCATTGATGGACATCCTCAACTTCTTCATAACATCACGTCTTCTGAGAGGAAACTTTTTGATCTTCTCGTGATTCACATTCCTTCAGCTTTCCACTTTTTTTCTTCCTTTAGATACTCTCTTAGTTTTACTTTAACGGTTTGAAGTTTGGATCTCCATCTTTTTGCTGCTTCACTTGGATGTGCAGCGTCATTTCAACTGCTTACCACGGAGGTATCACAAACGCTCTTTAACTCTGAGTGTTCAAGGGATGAACGCGAATCGGCTGATTCATATCAGGCTTTCCAGTTACGCAATGCTTTAGGGTAAGTGTAAACTGCTCAAAAGCATTTATACACTGGTATGAAGTGTTCAATGTAAGCAAAAAACCTGCTTTTCTCTGCTTCAGAATCTGCTTGAATTGTGTGAATTGCATAAATGATTAAAGAGTTATGATGGTCAAAGGAAAGTCGTAACAGTTTTACTGTCTTCCTCACAATCCAACAATCCCATCAGTAAAATATTCATTAATTCTGCATTTCCTGAATACTTTGATGAAGCATGTCCAAACACAAATCTACCAATCAACACAAAACAAGTTTTGGAAACTACAAGAGCATAAATGTTGTTTGGACATCTTGTCTGTGACAGTATTGGAAAATGATCCCTGCAGGAAGCTCTGAGCTTGTAAACTAAACCCATCGTGTTCTAAGAACTGCACTATTGAGCTGCTTTTTTGTCTTCCGGCTAAAAGATTCAAGGTAATGGATTGTTTTTTACTTAAAAGACCAAGAGATACAGAGAATCGATATGAAAAAAAAAAAACCCACATCTCTCTCAATTCATTGATTCCAATTAGTTACCCGTTTTTAAGATCTTTAACCAGATCACTGCTACTCAACGTCTCTTTAGTAATTCTGTTTAAAGCCTCAGTTTTGGATGATCTTACCCAACTCAGAAGCATTTATTCTAAGGCATTCTGTGGCTTTAACAAAATCCCAAACCATGAAGCTCCCACCCCCATGCAACAGGGTAAATGTTAGCTGCTTTCTTTGATTCATTTCTCCAGGATGATAGTTTTAAATGATCACGAGGTAATTACTCTGGTATTTCATGCACTAAAGACATTCTTTCAGCAGACGTCACTTTAGTTGGGTATTCCGTATTCAGTTCCATTCATCTTCGAGACGTGAATTCCAGTAAAAGCGTTCCAATGAGGACTGTTTATACTGAGGCCTGTAGAATCGGAAAGGAGTTTTAGGGTTTTTCTTTGATCTAATTTAGCTTTTAAGCTACTCCCTGCAAAACCAACGACAAGATGATTTCTCATATAAATGCTCATGTCTTTGCATTGTGGCAACTCACATAAATTATCCAGACAAGCAAAATGTTTAAGCTAATTTAGAAGCTAAATTAGAGGCACATATTTAATGCTTATCCTCTTATGGCAGCAATATGACTAAGACTCGTCTTATCACACTCTTAGTGTCTTTGCTAATATATTTTGGGGGGGATGAGTGCAGTGTGACAGTGTAATACATTATGTGATGCAGTAAATCTCACTTTAATGGTGTTTATTTTCTGCTCTTCTTTCTTCTTCCTGGATGTGTCATTTTCCATTGCAGGCCACATTTGCTGTTGCTACTTGACAAACTGTTCACTTACTGAGTCAAGATGTTCCTGCTATGTTGACATCTCACATCTGGTGTGCATCCATGCACCCATCACACACAACATGTGCTAACGTGACACATTGTCAGGTTCTGCTTTTTATGGTGGGCACCAGCTTTATGACATTAGAGCCATCAAACAAATGTTTTTTTTCACCTTTTTAGCTTTTTTACTTCCGTACAAAAAGCAAAATAGTGGAGATAAAATCACAAAAATATATACTTCAAAATGTTTTAATTAAATACAATATTTTCTGGACTATAAGTCGCTCTGGAGTATAAGACGCAGGAGCCAAAAAATACCTAATGAAGAAGAAAAAAACATATATAAGTCGTTCCAGAGTATAAGTCGCACTTCTATGAGAAAAGTCCAACATTTATGAACAAATTCAACAAGCCTGACATAATGTTGAACTTGACACCGAACATGATTCATGAGTCAAATAGCCTCTTGACGTGAGTTAAATTTAAATTCAAACCTCAATGTTTGGCCAAAAATGTGTTCACAAACAATATGCTCTTATTACATGTGGAGAAGTTATCATTTAGCCTCATCGCTATATGATGGAGGCTTTGACTGTATATATCTTAAAATACACACAAGATACGGACGATGTTGTGGCTATTTATATCTAAAAAAAAAAAATCACAAATAAGTTGCTCCTGAGTATAAGTCGCACCCCTGGCCAATCTATGAAAAAAAACGCGACTTATAGTCCAGAAAGTACGATATATATATTTTAATTTACACCGACTTCCTTATAAGATTAATTTCCAAACTGATGTTTGTTGAAATTAAAAAACAAAATGAAAACAAAATCATAACCAGAAATAATAATAATAGGGCATTTACAAATTTTTAGGGTGTCTGAATTCTGCAAACCCAAAATTCTGTGCCCTAGAAATTTCCCATAAATCTCTGCAAAAAGTGTGTGTATCTTAAGCTGCGTGCACACGAACTTTATCCGATAACAACAAACATTAACATCCATCAGACGTTAGATCGCCATTAATCATTTCAATGCACAAAATTATCTAAAACGGCCATAGAAGAAGAAGTAGTAATGAAGTTATGTTAACTGACAACATTTAACCTTGGATGCACGTAAAAGAAAAGCGCCTTGATAAGCTGAGAGGTGATCAGCTAATTGAAGGGGTGTCACCTGGACAGGTGACTGTCAAGAGAAGCTGACGTAGATCAGAGGAAGAAGTTACGCTGTGAACAGGGAAGCTGCCATTACCAGACATAGCATAGCTTGTAAACAACATGTGGTGTATCCTCATTTAAAGGTCCTGAAGCCGCTCCTCTGGTTCTCCAGAGTCCGGCAGATCTCACAGAGCAGCCGGCTGGACTGCGTTCTGAAGCCTGCACTGGAGCGCATGCAGTCTACGCCTGACGTAAAAGCCAGCGCAGTAATGACCCACAATCAAAATAAATCGTTTACATGCACCAAAATCAGATCAATGATCGGCATAATCCATCCATCTCAATCGGAAGGAAAATTTGATCCAAACGAGTCTGATCGGATCAGAGGGTTCCGAATGGCGTGTTTACATGAAGCAATTTTGATCTGATTCCGATTACTTGAGTCCATGTAAATGAAACTAACGCCTATGTCCAGATTCCCTCCCTACTATCTTATATAGTTCAGGACCATCTAGAGGCCTGGATTTTTAAAGCAATTCTGACACTATGTTTACTGCTTTTTTTGGCAAATATTTCATCACTGATTTCCTGGAATATAAACCTAATAAATATGAAGATCTTACAAAGATCACCATGCATTGTGTTTGAACGATTAGTCATTAAAAAATATATATATATATATAAATGTAGTTTTTATAAATCCTCCACATTTCCATCAACAGAACGCAGTGGATTCATAAACTGTCATCGTAAAATATTTATATTTATTAGGCTTTTACTGCAGCAAATAGGTGACGTCATCTTTGCTGTTTGACAAAAATGTTGAGAGAATGTGTCTGAATTAGATTAAAAAATCTAGAGCACTAGATTGTTCAGCGTTATAGTCTTTCAAGCGTTGGGGAGTATGGAAGTATTTTGGACAAAGCCCTCATTTCCCTGTCGTATAAACTCAACGAGAGTGTATAATGTTAGGAGGAAAAAATCTAAAGGGTATTAAATATACACTTTGAAAAAAAAAGTTCAAAGTTAGCTGAACTACTTCTCCTGCGTAGCCTCAGGAAGCTTTCATTGAAGCCTGGAGCTGCATGACTAAAACTTGCTGAGGCACAATTAAAATGAGTCAATGAAGGGAAAAAGTTTGATATTAAATGCATTAAAACAGTTTAAAATAATGTGAGAGCTTGACAGTATTTCGTATCAAATCTGGGCTGCACTATATTTATAAAAAGATTTAACGCTGGAAAACTCACAGGGTCAAATTTGGCTACAGTTTTCACATATTTATTTGCTTTGTCTGGTATTTCATTTTTTTCTTTTGGTTAATTGCTGCGACCCAAAATGGATAATCAAAAAATAAAATTAACTTTAAAAGCCCAGAGTAAACTTTATATAATATATGTATAGGCCTAAATGATTGTTGTAAAAAAAAAAAAAAAAGACTAAGATGCTCATATTTAATCAGTAAAGTTACTGTTAAAATAAAACAGTGAATTAATACAAAGATCAATGTGACACACTTTTGAGAAACAAAGAAAATGAAATGTGTGATTTTGCAGCAACTCGTGGTTAGAACTTTTCCTGAATGTATCAGAGGACTGTAACCATCAAAAGAATAACATCTATTTTTTAACATTTAATTAGGTTATCAAAAGATGCGAGTAGTTTGAATTAATCATAATTTCCATATAATCATAATCCCTGTTTGCTTCTTCTTTACATAATTAAACTATACATTCATAAATATACTTTTTTTATCAGCTTGAATTTCACTAACTTTAAAGATTTGTTGCAGCGTTTTATATTCACTTGATATCTTTCTGTTTGTGGCTCTATTTCGGCCGGGTGTAGATACTATGTCTATCAAGTTTCAGTTATAAAAATAAATAAATAAAAGAGTATTGATTTTTGTGGTCATGTTGCTTCGAAAGCAAAGGTCCGAACGTGATTTGATCCGCCTGAGGTGTTTTACTACACTAAGACAGCTAATGAATGTGTGCTTTGTCTACAAATCTCAGAGCCATTTGCTTTTTGGATATTTGATATCATACGTTTATCCGATATCTCTGCCATAAGCCAGTGTTTTCAGCCCGGAGGGTCACAGGGTGATGAATGTCTCCTCTGCTGTCATTCCTTCGCTTTGAGCTCACTTTTACATTCACCTCATCTATTTCATTCTTCCTTTTCTTTGTCACTCTTCTCCCTTTTTCTCCTCCTCAGAAACTGGTAAAAATAGAACTTCATAAATCATGCATCTTCTCTCACAGCAGCAAGCAAGACAAAAGGAAAGGGAAAGAAATAAATGTGATGAAAGAGTGGGAGAGGGATGTTAAGGATGAGAAACGGAGGTGCATGACATCAAACTCCAGGAGAGGAATGGAAAGTTGACAGGGGAATAGATTGGAGCAGCAGGGCTCTTGGCTGCCCTCGCCATCTCTTTCAGCATTGGATGATTCACTCCAGGGCTTGATTGGATGGAGGAAATGAATGTGAACGCGGCGGCGAGCGAGCCGGCGGACGAGGAGTGGTCCTCGTGCCAGCAGAGGTACATGCTTCAAGTCCTCAGAGAGGCGAGGAGATGTCTCTCTCTCACACCTCAAGGACTCTTTTACTCCAAGAGTCAATCCATCTGCCACCTTAAGTGGAACAGGTCTTGTTCCCACTGGAGAGGAGGTCAAAAGAAAGACGGCAGCTACTGGGAAAACACCGGGAATTACTTGGAACAACAGCACAAGATCAGGCCCGGCAAAGATTTATCCTCCAGTTAGATACAAATTTGCATAACTAGATGCTGCTTAAGGTCTCCTCCTCCAAACACACACATCTGAGAACTAGGGCTGATTTAGTGCAATTCATTTCACAACTCCACATATTTGTTATTAATTATGTGCAGCATTGTCGGTTTGTAGGCCACTGCTGATCAACCACTAACTTAAAGACCCACTGCAACAACAAATGTGCTTTTGTTGTCTTTTACATGTTCTTATTGCATAGATAAAAGAAATTAAGATCAAAATTAAGTATTTCTTTATTCAAATTGTTGTGAATCAGGATCCATTCCACTTGCAGACAAATAGATGTCTTAGTTTTCCTCATCTGAGCTGGTATCTGGATTAAAACAGATGTTTAGCTCCAACATTCCTTGCCATGTCATAATGGGAAGTCAGAGCAGGCTTACTCAACTCAGGGGTGAATTTCTGATGAATTCTGCAGAAATTATGTCCTAAAGTACGACACACCTTCTTTCAATTTGGTACGTTCCATCTAAAGAATGTTCTACTTTGTGTGTCAGGAAATCTTGGACTGCTATAACCCAACAAGGCCACAAGGGGGCAGTTTTTTTAACATTCTATCTGGTGAAATTTGTAAGTATGTCTGCACATCATGATAGTTTTTAAGATTATTTTTCAGTCTTTTTTTAAAGGATTGTTATGCTAAGTTGCAGGGGATTCTGTTTATTATTATTGTTAGCTCAAAAACAGGTTGTGAAGATTTTGTTAGTGTGACTTCTAGGTAGAAATCTGACAAAGCATAAAAATAAATTGATGTACATATTTCTGTACTTTTTGAAAAAAAAAACCTCTGCTTTTAAAAGTATGTTAGATTGAGTTGAAATAGCCCAACTAAAACTTCAATGACTATCCATATATTTTCCATATGTTGCTTGAAATGCACTAAAAGAAAAAGAAACAAAATATTAAATAGGAGATGTTCTTCCAAGCATTTCTTTTTTATTCTGTTTTACTTGGAGTCCTTGAATTAGGCTTCAAAAATGAATTTTAATCATTATTTATTTAATAGTAATATGAGTCCTCATCTATTAGAAATGAGGATTACACAGTGTAGATCAGTAAGGATTAAAAACACCTTTAAAACTGATCCAACTACAAAGCACTGAGTGCATGTGATGGGGGATGTAGAATTCTAACACAGAACAACAGAGATGGCTCACGAGCAATAATCAGAAGCGTAATTGTGCTTTCAATAACTGACTCACACAAATACAGGAACATGCACACACGTTCTACATGTTGCAAAGCATCAGATGTTTATTTTATCTTAATTACTATGAAATTCTATAAGTGCACCAGCATGATCTTTCACCATGAACTAATTAATACTCTTCCCTTCTTAGTCATCTGCATTTGAACTCACTGAACTTTTCTTGAAAAGTTGTAAGAATGAAAGCAAGAGAAAAGGAGGCAAAAAACCCCCCAAAAAACTGCTTTTTTGACTCAGTCGTGGACTGGAAGAACCTTTGCGATGTAAAAAGATGAAAAGAAACAATCTCATTAAAATGGAGGACACTGGTAGACGACTGTTGATGCAACTTTGCAATTTTTCCAGCTGAAATGTAAAGTGCAGCAATCATAGATCGATGGCTGGCACAGAGAGAATTACATATTACAACGCACGGCCACTCCGATAACAGAATAAAATGACATCCAGTGAAGAATAAGGATGAAAGACAGTTTAGTTAAGGTTAGAGAGGTTGTAGAGAAGTCAGATGATATCAAAAATTCATGAGTCAAATAATACTGAAGTGGAAAAATAATATAGACAAAAATATAAGGGAGCAGAATCCTTTTGAATGGGAGTGGGAATCGTATTACCAGGAGCGAGTGAAAATCCACTCCTGTGTCATTCTCTACTTGAGACTTGCTTGAGGATAGGGACAACGGAACAATGTTGATTTGTTTATCCGTATTTTTTATTATCTAAAAATTAACTTTACTTACAAAGCTTCGGCATGAAGATTATAGAAACACCAAATTATACTTTGTGTCCACATCATTAACAGTACATGAGAACTGGACGTAGTGGTTCCTCACAGGAAGAACCCGCTGGCTCCAAGAAGCCAGATTCCCGTAAAACTATAAATAAAAATAAATGGCTTTTACTCTGTCAGTCTATTTATCAGACTAACCACTCTTTTTCTTCTAGTTTTTCTTGCTAATCCTAATTATTTTAATTTTTTTTTACTATATTGAAAACTAAGTTATAAATGGACCAATCAGAATCCTCAATGTAAGTACGTGGTTTTATGTCGAAGGTTCAACACATTTGACAGATTCTAGAGGTGGGGGTGTGGCCTTCCAATAAACTCACTCCTGATTGGTGAGTGTGGTTGCCATGACTTAGACGGACATGGCCCAATCACTGCTTACTGATGATGCTTGGTTCCAACATGGCGACATTAGTTTTACAAAAAAAAAAGTTTGGGACAACACATTTTCATTATGTGTTTTAAAACTTGAGACTTTACTTAAACTTACAGCTAAAGACTTGAGACTTGACTTGCAAATAAGTGAATTGTAATCATCTATAATGCGGTCTGTCCTAATAGCTTACTGTGACGTGGGTTTGAGGAGTGATGAATACACAGAAACAAAGACAGATGTGGAGATTAGTGAAATTCTTACACTTTGAATCCTTTAGGTGAAACTGTAATGAGAGTGCAGGAGAAGAACAATCGTCGCAAGGTCAGACCCAAACACAGAAAGAAATGTAGTTAAAGAAATACTGAGAAAGACTGCCTCTTCAGAAGCATTCACAAAGATTTAAATCTTTTTTCTTGCTTAGACCTTTAGCTCTGTATTCATGATTTAAAAAAATTAAATAACTTGCACATTCTTTCTTTACAATATTCTGTATTATATATTCATACCACAAATGAAAAAGAACTCCTTTTGTGTTTGTGAGCATGCATAGTTTAAAAATTACCTACAAAAAAAAGCCCATATACAGCTCAACACCAAACAAGCATCGGAGGACACAATGTAAAAAAAATTGAAAAGACGAGCTAAAGTACAAAGGAAAAGTGGCATGGGAGAGGGACACACGCAAGGTGACAAACAAAGGAAGTCACAGAACCTGCGCTATATATACACACATATATATATATATATATGTACGCACACACAAGGTGACGAGACACGGTGCATTCACAACAGAACAATCAATCACAGGAGCAGCCACAGAAGGAAAAGCAGATATCCCATATGGCTGAAATCCTTCAAAATAGAACATGAAACCAGGACTGACTGAACCCAAACAACTGCAAGACAAACTTGGATGAAGCAGATGTATTCCAAATACAAAGTGACATCTCCTGACAGCTTGGTATAATTCTACTTTAAAAATTAAACTCAACTTGCAGTTTTTGTTTAAAAAAAAAAAAAAATCTGTGTTCATTTTAAAAAGATGGCAGTGGATGAAGGTGAGGCTGAAGGTGAATGAGAAGCTTTTTCTGGTTGAGGACGATGTAACAAACCACGATCCTTGAAATGAAGTACGTACCGTATTTATTGGACCACAAAGTACTCTTAAAATCTTTTAATTTGGTCAAAAATTGACGGTGGATCCCTAAATTTGCTACATCTTATTGTATGTGTGAATTCAGGTTGTGCTTGCGTATCTTGTACCAATTGATGGTGGTACACGACACTCGAAAATTGAACGCACAATGCAAGTTAAACCAGGTCAACCAATCAGGAACTTGGATTTGATAGTGTTACGGCTGTGGCCGTATTTGGTTCTTTTTTGTGTTTTAGTCAGAGTGGGACATCTTTTTGTTTTGTGGATCTTTGTTTTGTGTGTCTGTCCTTTTGATTTCTTTCAGGTGTGGTGCTGGAGGGCGTGGCTCCAATTGGCCCAATCCAGGTGGAGCCACCTTTTAAAAGCAACATGAGGACCTCCAGCCCATGAGAAGGGAGCTGGGCTGCAACCAGTCTCCACTGCAGCTCGGTGCTCTTCTCCACCTGTTTTAGTTGTGTGCACACTTTAGTTTGTTTAGTGTTTTGTTTTTGGTTCCACTCTGTTTTTGGTGTTTGTGAGTTAGTTTTGTGTTAGTTTAAGTGAAGCTCTAGGGGTGAACCGCCATTTTCTTTAGTAAATGTTTTCTCCTGTTTCTGTTAGTCCAGGGAGGTTAGTGTTTGTCATTCTTTTACTGTTTCTTTTGCAGGTAAGCTCCCTGGTTGAGTTAGTTGGGGTTTTGTTTGTTATTTTGGCCTGGGTTCACCCTGAAGCCTTTAGCTTCACTTTTGAGTTGATTTGGTGTTGTAAATAAATTTGTTATAATTTTATGGAGACATTTGTTCTTATCTTACCTTTATGCTATGCCTCACACCCCTAGACATAACGGGGCGTAACAATAGTGACGTTTGAAAATTGATAATAAAAAAGAAGGGAATAATTGCAGTTAGTGTCCGGCTGGAATTATGTGACACTAAGTCTTTCAAATATCAGAATAGAACTGTGAAAGAAGATTCACACCACTTCGACATTTAATGCCAATCCTCTTCAACTTGTAGGTGGGGGACATGCACTAATAAATAGCAGAAAAAAAGGAAGCCCCTCCCTACTTTTCCAGTGTGAACACCATGGACTGCATTTAGTGCGTTCTTGAACACACGCTTGGTGTGTTCATAGTTTAAAACTTAGTTCCTGTGACCAATAGGGTTGTATCTGACCATTTCTAGAAAATTTTACAAGTTATTGGTTTGTAAAAATGGCATCAGTACAAATTCAAACAGGAGGGATGCTTGCCAATAAGGTTGATATAGAGTTCAATGGTTGTCAATCAAAGGGCCATTCCTCCATTTTTGCAGATTAATCTTAAATATAAAATTAATGGATAAAGTTATTACAAATTAATAATTATAATACTCATCTTGGATGTCAAAGTAACTACAGAAAAGTTTTAGATCCTGACAGATTTTTGGTATTTTTGTCCTGAAATATACAATGTGACCAGCCCCCCAGTGGTCATTTGGTGAACTGACTTCTCTAACATCTGTTTTTCAAGCAGACTCCAACTGGAAGTGAACGCTGGCTTAAACTCTGTTTTGAGACTTAATAATTGTAAGAAGTTAAACTCCTACAAGAAATGTATAGATTATTAAATGTGAGAACTTGTTTCCTCCTAAAAATACATAAAACTTCAGTTGAAAACTGAATATTTTACTTTTTTATTTTGCTGGATTTCTTTTTTTATAAGCGCACACCGAAAGTACCTAATATATCTATTAGATTGTAACAAAATACTCTCAAAATGTGACATCCTGGATAAACTGCGGCCTCTTCGGAGAGCACTTACAGAAGAAATAAATTAGAAAATTGAAAGGAGAAGGTGTAATTCAAGCCAAAAGTTGGGAGGCGAGTTGCAGAAGCAGCACTGGGAAGCACCAAAATCGATGATTAATCCCTCCGTTTGCTCAGACGATTGCTGTGCTACATTTCCGCAGGGAGAGAGATCAGGTGTTGTCTAATTTTGGTTGATCTCTCATGACTCAGTGAGGCAAAAATGATCCTTTAGAGAAATGCCTTCAATGACGGCGCTGTGGAGGAGTGTCTCTGAAAGATTACATTCAAACACGCTCGCGACCTTTCCGTTGAGCGGAACAATGCGCCGTCGCAGCAGCTTTAATCCTATGTACTGGAACCAGACGCAGGCAGAAACACATTGTAAAGGGCCGTCTTGACGGCAGCTAGTTCCACACAGGGCCTGTTTATTTTTTAAATAAGGATCTGTAACATGCTTCCGCAGAGACGGAGAGAGCTCTTCCCTTCCCTTTGCCAAGTTTGCAACTCAGAGGCAGCCACTCCCTCCTGCAGAAGAGTAAGCGAGGTCAACCTGTGTCTAAATAAATGATGGCTTCTGAGTGGAAACCTGGTCACCGCGGGGATTCAGGGTGTGAGAGTGAAAAGTTCAGCAGATCTACAGGAGCAGGGGCACATCCAGATTTGTAGCTCCGGCAGAAAAAAAACACCTTCATATTTCATGAGCACTTTTCTCCGACTTCACATGTGGGCCAGGAGCAAACCTGACGGTTTTATTGCAGCACACATAACGGGTCACCGCTGCTGAGGAGCTGGAGAGCAGCTTTAACAAGACACGTTGGGGGAGGGGGAGGGTCTATCTGACTGAACAAAGAAGGAAATAAAAAATGAAATCACATAATGGCTTTTTTTTCCCCTTTGCCTGATGGTTATTTCGGCATGAAGCACGCCATCACAGTGGAAATCTGTCGTTCTAAATTCCTCCGCTCCATTCTGATCCATTCTCTTGTAGACCAATAGTACAACTTCTTTTTCCTCCTTCATTGAACACACTAAAACTACATTTTTCATCAGAGTCGACTCTGATGAAGACAGAACTTCTCCGTCGAAACATGTCAGGTACGAAACAAATAGTGTGTCTGATAACAAAATAATCAAAACAGATATTTATAACTGTAACTTTGAAACATGATGAAAAGGCAGGAATATCATTCCGGAATAAAACCAGAGAGAAACTAACGAAAATGTCCTCTTTAAGTTTCTTTTTCCGTGCTTTAAGCTGACCAGATGAGACTACTGTGTTCATAAAGGAACAAAAGGTGAGTAAAAAAGATATTTATTTTATTGGAATTTGTGAATAAAATTGCTACAGACAGTGCTAGCTTTTCATAAATGCTATATCAGACGTAACACGTCTTTTAATCATGTACATTTGCTGTTGAAATATCAGGGTAAACATGTGTGACTGACAAACAGTCTCAGAGTTTAACATTGTGCACAGAAAGTTTACGTTAATCTACCCATCGTCTAATTTCTAGAGATTTAAAGACGTCTATTGCTTCAGGAAATATATCTGGGCTTCTTATCCAGAAGATTGTCATGTTATTTATTTTTTATTAACTACGCGTGACTGTGTAAACAGCCACCAATCTTTATTTAGATTTACAACAATATTAAGCTCAATGTTTGTGAGCATGTAAACAGGTAACATGTATGAATGCTAAAGGTTTGCATACAGCAACATGAAAGCTCCATGTTGGGTCAAGTTCTCATTTGTCCAGGACACATCCTAAAATGGTATCTGGACTTAAAATCTTTCTTGAAGGAAGAAATTCAGATGCCAAGATTAAATTTTAAGATAAAGAAAATAGTTATTTTTCTTATATTTTATTGTGACATTAAAAAATGTTTTTTTAGGTTGATGTTATTCCCATGTATTTCCGCGCGACCAGCATAGAAAGTGATGGAATTTCATATTGGCCACACATAATGCCTGCAGCCAAGATCACATTGCGGCAGTGGGCAGTCTGAGGCACACCTGTGCACTAATCATGTCAGATCAGCATCTTGATGTGGCACACCTGTGAGGTGGGATGGATTATCACACATTTAGACAGATTTGTGAACAATGTTTGAGAGAAATGGTCATATTATGTATCTGGACTGAATTTTAGATCTTCAAGTCTATCTCATGAAAAATGGGAGCAAAAACAAAAGTGTTGCGTTTATATTTTTGAATGTATATATGTATATAAAACAGCAACAAAAAACACTCAAAGTTTTCCAAAATTCTTCCAGTTAAATGTCATAAAAGGTCAACAAAGTCTAAAGTACGACTTATCATCAAAAAGAAAACCTTTATTCTCATAAGTTGTTGATTTTTATTATAGTAAAGCTTTATCCTCAGACAAAGATTAAATATTCTCATAATTTTACTCTTGCATAATATTGACCTTCTGACCCTTTTCTCACAATTTTACGACAGTTCTCCTAAAATTTGGACTTTTTCCTCATTTTTTTTATCCTTGACTTTTTTTTTTACTTATTATCACAACATTATTCCCAAAAAAAGGAGGATTTTTTTTTCTAATTAGTGAACAACTTTATTCTCAAATAATGTTTTGTTTCATGGTGGCCCTAGTACTCTAAATACAGACAATTTAGACTTAATTGTGGTGTTGGGGCTTAATGAGAACACAAGTGGAGATAAAAAAGGTTTTCAAAAAAACAGAACAGAGCTACATGAGACGAATAGCAAGTCATGATTCAGCTTTCATGTGGAAAAAGACTAAAACAAAGTAGATATAAGCTAAAAGCTCGGTTGAAGTTTAATGATCCATCCCTGATTCCTGCCTAGTTATAACCTCTTCCTGCTAAAAGTTTTCCGCTAATATCAATTTTTGAGTCTCATTATCGCAAAATGGTTCTTTTTATGTCAAAGTAGGAGTTTTTCAAGGTTTAATTGGCATCAGATCGGTTCCTTTTTCTAGTTAAATTCATCATCAGCACTCAAAACTCTGATTTTAAACTCATTTTAGTAAAAAAGTTTGTTTAAACTATATATTTAGCTTTAAAAAATGATGAGAAGCTGAAGATTTAAGCATAAAAATAACAGTTTATCAGCAGGCGCTGTGGTGAAATTGCACATAAAGGAAAGAATGAAAGCAGTGGATTCCCTCATCCGCTTTACAGTTTGCAGCCATTTACAGTGTGACAGCTCACTAATGTGTGTTGGTGTTTGAGGCTCACCAGGGTGCTGAGGTGGCTGCGCGTGCTCACAGCATGCTTGAGAGCCAGTTTAATCATGGCAGGCAGTCGGAGCACCACCGCCTCCATGTCCTGCTCCCCCCTCATGCCACCAGCCAGCTTTCCCAGCCCGTCTATGTATCTCCTCCAATGGGGCTGCACCTCCGCCGCTCCCCCCAGGCAGCTCTGCATCACGGCCTGACAGAAGCCCCTGCACGGCGGCGGGCCCAGCACGCCCTGGCAGTGCGGGCAGTACCACAGCCGGAGCAGGGCCCGGCTGCAGTCTCTGCTGGGTCGCAGATGGTGCGTGGTGTTGACTACCTCGATGCCAAGGTTCAGCGCCTGCAGGAAGACTCGTGTGGCCAGGAGAGAGCGAGACAAACGTGTCATTATCAATTTAGGATAAGGGCCAAACGCTCCCGAGTCCTTCCAGGCTCCCCGCAGACACTCCTCCTTCACCGAGGCCGCGCTTCCCCCGAGGAGGCGGCGGTGCGTGAGGGGAAACAGTTTGCTGAGGAACACGGTGACCATGTTGTCCACCGTGGAGTCCGAGCCGAGGGTGTAAAGGGACATGTCCCGGAAGAGCTGCACCACAGAGCCCTGGGCTCCACTTCCCAAACCCGGGAACTCCGACTTCAGCATGGCCAAGGTGGAGTTGCGGCCGTGACGCAGCACCAGGTCGAAGGCCTCTGAAAGGGAAGCAAAAGAGCAGAAGAAGAGTCAGACCCAAAGCTTGAACTTGGATCTCACTGAATGATTTATCCCCAGTAAACACAGAAGCTGTGCCAGACTGGGAGAAAAACACGGAGAACATGAAACCCCCAAATAGATGCTACTCCTCCAAACAACAAATCCACCATCAAAGCCAGAGAAGACGGCCCACGCACAACCTCTTTTTCTCTTTACCCAGTTTTCCTGATCTGCTGTTTTTCTCTTAAGGGAGTAACCACAAACACACACTTTCACACACACCGCTTATATAATAAATGACAACTTGATTCATAAAGGCAACAAAACATCTTCAGCGGATGAAAAGGGAAACACCGTGTTTTTCTTTTCAATACAAGAGCCCAACTGTCGAAAAAAACACGTTAACAAAATCGTTGAAAGACCGCACCGTCGTCAGCGGAGAAAGGAGAGCGCGGATGATACGAGGAGACAAAGCAATCAGGCAAAAGACTCCTCAACAAGACTGGATTTAAGGCTCCATTACTGAACTTAGCGGGAGAGCCGAGGCTCGGCGAAAAGAAGCTTTGGCTGCAGACGCCAAAAATCCCATCCATGCCACCGCAAGACCATTTAATCACTTTGCTCGGAGTGAGAGCCACTACTGCTCTTTGAGGACTGAAGGGTAGGGGGCCGGCACGACACTGGGGGACATTAAAGGAAGTTGGTTTGTGCTCGGCGGCAGCTCAATATTCCATCTTTCTCTTTTGATTTTCCGTGGACGGGTTCATTTCTTTCTCCGGCGTGTTTCTCAGGGTCGAGTGAGGCTCGCCGGCGTTCACGGAGCGGCGTTTTCTTTAACCCTGATGCAGAACTCAGTTATTTTAAAATAACAGCACATTATAGACATATGACCTCAGGGTGATTGTACACTTCAAGGTTTTCTTTCACTTATATTCCTTTATGAACCATAAAATCTCTCTGTTGAGACGGAGTATGAGGGCCACCTAAAACAAGAAAAACGGACAATAAACCTGTAAAATTATGGGGGAAAAGGTCAACATTTTATAAGAATAAACTTGTAGAATTATAAGTTAAAAAGTCAATATTTTACAGAAATAAAGTTATAATTTCATAATTTATATAATGAGAATTTATAAGATTAAAGTAATACATTTATATGAATAAATATATTCATAAAAAGAACCTGAAGAACCTCAGAGTAAAGAATCAACCAACTTTTTTTCTGGCAAGAACACTCAACAATTGGTAAAACACAGTGGTGGAAGTGTGATGGTCTGAGGAAGCTTTGTGACCTAGACATGTTTTTCTTTTGCAATTGTTGGAATCATGTCCCCAGAAAACCCCAAAGGATAGAATGTGATCTTCAGTAGCCATGACTATGAGGGAAATCCTCAGAGGTTTAAAGTCCCCCTCTGATAAAAATCATGTTTTTTGAGTTTTTACACATGTTTGTGTGGCATTTTTCTTATGAAAGAGAACAAATATAGTAAGAAATAATTTTGCTGTTGCATTTCCGAGTGTTTCTTCTTTTAAATCGCTGTCGATCAAACTGTGGCAGAAAATCTCTGTCTGAATTAAGGAAGAGTTAATACGTCACGATTGCTCTGCTGCACAAGCGCAGACATCCTCTTCTGGCCCAGCTCAGGTTCCAGAGAAGAGAAGATAATCTTCCGGATCGGTGACAGTTCGGTCCGTGAAGCTCTCAACTTCCTCGTCCGGGCCGACTTCCAGCTCAAAATGAAACTGCTAGACATTTTTGTGGAGCAGCGGTGATGATTTACGCTAGCAAGACACGGAGCCACAATAATCAGAAAGTGTCCGGGACAGATCAGTGCCGCTCAGCTCCAAAAGCTCCAAAAGCCACGCCCCCCAAGAGGATATTTTCCAGACGGAAGCGTCAGATCAACATGAAAAATAGACAAAAACAGATCATATAATCTGTTCTGATTTTTTTTCTATTTGTTTATTTCTTTTTTAGTGACAAAGAATTGAAAAATGAGTAAATATGAATGAAAATGACAAAATAAATGAAAGACATGCTGTCGGCATCAATGAAAGCAGCAGCTGTTTAAACAGTTTTCTTTCAATCTCATTACAACCAAAACACCATGATAGAAAAATAAAAATATGAAAAAAATCTGTTATAACAAAAAATTATATCAGAATGGTCTAAAAGCCTCAAATATTGCCAATCTCCCAGATTAATATTGATTTTTTACTTCAGAAAGACTAAAACTCAATCATTTTAATCAATGCTGGCTTCCCTCGTTTCTGTGGTCAAGGGACATCATCTCAGCATCGTGTTGCACTTGGCATGACATTTACAGAGCCATGTAGTTCTTAAGTTCGTTAAACCAAACAAATTATTGTTTTTGGATAAACCTGAACCTGTTAGCATGTTCTTTTATAGAGATATAATATGTATCCATTCAATCATCCATCTTCAGAACCTGCTGAATCCTGAAGGTCACTAGAGCCAAACCTGCAACTGAACAGGTCGCCAGTCTGTCAAAATGATGTTTAAATTCTTTTCATTACTACTATATACTCTGACATACTTGAGACATTTAAAAGATTGTCGAGATTTTGCAAACATTGGTGAATGGAGCGGTTTTCATCTGCTCTCGATGTATCGCGAGTTGAATACATACATCCCGGTACTCAGAAACTCAATTTTATTCTTGAATTATTTCATTTATTTCCCCCATCATGAGAAAAGTGCTACAAGAATAAGTTAAAAACACAGCAGAGTTTATTATACCCAGAAAGCAATCCAAACCATTCTAGAGGACGACTTTTGATCCAGTCCGACTAGCGCTAACATTCAGTCCAAAGCAGTCCAGGCCTGAGCTCGGATTAAAACGTTTTCACACAAAAAACAGGTGGAAGTTTAATCTTTTTGTACTTTTATTAACCACAATTATGATAAAATAGCTTGGGGAGCCATTTTGGATCTTTTTTTTTTAAAAAGACCAATATTTCCTTTTTATTACTTCATTTTTACATTCCATTAAGATTGCTAATAAAAAGAAAAAAATGTATTTGAGTTTGACCCACGTTTTGAAAGAGTTCCTGTAAACGTGCCCAAGCACAGAATGAACCAGTCAGCCAACAAACAATACTTTAAAGCCAGCTGCTTTAATGAACTATGTCGTGAAATAGAAAGTAAGTTTGGAGTGCACCAGCAGGTATCTGACCTTGTATTTTGCAGAGCAGAAACCCAGAAACATTTTTAAATAAAGTTGTGATTATTCTGTGGTTAGCAGCTGTGTCTTTAGAGGCAGCTGGACTTGTTAGAGCAAACTCATAAATTAGCTCAATGTGAGGCAGAAGGACACAGCGCTGCAATGCTCCATGCACGCTCAGCAGAACAGTTGCAGGGAGAAGAAAAGCATCAGAGGATGCGACTGTGAGGGAATGTTTGCACACATCTGCTTCTTCGAGTCCTGCTGCGTTTGGAAGTGCTTCCCTCTGCGGCCAGATGGGAAGATCAACAGCTGAAAGGCCCACACACGCGCGAAGAATGAATAACTCATTGAAAATACTTTTCATTTCTTTAAAAAAGAAGCAAAAAAAAGACTCCTTGAGCATTTTGTTTTTGAGAGATAAGTGTTAGCAGAGACAAAAGCTGCCGCCTCTCCTTTTCCTCTTGCTGCTTTCTTTAACACAACAAAGAGGACTTTGAAATGGTAAGAGACTAGAGGGCTCTTCATAAATGAAATCCAATGGCTCTGAGGAGCCGGGGTCAGAGTAAAAAACCATTTCCTGCACACGCTGCTCATTCTCCCTCATCACTGAAAGCTGTGCTGGGATCAGGTATCCTGTAATGGAGGCGAGAGGGGTTTGCATGTCAGCGACCCGCCACTTGGAGGATGCAACGGTATGATGCACATTAGCAGAGCAGAAAGCCACAGAGTCGGATCGGGATTAAAATTAGCAGTGGCTCGCATGAAGTCACTGTCACAGATTGAAACCGGCTTCCTGTGAGGTTTTTACCCGATGGATCAGCTGAAGGAAATGTCCCCGTTTACCTCTGCTGCAGCAGCCAGATAATGTTTACTCCCAGGATTTGGGTCCTCTCAGCTTCCACTTCTTATCAGATCTTCCACATGAGCCAATATTTGAAACGTACTCACGATCATGATCATTTCGTATGCCCACTAATGCTGCCAGTGCTCTTTTTTTCTCCACATATCATTAATCATGCTCTATAATTACTCACCCATCAAACCCGGAAAGCTAATACTTTTGTGCCTCAACCGGGTCAGTTATTTCTGACATTCCAACGGCTGCAGCTCTGCCACAAACAGGGAGTCACATAATCTATGTATGCCCTGTCAAATTAACATATTTGATGTTCCGCGTTGCATAACTCGGCGGCGCATGCCACGCCCGTTTGATGCCATTAGGTTGACATGTTGCTTCATCCATCAGACAGCCGTACGCCCATCAACCCCCAAAAAGAGGACAGGAGAACATCTATAAATGACTCCGCCGGCAAGACTCATCCTTTTTGGCTGATGGAGTTAGTCACCTCTAGCTGACACTGGAGACAAACATCTGGACTCTGAGACAAAGCTCAGACCAAGAAGACCGGCAGGATGGCTCATTTTTGAGAGATAATCAGCACAGATCTCCCTTTTTAATTAGCTTTTTCAAGCTTCAGACTCTTATCAATAGATATCTATCCCTGCAGCTTTATGATTTAATGAATCGGCCAATAACAGGAGGATTATGGACTCTGTTGTTTAGCAGACATCTTTTCCTGTCTTGTGCAGGGCCTCAATGTGCCGAGGGGCGGGAACCGAGCGGTGGAGATTCTGGTAAAGCCTTGATGCAATCAGGCCAGGAGGCCAAATGGACAGCGGGGCAGAAATGAAGCTCTCATTAGGTCAGTCCATCTGCTAGAGCGCACGTCTTCACACTCATGCATCTGCAAGGATTTCCACCGACGACGCGCAGCGGCAGCCAGGTGGCGACAGCGTGGGCCAACATTTGGCAAACGGCGGTGGCAGGAGAAGGTGTGAGCCAGGTATAGGAAGCAAACATCACACACTCCCTGGAGCTGATTCCTCCTTTCATTAATTCTTCTGTCATGATGAGAGTTTCTGGAAAGAGCGTCTTCACGGCTGAATAAACTAAGCAGCAAAAAGACAATGAACGGTCCATTCTGCGTTTGGAAGCTCAAAACGGTTTAGTTTTTATTCAAAATGTATGTGTTCCCACAGACCTGTTTGTCAGAAGCTGTCATTTTTGTGGCTAAATAATTGAGATATTCTGGTGAAAAAAGCTTTACCTTTTAATCCTTTTAATTCTCATACAATATAAATCTCAGATCTGTTTTCTTTTTTTTTAATTTGTCAAAAAAATTTATAATTCTTTAAATGTAATAATTAAATAAAATGTATATAAATTAAAACAAAAATTATGTCTGGCACTGTTCCTTCAGTCTCTTCAACTGCCTTGTATTTAAATACAATTACTTAATAAAATGACTGGTATTTAGTATTGAACCAAATAAAATGTATACATAAAATCCCAGTTAATGTTATTGTGGATGAAAATGTTTCATAAAGAATTCAACAGAAATATATAAAAGTTCCCTGCACATTTGTCCTGTTTAAAACTAGCTTCTAGCATTTTCTATTCCCAAAAAAACATGGCCGCTAGAGTTAGCGAGTTAGCTTTCAGCACTTCACTACACACGTCACAAAATTCCTCACAACAAACGCTTCAACTCGAACCACATTAACCCCTGTTGTCTTTGAGACCTTCAGGCATAAAGTTTGCTCATTACTTTTGACATTTAGTGCTTACTAACCTGTAAGTTGGAACAGAGAGGCAGCACACGTTTTTCTATGCTTGTAGCATTTCATCAAGAGGATTTATTCTTCCTTTGGTGCGTCTCTATTCCACTGCGCGCTGCGCTGCCACCTAGCGGACAGTCCGGGAATTACAGTTACTCAAGAGTTAGAAACTGAACTCTTTAAATAACAATGAAAGTAAGTAAATTGCAATAAAAAAATGTTAGGGGTGTCTTTTTTTTTTTTTTTTACCTTTTAACTATTTTCCAATTTAATTTAAACTATTTTCCAAGCCTCTACGTATCCATCTATAGATACGATCAACTGTGACACCGATATGTCTATTGCATCTATCCTTTAAATCTATATTATCACTCTACCATCATATCATCATTATATCATATCACATTGCATCCTTCTCATCAATTCGTATCTATCTTATATGTATTGCATTGTATCTATCCATAGTATGATCCATCAATTCATAGATAGGATCATAGATCAATACAATTGATCATATCAGTTGTATCTATGATCTTTTCGATCACATAATTAATCAATGTTTTAAATCAATGATGTATCGATCAATGTTTCCGTTGATGGATCGATCTATTGATAGATTTATATAATTATTAAATATAAAAAATAAAATGTTTTCAACTAACTAGTTGAACATTTTTCATTTATAGACTTAAAAAGATTTCTTGGGAAAAGTAGATTTTTTAAACTGAATCAGACAAAATATTTTGGATCTGGACACATTTAGAAGACTGTGAGATTACCACATGATAAAAATCTCCCCAGCCAGTTTTTCCGTTAACAGCTTGTTGAATTGGTTTTGTCGATGTCGCAGAGCATGATTTTCCAACAACAGAAATGTTCCGTTCTGTTCGAGATTCCATTTTAGCGACTGACCTTGGGCCAGTTAATAACTGTTGCTGCACAATAGCAGCATCAGCAGCATTTAGGAGTCTGACGCTCACAACTTTCTGAAGATCAGAAGAAAGAAATACTCCAGAGCTGCTAGCTGAACGTAGCGGTGAGTTTAGTGGAAACACACTTGTGCTCTAACTATCAGAGGATGTTTGACTGCATATCAATCAAGTGACATCCTTTTCGGTAATAATTGGCTGACAGAAATTGCTTTAAAAATATTTTTTCATTTTTAATGGACTGCAATTTACCCACACTGCCTTAGATTGTTGGGTACCCATGTTCCAGACTTTGAATTTGTACTTTTAAGAATTTTTTTTTAGTATACATTAACTTAAAAGAAAATGTTGATCATTTTTTTGAAAGGAGACCAATTTTTGTGCAAGTTGAACATTTCTATAGGGCTTGTCATCGTCTAAATATCTAAATGTGCTACATACACCATCATTTGGTTTATTATTCCTCAATTGGACATCATTTCCCACAGCAGCTGTTAGTGACAGCAGTATTTACGACAAAACCATCGGACAGAAGGGACCCCTAGCATGTACAAAATGCATCAGCTGACCATTTATCAGTATTTGCACCTTCAATTTGTTCCACTTGTACAACAGATATTCTCCTCCTTGATTTATTGATTTGTTTCTCAAAAATGCAACTGACAGTGTCCTCATTTTAGGTCAATCTTTTTTTTCCCCAAAAATTGTTTACTTGCAGTCACACTGTAGTGAACCACACTGGGGTTCACTTGCAGGGGAACGGTGAAGGGTAAAGTAAAGGGGTTGAGGGGTTTTGAGTGCTTTTGCTTCCTCTAGTTATACCTTTTTTCTTATTCATTTGCATTTATTAGTATTTTATGTTGTTTTTATTAACCTCAACTCTAATCAGACTGAAAGAGCTGATTCACAACCATTTGAAAGAAGAAATATTCAGAAATAAATATTTAGAGCTTAATTCTTTTTGTCCGAAGTCCACAAGAAGGTGTTAAAAAGACCAAAAACAATATTTAATCAGGGTGGGTCTTTACGCCTGATCCTCTAGAACAGCCTTTCTGGACATAAAGTCGGAGCATCTGGAGCCAGAATGGGTGAAGACCACAGAGCGGAAAATTTGGCTAGAAAAGAGCCCAATACAAACCATTTGGTCACATGAGACCTGGTCCAGCTTATGCAGTAGATAGTGTAAACCAAAAAGACTTTGTGTTTCCATCAGTGTTTGCATCTCAATTTCTTTGCAAATTGATCAACCAAAAGACTTAATGTTAGTCCAGAAAAGTTAAAGAAAAGTTGAATAATCTACAGAACGTACAACTCATACCTCCTCTAATATATGTCAATAAAAACATTGTTCAGGAGATCTGCTCGTCTCATGCTCTTATATATAATAAATGTTTGAGTGACAGCATTCTTGGTATCCTTTTTTTCCACATCCATCAACACGTCCCTGCCACACCGTCAGGTCATCCGTGTGCTGCTATCTGGTGTCTGAATACCTCAGTATATTGTCTTCTTAATCTCATCACCACCATGGTTTGGCACGGGCTCCAAGCCCGCGGTCTCCATGCGCTCCGTTCTCTGCCAACTCTGTCTGCGGCGCTGCCAGACGTCCCTGTGCTCTGCGTGCCCGCTAAGCTCTCATCAAACCATGCAAAATTAAGGATGACAAGAATTTTCAGCTTGACCGTGTCCAACTGGTCTATAATTTTTGAAAATTGTAAAGAAATTGTGCTGATTGTGCAACGAATAAGTATAAGTTTTGATTTCCTTAAAGTTAAAGAAACAAACCTATAATGATTAGTTATGGTTGTATACATGACAATGTAAAGGGAAACATTTGGGGGGGTGGGGGGTGGGGGTGTCTGTTCTGCTTTTAGGTTTTTGTAAAACTCCTGCCGCTCTGCAGAATATGTCCTTGTAAATGGCACAAGTTTTTGATTTCAGCTAAAAACGAGATCACCAAAAGACCATTGGTAACCCTTTTAAGATAAATTCAGAATAAAAGTGATTGGATTCTTTCCAGGGAAGACTAAACTGAAGCACCAAAGTAGTGGACAGCTTTTTAGCTTATTTTATTTTAGGCTGATTGCTATTTTGGTTCCTTCCTACATTGTATTTTTTAAATTTATTTTAAAAAACAAAAATCTATAATCCTTAATTTTGAGAGATATTATATTTATGAAAGACATAAAATTATAGACAAAATAAAAATTAAATAAAGACAGATTATAACAGGATTATATTGTTGGTCCACTCGTACAGAACTGACCTGAGTGACCCCTCCCCTCTTGCAATTCAAACAGGAAGTGATTCCACAAAAACAAAACTCCAGTGACTTCTATTGATAAATTATTGAGTCATATTTGTCAGTATGTTGATTCTTACTTTGCCATCTATTTTAACACGTTCTTGCTAATCTTAATTTTTTTAATTGTGCTTTTTACTATAATGCAAGTTATTCAAGTTATAAACTATGTCGATAAAAGCATGTTTAGTCCAACGTTAAACATTTAATTGATAGATTTTGTGATTGCTTTCAAGTGATAGGGGCGTGGCTTTCCAACAAGATCCCTCGGATTTGAGCATGGTTGTCATAAAAACACTGACTCGGACCAATCTCACTGATGTTGTCTAGTTACAACATGTCGACTGTATTACGACAAAACTGAATTGACATAATTTTGTCAAAGCTTGAAGTAAATAATTTATCAGTCCAGTTCTCATATACAGTCATTGGTTTGAACAAATAATGTTGTCTACCAAAATAAATGAAACACATCGTTAAATTTTTATGAACACCTCAAAACTCCAGGAGCTTTAAACCACAAAGACCAAACTCTGGCTGTTTTCTTCCTGTCGCCATCGACTGCATTGATCTCTGTGCTCCCCGTCGAGGTCAAAGGTGAGCGCTGCTCCGCCGCGTGCAGGTGAACAGCCGCAGTCAGAGGACGCGGCGCACAGCAGAATAGAGGACACAGCGAGGTGCGAAGGATGAAGGGCAAAAAAGAGCTACAGCGGAGGCGGAGGAAGAAAAGGAGGAGGAGGGGGCTGGAAAATGGTGCCAGGTCTCGTAGAGGGAAACATTCAGCAAGGCAGGCTTTGAAGCTGCATTCAAAGGCAGCCGGAGTCAAGCAGTGCCAGAGCCATGAGATACATCGCACACTCCTCGCCAAAAACTCTGCCGCACCTACGAGCGACCTGACACCTCGGCTGCCAGGCAGACAAAATACTCATCTTCAGACTCGCCTTGAAAAAAAAAAAAAAAAAGTGGGGCTCGAGTGAACGGCTATTCCGGTAATGGACTTACTGCCAGCGCACAGATGGACACAGCGAGCCAGGACACACAAACACACCCACAGCTCCTGCTGCTCTCCAGGGTTATGACTTAAGGATGTGGGGGAAATATAACAAGGTCTGCAGCCCATCCAGAAGATGAGAGGTCACGACGAACACAGCTTGAGCGCTCGCTTCCAAATGAAGCTTCCAAGTTCTAATAACTCAGTTTGCATCTCTGCACAGATCCGAGCGGCGCCAGATGAATCAAAGCAAAGCCGCATCCTACGCTGACCTTTTCTAAAACATTTGATATTTCCGCCTTAAAACTCCAGATTTTCAGATGAAAGGGCACGGGAGGAAGTGAACTTGAAAAAAGCTGCAGGCAGGGGCGTTGGGCGTTGAAGTTTTTTAAACAGATGGGTTCTCAGCGTGACAGAAGATGCAACGCGAAGCACCAGAGACGGAGAGATGGCGTGAAAAGACAGCGAGGGACAGACTGTAAAGAAAAAAAAAGAAAAAACTTTCCATGGATTTGGAAAGTTGTACCATACTGTCAGATCTTTGGATCTTCATCAACGAATAAGCTATTTTTTTTTATCAATAATTAATTCTGAAACCAGATCCTCACGATGATATGAAGCATTCAGGTGCAGTCAGCCCCGAGGGTTGAAGGACATCAATGACAGCTTCATGTCTGAGCTGCAGAGTGAAGCTTGACGCATCTCCTCTCAGGTTCAAACTGGGACTCAGAGAAATGCGTCGTTTTGAAGGAGCCGCGGGATCATCTGAGTCCCGCTTCCCCTTGAAAAACAGGCTCGTGAAACGAGGTCTGGCTTCACTTTTAGTGGAAAGTTCGGATTAGTTTGGCAGTTGGCGTCAACTCAAATCACTCGACTAATCGAACGTTTGATTTGTCGCTCCGGTTTCAAACGAAAGCCTCCCACTGCTGAGCGCTCCTGCATCAACTTTAGATCCAACTTTGTGAGAAAGCAGGTAACCCGAGGGAGGAATAACACTGCAGTTTTGATGTAAAACATGAAAACGAAGGCTTTTCACCTGCAGCTGTTAAAAAAAAAAAAAAAAAAAGCAGTTGGTAGACGGAGGAAAGGAGCGAGCTTGACTGTTTTCTTGCAGGCAAAACGCAGCCTTAGCAGGTCCTGAAAGAAATCGTTTGGCCCCGCATTTGGCTGCTGCGCTTCTCGGTGCAGTTGTCGCTCAGGAGGGCAGGGAGGTCAGGCGGGTGAGGAGGGAAAGAATTGCATGGAAATGACCAAAAATAACCAGAGGCCAGAAAAAAAGATGGAGAGGATTGATTTGTGCTGATTTAACAAGTGTTGGAAAGATCGATTGGCAGCAAAACTCAGAAATAATGATACGGAGAAGAGAGAAAAGTAGAAAAAAATATAAGTTTACTTTAAAAAAAAATTTTTTTTCAAGGTATAAACTGACGGCTGGCCGCTGTTTGAAACATTCGACAGATTTTGTGCCGCCCGTCTTTATGTCGTTACAGTATGGACTTCCAACAAACTCACTTCTGACTGGTTGCCATAAAGACGGTCATTCTGACCATTGACCGTAAATGAGAACTGGACAGAGTGAGTATGATAGTTTGGCTCCAACCAAATGGAGTCAATTTAATTTCTTTTCTTTTTGGAGATTTGGACGCTGCCATGTTGGAGCCAGATGTATTGATTGGTCCGGAGTCGGTCTGAGTCCATGGCTTGATCCTACTTGCTTCCCTACCCCTACGGCATTTCACTTCCTGGAATTATCCGTCCAAGTAGAAAGATATGAATTCGATCAATGCTACCGCTTGATGAAGTCGTCTTTTTGTTGAGCATTACCTTTTTATAAGCTATAAAACCTCTGTTTTGTATTTTCGAGCACTGCGCTAACGCTAGCTGACCGACAATAATTGGTGACGTCGTCCAGTGGAAATGACATCTGAATTTGGAGACTTTTTCCAAAACTATCCGTTTGGAGGGCTAAACATTTACACTAAACGCTTACATAAAACCGACGGACACTACAACAGCCCCTACAACTGGAGCGATAGAGGGTAGGGAGGCAATTCAGATTCTGCTAAAATTTCTATGACAACCATTCCCACCAATCAGGAGTGATCTTGAATTTGTAATTTGGGATAATCTGTTAAAAACTTTGAACATTTGAAGTGAGACCACATACTTAAATTGAGGCATCTGATTGGCTAGTTCATAAGTTAATAACTTGCAACACGGAAAGAAAAGTCATGAAAAAATAGGATTAGTAAGAACATGCTAAAAAATGGCAAGACTGAGTAATAGCTGTTTATTTCTCTATAGAAGTCTAGGGAATTTTGGTACTTCCTGTTTAGAATGTCAGATGGGAGGAGTCACTCTGTCATTGACTCAGACTGACCTGAACCAATCACTGCTTACTGATGACGTCTGGCTCCAACATGGCACCATAAAAAAAGTGGTGACTGAGCCAGAAGTAATGCATTTTCTAAAGGTGACATCACACTCACTCTGTCCAATTCTCACATACAGTCAGTGATGTAGATCAGAGACATCTTTAAGGTCTGATGATGACAGATAATGCATTTCTGGGATCTTAAACACAGAGGATGACAGCAAAGAAGCTGAACAGCCAACGACCTCTTTTAAAATTCATAAAACCGTTTTCATCTTATTACTCTTCAAAGGGGACAAGTTCAGCGCCCGTCCTGTCGAGTTTCGACAGAGTTATCATTCTACGAGCGTGTTTGTGAGCGCATGCATGAAAGCAGCTGACAACTCGTTGGCCCGTTCCTGCCATGTTTTGAATTTAGAGTTACAGAATTCTCGGCTTACATCTTCAAACCCTTTCGAGCAAAAAGGAGAAGTCTTTTCTGTCTGCTTTGAGTCGGTGTGAAAACATGCATGACATTTAAAAAAGCGTTCCAGAGAAAGCAAAGCGTTTCAGAATTCCTCTGCAGCCTCAGAATACATTTTTTAAAAATGCAGTAAAGGAATGTCAGCACAAAGCAAAAAGAAGGAAAGCGGCTTAATTAAAGTGAGAAGTGATCATGTTTTTTTAAGTGCCAACATGTTTGGAGGTAATTGTTTAGCTGACTTGAAGTGGAGGAGTTAGTATTCATTCTGCTGGAACTGTAACACAATCCAAACAATAAGTTATTGTTATTTAAGCAGAGCGAGCATCACATCCTTCTGTCAAACATCCCACACAGGCAGGTCAGGAGCAAGGAGCCAGCTTTTAAACTTTACGTTCATAAGTTAAAAAAAAAAAAAATAACTTGGAAACGACAAAATAAACTTTTGTTTTATTAAACTTCTTTCTCAAACTACTTATTTTCCATAAAACATAGGTATTACTAATTTAAGATATAAACCTACATGTTTTAACCAACTATCCTTGAATAACATCCACTTTAGAGCTGCTTTCCCGGCTTCTTACTCTATTTTATTTCATAAAAACTGCAGCAAACTAAACTAAAGCAGCTCAATAAAGGGAGTAAAAGCACTAAAGACTACTCTGCTTCTTATTATTAGCACAAACTTGGCAGCAGTCGCCACTGGCAAGCTGTCCGACATGATGTAACAGAGTCATTATTTTCAATTACGGTTTTACAGCGCGGCAGTAAAATATTGATATGGCACCCTCCACAGTAAGTGGGTTTAACAACACCCCGGGTCTCTCCTCCTACAGATGCACCAGATGGTCCTGAGATCTGAGACAGAAACGGCCTTTGTAAACAAAAAGTGTAAATTCTGTTCTGGGCTTTAATATTTTTATGGATTTAGTTTACTGTTTGGTCATTTGTTTTTTCTTTTTTAAGCGCAGCAAATTGATGCATCAATTTCAATTTGTGGGGAAAGTTAAAGCGTTTTTCCATGTTGGTAAACATAACTGTCAGCAGTTGTAACCTTTACATTATTGCTGTTTTCATTATTTCCTTTAAATTACACGACTCGCAATAAGTAAGGGATATGGTAACAAAAAAAAGAAGTTATAATCTGACCAATCAAATAAAGCATGAGGTGCCTACTGGTCCCGCCTCCAATGTTTGATTGACAGATTCTTCTGAGCCAGTTTAAGTGGAAGTTCTGTGGACTTCGAACAAGTGTTCTCTAGGTTGGTAATAGGAGTTTCTCTAAAAATGTGACTTGGACCGACTTGGACCAATCACTCTTACAGATACAAAATGGCGGACAGGAAGCCATGGTGACGGGCTTTGCCGGAGGTAAGGCATCATGTTTGGGTGATGTCAACACCTCGTTTTGTCCAGTGATAAATTCAGGTCAACGGGTGATAGACACTACTCATACTGAGGACCATATAGCGCTTTTCAACCTTCCCAAAAGGCCCAAAGCGCTTCACAGTCACAGTCCCATTCACACACTGCTGGCAGCTGAACACTGGCGCCAACCTTTAACCACCAAAGGCAATGTGGGAGGACACTTCGGCACATGGGCAGGAAAGGCGGGAATCAAACCTTCCAATCAGAGGTTGTCCGCCCCACCTCTGCACCACAGCCGCCCCAATTCTAAACAAGAAATCCTGTCCAAAAGTGTTAAAAGCAGCAACACTGAAAACCTTCTGACATGATAGAATCCTCTCTGTGGGGATTTCCTTTTTTGTTTGTTTTTCTTTTACTTTGGAGAAAACACAATTGAAAACATCAGGGTAAGGATTTTAAACATAAGAGAGACCAACCTGCACCACCAAAAAAAATCTGTCTGAATTATGGAGCTGAAAGCAGGAAGAGGAGGTTAATAAAAGTAAAAATAAAATCTCCTGCTGCCTCAACGACCTCCAGTAATAAAACAGAGGTCTCCTTGAACAGGAAGGCTGTGGACATTTTCAAATTCTGGCAATCAGTACAAAGTCAAAGAGCAGCAATAAGGCCGGGGTTTTGCTCCAAATCCACCTTTGGACCGATAAAGTCAAAAAGGGTTTTAGCTCTTCATGTCAAGATGTTCTGTTCTCGTTCTTACGGTGTTGTGATGCTAACGTGATTTAAATATCTAAACATAAAACAGCATGCTCAGTGCTTTAAACATGCTGGTCTGGGATGAAAATATCATCGCTGCTGAACCAAAACATGAGAAAGTGGTTTTTGTACAGCGTCTAAAGATTGTGGAGCTGCTTCATTCTAACTGTTGCAGAAGATAAAATACAAAAAAAACCCAACAGATCTTGATGTAAAGGATAAAGGAGGCCAAATAAAAACAAGAAGAGTTTAAAGAGACAGAAATAATGAAAAAAAAACCAGTGTTCATGAAGATTTATTTACATAAGAGGACGAACTAAGCAAAAGCAGCTGTGTGTCATTGTAAGGAAACAACCAAGACGAGGGCAGAGCAAAGCTGCAGATCAGAATGAAGCTGCAAGGACGACCCACAGGACAAAAAGAGTCCAAAGTGAACCAAAGTGAGAGAAGGATCTCAGTACCACCGCACATCACAAACAGAGGGAAAAGAAGCAAAAAAATCCACCTTTGGACTGATAAAGGATTTGCTAAAAAGGTTTGAAGAAGAGTGAGGCAAAGAAAGCTGGAAATCCTCTCCTCAGTCGTAGTGATAAAGTGAAGATGTTCATTCATGAAAGCGACTCATAGAACTTTCCACTATTCTGCATCGTTTTTCTTTCTAGACGTGTTTTGGGCCAAACCATTTGATGATCAGTGATGGTTTGATCCGCTTCAGTCTGTGCTTTGATTTCAAGAGTAAAAAGCAAAACCAAACCGACTCTGAACCTCTCTGCCCATGGGAGGCTTCTGAAACACAACGATAAACAATAAACAGTATGTTTTTCTTTTTCTATCTTGTCCCGTCCAACAGCTGAGCAAACAGATGTGAACTGAAGGCCTCTTGTGTTGGACCGATTTTACTGTCACAATATAGTATATATGTAGTATATTTGTACAAACCCTTTTTGTATTTGAGGCCACCGCCACACCGATACACTCACCGAAGGAGCAGTGGCAGATTGGGCCCCCTGACACCAGCGTGGTATGGCACGCGGAGGATGTCCACCCGCAGCCACCTAGACCAGGGTCAGCAGAACCGCCACAGGGGTCTCCAACACCAGAGAGCAGGGAGTGCGAGCACCAGCTCAGCCAGAAGAATAGCCCCTCTCGCCGTGCCAGGGGGCCCAGCATGGGGCCATCCTAGCCTCAAACGAGCACCCCATCATCCCCCCAGGAGAGAAAAAGTTGTGTGTTCCACCGCCTTAATGGCTGATGGAACCACACACTGTTGAGGTCACACAATAAAAATCCCTTCGAGCCCGAATAGTTTTGTTTGACAAAAGAGAAGAGCAAAACAAGCTTGACTTTACAGCCAGAAGCCATAAATCATAAAGATCTTGGTAACACTTTATAATAAGATTCCTTAACAAGCTTTATTAACACATTAACAAACATCAAATAAGGTTTATAAACATACTTAGTAAGATTAATTAATATAAATCGAGACCATTGTCTACAAAGGCCAAATTAATAAACTGCTTACAAGCTTAACAAATGTAATAACTATGTTTGTCAACATTATATTTAGTGTTTAGCAGGACCTCATCTGAAGCGTTTCCAGGATCTTCAGTTACATTGCGATTGCGGAATTCACGTCCACTCTTCTGATGATTTTAAACGGAGGTCCAGTAAATCAACAGCATAAGTAATTATTGTGTGAATTTTTAATCAAACCGTTTCTACAGGTCCATGAAAGCATCAGTTTTCAGCTCTGCTACTGCACTCATTACAGCCGCCTTGTTTATGAGGGAAAATGCGCTTAATTAAGCGATCCAACCGTTTCTGGGGTTAGTTTTCAATTTGTGCTGTTATAAATAGAGGAAGGTATTGTACTTCATCAGGAGGTGGGAAAAACACTCGAAACATCTTTGTTGTTTCTGTATGAGAGAAGATGAAAGATATACACCTACACTGCCTGGATATTTGGAGCCCCCCAAAAGAGAAATGGAACAAAAAAACTCCAATTTCCTCACAGCTTCTTCTTACTCGTCTTTCATCCCTCAAGCAGAGCAGGACCCTCTCCTTTGTGCATGCACTCTCACTTGTTAAAAAAATGCTGGATGTTTTTTTTTTTTTTTTTTTTTTTGGAGATTCAGTCAGCATGATGCACAATTCCCAGAAATTTCCCAGGATCCCGACGAGCGGTTGGATCAAAAGGCGGCGTGCGGGCCGGCCTTCTGCCTCTCCGTCTTTTGTTTCCTTTAATTAAGCTGCTCTATCTGTAGCTACGAGCCCCCCTCCTACTGTAGCTTGGCCACCCCCTGACCCTTTCTTGTCCCTCTTACCGCGGTCTTCATCCATCTGCGGTAAAAAGAAAAAAAGACATCTTCAGCAGGATAAAAACCAACGCAGCCATGCTTTATTTTAGCGAAACAATGAGGACAGCGCCCGCGCCGATAATGTTGGGTTATTAATCTCCAGGTAAAGTTCTGTCCTCCCACCTTTCTTATTACTGTACTCCCCCAGCTTCGCTTCACTGTACTCCTGAACCCCCCCAGCTCCTTTGAGATTCACACCAGCAGCCCAGACATCCCAATCCGGACTTCAGGAACCGGCGAAACAGCAACATTTTTAAATTTTAATCAGGGCGAAGGTCAAGGGGGGTGTGACGAGGGGGGGGTTTTTACGCCCCCATTCTCTCGCCACCTTCTTTCTCACCTTCACTTCTACCTTTTTTTATTTCCACCCCCTTTTCTCTTTGACTCGCCTACGCGCCCCATCCCTAGCGTCCCTCTCTTCCCAAAGTCAAGGTGATGAATTGGCGAGCGCTGCCATCTCGGTGCCCACCAGCAAGAGGCGGAGGCCCGCTAACGCGGCTCAGACGCTCTCGGGGATCACGGGCAGCGAGGAGAGTAATTAATCCAGCAGGATGGAGGGCAGGGCTGCAGGACATTCTGGGTAAATGTGTGTCTTTGGAAACTCCGCTGCAAGTTTGCCGGGATGAGGCGCGAGGTGATGCGTTTTGGCGCACAAGGTCACAAGGCCGTTGTGTGGGTTTCTGTGTGTTTGCGTGACAGTGTGGGTGATGAGCTTCTTAAATAAACACCACTCGGGAGCGGGCAGGAGCAGCCAGAGGCGACACATGCGAGGCCGTCCTTGAACTCCGGGGTCACGAACACACACAGCTCCCCCCCCACACACCGCTCCGTGGAATCCAGCATTTCCAAAAAGGGGGCGTGAGTGTTGTTCTTCAGCTCCTTTGTCTGAGTAAATTCATCGTCTGCGCGGTTACTCTGAATAATCACTTAACTCTAATTGTCCGGGAGTGCTTAAGCCTCCAAATTAAATTGCGCTCACCTTGATGGAGGGTTTCCCTGGCAACTACGAGGTAGGACATGTCGGGGCCACGTGTATAAACAGGTGTGGTCTCCATCAAGAAGAATGTTAATTGGGCCAATCTATTACCCTCTCTGACATGCTTAATGTTTCGGGGAATGACCGATTAGGGCGGCCGGGAAGCCGCGCGCCGGAGCCGGGCTGCTTTCCTCTGGTCCATGACGTCTAACCAGAGGCTACGACTCCACGGATCATTAGTCCCGGCCCGGCTAGCATACCAATCACGTGTCCCTGTAGCTTCGTGAGATAACAGAGGGGCAAACACGGTTTCTTTTTGTTATGTTAATGGAAAAAAGCAGCACAATTACGGCACAAATGAAGCAGAAAAAGAATAATGTCAACTGCTGGGCAGGGACTGAAGGAAGCGGGAAAAGATGGTGAATGTGATACTCAAGGGAATGGAAGCGGCTCCTCTACAAAGAGCTGTTTTTAGAAGGAGATGGAGCAACAGATAAGATTCCCTACGTGATAACGTTTATTGCACGACACGAGGTAACACAAAGATTTGTTATTATTTTGTTTTTCTCTCAACATTTTGGGCGATGCATCGAGAAGGAGTGCCGGTGGTGCGGAAGACGTCCCGGAGAAATCATTTTTGGCGTCCTCAGAGGACTGCAGGTTTCTCACTGTGATGAAAGTGTTTCAGCAGCTGCTACTGACCCAGTTCAGCCAGCAGGTGCAAATGTGTTTACTTAAACACAGCTCATAAACACCTGAATGTGACGATGTTTTAACGCCGAATCCTCCTCCAGTTGAGATGAGAACTCGAATATAAGTGGTACTTAAGTTCTCAGAATAAAATGTGTAGCAGAGAGTTTAGCAATGTCAAAACACCAGAGTGGTTTTGAGTTTGCCTTCGATGGAGGGAATGATCCACCCTCAAGGATGCAGTGTGAATTGACTTCAGACTGGATATCAATCGCAGGAAAGCAGCTGGTGGGAGAACTTTCTTAACGTTCAGGATCTGCTGAAGTAACGTGTCAGAATTTATTTTTACCTCCCCCCTGCTCAGGTAAAACACCTGTGACCTTCACTGATACTCGCAGCTTTTCCACCTGCAGAAGTCCTTGGACGACTGCAGCGTTGAACAAAGAAAACAGCAGCCCGCTGATGAGCACAGAAAGAAATAAGGAGGTGCTGGCTGAATTCAGGAGGAGGAGATTGCCTCACATGCAGAGCTGAAAGGGTCAAGAGAGTTTTGGGGCACAAATAGATGCTGTGCACAGGAAAAGGAGGAGCAAATGTCATTTCTGAAGAAAAAACAGATCCAGATCAGAACATTTCTCTGCCACAGTGGGCGTCAGGAGAAGCTTAGGAGTCAGCAAAGTGCTAGACATGATTACCCAGAATACAAATCTATTTGTACAAATGAAAATCTGTTTACCTCATTGTGACATGTCCGTTTTGAGTTATGCTACTTTATAGGAGTTCATTTCATTAGTTGGTATTTTTTGAAAGCAAAACAGACAGACAGAAAGACAATTTTTCACCATGAATTAGATCTTTTTTAAACATGTGGGTCACCTGACTGACAGGTACGGGAAGGTCAAGTGGTTTTATGAATGATCATGTATCTGTTTGGAGAAAAACAGCTGCTGACCTCACGAAACTCCAAACTCACGTAGGTTCACGTGATAATCCGCCATGTATAATGACTTAGGTCATTGATAGCCCTAACTTCACAAAAAATGCAGCGACTTAGCTCCAGCGTCCGCTGAAAATTGGAACTAAATGGATTCGGAGCGCTGGAGAGGCCAGATCGTAGAGTGACTGTTTGCAGCGGAGGTTTGTCATCGGAGCCATAACTCTTGCCGTGGGAGTCTAAACCCATGGGGTTAAGAGCAACACCCTTACTTTACACCTATACCTGTTCAGTTCTTCCCCATCATTCTTTGATCTATTTTAAAGGCATTCCCAGTGGACTTTTAGCTGTGGTTATGCCATTTTTAGATTAACAGCGCCTCAAAACCTCAACCTAACATCAGTGGTGCGACAAAAACTAATAACAGAGCTGTCCACTTGTAGAGTTTTGAGCCAGATTTCAGCTCTGGAGAGGAAAACAAAGACGTTAATGGATCTAGTCGTCTACTAATGGATGTGGAGTGGTATTTTTTAGCTTAATTTCCATCAAATATGTGAGAAAAATGCCCCAAGGACCTGTTAAAAACAAAAAATGTTATCTCTGCATCTTTAGGCTCCGCCCTTTCTTCCACTTTGATGTGCATCCTTTCCTTTTCTCTTCCCTTTACTCTGAACCCCCCCTTCTCCTCCTCCTCCTCCTTTTAGCCTTTTAATGTCATCAACATTAAAGCTCTTTCCTGGAATGATAAATGTTTTAAAGGACCCCCCCCCCCTCCCCTCCTCCTGTTTTTGTTGTCGGAGGGGCAAATACAAAGAGAGAGTGGAGAAAGAGTTTGTTTCTCGTAGTCTCTCTTCCCTTCATTTCCATATCTGTCACTCCCCCCCTCCACTCTGACCTCCACGCCTCTCCTCTATTCGTCCAGCCTCTTCTCTCTCTCCATGGTCTCACAGGAAGCCGCTTCAGTAAAGTCGGGTTATCTCCAGGAGAGGATAAACCAATAGAGGAGGTGAGCTTTTGCCTTTTCAAACGGTACAATGCTCTGCACCGCATCCACGCACGTTCAGAAGCCAGACAAGTATCTTTGATCACATTTTCAAGCAGCTCTAAAGAAAGTGGTAGAGTTGATGGTGGTGGTGGTGGTGGGGGGGTGGGTTCTCTTTAAAGAGACTTAACTCGTCTGCTGCTCGGCTGAATCGTAGGTTCGCCCTCGGGCCTGTAGATGATTGTGTTTCTTGCACTTTAATAGCTGTCAGTCCTCTTGGGATCGGGCATGTGTTCTCCGTTTCTTACAACCCCCCCTTCCCATCGGCACCACGGCTGATTGGTCCGCCCCCTTGGAAAAAATGGGTCAGGTTGTGGGGGCATGAGTGTGACACACCTGCTTGCACCTGCATTCAGAACAGACGAGTCAAGTGATGGCAAAAGACCCGATGATGAAGATGAAGAAGAGGAGAAGCTTTAAGGTGGTCCAGAACTGGTTTCTGGGTTTAAAGGCAGCAGAGTTTACTGAAACTTCAGGAGGAGAAACAGCAACAAGACTGACAAAAACATTTGATTTTAATCCATTTCTTCAGAGAATCCAAACATTGTTGAAGCTCTCAGTGAAAGACTGACTGAAAAGTTAAAGTGCAGCTTTTTAAAGTTTGATCCATAACAAGATTCTTCTCACTTTATTACCTTTGAATGCATAAATATTAATCATGGCTGTTGAATATATTTGTTATTGAATGTTTTATAACTTTTTCATAAATATTTAATGGTTGTTCTAACATTCAGACAAAAGGAATACACAAAACTGTGAAATTTAAGTGTTTGCAGTAAAGCGAAACGTATGAATATTACATCAAGTTAATGTATTCAGTTTAAATACTTTAATATATTAACAAAAATATGAAAATAAACGGAAATATTAAACTACAATTTTAATAGAAAAATTATTAGATTTTGTCTACAATTTTGAATTTCATGATTTTCAAAATAAAGTCAAAAATAAAAATTTGCTTTTTTGTGCTTATATTCAGCAAACTGGAAAGATGATTCACAACTGAAGAGCCGTTTAAAAAAATTGATCAATAGCACTATCCCTCGTCTTTCTGTTCTAAAGCCAAACCACACCCCTAATGTTTATTAGGGGTGTTACATGTGATTTTTAAAAATAAAAGCAGTTACATAAAATGCATCCAAACACAGCCCCTTTAAATAACAAATTTAGCTATAATTTAAAAAAAAAAGTTTTAGAAACCAAGCTGTGGTTTGTGTGAATCAGAATTAAATAAATAATAAAAAATACAAAATTTTTTAGTCTGCTCCTAATTCATGAAGATCTGAATAAAGAAATATTTTTTTTACATCTCCTACATCAGAAAAATGCCACAAGAACACTGTTTTTTTTCCTCATGTTTTAAGTGGAAAATATGCAAATGGTACTTTTAGAATTTGCCTTGGTAAGATCTCTTAAAATAAGTTGTGATGTCCTGCCCCTTTAAGACTAAATGAGTGAATGGACGGACAGACGGTGCATTTTAAGATAAACTGTCTTAAAGATTATGTATAAATTAGTCAAATGAGCCTTTCTGGTTTCCTTAAATCAAGCATGTCAGTTTGTTTAAACAAGACCACTTTTCTTATTCATAAATAAAACCAAATTATGTCAGAAGAAAAGTTTCATTAGAGTTATTGCTTAAAATACAAAAACAAACTATATATCAAGAAATTCAAAGTCTTATTATCTTTACAAAGTTGCTACATCTTACTGAAAAGCTTCTTGTTTGTTAGTGTTATAAGATATTTAAACTAGAAACTGGACAGAAATACTTGATGAGATGTTGTGCTTTTGCTGTGAAGACAACTGGTTTGAAAGAGGAGTTGAGGAAGCATCTATATCCAAACACAGATGGGGGTTTGAGATGTTTCCTACTTCTTATTTACAATTCTTTACATGGAGTTAAACCCCATAAATGTCTTCTATTTAAACCTTTACAATCGATTTGCCCTGAAGAGAAGAATCCTGCTTATTTTTTTTGATGATAAAAAGACTTCTTGCCATCCGTGAAGAGGGTTAATCAGTGTTCTTCCTCTACCAATAAAGGTTAACCTCAATGTTTTGGCACAGTGACCAATTTTAGAAAAAAAATTCTAAGTCTGTAGAAATTGCTTGGAGAAGGTCTTTTTTTTTTATTACACCATAACTGTGCCTCCTTTCACAAAGCGAGCTCCATTAGAGCACGGGTGGATGCATTCAGAGCCTCGGACTGGCCCCGGGACGACCCCAACGAGCACCCTCCAGATGAGGAAAGTCCAGAGACTGCGAGTCGAACCTTTTCATTCACCTTGATAGAATAAGAACACAAAAAAAAAAGCTTTTCGAGAGCCTGTTATCGCTGAAATGAAGGGTCAGCTCCATATTAAAAGCCCATGAATTTTAATGCAGTTCCACCAAAAAGTTGATTTGAACAATTTTACCCTTTAAAAAAAAAGAAAATAAGCGACATTATTATTTATTTGGTGATATTTAGTAAATTTCTATAGAATTTTCTACCAAATTGGTTTCCAGCTGAGTATTTTCCCAGATTCTTCTAAGAACTCCAGCAGAAAAATCCTACAACACATCAAAAACAAAAAAAAAGCAAGAAACACTGAGAAACTCTGTCAGCTTAAAAGCTCCGTCTCAGATCCCCACATTGTGCGAGAGCGGGACCCTGCTGACTTGTCAGGAGCGAATAAATGCACGACAAAGAAATCATACATGACGGCACACGCTTTAACGCAGAGAGCGAGCCTCTTCGAGAGAGCTGTCAGAATAATTGACACTTCATGAAGTGAGAACAGTCGTATTTAATCAAACACCCTCAAAGGTCAGCGGTGATTAATTAATGATTGCTGTCGGAGCCACATTCCTGCCCAATACATCATCTCTAAAGTACATAATAGAAGAAAAAGGAGGCATAATAACGGTAGCAAATTACCTGCATGACGTTACAGCAGAACCTGGAAGGTTGGGGCCTTGAAAAGATGAACACATGTTCAAACATCTGCTCACTCTCGGCAGAAAAACCACCACAAGGCTGCCAGAGGGATTGAAAGAGCGCTCCAGTATTCAGCACAGAGGTGCTGCATTCAATGTAAAATACTCATAATTAAATTACACATCGTGTTATTTGTCTATGAAAAGATCTTTCATTTGCCTTTTTTCACTCCACGATCTTTTTTAATTAAACTTGTAAATTCAATAGTTTGTTAATAAAATATTTCAGAGAATTTTGTGAGATCTGCACAGATACCGAACTAAAAAGCATTAGATTATTAATAAATTGGAATGAAATGACCACAACTATAAACACAGGAGATAAAAAAAACAGCTTTAGGCCTCAAATCACCTGCTAACATCAGAAAATCTCACTTGTAAATGAACTCTGGTGCAATTCGGCAGCAATGTAGACAGACTGGCCAGCAGAGCTACGAGTTTCAGTGAAGAAGAAACTAACCATTCGGATCTCATTTTCTAACGGAACATTATCGGCCACCACTCCAAAGGAGGAGGAAGAGCTGGGATTGTTCGTTACAGTTTGTGGTTCATAAATGGAGCTACACATGAAATATGTATCAGTTTAATTCTTTAGAATACAACATCGCTTTAAATAATTGTACAGTTCCCTCTCATGTGTGATCAGTCAGTAGAAAAACCCTCTTTGGGTCGGTTTGATTTGTTTTCTTGTTGAGTGAATTTGATTTCTGTCTTAACTTGCGTTTCACTTTAAGCATCTTTAGCGGAGTTATGTTCAGTTTTCCTCTATTGTGACTTTATTAATTAAACTCTCTTGGTTAAACAAAACGAGCCACATTTTTCATAACTTTTCAACTTCTTAAGCACTTCCTTGGAAGTGGAAGGCGCCTTATATCCTGACCCGAACAAAAAAAAGGCAAAATATTTTGCAAGTCATCCTCAACTGCACTGAAATACAGCATAAAGTGCATACATCTACAGTATGGAGTAATTTGAAAGCCAAAACTATTGTTTTTTTCTTGTTTCGGCTCTTCCTTGGTCACATATTGTCTGGTCCTGTGTTCAAAACACCAGAAACAAACAGCCACAGCGCTGCGGCTCACAAAGTAGGGTACACGTTTTAAGAACATCTTCAAATGCGGCTTTGGGAGTTTTGAAAATGTTCAGACGTGCTCAAAAGGAAGCTGTTGTTTTGACAGACAGACTATGACACTGAGAGGATGAAGACTCTGTCATCTACATTACAAACAGAGTGTTGCCTCGAGGGTCTTTAAAGTTCACTGCAGCTCTGTTTTTGGAGCCTCAGAGCCAATAAAGAAGGAAAAAGTTTCCCAAACAACCTTTAAATGGTAAAAACAACAAGCCATTCCTGCTGTCAAAACTGAAATGAAATATGAATTTAATCAAGTTATCTAAAGGAAAGTTTAGCATTGAGCTTCTTTTTATGAACCTTGACCTGTTTAAGGTTCATCTAGCTGTTTTCTTAACTCGTTTTATCCTTTTTGGAGTCATGGGGTTGCCAGAGCCAAACCTGGATCCTGTTGGATGAAGGCGGAATATACTCTGGACAGGTTGCCGGTCACATGACCCCACAATCCCACACCCAAACACATTCACAGTCACAACTCGGGACAGTTTACAGCAGGGCTGCTCATTCCTGGTCCTCAAGATCTACCAACCTGCCTGTTTTCCAGCTCTCCATGTACTGTTTGCTGCTGATTACCTGGACCAGGTGTGTTCTTTCAATCAGATTGTGGAGACATCTGACTGAGCCAATCAACAGCTGGCAGGGCTTGGAGATCTGGAAAACAGTCAGGGTGGTAGATCTCGAGGACCAGGAATGAGCAGCCCTGGTTTACAGCAACGTTCATGACATGAAGTAACAATTAGAAATTCTCATGCAAAGTCTTGTTCACCTTTCAGTCACAGCGAATCAGCTTTACTGATTTGCACAGATGGTTTGGTAGAGAGATGTACGCCGGATCCCCTTCATGACTCAACACTCGGATGCAACAACATTCAATATAAAACCGAACCGTTCAATATGCGTTCAGCAATTCATTACGACATTTTTCACATTACACATTTTATTTATTCAGTACCAAGGCATCTGCCCTAAAAACAACCTAGATTCTGATTTTTTTTGGCAAAAAATGTAAAGGTACATGAATAAAGGACTGATAGCTAAGGGATACTGCACTTTACCTGTGTTACTATAATTTATTTGGATGAGTAAGTCAATTCTAAATATTTTAAATTGGGTCAGTTTAGAATGTGTGAGACATCCAGTTGTCTAAAGTTTAAAGAACTGCTTAAATTGTTGCTGTTTTTATAAGTTGTAATGTTTACAAATATACAAAAGGTCTAGCGAGCCGTGACGCTCATATCGAGGTACGTATTGAGCCGCGACGCTCATATCGAGGTACGAATTGAGCCGTGACGCTCATATCGAGGTACGTATCGAGCCGTGACGCTCATATCGAGGTACGTATCGAGCCATGACACTCATATAGAGGTACGTATCGAGCCGTGACGCTCATATCGAGGTACGTTTTGAGCCGTGACGCTCATATCGAGGTACGTTTTGAGCCGCGATGCTCATATCGAGGTACGTATCGAGTCGTGACGTCATATCGAGGTACGAATTGAGCCGTGACGCTCATATCGAGGTACGAATTGAGCCGTGACGTCATATCGAGGTACGAATTGAGCCGTGACGCTCATATCGAGGTACGTATCGAGCCGTGACGCTCATATCGAGGTACGTATCGAGCCGTGACGCTCATATCGAGGTACGTATCGAGTCGTGACGCTCATATCGAGGTACGTTTTGAGCCGCGATGCTCATATCGAGGTACGTGTTGAGCCATGACGCTCATATTGAGGTACGTAGCGAGCCGTGATGCTCATATCGAGGTACGTTTTGAGCCATGACGCTCATATTGAGGTACGCAGCGAACCGTGACGCTCATATCGAGGTATGTATCGAGCCGTGACGCTCATATCGAGGTACGTTTTGAGCCATGACGCTCATATTGAGGTACGCAGCGAACCTTGACGCTCATATCGAGGTACGTTTTGAGCCATGACGCTCATATTGAGGTACGCAGCGAACCGTGACGCTCATATCGAGGTACGTTTTGAGCCGTGACGCTCATATCGAGGTACGCAGCGAACCGTGACGCTCATATCGAGGTATGTATCGAGCCGTGACGCTCATATCGAGGTACGCAGCGAACCGTGACGCTCATATCGAGGTATGTATCGAGCCGTGACGCTCATATCGAGGTACGTAGCGAGCCGTGATGCTCATATCGAGGTACGTAGCAAGCCGTGACGTCATATCGAGGTACGAATTGAGCCGTGATGCTCATATCAAGGTACGTATTGAGCCATAATGCTCATATCCAGGTGCGTATCGAGCCATGACGCTCATATCGAGGTACGATTCGAGCCGTGACGCTCATATCGAGGTACTCATTCTACTGTGAGCAAACTGTATCATTGTATTTTTAAGGGACAGGGAGACCCAGTTAGGCAGCAGCGTGAAGGGTTTTTTCCAAGGACCCACGCTTGATTATTTTAGCTCATTGGTCGCCCTGAGAAGTGAACCCAGATGTCCTGCGAGACAGTTCTATCCCTGGCCACGCAAACTCTAATACAAAGAAAAACATTTCCAATTTACCTACAAAATAGTTCACACAGAGCAAGTCAAAAAGCTTTTTAAAGCATATTTTGGAACCAAAAATGCTGCATTTGTGCCATTTCATACCTACAGCTATAGGATTGATATGTCAGAGCAAAACACCATCAATATTTCTAAGAATTTCACAACTATTTTTAAAAAATAAATAAGCATGTATTTTTGGCTTATTCATCTTTCGTTACATTATGAGACAAGGTCTGAGTAACTTCGCACATCGCCCAATCAGAGCTGCTGCTAGCCAGTGATCTGTCTGCCCCGCCCCCCGAGGTGACTGCCACCGTTTACATTCACCACCACGACAACGGTTTTCAAAATAAATTGGTGTGGCAGCAAGAAATTTGAAGATTTTTGCCGATGGCAGTTCGAGGCATTAGGGGTACATACAAACATCTAGACATGTTTAAAGGAACATAAAAACTTAAAATCTGCTGATAAAAGTTGACAACCCAAACTTTCACTGAACTTTCCAACAAACACAGCGGCAACCCCCCTTCCCCTGAAACTCTGAAATACCCAAATTTGAAACCGTTTTGAAGTAGCACAGTGTGAACCAGATGAGTTACATCCATCTGAGCATATTTCATGAAAATTTCCACCTGAGAAGGACATTACAGAAGTCTCTGCCGCTCTGATCACATATTCACAGAGCAGGCAGACTTAAGAGAAGCCTCCACTGCCTGCGGCCCTGCACCCCGAGAGCCCAAGTTCAGGTCTCACTTGGGGGGCAGCCCGTCACATTTCTGCTCGTGTTAAGTAGCTCAGGCAGGGCCCGGATCAAAGACACACACGTAAGCGCCGGCTCACAGATATTCACAGTTCTGCTGTTGCGCAGGTCTGCTGCAGTAGGCGCTTTGCCTGTCAGACAGTCTGCGCCGAGCCTGGCAGTCCGACTCCAGGGAGGAGCTTTTGCTCACGGGTGAAGCGGGCTGCCGGGTTCAAGCCTCCAGTGGAGCCTGATCTCCTCGTGACATGGCCCTGCCACTCTGAAACCAGAGCTGTAAGGCTCCAGCTTAAGACCGCATTCAAAACAGCTCATGTTTTATTTAGAGCCATAACCGAGAAACAAAACAAGTCATCTTTATGTAGACGAGTTCATATCCTCCAAGTGAAAAGAGCAGGAATCAAACGCCTCCGACGATGAAAGAGTCGCCACATTCAAAGTGAATCAGGATCTCATCAAACACCTGAGCTGTCACGCCGCTTTCAGAACATATGCTGCAATTGGTTCCAGCTATGTGGAGCAAGAAATGTAAAATACGTCCTTCACAGGTCAGCCTCCACTCATGAGGCTACAACAACAACATTCAATCAGATTCTATTCAGATCCCTAATGTGAAAAGTAAAACTTCTGAGGGAACAGTTGCTGAATATTTTCAAACCAAACTATTGTATGAAATCACTTACAGGGTCAATGACAAGAGAGGGTGTAATGTTTAAACAATTGCTTTATCAGTTAATCAAGCTGTTTTAATGCAATAAATAAATGAAAAATCAAACAGAAAATTCAAATTAATGTTTTTAATCTCTTAAATCTGTGGTGCCAAACCAGTCTGTGGGACAGAAAAAAAATGCAACCCCATTTTTCATGTTTTCAAATTATGATTTGATTCTGAAGGAAATTTTATTTTGGAAATCTTCTGTGTCCGCCTGGCGGACAGGATAGCGAGTTAGCGAGCCAGACCAGAGTCCCCACTCAAGCCAGTGTGGGCCACCATGGAACCCATGGACAAACCCACCAGGGGCTCACCAATTCAGTCCAAAGGTAAACCATATGGGGCCCACATTGAAATGTTCGCTGATGTGTGTCCCAGACGCAGGAAAGAGTCACAAGTGCATTAGAACCAAAGTCCATTGGGTTTAATTTACAAACATGATCATAAAGCTTAGAAAACAAGCCAGGACCAAAAAAATATGTTCCTAAAGTATTAAGTACTGAACTACTGAAGTGCAGGAGCTGTAACTACAGGAAAGTGGGCGGAGTCACAGCACCTTGGACAGAAGCAAAAAGTGAAAAAAGCAACTCAAGAAGCTGAACATGACATTGTGTAAAAGTGAGTTTCGAATTTCAAAATAAAAAACAAAAACTAGGAGTCTTTACTCCAAATGTAGATTTATTTTGATAGATTTTCCCATAAACCAAAATTCTAATACATAATATCAAGAAACTGGCTGTCTAATGTCATGAATATGCTGTTAAAGCTGATCAAACGGTGGATTTGTGTCTATTATTATTTTAGAAAATAACAGTTTAAGTTTATGAATTTTTTTTTAAGTCGGACGAGTTGGTGTCCAATTTCGTTGCTTCCACTTTGACAGTTATGGGTTAAGAGAAAATCTACATCACATTTTAACGGTTCCAACCAAAATAAAACTGATGCTTAAACCAACACCATTGTTTTACAGAGGCTTAACCTCAAAAGTTAAGGGGAAACTGGAAGCTAAGAGGAAAATTCAGAAAATTTCGTCTGACTTTAAATCAGTTGGTGGCCTGAAAGTCGTTGTGGTTTAAAGGATGTTATTATAATTCTCCTATTCCATCAGCTTTGGTGATAGTTGCTGCATTCCTAAAACTAATTAAAGATCCTAAAACCTCACAACATGATTGACTAAAAGTTTTAGTTTTTCATAAATCAAAAACTATCAGTTCAAGGACTCGCAGGTTCATTCACCGTCGGTATTTTTGTAGAATTTTTCATTAGAGTAAATCTGCCACACGAGCCCTCAGCGTACTAAACAAAAGAATTGTGGGATAAAAACGTAGCCTGTTGAAGGTTATCTTTCTGGCTGATGACAACGGGAGAGTCAGGAGTGAGTTGCAGGACTTCTCTGCGAGGTCTCATCAGGTTTCATTAAGTAGATGTGGGTCGATAATTCACCCTGAACACCTCTGAGAGTCCAGAGAGACAGCGAGGCAGCTGACAGAAATCCATACTTCTCCGCCCACGAGAGCCTAAAATAAACACTATTCTGATATGTTATTATGTTATTTTACACGCTACCTGTGAATGTGTGTTTATGGATACACAAAGTAATAGAGTATTTGGGTTTATTTGGAAAAGAAAAACAATAGACTTGATTATTTTTTAATCAAACCTTTAATTACCATGTGTAGTCATGTGAGGGTTGTGCACAGGCTGCATGGTGGTGTAACGCTCTCGCCTCATAGAGAGTTTGAATGTTCTTGTTTTTTTCCATCAGGTCATGTTTTTTTTTTGTGTGTTGTATATTTATTAAATATTCCAGTTCCTGCAATTTTGGATCCTTCATCTGTCAATTCCTGACATATCTTATTTTGTTAATACAGGCGAAGAATTGTCCATTAAAAAAGTGTTTTAATGCTTTTTTTTTTTTTTTTTTTTTTTTTTTTTTTTTACAAACATCCTCACAAAAAGTGTAGAAATGTCAATTTGCTGGATCTATTCTTAGTTAGGGAGTCGCTGGAGCTGCTGAGGGGGGGAAGGTGTTTTCAACCTGGACCAGAGGCGGAGCTACACTCAGGAAGGGCGGCAAATGAGAACGGCAGAGTGGAAGGCTGTTTCAAATTAAAGGATCAATAATCAATAACAGATATTTCAAAACTTTTATTTATTTAACGCTTAAAGAAGCTTGACTTTGTTAATCTTTGCCAGTTTTTGTGCTTGGAGGAGGCGGTTTTTGGGGCATCTCAAAAACTGCAATGGAAGCAATTTTTTTTTTTTTAATAAATGAGTGATGTGACTGACAGCCGGAGATCCCGTCACAAGAGGTCCCACAGCATTCACACAGTTGAGTGTCGTCATGGGGAATAGTTGGATCCTCAGCTCCTCTGCAAAATCATCAATCATGTTTTCCCAAAAGTCGCTTCATCTGTTCCGCTCCCTTGCATTTAGCCGCTACATGGCCTGAATAAGACGCCGACATCTCCTTTGATAGATGATAAACTCTATTTAAATGAATCTGCTGTAAATCAAAGCATTGTTCACATTAAATGAGTTAGTCAGATTTTTCTGTCAGACTTTTCTGTCAGACTTTTCTGTCAGATGCAGCACAACGTTTTCCTGCAGTATCACGCCACCGTGAAAACTAGTCCCTGCCTTTGAAGTCAATAAAGGAAATTATAATTTAAGATTCAAGGTTAAAATGATTAAATGTTTAATTTATTCCACAAGTGGAGCCATAAAAGAGGATGTTCGTATCACCTAACCACATAACACATTCATTATTTATTTATCTTTAACACAAAGTGCTAAAGTTTCTCAGCTAATTAAGCATTGCTATAAAAAGTTCTTAAATGTCAATTTAACAAGTTTTCACAAATCAAAAACTGTTTTTAATGATTTCTTTGCTCTGCAGGATAATTTAAGCCCGCCCTAAGTTGTCTCACCACAATTTTTTCTCACAGGACTTCAACTATGATTGGATTTCTCTGGAAAAAAGGGTAATTTTGCATTTAACGAGCTTTCACAAAGTCTCAACTTTCTTTTATTAAAAATTCATGATGAGAAAAATACCTCAAAACGGTTGTTTTTACTTTAGATTCTATGTAGGACACAGTTTGATCAATAGATTTTCTTTCCCCCTTTATTGCTAGAGCTTTAGATCCAGTTGTTCGTAACTCTTCAAACATTTATGCAGTTAACACAATCCCAGTGGATTTAGAAGTGGAGAAAAACGTCTTTGCAGTGTCAAGTGTCAATCAAAGGAAATCCGCTGATTCATCACAAAGGAAAGTAACTTTGTGTTGTTATGCAAAACTTTACGTTATTAAAGGTTTGCGTATGATGATGATGAAGAGCAGCTGGTGAAGACAAGAGCTTCAGTATTCTGGAGAGGGTTCCCTCTGGTGGTCGGAGGAGTACATGGCAGGTTGAACCCTGACATTACAGATTATTCATGTTTTATTCGTGGCTTGCAGGATCCCTGCAGACCATCGATATCCCTGCAGCTGTCCCCTTCCAGTCATCTCATCTTCCATGAAAAACAAGATCTCCTCCGAGTCTGTGTGGCGCCTCCGTCTCCCAGTTTTCTCTTCAATGTTTTTTTTTGCTAACATAACAGACTATTTTCATCTCTCTTTGTTGTTTTGTGTTGAATCGGGACGTTTCATTTGGAGGCCAAGACATATCTAACACTTTTCATTCCTCTTTGTTGTTCTTTGTGAGTATGACAGTTACATGACGTAGGATGACTTTTTTCTCAAAAATATATGACTTTTTTTTTCTCTTTCTCATTGATTCACATTTTTTTAAATTATCCATTTACGATTTTTAACGAATTTAAAACAAGTAAATTTACAAGAAAGAAAATACAGAAATTTAGTCTCTGACTTTAATAGTTACAACTTTTTTTTCATAAATTTACGACTTAAAAGAATATTTTTTGCTTTTAAAGTAGCCCTAATGCTCCGTCATACATTTTCATTTTAGTTTAAAAAAATAAAAATCAGTGTTATTCAATAAGACTATAAATTCTTTAATACATTTTCTAAAAACTTCAGCGTCTTGGGCGAGCAAACTAAATCTTTGCGTCACACGTTTGCGTCTGTTTGGGATTTTAAAAAAGGAGGCATTACAGATTTCTCTCTTCGTCGCTTAGCGGCATCATTATTTAACCGGCGCATTGTGGTATTTCAGTAATTGCATATTCCAGCCGTTCACACGCCATTTTTGTGTTCTCGGCTGGAAATCTTTCATCTTTTTTTCCCAACCGAAAAATCTCATCAGACCGAGTCAAGGTTACCCACGTCACCATGGGGCGAGTCAAGTGGCGCCGAACAGAATCAGATGGAGCCTCTCTTTTGATGAACTGATGGGTTTTATCGCCGTACTGTAGTTTTAGATAAATGTGACTGGAATGTAGTTAGTTAAGAGACTTCAAAGAGGCGCTTTGAAATGGGGCCATGGAAATGCCACAGCGCTGGTGGAGTGTGCGTCTGTCCTTTAAAGTCGACTCCTGGCTTCCTGGCAGCGTGTTAATGATGAAGACATGAAATATTTAACTGAGTGGAGTTGCTGTGCGTCTGTCGGCCTCGCCCTTTCGCTCCACGTCTGTCCGTTTGCTCGCCATCCCCTCACCTTTTGTGCTCTTTTATATACAGTTGAGTGTCCGAGCAGACAGCTGGTTTTATCTGCATGTGTAATTATTTTCTCTGGCTTTTATCCAGGAACAGTCTCTTCCCGCCACCTGTTGGCCTCTGGCTCCTGTCTGAGGTGCTGGTAATTAGGCCCACAGCCGCCATGGAGAGCGAGGAGACGAGCTCAGAGTTCTCCTATATCCCTGCAGAGGAGGAAGAAACTTCTCCTCTTTAGTCTTTCCTACATGCGATCCAGCCTGCTTTCCTGTGGGCGGCCGTGCAGAGCGAGCGAGCGAGCGCGGTGTCACGGCGGTTAAAAGAGAGCCACGGGCGAAGAGACAGCCGCCATCCGTCAGACTACAGCTCAGTGTCGTATATTTAATTTCTCTGTGTTCCTCGCTCCAGTGTCTTGCAGAGAGCCTCAAAGCAGCTGCGTCTCTACTGTCAATTCGAGCCGCGCACTCCCTCAAATGACACTGTCAGGCAAAGTCCTCCCCGCTGCGAAAACGGCAGCAACAGCCACCGATTATGTGTTATTCACAAGGAAATGTGTTCATTCAATTTACTTTTTTTTTCAATTCAGCACAAAGAAGCTCAAAGAAACTGTCCCCCCAGAGGAAACGGTCAACAGGAGAGATTCCTTCACAGAAGAATATTGGCACAGGGAAACTAAAATAGAGAAAAAGTAATTTTCTAACATGCTTTGTCTTGTCCTTTCATGTCTCCCAAGGCCTTCTTTTTTTTTTTTTTTTTTTTAGAGAATATTTGCTGCTTTCTGCCAGATGAACGGAGGAAATACAAAGTGTGATTTGGAAAGGGAAAAAAAGGCCTTGGTCTCAGTGGTCAACAACACAAAGCTCTTCTCCTTTGGGCCTCTTTTGTCTGGAAAAATTCAGAGTTGATTCGGCTGATCTGTCTGATCTGCAGAAATATCTACAGAAACGCAGAAACTTCCAAGAGTTTCTGGTTAATTAAGTTACAGATCTGTTGTTTTGATCTGTTAATTATTGTTCCTGTTCATTTATTTTTAATGCAGACCTGCAGGCTAATCATGCAGAGCAGAATAACACCTTGTTAAACTAATCTGTTTAGGTGTTGTGAATTAGGCAGCTCTGGACTGCCTGGAGAGCTTATTAAAATGGATAATAAAAACCTGCAGTTCTAGACCTGATTACAGCTGAATTTGGGGGAAAATGAACCTTTAAATTCACATGTTTGACAGATTAATGAATCGATCCTAAAGAGTCCTAAAGATTTTACAAACCTTGCCATTTAAATTCATCTTAGTTATTTTAATTTTGTCTATGAAGATGTAAAGCGGCCGTTTCCCAAAAATAGCCAAGGCGCACACAAACGTGCGTTTCAGGCATTCATAACTCGACAACTTTCAACGACCATTTTGGATTCTACATACAGAACTCAATTTGAACTTTGACCAATCAGGGGACTCAGATTTGATAGTGATTATAATGTATTGTAACAGTCAAAAAGATACAGTAGTTGTTTTGGAACTTTCCCGCATCCTTTAATGATGAGGTCATCAGCTTTGCCTCATGGGAATGAAGCCCACGCTCAATTTTCCATTTTTGTTTGCGATTGTGACACTTGGGTTGTGCAGCTCCTATTTTATTTACGTATATTTTGAGACGATAGTCGTCCAACCAGGCTTTATAAGGTGGATGGTATATTTTAAGACTGGTGTTATTCTCGCATGTTTACATGCGATCAACACAAAAAAAAAAAAAAGATTAAAATTTATGTTGGCCACATGTAATGTGTGCATCCGAGGCCGGATTTTGTAGTTGGCTGCACGTATTTAAACCTAAACTCCCATTAGCTGTCACACACCTAGAACTGACCGCATGTATTTTGAAAATTACTTTTGAATAGACACGTTCATTTTTTAATAAGAAACCGACTTCTGGTGGTCTTTTGCACAACCTGCGAAGATTGCAGTATGGATGGCATTCCTTTACTCTAAAGTGCAAACATTTTAAAGGAGGAGAACTTTATAAATGTGGTTTTTAATGTACTGATATTGACTCGTGAAAGAAAACACGGAGAAAGATTTCGTAAGATTTGCACCACTTTGACATTTCATATCAGGCGGTGGCGTAAGTAAACGGTAGAAAAAAATACAACGAAGAACCTCCTCCCTACCTGTCTGGTGGGAACACTGTGTACGCAACTTTATCACACTTCCATTTTTCATAACTTTTTCCTCTAAATGTAATACATGTTTATTGATTCCTTATATATTAAAAAGATTGGATTTGAGCAAAAAAGAAGAAAAACAAAACATGTTCTGTCCATAGGTATACATAGGAAACATAGGATGAATAGATTTGATTGGAAAATAAAAATTTGAAAACTAAGTGATGCCTACACATAAATGATAACATTATGGCCTATCTTAATCATAAATAGACATATTTGCATTCAAATTAAATGTTGATTAATTAAGCAACAAGCTAGCTTTTTTTTTGCAGATTGGACCTCTAATTAGTTTTTTATGTTTAGCTTATATTTTAGCAATATGCTAAAATTTTTGGGTGATTTAATTTACAGAGAAATAACATGCTAATTTGAAGTTCAGCTAGTAATTAAGCAATGAGCTTGCTTTTTTACTACTAAAGTTAAAAACGTAATAAAATACCTTTTTGAGAGATGCTAGTTTCTTTTAAGATACTTTTTTGCTTTTGTTCGTGCCAAAAATAGACTTCATTCACATTTATTTAAAAAACAAAAAGATTATGAATGCAAATCCAAATTAATGTAAGTCAATGCGGCTCCTTCTAGGTTCTGATCAGTAGAAAATGAGCTCAAATGGCTCTTTTACTCTTAAAGGTCGCCGACCTCTGACCTAGATGGTAGAAATGCTACTAGCAAAGATAAAACTCTGGTGTTAAAGGTTTAAAGTACAAAAGTCCCTTTAATTATAATTTTTTTTTTTTAAATGCTTGAATATAAAGCAAGATGTGGCGAGTTTTTTTAAACCTTTTTTGAACTAAGATATATGTTTTTCTTGATTCAATTCAATTCAATTCAATTCAATTCAATTTTATTTATATAGCCCAATATCACAAATTCAATTTGCCTCATTGGGCTTCATGCCTGCAGTTTTTACAGATGCACAGATGGAGTCATAAAATATGCACAATAGGTAAAAACTAAACAGACTATAAAGAACAGGTCATCCCTGTCCTTAGACCCTCCCTCGCGGTAAGGAAAAACTCCTAAAAAAAACCTGAGTCAGGAAAAAAAAGAAGAAACCTTAGGGATTCCCACATGAGGGAGAGATCCCATCCCAGGACGGACAGGCGATACCAAAACGGTTAAAGAAAAGTTAGCTGCTAAAACTGCATATATGAGTAGAGTTCATTCATATAGAGCTGAGTTCATTCATATAGAGCTAGGGACGAGTGATGATTTAAGTCCATAGTCCAGATGAGCCAGAACTGCAGACCACGACCAGGGCAGAGGACAGACGACCCACCAGGAATCACTCCCACTCAGAGATGCAGGATGGTGACGGATGGTGACGGGCTTCATCCAGATGGGCGGGGGCTTCGTCAGGATCACCAACAAGTCTCCCGGAAACTGCAGTCTCTCCCGGTCTCCACAGGGGAGTCGGGAGAAGGAAAAACATTTGATTATACTGCACCACCAACACAGCATACAGTTAGAAGTAAATAAAAAAGTAGAGAGAGGAGAAGTAGAGAAAAGAGGACAGAGCCCCAGTGCACCATACTTTCCCAGCTTCTAACTTCTAGCAGCCTTCTATGTTATTGTAGAGAATATACATATTTCATCATTTATATTTCAAGCATATATTGGAGAAGTATGTGATTATAATAATTATTCCCCAAACTTCAGAACAGTATGGGAGCATTATGTTAATATTTCTATGATTACTGGCTAGTCTGGCAGAACGCCTGTCCAAATAGGAATGTTAAGGCTAGTTTGAAGGTAAAACTGTACCTGCCTCTCTGACATGGGCTGGGAGCTTATTCCATAGAACAGGAGCTTGATAACTGAAGGTTCTACCTCCGACTTACTTTTAAAATTCTAAACTACAAGCCAGTCCTGCATTCTGTGAGCGAAGCTCTGATTGGCTGGTAAGGAACTATGAGATCTCTAATATAGGATGGCCACACCATTCAGAGCCTTATATGTTAACAGGAGGATTTTGAACTTTACTCTAAATTCAACTGGAGCAGTGGAGAGAAGCCAACACAGGAGTGATGTGTTCTCTTCTGCTAGTTCCTGCTAAACAATCTTGCTGCTGCATTCTGGACAAGCTGAAGACCTTTTAAAGAACTTTTAGGGCATGCTATCAGTAAAGAGTTACAGTAATCCAGTCTCGACGTAACAAATGCATGATGAGTTTTTCAGCATCACTTTTAGATAACATATTTTTATCTTAGCGATATTGCGTAGGTAAAAAATGCAGTTTTACAAGCTTGAGAATTTGAGCATTAAATGATAAATCCTGGTCAAAATAAGACCCCTAAGTTTCTGACTGAAGAATTGGGACAATATTTACACCATCCAAGGAGACTATCTTATCTGAGAGAGCATCTCTCAGGTGTTTACCCCAGTATCATGACCTCAGTTTCTCTGGGTTCAGAAGGAGGTAATTAATTGTCATCCAGACTTAATGTCTCTGATGCAGGAATTCAGTTTTTCTAGGTGGTCATTCTATTGGTTTAATGGATAAATACAGCTGTGTATCATCTGGCATAACAGTGAAATAATTTGCTGTGTTTCCTGATTATGTCTCCTAAGGGCAGCATGTAAAGCATGAATAGGATGGGCCCTAAAACTGAGCCCTGTGGGACTCCGTAGCTAACTCGAGTACAATGAGAGGACTGTCCATTTACGTGAACAAACTGTGTCTATCAGATAGATAGGATTCAAACCACTGGAGCAGATCCTTTGATCCCTATGTTATGCTCTAATCTCTGGAGTAAGATGCTGTGTCGATGGTATCAAAGGCTCGCTGAGGTCTAACAGGACCAGAACAGAGATTAGTCCCTTTTCTGAAGCTAATAGCCAAATCATTGGTAACTCTGACCAGTGCAGTTTCAGTGCCTATGTGAGGTCTGAAACCGACTGAAAATCCTCAAAGTGATTGTTGTCCTGTAGGTGCACTGCAGCTGCTTTACCACAACTCTTTCTAGGATTTTAGATATGAATGGAGATTAGATATTGGTCTATAGTTGGCCAGAATGTCAGGATCCAGGCTGGCTTTTTCAAAAGAGGTTAAACAGCACATTTAAAAGACTGAGGCACATAACCAGTTTCCAGGAGGCATTTATTATGGTTAGAATAGATTCACTGATTAGGGGAAGATTTCTTTAAAAAGTTTAGTGGGGATTGGTCTAAGAGACAAGTGAAGTTTTAGAAGATGTAATAACTGATGCTATTTCTGCTTGGTCCACAGCAGTAAAGCAATCTAATGTTACAGACATCTAGGATGTTTTCCTTTCTACCATTTTAATTTGCTCAGGTAATGGTAGAATAACCTTGTTCAATTTGCATCTGATATTTGAGATTTTATCATCAAAGAATGTAACAAAGTCTTCAGAGCTGAGGGCAGCAAATATGTGGTTCAACGAGCTGTGGCTGTGGTCAGCCTGGCTATAGTTACTAAAGAGAAATCGTGATTATTTGCATTCTCCTATTAAAGATGAGTAATATTGAGTTCTCGCTTTACGCAGGGATTTTTTATAGCTTAAGAGGCTGCATTTCCAAGCATTCAGAGAGTCTGAGCCAGAACGGCGCCATTTTCTTTCTAATTTACGAGTATTTGTTTGAGGAACGTTTCAGCGTTAAACCATGTTGCTACTCTGTTTTGTCTAACAAGCTTGGTTTTCAGAGGCAACAGCATCAAGGTTCCTCTGAGGCTTGCATGGTATCATTGACAAACTGCTCATTATCACGGGCTTAAAGAGCTCTGAGAGTATTTATCTAACATGTTACTAAACATTGGTTGGACTGAGAGTTTAAATTCAGATACAGAACGGTCAGATAATGTTCGTTTCAGCTCTTTCTTAATCACTGAGCTATGGTGTTTTCTAATATAAACTGATAGGTAATTAAAAAATGATCAGAAAGTATGGGGTTGAGGATGGACACTCAGATGACTAATCTCTATGCCATAAGTTAAAACAAGTCCAGTGTGCTTTGACAGTGGTGGGTTCATTTACATTTTGTGTAACCAACATTTTCTAATAGGCTGCAAAAGCATTCCCAAGACAGTCATTACAGTCATCTAAATGAATATTAAAATCTCCTGTCATTAGGATATTATCAGAGTGTAGAACAACAGCTGATAAAAAATCTGAAAACTCTGTTAAAAATCTGAATACGGGCCGGGAGGGCGATAAATAATATGAATAAGAATGCTTTTTCAGTATTTCTACTGTGTGATTTATTGACAAAACAATGTTTTCAAAGAATTATAATTGTATTTAGCTTAGTGTAAGAAGTAAGCTTGCATGGGATATTAAGCTAGCCCACCTCCTTTCCCAGAAATCCTGGATTTCTGATGGTTTTATAGCTAGGGGGTTTGCTTCATTCAGCCTGACATAATCATCCTGTTGTAGCCAGGTTTCTGTTAGAGCTAATAGGTTAAGTTATTGTCATTAATTAATTCATGGACTAAGAGGGACTTTGAAGAAATTGATCTAATGTTTAGCAATCCACATTTAATGACCTCATGGTTTTGCTCATTATTGAGAGTATCAGCAGCTAATACTTTTAGCTTTCTGTGTCTCACTCCTCTCACCTGTCTTTTAGTACACAAGCTAAAGCTAGGAATGCTGAGCTGTCCCTGTTGGGGTTAGTACCAGCGCGAAGCGGCTCAGAGGAGAGTAGTTGTAGACTGCTGCTCTGTGCCCGGTCTCATCTCTGGATTGTCAGTTTGCAGGACTAAAGCTAGCACAAATGTTCTGGAAAGAAGAGGCACCTCCCAAAGTAGGATGGATGCCATCTCTCCGCATGAGACCGGGCTTCCCCAAAACACGTTCCAATTGTCCACAAAAAATGCCATTTTCTGGGCACCCATCTAGCTAACCAGCGGTTAAATGATGAAAAGCGGCTGTACATTTCATCATTGACTAGGTTTGGCAGAGGACCAGAGAAAATTACTGTGTCGGACATCGACTTAGCAAGCTTACACACCGAATCTACGTTCAGTTTGAGGATCTCTGATTGTCTCCGTCGGGCGTCGTTACCGCCTGCGTGAATCACGACTCGACGGAACCTCGACTTACTCTTGGCTAACAACAATATAAATCCCAAGACACACAAACAACCAAACATGTAACAATCTTTAGTCCGGAGTAAGATTAAGTCAGAATTAACATACAGTCATTTTTATCCAAGTGAATTGAAAAGGAATCAATAAACACAAAGGTTTTTCATATAGTGTGAAATGTGGGCCTGTTTGGATGAACACAGAGCTGATATCCTGTCAACAGTAAATGTTTTTATAAACCAATGAGGTGAAATTGAATAATTTCCTGTTGCACACCTGATCATCTCTCGTGTACCGCCTCACACTGCTTTATAAGATTTAACTTAAGAGCTCAGCAGTAAACTCAGAAATGGATGTTTTTCTCTGAAATTAAAATAAAAACTTCTCAGCACCAGCTTTTCTCCTCTACAGCTGCTGCAGAGCACACACACACACACACACTCCACCCGAGTTGATCATTAGCAGGGTGCACTTGTCTAATTTTTACCCTCTTAACCTAACGAGGGCATTTGTATTCCTGCTGGCGCGCTGCAACAGGATCCAGCCACCAGCGCACCCGTGGGTCTTGTCAGCAGTTTGCCCTGAAATGTCGTGGTTAAACCCAACACCTCTCGTGGGGTTTCATCAGGCTTTGGACGCTTCCAGCTGCACACACGCGGGGCCCTCACTGCACACTGCCCTCCTGAAAAATGCATGATGGGAGTGCTGCCACTTGGTTGCCAGATTGAGGTCAGAGACAGTCGTGTTGTTCCTCTCACCTGAGTCTGGGAGATTTTTTTTTTTTTTTCTAAAACGCTCTAATGATGGTGTGTTTGAAATAAAAATACTTCCACTTATGAGAGTGTTAATGATTTCCTGTTAATGATTTCCTTTGCTGAACTTAAGAGGCTTAAGTCTTGGTGAATGCTTCATCTTCTTGTGGTAAATTTGTTTTAAAGTAAACACGATACGCTCACTGCTGCTGTTTAAAGATTTTGTCAACACTCAATTAATTTTAATGGTTTAATCCAGTGGACGTTGAGATTAAATGTGAACTCTAATCACTTATCTGTGACTTTAGAATACTTTTTTGATATATTCTTGTGGATCAAGTTAACTGCAAAGCCTGCAACTATTACATTTTGGAGGAATTAGGGTGTTTTTAAAGAAATCCACACTAAAAATATGTTGTAGAATAATTTCTTATGAGACATGTATAGCATATGTTCAGGAAAAAAAGGACCTAATTTACCCACCGTCTCAACTTTGATACACATTTTTTTTACATGATGAAATCGTATTATAAAGATATAATTATCAACAAATGTTGCATTTTTTCACTACAACAAGAAGCTATTTAAAAATGAACAACAATAGAGGAGTTCTTTTCAAAATAAAGTTAAAATTAGCAATTTCATTGAAGCAAACATTTTGAAATGATCAAGAAAAGTATTTCTACTGCCCCTAGTGGCATGATCATGAACTACAGGGCGAAACATAAGAATCTAGTTTGTTTTTAACCAAAATCCCACAACCTAAATGTCTTAGAAAGCCATTATTCATGCTGATCTGAAGTCTTCTTGAAAAAAAAAAAATCCTCTTTGTGGGCGTGGCTTTTGGATCTGAGAGGAGCTACTGTATCTACTGTAGATTTTCTGCGACAGTTTGACTGGCAGGACAAATACTTGGTAATACAAAGGCAGAAAGATTTCTTACTACATTTGTTCTCTTTCATAAGAAAAATACCACACATACTTGTTAAAAACTAAAAAAAAAATCGTGATTTTCATCGGAGGAGGACTTTAAGTTTGATTCATGCTAATGAAGTAGGGGTTATAGAAATTTGCATGTATAACATATGACATGAATGATTAAATAAAGAGTCAAATCAGGTAAAAATGTCAAAATATTGTTGACATGAAAAAATCTCAGTCCAGGATGAAAAGGCTTGGAGAGTACCAGCTAAATCTGCTGAGCTTTGACGATGTTAAATCCACGTCACAATGCCACTACGTGCATTTTGTGCATTCTACAAATGTGTAATTTTGTTATTTTTTGAAACATGTGTGGTAGAATTCATAAATGTTCCTTGCATTTGTTATTTACTAATGTTTTGGCCAATGGCTCTTTATGTGAATTCTGTTTTGAGCTGTTCAAAATTTTTGGTCAGTGGAGAATTATGCAGTTTATCCGTTTACCCGTTAACGCAATTTTTAGCTTTCCCACAATCGTTTCACGTATTTCTAAGGGACTTTTCAGGCCGATGTGAAACTTTTATATCGTCTGTACAACACACAAATCACGTTAAAATTACATTAACTGCACATAAAGAGCCCAATGATCATCGCAATTCATGCATGATTGGCCTACTGCGTGAAAAGGCCTGTAAATTGGACAGTCTTTCTGTTATGTCGGAAAGGGTTTGTTACATATATTGAATCATGGAACCAACCGCCTTCTTGCTGGTGAACCACTTTATTGAACAGGAAGGGGAAACACGACATGCAGCAACACATGAAAACATCCGGGTCTGCTGATGCTGTTGTTATGGTAACTGTAACCTTCAAATACACCACACTTTCACCCTTCCGGCAGTCTATACTGAGTGGGGGTCAGGTGGGATGAGGAAAGATGTGACTCTGGACACGGGCCAATCAGCTGCTTCAGCTGGTGCCAAGCAGCTGACTTAGAACTGATGCAGACTGTTGATTTAAAACAGAATTGCTGCATCTTGTGGTGGGTGCTGTCCATGGTGCTGACGCGATGTGATTTCTACCCAGTGCTCTGAATGTCAAAGTGAAGAAATTTAATGAAGAGCGAGTTTAAGTGTTCTTTTTGTGGTTTATTCGTACTTCTTCTGTGGTTTTAATGCGGTTCATTTGAAAGCCGATTTTCAAATCGGAATCAGCTGATTCAAGAAGGTTTTGTAAATGGTCAAAAAAGTTACAGTTTTTGGGTATTATCTGCTAAATTCCCAACGTTGAAGGGTTAACCCCTAATTCTGTGGGCTACTTGCTCCACTTGGTAACAGTTTATAGAGAAGTTGGATTGTTTATTAAAACCCATGCTAATAATGTGCAGCACACAGTATATTTGGTAGTTGTTACTTATTGACTTGAAGCTTATGTAGTCATTTGTGTCAGAAAGGTATAAAATTCTATATAAAACTGTGAAATAAGCAATCATAGTAAAAGATGAGTTGAGATTACTGCAGTTTTTGTAAATTAATAAGACAAAAACTTAACAAGCGAAACTTGGAGAACAAGAGAAACAGTTCCACAAAAGACACGAGGGAGAACCTGCACCGACTCAAAGGCCCTCAACTTCTATTTTTTTTAAAGATGTTGCAACATATTACACACCAACACGTACAAACGGGCCTTTTACTGCTTGTGGTTTCAGACACTGAGGTTAAACAGCTTTTGTTCTTCAAATGAAACGACGACGCAAGGTTCACGCCAGGGAAAGACTGCGGGAAGAGGGAAGCGCTCTGCTAACACCTGTGACAAATCCTGCTCGTCTGAGCGGTGCAGGGCCTCCAGATAACAGGAGGGGGAAAAAAAGGAGACAAGCATGAAAAGAATAGTTGACCTGAAAGTCTAAAGGGGACAGTTTAAATCCCTTTCACTCCCATCTGTTTATTCATGTCTTTGTCTTTGGGCTGAAACCTCCACAACGACCAGCCTTTGTTCGAAAGATCCACTGACAAGAGACGGATATGAGGATCGATACCGCTCGACCTTTAGTGATACCTATCTCTTACATGTATAGAAAATAAAGAGCCACATGGCAGCAGCTTCTCACAAAGGCTGAACACAGGAGGAACCCTCAGACAGCCTTAAAAGATAAGAACACAAAAAACTTCTCTTTTCTTCCATGCAACAGAAGATATTTCCCACCAAAGATAAAACATATATATATATATTCGGATTCTAAAATTTGGAAAAGATTTATAATGTTTAGGAGCGGTTGGAAGTTGGAGATGTGAAACATGAAGAATTCAAGCTTCACATCTGTCTGATAATTTGCCAAATATAGTAACAAAGTCTCTAATCTGGTTACATTAATGATGCATCCAGTTGTGGCTCATCGACTGTATATGAGAACTGGACCGTGAGAGTAACATCACAATAGAAAGCCACTTACTTCGAGCTCAAACCAAATGAAATCCATTCAGTGACCATTTTATTTTTTATATTTTTGGTGACTCAGACACCGCCATGTTGGAGCCAGACGTCATCATTAAGCAGAGATTGGTCCAAAACAGTTTGAATTAATATTTTTTTGGCAACAATTCCCACCAATCAGGTGTGAGCTTGTTGGAAGGCCACACCCCTTCAAAGCAGACTATGCAAAATCAACATGAGGGCTAGCATGCACCACTGACTTTTTAATTAAAGCATCTGATTAGTCAGTTTTTGATTTGAATGACTTATGCTAAAGAAAAAAATATTGTGAAAAAATTAGGATTATCTAGAACGATAAAAAAGAAAAGGAATCAGAGAAAGAATGGTTAATCTAGCAAATTTAATGACGAAGTAATAGCTATTTATTGTTCTCTAGAAGTCTTTGGGATTTTGGCTTCTTGGAGCCACCGGGTACTTCCTTTTCAGATTGCAGGGTGGGAGGATTCATGCAGTCCAGTTCTTTATATACAGTTAATGGTGTTGAGGTGCAAAGAGAATCAGGTGACAGGTAACTAAAGAAACACCGACTGCAAAAGAGAACGGCTAAGCAGTCAAATAAACTAAGCTTTAAGCATTTTTATTGTATGTTTAACCAAATTACAGTTAATTTTGATTTTATATGTGCTTCAAATGGAAGTCAAAAGTTGACAGTTAAAATCTTTAAACACGCCAGACAAAATAAAAATGGCAGATTTAAGATACACATCATTTTCAACAATGGCCTTCAGTTTTCTTTGATGTTTTTGTACGATCATGATTTACAAACTCTGTAGTTAATGAGTCGACTTGAAGCTCAGAGATGCTGACTTTCCTCTTTTCTTAGGACATTCTAATTAGTCATTTCCATATTTTCAGTGTGCACTCAGCACTTTGTCAACAACTATAACACCAGCAAGTCAAGCAATTTAAAAATGAAATAAAAATGTTCCTTTACCTAAAAATGACTACTTATTGGGCTGAATTTACACTATGATAAATTGGATTAATTGAAAACAATGTTTTTGTGATTCTTTAAGCAAATATGCCCAGACTTCCTTCTTCATGTATATTTCTGAGGAGATCCAGAGGAGTTCCAAGTCTCTCTAGTGTGTTTAGGGTCTTCCCTGGTGTCTCCACCCAGTGGGACAAGCAACTCATCCCCAGGGAGGCGTACAGGAGGCATTCGGACCAGCCACCTCGACCAGCTCCTCTAGATTTGGAGGAGGAGCCCTTTTAAGACTTTACATCCAAAATTAAACAAAAAAAACATCTGCTTTAAATTTGACGAAATACTGAAAAAAACAAGCTACAAACCTAAAACTGTTGCTCTTATTTGTATTTTCCATTTTTGTATTTTAACTATTTTATTATTAATGTTTCTTTCAAGTTTACAATGTATACTTTTGTGTTTAAAATGTTCTTTTCAAGCTTATAATCAAGTTTTTCACCAACTTTAAGCTGATTTGACCCCTTCTGCCACATATTTTATTGAAAATAAACTTTATTCTTCCTATGAAGAGGTTGAACTTTATTTGAACAGGGACAGTGCACATACATGAACATTTCTGTAAACGTAACAACTCTAGGCAAGTTTGCCAACAACAAAACACCAAAAACACAAAATTGACAATAAGAATATCAATAATGCAAAATTCAGGAAGAGTTCAAAAGGTAAATTAGACCAATCTCTTCACAGTACATCAAAAAATACGATATTAATTGATAAATTAATAAAATTAAACTATTTAAAGAGTCAAAATGTAATTGATCTTCTTTTGACCTATTTAAAGCGCTCCCAGTATAATTATGTTCTTTAATAGGATAAAGTTTCTGCAATACTTTATCTGAAATGTGTGTGAGTTGGCACAGAGCATCCCCGCCCCCTTTTCTCATCACCCATAAATGAGAGCTCTTTGTTTCTTCACGTTTATCCTCCATCTTTAGAAAGATGCAACAAGAATGTGTTAAAAACACCAAAAAACATGATTTTTATCATTAAAACAGTCGCTGGCACTTAAGCTGCCAACAAAGAGGAGCTCGTGGATGAAAGGGGCGTGGCCTTTGATAGTCGTTTTGTTTTCTGGAAACCAGATGAAATGGGCATATCCTCACAGAAGCGAGTGATTAAAGCTGCATGAACTCCTGAACTCTGTCTGACTTCAGAGCGATGATATGCACACTACAGCATCAAGGCTGACCGGGCTAAGCCCCCTTTCTATCTTTGGACTGTCATGGACAGACGGGACTTTGAGTCGGATCACTCGGCGACCAGAAGTGACAAAAAAAACCCCGTGACCTATCAGGGAAAGTCCTCGGTGAAAGAAGTCAATCGTGCACAGTCACTGCAGAGGCTGACAGGTGTGGAGTATAAAAATGGGCGGAGGTCAGGGTGGAGCACCCATGAGGTTCATAGAGCTGGGAAATGACATGAGGAGTGAGTGACGGGGTGACCCTTTCAGCTCCTCTGCGGCGAGCTCTCCGGGGGGGCTCCACAGCGTGTTCGGTTAAGTAAACGGCTGCAGAGACGAGAGCCCCTCAAATATTAATAGGTAGCGATCCCCCTCTGCCCGGCTCCCTGAAGTGGAGCTCAGAGGTGCAGCAGCATCAAACCTGACAGGGGCGGGAGCAGCCAGGACGGGGACGCCTCAAATTGACACTCAACCCCCCTGGTGGCTCATTATCATTCACAAATGAAATGTACCAACTGAAGCCCTGTGCCATCGCTCCAAGATGAATTATAAATGAAAGGGTGCTCAATCTTTCTGGATCGATGCTAACAAGTTCTAAGTTAGCCGTGGCGCGGTCTCGCCTGTCTGGGTTTACCTCCCACTCATCCGTCTCAGGAGGAGATGAACAGCAAACTGACCACTTAATGCTCCAAGAAGTCCAGCTAATGAGCTGCAATTAACTGCTTTTACAGCCTTTGTTCCAGAGATCCTAAAAAGCGAACGTCGCTGATGAGGGAGCTGGTAAATGAATGAGATCCTGCCCCGCTCTACCCCTCTTTGATCGACCCACCGCTCGCCAACACCCACCCCATCACCTCTCCTCTGACAGGGAGAGCAGGGGATTTGGCCGAGGAGGAGTAATGGAGCTTGTCGGAAAAGCTCCGAGCTTCACACCACTTAGCCTCCTCTTGCAGCGCGGGCCTCAGAAGGGCTTCCCACTGATGAGGCTCCGCTGGGACCCGGCGAGGCCTCCGTACCCACCCAAACATTTCTCCTCACATCAGTCACGCCGGGCGAGCAGGGAACCGTGCGGGCGCTACCTCCACCCACCTCCCCTTCTGTCTATCATTAGGCTGTTCGGTCCTGATGTTCCTCCTAACACACAAACTTCATGACTAACTCCAAGGGTTGATCATTTTCACTAGAACATGCCTCCGTAGTCTACAACTCAGGTGTTTTTTATTGCAAGACATCAATGGCTGGGATTGGACGCTAGAGCAAACACAGGCTGAACAATAGTTAGAAATATAGCAAATATTGTACACATAAAAACACTCCTTTTACATTTGTACAGTAACTTGAAGATCCACTCGAATGAAAATAATGTTTTTGACATCTTTTTGTGACATTTTTCTCATGATGGAGGACATAAAGAAAGAAAGTAAAGCTTAGAACTCCATTTTAGAGCGTTTGCTTTTTTAAGTCGTCACAAATCAGGACCGGAAAAAAAAATGCCATTGGGAAAAAGTCTGTAGTTGTTGTATAAAATCCACAATCAGCAGTTCTACCCACACCTCAGAGGCAAATTTCAGACAAAAAGAAATGCAGCTCTGCAGAAATGATCTCCAAGAAAACTTTTTTTTAAAATTTAGCCTAAAATTGGCATAATTATAATGAATAGATCACTGGAAAAGCTTTTAAAATATAAAATAAAAATCTACCTGAATATTTCCCTTCACCACTGGTTTTTGAAGTTAGATTCTGTTTTAGTTAAACACATTTATAATAATGTATACTTGATTACAGGCTTAGTTCTGATTTCAAACAATGTTGGTCAATTTGTACTGTATTTTGCCATGAAACATGTATGATATCCCACAGACCCCTGATCTACGGATGTAAACGGTCCGGGTTTAAAAAGATAATTTGGCTTGAATGAGCTGGAAAAAAAAAAAAAACATGTTAGCATCTCTTAGTTTAACTTGCTTTTTCTCTCATCCCTATTCTCCTGCATATTCCTCGAGATCATCTGATAAGAATCTTTTATGAATTCCTGTAAATCATTTTAAAAGTGGGGAGACCTTCCTCGCTCCCAGACTCTGGAACATCTTCCATCTGTCTCTATACAGACTGACTCTCAAGTGTTTTATAGTAGGATTTTTTCATTTAGAAGAGGTTCCTTTTTTTAAATCTTTCACTTTAACTTTCAATTTCACCTAAAAAGTCAATGTTTTTGTATTATTCCTCTGGTTTTATCTTGTGTTAACACTGTAAGTCACTCTCTGTGTAAAGTGATATATAAATAAAGATTAACTTGCTTACAATAAAAAGTTCTTCTTCATAATTTACATTATCATATAAAGACATGACGCTATATACATATCGACTTCATGAGCTAAAATAAAATTACTAATCATTCCATAGATATATTTCTTTCAAATGAAAGAGTTTATAAATATATTTCAAAAAGTTATATATAGATGTATGAACTGAGTGCCTTTACTTACCAGAAAGTTAAAAAAACGGTGCAGGTTCATAGTTTTATCTTTTACTCACTGCAAGTTAGAACAGCTTTCTTTCTGTTCCTCATTTAAAATCTGACATTCTTTCTTGTTTCATCATTTAACTAAACCATTTATTTGACACTTTGAATCAATAGTCCAATAAAAGCATAAAAATAATAATAATAGAAGCATGGAAGAAGATAGATTCAAAAAATCTGTTCATAATTATTGATTTATCTAAATGATGAGACCTCAAGGATCAGCGCTTCTGCAATGACACGGTCATTACGGCTGAGTACATGTTGCATAAGCTATTAAATATTTAGCAGGTGAGATGTAAGAACAGCGACTCTCTGAACTGTACAGTAATGGCTGGGGTTGGGCTGGTGGGGTCAAGCGAATGGGGATAGAATTCATTAAACACATCAAGCATCCAACAAATGGGAAGCTTCTCATCACTCCGTCACTCCCAAAATCCATCTATTGAAGGAACCGATCATGTGAAGCTGCAAAATGAGTCATGTTCACAGACACGTGACTCCATCCTGCATTTCATCAAAGACACTTTTCATAGAAACCTTGAGGATCAATGGCGGAGCAGGTCCTCTATGGCATAAAAAACGCTGAATGTTGCACACAAAGAGGGAAGCTGACAGACATGTTCAGGTCATGCAGAGGTTGCCTTTACACAGCAGCTCAAAAACTTCCAGACTTAAAAAGGGGTTGGTTTGAAAAGGCAACTTCTGGAGCCACGAACTCAAGGTTGTCCACTGCGCCAAACCTCGTGCTTCCATCTTTTGTGGAAAAACAACAGAGTTTTTTACTATAATTATACTTTGAAAAAAAAGAAATTTGATTTTGGAAGTAAATGCAGCTCCAATCAAACCTTTGATAAACTTATTATCAGGATGCAGACAGACTTCAGTAAAAACAACTTATTTAGGTGCTTTAATATTAGAGTTCCTTTCTGTTCCCACACAGGTGAGGTGACAGTTAGGTGCGCTGAGCCGATGGATCAGAGATCCATATTTGTTCTAATCACTAAACATGCTGCGGCAAGATTCTAAATATTTACAGGACACACTGTTGGCTAAATATAGGCAGCAAACTTAGCCTCAAGATTGAAGATCTACAGATTTTTTGGAAGTGTCAGGGACCAGTGCATGAAGACCCTTGTGAAGGAGACTGAAGATGCATGATGGGAGCTTAAATACTGTAACAACAAGCTTACTCCTGATTAGTGAGTGTAATTCCCATAAAAATGTTGACTCAGGTTGAATCAATCCAATAACTGCTTAGTGATGTCATCCTGCCCCAACATGGCGGCACCCATGATCACAAAAAAAAATGGCGTCTGAATTGATCTTCTTTGGCTGTAGCTGGAAGTAAGTCGTTTTTTATGGTCGACACATCATAAATGCATCAACACATGCAATCAATGACCACAACCCTCGACGGGCAAGCTCAACTGGGCAAAGACCTGGAGATAGTTCATCTCTCGGTTGCCATGGGAACATCTCCGTATCCTCCCAGTAAAGCTGATGAAAAGGGATGGATGGATGGAAGTGCAACTTTTACTTTGTTCACCATGAAAAAGGTATAAGCAATTAAGAAAAAAAACGAAATAAAAAATTTTGACTTTTTAGTTTACAAAAAAAAAACACATTTTAATTTTCGTTTTAGAAACAAGTCTGTCTTTTTTGTAATTTTGCTTAATGGCTCACACTTTAAGTGATTGGTGTTTAACTAAATAACATTCAGAAAAAGCACTATACCTACACTTTGTGCATTCATTTTTAAATAATATGCAATTTATAGAATGGACCTTAACAAGTTCAATCGTTTGTTCTCAAAAGGAAAAGATGCAAGTGGAAAAAAACTAAATTAAATTTAAAGAGACATCTGTAACTTTTTTTTAACTTATTAATTAAGTATAAACCCCTGTTGTATTTTACACTAAACTTTATTTTTATTGATTATGTTGTATTGATTTTCTTTTTTTGTTGGACCGGATGGAAAGGGGGGGGGGGGGGGGGGTGTAAAAGAGGGGGGTTTAGAGAAAAAAGGAGAAGATAACAGAGGGTAGTAACATCATAAAACAACCAGGTCTAAATAGCAATCTGGAATGGGCGTGGCCTGTCTACACACACACTCAGTAGTAATACACACACCTGTTGGCTAAAATAATCTTTACCTTGAAAGGTGCAAAATGGAAATTTTGACCTTGCAGTTGTATGACCTCTGCCTTTTTATCTAGAAGAGAATTGCAACGGCACTACTCTGAAACATGATAGTATGATCTAAAAGCAAAACCGAAACTCACCTTAAAAGTACACTTAGTCTTTTTATCAAAAGGGTTTAAAATGTTTTAAGAAAATTGAACATTATCAGTTTAAATGATTCTGCAGACAATTCAGAGAAATGGGATGGACTGCCCAAGAATCTCACTTATTCTGATTTACTTTTTTGTTAATGTGCAATTTTACTTTCCATAAACTTTATTTTGAAAAAAAAAATCTATGCAAACTTCAAATTACTAAGTCACAATTTATAATTCTTCTCTTCTAGTTATTCTTTATATTCTTCTCAATTGCTGACTTTTTTAATAGCTTTACAACTTTATTCTTATATATTTATATTATGATATAATAAGAAAAGAGACATAATAGGAGAGAAAAAGTGAAGGGGGAGGGACAGAAAACAGTCATTTTGAATTTTCTATTTACTCTATAGTGAAATGTGTTATACCATTTTACACTTTTTGGGGTTTTTTTTTTTTTGCATTATTAGTGACCAAAATGATTATTTAGGGGGAGAGGGATCCATATTATTGTTCGATGGGGTCCCCAAAACTGCTACGTCCGCCAGTGGATGAGTTAACTACAAAGACTTGATTTTTGTCTTATTCAAATTTTTAAAAAAGTGTCTTTTAAACATTTGCACGAGACTGGATGATGGATTTCCTTCTCTGCAATGGGGAAGTTTTTCGTGGAACTATGAAGACACTTTTGGATATTAAGGAGTCAGAACAGTAGCTTTCATTTGCATTGATTTTTGCAAACGGGGCAGCTCCGCAGGAGCGCTGCGCTCATGAGAGGCAGAACTGTGTCACAGGAGAGTCGACGCGGAATCTCCCAGGATGTCGGAGGAGCTGGTCAGCTGTTTTAAGGCACATTAGCGCGGTAAAGTAAGTGTACATGTCAATGTGCTGCTCGTAAAACAAAAGCTCGGTTCCTCAGCTGGAGCTGGGAGGAGCTGTCAGTCCCTTCAGCTCTGTTTGATGACAGCATTTCAAATAACGCTTTGATCCTCACTCCACACTGTTTGTTTTTCCTCCATGATGAAATTTAGCTGGAGAGGCGTGCAACAGGGCACATCATTAAAATGTGGATCAAACACACAGAGCCCGGTTCATCCCTAGAAACCACTCACAAGTAGTTTTTTTGTCAGGTCTGTTTAAGAAACACGACGGGGAAAGGCTGCGTTGGGGAACGCCGAGGCGAACAGACGACGCGCCGTTTCCACGCTAATGAGACACAGCCGAGGTGACACTTAAGCAAAGTGGAAACCCTGGAGAATGACTGAATCTCTGGTGGCAGATGTGCCCGACTGAAGTTTCAACAAATTTCTCCTTTAGAGTAAAAAACTTCAAATTTACTACAAGCTTCAATCAACTGAGATTCTGACTAAAAATATTCAGAGACAAAACAAAAGCTAGTTCTGCACATAAAAAAAAAAACTTTATTTAAATGCAGGAAACCCTCAACAGGTTCTCCAATATAAATATAATAGCCTGATGCTTCTTAGTCTCAATGGAGAAATTAGGCTTTGTTAACAAAAAAAGTAATGATGGCAATTAATGAAATGAATTGCCCAAAGAGCTGTTCTGAAAGAGCCGGCTCATTTCTATCTGCGGTGATAATTCCCTTCTTGAAGACTCCCAGAGTCGCAGCAGAAACATTATGCAAATGTCCGCCCCATGGGGCGCGCGCTCGCTGACACCGTATCAGCAAAGAGACAGCTGCCACGTTTCTGGGCTTAAGTGTGGTAAAATCAAAAGACCGAGGCGCGATAAAAAAGGTACGGGGAGGCGAAGCAGACAACGGGAGCACTTTAAACAGGATTCCAGGCCCTGTTGGGAGACGGGATGCTGAGGCGTCCTGCGGCGCGGGAGCGCCTGGCAGCCGACGCAAAGCCTGCAGGGATAAGATGGACCGTTTGGAAATCCAAACAAAGAAAAACAAAGCCGCGAGGATGAATCTAGAGTCGGTCTTGGTTAATAAAAAGGCGAAAGCGTTCGGGGGATAAAGTGCGATCGTTTCAACAGCTTTCACACACACCTGGCCCACGACGCCAACAGATATTTTAAGCTCAAGTTCCTGGACGAGTACTGCAAGCCCCACATTTGTCAAAGAGGAGCAGCAAAAAGGTGCAATTTCTTTGTCTTTTGACTTGAACCGGAGCTTTCTCATGCACAGTGAATGGAACTTAAACTGTAGCACATCTTTGAAACTCAGAAAAAGTTAATGAAAAACAAGCATTAGCTTTAAATAAGTAAATAAATGGTCTCTTGTAAGCAGTACCTGAGCATTCAATATAACTGAAGAAAGACATAACAATGAGAGATAAATGAAGAAATTTACAGCCTTTCATTTTCACTTCCTGTTTCCTTTAAGCCTCAAGAGTTTCTTTTAGATTTTGCAATCTCTTGACATAAAGCTGAAACAAGAAGTATATACAGTAGGAATAAGCTCAGACTGACTGAGCTGTAATGAAAAAGACAGACCATAAACCTCAACTAGACAAGCCTCATCATCAGCTTTGTTTATCTCCACCGTTCTTTTCATCTGATTCCCATGGTTACTATTCTGCTCCACTACAGATGATTACGTTTTTTGCTGATCTGCATGATCCCTCATCTATTTTTTTATCTGAAAAGTGACAGACACCTCTCTGTAAACTGTTCAGAAACCTGTTCAGCTCTCTAAAAGAGTGCTTTGAAATTCCACTCAGAGAAACTTGAGAAAAGTTTTAGGCAAGTGTGGAAATAAATGCTCCAGTCACATGACTCCTCCGGTTTGTCACAGAAACTCTAAAAATGTTTCAGTTGGAGTCAAATCACAGTACAGTAAAATAGTAGCGCCGTTGAACAGATTTAAAGAGACCGGCAAAATGGCCGTCTCCTTTGGCTTTGAACAAGCAGGCAAAACCTTCCAAAAAATTTATGACGCTAAAGGATAAGATCTTAAAGAAGGAAATTCCTGTACAGCAGCTTTGACGTTAATGAGAGCAGCTAGCTAAAGAATAAATAGAAATAGAGGCAGCTTTGTTGAAAAGCTTCGCCGCCAGCCTGAAGATTGCCTGTTTTATAAGAGATTCATCGGCTAAAGAAAATTTTACAGATGGTTAAACCGGTTTCTGAATCACTGAAGAGTGTGCCCCTGCATGGAGAAATGGCATCAGCTGACTCTAAACTCACGTATTTGTATCTCCTGTCCCAAAGCTCAGCAAATATACACTTAGATACACTTTACGATGTTCATATAGATCTGTCGCTCCCCGATACTAATGCCTATACTTGAAAGAGGTTTGGTGAGAAATCTCAGAGCGGTGCAAATCTCACAAAACACGCTCCCGACTATTTCTTTTATAGCTCCACTCTGATATTAAAAATGTGTCGTCATAATTTAATCTGGGCACAAACCAGAATTATTAATTTCTCTTCCACCATCAATTTTTAAGCGTTCAGCACTTCTTTGTTTTGGAAAAGACGCTACCCAAACGTCACTACTGAATCAGAGTTCTTGATTAGTCAACATTCAACGCGTGTTCAATTGGCTCGCATTTTGTGCATGGAGCCTAAACATGTACTTAAAAACTTGGGTAGTTATGCATGTGTGCAAGAGTTTAATATTGCAAGCCCAAAACACATATTTCCTCGCATTTACATTGAATTTTTGTTGGTAATGGTCACACAGAGGTTTTGAGTGGTTAAACTTGGTGTATTAGCAACCAGCTCTATAAGTACAGGTCATAATTATGAGCTATTTGGATGCTTCAAACGGGGCGAGGAACTTCTAAACTCTGTTGCCAAAGTGAGGTTGAGAAGATGGTTTCATGTCAATAAGACATGAGGTATCTCTACTGCATCAGCAAAGGTCTCGTCCAGACAAAGATTTCAAAGCAAGAGCAAAGTTTCTGGATGTTCAAGCTCTTTTGATGAAGAAATGTATAGAAATATGAACGACTAAGAGCCACTTGATAAAGCCAATGAAAGATATGTCAAGTTTATTACCTTTATTTTATAGCTGAGGATGTCTATCAGTGTCTACAAGAAACAGTGAAGAACCATGGAGGTTCTTCAAAAATTTGAAGATTTGGTCAGTATTAATGTGTTTCTCAGTGTTGAGAAATACAGGCAGATACTTACCCATCATGCATCACCATCATAGAGGTGTATGATTGTCTTAAGGTTTATTCTGCAGCAGGACAAAAAGCCCAAACAAACAAGGAACTATCATCAGCGTAAAGAAGAAAGAAGATGGCATCCACAAAGCCCAGATCTCGACATCATGAAAAGATGGAGTGATTGTTAAAGAGGAATTTAAGAAAATCCACAGAAGATCTGCTGTTTGTTCTCCAAGATGTTTGGAAAAACCTAAATTCCTTTGAAAACTGTGAGCAAGAGAACCTAGAAGAAGGACAGAGACACCAAACATTGGTTTGGTTATAATTTTTTTTTTTAGTTTATTCACTGCATTTCTTTTTGGTTAATAAAAATAATGAATTTGCAAGCTTTCTTTTAACAACATTTTTTATGCTGATGTATTTCTGCTTATTTAGACTCTGAACAGTCTGAAGGAACAGGATCTCTCAGTATCCTGCAGGAACGAACTCAAAGCTTCCAGAGTGGGAGGGGCTCACTGCTGATTCAATTAACTGAAACTAACATGTGTAACCAAACGAGACTTGAACAAATCTCTGAAATCAGGTTAAAATAGGATGGAAAAAGAAGTTTAAACCCTTTTCAGGCATTAAACTCGCACACCACATATTTAAAATTCATAAAACAACTCAAAAAATGTGTCTACTCACTTAAGTATGTATTCAGAAACGCAGTGCACTTTACAATGTACTCAATAATGGATATTTTTGTGGAAAAGCTGTAAATTCACTGGATATTCAACAAAAGTAAAGTATCTGAAGTATCAACCCCCTCTTTGTGGTCCAGGAGTGGATGAATCGTTGGATAAATCCATTTTTACTCGTTTGCATCAAAAGACCCGAGCGCAGCAGGTTTGCAGGCCTGGACGGTAATTGTACCGCAGGGTTTGCCGCGCTTCCAGTGGCGTGGTGAATTCACTTGGTAAACACGGAGATCCATCCTGAATGCATGACCACTAAACTGCTGGAGAAGTAATGAGTGGAAACACTTCAAATCATGAAGATAAAATGCAGCAGTTTGCTGCCTTTGTGAGATCTGCTTTCAATGCTGCAGGTCATAGTGAACACTTGTGCAGGGGTAAGTGAAGTGGAAGTAGGTGAGACACAGTCGGGTCGTAAAGATTGTCCTTTTTTTCTACCTCCCTCCAAATCCTGTGGACAGCACGAGGAGTTCCTGAATGATGTTCACTTAGTCGTTCACTCTTTGTGTTTAATCCGACTGATAAAAATGACCAAATTAATCAGAGTGAAGTCCTGTATCACATGCACACCCTGTTGCAGTCAGTAAGGAGCAGGTACTTGTACCTTACTACACTGGAAAGCCATTTTAGATCCACTGTTACCAACCTTGGCTTTAGGATTGACAGTAATTTTAAACTGGAGGGACAGATCAGATCTGTTGTGAGGTCCTGTTTTTACCATTTAAGACGGCTAGCTGTGGTGAAATCGTTAAAGGTGAAAGATCGTGCCTTTGCTGTGCTGGCTCCTAAACTGTGAAACCAGCACACTTTGGAGAGTTTTAAAGCTCAACTGTTCCTCCACCGTCTTGCTATAGTGTCCGCCTAGCTGCTTTTTATCATGTAAATTTTAATTTCTTTTTAAAAAGGGTTTTATGTATTTATTTTTTCATTGTTTTTATGATTGTAATGTACTGTGTTCTTGTGTACAGCACTTTGGGCCACCTTGGTTGGTGTTTTATAAATGAAATGAAATTGTTTCTTTCTGTGTCTAAACGGTCTTGCCCCTCTGTACCTCTGAGCTTCTTCACCTCTATTCCCCCTCTCAGTCCCTCAGGTCAGCTGACCTGCTGCTCCTGCAGGTACCGAGGTCCAGGAGGAGGTTCAGAGCATTTTCTGTTGCTGCTCCTCAGTTGTGGAACAACCTCTCTCTGAGAGTTAGAGCTACCCCCTCATTGCCCACTTTTAAAACCCGTCTCTAAACCTTTTTTTTCCTCTGGCTTTTAAATTCCAACAAGACCTAGTTTCTTTACTAAATCCATTGTGTTTTTAAAGAGTGCTGTTGTGTTGAAATTTCTCTTAATGTCCTATTTTAAACTGTTATTTTAATGTGCAGCACTTTGGTGTCAACAGTAGTTGTCTTGAAAGTGCTATACAAAGAAAGTGGCATAGTATGGTATAGGTATGGTACGGTACGGTATACTAATGACTAGAGAGTGGCATGAGGACACCGTAGCACAGCATCACCCGTATGTCAAAAACTTCACGATACACTTACCAAACACACAAAAATCCATCTATGCGTCCACCCATCCATCCGTCTGTCCATACAAGCATCCATGTATCTATCCATCTGTATCCACCTATCAATCCACTTATCTATCCATCTGTCCACCATCCATCCATTTTTTTTAATCCATCCAACTATCTGTCCATATATCCATCTGAAAATCCATCTTTACATCCATCTACATGTCTGTTCATCCATCCATCCGTTTTTCTGTCTATTCAATCAATCCATCAGTTCATCCGTCTATCCATCCATTTATATGTCCATCCATGGACAAAAAATAAGAAATAATTGAACAGTAGGAACAAGCAGGTACATTAACTCAAAGTTTTTGAGCATGATTACATTTATTTCAATATAAAAAATGACTTCAGAAGCTTTTTTAGTTTTTATTTGGAGAAATCAAACCATGACTACTGCCGTTTAGACACTGCAGGATAAATTTCCTCAAAGAAAAGCCTTCATGAGCAAAAAGTGAACTGGTCACTGGCTATTGATTTACTGGAAGTTCAGAATGGTGACTGACCGCCTCTCATGGACATCTGCAACTGGATGAGGAGTGTCAGGTCCGACGTCGAGACTGGCATCTCATGAAGAGGAAAGTGATGCAAGTAGAGTGCAGATGATGAAGCACTCTATGAGGATGATCGATGAACGTTTTTGATTCTACAGAGATGTATCTTTTTGTGTTGGTGTTTTCTAGCATTACATATTTTCTCTTTGCATTAGAAAAAGATTTATAATGAAGAGCTATCAGGAAAAGATCTAACGAAAATACCAATCATGATTTAGATTCAGTAAAAAAAAAAAACACAGTACCCTAAAGAAAAATAATTACTTCCATCATTTCTATTCAGAGCTGCAGCTCTTTCAAGCGTGCCTTTTCATCAGTTCGTCTGTTTAAAGTAATATTCTGTATGCTTCACACTGAATCTCTTTTCAACACCATCTTCTGAAGAAGAACAAGGTTTCATGGACTCGTGTTTGAGGTTCCTCCCTGACACAGATGCAGAAATTATAACTCGCTGCAGCAAAACACACTTTAGATCTCAATTCAGCGAGAAGCTGCATCCAAACATCTATTTTGTATTTGCCTCTGGTGATGTGAGAGCATCTTTCTAAACATCAGGATGGATACTGGAGGAAAATGAAAAGAGGGCAGCATCACTGCCCCAGATTTGGTTGCTTTTGGTTCTGTGGGCCTACAGCTGATGCTTCTTCGAGGTTTCATGAGGACTCAGTCCTGAAAAAGAACAGTCTTTTACATTTATGGGTGCAGAAGAAGCTGAGAGGCCGGCTCTGAGTTACACTGCTTTATTAACCTCAACAGGCTCCTCAAAGCTTTAAAAACTCACTCTGACAGCAACGGTTCTTAGAACATGTTCTTAAGGAAATGTTTCATTGACATACAGACATTACTGAGTATTTATTTATTCAACGTTGCTTTTATTTGGATTTATGGATTGGATTTCACTGGACTGGACTTTATACAGATTCTCTGGTGTTCCATCTTCCCCACGTTGGAGTCTCTGGATAACCTCTCCACGCACGGGGCTGTTTCCTGGAGGTGGAGTATACTCTCGCCTGATTCTAGTTCCTTCGGCCCACCTGAGCTTCAATAAGCATCTTTTATCTCACCCTCAGTGTGCGCCTCACTTCTGACAAACAACGAAAAGACCACAAAAGGAAGAAAAAAGGATGAAAATGGATGGACAGTAATGTTAGCTTTGAGGGTGTGAGGAGGTGTGTGTAAACTAGCAGGAGAGCGTATAGACAAAGGGATGATGGAAAGTCAACTAAGAAGTGAATTTTTGATAAACTCCTGCCTCTCAGCAAAAATGACGTCCTAGAAAACAACACAGGTTTTTGATTTTTGGCTAAAAATTGAATATTCACAATTAAAAGAGCACTAGGAATGATTTGAGAATATATCCAAATATGATCAGAGAAGATCTCATGACATGGAAACTAAAAAGTAAAATGATGTAATGCAGAGTGAAAACCAAATTGATAGAAGATGATGTGGATGGTATCTCCCATCATGTTGCTCCAAAGACCCTTGGACTCAGCTAAACTGCCTCTCACCACGTTATTAGATTAGCCCGGGGGCAACAAGTAAACAGCTTCAGACATGTCTCAGCAGGAAAACATCCAGCAGTCTTTCCACTTATTGGATTATCGGAAGACAAAACAACTCGGAAAAAGATGAGCGGAGGAACGGAGCGGCGGTCTGCTCGGGCTGAATGCCTGGAGCACTTAGTGCTGATGGGGCGAGCTGGAGCTGGGGAGGGAATGCAGAGAAGTCGGGCTTTGATTAGTAACCGCTGGGCGGAGAGGCAGCTCGGGCCCGCCAAGCTCAGGACCGTCCGCCTGCTGCCACCTCTCATTTGGGCTGCTGCCACAACAAACGTCCATTCAGCATTATCAGAGACAAATGAGGGCAAACTCCTCCCAAGGTCAACCACAGCCACAGGGGGGGCCGCCATTCTAATTCCTTATACACTTACAGTAATTAAAACCCGACTAAAGTCGATAGAATTTTTAAATTTGCTAATGAGATGCTAATTTACCGGCCCTCAAGGACCGAGGAACCAGGAAGTCAAGGACACAAATGAAGAGTTTGTGAAATTGTGATACATCATTGCAGGTGTTGCCCGACTTACTACAAGTCGTTTGACAGAAAAACCATTTCAAGTTGCTTCCAGAGTTCAGAGTAAAGTGGAGAAAGCTCCCCCGCTATGCAGCAATGAGTCAATCCACTCACAGATAGCTCTCATGCTGCCTGTAAGTAGTCCAAAACAGACCTGCTGTGCTTTCATTGGCCTCACCAATGAAGTCCTTCCAGGAGCACTGTCCCACTTTTCCTGCAGATATCTCACCGACTGATATCAGACACACACACTCCCACACAGCTTTCCACCCCACAAATTCCACTCCGCAAGCAATCGGGCCAATCCTGTCCGATCATGTTTATTAATTGGGTTCACTCTTTGCACTTGATTTCCTTCAGGGTGCGATTCCTCCAGAGCTGCTGAGCCGCAGTGAGGCTGAGCAGACAGATGTGAGGTCTTGCTCTTTCCAGCAGCGCTGCAGTCAGCACAGAACCGTTTCACTTCAGCACACTTCACCTCCATGTTTACACAATTAAATCCCATTTTTAAAATTTCATGTAATACATTTCTCATTACCAAAAGGGGATTTGTTTGTTTTTATTCTGCTCAGGATGGAGCAGAAGCAGCAACACTGACAAAAATGTCCCGTAAACAAATATAAACTCTACGAATCTGTTATCATTTGGCTGTTAGAGGCTGTTATAAAGGAGTAAAAATGACGTGACACAAAGTAAACACTGCAAAAAATGGAATCTCATCTCTGATGATCACCTGAAGCTTTTGATCTTTCAGTATCACGCTCCCCTCAAAGTGACTCATCGAGATCCAAATTGCACGCTCCTAATAACCCGCAGGCTCACCCTCCCGAACTCCAGCCGCCACGTGGTTTTCTGTGCAGTATCTCAAATGTGTGTATTACACACCTATTTGCAGCTCCAGAACCCCCTGACCCGGTTAGAGGTTTAAATATGGAGTGACCGGAGCCTCTCACATCAGCTGGTTTCTCCAACATGCCAGCAGCTCTGTAGACTTAATCATCTTCCTCTTGAGGGTTTCGTGGATACGCACACCTCTCTCATGGATTAGTTGTCTGCTTGAACCTAGAATAAAGTGACCCACTTTTGCTAAAGTTTGGCTCCCTCAATGGAAATTTCAAATGTTTTTCAAAGACTAACTGAAGGCTTCCCGTTTGGGGCCACGGACTCCAACTGTGGTTGGAATCAGACTCCTGCCTAAACAAAGGCGGACTCCTGGAAGCTCTAACTTGGTCCACCGATAATGACTTTTGGGTTAGACCTCGAGGGCCGGCCTGCTGCTGGTTTCCCAGAAACCCTGCCTTTTCTGCTGCTCCTTACCTGGATCAGGTGTGTTTGGCCATTAGCTGCGTTTCCATTACACTTTTGCGCAAAACTTTATCGAAATTTCTAGAATTTCGATAAAACACTGTTTCGAAAAAACAGCGTTTCCATTAAACCATGATTATGCGAAAAACTCGAAGTAATTCGCGATAAGTCATTAAAAAAAAAAACATGGCGAGGATATAAACACTATTTTGATGTGCAGTAGATTCATTCACATTTCTGCCACGGCGCTGGCTCTCATCCTTCCATTCAGAGAAGACGTCTACGTCTGATCCGAGCCTCGGAGCGGCAGGCTCCTTATACGTGGGAGCGACGTAGAGTCAAACATTTTTGGGAAATCGTGGTTGAAGAATTCACCGAAGAGCTGTGGATTCAGCATTTTCGCATGACACGTTCAACTTTTGATGAGCTGTGCGATGCTGTGGGACCTCTCGTGGCGCCCGTGTGCGGTGCCAAGGCAGCAGTTGCTGTGAAAAAGCGCATCGACCAGCTTTTCCTGCTTCCTGTCCGAAACGTCATATCGGTTAATGGTCACGTGACTCGTTTGTTTCGAAAAAAGTGTTTCCATTACAGTTTTTCGAAAAACTACTGTTTCGATACGGCCCAAATACCACTCTCTAAGCGCAAAAACTTTATTTCGAAAAGGCGAGTTTTTTTCGAAATTGTGGTGTTTCCATTAGGAGAATTTAATATCGAAATTCCGTTTTTCGAAATTTCAGAGTTAATGGAAACGCGACTACTGAGGAGATTCGGTGGCAGGTTGGTTGGAAAACATGTGGGACACCGGCCCTCGAGGACTGACTTTGGACACCCCTGGGGTAGAGTGTCAAGTAAATTCCCACAAAAGTCAGATAATGAGGAGTTATCGCATATAAAAATGAACTTTGGAACTGCAATCATCAAAAAATCTCTCCAAACGTGCCAATTTTTCAGAATTTAAACACATATAAGATGACCTTTGCAAAGAAGAAGTATTGTATTTTCCAAACTATAATTTGCAGGTGCAACTTATACTCAGGAACGACTTATTTGTGATTTTTTAGACATCAATAAGCTCATATATTTGTTATTTTCCCACTAACAACCACTAGAGGGCGCTGTAGGTTTGTGTGTCTGTATTTGCTGCTGTCAGAAATGCAGAAGAAGAAGAAGTTGCCGTCCAAAACAAGCATGGCTGAGAATCTGATTGTTTTCCCCGTGAACGTCATGTTTTTCTTATTTGCATTGTGACATTAAGATTATTGTTTTCATTGTTTTCTCCTTGTACTAATGCGGCACAGCAAGCCATCAAACAGACAGAAGAGCAGCTAAAAACAGTCATTCAGATGCAGCTCCTGCAGGCTAGAAGGTAGCCATCGCTGTGAGAAAAAGACACAGAATGCTGCTCTCTTTGGACAAGCATTGAGCATTAAATTTGACACACATCCAAAGAAGCAGCGGATTCTAATTTGCCGCATGCGTTCGGTGTCAAATGCAACATTACGGGGGGACTTTGTACATAAATGTTGGACTTTTCTCTTAAACGTGCGACTTATACTCCAGAGTTACTTATAGTCCGGAGAATACGGTACACTTGAAGTTTACTTTAGTAAGTTGAGTGTAAAGCTTCGTTCATACCGAACGGGACTCATGGTTCTGGGGCGTCCATTTTCAGTGTTAAGTCAGTGGTGCAGACGTCCCACATCATGATAGCAGTCCTGTTCCCCTGCCCCACCCCTCTGACTGGATTTTCACATTTCAGGTGTGGGCGGAGTCAGCCTCCAACTTCACTGTTTGGTTACGCTTTAAGTACAGGTAAAGCAAGTATACTATAGACCAGGGGTGGGCAAACTTTTTGATTTGTGGGCCAGAAAGGGTTCTAAAATTTGGCATAAGGGCCGGACAAGGAGCAGATGGAAGGAGTGATTTTGTAATGAACGTTGTAAACTAATAAGATAATATGGAATTTAGAGAAAAACGTGCTTTAATTTGGATTAAAATTCACATATTCATTTAAAAACAGAAAATTGGGGAATTTTAATTTCTAAATTTTGATTTTTGTTCTCTTTTTGGGTTGATGTTCTTCAGAGGAAAATGCGAAGTCAAAGAAATCCAAAAAATCACTTTCCGACTCAGAAAGGAACACACACGAACGCCAGAGAAACAACATCATTCATGAGAAGAAACCAGAAATGCAATGAAAATAAGACGATGATTAGGATTTTTGATTCAATGTATTTTAATCTAGAGGGCCAGATTAAGTAGATTAAGGGGCCGTATGTGGCCCCCGGGCCGTAGTTTGCCCACCCCTGCTATAGACCATGTAAGTAAGTGTAGTGTAGGAAGTATTTATTTTTATTTTATTTATTTAGCCAAGAATGTCCCATTGAGATTAAATAACTCTTCCAAGGGAGTCCTGGTCAAGAAGCAGCAATTTCTAAAAGAACTGTGCAAAAAAAAAAAAAGAAAAAAGAAAATAGTACAATTACATTACATTAAAACTTCTAGATTTATAAATAACACTAGCAGGTTGGTGAAGTGAACCAACTGAATATTTCTTCTGACTCAGTTGGAAAATTATATGCTTACAATATACAAGATAGTAAATAAAAAGTAAACTTCAAGTACACTGGATCACTTTTAGTAAGGACTAAGTATATTTATAGTACACTTAAATTAACTATTTTTTGCTCAGAAATCTGATCATATTTACATTTATAATAAATAATTTTGAGATTTTGTCAGAATGTTTTTTACAGTAAAATCTCCTCAAATTTCTAAGTGGTTGAAGGAGCTTCTGCACAGAAGCAATTCCCTGCAGACTGTACGAGTGATGAGTCTCCATGCTAACAGCAGTTGCTACTTTTTTGTGTTTCATTAATCCATTAATCTTTAACTACTCAAGTATAGCAGTAAGAATGTTCATACATCCAACTGTTAGAGTCAAAGTAGTCATTATGTTCGATCCCTCTCGACAGCGTGGCCTACATTCTGGTTTCAAGGTGTAGAAAGGTTTTTTAAACCGTCGCAGTTTTCAAAGCTACCGACATTTCTCGGAACCTTTATGACTCATGAAACATGTATTCTCTCTGAAATAAGGTAGGAATTAAAGTCTTTAGTCAGACGTGCTTCTGCTGTAAAACTGAAACTGAAGAAATTCCATCAGGTACAATTTGACTTGAGTGATAAAAGTACGAGTCATCGCGCTTTGCTAAGATAAAAGTAGTGCCAGTCTCACTGCAAGAACACAAAATAATTTCTGTCAAGTTTAAATATCTTATTATACTTGATATAAGAGAAAACTAACTTTATAGTAACTTTTCAGTGATTTGTTTAAAGATTATATAAACTTGAAAATCAAATTGTTTCAGAAAAAGGTCATATATTAAAGCCCACTCGTTATTTAGAATAATATTTTCTTGATTTAGGATAACTCGACTAATAACGCACTACAAACGCTTTAAAAACAGCACGACAGAAATTCTAAAGTAAACATACTGAACATTTATACATTTTTTTAAAGACTAAAGAAATGTTATTCTACTCTTACTTTAGGACAATGGCGGGCAAAGTTTTTAACTTTTAAAGGTTTTAAAGTTTGACAAAAGGCATGTGTTAATATGGTAGTCCACGCCTTAAGAGAAAGAAATAATATGGAATTTGGATTAAAATGTGCTTTAATTTTGATTCAAAATAAATCTATATATTTAAACAACTTTTTTGAATTTTTCTTTCACGACAGTAACTTTTGTTCTTATTTTGTTCGTACTTTAGGAAATAAGGATATTTGGACTATTGTAGCATCTAAAAAATAACATATTTGGCTGGAAAACAAATACGTTTCTTTACTTTTAATATGAAATACTCATTTTGGGGGGGCAATAAAAGCTAATTTTAGGAAAATACATCTAATTACTGCAGCATTAGGCTTAAATAAGAGTGATTATAGCTAATCTGAAGATTTAAGTTTGTTTAAAGAGGGAAGAACATGACATACCAAGACAAAATCTACCAGTTTTATTAGCAGATTTTTTTCATTTACAGTATAACAAAGGGAAAACATTTTCTACATAGTAGCTCAAAGTAGTACTTTGATGGCTTTTTTCACTATACTTTTGCCTTGCAGATTTGGATTTAATGCCTATTTTTAGTACAGTTGGTGCAGAAAAAGAGCATTCTTGTGTTTATATGCAAAGTTGACTTAATTTCATTTTCCAGACGTGAGTTTCCTTAATAATATATCACTGTTGAACCGGACATTTTCTTCCTTCGTTCCTAATTCAGCAGAAAAACATCAGTTTAGCCTCAGAGAATATTTGTGTAAAAACACTAATAATTTTTTATTTTTTTTTAAATCAATGTTTTATATCAAGAATCTTTTACGTCAACTTTTAAATGTAAACGTCTCTAGAAGTCAGACAAATTAGTGATGAAATGGTTAACTCAAGGGTTCAGAAAAATCCTGTCCTCCATACCTGTTGAGCAGAAGAGCATTTTTAATTCATCTGCTCTGGTTATTAGCTTGATTAAAATGCCAAAAAAAAAACCCAGGAAGCAGCAGTTATGAGTTCCCTCATAAAAAGCAGCCAATAAAAGTCCTGTTCATTCTCTGCATCATCAGATACTAATAGGCTTTTATGGATTATTGGATTTGAACAAATTCCAATCTCACTACACACATGCTTTGTCTATTTACATTTCAAGACGTGCGCAGGCAAACACGAGTCTTCCAATACCAAAGCAGGGAGGGAAAAGCCGTTTCAGCACATGGAGAAAGATGGTTTTATAATGTCTCTATTGACAAGTGTTGGGCTTTATGTGTTGAATGAAACGCAATCATCCGCCTGATGGAGCTGGCTGCTGTATTTTCCTGGTACTCTGTAAAGACACCAGCTCAGCCCAGTGCATTAATGTCAAACGGCAAATGAGACGTGCACAAGAGCCAAGCATTCATTAGAAATTCCTAAAGCGCTGCATACTGTATTTCCGAGTATTGATCTTGAAGAAACCTGCCTGTCATAGGAGTGCTTTAGAGACTAAGGTAGACAGCGCCATTACTTCTCGGTTGTTTTTGAGGAGCCGACTTCAAAAGAGAAAAAAAAAAAAAAAGCTCTAGTGGAGGAAAGCGGAGCGGGACAGGTGGAAGGAAAGGGGGGGATGCGGCGAGAGCACACAGAGATGGGAGATAGAGGTATGTAGAGGGGAAGCCCTTTGATCTCTGGCAAAAGTGAGCACTGCAGAAAAGAGACGGAGCAGCAGAGAAGATTGCAAACATGGCATGCACTCAATTCCCACTAGTGTGCAAACTAAAGAGGAAGAGACAGAAGGATGGAGAAGAAAAAGTTGAGCAAATTGGGAAAGACAGGACAGGGTCACAGTAAAAGAGGTAGAGGGAGGGAGGAAAAGAAGAAAAGATGAAAATGAAGCAGAGGGAAACAGATAAGACCGGGATGTTAAAAGGGTTTCAGACCAGGGGCTGTTTGGGGAATACTCTCAAGCCCAGTGCTAAAGCAATTAGTATTGAACCCCTTCAAGGAAAGTGAAGCCAAACCACAGCAGCACTGGCTAACACAGTGTGTAAAAACCAAACCCCACGCTCCCCATTAAAGCTCAAGTTTTAATTGGCGTGTCAGGACGCCGCTGCTTTTCACAAGTGGGCCCAGAGAGCGTTCGCAGCCGACTGGAAGAGGAAAGCCCAAGACAGTAAACAGAACCGCTCTGCCACTCTGACAGGCCTCCAGTCATCAGAGGCTAAACATGAAACCCAAAATTCAGATTTAATAACAACTGTTGCTAAATAACCTGCAGCGTGAAAACACAAGTCGTGCTGTCGTGCAACATTTGAGATGGATAATAAATCTGAAAGTTACTTTTAACTGTCATCTTTCAGTTGACAGATTTTAGCAGAATTGGTAAAAAAAAAAACACGCTGCAAAGCGCATCGTCATGGATGGGGTTATTAATATCCTAATAATTACGGCTAAATATAAACACTGCATTTGGGTTTTAATGATCTGGAATAAGTGAGAAATTTACAAAAAATATTTCCTCTCGTGTTGCCAACTCTTTGATCTTGATTTTGCTGTGAAAAAGTAAAAATAACCAAAGACAGAACATGGAAGCTAAACGTAGATTTAGAGAAAATCGATGTCATTGAAGGTATTCATAGACACGGCGACTTGGACTTGAGACTCAGGCTTAAGTCACACCTGCCTCATGTGCAAGGACTTGAGCTTTGACTTCAGACTAAAAGACCTGAGGTTTGGATCAAGACTCGAAAAGAAAGACTTGAAATCTGACTTGGGACTTAACATAAAAGTATTGAGATTTTACTTGAGACTTGACCTAATGGACTCAAGAATGAACCTCATATACTTGATATTTGACTCGAGATATGACCTAAAAGTCTAAAAATTTGACTTGAGACTTGAACGATTTGAGTTTTGACTTGAGACTCAACCTCATATGCTGTACTTGAAACTCGACTTGAGATATGACCTGAAAGACTTGAAATTTGACTTGAGACTCGACCTTAAAGAGTCAAGATTTGAGTTTAGAATTGACCTGAAAGACTCAAGATTTGACTTTAATTTTAAGGTCTTGGACTCAGCTTCTAGGACTTGAGACTTGATTTGGGACTTGAGATCTAAGACTTGTGTAAAATTTCTGTCTTATATTTTTATCAACAGGTCATCACTATTATATCTAGAAATGAAAAGCTTTCTTTTTGATGCTTTTGTATTAGGAATACAGGAAACAGTCTTTTTTGTGTCCTCACATATTGTGTGAAAGTAACTTTGTGAAATTTTAACAATGACATTTAGGACTTGGGACTTGACATTGAAATAAAATCCAAAAACTTCAGACTTAACATTGAAAAAAATGATCTTCTCGACATCTCCAGATCACAACCAAGAATGTGTAGAGGAACTACATAAAGCAAAGAAATCATCAACCAAAACTTCAATTTGTTTACTAAATCAATATTGTATTTTCTAAGTAAAGATTTACAGAAGCTGCGAGCAGCAACAAAACTTTGTTTCTATTGTTAAAGAAAAAATGTCCTAAACTTGAGATATTGATTGACAAACACTCAAATATTAAAAACTGATCAAGTGAGCTTTCACTTGCTGAAAACTGCAGCTTTACAATCAGCCAGAAATAAATTATAAATCAAAATCACGTAAATATTTGATGAGCAAATTCAAAGAACTGCAAAGAAACACAAAAGTTTGGAAATCCATGTTGACAGACTAACAAATACAAACTGTTTGTTGTGGTCCTTGGAGAAATTACTGGAGTTCCATGTAGCTTTGTGGTTAGAGGGCGAACACCCACACAGGAGGTTGAATTTGTGCAGGAACGTGGTGACACCAGGTTAAACCAGGATAACAGCCTGCGTTCACACTGTGGGATAAACAGGTTTAGACTCTGGTTTCCTTTCCCAGAAATGTGTTGTAAAGTTTAGCATCAACAGCTTTTTGGGAAGTCTTTGACAGAAAATCTCCACAATGCTCGATCAGTAAAACTGTTTTTTTCTACATGGAGACTGTTTGGTTGGAGAGGAAAATTGCAGATTTTTCTGAAAGACGACGGTCACAGAGGCTGGTTTGGAATCGATTTATATTTGATTTTTATTTCTGATTAATCTGTTGTGGAAAAATAAATGCAATGTTTTTTATTGTCTGTTACTGAAATGCAAACACTTAAGATTAAACAAACTGAGAAAAGTGTTTTTCTAAGTGTGGTACATTTTTATTGTCTAAAAGAGAAATCTATGCGAAATAGAACGCGAGAAAGGAAGAGGGCATGAGGTGAAATGTGAGGTTATTTTTTAAAGAATCGTATTTTCATGAATGTTTCCAGTTTCAAAAACAGCTGAGTTTATTATAATTGTGACGTGTTTGTAGGAAAACTAAGAAATTCCACTTGAGTTTATTCTGAAAGAAAGTTGTTGACATTTGTTTACATATTTTAACCTAAATCTACAGTCATGGGCATCAAAGAGGACTTTTAGTATCTATGTTCACTTTAGTGTTGAGCATAAAAGCAACTCTTAAATTCTGAATTCAACTTAAGGAAGAAGAGCTGCATTATGATAGTTGTGGTACGTTCCATTTCCGCAGCAGCAGCGTCCTACATTTTGCCTCCAGCCAAAATCCTCAAAGCTTCAGGATCTTTTGCTTTGAACATTTCCTCCTCTATTGCACGGTACTGTTCTGTCTTTCTGGTTCTGATCTGTCCTCTATCATGCAGGTCCCTCTCCTGCTGCAGGCTAACTTTTTCCGCAGCGGCCAAACCTCAGGAGGACGTCTCTTTCTGGAACAATAACTCTTGCAGACAGCCTCACTACATCTAAAGTCACTCAGTCGGAGTGTCTGTGAAGATTCTCAGTTAGATCATGTTGTGGTGGGATTCTGTTCTGCAGAGGAACTGGACTTTGAAGGTTGATCCAAGAGATGGAGATTAACATCGTCGACACAAGACTATTTCAACCAGTAAGCCAGGAGATGCCATCCCATGGATTTATGGAATCCAGGAAACAGACATGGAGAGAGCCTGCCTTAAGCTACATTCATACCCGATGGAATGTGAGCAGCATGGGTGGCCCAATTTGAATGTGAAGTCAATGTCCAGATGGGGTCAGAGGTACTGAGGTGCATTTCTAGCTTGAGAAGTTTGATGTGATAGTACCAGAGTCCAATTTGCCAAAGTTAAGGAACTCAGTTTTGGTCCATGAATCAATTAGCGGTGGAATCCAAAACCAACTTGGAGGAGAATCTGTTCATTCTCCACCTGAACTTCAGGATCATTTTCTTATTTTCTTTGAAACTATAATGAAAAAGCACTTTAAGTTTATTGTTTCATCTTCTTCTGCTCATCCGGGACGTGTCATGGGGCAGCAGTGTAAGCAGAGATTCCCCAAACTTCCTTCTCCCCGGACAGTTCCTCTGGGAGGATCCTGAATTGTTCCCGGCTCACCCGAGAGACGTAATCTTTCCAGCGTGTCCGAGGTCTTCCCTGGAGCCCCCATCCAGTGGGGCATGCCTGGAACACCTCCCCGGGGAGGTGTACAGGAGGCATCTGGACCAGATGCCCGAACCCCCTCGACATGAAGATGCAGTAGCTCTACTCCGAGCTTCTCGCCCCATCGCTAAGGGAGCGCCCAGACACCCCACGGAGGAAGCTCATTTCAGCAATTTGTATTCAGGACCCAGAGCTCATGACTATAGGTAAATACTTGTGAACAAGACCCCATAATATTTAATCTCTGGGGCAGAAGCACTCCACCAACCAGAGATGACAGACTGATTGATTTAATTTGTTCCCTCTGATAATTTCTCTGATTTGTCCTCTTAGTGAAATAAACCGAGTGGTCAAACACATCATGACCCTCACACATCAGCAAAATGCAACACATCTATCATGGACCCAGATGACACAAAGGTCTCCTTCCATGTTCCTCTCTCCTTTTCTTATATTACAATCATAGAAGAAATTATGAAGACAAGACTGGAACAAGACACTAATTAACACCAATTTCTTCACATTTTAACAAATCGGGTCCACTTGTTTCACCTTTTAAGGAACTCAGCAGGTTATTCTTGCAAAAGCTTCTCAAAACATCTTCTAGATCAATCTTTAGCTTCTCTTTAGAGCAGAATCCTGAGAATGCCTGTGTGCACAACGCTTAAGCTCAACACAAACAGCCTCTTTGAAGGAGCGCTCACAGGGAAGACGTTCCGCTTACCTTGGAAGATGGCGGCGTTCTGGATGATGAGACGTTTGAGCTGCGAGCTGACGACCTGCAGACCAGACTCCATGTTGCTGCGTGCAGCCACCTGATAGCGGTCCTCCATCTTCTTGGAGCAGCAGGTTGGGCCTTTGGTTTGGCAGATCTGCAGATCGGCACCTGGCAGGAAATCAGCAGAGTCGGGATTGGAGTCAGGGTGTTTAATTTTCAAAATATACACCCAAAAAAGATTCAACATAATCTTTTGCAGGCCAAAAAAGTAGGAAACATTATCCACCGAGGATTCTTCCATTTTTATATGTGAAATTCAAGAAGGGCTGCAGTCCAAAATAAATTGCTGCGCAAAAATAAGTTGTTTTGATGCACTTTCAAACATCAGACCGGCTCTCCGCGGGGATCAATTTGGTCAACAGGAACTTTTCCACCTCTCAAGAAAACATTTTTTCCCTCCGTAGATTCCAAAGTATATTTTTTAAGCATAGGAATCAAAGCTGGGGAGAAGCATACAAACAAACTGGTGAAAAGGCAACTTTAGTGAGCCTGGCTCTCAAAATTAGACTTATTAAAGATGCTGATTTAAAGCAGGAAATTATTTTAAAAAACACAGATCATGAATAAATATAAAAAATAACCCCTGAAGTAATTAATCCCTGGCAGAAACAAACTGAAAACTCTCCTGGTGAGGACTTTCATAAACCAATACTCACATTTGGGAATCATTAAAGATGGAAAAATTATCTAAAATGACCCGTGAGTGTAAATAAGAGTAAGTATGTGTTTTTTTAATAGTCTTTCTCTTCCTTTTTGGGGTGATTTTTAAATTAAACACAGGAAACATTTTCTTTGCCACATAATTAGCTACACCTGTCCAATTGCTCATCAATCAAATTAGATAATCAGCCAATCACAGAGAAGCAGCAGCTTGATGTATCCGAAGAGTGATTTCAAATTAATCTTACGGTGTAAGCAGCTTTAAAGAGCCTTTTTTATGCCAAATATCTCATTTTTTGCCATATTAAAACTGAAAGATGTTCATAAACAGCTCATGTTCACACATTTTTAGTAAACTAAGTGACTAGAATTGTTTTCTAACGATAAGAATATTCGGTGCGATCATTTTTTCTTTCTCCTTTTTTTTTCCTTTTGTAACCCTTGTGTTGTCCTAGGCATGTTTATATTAAAAGTGGGGTCATCTGGACCCCTTAAGAAAGCACGAGGGTTAAAGAAAATCTGCCAATGAAATAAGACTATTTGACTTTTAATTATTTTATATTAAATCAAATTCACACCTAAAAGACAAGTCTCAACCTAACCTACTGTCAGGAGTCAGCACTCTGTCTCCCCCTCACTGGTGGGTGCCATCTCCTGAATACTGACAGCACTTCATCTCCCAGCAACCCCAGCCCACAGTTCCTGGATGCTGCTCAGCTGTCTCCAATCTGACAATAACACACCTCCTTCTTAAGCAGCAAACAGAGCCTCACACAGTGCAAAGTATTGTTGGTGCCACCCTCAAGCTGGACCTGAGCTTCTGTGTTCCTGACCCTGATTTATGAATGCCTGCTGCCTGCCCTGACCCTCGCCTGGACTCTACCAACTCTAGTCTCTTCTTATGACCCCCTACTAGTGGTTGACTTGTGGTTGTGCTTATTTCCTGTCTGAACTAAACCTGCTGCATGTAAAACCAGCTGTCTGCCAGTTTGACACCTACAACACGTTTTTGGTTTGAGGGGGGAAGTTTCGGTGTCTGCAGAAAACTCACAAATGCAAACTTCATAGGGCAAGATCTCAGCTGAGATTTGAACTACAGCCCTATAGCTGCGAAGCCATAGGGCGAACCACTAGGGTTGTGTATAGGCAAGAGTCTAGCAATACACATCCTGATATGTATCTCACTATATGATACATATCGCGATAAATACCAAAACTTTACAATTTTTCACTTCTCTGGTCCCATCCCAAGTTGAAACTAAGTAGTACATGTCTCCTAACTTTAACACAAGCTGGTTCTCGAGAGATCTTGTTTTGGTTGCGGCTCAGTGTGCTACCAACTAGCGTTTATGTGGAAAACAAAAGAAAGACACTGAAGGACGTTTATGAATAATTCATTAAACATCTCATTGTCACCATTTTAAATTGATACAAGTTTTGCCAAACAAAATCATCATCATCATGTCAGCCTGTCACGCCACTGCTGGCAGGTAGCCTCCACAAACTTCTCCATTTTTTGTGGTGTGCACCACATGCAAGTCCTGCAAGGCTTTCGTCTCAATATCGTCTCTCCATCGCTGGTTTGGTCTCCCGCTTGCTCTTTTTCCTTCTCCTGGAGTCCATTCCACTACTTTCCCACTTGTTGGTATCCATTCTGGCGAGATGCCCCGCCCACCTACTTTTTGCCTCTCAAGCAAAATATTGTGATATATCGTTATATCAGTTTTTCCCAACTAACCACTACACCTCCATGCAGCCCTCCAGTCAGCTCATTACTGTATTTATTCTTCCCCTTAAGGTCAGACCGTCCTTTTGTTGACATGGATTAGGACTCACCTCCTAGGGGTCACCTGGTGTGTGTTTTTTAAATAAACAGAAAGTTTTGCTCATTTTTATTCACAGATTTTCACATTTTTAGTGGTTGCTTTGAGTCAAAACAGAAACATTTATTTTAAGATTTAATTTAAGTTTTACACTATGAAAAGGGATCTTTTTTTCATTCCTCTCCCCTTATAAAAAATGTAAATTATGCAAACTTTTTGTTGAAAACTGCTAAACTTTGCGGACAAAACTGCAGCAGAATCAGACTGTAGAAGTGTCCCCGTCTTTCACTAAATTATATTTTTCTGTGCTCAACTTGTTATTTCCTGGCGGGCTTTTATTCAGACGCAGTTGCACTTTTTTTTTTAAACCTTGCAGATAAGGATTCCCTGCTTTTGCACAACAATCTGCCTCCAACAGAAGAAGACTTTTTGTGTCAGTATGTGATGCATGCATTTTTAACTCGCAAGCTGTAAATTTCTCCCTTTGTGGCCAAGTCTCTCTTCTAAAAGGATGCACGCACAGACATAAATAGGCCACAAGCATCCAATTGTGAAACACACAAAGAGGAGTTCCTGTGAAAATCCGGAGCTTCCCCCTCACCGCCTCCCCGTCTCTGAGAGATCAGCGTACACGGCGGTGGAGGTGTTTGCACGAACCGTTTGCAGGTTCCGCTCCGCAGAGGCATCAGTGACAACGGTCTGATTGATGGCGCGGTAAACAAAACGTCAGGGGAAGTCTGCCAGCCTTTGCTCAAGGTGTCGGGGATAAAGAGACGAGAGCAGAGAGATTAATTTGGACGGGAGAAAATCCCAAAAGTTGATAACTTTTGTTGAGGGGTTTATCTTAACGACAAAAGTGAGCCGGCTCTTTTGCAGCGAGGCTTTGTCTCCCTGAGATCTTCAAACAATAGAGAGCTCAGACTATGACAGTCTTGATAATGAATCACAGAGGAGTCAAACTCCCGACGCCCATCACGGTTCAAGGTGTACAGTCTAACGAGGCAATAAAACTGTCACGCGGCGCCTTTTGTATGCAGACCGACAGGCTTAATATCTCAGATCAATACCGACAAAAGACTCCTGACAGAGAAATGATTAACAAGGTTCACAAAAACACCCAAAGATAAATGCAACCGATGCCAAAAAAGGATTAAACAACAAACAGACAGATTTGTGTTTTGCAGATGATAAATGTGTTTCATTAGAAGTTCCCCAGCGGAGACGAGTTTTATTCCCAGCAGATTCACAAAATCTAAAATCCCACCATCTCAAAGTCTTTGTTGTGACTGACGGATGGCTGGGGAATCAACTTCCTCCTTCCTCCCTTTTTTTTCCACTTTATAATTTTCTCTATTTATTTATCTTTAAAGATCCACTCTGATGAAAATGGGGTTTTTAACATTTTTCTAATGAAGGATAACTTAAAATTGCTTTTTTGGGTGTTTTTTATTCCAATTGTTGTGAATCAGGAAAAATGCAGTTTGAAAAAGATCGTTTTTGTGATGTAGAAAATATGCGCTGGGCGGGTCACTAAGCTCCCTGAAGGCAATGGAGAGGGGAAGAGGGGGTGGGATTGCACTGCTCCAATGGTCCACAACTCTGGGGGCAAATTTCTAATAAATTACTGCAGCCCTGCAGGAACTTTGTACTAGAATACAACAGAGTTTTTTTGTTTTGTTTTTGTTGTTGTTTTGTTTTGTTTTTGCATACTCATGAGGAAAAGACCACTGGAAACACTTTGAAAATGAGTCAAAAGGTGATCAGAGTGAAACTTTGAAACTGTTTTTAGTGGTAATGTTTGATATACATTTTTAGATTAACTACATTGCTTCTTTTATTATAGATAATGTTATTCAATAAATCCAAAATTAACCTGAAAATGTTCTAAAAACTCAATTCCAATTGGTCAATTTGGACTTTTTTTTTTTTAATTACAAAAATTGAGATCAAACTGTTAAGTTTTATTTAAAAAAAAGATCAAACATGCTGAGAAAAATAAAAATGTATACTTTAAAAAGCATAACTGCAAAGCGAGAAAAAAATGTCTTTAAAAATCAGGTGAAGATCCACAAAACTAAAAGATCTAAGTATTTTTTCCAAGGAAAATTATGTCTTTTTTTGTTTGTTTTAAACCAAATATTTCAAAGCAAACAACCTTCTGAAACCTTTATGTTAAATTTTGATTCAAAACAAGTAGTTGTAGATTTATTCCTGCGTCATCTGAAAACTATTTGATATTTCAGATGTTTTACTTGGTTTTAAGATGTTTTAACTAAACTTGTCGAGAATTCTTTGTTTCATTAAGAGTTAGAATCTAGAAATAAGGAAATTAATATGAAAAAGAAGAGAAATAATCTTTTTTTGCTCAATAGAAAAACTTGATTTAATATTGAAAATTTCTCTGTAATTTTTAGGTTGATTTCAAGTTCAATAAATGCTGTTCTGGGATTCAGTGTCTTAATTTATTTGGAAAAAAATGTTGATTTAGGTTTTAAGAATATGTGATTTTATTAGTAAGATGGGTCAATTGGTACTGAGATCATTTTTCTTTTTTGTCATATTTTGTTCTTAAGTGAGTAATTTTTCCCTTATTACACTAGTTTTTTTGTCACCCAAATCAAAGTGAAGTACTATTAAGAACATGAAAAATACTTATGATCTGGTTGTATAGAATTCAGTTTGAAGGAATTCTATCTGACTTTGCTCTTTTAGCTAATTATCCATTTTTAAATGCTTGTTTCTATATTTTGATGTATTATTATAATATTTTTTGCAAAGTAAAAGTTCCTTGCTGCATCGTTTTACTATTTTCTAGTTACTTTCTTCTTCAGATTAGTGTTCTTTTCCTGTTTTTAGGCTACCTCCTGCCTGTGAGTTCAGACTGTGGGTTAAAGCTCCAGTTCTCACTCATCCATGCACAGTTTTGCTGTGAGCTTGTTTCACTTCAACCACCTTGAGCTTAATAGCTGGCGGGCAGAGACAGCAGCATTGTATCAGCCTGTTATTGGTTAGTTTGTCACTTCATTGTGGCCTCGCGGCCAATTCTCCTACAGAAAATGAAGAAGGACAAGGTGCAAAGCCGGGAGCTGTTTGCATGTAAATGTCCCCGGTGTCACCTTTGAATTCCAACACGCTTTCGATCAATACTCCGCCTCACATGCAGAACAATTATGAATCTTTGAGGTTCCCGATCGACCCCAGCTCTCTGCTCCCACTGCAGGAGACGCTGGAGTCCCTTTTATCGCGTCTTTAACAAGCTCGGAGACTCCAAGTCCTGGGAATGGGGGCAGCCACAATAACACCATGTGTCCAAGTTTCCCGACACCAATTAGAAAGCCATCGCTATGCAAGTTTAATGATGGAGACCATGGGAAAAAAACAAGTTGTATTAAGATATAGAATATGCTAAAAGCTGTTCATTACCAGCGTAAATTATGCACGAGCTACCCGTGTTTGGGTGCTGGAATTCATGAGTACCTCTGCAGGGCAAAACAATCCAGTGTCACTTTGTAGAAACAATAAGCGAAAACACAGACAAGGCATTTTACAGGGAGGCAAAGGGATAATAATATCATTAGCTACTGGGGAATCTTATTGTTTTAAGTATTTTTGGAGCTTTATTCTCTGCTCTACTTTTAGCCGTTTGATGAAGCAACAATTGGAAAGCTGTAAGCCTGAATGTGAAAGGAGGTTTTTTTTTTATTTATTTTTATTTTCTGCTGCGCACAAAAACAAGGCGGTGGTAAACAGCAGCTTCCTTCATCAAAAGACGAGCCGGGTGATAACAGCTCCAATCTGTTTTAGTTAAGGTCGACTTAAACTCCGTGTCCAGACTCATTCCAGCTGCAGGGATTTGAACCACATTTCAAAACAAAAGCGACGGGAGTTTACCGCTCGGTAATAGGCGCACCCCTGCACAAACACATACATATTTCATACACCAGGAAACTCGGCATCCATTCAGACGTAAACAGAGGTTCTTTTGATTGACAGCTTATTATTTGAACCCAAATACACTGGAAAAAGAATCCCGTCACAATAAGAGTCTGAAAATGACTGAAATGAGCAATTTAATCGCAGCTCAAAGTGAAACAAGTTTTATTGAGTCCTTCTATTTTTATTAATAAACCCCGCCCACAACAGACAATAATGAAGCAAAAAATTGAGCTTCAGAAGAAAGAAAAGATGGATTCCAACCAGCAACCGGACAGTAAATTTATTTATTTTTGTTGACTTTTAAAATGATGGGAAATCATTGGAAAATTGCTCCTATTTGAGTTGCATGGTGGTACGCACTCTGATCTCACAGTAAGGACAGGGTTCGAATCCCAATTGGGACTTCTTTAAGGGGAGTTTTCATGTTCTCCAGGCAAGCCGACTTCCTCCCACTGTCCAAAAACATGCTTCATAACTTGATTTGGCTCTCTAAATTGCTCCTATGGATATGAATGTGAGTTCTGGACCCTGGAACCGCCTACACCCAACCGTAGCTGGAAACTGTGTGGCGCTGCGATGGATTGTAGCAGGGATAGACTCCACCGTCCCTGTGAATGCAAACAGGCTAGATAGGTGGATGAAACCGGCCTCCGGTGGTCTTTAGAGGTACTGCATCTATCAGTAATTTCAGGGTTGCGTTAAATTCATCAAGTGTGTTTGAGATGACCCAGGCAGACGTAGCGCTGCACAGATTGACTGCTGCACGGTGTGCGCTGGTTAGGGTTTTACTCCGACGTCACATCTCAATCATTGTGAAATATCATGAGAGGAGGGCCGGTACAAGGCGCCCACAAACGACAGCACAAGTAGAAATTTGGTACTGCTCCATAGACATATTAATCATATACAGTCACTAGGCGTGTTTGAGATGACTAGCACCTCGTCTGGATCGACAGCGAGAGCAGGTGGCCGCAGGACGGGAAAGGCACCAGAGATGAAGGTGAACGCTGAGCTGCAGCGAGACTGAACGAGAACAGGAAGTCGAGGTTGTCCTTAAATGGTCACCAAACCAGGAAGTTGGAGGCTGACTCCACCCACAGCTGAAATTTGAAAATCCACTCAGAGGGGTGGGGCTTGGGGGCAGGACCGTTATTATTACTGGAGCTGCAGATCATGACGTCAGACTTCTGAAACTTACATGGTTTAACTAATCACAAAATCCAACTGTAATACCTGATTTCAACCTGTAGGGGGAAGCGCACAGATGGTTTCTGACTTTATTTTGAAGAATTAAACAGTTTTATTTCAATTTGTCAAAAATGTGGCTATGACCAACAGACAGGACTTTTAAAACCCCATTTATAGATGTCAACAGCCAAAGAAAGTTAATTTAGCATTTGGTTACCCTTTAACTCCCCTTTTAGTATGATCTGAACTATTATGTCTTTTATATTACTTTTCAACATCAGATGAAAAATAGCTGCTTGGTTAAGTTAATGTCCCCTGTCCTAGAAAAATAAATAAAATTGAAATTAAAGTTAACTTTTAAACCACAGACGATTTTAAATCTTGTTTATTTTTATATCAATGATTCACTATTTTCCAGGAAGGGTTAAAAAATACACACATTTCTTTCATTTAGTACCAGTCATTTCTGATCAGCATCACATAAAATATGAGAACTGTCAGGCCTCGTTTCCCACAATGCATCGATTTGTAGTCAGCACAGTGCAAGGTGTCCAGCTTCAATTACCTGGGTAGGCGCCTTGCACCCGCCCTTCAATTGCAACATTTTTATGATGATTGACATGTGACGTCAGAGCAAAAACTACCCAACATGCACTCCAATCCATGCAATCTGTGTCATCTCAAACATGCCTAAAATCAGAGGCGTGGTTCAACCTCAGTTCAACCCTGTCCACTCCAATTCCCAGCATTCCTTGTGCCACATGGAGATTTCAGTTCAGAAAAAACAGCAGACGATTCAGTCACTGCAAAACAAAAACGGCTCACGTCAGAAACTGCTCTTTTACTAGAACCACAAACTGACGTAAACGAGAATAAAACTTTATAACTTTTTATTATCCAGCCTTTAGACACATCTTGCTTTATATTCAGCATTTTTGACCATTGTGTCGTTTCATCTGTTTCTAAAATAAACACTTTACCAGGTCGGCTTGATCTTGTCTGGCTAGTTCAGTTTCCTGTTTTATTGACAGGGTTTGATGTTACATTTGCCCAAAACCAGTTGGTCACAAATCCTGTAAATATCCGCAAATCAAATTATAACCTTAACATTCTTCTTTTTCTCATTTCTGCCACAAACACATACAATTTGGGTTCGAGAACAAGCTAAAACACAGGTTCTTGAATATTAGTCCATGGTGTTCACACTGAACAAGCAGGGAGGGGCCTCATCTTCTTCTTTTTCCTTTTGCTTTTAAGTATCATATAATTCTGGTCAGGCCCAAAACGCAACTTCTCCTTCATGATCAATCTTCAAACCCTTCCGTGAATTAAAGGGGGCGCCATCCATTCATCGCTACTTGCAACGCACGTTCATTGGATTTCTACCTGAAAACGGTCTTAAACATGTGTGTAGCTGGGTCCAAAATGTGAAAACTTTTCATCCAAAGTAGTCGCTTGAACACACATCGCCAAGGCCAGAATGCTTTACAGTCATTGGATAAGAGAAACCATTTATTACATCACCTCAGAACATCCAAAAGAAGGGAATCCAAGTGATGCAGCGGAACCCTCTCTCTCTTCCTGGCACAAAAGTTTTCCCTGAATTGAATATGTTTTCACTGATAAGTGATTCCCTTACGGTTACAGGTATTTGTAGTATATGCCTTGTGTTCTTTTTTGCACAGCATCCGGAGATTCTCTCACTTTCACAACTGAAAGTTGTGGTGCTGATGATTCTCTTACATCAGATTTCTACCAAACCTTTATCTTTTCTGTTTGTTCTTCCTCCAGGGATGGAGTGAGCAGGTTCATAACTGAACGTCCAGCTCCTCCTAATGCAGCAGACACTTTTATGACCCACTTTCAAGACTTTCTGCTGCTGGCTCCAACATGCACCAGTTGGCTCTGCTGGTTCCATATGAAAGCCCCCTCAGGAGGGACAAAAGTACATCTGGATACCTTCTCAACTCATTTATGGTTGTTTGTGTTTATAAAAACAGGACTCAAAGGAGGAAGGAGGGAGGAGAAGGCGAGTCATTTGTAGCAGCTCTGTGTGGGATTTCCTGCTGAAATCAGTGGCATCTGTCAACTCAGCCTCCAGCAAACTCCTATCACTCTTCCCTTCGGAGAGCGCGCTCCTCCCGTCGCATCTGAGGACCGCCGCTGCTGTCAGAGCCCCACCACACGCTCTCATCACACCACCGCCGTCCACGGCTATTTATTCTGCGCTGCTCATACGCCTCCTTTTTTTTTTTTTTTTTTTTTTTTTCACGATCGGAGTGAACTGCCTCCATCTCACCTCCAACCACTCCAAACCCCCACAGCAACAGTCACAACAAAGGCATGCGTGGTAGCTACTCCCACAGCTGCTCTGGATTGTGTTTCTGCACTTCTGTGATGCTGCAGCTCACTTCTTTATATTCTCACTGATGCAGGGAGAGAAAGTTTTGGTGCCCCCCCCCCCCCCCCTTCTTCCCCCAGCACCACATGCGGCATTATTAGAATTCTGTTCTGGCTTCCAGCGGACTTCTTCCTGAATCCGCCGCCTCTCCCACACGATGCTCCACAACTGATCCCGGCTAACCATCCTCTATGTGATTTCATCAATCTTTCATCTGCTGGAGGCCTCAGCACAGAACTCATCACGCTGCAGAAATCCCTCAGTTCCCTATTTACATGACAAAATTCACCAAGTTGAAAACAGTTCAGAGCAAAGACGGAATCCAAACGCACCTTATGGTATCTTAAGAAGAAAATCTGTGAAATTGTCTGTTTATATTAAGGTAAGATATCAAAATCTAGAATCAAAGAGTTCCAAACAAACATTAAAAAGGGAAAATAAGCTAAAAAGTTAATTACTTTAAATTAAACGCTACACAGCCAAATAATTTGCACTTTTTTTTGCTAATTCTAAGTAAACACTTTGTATTTTTTTGAGTTTTCTGCATCTATATGTAGTTTATTTGGATTACAATGACATAAAACGAGTGCAATAAGTGGAAATGGTTCATTATAGAACAATATCTGAACTGTTTTCTTATAATCTTAGTGCTGCAAAAGGTTGGTGAAAGTTGAGTCATAGAGACTAACCTTCAAATCTTCTTTCTTGAAAGGTTTCTCCGTTTATCCAAGTGGCTTTATCAGTCTAATGAAGAAGATTATTTGACTCAACAGATCGAGAATACAAGCGTTAAAGTTGTTCCATATAAATTAGTCCTCATCAAATCTTATCTTTAGAACACAAATGTACAGTATTGTCTAATTATTACAACACAAGTTCAGCAAATTGAGTTTTTTTATTCTAAAATCAAGTTTTCAGGAGTATGGAGCAAACGGATTCTCACTCATTTTAATAATATTTTCCCTATTTAGTTTTTAAGCATCTATTTTATTTAGATTACAGAGACAAAAAACTTGTTCATTATGTGAAAATGCTTCATTTTAGAACAAAATCTGAGCTGTCTTCTCACAATCTCACAGAATTTTTGGGGTCTCCCCCCAAAATGTCTTAAAGTTGAGTCATAGCAACTTAAAAATCTTTTTTCTTTAAAGTTTTCATTGTTCATCTAAAGTGGCTTTATCCGCCTAATGAAGAAGATAATAAATCTTTGACAGAACAAATTGAGAATTGGACCATGAAAGTGAGCTCATCTAAATAGATCCTCATCAAATCTGAAACTAGCACTTATCCTTAGAACATAAATCTACATTTCTGTCTAATTGATATTTCTCAAGCTCAAGTTTTTCAATTGTCAAAAGTATGGAGCAAAAAGATTTTGACTCATTTAAGTCATTTTTTTTAGGAAATCAAGTCCTCAAGAGAAGAGTTGAAGAGCTTTAAAAGAAATCTTATTGTAGTTTAAATAAAAGAAACGCAGAGACAAAAGAGAGACCGCATGTACGGAGCAGCCAAGATCCAGAGGGCAAAAGCAACTGAAGTTCTAAAACAATAAACCTCAAACATGATCAAAACAGTCTATTTATGAAAAAAGGTTTTAATTACAAGAATTTGCGACACATTTTTTCACTCAAGAATGAAGCAAAAGTCAGAATTATCATTCAAGGGCATTCTTCCACATCCAATTCAGCGCATGCTTTTATGCATTAAAAATTCCATCTTTTCTCACTGGATTAAAATAAAAATATTCACAGCTTTCGCTCTGACAACTTTCCTTTATTTCAAGCAGAAACGATCCACTCCTGGCACTTTTTGATGATAAAAAAATTAAGACATTCTAACCTTTTCTGACACCAAAAGAAGCTTCTTTCTTTTCAAGCAGAGCACAAAGGAAATACAATCTCTGATGATTCTCTGTGGGAGAAAATAAAGTCTGAAAATTGATTTTTTCTCTTTAATTTCCCTGCTTCTCACAGTTCTGTACTTTGTCTCTGCAAGTATTTGCGTTGATTTCCTGCAAACTGTGGGTGTCCAGCTGCAGGCAGCATTGCCTCCCATCCCTTTCAGCTCAATATTTTAATGTTTCACAGTTTTTTTGGCTGGAAGATGAAATGCTTGACGGTTTGGATGGAAGGTGCTGCGATTAGAGGATGAGTCGTGTAGAGACCTTACGAGGAAAAGCATACTCTGCATCTCACTTTGCTTGAATGATTCGTTCCACTCTGTCATGTAAACTGAACATCATCCCAGAAACAGGTGTTATGGATCATTTTAAGATGTTTTTTCCTCACCTGGAGCGCTTCCTGGTGCTGACAGGACTTTGAATCAGAGAGCAACAGGCTCTTCAGACACTGCAAAAGCATCTTTTTTTTTTGTCAAAAACATGCATTTATTTGGAAAGATTCAGCAGAAAAGTGAGCCTGAGATCTCTTTGTTGGATCAGAATTCAGATCACTCCTCTGATTTACATTCTGAGAGGTGTTGCTGAGGCAAAGCTGCACAGAGAACGGTCTGAACATGACTATTAATCACCTCCTGAATGAGGAGAAGCATAGAAGTTTGCAGGACCCACCAAACAAACGCTTTGCAGGGAGATGTTTACATCTGTCCTCCAATCGAAGTCTGCTCTGAAGGAGGGTTGTTTCATGTTGGAATCAAATAGAACTCATTGATTTATGTAAGCTGCAACATCAAGAGGGTTTTTCTTTTTTTAGGGGATGCTCATGAAGAGTCTTCATGCTTTTGAAATGTCTGAAAACTAAAGGAAAACAAGGTGGATGAGAGTTACCTGACACTGGAGTTTCGGGGACCCACTTGGAGCCGGGGTGCAGGGAGTGGAAGACCGCGCGCACCTCCTGGCAGTTTGGCACCTGTCCGCCGGGGAGCGGGAAAAGCTGGAGGAAGGCGCACAGGAGGAGCGCTCCGCGCGCTGACGAGCAGACCCTAACCATGGCAGGCGAGCGGCGCGGACGTGAGGGCGAACGAACGAACTTCAGCAGCATCAAAAGTTACAGGAGGGTTGCGCGCCTGCGCTGGCGAGAAGAAGCCGCATCTCCCGGCTCCGCGCGGGTCAGCATCTCTCCCTGCGCAGCTCCAAGGGTCTCATTACGCACGCCGCCGGCTGGAACTTATGACTCCTTCACTTACGCTGCACCGAATCAGCTCTCTGCGCTGATGGATGGGGCCCCGGATGCTCGTGCGCGCTCACGGGAAGCGCGCGCCTCTGGTTGAGCCACCGGCTGAGCGCGCAAAGATCTCAACCCCCGTGTAAACTGCTGATGTGGGCTGCGACAGCGGCCACGAGTGGGTGCGACTGGACGGATGCGCTGCGCGGGCTGCTGTCATTTGAGATGAATTGCACTGCGTGTAATAAGCTGCAGTGAGGGCGCGAAAGACGCATAATTTACTCCAGATGCAAACGCAACTGCTCCTGCAGAAAAGAATGCAGGAAGGTGAATGCAGAACAGCAGCAGGAAGGCTGCAGGATTCACACAAAGCTTTATACAAGGTTTTATGTTCTAGATCAGGGATCACCAACCTTTTTGAACTTGAGGGCTACTTCATGGGTACTTCGTTATACGAAGGGCTACCATTTTTAAATAACAAATTTTGTTTAGTTATAGTTAGTTTAACATTATTAATAATGAATAATGATACTCCTCTATGTAAAGACACTGATTTGTCATTATAATGATCAAAAATGACAACAAGCTAGGAAAGAAATATCAATATTCAGGACTTTATTAATCTCAGTAATTGTTACATTTTCAGATGTTCGCTTAGATTTCATGGGGAAAATGTTCCATTTTCCCCTGTGTTGTACCATGTTAATCAATTATGAAATGTTACAGAAAAATCAACATTTTTAAACAAATCTTTTCCACATTTTGAACTAAAGACCAGATCTGCAACATTTTTAATAAAAATTAATGATCTTTGAACTGAAATAGGTCAGAGGTCACCTAAACTTATCTGAAGTTCATGTGTCATCAACATATTTGTAAGACATTTTCATTTTTAAATCTAGGTAAATGCAAGTGTAATTAAAAAAAATATGAACAGAATTTTATTTTAGATGTCGCTCACAAGTGTGTTAATTTTAGAAGAGACCTTGGGCACCTTGTGAGGGCCTTGAGGGCTACCTGGTGCCCGCGGGCGCCACGTTGGTGACCCCTGTTCTAGATTTTCAAGAGTTATAATCTCTGCAGTTCAACTGTTATAGATACAGAACCATCAAAGCTCGGATGGTGCCCTCTAGTGTTCAGTTCAGTTAGTAAATACACCAGAAAACAAAACAGAAAATATAATATAATATAATATAATATAATATAATATAATATAATATAATATAATATAATATAATATAATAATATAATATAATATAATATATTATCACATACCATCATATAATATAATGATTATATATAACATAACAAAGCAAGATAGCGTAACAATAACTTAGCATAACGTAGCAAAAGATGGCATAGATGGCGTAACATAGCCTAATATACTATGTAGTGTAACATATAATTTATTATGTAACATAATAAAACATGACATTGCATTAACTGAGTTTGGAAGGTTGAGGGTTCAATTCCCAGCCGAGTCATACCAAAGACTCTAAAAATGGGACCCAGTGCCTCCCTGCTTGACACTCAGCACTAAGGAGTTGGACTGGGGGGTTAAACCACCAAATGGTTCCCGAGCGCGGCTGTGTCTGCAGCTCACCGCTCCCCCAGGGGATGGGTCAAATGCGGAGAACAAATTTCACACACCTAGGTGCGTGACAAATAATGGGACTTTTTAACTTTAACTTAATTTATATAAAGTACCCCTACATGATATGTTATGAAATATGATAAGATATGATACGATACATAATACAATACCCGATATAAAACACTATATTATCTGCTGTGTGATTTGATGCACAATACGATGCGGTGCAGATTACATATAAACGGTGTGATGCACAATAGGATTTACAATTCACGATACGATACACGATTATATACACGATACAATTCAGTATGCAATACAATATTATATTAAATCTAATTAATATTAAATAACTTAACACAATACAACATAGCACCGCCTAATATATTACTTAGCACATCGTAGCATAACAACACATAGATAAAATAACATAATGTATATATTATATAACATAGTGTAATACAATATACCATTATAGAGCCTAATATGTTATGTAACAATGTTAATGCAATATATTATATTGCATAACATAATTTGATTGATTGATTGGTTTATTTCAAGCATAAGTTGAAAATACAGGACAAAACACAATTATTTCAAACTCATTACATAAACAATGAGATGCATTGATTAGAAAATAGAAAACAGACAAAAATAAAATACACTTATGTCACATTTGGTTCATTCATTCTTTGTTTATATTGACTAAAGTCAGTAGAGTTTGATTGATTGCTTGAAAAGGAGTGGGAAGAAGCGAACTTATATAATCCCACCCCTACTTGATTACTTCATTTAATTGTTTTGCATAATTATGGAACATAATGGAATATAACACATAATGGAACATAACATTTATTTTGGGAAAAAGTGACATTTAAAAACACAGAGAAAATAAATTTTTGATCGTTTGCTGATTTTTTACATTTGCCCACCTAAAAAGTAATTGATATTCTGTTGTGGTAACGGTAGATTCATATGAACAGTGCCAGACAGAAAATCAAGAAATCCACTTCAAAGAATTTTGTGTACATTTATTTTGTAAAAGTTTACTAGGTTTACAGGACGGATCAGTTAGACCTGTAATCTGAAATGAAGACGCCTGTTTGAACTAATCACGTGCAGACACCTGTCCACAGAATCAGCCTATCAGTCAGACTCCAAACTCTCCAACACGGGCAAGACTTAAGAGCTTTCAACGGATTATTGGGTTAGTGGTTGAAAACTTATGGTAAATCAAAGGACGTCAAAACTAGAGCTAAAGCTCCAACGTGTACTACTGTCTACAATTTCTAACATTTTATTGAAAATGTGCACAAAACAAGACAAAAAGTACATTTTAACAACTTCAACTACAAAGGAAAGGCTTGCTTTCTGTCCCTGCAGCGTCAAGACGTCTCTTCCTCAAAGTTCCCACCAGGGAAGAATAGAAACAACCCAGTGAGCCTCAGGTACAGAGAGCTTTGCATGGATTTGCACAGCAAACACCAAACGAAGCTGACAGCAAACCAACAAAACTCACTGTAAACCCAGCCCAGGGTGGACTCTGAGGCGGGACGAGGGCTCCTGGGAGGGGACCTGCAAAGCATGAAGTGCACAAACTGCAGTAGCTCTATGTTTACTATCTGCACTGTGAGCACTTTTGAACTGCCAGGTCCAGAACAGGTTCAGCTTCAGGAAGCAGGGATGGAGAAACGGAATAACAACACTTAAACTATTAATCAAAGAAATATTCAAATCTTCAGGGTTTGATGCTTTCAGGAAAAAAAAGAACAAACCCTCCAGATAAAAGGAGCAACTAGGGCAGTAGATCCAGAACTTCTTGACTAGCTACACTAGATGCACCTTAGCTGGGGGGCAGTACAACAGGCTGGAAGGGCTGGGAGGGGACGCACCAACGCTTGAGGCCGGCACCATCTGGAAAAAAACAAAAAAAGAAGGAAGTGTAGAGCTTCACTGCATACAACCAGAGAGTCACTGGAAAAATTTATCAGAAATGTATTTATTTACATAAAACATCCTCAGATTTACAATTGAGTGTAAGGGCCACCATAAAAAACATAAATACGTGTATGTGAATAAATTATGAGAAAAACTAACGAGAAAAGATCCATGGTATAGTTGGTTCTGTAAGCCTCCATCCACATTACATGCAGACCAAATCACCCATTTGGGTCTTGGGGGGGGGGGGGGGGGGGGGGGGGGGGGGGGGGGGGGGGGGGGGGGCGGTTTGCCCCGTCTGGTGGGGGGGGCTTTCCGTGGGGAGCAGGGGGTCCCATTTGGTACGGGGCCTGGGCGGTCTGGCGTGTTGTGGTCTCTACTGAAAATTCGGTGGGGGCCGCGGCTGGTCTGGCCGCCTCGGTCCTGTTAGTGCCTGCCCAGTGGACCCACGGGAGAGGTGCTTGGGGGCGGGGGCTGGGATCTGTCCCTGGGACTGGCTCCTTCTGGCTCCTCCCTCCTTGCGGGGGTGGGAGGTGCGGGGCCTGGGGGGGTTGGCTCCTGGGGGGTGGGGCCCATGGGCTGGGGTGAACTTGGTCCCAGCGCTGGGGGGGACAGCGGCCCACCATCGGGGGTCGGTCAGCCAACTGCCCCCAACCTACCCTCTTCCTCATATAAACATATATTAGGGTGAAGGGGAGGGTGGTTGTATTGCGGCGTGCTGCTGGGGGTGGACTACCTGCAAGTGGCCCTCCCTCCAGTGACCGCCGCATGAGTCTGCCCCTCCCCTTAGTCTTATTTGCACCTTAGACATGTAGGACCTTGGTGGGGGGGTGCTTGGACATCACTGCCAGCAAGCAGTAGATGTCCTTTAAGTGCCCTTTCCGCCAATTTTAACAGCACCATAGACATGTAGGGCCATTGGTGAGAGGGTGACGGGGCATCGCTGTGAGCAATCAGGAGATGTCCTGTCAAGGCCCTACTCACCAATTTTAACCGCACCTTGTAGTACACACACCTCTAACACCTCAAAATATACACTCTAACAAACAAACACGCATGCATCACACAAGGAAGGTGGGACTTTCGACCCTCTGTCCCCTACCCCATCCCTGGCGAGGGGGGATGGAAACCCTCGGCCTAGTGGGTCTTGTCTCTTGGGTGCCGGTCTCCTGGGCTCGGCGGCCTCCTCGCCACGCTGGGAGAGGGATCCCCAAGATCTAACGGGGGATCAAACTCCATCGGAGCCATGGGGTGTCCCGGTCTCGGTGGTTCGGGTTCCGGTCCCGGCTCTCGAGAAATGGGCCTCTCCGGGATTCCATCAGTGGGTGTGCCTGGCCAGGCCTTGTTAACATCATTCCTCTGGGACCCTCGTTCCTCTTGGGTGTCTCTCAGCTTGGTGGGGGTGGGCGGCCCCTTCCCGGCTTGCCCCTGGACCTCCCGCGGCGGGCGCGGACGGGCGTCTGGAGCATAGAAGCGGGTCATCCTGGGGGAGCTCTGGCTCGTGCCTGGGGTGGGGCGGGGGGATGCTCGGCGCTGCTGGGTGGTGGTGTGCTGCTCCTCCGGGGTTGGGGGGCTCTCCGGGTGTGGGGCCTTGTGTTGGCCCTCTGGGCGTGGTGGGGGGATTGCTGCTCTGGCTGGGCGGGGGTCCGCGCTCTCTGTGCTCCCGTGCCTTCCGGCTCTCGGGCGTGGGGGCCTCCGCGGCGGTCCCGCGTGCCCTGGTCTGGGTGTCTGGCGGGATTCTGCAGCTGACTGGTTCTCTCCATGGCTCCATGATGGGTGTTGGGGGGTCCGTGCTGCTGCTGCCGCCCCGGTGGGGGGCCTTGGCGTGGGGATGGTCGGGCTCTCTCTCCTTCTATACATTCCATCAACATTCACATCAGCAAAACAAACACTCACCTGAGCACAGGTGTCAGCTCACCTCACACTAACAGAATGTGTGATGGAATGAAAGACTTTATTTGTATCAGCTTCTATGATTGTGTGTGAGCTGCAGTGGTATTGTGTTCATTTTTGACAACTTTAAAGGTAAAGATTATTTTAGCCAAAAGGTATGTGTGTAACTGAGTGTGTGTGTAGACAGGCCCCGCCCATTCCAGATTGTTATTTAGACCTGGTTGTTATAGGATGTTACTACTCTGTGTTACTTTCTTTGTTCTCTTAACCCCACTTTTTACCCCCCCCCTTTGTTTCCGTCCAGTCCAACGAAAAAAAAGAAAAAGATACAACATAATTAAAATAAAGTTTAGCATGAAATACAACAGGGGTTTATTAAGTATAAACCCCTGTTGGGACAATAAAATCTGTCCAACGCAAGAGGCTCTCAGCCCGTATCTGCTTGCTCAGCTGTTGGACAGGACAAGTTAAAAAAAAAAAAAAAAAAAAAAAAAAAAAAAAAATCACCCATTTATGTTTATTATTATAGGAATCCATCGGCAACAATACTTTAAACAATAGTTGTTGTTTTTTTTAAGTTGTTTCTATTTTACTTTTTATTTTACTATTTTACTCAATTCTCAATTTACCACTTATAAAGTATAACTTTTATTTTTCTTAAAACGTATTCATTCTTTTACTTGTAATTCTATGGGGTTATTCTGGTAAAGCTATGACTTTTTTTCTCATAATTTTACAACTTATATTTTTTAGGTTTTTTCTCATAATTTTTGTAAATTTTTGAGTTTTTCCCTCATAATTTTACAACTTTATCATCTTAAAATTGCAATTTTTTCTTAAAGTGTATTACTTAATTCTTGTACATTTTGTAGCTTTTTTTCTAATTTTACAACATTATTATAAAAAAGTTACAATTTTTTCTCAGATTTTACAATTATATCCTCATAAGTGTATTTATTTATCTATTTTTATTGTGGCCTTAATAGTCTGTTGTACAAATTTGCAGTACATAGCACATAATTGTTCATCTGTATACATTCAAAAATTTACTATCTAAAAGAGGCAAGATACTACATTTTTATGAATTAAGCTGTATGAATTAATTAATTTTGGTACAAAGAAAACTTACATCTTATAAATCTGAACTGTTTTTTTCTGTCCATTTATAGTTTATTTAAAAACAGTATGTTTTACATCAGCATTCATGTTCATACAAGACTTTAAAATGAGCCCAAATAATTAACCTTTCTCCACCAGACAGCTAAAAGATATTTGTTTTTCACCAAATCTTCTTAAAAAAACTTTTTAAGAAGTCAGCACCGTTTTTTTTTTTTTTTTTGTTTTTTGTTTTTCTAATTACACATAAATCCTATCAATCAATTTCATCTTTAAATAATTATCTTTTTTTAAATTATACAATATCTGGTCTTTTAAATCCCTTAAACTCCAACCTTAACTTTCTGTAATTCTCTTTAAACTAACTGATGCAAAGATACTTTAAGTTTCCAGAAAAGAAAATACTGAACTCTGTTTACTGATGTTTAATGCTGAGCACAGATTGAAGTTCTGATTCATTCAACATCAGAAAAATATTCAGTTTTCTCCAACAGACAACAAACATTTGAACAGAGATGAACTCACAGAATATAAATACATTTTAAAACTTTTAACCATAATTTAGCCAAAAATCTTGATCCATTATTTCAGTGTCTACTCCACAACTTGATGTGGCAGGACTAAATACAGCTTATTTAATGTGAGTAAAGAATTCAAAATTTGTATTAAAGTGAGAGGAAGTTCACTTCAAGAAAAGATTACTCGAGCAGAAGTGAAAAATGGACATGTGTTGTATGCAGATATGTGTTATATTTTACATTTTAAATGAAACAAACAATAATAATGAATACAAATAATTTATGGAAGTAAGTTTTACTGATTGATTACATTAAATTTGTAAAAAGTAAGATATTAAGAAAATAACACTCAATTAGGAGCAAATAGTCAAGTATTGAGAATAAACTAAGAAATATATTATTTTTTCTGTTAAATACATAAATAGAAATGAATGAAAAAAAGAGTATTATTTGATGTTTTATAAAAGAAAGTTATTACTAATGTGTAACAAAAAATGTAGAGAACGTTTTAGACTTTTCCTGGCTTCAACTTGGTGAAATAAACTTCTCATTTTCTTCAATATTTCAAGGTAATTTTACATTTTTTCTCTTTAATAAGATTAAGAACTTTGCTTTACAAAGAAGAGGTTTATAGTCTGTAAGATTTGACAAAAGTTGCAGCAAATGTGTTAATGTGTTTTTACAGTCATAGTGGATGAAGATTAACATCAAATTTGATCAAGTCTTTTAAAATAATTTCCTTTTTAGGTAAAAAAAAAAAAAGAAAAAAATATGTTTAAAAAGTAAATTCATCAATTCACTTTTCACTTGAAAATACAATAAGAAATGTCTTTATTTATATTTTAAATTGATTAAAATGCATTTTTGTGAGTTTGTAATGTGAGAATTCAAACTTTGTGCCACATGGTGAAGCAAAAAGGCTTTTTATAAACTTAGAAAAAATTTGAATTAAAAAAATGAAACAATATTTAATAAACTCTTATAAATTGAAATATAACAAGATTGCAAATTAAAATTAATTGAGGGATGCTGGTATCAACAATCAATTCCTTAGAATAAATTGAAGAAAATAAAATACAATTCCCATATGAAGTCAGCTTTTAGCAGCCTTTTTTATGAATACAAGTAAAAATATATACAGCCCCAAATTAAGATGCAGGAAACTTGTTTTAATGCAAAAGTTTTTTGTTTTTTTTTAAGTAATTGAGTAAGTCGTTACTCGACTCAAAGGCAGGGCGTTCCTCGTGACATGTGCCACTTTTGGGGGAAATTTCCACGAGCTTGAGTGGGCGGAGTTTAAACTTGCTCCATTTTAAAAAAAAAGAACTTTATCAGAAAATGTTTGAAATCAGAACATAGTTTGAGTTTATGAATGAGCTTAAGTGATTTGATGTGTTTAATTCTTAGATTGATTTCTGTTTTTGGTTATTTAAGCTCATTCTCCTGCCGACAACCATCCCCAGAAGGCGCAGTCTGTGCGCTTTGGACGCACAGACTTATAGCGTTTGGAGATCCTGGAGCTGCTCCTCCAGATGAATGAAAACCCGTGTGAAACTGCAAACAAGCTGAACAGTGAAGCTCATTCACACATGCGTGTCTTTGGAGTAAATAAAAGCCAATAAAAGCAGAGTTGAGCTCACCTCAGTGCGCGCTTTGCTCCGTCTCATCCACTCTCTGCTCCTCATCATGGAGGGAGCCTGCTGCCTCCTTCTGGCCTCCAAACAAAAAGTTCTGTCATGCATGAAGATTGCGGGAGCATCTTCTTTTTGTTGTTGTTTTTGTTTGTCTCTTTGTGGGGGTGGGGGCGGGCGCAAATCCTCTGGTCTGTCCAGAAAGTCTCCAGAGCGCGCGCGCGCCTTTAAAAAAATGAAAAAGACATATTTGCAGAGAAAAAAAAACCGTTTAAGTCCATTCATCTGGATCCGACATGAAGCTGGAGCTGCAGCCTCGAGCGGGTCAAGGAAGGAAGCGCACGAGGGTTTGTGACCTGTAACCCCCCCACACTGCAACCCTGCCCCCACTGAGCCGTCTGCTGAGGTCCTGACCAGCTTAGAGCATGGAGACGACGCACGCAGATAATGGAGGAGGAAGACTGGACTAGAAGGTTCTAGCACAGTTTACACAAAACAAAATAAAACAATAAAAACGTGTTCAAGTAAAAGTACTTTAGAGTAATATTACTCAAGATTAAGTCACTCAAAAGCATCAAAGAACAAATCTAGTGATTACATTTAATTGATCAATAACTTGATCTTTTACTTTGGTTTCCTTTAGAAAAAATAAAGGAAGCTAGTTTTTTTTTAGTGGTGGGACTATAACTGTAACATTACTTTTTTAAATGAAATGTTAATTTCTCTCCTGTATTTACTTTTTACAGGCCAAATATACATATATGTACATGTTTACATACAGTAAGTATTCAGTTATTTTGCAAGTTCTCTGCCTTTTAAATCAATTAGGGGAAATGTAAGGGGGGTGTATGTCCACTATGAGAGACAAAATCTAAAAAAACATCTCGAAATCACGTTGTATGATTTTTTAAAAAAATTTTTTACTCTACTGAAAATCATTCATATTTGGTATATAAGTCTTTCTTTGCAATTTCACAAGTCGACAATTTTCTGTGGTTTTTCACCAGGATGGTACACACCACAGGAGGAATTTTGGCCCACTCCTCCTCACAGATCTTCTCTAGAGCAGTCAGGTTTCTCGGTTTCTCCCTAAGTCACTCCAGAATCTTAATATACTTCTTACAGAGTCACTCCGTGGATTTCCTGGCTGCGTGCTTCAGGTCATGTTGGAACATCCAGCCACGACTCATCTCTGATGGAAGGAGGTTGTTCCCCAAAATCTCACAACACACAGTCGTCCTGTCCCAAGTGCAAACCCTTTATCATGATGCTACCACCCCCATGCTTCACAGTCGGGATATGCTCTTCTTCCTTCAAACAGTGAGTGGAATTAAAACCCAAAAGTCCTATTTTGGTCTTATCTGATTAAATGTAATTAAATAAATAACACATTTCTATTTAAAATGAATACAGATAAATAACACTTTAATAATGGAAAAGCATCACTTTCCCGACTGATATAGTTTCCAGATTAGAATAAAAACTGCTGCAGTGCATCAAGAAATGAGAAGAAAATACAAAAAATCCACACAAAATAGTTGCAATAACATTTTATTTGCAAGAATTCTTTCACACTTTAATTATCCTTTATGAAGCTATGTACACTTTAAACGCTCCTATGGTAAATAAAACATCCAGTGTGGAAAGAATATAGAGGAAAAAAAGAAAAAGCAGCAAAGTAGGGAAAAAAAATAAAGAAGTAAAACAAAAATACTGAAAACTTGAATAATTGTGAAGTATAATAACCAATCATTGTGTCTATATAATAATGTGTGGGATTAAAGAGTTAAGGCTTCAAGAATGAGGTTTCTGTACAACTAATTCAAGGTGCCAGTTGTTGTCAACAGCGCCCTCTGGTGGGCTGGCTGTGAACACCAAAGTGCATGTCAGGACTGACCTTAAATTCCACATTAGTACAGATATTTACATCCCAAATGCTATTTAAAAAAATAGTAATAGGCTTTAAAACAAAATATATGTCAAATGCTTTTGACTAAAACCACTTTGCAGTTTGTTAGGAATGTTTATTTTAACAAAACATAAAATCATAAAAATAAATTTGGAATTTGGGTCACAAATGTAAAATTATTTTTATTATTTAGATAACTGACCCTGACCTTTTTATTCATCTCACGTCACAGTCTAATTCAGTCATTTAAAAATATAAAACCACTTTTTCCGTTTTGACTTTGGCTTAATTAAAAATTAGGATTTTCCGTTAAATTGCTTTAAATAAGTTAACCTTTATTACAAACAACCACACTTCAATTCATAGTCGTCACAACCCTCCAGAACACGTAAAACGAAAGAAAATTTGGCTTAATTTTGTAAAAATGAGGCTGCACTTCCTGTTCAAGTCCAAACTTGTCATGTCTGCTCAGAAGTTTGCTGCCGTTTATTAAAAGATTTTGCATAAGAGAGCAAGTAGGAAAAAAAAAAGAGGACACAGCATTTGCAAACTCCATGAGGTATATGCTTAAAGACTGTACATTTAAGCGCCCACTTTCAGGCTTTTGTTTGGGTAGTGAAGGCAGAGGGGAAATGCTTCAGCCAAAACCTGCACCGAATCAAGCGTCACTTCCGCTTTACGGTCAGCGTGTGAACATGTTTGTGTGAGTGTCGCTGCTCTACTGTTCATTATGTAACCCTCGTGTTTAGAGCGCGTCCGGTCAGATCAATCGACCGGCGTACTCATCAATGGTTTTTGGGGAGGTGGCAGATCCTCTCTCTCCGTTTCAGTCATTTAAGCGGTGCGGGACACAGCCTCAAAAAAAACTGAATTGATCGATTCCCCGCTGCCTTCCGCGAACGCTAGCGCTGCAGAAGTCGATCCTGACTTCTGCAAAAGCACAGCGAGTGCTGAGCGGGCCGTTCTGAAGCCCGCGTCACCCCACGTTTCTAAAGGCCGCTCGAGTTCCAGCACGCACACAAAAAAAAAAATACAATAAAAAGGCAAATAATAAAGCAAACCTAAGCATTCGGGTAAAGTAAGCAGTTCACCAGGAAAATATAATAGAAAAATAATATATTTAACTCTCAACAGCATTTCAATCTCTACAATATGGAGAATGTGGCGTTCATGAACGTGTCAGAGGCTGTTTTTAGGAGTTTCCACCAGCATCAATATGTGTGGAAAAGTAACAGTTTAAGGTCCGACTTCACGAGAACTGAGGAAAGAAATCTCACGTATATGAAATAAGAAGCTCTGAGGATTAAATAACAGGATCTTGGCCCATTTAGGTTGACGGTTGAATCACCTCGGCATAAAACCAGAAAGCCAAGAGAGTAATTTTAACATGTTTCCCTATATCTTATACTTTAATTCAAAACTTAACGCGTGTTCTTGGACTCACTTTGACCCAGTAGGGACTTTTATTTTAAGGCTCCTCTGGTGTGGTGGGTCGCTTTAGATCCCGGATCTGCTTGATCAAGTAGTTTTTCTCGTCGCAGAACTGCTCATCCTCGGACCTGTCCGTCTGGAAGTGGCTCAGGAACTCCACCAGCTTGGTCTGGTTCTTCAGCAGGATGTCCAGCACGGGTTGAGTCTTGTTGGGGTTGGCAACGAACACCTGCAAGAGACGGATGTGGGGGTACGTTTCAAAGAAAGCTCAGGATTTCAGACGGGAGGAAAAAGTAAAATTGCATTTCTGAGTATTTTTTTATTTAAATATTTCTTCGTTTGAAGAAATGCCTCTTTTGATGCGCGTCAAATTTACAGCTCCCGCAGAGCAACTGCCAAGTTTTCTGGACTTTATTTGTTATTACGTAATGGAAAACATGGATGACGTTAAGCGAGTAGCCTGGGTTTATACGTTTTGGAGAGCTCTACAGAGGCGCCGGCAAACACGTCGCCGTGTCTGGGTTCACCAGATCATTCAGCGCCGCTCCCACCTTCAATCCTGCAGCGGGGTCGTTTTAAACGTTACTTCCGTCAGTCTTTGACGTATTATGAGCATTAACCCGAGAGTGGAGAAATAAAAATTAAACTGGGGGATTTTTTTTTTTTTTTATTGTCTTGATGAAAATAAAAAAACCTCATGAGGCTTGGAGCTGGAGCGATAACACACATAGTGGCTCCTGTGGCAGCTCTTCGTCTACCAGGCAGCCAGTCACCAGCAGGCCATCATAGCGAGATCGGTCCAGCTCCATGAGCTCTATGAACGACTGGTGACCTGTCCCAGGTGTATCACGCCTTCGCCCAACAGCAACTGCCACAGTTTCTGCCAACCCTGCGGCTACAGCGGGTTAAGAGAAGGATGGAATAGATGGAAGTTCAGGAGGAAAATCCTCGCATTGAGCGGCCATGTTGGATTTTTTTTCTTCCCTTTGATCTAGTCAAATTTAAATTGTATTTGTCAAATACGTGGTATAATATGCAGTGAAATATATTTCACGACTGTCTATCTAAAGATAAGAAAAAGTTAGCTGACAGTAATTTACAATAAATATAAAATATAGAAATAAAAGAAAAATCGGCTCCTTGAAGTCCACATAGTGTAAAGCGTCCGTGCGCTCAGAAGTGTTCACTGTTTAATCTGTAAACTGACATTGCTTTGTTGTAGTTGCACAGAATTTTCATAGTTCCTGTTTAGTCACTGAAAGCGTCATGTGGCCAAAGCGGAATCCCTGATTGGTTCGCGTCTGTACATTGATGTAACATTGAAACTTGACGCCCCTGCAGCTCAACTCGCGTCTGGTGTGAATGCAGCATCGCCGCGAGCTGCTGCTTTTCATCTGATCCATCATGATTTTAATTAATACTCAAAAACACAGTTTTTATCTTACATTCCTTAAGAAATGTCCTCCATCATAAGCAAAATCCTACAAGATCATGTTACATGATTTTCCTTGGAGTGGGCTCGAGGTTCAGGGTCGTATGCTCACCTTAAAGACGTGAAAGGCTTCAAACTGGATGTTTCGGCTGTTATCTCTCAACAAGTTCATCATCAGCTTCAGATTCTCCGACCGGCTGATGTACTTGGTCATAACAGTGAAGTTGTGTCTGTCCAGCAGAAGTTCCCCGAGAAGCTGCGAGAAAAAGTAAATATTGAAAAATGAACAGATAAAATTGATTCAACAGAGAAGGAGGGAGTACCTTCAAAGACTGCCGCTTGGTGACGTAGTTGTCAGAATGCAGGAGCTTTTCATAATCTGTAAACACCTGAGACATTTAAGGAGAACAGTGAGCACCAGCAGGATCACCTGTTTTGAAACAACAGTTGGAAAAACTCACTCGGTCATAGTTTTTCTCCAGGAAATCTGCACACATAATCTTGTGTCTTGTGAGGAGATCCTGATTTAAAAAAAAAAAAGTCCAGTTAAATGATTTGATAGAAATTCTGCACCATTAGGAGTAGAAACAGGTACCTTAAAGGAGGCGAAGGCGTCAGAGGCGATGTCAAAGGTCGAGAGCTCGACGTAACGGAAGAAGCAGAAGAAGTCCTCGGAGTAGAGCACCGTCCTGGCCAGAGGCTCGTGGCGCAGGCACTCTCTCAGCATCATGCCGCAGTTCAGAGCCACCTCCGGGTTCTCGTATCTGCACGGGTTCAGACACGTCGGGTTTGGGTGAAGAAACACGCATCATTAGGCATCATCACACACCCACTATAAAAAAGTTACACAGCAGTAATGAACAGGAACTAAAAAGTCATTAGAAACACTTCATCTGTTGGATTATGCCTCGTGTGACGAGGGACAGGCGATTCGCCTCACACAGTAAGGAAGTGCGGAATAATCTGCCACGCGAGCGTAAATGTCAGCTTTTTGAAGTTAGCCTCAGACAATCAAACCCAAAGGTCGTCTTTGTAGATGTGACATTTTCAGATTTCGGTTCAAAAACAAAAGCAGCAGAAATCCGTCAGCGTGCCGCGGCGGCCGGCTGAGGCTGCGTTTCATCCGCCGGCACAACGGTCAACACCAAGGAGGTGTCACCAAAACAGAGCTGCTGCGAGTGGGCAGCGAAGGCTGAGCATTTTCAAAGCGGTGAAACCTGCTTTCTACTATCTGTGAGCTCATCGACATGTGTAACCCAGAGGCAGAGCAACAAGTTCCTGCGTGTTCCTCTCAGAGGTTTGAGACGGGCCCAGGTGGAGAAACACCGACGAGTTTACAGACGCCGTTTACGTCGGAAAAAGACTGATTAATGTTTTTCTGCAAATCCAGGGAAGGAGGAAGTGAAGTAAATCTTTATAACCAGTTTGTTGGTACTGTTGCCTCACAATAAAATGCTTTGAATTTGAACAATCTGAACTGTTTATAGACACCAGAGTGTACCAGGATATTCAATAAATGAAGAAATTGATAATTCAAACTCATTTCTGTGAGTCTGATGAGAAGCTTTGTGTGGAGCTAGTTGACCGTTTATTCGTCTTTGCAAATTTGGTTCTTTCACTCAAACATTTTGAGTGAAAGAAAACTTAAAAATGTCGTCCAGGCGCCATCTTTAACCATCTATCATACTTTTCTGATTATTAGATCAGCAACTTCACCTTTTCCTCAAATAACCATAAGATATTTCCAACCAGTTGTTGGTTCTTACTTGAATCGTGTTTACATTGTGTTCCTCTCTTTGGCTCATTTCCTTTAGAGTGCTGGACAGTACCGGTGCATTCAAACTGTTGCTAAATCGCACCAAAGTTTAGTTGCCAGAGAAGCAAACCCTCAGTTTTAGACAGATTTTGATTGGTTTGGAGCTTTCAGGTGACTTTCAGAGGACTCTGGTGCAGAACAAACATCCTTGTTTGAAGGCAGCTAAGCCCTGTCAACAGCAGCAGGAAATAAAAATATCAGCTATAGCTCCGGTTTTAAGGGCTTAAAGACACTTGATCATCTTTTATCTACTTAAGAAGTTATCGTTCACTTATGCCTATGCCGTTTTAGCCTAAACAAAAAAAAAATGACCTTTTTTGGGACATAATTTCTGCAGAGTGGTGGCACAGAGCAAGCCCACCCCCACTTCCCATCCCTCATAACCGATAGTTCTCCATTTAGACTCTCTCCTGTAAGCGTTCATGGATCTATTTGTCTACCAGTGGACGCATAAGAATGGAGTGAAGCAGGAACCTTGGGGCTCGCTCAGTAATTTCTATGTAAAAAAAAAAAGGGTATTTTTTAAACTGCACTTTTTCCTCAATTATTAAAAAAAAAATCATTGGAAAACACAGTTTTATCTTAACTGTCTAATCAGAAGAATGCCACAAGAACATGTTAAGGGTCTTTAGGGGTTGTTCATCTATCGATACTGCCAATGTTCTATTTTTCCACACCTATCGTTCACCGTTTGTGGCCAAACAGTTTTGCTGATTGTTTTTTGCGACATTTTTCATTCTTTTCATTTTTTGGATTTCTTACAGTGCTTCGTGTTCTGCGTCCTGGTTTGCTGTAAACATTGTCAATCAACCTCAACCGCGCCGTGCCTCCACAGTGCATTCAAGCCTGCAAAATGTATATAAGTCCTCGATCGCAAGCAGATCTTTGGTTCTATAATAACTCATTTATTTTCTACAAATGTCTGAACTTTAAAAAAAAAGCAAATGTTCATGTAAGTCTGACAAAAGTGTATTGAGGAGTTTTACACCCTTAAGACATATAGAATTTTTTTTTAAAGTTGAAATTATGCTTAGAATGAAAGTTGTGATTAACGAGGAACCACTATACAAATACATTTTCATCCATTTGTTAAAATTAAAGAGTAGACTGAACTATTAACACGTGAAAATGTTTTCAAATCTCTAGTTCAAACTCTATGGGTGCAAAGAGAAACGACTTCAATTCTTGCTTCATTTAAATAGAGACCTGTGTGAACCAAAGTGGCTCAGTCAGGTCTGTTTAAGATCACATATCAAATTCCTGCACTACTTACCCTTTCAGAAGCATGAAGAGGATCTCTGGGTGTGTAGAGATGTATTCAACTGTGGGTGTGCGAGTGCCGATCTGGCGTCTCACAATGTTGCTGAACAACTGAACCACATCCTTCTTTCCCTGGAGAACAACAAGAGACGGCGATTAAAGCAAAAACGGCAGTTTACTTAAGTAAAGCATTCCTGGAGCCAGAGAAGAAACTTCACCTCAAAGTCGATCTTCTGCAGGTTCGCTATGAGAGCAATCAGCAGGTTGGTGTTGTACAGCTCCTGTGCGAGCTGAGCCACGGCCTCGGTTTGAGGCTCCTTGTCGCCTGTTCCACATAACACCTCCTTCAGGGAAGCGAGGTTCTTGGAAGCTTCCTCTGCAATCTTGAAAGCCCACAAGAACCATGAGTGGATTTTCTTCCAATTCAGAAAGGCATTTTTTTTTTTCACATGATGAGAAAGATTCCTGACCTTTTCACACTTCTTGCTGTCCCCAGCATCCAGTTTTTCCAGGGAGGCGACATTCTCCTTCAAAGTCCTCACTATTTCAGCGGGGCTCTTCTGAGACTTTCCGAAGGGAAAAGGCATGACTGAAGGCAGGTGATCGATCAAACCACTGCAACACAAAAGATCACCTGTTCAACCTCCTCTACTCATGAGCATCAGGAAAACGCTCTCACCTGAAGAGATCCACAGAAGGACAGAATTTTACCATTTAAATAAAGTTTTATTCAACTTTTTATCAATCACAACTGAAAAATTCCCCATAAAACAGTAACAGAAATCTGTAAATAATGCTTAGCAGTAATGACCAGGTTAAACCATGCAAAAATGTGTAATATCGAAATGATACTTGCTCCAGCTACGTTGACATGTTTTAAACCATCTCAAATGCTTCTCCCCTGGCAGTCCCCTTTTCTCCAAAGCTGTTAGTCCAGCTGCCTCACCGAAATTCCTCTTTGATTCTCCAAAACGACTCTGCTTCTCAACACTGAGACTACAGCCAAGAAATTACTCAGGATTACTTCTCATAACCCATTTAAATAGAGTGGAATGAACCAAAAAAACCACGCTTCAATGGACTTAAGACAAGATAATGTCAAAAGAAATAAGAAACTGAACTAATTCAATGACTATAGTTACAAATATTGACATTTAAAGTATGTTTTTTGTTTGCATCTTTTAATCATTCATCACAAATCCCCTTTAGTCCATAACCAGAGTAAGACCAGCAGTCATCGTGGTGATTCTGTGCTCTAATCTGAAGAATAGACTGACTTTTACCAACTAATACAACTGTTCCAGTTTGTCTGAAGATTTTGTCATCCAGATGATGTTATCACAGGGATCTGTTCTTTCCAGCAGCTGGATTTTAAAGATTTACTGAGAAGATTTCTTCTAGGTGAGTCATTATGGTCTAATTATCTTTTTTTTTTTTAATTCTGGGAACTATTCCAAATTTATTTCCTTAATATTTTAAGCTTTGCCTAAAGTCAAAACAAGCTAGACTTACAATAAACGTACAAAGTGGTTTATACTGTGACACAAGGATAGTAATTTTACAAACGTAACTTTACATTTTAAAAGTCTGCATTGTTGAAAAAACATTTAAAATCTGTTTTTATGGTGGGTAATACAATTATTGGCAAAAACAAGGCAGAAATTCTGATTTGCTAAATAAATATAATTAATTAAGTAAAAAAAACATTAAGACATATCCCTGTCAAAATACTTCATACTCTATTATATGTTATACAAATATATCAAATGTTGATTTGTTTTACCTACATCTAGGCACCTTGAGCAGCCTCTAGGAATGAAATAAATACGGTTTGATTTATAAACAAAGTTTGATTTGAAAAGTTACCTTCATTTCAAACCAATAGTTGTACTAATCTTTATTTGATTTAATTTACTTAAAGAAAAAAATCAAAACTTGCGTTTGATAAATCAATTTTTCATTGTTTAAGTGAAGATTGATTCATTTTTTCTAGACCCATTTGATGTTAAATCAATATGAACACTATTTTGAAAACCAAAAAAAATTTTGGCAGCAACCATTATGTTAAAACGAGGGGGGTGGTTAAAAAAAATCGTCAACATACCCTTAAAAAAAACCACATAAAGCATGTAAACTACACAGAGGGAAATGAAACGACCAGAAGTTGTTTGTGTCACTTTCACTTTAGCTGTAAGCAATGCTGGGATGAGTGGGGTTGGGGGGGGGCCGTCAAACGCCCGTGCTCGTGGATGTACTCGCGTTGGATCCGTCCGTGGCTACATCGCTTATGAAGCCTTTTACGTATACATATATTTTAAAAATATATTCTTTATTTTTTTGAAGGACGGACATCCCAAATGTCAAGAGTAAAAGTCGGCTACAGTTATTAGCGACACATGGTTAGCATTTTTAAGCAGAAATGTTAGCGCGAAGGTAGCGATACTTTAATGAGTTCACGATGTACCAATTAAATGCGAAGTTTTTTTTAATTATTATTATTATCGTGCTTGCTTTTTAAAAAATCAACTTAAAAAGCACAAAGCGTGTTGTTCAAACCCTATTTCCTACACTTGAAATGTCATCTCAAACCTATCAGGAAAGTTAAGCTAGCTTATGACCTAGTTAGCAGCGCCGAAAAACGGACAAACTAAATGACAGATCCCAGTTTGACGTTGAGGGCCATGGAAAGTACAGCCAACAAAAAAGCTAGCTCGCGCTCGTGACACTCACCGAATAACGACCAGCTCTGAAGTTGACGAAGCCTTGGAAGTTCGAGGTTAGTTAGCAGGGTAGCAAGTTTTTCCCCACTTTCTGGATTCAGCGTAACGTTACTGTGAAAAGTATGTAACGTTATCTGAGACCGGTAGCTGTCCGACATTAACTAACTAATGATAACCATAGCTACTTAATCCCGTTTTATTTGTAGCTATTTTTTATTACACTTGACGGTCCAGAAGGCTGCCTGGTTTAGCAGAAAGAGTTACTATGCTAGCTCGTCGGACAACTTCATTTCCCTGTTCTTCTCTTTTTCTATCGATACACCCGTCTTCTCATCCAGGGGACGCTAGGCGGGTATGTTGTGCCGGACTGAATGATTGGCAGCAGATCCAGCCAATCACCTTCAAGAGAACCAAAAACTGGGAACGCCCACTGTGGCTTTGGTGCGAATGTTTTTAGACTTTACCTTTTTTCGTGTGGGTGGAAACCCATTAGGTTCTCATTAAGAACCTAAACGGACGGCCCCGTATTACAAAACAAACAAATCCAGATTCACAAGAAAAGATAAAACATGAAGTGTAGAAATATTCGAGAAACAGTAATAAATTAGAAATTAAACATAAAAACTGGAATATTAAATGTTGATTATGGTTATTTTTATGGTTATCTCAGACTTTTAAGGCCTAGTATTCCCTTTAAAAGTTAAACAAAAATCCAACTTCATTCTACATAAGGATAATTGTATTTTTTAAGAATGACATGAAACTAAGAAGATTGAATATTTTGCTCATGAAATTCAGATAAACATCATGCATCAATGTGTAAATAATAAATTATATAAAACTGTGAATGCATTTAGAACAGAAACTTAGAGATGTTTTGCAGAAAACATTTTTCCATCACTTACAAGACAGCTGGAAAGGAAGTTGATAAAATAAAGTTTAACCAGTGCCCTGAAAGAACCCATGTGCACTACCATTGGCTAGTACTATTCATTTTCAACAGGTTTTTTTTACAGAAATCTTTTTTCTTTCAGCTTTCCGTTTACACAAAAGGGCATATAACTTTTTTGTCCATAATCTATGTTGACATACTGAATTTTTATAATTTTCATCAATTTTCTTTTGCTCATTCAGAACCAGGTTTCAGAGGAATTAGATTCATGATTCTGAATTCAAAATTAACCATTCTTTGAATTTTTATTTCTGTATGAAATGAATTTAGTTTGTGACATCCTTTATTTACTTCATTTTCCACTGTATTTATATTCCCTGATCCCAGAATTCGATTTCAGTCGAATGACAATTTTAGGATGCAGCACCAAATTGAGCTTCTTTTGGTGACTCTAAATAACTATGGTTGTGCCATACATGACCCATCAGTCATAAATCCAACACATTTACTTCAAATTGAATCTATTATTTAAGAAAAAACAGTAATTTTCTCCACTATTTGATTCATTTCACCACTTTAAACCATTCATATTTAAAAAAAAAATAGTATCAACAGACAAAAAGTTCACTTTTGTTGGGGAAATGAAAAAAGTATATTCTAAATGGTATAATTATTCTGTTTTCGTGCCCTTAAAATAAAATAAATATATATTTTGATATATAAATATATTTTATATTTTGGACAAAGAGAAAATTCCAGCAATAGTGATTAGGCGGAAGATGCTCATTCAATTTTGACATAACATGCAGTAAAATGTGATATTATTTAAGCTCCAGTGAAAAAACATTGCATAATGCCTTTGTTATGGCGGCTTTTATTGTGAAGGGCCATGCCGGAAGTGATGCTATGCCTCCTAGCGGCTAGCTTACCGATCGAAGCAAAAGCACACAATCACTTCTGAAGGACGGAAAGAAACGTAGTCGTTGTCCGGAACCGTTTTCTCTCTTTTGTGTCGTTTAAGCGCCGTAAGGTGAACCCAGCAGGTAAGCGGTGAAGCACGAGCTCGTGCTCGGACCCTCGCGGGACGGGTTAGTGGCCTGTAGTAGATTCCAGGCCGTCTTTTTCTCTGTCGTAGAAGCCGTTTTCCACTGAGCTACATCACGTATGGCGCTCTTTGCTTCGAAACGGTTCGCAAAGACCCGCGCCTGTCATGATAATTCCCCCCATTTAAAGGGAAATAATCGCAGTTTTGCCGGTTTCGTCGGACACACAAACAGACAGAAGCAACCTTTTTTCCCCTCCGTGGGCTTTTATTTTCCACCACGATGAGGCCTTAAGGAGAAGATTCGGGGCGTAGAGATGCTGCTTTTGAAGGCAGTTTTTCAGTCAAACATAGTTTGGAGAAGAAAGTGACACACACCCCCTTTAATTCAAAACTTTGACGGAGAAACAGAGGAACGCGTTAGATTTATTCCGTCCTTTTCTCAAACCAAACTTAAGGCAGATTTGTTTCGAGGGACTATAAAAGAGATCAGGAAGTGGAAAGGTTTGAATTTGATGTTTTATTATTTTTATTTTGGTGTGCATCGCGTGTTTTACGCACGCGGAGGCGCGCTGCTGTGGCCGCCGCAGTGAAATCCTGGCCCTGTTATCATGGCTGTAATGGCTCTCAATGAAAGACGTCGCAGCACACAGCGATTGTGCTTTTGTTTTATTCTAATTTTTAAATAAGAACACCTACTTTAATTTTATTGACATGTATGGAGCAAATCTGCTTTAATCCTTTTCCAAAATGAGTCTGGAATGGTGGGATTGTCAGCGCAGGTTTGCAGGTTTTTGCTCTCATCTGGTATAAATGATTATATTTTTGCTTAAAATTTAAGCTGATTTTTAATTCTTAAGCCAATTTTAGGAGGAAAGGTAGTTATTTTTGCTGGCTGATGGGGGCTCACCAGGGGGGGTTTGTCCTGGAAAAGCTTTCCTGCACCAGAAAAATGAGGCATGATGTTCATCCAAAGCATCTCACATGATGCAAAATGTGCTGAAAACCTCCTTTTTTCCCCCCTTCGAGTTTATTGTTTCTTGTATCTACGGAATAGAACAAAAACAATATAAATGTTGAAACTTTTCTGGGTTTTGGAGCATTTGAAATTAATTCCACATGGATTTAGAGTTCTGAACATCTGGAATAAAAGCGGAAAGTGTGGGATTTATGTTGAGAGTTGCTCTGTGAGACTTTTAGTTTGAAAACCCTCCAAGTTGGCCTTTCTTTGACGTGGAGTTATAATAGTTTAAAATATAATACATAAGTATCTCATGGAAAAAAAAACTGACTTCAATTTGCGATTTCTCTGTCAACGTTTTAAGTCAATTAAACTTTTTGATCTGCAATCAGATAAGACTTTTTGTTGGTGATTCTTATCTGGATTGTGTTCCTTTTTTAAAAATTCAGACTGAGAGCGCAAGGAAAGCCTTTTGGTCATGTCGGGGCAGAAGAAAGGCGTCGCGACGCGGCAACAGAAGTGTGCTTTCTGCAGAACCAGCCGGGACAAAGAGTGCGGCCAGCTCCTGGTGTCGGACAGCCAGAAGGTGGCAGCCCACCACAAGTGCATGGTAAGAAAGGAGAGTGCAGATCCCATCCTCATTCTGCACTATCCAGCTTCCCTAGTAATACCAAAAACATCTTTTTATGTTTTATTAATTACTAATCCCTGTTTTCCATGTGGGTTAAAAATGATCACACCCCTGCAGGATTTAACAAAAGTCAAGGCCATCAAAACATTGTTAAAAAACAGTGGATTTTTGTTATTTATGCCACAACTTTGTGTTTAAAACAGAAGCTTATTTTTTACACCATTCCATATACTCCACAGTAGTTTTCTTAATAGTGTCAAATGTGTGTGGTGCTAAATTTAATGTTTATTTTGTTAATTACACCAGGTTTAGTGTGATCTAACTGAAACGTTTTCTTCCAAATTAAATAAATTTCAGAGATTTTAGTTTTTGTCATTGTTTTGTTATACATAAATCATGTTTAGTAGCGAAACAAAACTGTGACCCATAAATGACTGTTAGAACTGAGATTGTCTGCAACCTTTGGAGTGGATTTCTTACTGAACACAACCTGGGAGGAACCACAGCGACACTGATTTGCATCCCTGTTAATGTTTTCATATATATAAATAAACTACTGTTTTTTGTTCGTTTTTTTTGCAATAATAAAACATACACATAAAGAGAAAATACTATTACTAAATACTACTATTTTTAACAAAGGTCTATATTACTCCCTTTCAAAATAAAATACAACCTGCATCACATTGGATCATTTCATTGCAGCAAATGTAGTAGTACTTGATTAAAAGGTTTTTTTTGCTATTTGTGGTGCATTTTATAGTCAGAAATTTGCAACTCTAACAATCCGAAATTAAATGGACTTTTATTGTATTTTTGAGCCATTTGCGCTATAAATGCTTGAATGGATTCAAAAATAGAAATTATGCTGCATAATCTGGCTTCCCTTAATTATGGTTGTGTTTTTATTCTTCATAACAGTGAAGAAGTCAAAGAGTCACATGTGGCTCTGGAGCTGCAGGTTGCAGACCCCTGTTGTAAATAGTTGCATCCTTAATATTTGGGTTTTTTTTTTTTTTTGTTTTTTTCTTTCAGCTTTTCTCCTCAGCTTTGGTCACGTCACACGCAGACAGCGACAATATCGGAGGCTTTTCCGTTGAAGATGTTAAAAAAGAGATCAAGAGAGGAAATAAATTGGTGAGTTTGTGGGTTTGTCTTTACCTGTTTTTTTGTCTTTTTATGCACATCACTGCCAAAAGAAAAAATCAGACAAACAAATCTTCTGCATCTTGATTAAGCTGAAGAGTTGATTCATTTTGTTTCACTATCTGCTACAGGTTCTGTTTATCAAAAACCTAAAAAAAAATCCCCAAATTCTAATTAGAAATGGAGAAGACGAATGTTATGAGATTATAAACCAAAAAATTGCTGAGGATTTTTTATGTGTTTTTAAGGTCACTTAACAAAAATTTTACATTTAAATTTTCCAATCCTTCACAGTTAGATACTTTTTAAATTGAAAGGCTGCACGGTGGCGCAGTGGTTAGCGCTCTAGCCTCACAGCAAGAAGGCCCCGGTTCAAATCCCGGCTGGGGGATCAGAAACATCAACTGGGACCTTTCTGTGTGGAGTTTGCATGTTCTCCCCGTGCATGCGTGGGTTCTCACCGGGGACTCCGGCTTCCTCCCACCGTCCAAAAACATGCTTCATAGGTTAATTGGTTACTCTAAAATTGCCCCTAGGTATGAATGTGTGAGTGACTGTGTGCGCGAATGTGGCCCTGCGACAGACTGGCGAACTGTCCAGGGTAAACCCTGCCTTCACCCATCAGCAGCCGGGATAGGCTCCGGCAACCCCGCGATCCCGAAAGGGATAAAGCGGCAAGGAAAATGAATGAATGAATAAATTGAAGATTTTTTTCAATTAGTGTATTTCCTACCATTCCTCAATTAAAATAAAAAAAAAAAATCCTTTTCACATGTTTAAGTTTGACTAAAAAGTGAATTTTATTTACTTTTGAATGGATAAAAGCCTCGTCTACCATCTTCAAATCTAAGTCTCTAATTTCAGGTTTATTTTTTTAGTTTCTATATATTTGAATTTTAGCTAAATTTAGTCAAATTTAGACAAAAGTGAGTTAAAGAATGTAATTCTGGTCTGCTTTTAGTTAGAATAAAATACTTGTGTATCTATTGTTTGTGTGATTTTTATCCAAACAACATGTTGATTCAGTTTTATTTGATCGATTGATTTCAGCAAAAATAATAACAAAGAAAGAAAGCAATTGAAGAAAAAGAAAATACAAATCAATCAAATTTATTTAAGATATTGATTCAATAGCTTGATTAAAAAAAGAATAAAAGAAGGTCTTCTAGACATAGTTGGCTGTAACCAAAGATAAACATATTTATATTTATATATACAGCACACATGACACATTATCTCTAGAATGGGTTAAAATAATCCTAGAGATAACATTTGGGTTTTTTTCTACTAAAATGAACATATTTAACATCTTGCTTTAAGGTTAAGCCCAATTTTATACAGTGTTTTTCTTTAAATCTTTAACTAAAATAACAATTTTAAGCTATTACTTTAAAATGTAGCTCAGCTTAAACCAGAAGTTTATCTCCTCTGAGCTTCTCACTCTTAGTTTTGCTCAGGTTTTTTTTTTTTTCATCCATGTCCTCTCCCTCATCAGATGTGTTCGTCATGTCACCGACCGGGCGCAACCATCGGCTGCGACGTCAAAACGTGCAGAAGGACGTATCACTACTACTGCGCCGTGAAGGACAAAGCCCAGATCAAGGAGAATCCCTCACAGGGGATTTACCTGTAAGACTCGTGTTCTGCTGAAAACCTTCACCTGTTGTCTGTTTATTAATGAAGATTCTCTGTCTTTTTAAAGCGTTTACTGTCGCAAACATCGGGATGCTGCTCTGGACGACGTTGAAGGTGAGACGCCTTGTTTCTGTGCAGCTTTGTTCTAACTTTCATTAACTGAAATAACAAAATTGATTTATTTTTGGAATAGATTTAGAACTTAAATCCCACTTTGATCATCTTTTGATCTATTTTCTATTTTTAGACAAAATTTAAAAAACTTATGTCATTTTAGGGACATTTGTCTGCCCATGATTCACAATTATTTGAATAAAGAAATACTCAAAAGGGCAATTTTAAGCTAAATTTTGTTTCACCAGAACATGTTTATAAAAAACACCATTTTCACAGCAGGAAGATCTTGGTTCTAGCCTGGAAACGTCTCACAAACTTTTGGTTTCATCCTCAGACGAAGAAGAAGGGGATGTGGCCAACGACTCGGACTCCTCGCCTCCACAAAGCAGAGGCAGAGGGAGGTTAGAGAAGGCCCGGGCCAAGGTCGCCTCTCGCGGCCAGTCAGAAGAAAGTCGCTCCGCCTCCTCGCAAGCCGCAGACGAGGACAGCTCCTCGCACGTAAGGCGTGCAGACCGCCGCTTGAGTTTCTTTCGTGCGCAGTCCGGTCCGTTGACATGTGAGCGGTGTTTCAGCGGGACCGGTCCCCTCTCCGAAGCAGCCCGGCAGACAGCGGCCAGCGCTGTGGGTTCTGCCACGCCGGCGAGGAGGAGAACGAAACGAGAGGCATGCTGCACTCGGACAACTCCAAGAAAGTGGCCGCTCACTACAAGTGCATGGTGGGAGATTTAGCCTGGACGTTGATTCAAATTCCACAAACTTTCCACAAACCTGCCGTCTCTTCCAGCTTTTTTCCTCGGGGACGGTACAGCTGACCACGACATCGCGAGCAGAATTTGGTAACTTTGATGTGAAAACGGTCATCCAAGAAATCAAGCGGGGCAAAAGAATGGTGAGGAAGACGACCCGTCTGACGTGTCCCTTTTTTGTTTTTTTCTTTCCTTTCGCCTGACTTTGACCTTTCTGCTCTTTGCTTCTAGAAGTGCACATTGTGCGGTCAGTTGGGCGCCACCATCGGATGTGAAATCAAGGCGTGCGTGAAGACCTACCACTATCACTGCGGCCTGCAGGACAAAGCCAAGTACATCGAAAACATGGCCCGCGGCATCTACAAGTGAGCAGAACCCGTCCAGAGCGAAAACAGAACAGTCATGTGAAAAAGTTAGAAAAGCCGGAATATTTTCTCACATAATTGGATACATACACATTTAATATTGATTTGAACTTATCTTAGTGATCCGACTTGACATAAAAACATTTTTAATCCTGTTTAAAACTTTATCAAATATAAATTCGAAAGGACACATTGAAGGGACTGATAGATGCTACAAAAAGTGTCTCAATTATGCAATTTCAGCCAAAGGAGTAACTTTCATTCAAATATTAATTTTTGTTCAGATCTTTTTTTTCTACGAATAGAATAATAGTTTGATTTTTATTAAATCGCTTCTTAATTTTTGGAAATTTTTCAAAATAAGATGACTATTTACTGAGGGTTTCCTAATTTCTTCACATGACCCTACAGTGTTTCCTCGCCGTATCGCGGTTCAGCTTTCCCGGTTTTGCTGTTTCAGGTATTTTCTTAGTGCATTTTTTTTTAACAGTACATTGTGTTCTTTGTTCTGATTGGCTGTTAACTTTGTCAATCAACTTCCTCCATGGTGTGTCTACTATACAGCATGCATTCACTTTGCCCAATGCATAAATCTTTGATCGCAATTAGAGCCTCAGTTTCATTGTAAAACACTGGATTTATTTTTCTATAAAGATTTACATTTTTAGAGTTTAAACAAGACAGAAAAGTGTGGACATTTCTGTGGGGAAACGTGCAGGGAGGGATTTTGCAGCCTTAAAACATTCTTACGTCACAGATTTTACTTTGGACAGTATGTTCTTGTTCATTCTGGATTTTGAAACATTTAAACAATATTTTTTCTTTTAGTTAGAATGTTCCTTTCAAGACTACTCCCTAAAGACTGTCCAGTGCACTGAATCTTAATACAGTTCAAACTCACTACTTTTTCTTTTTTAAAACATCAAATATGAGGCCGAAGCGAAACACTTAATAAATATGAACACTTTATGAAAGCTTCATGAATCTTCTGCGTTCTGAAGATGACAACCTATAATGTTTACTTAAAAAAAAATCAGCTTTCATATATTTTTGCAAATGACAAACTGTTTAAACACAGTACAATTTGGTCCAATCTAGTGAGCACTGATGCCCACTTGTTTTTTGTAGAGACTTCTGTGGAGTTTTCAGGGCACTGGAATCTGGTATTGTAGATTTGGACAGCCCAAAAAATAGCAAGTCGGCCATGTTGGCAACATCAAAACAAGAACTACATTAATATTTATTTGACTATTGAAATGTACAGATCAAGGAACCAGCTTGAGGCTGTCTGTAGGTTTCATTTGGATCTTCTCCATAAATTCATTTAATTTTACTAAAATAATTCTCCTTTTTTTCTTTTGGTTCAAGTTTCTATATACTGTAAGTTGTCATGTTTCTGTTCAGTTTTGTCACTATCAGACTGTGGCTCGTCGCGTTTTTTGGGGATCATTTGCACATAACTAAATTTGCGTCTCAAGTGGAAACCTCCAGCATGGCGGAATGTCAGAATTCAAGCTGGATTTGTGACGTTTAGCTGTTTGTTGCAGCCCTTCCTGATAGTTCTATTTCTTATGTTTAGCTGGTTGTGTGCATGTCAGTGAACACCTCAGCCGGTTTGAAATAATTTAAGTGATCTTCAATGCTTTCTGTAAGAGAATATTCTGTTGCATAATGGAAAGACTCAGTCTATACTTTCTCAAGTTCTTTCTAATGACACCATCAACTCTTCTGGTTTAAAAATGTGTGAAGAAAAACCTTATTTGCTCAACTGATCTTTATTTCTATTTTGTAGACTTTGAGTTTCAGGCTTTATAGCTTCATAAGATTGATGTTCTGGTGGATATATTTCTGTCAGGGACAGTTTTGGAGTCTTTCTCGTCATGTCTGGTGTCGTGGTGTGCGGGAACTGCACGTCCTGTTCTCTAAAACTAAGCTGTAGGCACAAACACTTTAAGCAGACCCCCAGCTTCCTCTTTCTGCTGAAGATGAGAGACGAGGCTGTTCGAGGCCTTCATCAGCGTCCCTCCAGCCGCTGCAACATCTGCATGATTAATAGGGATGGGTATTAATAACAAACAAACTAATAACAAACTAAGTATTTTTGTAAGTATTTTTGTTTAACATCCTTTGTAAAATCTAAACTAAGTAGTGCACGTGTGTCCGCGCTGTTGCCACGCCACTACTCCGGCACCGATAAACAATATTGTTGACGTGGCACCGGTAAAAGATGGTACCGGTTTCGGAACAGCGTTTCTAGTGATGAGCACATTTCATATAAAACTAAAGGATTTCAGTGACCCGTTTTTTCCCCAATACGGGCAACGCCATGTTGGAGCCAGAGAACGTCAGTGAGCAGTGATTGTTCCAAGTTTCTCTAAGTCCACGTTTCTATGGTAACGATCATCAACAATTGTAGTGTTGGAAGTTCACCTACCACTTGAAATCTGTCAAACGTTTGACGCGTGACCACCTGCTTTTATTGAGGATTCTGATTGGTCAGTTTGAATAACTTTCACTACAGAAAAAATATCAAATTTATTTTGTTTTTTTCTCAATAGAAGTCTATGAAATTTTGGCATTTTGGAGCCAGTGGGCACTTCCTGTTTGGAACGCCATGGGGAAGGGGGTCACTCAGTCCAGTTCTCATTTACAGTCAATAGTTACAAAGCGGGTCAGGTGTTCCTCTGGTCTTATTAATAAAGTTTTAAAAGCAGAAGCTGTGGAGGAGGAGACTTTCAGACACAGCGTTGATCTGACTCTTGTGTTTATGCAAAGCGGAGGCTCCGTGGAGGAAGATGATTTGCCTTTGCAGTAACTAAGGACCCCAGCTGCACTGTAGCAGCTACGGCAACACCAAGAGGCACTTGGGCTACCAGCTGATGGTTGGAATCCACTTTGTAACCAGTTTATCCTGCAGACAAAATCTGATTTTATTTTATATTAACTTTTATTTTATCCCTTTTTAGACTTAGGGGGTCACATTCAAACTTGTAAAGAAAATTAACTTCTTTTTTTATTTTACTAAAAGAAGAATTTTTTAATGGCACAAACTCATTGTGGCTTGCAGCAGTCCTGGACATCAAGGACCAAACTGTTTTTTGCAATTCTTCTTTCTTGCAGTGTAAAAACAAAACCCTCGCCACATACTAAAGAACTCCCCAAAATTTGCACGTCTCTAGTATCCAGTAAAAAAAATAAATAAATAAAAATTGGGGCATCGTGAACGATTTACCTCCCAAAAAAGTTATGACGTCACAGCGGGAGAATCCAACCTTTAAAAATATGAGTGGGTCCATCTGGCAAACCTTGTGGATTTTACCATTTTTCCACACTATGGGGAAAAGGAAACTTATTTTTTATGTTATCTTTACAAATGTTCATACACATGTTGAACTTTGACCTCTGGAAGAGGTCATCATCTTGAAATTTTCCTAACAATCAGTTTTTGTACCTCTTACAGATGGGAACTCCTAAATATGTCAATCATCTTCTAACTCCTCATTAGTATTGTTAGTAAACTACTTAGTAAACTATTGTTAGTAAACTAATTGGCGTAAACTACTTGTTAGTAAACTACTTGGTTGGAAGTTCTCGATTTTTAATGATTGGCAACCTCGTCATAGCTAACAAAAACCTCAGTTGCCAAAGAAATCCAAAAATGTACTTAAGCCAATTATCCTCAAATTGATGTAAACTCATTTGTCACTCCCAGGTGACCAAAAAATAAAATGGTTGCTATGGAGATAAAAGGGCTTTTTGATGACCGGGGTGTTGCAGCTTCTCAGCCAGTTATGGTGGCTTTCATTTTTTAATCTTTTATTATTATTACCTTAAGTGGATGATCTTAGACCAGGTTCATATTTTTTCAGCGCCTCAAAAGCTGACTTGAAGTCAAACTTTTTTTATTCCCTCCCCTTTAGACTTTATTGTAAGAACCACAGCGGCAATGAGGAGCGGGACGAAGAGGACGAAGAGCGGGAGAACCGCAGTCGAGAGAGGGCAGCGATCGATCACGGAGGAACGCCGTCCACACAAGTGAACGGCAACTAGGTGCAGCACACGCAGAAACCCCAAATTCTTGACATTTCCCAGCAGCACTCTGGTAACGCTCTGGCGTGTCTCTGCAGGTTGGGTCCACGAGGTTTGATGAGGAGGAAAACAGAAGACGACAGGAGAGATATTTTTTATACCAAATCTTAGCCTTCTCACGCGGTTTAGGAGCTCCCTCAAAGACTTTTCTTCCAGTGGTTGGACGTAATGTTCCAATGTACACCAGATGTTGTCTTTATATGAAACCCTGCTTTAAAGCTTTTCACAGACTACTGCTTCTGTTGGGCTCCGGAGGGCCTCAGCCTCATGGAAATCCACCACTAATCTCTCCAGATTGGGTTAAGGGCACGGATTAGCGATGGACCGATCTCTGTAACTCACTGCCCACGTCCCCTCAGATTACAGGAACCGCAGCTGCTGAAGGTCTCCGGAGGACTCGCTTTGAAGAGGGGTTCATTTGTTATTAGTCTCTATGAAGTCGTGCAGTTTGATTACCTTGTTTCTGTAATCGTGTCTTAATACTCTTTCATGTTAGCCATTCTTTCTTATTTGACATCTTTTGCTACGCCGGTATCTTCATGAGAACTTCGGACGGTCCGGGTTTGGAGCAGTCACGAGTTTTTTGCCGGCATGCTTCCCACCCACGGAGGTGGTGTTTTTCATTTGGCTGCTGACAGGCATCGCGGAGGCCTTTAAGGGGCAGCCGGCTCCACTCTGTTCTCAACAAATGTATCCATGAATGATATGAATAGAAAATATTTTTATTTTACACATCGATGAGTGAATTCTCTGTTTTTTCTAAGTGCATCCAAGGAGAGATTTGAGGGAATTATCTTTTTTATATCTTTTTTTTTTTACTACATTTCTGGTGATAAAAAAATTAAACAGCATCACAAAAAACACACTTTAGTGAAATGTTACTCTACTTTCATTTATGTTCAAAGTTTTACCAATTTTTGTTCTTTAGATGTTTATTTTGTCTAATCGTTTGGGTACAGACATTTATTTCAAATTTGCAACTCCATATCAATCGTATAAACATTATTTTGAGAGAAAACTCATGGATGTAAGTGAAGCATAACACGAGGATGGAGATGATTCACTGTAGTGAGATCAAGAGAGAAGTGGTCTCAAATATATAGTGAGGCAAAAAAGCAGTGAACTGTGCAAGATGAGAAGTCTGTGTTTTTCATCATCGGCATACCTTAACTTTGAGAGAAAAAGTGGAAAAAAAAACCATAGAAAATCAAAATTTTGTGGTAGAAAAGAAGTATGTGGTCACCTACAAAAAAAGCAAGATTTCTGGCCGTCACAGACTTGTAGCTTCTTCTGAAAGAGGATGATCTGTCCTCCACTCGTTACCTGTATTAATGGCATCTGTCCACAACAATCACACTCCAAACCCCACTATGACCAAGACCAAAGAGCTGTCTTAGGACACCAGAGACTAAATTATTGACCTGCTTCAGGCTGGGAAGACTGAATCTGCTATGGGTACGCATCTTGGTGTGAAGAAATTAAAACTGGGAGCAATTATTAGGAACTAGAAGACGTACAAGACCACTGATAATCTCCCTCTATCCTCACAAGATCTCACCCTGTGACAGGGGTATTCAACTCCAGGCCTCGAGGGCCACAGTGTCTGCATAATTTCCAGATATCCAAACTCTACTCATGACTGATTACCTGGTTCAGGTGTGTCCAACCAATTGGAGCATGCCAGATCCGGGTATGTTGGAAAACCTGCAGGAATGCGGCCCTTGAGGCCTGGAGTTGAATACCCCTGCCCTGTGAGGTCAAAACGATCACAGGAACGGTGAGCAAAAATCCCAGAGCCACACGGGGGGATGTAGTGAATGACCTGCAGAGAGCGAGGACCAAAGTAACAAAGGTTCCCATCAGTAACACACTACGCCACCAGGGACTCTGCAGTGAAACTTATATTTTAAAGAATATTCCAGTAAAAAAAAATAAAAATATCAAGTTAGACTGATTTTGGCTTTTATTTGTACATATATGGACTATGGCATCACTAATAAATTCAAAATTTCTCCCCCAGAGGTGCATTAAGGACCTCTCTTCTTGATGGGAGATTTGAACCTCTGTTTTTTTAAGTATCCCAGGATTTCAACTAGGTTAAAGGTCTGAACCATCACAGCAAATCCATGTGTGAAAAGGATCTTATGCTTCCAAATTCACTCTTTCATGGTTCTGGATTGATGAATCCTGGCATTGTAAGCAGAATGTACCCACTAAAGGAAAAATCCACTCATGGAACTCCTATCCAAACTTTATTATTCAGCTAGCTAACACATCTTGTTTTGATAAGCCTTGGAGTTTAAGGTTACACAGAGATTCCATGAGCATTGTCAATGTGAAAATACTCAAGTTACCTTTTTCAAAACAGAAATAAGCTTTAATACTAATTTTTAAAAAAAGTTGTCTTCAAGTTTTTTTTAATTAGTACATTTTCTGATCTGTAGCATTTTCTCTTCAATATTGTTTAATTATACATTGCCTGCAGAGACATAATCCCTGCAGTAAGGGAGCCTCCCACCTATTTGGCTTTTTTTGGTGTGTTACCATGACAACTCATCCAATAAATGTGAAAACACACCATATGGCTCCAACAATAAGATTTATTGGATTTAACCAAACACAAATCAGAGCGGATATTAATAGAAGTGACAATTAGGTTTGCTGTATGGAACGCCACACCCTCCACATGTAGGGGGAGGAGCCAAAGAACCCGACCCCCCCAGTGCGCATGCCCAGGAGAGACGGCAGCACCAGAGCGCATCTGACTGCAGTTCCTTCCGTCAGCAGCGTGACCGCTAGCTAAAGCGGAGCCGTACACCCCCCAGTGTATTCTGTCACGAGCCCACATTAACACCATAGAAAACTGACGGTACACCCGCCGTCCTCACAAGCACGGGACCACCAAAAGAACCCCCCCTCCCGATCTGAAGTGAGGAAACAAACATGGCGACGTCCAGCTCCTGCGTTGTGGTAAGTGCACAAGTCGTGAGACATCACCGGGAGCGAATAGTTTTAGCACGAAACCGGCACGCTTGAAGTCTGACCCGCTTTTTACCGACTCGGAACGCTAACCGCCTCTGAAGCCCGCCGCGCGAGGACGGGCTGTTCACGGGCGCGCGGGGTTTTCACCGTTATTTTCGTTAACATGCTCTGAAGCGTGGCCGGCGGAAGACAGGGGTGGTGACGTCAGAGAGGGCAGACTGTTCCTTTTCGCGCCACTCCGAACGCTTTGGAGAAGAGGCGTGGTTTCGCGCGGCTACTCTTCAAAAGGCTTAACACATCTACAAAATAAAAGCTATTTTCTATTAAATTGAAGCAAAATATCTGTAGTTGGTTCAATTTAAAACAAGTATTTTGTTTTTAAATGCGAATATTTGATAAATATCAACATTATCTTTATAATCTCCTAAAAAGCAAGTGACTTTTTAAAATTATTTATTGACTAATTTTATTAATTTTAAGCTCTCAAAAACAACATTTTTACCATTTAAATCACATACAATAATATAAAATCACAGTTTGAAAAGGAGCAGACTTAGCCAGTGGCTAAAACAACAACAAAATACCACGAATAATAAAAACAAAGGAGAAAATATAGTCATATCAAAATGAATATTAAAAAATAAAATCAAACCGATGCCTATAATGTTATTCTCAGACATATAATCAAAATAATATAATTATAATTACATTTAAAATGGTAAGATATTCACACACACACATATATATGATTTAAATGTGAACTTCCAAATGTTATTTTTATGTAATAAACAGATTTATAATATTAGGGTTTTTTTGACATTAAAATAAGTTTATGCCCAAATATTAACTGAAATTCCCTGCAGGATAAGAGCGCATGATCCTGCCCTTTGGAACATGTGAGCATTTTGTAATATTTGATATACCGTACAAAGCTGGGCTGACATGGCCTCTTGCCTGGAATAAGTAAATATATAACTAGTACTGTGTGTTCCAAGAAGAACCCGTGAAATCTGATGGATCAATATTTGCTGAATTGCAGAGATCTGCAGAAAACTGTCAATGTCAAAGGTTAATATCTCAGTTTATTATAAATAAATGTGTTTATAAACAGAAATCGTAACCAAGTATCCTATAAAACTTTATTTTGGCTTCCATTAAGGAATTATTCTTGTTTCCCACCTTGGATCATCAAATTAAAGTTCTCTACCGATCTGTGAGAAGACGGCTTCTCATCTACCACATCGAGGAGCGCTCCGCTGAGCCTCTCAGTCGTCACATGCTGTGAGTTATGCTGTCTGTGTTTTTGAGGCTCGCTGGTTGACCTGCAGCAGGAAATTAGATTTAGCAGAATATCGTAACCTGTTTACAAGATTGAAAACCAGCCAAACGACATGAAAACATCAGTTCCCTCATGTTTGTCTTCTGAAAAAAACATCCTGGTTTGTGGCAGAAGAGGGATGCATTTCTGCTTCAGATGGCTGGGTTTGCTTCTGAATGTCTGAAGGTATTTCACTATTTGATTTCACCTTAATTTTAAGATAAAATGTTTATAATTTTTGATCATATTCATCTATATGTGGGAAATCTCATATTTTTCACACAGACAATGTGGCAAGAGGTTAATTTCCTCTCACAGTTGAGTCATTGATTTGGATCTACTTCCTAAAATGTGTGACTATACTCTGAAGTGAGTCTGAAAAGGGTGTAAAAATCCAGTTTTCTATGTCGGAAAGAAACGAGGAGACCGGGTTGTTCAGAGATTGGTTATTAATAATAGAAATGCATCCTGCAGATTAATTTTGCAAAGACTGTTCGGAATCTGTTGGCTGCTTCAGAATCCTGTGAAAATATTCATTTTTTTCCAGCTTGCTTACATAGATTTCCATCTGAGAATCTGATGTTTTCACTCTAAAGGCAGTGGTTTCAGCTCGTCTTAAGCCGCAGATCTCGTTCGCTATTTATCGGTACAGAACAGGAATTGTCGTCTGGTGTTTCCCAGAGGAAAAACAAGTCCTTATTTTGAGGGTGCGTCTGAGATTTCTCTAAATCTTCTGTTCCCAGATCAGTGATGAGGAGCAGGGCTACGACCTGGATCTTTTCTGCATCCCCAAGCACTACGCTGCCGATCTGGAAAGGGTGTACATCCCCCATGGTCTCATCTTGGATAGGTATGTGTGGATGATTACATTCAGTTTGTGGAAGTGGGAATTTGGTGTTGTTTATTTGTGGATTAAGGATGCTTTCACACTGAGCTTCTTGGTCCACTACAGAGTTTCTGTGTCCAGTTTACACATTCCTAACTTTTAGATTTCATTATTTTTGAACAGGTTAATTGCATAAAAAATTCCTGAAGAAGAATGGCCAAAACAGTTTTTTAAAAAAAAAAATCTTGAGTATTAATTAAAGGCTCCCCTAAGTAGTTTGGCATTTTGCTAAAGCAGGGGTGACAAACTTATTTGCACAGGGGTCCACAATCCAAATTCCACTTTAGGTTGCGAGCTGAACAGGATAAACATTTATTGACCACATCAAGGCTAAATTTTAAAACTTTGAAAACATAACTATTTAACATAGCTAGGAATAAAAACAGGCAGGAATATTATTCCAGAATAAACCTACTTCAACCTTAAATAACTTTCAATATTTTACCCACCATAGTATAATTTGGCAAAATTATACAATTTAGAAATAATAGCAAGATAAGATTGGGCTATAAATGACAATAAAGTAAATGATGGGGCCGATGTAATTACCCGGAGGGCCGGATCCGGCCCCTGGGCCTTGACTTTGACACATAGGGCGTGTTTATTTTACAAAATCAAATTTTTATTTGCTTTTAAGTGTATTGTAATGTTAAATCCTCACAAAAAACACATTCAAACAGTATTTTTGCTCCATTCACGCATCTCTAAGCATTCCTCTAAAAGCCTGCTCTCTGAGCACCAGCCTCTTCCAAGCTACAAAAAAAGACGTGTCCCCCATGTTGTTGTGTATAGCTCCTTTCAGAAAGACATTTATGACATAAATGTTAATAAAAACATTAAAAGAGAGAATTCACTAAACATCACTGATGAACTGTCTGTACACGAAACAGTTCCAGAATCTCTCTTTACTGAATCTTCTCACCAGAGTCTGTTTTGGTTCCATGAACTTGAGAAAGTGTGTTTCTTTCCAAAAGAAATAGTGCAGTGAATTTGAGGTGTACTTGCTTGGATTGAATCCAGCTGCTGATACTTTAAGAAACACAGTAGAGAGGTAAAGCTTATATGCTTGTCACTGCTGCACTTGCCTAGCTGATGCTGAAGTAGTTTCCTTACTTTTTAGGCATTCTAGGCTATTTTCTTTGAGGAATTTTTAAAAAAAAAGTGTTTTTAACATGTTCTTATGACATTTTTCTCGTGACTTTTAAAGAGAATGAAAGTCGAAATTGCATTTCTGAGTATTTCTTTATTCAAATTGTTGTGAATTTGGAGCTGATGAATAAAAACAGTTTGAAAGAGTTTATTTGTGACGTAGAAAATATGCCCCACCTTCTGGTGATAGGCCTGGTACTGACTAAACCAGTGAACTCTGTCGCAGTAACAGAGAGAGTGGAAAACAAACCCTTCAGTTCAAATCCCAGAGAGAGTTTGATCACATTAGATATTTCTGAATAACTGACAGTGGGAGCTCTGGTATAACAGATGTTTGAACTCTAAGATGCTTCGATCGTTTCTGCTTAGCCTGCTGAGCCAAACCGAATCGTGAATTTCTGCTGAGCGTGGCGGAACAGCGGGCTGACGATCCTCTTTGTGTTTCCCTCCCACGTGCCCTCAGGACAGAGAGGCTGGCCAGAGAGATCATGAAGGAAATGGGGGGGCACCACATCGTGGCCCTGTGCGTGCTGAAAGGCGGTTACAAGTTTTTCGCCGACCTGTTGGATTACATCAAGGCTCTGAACAGGAACAGCGACCGCTCCATTCCCATGACGGTGGACTTCATCCGCCTCAAAAGCTACTACGTAATCCACTTTCAATAATATATATTGAATGCAATTTTGTTTAAAAAGTAGCTGAAACTTTGAATGTTTTCCTCCATAATTTATGAAAACACTTGGAAAAAGCACAAACTTCAACAGTGATCAATTTGGTGGAATGTAATTACATCTAACACCCTTTAAGTCTCATTTAAAAAAAATATATATTTTCATGTTATTTTTAAAAACCTGCCAGGCTTGGTCTAAATTCTGGGTGAGAATTCTTCACCCAGTCACTGCTGAACATCTGCAGTCCAAAGGTTGTTTGCATCACAGCAGGTGTTAAACTGCCAAGATTTTCTGTAAACACAAACCAGACCAAGAAAATAAACCAAATCTAGTTTTATTTAATATGTGTGATGTGCTTCTGTTGATTTTAGTCCAGCTGTTAAGAGGTAAACATGATCTATATGAATTATAACAATGTTAAAAAAAAAAAACTGTTTTCTACCTTTGATGCGGTGGATAAACCAGATTGAAATAAAAAAAACATGTATTTGAATTTAGAACCAAAGATGAATGTTCTGTATCTGCAGACAGGAGTTGTAAATGATCTGATAATGACTTAACTTTTGAATAAGCTGCTATCAACCTCAGGAAGAGTCAAATATTACTGATTTTAAACTTGTTTTTCTTTTCACTTTTGGAACATTTTGCTCCTTTTTTTGTATAAAGGGTCACTAATTATGTTTAAACAATCCTGCTGCATTTTTTCCTCTACCAGGTTTCAGAATAAAGCTTTATTCTCTTTCATATTTTTCTAACTTTTTAGAACTTGAATCATTTGATCATGTTGTCACTGTGAAGTGCACAACTGAGACTTATTCTGTGAACATGTGTGCAGTTTTTATTTTGTCTTTTTTTGGAGAAAACCCAACAGTCTTACTTTTTGTTTTTACAGAACGACCAGTCGACTGGAGAAATCAAAGTGATCGGTGGAGACGACCTGTCTACTCTAACCGGCAAGGTATGGTTTTTAAAAAACCTCTTCTTACCTGGAATAAGGGCTAGATCCTTTTAGAGATTTTATCAGAAAACCTCTAACATGAAAACTCACAATTAAAGGAATTGGAGGATTAACAGCAGTACTTTTAGTATTTTCTGAAAGTTTGATGATGTTACAAATATAAATTGTTCATCGAAATCTAATTTACATTGATTAATTTAATAAACTTAAAAGATTATACTTTTAGAACGACTAAATGATGAAAAATCTATCTTTTTTTATTACATGAATAAGTCCAACTTGCTTGTTTTTATTCTTAAAGAGCACTAAGATCACATTCATTTTACTATTTTATTTTTATTTGTTTTTCTAAATAAAACTCAGAATATTATCACTTTATGAATTTGGACTCAGCACCGGCAGGATGAGGAGTATAGAATTACACAGAGTGAAGCTGTTTAAAGCTGCTTTGCTCAGATGACAGCAGCTCAGATATTTCCCATCTGCACCTCTATTGTTTCAAGTCATTTAGTGTTTTTGTTTTGTTCCCAAATCCTTAGAATCTTCAAATTGCTCGTGAGCGTGAAAGTTGCTTTACAAATGAAGCTTCCTAGGTTAAAGTTTATAAGATTACTTAATCATCTTGAAGAACTCACTAGAAAAGTCATCTACTGAGTTTGAACACAAATCAATAAACGCAACTGTATTTCTGTCTCTGATGTAATCTTTTTCTTTTCAAATCTTAGATTGTTATCAAAAAAAAAATTGAGAATATATAAAGAATTTGATAAATATTTTTTTTATTCAAAATTGTATAAAACAAGTTTCTACAATTTGACATTGATCATTTTCAAAGCCGGTATCACAGTGGTCGTGCCTACTTTCTTAAGTAATTTGTGGAGATGCACATAGAAAAACATGTGGTCAAAGACATTTTCAAGATCTGCTGCTTGGAAAATTTAGGATCATTCCTGATTCTGCTACACGTACCCGGCATGTTTCCTCATACAGATTATAAGTTTTTATTGGAATATGATGTAACGTAAACACAGTCTGAACTCCCGAAGTACAGGAGGTGCATCTGAAACCATCGACTGTATGTAAGAACTGGACTGAGTGACCCCTCCTACCTCACGTTCCAAACAGGAAGTACTAACTGGTTCCAAGAAGGCAAAATCCTATAGACTTAAATTGAAAAATAAAATGCTTTTATTGAGTCATTCTATTTGTAAGAATAACCATTCTTGCTCTGATACTTTTTTTTTACATTCTCTTGCTAAACTTAACTTTTTTTTTTCTTCTATATTTTTGTCTGTACAAAAATATTCAAGTTGTAAACTGACCAATCAGATGCTTGAATAAAAGAATGTGATCTCACGGCAAACATTTGAAATGTTTGACAGTGTGTGGACTTCCAAAAAGGTCCCTCCTGATTGGTTGGAATGGTTGCCATAGAGACGTAAACTCAGAAACTCAGACCAATCTCTGATCTCGTCTGTTTCCAACATGGCGGCATCTGTGTTGCGAAAAAGAGACTGAATTGACTTGGAGCTGAAGTAACCCATTTTGAATGGATGATGTCACACTCACTCTGTCCAGTTCTTATATACAGTCAATGTGTATGCCCTTTACCGCTCACTATGTGGTGAATAGTCCAAATCTGCAATTCTAAAATTAAGTGCCCAAGAATTTTCCCTGAGGTCTCTGCAAAAGTCTCGTGTACATTGATGCTCACTCGTTTGGCCACTTTAATTCATTTTTAATAATGTTTTCAGTGGATTCATAAAAAACCATCGTAACTCACTCGTTTTCATTTGGTTTTATTCCATTAAATCAGTGACATCATATTTTCCATTAAAAAAAAAAAAAAAACATTAGTGAATATGGTGTCCAAATTACTTTTAAAATCCAGTGCACAATGTTTTTTAGCATAGAGATTAGGAAGGGAATTGCTCAATTAATTTCACATAACTTTATTGTCCTCTAGTGGGAATGAAAAAAAAAGAATATGTTTTAAATGTGTTCATCAAGAATGTGTAATAGCTTATACATGAAAAGATCTTTACCTCCCGTCTTTATCACTTTGAAGCTATTCTGCCACAGCCTTCTTTTGCTTGTGACTAATTTATTCTTTTTTCCTTTTCCACAGAATGTCTTGATTGTGGAGGTAAGAGTTCATTTTTACATTTGTCAGCAGTTGTTTTTTTCTTTTTTCTAAAACCTCTCCATTGAAATCATTTCAGGACATCATTGACACAGGAAAGACGATGAAGACGTTATTGCAGCTCCTCAAGCAGTACAACCCTAAAATGGTGAAAGTAGCGAGGTAAAGCTTCCCATTTTGAGACGCTGTGTTGTTGTTGTGAGCAGCAATCCCAATTTTTACCTTTATCTTTAGTTTGTTGGTGAAGAGGACGCCGCGGAGTGTCGGCTACCGGCCCGACTGTGAGTTTCTGACTCCTTTTAAGTGACTTTTACTTGTGTTCAGATTCATTTTTCTCTAACTTAAAACAGATTTGTCATTGTAATTATTTAATCAAATGATTTTCTTGTTTTGTTTAAGATGTAGGATTTGAAGTTCCGGATAAGTTTGTGGTGGGATATGCTCTAGACTACAACGAGTATTTTAGAGATCTTAATGTGAGTGGTTCTCTTTATAAATATTTCTTTATTTGATCATTTGTCCTGACTTAAATGCCTTTTTTTTTCTCTCCCATAGCATATCTGCGTTATTAGCGAAACAGGGAAGGAGAAGTACAAAGCATGAGGAGCACTTTGTCTCAGTTTGGTTGCACCGTTTTCTTTTACCGTTCACTTTACGTTTGATTGCTTTGTGTGGATGAAACACTCGGCCTGATCAGGGTTCACGAGGACACACCGATGAAGAGACGATCCTGCCTTTATGTTTGAGTTGCAGAACAGATGCAGAAGATCCTAAAGTGGTCGCCCTAGAAACCAAACACATCTGGGTTAAAGCGCATGAAGCCCAGACTCAGGCTTTAATGCCTCTGTGTTAAGCTTTTGTCCTGTAATTTTTATTATTTTTTTAAAAATTAATTTATTAAAAAAAAATGCTGCTAGCTTAAAGTACAAAACTATTGTAAATCTATTTCCCTCTATTTTTAAAAATTTCTTGTTTTAGTGCAATTCCTGGACTTACTGATAATTGATCTTTGACCCCTTTTACAAAAAAAGAATGTTGCAGTGTATTGCCCGTTTGTATATTTTGGGACAATTTTGAGTCACTGTGTTGTAGGATCACCCGACTGTGATCTCTGATGTGTGGTTTTGCCAAAGATCTAATGCCATCCTTTTTGTTCAAAGATTTCATGAACATTCAATCAAAACTGAATTTATTTGTGACATAATAGACTATTTAAATCGTACCGAATGTTTGGTATATACTTGAGCCATGTTAAATATTATTCCCCAACAAACATCTAAGAGTTTCTATCCTCTGCTTGCTGGATCAGAAAAATGCTTTTCCGACCTATTTTTTTTCCCTGCAAGTTGCAATGTTTTCACTTATTTTGAAATCCAGAGCTTCTGCTTCATCTGTTAATAAAAATGGTTGAACCCTGATCAGTTCTGTGAGCGAATTATTTAATCAAATACTAATCTTGTAGGATTCTATTCTTCAGGGCAAGACTTGAGCTTTATATATAATAAGGATTACCTGTGTAAATGTAAAGGCCAGTCGACATGTAATGTAAAGAAAAAGACTAAAGAAAAGCCATGATTAGATAAATTACTAAGATTTTTAACATAATGCCAAAATAATGTGAAGAAACTGCAGCAAAATTTTAAAAATTTATGTCAAATACTCTTAATATAAAGGCTATATTCACCGAAAATGTGTCCAGTGCTGAACTTTTTTTCGTGGTCGCACAGACACAGACGGGTTGAGGTTAGATTTATGGTTGCGGTTAAACAAGCAAATGGTTCCTGAGCATGGCTGTCTCTGCAGCTCTCCACTCCTCCAGGGGATGGATCAAATCCAGAGAACACAATTCACATATTTAGGAGCTAATGGGACTTTAAGTTTAATTTTAATAAATATGTGCACCTAAGAAAATCCACCCTTGGACGTTGCTCTTAAAATACGTGCGGGCGACGCATCAATATGATTATTACGTGTGGCTGGTCGCACAGAAATACGTGCGAATAACATCTACCAAAAAAAGGTTAATTGTTTTTACAATAAAGGTTTGAATATGAATGTTTTTTTCTGTATCAAAAGTTAAACTAGGCAAAAAAAAATTAAATAAATAGCAAATATAATATGATCATGGATAATTTCAAAATTGGCAGATGCAAATGTAAAGATTGTGGCTGAAAGAATAAATGAGAAAAGTTATTTACTTACATTCAGTAGTGCAGATTTGATGCTAAATTAGCCTAAAAAAACTTTTTTGGCAACAGAAATTCCAAAACTAGACTAAATTAGCTGAACAAATTGATGTTTAAACTTATTTACTAATGTTTAGCAATGAAAATGTAAAAGTAGATGCTTAATTAGCTGAACTAATTGACTTAAAATATCTTTCATCATGTTGTACAACAGAAATAGGTGCCAAATTAGCTGAACAAATTGATGTGAAAAAATATTCACTACTATTCAATCAAAGAAAAGTTAAAATTAGATTTCTAAGTAGCTGAACAAATAGATACCTAAAGTTAATTACAAATGTTTGGCGACAGAAATGTAAAAACTTGATTCTGGTCTTACTAAAATTCACTTACATAGTTATTTACGACTGTTTGGCAAAAGAAAGTAGATGAAAAAGAATTAACCCTCAGCAAATACAAACGAAAAGTTATTTACTAATGTTCAGCATCAGAAAAGTAAAAACTAGATGGTAATTAGCTGAATAAATTAATTTAAAAAGTTGCAAAATTTGTTGAACAGTGAGCAACATACTAATAAAGGTTGAATCTGAGCAAAAACTATTTTCTAAAAAAAAAAAAACTTTATTTATAACCAATATGTACAACAAAAGTATGAATACCTGGGGAAATAGAGAAAAAAAAACTACTTTATACATTAGTGTAAAGTACAGAAACATTCATTCAAACCATTTCTTCCTTTTTTTTTTTTTTTTTTTACTTTTTAATGAAAACATATCTATTTTCTTGCATGCATTACTAAAGTTGCGTCGTCGATACTTTTCTGGGAATTATTTGTCCTCCAGGTAGTGTTTGGTCACTGAATTTCCTCGCACGCCGGCAAATGGAGCGCGTTCATTGGACAGTCCTGCTAACATTAAAAAGCGGGGCGTAAAGTTTTTTTTTTTTTTTTTTTTTTTTTTGGCTAGCTCCTGTGTGATCATCTGGGATTCTCGTTCATTCGTGGCGGGGCTTAGCAGAAACGAAACACAACATTGTTGAGTTTAGAAGGACGATTTTTCATTAGGAATAGCTCAGTTAATTAAATGAGAAAAGTTTTATGGATTAAAAAAAATGCCTAGTGAAACTGTGCCCCGGCCTGGATCCTTGGAATATGCATCGAAGCTATTGGGGTCAATGCTAACATAGCATGCTAGCTCGTTAGGCTAGGTTTCACTGGTGGTTATGACTGAACCCAAATTGGCTGAACCCTTCTTTCGCCTCTAACAGTAAGCCGTGCAAGAGTCAGCTAGAAGATATAATCATTATTTATTAGCAGCATTTTTGCTTTTAAGCTGCTAAGATTTGATTTAACTGTAATTTCACAGTGAAGCTCGCTGAATAGTTTGGCTAGCGCTAGCTCATTTAAGGCGCTAACATGAAGTTGTAGCTCGTCACCAAGCCGCTTCTGCCTCGCAGACTAACGGGCATTGTGTGGTACGTAGACCCGGCGTGCTAGCATTCACACTGCAAAGTTGTAGTGTTCCATGTAATGATAATACAGGCTGTTTTCGTTGACCATAGTGGAGTAAATTACGCCAAAGTGCAACACTGTTATGGTCAAACTCTTTGTTGAGTAGTACACTGACGAGGGGGCCTGTCTGTAAGTTCGTAGCCTGATTTGGTAGCATTCTTTACCAATCATGTAAAAGCTGCTGGGGTCGGACGTCAGTAATGTAGCATTACTGAACCAGTCGGCCATTTGACGTTCACTGATCGGTGACGGACTGCGCCTTCCAGCAACATGAACAACTCCGGAATCATGCCCCAAGAAAAGATGGAGCTGGATCTGGAGATCCCATCCTCCTTGGTCCAGGTCGACGGACACCTGAGGAGATCCAACAGCGCTCCCATGATCAATGGCTTGAGGTTCCTCATTGATTTCCTCTTCTTTCTAAGTGTCCCCACGTGGGTAACAGAACACATGTCTCAACCTGTCATTGCAGTGATAACTCCCAGGTGTTCCACAGAGAGGTCCTACGCAGTCGCAGAAACAGCACCACAGTTGTCAACAGGCCCAACGTGGTACAGTTCTCTGACATTTGTCTGTTTATTAGTGACATCTGTTCATAATTTATGGTTGACAGCAGTCGATTTCGAATCCCTGACCTGCATCTTTACCCCAAAATTCAACCCGTTTGACTCAAATAAATACCTAACAGTGTTGGGGAAGTTTTCCAGATTCCTTGCATTTATTGCAAGATAATCAAGTCTAAGTAGAGCACAGTTAAGTAAATAATAAGAATCAATGATCATATTGTAGTTTCATAAAGTTAAGCCCATTGTTTGTTTGTTTTTTACCCACATCAAAATAACTGCATGGGTCACTTCTTTGCAAAATTCGAAAGGTAATGATAGTTTGATCTTTTTTTTTTTTTTTTTTATAGTAAAATATACCTACCAGGTATCCCATATTAATTATAATCAATTTATTTCATTTGTAAACAATTTCATATTGGTAAAGTTTGATTTGATTGCCTCAGACAGATCGAACTGTTGGATCATAGAAAATTAATAATTTCAAGCAACAGTAACGATTGTTTTGTCCACACAGGTCCCGTCGTCACCCATCCGTGTCCCCAGCACCAGACTTCACCAGATAAAACAAGTAAGAGACTGAGGGCGCTGCCTCGTGAGCATGTCAGACCACCGGTTCCCTTTAATCGTGAGGGCTAACGGTGTTTAAAAACATGCAAGAGCAACGCTAGAGTTAGCAGGACCATTGATCTGATGATCAACTGGTAGTATCAAACTCCTACAAAAAGAAGACTGTATTGATATGAAATGCTGCCTGAGTTTTCTTAAACTTTTCTGTGTTGCAGGAGGAGGGAGTTGATGTCATGAACAGAGAAACTGCTCATGAACGGTGAGCTCCACGCCCGTTTTTGAGTCAAAATCTGAAGTTTCAAGACTTAAGTTTTTATGCTTTAAACTCAGGGAAGTTCAAGCTGCCATGCAGATGAGCCACTCCTGGGAAGAGAGTCTTAGTCTGGTAAGAGATGATTAGTCACACTTTGCTTCCACTTTTAGTGTCATGATTGATGTTTAGTGCATGTTTTGGCCGTTTTTGCCGTCTCTCCATGACAATAGAGACGTCACGCACAAACATGCTAGATTAACACTGAAATGTTCGGGAGCTAACAGGGCCACCAGTCTTTCAAGGTCAGACTGAGTCGGTAGTATAAAACTCCCACAGTCGCCTAGCAGGAAGCGTTTGAAGCCGCTGTTATTTCACATGCTGCTGTTTTCTCAGAGTGACAACGATTTGGAGAAAGTGGCTTCTTCGTCGCCAAAGCGAGTCGACTTTGTGCCCGTGTCGCCGGCGCCATCCCCAACAAGAGGGATAGGAAAGAAGGTACCGCCCTGCTGACACAAACTTTTGGAAACGGCAGAGGTCTCTTTTTGGTTTAAACTTTTACTTAAAACTTTGTCCTTAAAATTACACTTTTTACCCCTAACTTTAGAACTTTCAGGTTCATTGTGGAATAGTTGTGTAACATGATGAAAACTATATCTGTAAAAAATGAAGAAGGGTTTGGACTAAAAAGGCTGATATCCAATATCACCAAAAAGCAGTTTTAAAGATAAATTTATCAAGCAAATTATTGCTAAAGGGAAAAGAACTAAGGGTTCATTTACATATTTTGTATTCGTTGCATAGAAATGTATGACAGGTTTTCAGAAATATTTTTAATCACTCTCCTAATTGGTTTTTCATCTCTCTCCTCATTGTCCAAGCAGCAGTGTTTCTCTCCTTCGCTCCAAATCCTGGTGAGCTGCAACGGTTTGACGCCCAGCCCGATACCCAGCCCCACACGCAGGTTCAGGTTAGTATCAAAGTGTTGATTTTCCGCTTGATTTGAGTTTAAAACAAACATATTTTTCATGAAACCTTTGAAATTCCCGTAACTCTTTGGATATTTATGCAGCTTTCTCCTCTTCAGAATCAATTGACATTAATTGAAAGGGACTATTTGCTGTAACTGTGAAATATATCGTCTTGATTTTCTTGGATCTGGTTTCTTCAGCAGGCGAAGTCAGAGTCCGATCAACTGCATCCGAGCCAGCATTCTGGGCCCAATGAAGCGTAAAGGTGAGGAGCTTCAATTGATGTTTTTTCAGAAACCAGAATATGATTCAAAATCTATGTATTTGATTTTTTCCTGGAACTGATTGTAGATTTCAGAGTTTTTGTTTAGCTGTTAGTAGTGCTGCCACAAACAATTATTTTAACAGTCAACTAATTACAGATTATTTTTTCCAATTAGTCAACTAATAATCGGGTCATGCGCAAACTGGGTGTAAAGCACACATCTTAACCATCATTAGCTTTAAACTAACTTAAAAAATCGATATGTCGTATTACTATTGTTTTTGTCTTTATTCACCTTTTTTTTTAATTTATTTTTTTTCCTTAAATGTTGGTTTTATGTTTTATGAATTTCCTGTTGTGTATTTCTCTATTGACAACCCAATTTGTTGTTTCTGCTGTTTTCAGACTTCTGTTTACCTTTTATGTATTGTTTTAACTTGTACTTTTACTTGGAGACTAACAACCTTTTCTATAGGGACTAAATATGGAAATTTGTCTAAAAGGCTATAGTCTTATATATTTGCATTTTTTAAATGTTTTATTAATATATGCTGTCCCTGTCTTAAAGAAACAATCAATCTGCGATAATGCTAGCGTGAATGCTGTTAGCTGAAATTGGTAGCTGAAGATGCTGAAATTGTTAGCTAAAACTGCTGAAAACACTGAAGCTTATAGCCAGCAAAAATATTAGTTAAATACCAAATTAGCCTAAAGAGCTAGCATACAGCTGAAATATTAGCTCAACTCCAAAATAACCTAAATTAGCCAAAATAGCACGTAGCTAAAATAGAAGCTAAACTCCAAAATTGCCTAAAAAAACTGAAACAATTGCCAAAATAAAAAAAGCTAGCAGAATATAACTCTCAACTTTACTGCACTCTGTTTTTTCCTGACATCATGTCTCTGTTTGACAGGTGAGATGGAGACAGAGAGTCAACCAAAGAGACTCTTTCAGGGCACCACTACCATGCTGTCCTCAGACGCCTCCAACCTGTCAGATCTCAGTTCCTGGTAATAAACAGAATCCATCTGGTTCATCTGGGCTTCGTCCGAACACTTGCCTTTTTTTTAGGGTGTTTTGAAACAACACGTATTTTGTAAAATATTTGGTCATACGTCAAAATAACTTTCTTATCAGTAAACACAACCAGAATTAAGCCATATATGAGATGCGCCAAATGTTGCGTCAAACTGTCGTTTAAAAGAAAAAAAGAAAGGCTTCAAGTGCGTCTGAGCCTCATCATCTTTATTTTATCTTGCAGTCACTCTCCAGACCTGCTGGACGGCAGTCTGAGCAGCATCAGCTCCTCCACAGACTCCCCGGGGAAGATGGAGGGCGTGTCCCCTTCCTCGTCCAGCCACTCTCCCTTCGCCTCCCTGCAGGACCTGTCCCCGAAGTGAAGGCAGCAGATAACATGAAGGAGAACGGGGCCCTCTCCGTTGAGAGGGGCGCGGTTTTGGTGGGGTCTCAGACCCCCGCCCCCTCCTCCCCTCTCAGCGCATTGGTTCATTTCTGTGAGTTCACCATATTTTCCTCACGGCTGCTTCTCATGAACTCGTCTGAGGTTGGGGGTGGAGGGTCTGTGGAATGACTGAAGACACTGTGAGCACCAGCTGCTAGTCGGGTGTGTTGGATGGTGCTTTGCTTCATACTAGAGTCGTCGCTAAAACTGGCTTTCCTGCACACCTGTCGCACCAGTGACCAATCACAGCACTGGACAAGACATTTTGGATGTGTACATTTCCCTGTTATGTGCTGGAAAGGCTTCTTTCTGTCGAAAGTCTGAAGATTTTTTTTGAAAAAAACAAAAAAAAAATATTTAACTTATTTTGTCTTTTTGCTTTGTATTGATGTACATATGGTCATATTTAGTTTGGCGTCGCGTTTATGTGCGGGCTACATCTATGGAGAGTTCCTGTCGTACTTTAAGAAGTGTGGAGAAAGCTTCCAGAATATTTTTTATCAGCTGTGAACTGTGGTGTTTTGTCTTTTTTTTTTTTTTCCCATGATGCCCCACTCCCCACCTTCAAATGAAATGTGGTCATTCCAGGTTCGACACTAAAGCTTTCCTGCTTTTTTTTCCTGTGCTTTTTCCCAGGATGTGTGTGGACGATGAATTAGTTCATTCTGGCAAAGTGTTCTTATTTATAAAGAGAAAAGGTAAAATTGGGTGGCGATAGAGTTCAAACTGCTGTGATGGAAAAATCAAATATATCTATAAATATATAGAGCAAGAATGGGTTGAGGTTGTGCCATCACGTTGTGAGTAAACACTGCTGCTGTGGTTATGTTGATCAAAAAAAAAAAAAACTCTTGCTGCACAGGATGCTGCAAGTGTTTCAGTTGGTGTCTTAAGAAGCGAAAACGTCCCAACTATTGTTGGGGGGGTTGAGCTTGCACTGTGACATTTGCACCGCCGTCAGTTACCATGGCAACCTGGTCCATTACCCCCACCTGTGTAACTTTGCCGAACCTTTTACGGCTCCGTAACCTGTTTATATGTAAAAAAAAGAGGAAGTGATTGTAAATCATTGTATGAAAGTGTGCGCTTTTATTTAAAGTTTTTTTTTGTATTGAATGTCTGCTTTATTCTGACTCATGAAGTGGCATAAGGTCTATTTTTTTTTTTTTCCCCCACTAAAAATCTTTAATTTTTTTTTTTACCTATCTGGAAAAGTGTTGAAGGCAGCAGTTTTGTGGTTGTATGTCTGACTCACACTTTGCCTTCGCTTGTGTTCTGTGTCATCTCCATCGCAGACGTCAGAAGTTAATAAATTATTTCATGGTTTGGCTGGACACTTTTTTTTTGTTTGTTTAAAGATCTTATTTAGGTGTCTCCAACCTGAGCCACCTGTGGCTCTTATCGAAGATAAGAGTGAAGATTTGTGAAAGATTGAAGACTCTGTGCCTGACAGGCATCCCTGCTCAGGAATGTGTCATCTGCATAATTGGTGAAAGATGAAACCCTAAAAGACTGTTCTGTATTTTACATTTGAACTTGCTCTGGATCAGGTGTGTTTATCAGTAGAAAGCTACACATAAAAAAAAATATAAATGTAACAAAAGCAACAAAGGAAAGGCTTAAAAGTAAGTAGAATGTAAAAAAAAAAAGCGCGTAAATAACACACAACACAGCTGTACTGAAAGTTTATTAAACATATGATGGAGCATTGATATAGTAAGAATGGCGATCCATTCGTAAAGCTTTTTTTTTTTTCTTAAAATATTTCCACACGTGCAAATAACTGCACTCAGCTGTCAGTCTGCAGCGTGGAAGAGTCCACATAATGACGGTTACGAGTCAACACTATGACGTCTTCATGGTTTTATGTACATTAATTCAGCTTTTTTTTTCTGCATGTAGATTCCTTCGCTCAGGATCAGCGCAACTTTTGCTGCAGGAAATCAAAAAAAAAATCGTACGAACATTTGTAGTGACGCGTTGTGAAAACGATGGAGACCTCGGCCTCCTCCACACTGGTTCAAGAACAGTAGCGGCTCCGATGTGAAGACTTCTTTAAAAAAAAGAAAACATGGATCCTCCTCCTTGCGGCACTTCATGTTCGTAAGATAACCATCGTAAGAAGACCTGAAAAAGCAGAAATGTCATTTCATCTGGATTGAGAAAACTGATAAAGGGTCAACTTTAGCTCCTGTGTTGACGTTCTTTGAACTACAGTTACTCTACGTAATTCTATCGGGTCTAACTGATAAAGAAAAGTAGTTTTGCGCCAATATGCAACACTTTACAGTAGTGATGTGCTTAAGAAAACACTTTACATTTGTAAAGTATTGCACATCAGCGCAAAACCACTTTTCTCCACTTTAATTATGCTAATTCCCTAACTAGACACGGTAGTTCAAAGAGTGTTCATTTAATTTTTTTTCTGACACTCACCAAGAACATAAGCAGCAACAAGTTTCTTGTTAACACTTAAGTGGAGGTAGACAGGCACTGTGGATTCTTGCTCCCCCAGCGTTGGGAGCATCAGCGCGGCCATGCAGACGAGTCCCAGCAGCACCGTGAGCAGACTGGGTCCTCCAGCAACAGGCCGGCTCTCTGCTCCACACACAAATACAAGCGTGTTCACCACATTCGCACAAGCAAATAAAGCCCTAACAATCTAATAGATGCAAAAACTTAAGTTGCAAATCAAAATGAGAGTCTTTTGCATTTATTTTTTTCTAGTCATCACCTGAAACCTCACAGGAAAAGAAACATCGAGTCAAACGCTAATTTTTTTGCAAGTGTGTCAGGTCTTATACAGATAAAATGATATGGGTAAGCACTCGCACACAAAACCTCTCTGCACTCTCAGCATGCAAAAAAACACAACTGCATTATTTTGACCACAATAAAATCGGATTTAAAAAAAAATCTGCTCGAGAAGGTGAGAAAGAACTACAAAGCTACACAAAACTATCTTATCAACATAGTAGAAAAAAAATATGGTTGGTGCAGTTCTATTGTAGCTAAAGAGAATTTCACATTTTCTTGTTTTATGTCAAATCCTTTTTTTAAGGAAATAAAATGAAAACAATAACCCAAAAAAATCCTATATTTAAATGTAGATAGTAAAATCGTAGATGTTTGGCTCCATCTAGTGGTAACATTGAGCTTTACAGGTAATTGTTAAAAAAAACAATACTCAACAGTTAATGGTTAAACTAAACTACATGTATATGCAGCTTAAATTTCAATTGAAACCACTTCACTAAACCAGTTAATTATAAGGTTAAACTATTGACTCAATAATAAAAGGTTAAAAATGAGAAATTTTTCAATTTAACCAACCAGAGATGTGATTATTCTTATTAAATCCTTGAAGTTAGACATGTCTAATGCTATATTTTTACAAATATATATATTTGTTATTTTTAACATACATTTGCATCACTGATTTATTTGTTTTTCTGGATTATATTTGACGTCCAGCTGCCATTACTTCAGGAGGAAAGGATTCCATTACTCCTAATTCTGTTTCTCTGGAGATTTATCAGGACATAAAGTGACATCCTCGAGAACGTCTGAAGCAGGAAGAACCTGCACAGAGCAGCACAAGGACCTTCTGTACTTTTCTGTCTCTCACCTCTCTATACAGGTCAGATATCAAGAGTCCCGTTTTGGAGCGACCTTTTCAAACGAACGGCGAGGAATGAGAGGAAAAACAGCCTGAGCTGAATGATGAGCAGAAGAAACTTCTCTGGAGAGTTTAAGACCGTTTAGAGTGAAATGTTGGATAGTTTCCAGTGCGTGAGTGGTAAAGAGTGCACTTTTATATGCATTCATCTATAGGTGGGGCTGCATTAACGACTCAAAGCAAATATAACAACCGAGGTAAGTCTCTGATTATTATTTAAATGGAATCAGGTGAGTTCCTACCTGTAGGATGAGCAGTCTGCTCGTAAAACTCGCTGTCCGCCAACTGCTCTTTGATTCTGCGGTCTTCATCTTGGCCCCGGGGGCTGGCGGGGTCCTGCGACGCCGAGGGCCGCAGCGTGGCCGTCACCTCTTTGCGACCCAGAGCTTTTCGCTGGCTCTGCTCCGACACCTGAAGTCTGAACTTGTCGTAGACGCCATAGTGGCACGCCCGCACATCTCTGTGCCGGATCACGCTGCAGAGAGTTTGTCACATGGACAACATTTAAGCAAAATTCACCAAATTATGACAGCATCACCCCCTACTGAAAACACTCACATGTCAACGCAACACTGTGGTTTGACAGCTCCTGTGGAATCGACCACACTGTACTTGTTTGGCGCCGTGCACAGCACTTAAAGAGCGGAAAGCTAGATTATTTCAAGTTACTCCAGAAAAAAAAAAAAAAAACTCTGTTTGATTTCCCATCAGCTCACTGACCTTTGAACTTGAGGGCGAACTCATAAGGGTTGTAGAGGGTGAGCACCTGCTTGTGAGACGTCTGCTCGTCCGCATAGAAGACGAGCTCGGTGGGAAACACGAACACGGGAAGGCTTCCTTCCACAAGCTCAGGCTGACGATGATGCTGCTGCATTGGCTCCTGCTGAGCTCTGGCCCCTCCCCGTCTTCTGGCTGCCTCAGGGGCCCCCGCTCCTCACCAGCTTCTGTCGAGCCGTTTAATGTCCCTTCAAATGCGGGAAGGCGCCACTCTCAGCTCCTCAGGGCCATGGCGTGGAACTGCAGAGAGGCAGCAGGAGAAATAAAACAGAAATTGGCATAAAATGGAAGTTTATATGGAATAACATGTAAACTTCTGAATTTATTAAGTACGAAAGTAAATGCGTTTAAGCACCACATCATAAAAAATAAACACTGAAGTAAAGCTAAAAAAAAAAAAATCTCTTTAAAAGGTTGCGTATTTGGGTAACACCCTGCAAAAGTATGTTGGAGGAACAGATAGGGAACGACAGAAATGACCATTTGTAGCTGAAGCCAAATAAAAATTCAAACGCTCGGCCAAATAGTTACTAAATATCCAATGTGGATGCTGAGTTATACATTAAAATATCACAGAAATAGCCGAAAATACATTTGAGACATGTTTCTCTAATCAAATAAAGCCATTATGTAATATTCTATAAGCCTTTCCATTCAGTATGCCAGTGTTTTCCATTTATATGAGGCTTGGTTGTCAAAGTAAACATCAATTCCCAGAGTGGATAGGCTACTAATGCAACAGGAAAAAATTATTTTTAACATGTTCTTGTGGGATTTTTCTGATCGTATATGAAGAAAATTAAGATAAAAATTCTATTTTTGAGTATTTCTTTATTCAAATCGTTGACAGACGACAAAATGCCGTTGGAAAAATCATGTTGTGACGTAGAAGCTACAATCAACGGACCAGAGGCTGCTCTAGTAATACTGTACGCTAGTGGGAGAGACCGTAAACATGAGGACAATGGAAAGTAGGACGGGCCTTCTGTTGAACTACTGCCGTCTTGCAGAAACTATTTCTTAGAAAACGCCATAAGTTTTTTGATTTTGTCTGAAAACAGCATCATCATAATTAAAAGACCACTGGGAACGGCTTTACAAAAGACGATCGGAAAAGGACAGAAACAGAAAGTGAATCTCATTAGGAGTGTCTATGTAACCTGATACACTTGTAAAGTTTTGTCAATAACAACATTTCAGCTTCAAAATAAAAAGAACAAACCATGACATCCCTAAAATTATTTTACACACACAAAACTTTTTAAATAGTATATTGATGCAGAAACACTAAAGATTTTACCAGATGAACCCCTTCTTAATAATTTGGTTCCACTTTCGCTGCAAACTCCCATTCTTTTGTTGCTTTTAATCAATTTAAAATAACTCCACACTGCCAACATTTTTGGGAAAACGCAAGATAATCAATGCACAGTGACTAACCCAACTTTGATTGTGTAATTGCATCACACGCCTTACTTTAACTCGACCAAATGTAATATTTGACCAAATATATTCGACTGTGCATCTTTAGTGACACATATGTGTTTACTTTTATATAAAAGAGTTTTCTCACATGAGAAGAAAGTGGAATGTCAAGCTTCTATACAGAAAACAATTTGCAAAAAAGAAAAATTCTTCCCCCAAACCTAGATAACAGAATATTTTAATTATAATAACATATTCCAGATCTTTTTGCACCATTATGGTGAAAGGGATGAAAAGTGCACTTCCACAAGGCTATCTATCATCCAAAAAAGATTTAGCAACAAAAGCCATTGATTTATTTTAATAAATGAATAAATTGTCAACCATTTCCATTTTGCAGCAACACATATATTATCTATAAAGAATAATTAGGAATTTAAAATGTCACATTGTAAAAGAAGAATTTGGTTCAGAAGTAAAATATACATAAATGTAAACCTTAAAATAGATTATTGAAGTCTCTATCAAACGGCTATAAAGAGCTTCCTGTCATTTCTGAGTCTTCTTCTGTGGTGAAGGGAGGGTTTTGTTGTTAAATGCAAATACGCTCATTAGAAGACGATAACAAGTCAGGGCGGCCGGTCACGTGACTCTCTGTTTACATGGTTACACCGTTCGACTTCGAAAAGTGTCGCAACGCACTCATGGCCTAAAATAAGGCTAAAATTCACCACAAATGAAACGCCATTTGAGATAAAAACGCTCAGGTTAGCTTTAAAATGGGTATAAATATGATGACTTAGCTTAATATAAATAGTTACTATGCCGAAACATAAACATCCTACCATTGCATCAACGCTTGAAAAAAATAAATATCAATATGTTACATAAATACTTTACATCAACAATGTAATATCTAATAATAAATATTTTGCCTTTGTTTTGAAGAAATAGCCCGTTTCTTATTGTAAACCCGCTGTTGTTGCTAGCGTTAGCAGGCTAAGAAACCCCCAGATGGTACCGATAGCCACTTAACGTTACCCCGCGCGCGGTCATCACGAATAGGCCAATAATTTACCTTTCAAACAGACGAACAGAAAAATAAATATCTACCTTACTGTCAGCATACGAACTCCAGAAAGGTTTGAACTCCGCTGAGGGTCTGCGCCCGTGATCCCACCCGGTTGTTGTCTCTTTTCTTTGTGAATAATTAGACTGCAGGCGTCGCGGTGCATGCTGGGACATCTGCCTGCGTGCAGACCAGACAGAAGATGCTGAAGCTTTCACGTGTTATTGGTCAAAAAATGACAAAAGCGAATAAACTAACAATAGAAAAACATGGTCAAATGACAGAATTTGTTATTTTTTTAAATATATATTTATGTTGTTAGTTATTTTTGTTTTTTAGCAGTGTTGTGTTCACATCATGACAACCTGGATGGCCAAACGGTGTGGCTATAGGTCAATGTAGTAGCTCTTTACAGTGCCTGTGCAAAGATAAATAAATAAACAAACAAATACATCCTGTGTCTGCTCGGTCTCTAATGAGTTCATGATGATTCCCTCTGTGCCCCATCATGTGAGAAACCGAACATTAGTGGGAAGGTTACTTTAAACTGTGTCACACACACATACACAAGCCAAACACACACATGACGTTATTCTTGAGTCATAATTGCAGTGAGAAGTTTGACAGTCAAACATGTGATTTTTTTTTTTCACATGCATGGACTCAAACATCCCACGTGTATATTTTTGTTTTATGCTTACAAAGCAACACAACTTGCATAAAAAAGAACACAAAGTGTGAGAAAAACAGTTGAGAATGCAACATATTTTCCTGCACAAACACAAACATCTTCAGATAAAGATGCACAAGTCTGCCCCCTGCAGATGAAAATACTTTTCTACTCTTAGAGATTGATTTTGCAGTTCATTTTACAGTTTGTGATGAGAGAATTGAGCCTGTGAAAAAGATCAAGAGAAAAGGTGAACTCTGTCCTTTGTCCTGTATTTTTCAATCTATGCTTGAAATAAACCAATCAATCAAACTACGATTGCCACCAATATACTGTTAACTTACAGGGTTAGGATGGCAACTGAACAATTGTGGGTCAAAGAACAAGAGGAGGAAATTGTGTTGATAAGCAGAGAGAGAAAAGGAGAATCAAGAGTCCAAGACTGAGAGTTGGAACTCATAGGAACTATGATGAGAAGAACTACAGAGTTGGTAAATATGATGGAGGAGGAAGGTGGAGGTCCTGTGTGTCCAGATGGGATGGTAGCAAGACCAGAAATCAAGGAGTAGGATTTAAGATGTTCTATCATGGTGCTGATGGGAGGAGGAATGGAAGAGAAGTTTCCTGGAAAGAGGATTTAGTCAGGAATGTTCAGGAGGAGAAGAGAGTCAGATAGAGGTATTAGTGTGAAAGTGGAACCTGAAGGTGTTTAATGTTGTCAGTGGTTCTGATCCACAGGGGTGGGGGTGGGAGGTTAGAAGAGAAGATGTTCTGGAGATAGTCAGATGATGGACAGCTTTGGTGTCCAGGACAGGAATGGGAAGATGGATGGGTCTTAACTCATCTTTTGGTCTTTCAATAGAGGATGTAGATATTTCTTTCTAATGGAGCAGCTAGACCACCTTTTTTTCTCGACTAGCCTGAGGTCAGTCATTCAAAAAGAACCCAGAACTGCATGGTGCTGTGCTGCTGACATGACAACCAAGAACACATGGATCCAATTTAACCAGCTGCTTTGGGCAAAATGACAGAGAAACTTTAATCTTACATATTCATCTAAGTTAATTATTGGAATTCAAAGTAACTGATGAGTTTTTAGGTTTCATGAAGCTGCAGGGCCTCACCCGACCCCCACTGATAAAGTAATGGCCCATCAAGAATCAGCCAATCAGAGTGCTGCAGCAGAGAGCAGCGAGTTCGGGTCAAAGTTCAATGAGCCACCTGTAAGATCGGCATTTAGTGACAAGATGGATGGAGCGTTTTAAAAGGAGGATGAAGAAGTTTTCAACTCACTATGAAAAGAGTGAAAAAGGCATGAGGAAGAACAGGTACACAGAGGTAAATTAAAAGGAGACAAAAACAGTTTTAGGCTCTAGGTTCCAGAAATGCAAAAACTGATTTCTTATACATTTGTTCTCTTTCATCAGAAAAATGCCACACATACGTGTTAAAAATAAAAAAAAACTGGATTTTCAATGGAAGAGGGCCTTAAAACCATATAACTCGGGCTTGTTGGCTGGGTGGCTCCCACCATTGAACAGAGGGGAGACGGAGCTCTGACTCCTGACAGCTGGAGGACCAGGAGCACAACCACCACCATGGATGGGAGGCTTTAACTGTATTTACATACGAATATAAGTCAGGAAGAAGTGGAAAGTAGAGAAGACAAGAACCTAAACCAGAATACAAGGAAATGCACAAATAGAGGAAGCTAAAGTAAAATAAATGTCTGAGTAGGTCTTTGTACATGAAAGAAGATGGAATCTGCAGAAGGTTGAAATTCTAATAATCAAGCATTGGTTTTGTTTGATTTTTACCTTTTTTTTCAAGCTTTTTAGTCAAGAACAAAAAAAAAATCTAACTTTGAAAAAGCTTGAAAAAAATTGCATGAACATATTTAATTACCTACTGTAGTCATGTATTTATGAAAGCTACTTTGAGAATAATAGCGATTGGAGAAAAAAATGAAAATGTGATTTTTCAATCTATAAATTTGTTGACAAACCTTGCAAGTGTGTTCTATAGCTCTTCTGCTTTCTCTTTTATTTGTAGACTCATCAGAACCAATAATTAAGAAACTCTGGAGCCAATAGGAGAGAACTGCAGTCAAAAAGAAGTTGAACAGCTTTATTGGGTTTACACGGGTACAGGAAAGAAAGACGGTAACACTTTAGATGAGGTTCTGCAAAACACTCAATATAATGTTTACAAAATTAGTTCATACATTTGTTAAGCTTGTAAGCAGATTATTATTTTGGCCTCTGTAGATAATTGCTTCACTTTAGGGGTTAATGAATCTTACTAAGTAGTTTATAAACATTATTTATTAACATTATTGCATTATTTATTGTGCTAATAAATGTCTTACTAACACCTAATAAACACATTAATAATGTTTGTTAATGTGTTGATAAAGCTTGTTAGGGATTCTTATTATAAAGTGTTACCAAAAATACAGCAGCGTCTACATAGAGGGGCCTCTCATACTAAAAAACAGGTCTTGGAAAGATATAAAAAATTTTGTGTACAATAAAATTATGAAACTGAAATAGAAAAAATATGATTTAAGACATCTTTTATGCCATTTTACTTTTACCTTATTAAATACAATGCACACGTGCATTTTTATTAATTAATTTTTAACAGACATTTAGGGTTCTGGTTTCTCTAAAGAAATTTCTGTTTGCTAAATACCTTGTTTTTTTTGTTGTTTTGTTTTTACACAAATGAGCAGATATTTTTTTCAACTATGTTTAATAAAGAAAATGTCTGAAAATACCGTAGTTGAATTTTATTTTCTTTAAAAGCATGCATTGTCAGTTTTACAATCAATTGTTGTAAAAAAAATGATTTAAAACTCTCGTATAATTGATTAGAGAAAAAAATGGTACCATATTTCTCTTCTGTTCTGGTATTAAATTGAAACATCAAAATCTCATCCAAAGGAAAATGGAAAAATATGTGCTGGTCCTCACTTATGTGGTTAAAAACTTTTATGAAAAAATGACTGCTTTTATTAGCTGTTTATAACCTGCAGTCATTTGAATGCTTTAGGAGAAATGAAGACCTTCCTTTCTCCCCTCTGTACAGATGCAGGGCTTTAATCTGAGCGGCGGCGAGTTCTCGTACGCCAGCGACTGCGCAGGCTTCTTCTCTTCCGGGATCTGGATGGGTCTGATGACCAGTCTTCTCATAGTGCTGGTGCTGACTTATGACTTATGCACATGATCACGCAGCTGAACATTATGGATCGCTCCGACGATCCCGAGGGTCCGGCCATATCTGTCTCACAGATGGAGTAGAGCACGTTTGGCCTGAGCTCCCTCCATCGTTCTGCCCACCTCCACGTTCCTCAACCCCGTGATGTACTAGATGTTAAACATATGTATTAATATTTATTAGTGGTGTTTTTTGAGTTTTACACACTGTATGTGCAGTCAAAAGATTTTTATTATTATTATTTTTGCTAAATATTTGGTCTCTGTGAGCACTTTCTCATGTACTGATGGGAATAGTTCTCCCCTGTCATGCTGTCTTTCATCAGTGTATAAAGCTAGAAAGGGAAATGTGCTTGGTAAATGATCATTTATATAAAAACAGAGGTTATTTATTATTGAAAGTGATGTTGTTAGTCTAAGTTAGTGTTTGAAGTGTGAGTTCTGTTGAAGAAAGACTGCACTTTCAAATTCAATGAGCTTCATTTCTGTTTTATCATTGCTGTGAGTTCAATAAACCATTTGAGACATGAATGTCTGTTTCACTCTTTGACAGCAGAGTCATTATCTTACAGTGGGGATCAAAAGTTTGGGCTCCCCAAGTAAGATGTTCTATTATTGTGCATAAAGAAGAAGAAATATATTTATATAGCACTTTTCATGAGTAAAAACCGGACAGTGCTTCAAAAGACTTGATTGAACTACAATACAAAAACAACATAGGTAAAAATAAAATAAATGCTAAAATAAAAGGAAATCAAACAGAAAAAAAGTGAGCTAAAAGCCTGTCTGAATAAAAATGACTTAAGAAGCTTTTTTAAAGAACAAACCGATTTATCCATTGTGTTCTGTTAATGTATTTCCTGTTTTTAAAAGTTGCCTTTTATTCTACTCAATTAATGTTTATCCTGTTTGGCCTGTGACCTAAGGTGTGTTTTGGATTTTGGCCCCTTGTGCGATTGAGTTTGACATCCCTGATGTAGGGCCTGGTCTGTTGAACTTTATCAACACATCCTTAAACTCTGGAGTTGTTCCGTCTCTTCTTAAAAAACCTCATCTTAATAACTCTGATTTATCTAATTTTAGGCCAGCTTCCCATTTGTCTTTTTCATCTAAGTTATTAAGAAAAATTGTTTTTCAGCAGCTGCAGTCCTTTCTAGAAAACAATTTTATTTTTGAGTTTTAGTCAGGTTTTAGATGTCTGCACAACACATAGTCCACCCTTCTGAAGATCCAAAATGACATTGCTGTGTCTGTTGATGCCAAACAGCTTGTTGTTCTCATGCTATTGGACCTAACAGTAGACTTTGACACCATGCAGTCCTCCTGTCTCAACTGGAATGGCATTCGTGGCGCTGCCCTTGACTGGTTCAAGTCTTACTTAACAGGGAAAAGTTTTTCTTTTAGAATTGGTGAGGCCTCCTCATCTGTGGCTCCTCTCTCCTGTGGGGTCCCTCAAGGTTCTATCCTTGGTCCTGCCTTTTTTCTTTATATTTGCTGCCACTAGGCTCCATCATTGCATGGCATGATGTCTCTTTCCATTGCTATGCTGATGATCTGGAGGTATATCTGCCCCTCAGTTTAGGATGAAAGACCTCACAAAACGTCAGCTGTCTTCAGTTAGTCCAGAATCCAGCAGCACGACTAGAACATCCAGACAACACATCACTCTGGTCACTCCATTGGCTCCCTGTTAATTTTAGAATTCAGGTTAATCTTTCACTGTTTGTTTTTAAAGCTCTTCATAGTCAAGCCCCAATTTACTTAACTGAGGTTTTATCTGTCAGCAGCCATCCTAAAGTGTTAAAGTCTTATCAAATTATGCTTGATGTGTTTACATCACGACAGAAACACGGGGTGACTGTGCTTTTTCCGTTGCCGGCCCTCAGTTATGGAATAGCATCCCAGCATGCGCATGTCAGACCTTAACTGTTTTAAATATTATTTAAAAACACACCTTTTAGAATGACTTATAACGCTCAGTAGGTGGCATTTTATTGGATCTTATTTATGTTTTTTACTGCAGACTGCTATTGTAATTTTATTGTTTTTTTTTTAATGTTCTTTATCTAGTTTTTAAACGTTCTTCCTACTTTGTGAAGCAATTTTGCACACTGAAATGTGCTGTAAGGGGCTAAATAAACAGAATTAATTCATTCATTCAAGAGGAAGAATAACTTTACTTCCTCCATCACCCTCTTTATTTCTTTACATTTTTGTCAAAATAGCTAACCTCAAGAAAGAGGAAAAAATAACTTATTACTGTGAGCAGTTTTCTCTCTCTTGATATTTTTGAATTAAGTTACATAACTTAAATAAACGCAAATAAACAAGCGTCTTCGTCTATCTTTCGTTTTTCGTGGTGGTTTTGCTTTAGACTCATGGGAAATTGTAATGACTGAACTTCCGTGTCACTTCGCGCCCACAGCTAGTTTGGGCCAATCAGGATGGACCAATCCATCTTCGTCCAATGAGAGCACCCTGTGTCATCATCTTCGGAGGGTTGCTGAAAGTATGGCCGTTGGTGTTCCGTAAAGGCTCTAAGATCAAATCGGACTATTGGGTGTGAATCGTTTTTCTAAAGGATTCCAGTAGGGAGAAACTAACATATAAAGGTAAGCTTAATAAATATCGTTTATCAAAAACCTGACATTTGGCGGGCGGTTGTTTTGGTATGCTAACCTCGTCGTAGCTTCTCTGTTAGCATTGTGCTGCCAAAAAAACAGGACGTTGAAAAAGTGCAGTAAAGTAAATATGGTCACTGATTCGGACTTCCGGGCAAATAGCTCTTCTGATAAACGTTCAGGTGTGACAGCAAGTATTTAAGTAATTTTGTATTATCACACAGAGTGAGCTACAAATACATTTCAAAAGGAAATTTTCGATTTTTTCTGCCGTTCAAAGAGAAGTGTTCTCTTCGAGCTGCAGATAGAGACACGGCCGCGAGGCGCTTCTCAGGGACCGTCTACAAAGTGCAAGTTTCGAGAAAAGCAATAACCGCTCAAAAACGAATAAAAATCTGCATTTATATGAGCTATTAATGTAAATTCATCACCATATTGATGCTACAACCAATATTTTTGGGAAGAAGTCATTCTTTATTTTATTTTTTATTGTTTTAATCAATTTAAAATAAAGATATAAAACATGTTAAAAATTCTCAAAAGCTCTGAAAATATTAAAGCCACTGTCACCAAACTTTTTTTGCTGACAATTCATGACCTTACAGTCTAACAACAACAAAGATTATGACAGAAATGTCATTTGTTTCAGAGCTATTGAGCATTTTTGCTACAATATGATCCATATTTATATATAAAATAAATAAATACAGCTAAGGCTGCAAACAGCAAAAGCGCGGCTACAGATGAATCGACTTTTCTTTCACGTGGATGCGCTCTGAAGGACAGAGGTTCATGTTTAAATGCAAGTAATGATTTTTGGTTTTAGCATGACGTTTGTAAAGTTCTAAACCAATGTTGTTGTGTATTTCTGAGCGCTCGAAGTGCTAAGAAGTGAAAGAAGTGAGAAGTGGTTTTTTTTTTTTTTTTTTTTTTTTTTTTTTTTACAAATTAGTAAAATTTCTGTGTTATTCCTATGTTCATACTTAGTGAATTTAATAAAATACTTTACCTTTTAATCTATATTTTTGTTGACTAGATAACTACTGTAATTTAGTCGACTAAATATCTACTGTAATTTAATTGACTAAAATTTGACTAAAATTAATATAATTGTCATGACTAAATTGCAACTAAAACCAAACCTTATTTTAGTCAAAAGACTATGACTAAACCTAGATTAAAATTCCTGGTCAAAATTAACACTGCCCCGCACCCTGCAGCAGCTGTCTGTCTGTACCCAGTAGTTCCAACTTTTCCTGTGCCTCCACACTTCCCTTTGGTTCCACCTGTCCCTGTGGTTCCACCTTTCCCTGTGGTACAATCGCTCTCTGTGGTTTCACCTGTCTCTGTGGTTCCACCTGTCCCCGTAGTTTCACCTGTAGCTATGGTTCCACCTGTCCCTGTGGTTCCACCTTTCCCTGAGGTTCCACCTGTCCCTGTGGTTCCACCTTTCCCTGAGGTTCCACCTGTCTCTGTGGTTCCACCTGTCCCTTTTGGTTCCACCTATCCCTTTCATTCCACCTCTCTATTTAGTTCCACCTATCCCTGTGTTTCCACCTATCTTTGCGGTTCCACCTGTCTCTTTTGTTCCACTTGTTCATGTAGTTCCATCTTTCTCTGTGGCTCCACCTGTCTCTGTGGCCCCACCTGACCTTGTGGTTCCATCCGTCTCTGTGGTTCCACTTGTCCCTGTGGTTCCACTTGTCCCTGTGGTTCCACTTGGCCCTGTGTTTCCACCTGTCTCTATGGTTCCACCTGTCTCTGTGGCTCCACTTTTTTCTGTGGTTCCACCCCTCCCTATGGTTACACCAGTTGCTCTGGTTTCACCCGTGTTTTTCGTTTCTACCAGGCTCTGTGGTTCCACCTGTCCCTTTGGTTCCACCTATCCCTTTCATTCCACCACTCTATTTAGTTCCACCTATCCCTGTGTTTCCACCTATCTTTGCGGTTCCACCTGTCTCTTTTGTTCCACTTGTTCATGGGGTTCCACTTGTTCATGTAGTTCCACCTGTCCCTGTGGTTCCAGTTTACCCAGTGGTTCCACCTTTTCCTGTGGTACAATCGCTCTCTGTGGTTTCACCTGTCTCTGTGGTTCCACCTGTCCCCGTAGTTTCACCTGTAGCTTTGGTTCCACCTGTCCCTGTGGTTCCACCTTTCCCTGAGGTTCCACCTGTCTCTGTGGCTCCACCTGTCTCTGTGGCACCACCTGTCCTTGTGGTTCCACCTATCCCTTTCATTCCACCTCTCTATTTAGTTCCACCTATCCCTGTGTTTCCACCTATCTTTGCGGTTCCACCTGTCTCTTTTGTTCCACTTGTTCATGGGGTTCCACTTGTTCATGTAGTTCCACCAGTCTCTGTGGTTCCACCTGTGTGTTCGGTTCCTCCCCGTCTCTGTGGTTTCACCCTGTCTCTGTGGTTCCACCTGTCCCCGTAGTTTCACCTGTAGCTATGGTTCCACCTGTCTCTGTGGCTCCACCTGTCCCTGTGGTTCCACCTGTCTCTGTGGCTCCACTTTTTTCTGTGGTTCCACCCCTCCCTATGGTTCCACCAGTTGCTCTGGTTTCATCCGTGTTTTTCGTTTCTACCAGGCTCTGTGGTTCCACCTGTCCCTTTGGTTCCACCTATCCCTTTCATTCCACCTCTCTATTTAGTTCCACCTATCCCTGTGTTTCCACCTATCTTTGCGGTTCCACCTGTCTCTTTTGTTCCACTTGTTCATGGGGTTTCACTTGTTCATGTAGTTCCACCTGTCCCTTTGGTTCCAGTTTACCCAGTAGTTCCACTTTTTCCTGTGCTTCCACTCTTCCCTTTGGTTCCACCTGTCCTTGTTGTTCCACTTTCCCAGTGGTTCCACCTGTCCCTGTGCTTCAGCCTTTCCCTGTGGTACAATCGCTCTCTGTGGTTTCACCTGTAGCTATGGTTCCACCTGTCCCTGTGGTTCCACCTTTCCCTGAGGTTCCACCTGTCTCTGTGGCTCCACCTGTCTCTGTGGCACCACTTTTTTCTGTGGTTCCACCCCTCCCTATGTTCCACCAGTTGCTCTGGTTTCACCCGTGTTTTTCGTTTCTACCAGGCTCTGTGGTTCCACCTGTCCCTTTGGTTCCACCTATCCCTTTCATTCCACCTCTCTATTTAGTTCCACCTATCCCTGTGTTTCCACCTCTTTGCGGTTCCACCTGTCTCTTTTGTTCCACTTGTTCATGGGGTTCCACTTGTTCATGTAGTTCCACCTGTCCCTGTGGTTCCAGTTTACCCAGTGGTTCCACCTTGTCCCGTGCCTCCACTCTTCCCTTTGGTTCCACCTGTCCTTGTTGTTCCACTTTCTCAGTGGTTCCACCTGTCCCTATGGTTCCACCTTTCCCTGTGGTACAATCGCTCTCTGTGGTTTCACCTGTCTCTGTGGTTCCACCTGTCCCCGTAGTTTCACCTGTAGCTATGGTTCCACCTGTCCCTGTGGTTCCACCTTTCCCTGAGGTTCCACCTGTCTCTGTGGCTCCACCTGTCTCTGTGGCACCACCTGTCCTTGTGGTTTCACCTGTCCCTTTGGTTCCACATATCCCTTTCATTCCACCTCTCTATTTAGTTCCACCTATCCCTGTGTTTCCACCTATCTTTGCGGTTCCACCTGTCTCTTTTGTTCCACTTGTTCATGGGGTTCCACTTGTTCATGTAGTTCCACCAGTCTCTGTGGCTCCACCTTTCCCTGTGGTTCCACCAGTTGCTCTGGTTTCACCCATGTTTTTCGTTTCTACCAGGCTCTGTGGTTCCACCTATCCCTTTTATTCCACCTCTTTATTTAGTTCCACCTATCCCTGTGTTTCCACCTATCTTTGCGGTTCCACCTGTCTCTTTTGTTCCACTTGTTCATGGGGTTCCACTTGTTCATGTAGTTCCACCAGTCTCTGTGGTTCCACCTGTGTGTTCGGTTCCTCCCCGTCTCTGTGGTTTCTCCCTGTCTCCGTGGTTCCACCTGTCCCCGTAGTTTCACCTGTAGCTATGGTTCCACCTGTCTCTGTGGCTCCACCTGTCGTTGTGGTTCCATCCGTCTCTTTGGTTCAACTTGGCCCTGTGGTTCCAGCTGTCTCTATGGTTCCACCTGTCTCTTTGGTTCCACCTGTCCTTGTGGTTCCACCTGTCCCTTTGGTTCCACCTATCCCTTTCATTCCACCTCTCTATTTAGTTCCACCTATGCCTGTGTTTCAACCTATCTTTGCGGTTCCACCTGTCTCTTTTGTTCCACTTGTTCATGGGGTTCCACTTGTTCATGTAGTTCCACCAGTCTCTGTGGTTCCACCTGTGTGTTCGGTTCCTCCCCGTCTCTGTGGTTTCTCCCTGTCTCTGTGGCTTCACCTGTCCTTGTGGTTCCATCCGTCTCTGTGGATCTACTTGTCCCTTTGGTTCCACTTGGCCCTGTGGTTCCACCTGTCTCTATGGTTCCACCTGTCTCTTTGGTTCCACCTGTTCCTGTGGTTCCACCTGTCTCTGTGGCTCCACTTTTTTCTGTGGTTCCACCCCTCCCTATGGTTCCACCAGTTGCTCTGGTTTCACCCGTGTTTTTCGTTTCTACCAGGCTCTGTGGTTCCACCTGTCCCTTTGGTTCCAGTTTACCCAGTAGTTCCACTTTTTCCTGTGCTTCCACTCTTCCCTTTGGTTCCACCTGTCCTTGTTGTTCCACTTTCCCAGTGGTTCCACCTGTCCCTGTGGTTCAGCCTTTCCCTGTGGTACAATCGCTCTCTGTGGTTTCACCTGTAGCTATGGTTCCACCTGTCCCTGTGGTTCCACCTTTCCCTGAGGTTCCACCTGTCTCTGTGGCTCCACCTGTCTCTGTGGCACCACTTTTTTCTGTGGTTCCACCCCTCCCTATGTTCCACCAGTTGCTCTGATTTCACCCGTGTTTTTCGTTTCTACCAGGCTCTGTGGTTCCACCTGTCCCTTTGGTTCCACCTATCCCTTTCATTCCACCTCTCTATTTAGTTCCACCTATCCCTGTGTTTCCACCTCTTTGCGGTTCCACCTGTCTCTTTTGTTCCACTTGTTCATGGGGTTCCACTTGTTCATGTAGTTCCACCTGTCCCTGTGGTTCCAGTTTACCCAGTGGTTCCACCTTGTCCCGTGCCTCCACTCTTCCCTTTGGTTCCACCTGTCCTTGTTGTTCCACTTTCTCAGTGGTTCCACCTGTCCCTGTGGTTCCACCTTTCCCTGTGGTACAATCGCTCTCTGTGGTTTCACCTGTCTCTGTGGTTCCACCTGTCCCCGTAGTTTCACCTGTAGCTATGGTTCCACCTGTCCCTGTGGTTCCACCTTTCCCTGAGGTTCCACCTGTCTCTGTGGCTCCACCTGTCTCTGTGGCACCACCTGTCCTTGTGGTTTCACCTGTCCCTTTGGTTCCACATATCCCTTTCATTCCACCTCTCTATTTAGTTCCACCTATCCCTGTGTTTCCACCTATCTTTGCGGTTCCACCTGTCTCTTTTGTTCCACTTGTTCATGGGGTTCCACTTGTTCATGTAGTTCCACCAGTCTCTGTGGCTCCACCTTTCCCTGTGGTTCCACCAGTTGCTCTGGTTTCACCCATGTTTTTCGTTTCTACCAGGCTCTGTGGTTCCACCTATCCCTTTTTATTCCACCTCTTTATTTAGTTCCACCTATCCCTGTGTTTCCACCTATCTTTGCGGTTCCACCTGTCTCTTTTGTTCCACTTGTTCATGGGGTTCCACTTGTTCATGTAGTTCCACCAGTCTCTGTGGTTCCACCTGTGTGTTCGGTTCCTCCCCGTCTCTGTGGTTTCTCCCTGTCTCTGTGGTTCCACCTGTCCCCGTAGTTTCACCTGAAGCTATGGTTCCACCTGTCACTGTGGCTCCACCTGTCGTTGTGGTTCCATCCGTCTCTTTGGTTCAACTTGGCCCTGTGGCTCCAGCTGTCTCTATGGTTCCACCTGTCTCTTTGGTTCCACCTGTCCTTGTGGTTCCACCTGTCCCTTTGGTTCCACCTATCCCTTTCATTCCACCTCTCTATTTAGTTCCACCTATGCCTGTGTTTCAACCTATCTTTGCGGTTCCACCTGTCTCTTTTGTTCCACTTGTTCATGGGGTTCCACTTGTTCATGTAGTTCCACCAGTCTCTGTGGTTCCACCTGTGTGTTCGGTTCCTCCCGTCTCTGTGTTTCTCCCTGTCTCTGTGGCTTCACCTGTCCTTGTGGTTCCATCCGTCTCTGTGGATCTACTTGTCCCTTTGGTTCCACTTGGCCCTGTGGTTCCACCTGTCTCTATGGTTCCACCTGTCTCTTTGGTTCCACCTGTTCCTGTGGTTCCACCTGTCTCTGTGGCTCCACTTTTTTCTGTGGTTCCACCCCTCCCTATGGTTCCACCAGTTGCTCTGGTTTCACCCGTGTTTTTCGTTTCTACCAGGCTCTGTGGTTCCACCTGTCCCTTTGGTTCCACTTGTTCATGGGGTTCCACTTGTTCATGTAGTTCCACCTGTCCCTGTGGTTCCAGTTTACCCAGTGGTTCCACCTTTTCCTGTGCCTCCACTCTTCCCTTTGGTTCCACCTGTCCTTGTTGTTCCACTTTCCCAGTGGTTCCACCTGTCCCTGTGGTTCCACTTTTCCCTGTGGTACAATCGCTCTCTGTGGTTTCACCTGTCTCTGTGGTTCCACCTGTCCCCGTAGTTTCACCTGTAGCTATGGTTCCACCTGTCCCTGTGGTTCCACCTTTCCCTGCGGTTCCACCTGTCTCTCTGGCTCCACCTGTCTCTGTGGCACCACCTGTCCTTGTGATTCTATCTGTCTCTGTGGTTCCACCTGTCCCTGTGGTTCCACTTGTCCCTGTGGTTCCACCTGTCTCTATGGTTCCACCTGTCTCTTTGGTTCCACCTGTCTCTCTGGCTCCACCTGTCTCTGTGGCACCACCTGTCCTTGTGATTCTATCTGTCTCTGTGGTTCCACTTGTCCCTGTGGTTCCACCTTTCCCTGAGGTTCCACCTGTGTCTTTGGCTCCACTTTTTTCTGTGGTTCCACCCCTCTCTGTGCTTCCACCAGTTGCTCTGGTTTCACCCGTGTTTTTCGTTTCTACCAGGCTCTGTGGTTCCACCTATCCCTTTCATTCCACCTCTTTATTTAGTTCCACCTATCCCTGTGTTTCCACCTATTTTTGCGGTTCCACCTGTCTCTTTTGTTCCACTTGATCATGGGGTTCCACTTGTTCATGTAGTTCCACCTGTCCCTGTGGTTCCACCTTTTCCTGTTCCTCCACTCTTCCCTTTGGTTCCACCTGTCCTTTTTGTTCCACTTTCCCTGTGGTTCCACCTGTCCCTGTGGTTGCCCCTTTCCCTGTGGTACCATCGCTCTCTGTGGTTTCACCTGTCTCTGTGGTTCCACCCATCTTTGTGGTTCCACTTGTCCCTGTGGTTCCCCCCTTCTCTGCATTTCCACCTGTCTCTGTGGTTCCTCCTGTCTCTAGTTCCACTTTTCCCTGTGGTTCCACCTTTCCTTTTGGTACTATTGGTCCCTTTGGTTTCACTTCTCCCTGTGGTTCCGCCTGTCCCTGAGGTTCCACTTGTTCATGTGGTTCCAACTGTCCCTGTAGTTCAACCTGTCCCTGTACTTCAACCTGTCTCTGTAATTCCACCTATACCTGTGGTTCCACATGTCCCTTTGGTTCCACCTTTTTCCGTGGTCCCACTTGTTCCTGTGTTCTCAGTTTTTCATTTGGTTCCACCTGTCCTTGTGGTTCTACCTGTTCCTAAGGTTCCCACCTTCTCTGTGTTTCCTCCTTTCCCTTTGGTTTTCTCTGCCTTTGGTCCATTTGACCCAGTGGTTCCACTTGTCTCTGTGGTTCCACATGTCCCTGTGGTTCCACCTTTCCCTTTGGTTCCACCTGTCTCTGAACCACAGGGACAAGTGGAACCACAAAGATGGGTGGAACCAGGGTCACGAAAAAACTTGTCAGAAATATTACAAAGTGTCAGAGGACATTGTGTTTTCCAGGGATGAGTCAGCCAGCTCTCTGGTTGGCAAAGTCTTTCTGTGGTACCAGGGTCACGAAAAGCCCTGTGGTTGTACCAGCGTCACGAAAAGCCCTGTGGTGGTACCAGCGTCACCAGAGGCAGTGGTCAGGCAAAAAATGACAAAGTGTCAGAGAGCCGCGGTACCAGCGTCACGAAAAGCTCTTGGGTGGCACCAGTGTCACGAAAAGCCTTGTGGTGGTACCAGCGTCACGGAAAGCCTTCTGGTGGTATCAGCGTCACGAAGGCCTGCTAGGGATAGTTAGCTTGTGCATTCCAGGGAGGGCTGGTTCACTGTGGGTCTGCGGGTTAGCCTAGTGACCCTGGCACCTGGAGGTTCCAGCATCTTCTGGCCTCTAGGATACTGTCCTCCTCAGGTGCCGGGCTCCAGAGGGCTCTGCCCAGCTGGTGATCTCCTCCTCAGCAGCCTGACTGCAGGTGGACTTTCCCCCTCATGTGGTACCAGGGTCACGAAAAGGCTCACCGTGTACCAGGGTCACGGATATCCTCCTGTTGTACCAGGGTCACGAAATAAGTTGTCAGAAATATTACAGTGTCAGAGGACATTGTGTTTTCCAGGGATGAGTCAGCCAGCCCTCTGATTGGCAAAGTCTTTCTGTGGTACCAGGTCACGAAGCCTGCTAGGGATAGTTAGCTTGTGCATACCAGGGAGGGGTGGTTCACTGTGGTCTGAAGGTTGGCCTAGTGACCTGGCACCTGGAGGTTCCAGCATCTTCTGGCCTCTAGATACTGTCCTCCTCAGGTGCTGGGCTCCAGAGGGCTCTGCCCAGCTGTTGATCTACTCCTCAGCAGCCTGACTGCAGTTGGCTAACCCCTCTTGTGATACCAGGGTAAAAGAGGTTCATCTATGGTTCCAGGGTCATGAAAAGCCTCCTGTGGTACCAGGGTCACGAAAAGGCTCACCGTGTACCAGGGTCACGATATCCTCTTGTTGTACAGGGTCACAAATTCTCTCCTGTGGTACCAGGGTCACGAAAAAACTTGTTAGAAATATTACAAAGTGTCAGAGGACATTGTGTTTCCAGGGATGAGTCAGCCAGCCCTCTGGTTGACAAAGTCTTTCTGTGGTACCAGGGTCACGAAGGCCTGCTAGGGATAGTTAGCTTGTGCATTCCAGGGAGGGGTGGTTCACTGTGGGTCTGCGGGTTGGCCTAGTGACCCTGGCACCTGGAGGTTCCAGCATCTTCTGGCCTCTAGGATACTGTCCTCCTCAGCTGTTGGGCTCCAGAGGGCTCTGCCCAGCTGGTGATCTCCTCCTCAGCAGCCTAACTGCAGGTGGACTTTCCCCCTCATGTGGTACCAGGGTCACGAAAAGGCTCACCGTGTACCAGGGTCACGGATATCCTCCTGTTGTACCAGGGTCACGAAATAAGTTGTCAGAAGCTTTAAGTTTTTAAGTTTAAGCTTTACCCAGTGGACATATTTATTTGGAAAGCAACTTCTTTCTCTAACTTTTCTTTCTTTTCTTTCAGGGGGAGTGTACCTGGGTGCCGTTGGTAGAGCTTTGTGGCCAGGGGACTACAGAAGGACCTTTGCTGCCATGAACTAAGTTCTCAGAAAAATGACAAAGTGTCTTAGCCAGGGATGAGTCAGCCAGAAGTCTGGCTGACTCATCCCTGGCTAACAGCAAATTTCGACACCTACTAAACGACAGTGGGAACATTTTCAGAAACCTGGTTTTTTGAAAAGTTACGACCTCCAGAGGATTGCAGATACGCCACGTAGGTCCCTCCTGACGTAGGAGCAGCGTTTTGGGTGCCATTGGCAGAGCTTTTTCACCCTGGTTCCCCAAAAGGACCTTTGTAGCCATGAAGTAAGTTGTCAGAAAAATGACTAAGTGTCAGATTAGATTGTGTTAGCCAGGGATGAGTCAGATGAAAGTCTGGCTGACTCATCCCTGGCTAACAGCAAATTTCGACACCTACTAAACGACAGTGGGAACATTTTCAGAAACCTGGTTTTTGAAAAGTTACGACCTCCAGAGGATTGCAGATACGCCACGTAGGTCCCTCCTGACGTAGGAGCAGCGTTTTGGTGTCCATTGGCAGAGCTTTTTCACCCTGGTTCCCCAGAAGGACCTTTGTAGCCATGAAGTAAGTTGTCAGAAAAATGACTAAGTGTCAGATTAGATTGTGTTAGTCAGGGATGAGTCAGATGAAAGTCTGGCTGACTCATCCCTGGCTAACAGCAAATTTCGACACCTACTAAACGACAGTGGGAACATTTTCAGAAACCTGGTTTTGAAAAGTTACGACCTCCAGAGGATTGCAGATAGCCACGTAGGTCCCTCCTGACGTAGGAGCAGCGTTTTGGGTGCCATTGGCAGAGCTTTTTCACCCTGGTTCCCCAGAAGGACCTTTGTAGCCATGAAGTAAGTTGTCAGAAAAATGACTAAGTGTCAGATTAGATTGTGTTAGCCAGGGATGAGTCAGATGAAAGTCTGGCTGACTCATCCCTGGCTAACAGCAAATTTCGACACCTACTAAACGACAGTGGGAACATTTTCAGAAACCTGGTTTTAGAAAAGTTACGACCTCCAGAGGATTGCAGATACGCCACGTAGGTCCCTCCTGACGTAGGAGCAGCGTTTTGGGTGCCATTGGCAGAGCTTTTTCACCCTGGTTCCCCAGAAGGACCTTTGTAGCCATGAAGTAAGTTGTCAGAAAAATGACTAAGTGTCAGATTAGATTGTGTTAGCCAGGGATGAGTCAGATGAAAGTCTGGCTGACTCATCCCTGGCTAACAGCAAATTTCGACACCTACTAAACGACAGTGGGAACATTTTCAGAAACCTGTTTTTGAAAAGTTACGACCTCCAGAGGATTGCAGATACGCCACGTAGGTCCCTCCTGACGTAGGAGCAGCGTTTTGGGTGCCATTGGCAGAGCTTTTTCACCCTGGTTCCCCAGAAGGACCTTTGTAGCCATGAAGTAAGTTGTCAGAAAAATGACTAAGTGTCAGATTAGATTGTGTTAGCCAGGGATGAGTCAGATGAAAGTCTGGCTGACTCATCCCTGGCTAACAGCAAATTTCGACACCTACTAAACGACAGTGGAACATTTTCAGAAACCTGGTTTTTGAAAGTTACGACCTCCAGAGGATTGCAGATACGCCACGTAGGTCCCTCCTGACGTAGGAGCAGCGTTTTGGGTGCCATTGGCAGAGCTTTTTCACCCTGGTTCCCCAAAAGGACCTTTGTAGCCATGAAGTAAGTTGTCAGAAAAATGACTAAGTGTCAGATTAGATTGTGTTAGCCAGGGATGAGTCAGATGAAAGTCTGGCTGACTCATCCCTGGCTAACAGCAAATTTCGACACCTACTAAACGACAGTGGGAACATTTTCAGAAACCTGGTTTTTGAAAAGTTACGACCTCCAGAGGATTGCAGATACGCCACGTAGGTCCCTCCTGACGTAGGAGCAGCGTTTTGGGTGCCATTGGCAGAGCTTTTTCACCCTGGTTCCCCAGAAGGACCTTTGTAGCCATGAAGTAAGTTGTCAGAAAAATGACTAAGTGTCAGATTAGATTGTGTTAGCCAGGATGAGTCAGATGAAAGTCTGGCTGACTCATCCCTGGCTAACAGCAAATTTCGACACCTACTAAACGACAGTGGGAACATTTTCAGAAACCTGGTTTTTGAAAAGTTACGACCTCCAGAGGATTGCAGATACGCCACGTAGGTCCCTCCTGACGTAGGAGCAGCGTTTTGGGTGCCATTGGCAGAGCTTTTTCACCCTGGTTCCCCAGAAGGACCTTTGTAGCCATGAAGTAAGTTGTCAGAAAAATGACTAAGTGTCAGATTAGATTGTGTTAGCCAGGGATGAGTCAGATGAAAGTCTGGCTGACTCATCCCTGGCTAACAGCAAATTTCGACACCTACTAAACACAGTGGGAACATTTTCAGAAACCTGGTTTTTGAAAAGTTACGACCTCCAGAGGATTGCAGATACGCCACGTAGGTCCCTCCTGACGTAGGAGCAGCGTTTTGGGTGCCATTGGCAGAGCTTTTTCACCCTGGTTCCCCAGAAGGACCTTTGTAGCCATGAAGTAAGTTGTCAGAAAAATGACTAAGTGTCAGATTAGATTGTGTTAGCCAGGGATGAGTCAGATGAAAGTCTGGCTGACTCATCCCTGGCTAACAGCAAATTTCGACACCTACTAAACGACAGTGGGAACATTTTCAGAAACCTGGTTTTTGAAAAAGTTACGACCTCCAGAGGATTGCAGATACGCCACGTAGGTCCCTCCTGACGTAGGAGCAGCGTTTTGGGTGCCATTGGCAGAGCTTTTCACCCTGGTTCCCCAGAAGGACCTTGTATAGCCATGAAGTAAGTTGTCAGAAAAATGACTAAGTGTCAGATTAGATTGTGTTAGCCAGGGATGAGTCAGATGAAAGTCTGGCTGACTCATCCCTGGCTAACAGCAAATTTCGACACCTACTAAACGACAGTGGGAACATTTTCAGAAACCTGGTTTTTGAAAAGTTACGACCTCCAGAGGATTGCAGATACGCCACGTAGGTCCCTCCTGACGTAGGAGCAGCGTTTTGGGTGCCATGGCAGAGCTTTTTCACCCTGGTTCCCCAGAAGGACCTTTGTAGCCATGAAGTAAGTTGTCAGAAAAATGACTAAGTGTCAGATTAGATTGTGTTAGCCAGGGATGAGTCAGATGAAAGTCTGGCTGACTCATCCCTGGCTAACAGCAAATTTCGACACCTACTAAACGACAGTGGGAACATTTTCAGAAACCTGGTTTTTGAAAAGTTACGACCTCCAGAGGACTGCAGATACACCAGATAGGACCCTCCTGATGCACCTGGAGCCCTTTCAAAGCCCCCTCTGGACCCTTCAAAGCTTTACCCAGTTCATTTGGAGAAAAACTTCTTTCTCTAACTTTTCTTTCTTTTCTTTCAGGGGGAGTGTACCTGGGTGCCGTTGGTAGAGCTTTGTGGCCAGGGGACTACAGAAGGACCTTTGCTGCCATGAACTAATTTAGTGGTCAGGATTAGATTGTGTTAGCCAGGATGAGTCAGATGAAAGTCTGGCTGACTCATCCCTGGCTAACAGCAAATTTCGACACCTACTAAACGACAGTGGGAACATTTCAGAAACCTGGTTTTTGAAAAGTTACGACCTCCAGAGGATTGCAGATACGCCACGTAGGTCCCTCCTGACGTAGGAGCAGCGTTTGGGTGCCATTGGCAGAGCTTTTTCACCCTGGTTCCCCAAAGGACCTTTGTAGCCATGAAGTAAGTTGTCAGAAAAAAATGACTAAGTGTCAGATTAGATTGTGTTAGCCAGGGATGAGTCAGATGAAAGTCTGGCTGGACTCATCCCTGGCTAACAGCAAATTTCGACACCTACTAAACGACAGTGGGAACATTTTCAGAAACCTGGTTTTTGAAAAGTTACGACCTCCAGAGGATTGCAGATACGCCACGTAGGTCCCTCCTGACGTAGGAGCAGCGTTTTGGTGCCATGGCAGAGCTTTTTCACCCTGGTTCCCCAGAAAGACCTTTGTAGCCATGAAGTAAGTTGTCAGAGAAAATGACTAAGTGTCAGATAGATTGTGTTAGCCAGGATGAGTCAGATGAAAGTCTGGCTGACTCATCCCTGGCTAACAGCAAATTTCGACACCTACTAAACGACAGTGGGAACATTTTCAGAAACCTGGTTTTTGAAAAGTTACGACCTCCAGAGGATTGCAGATACGCCACGTAGGTCCCTCCTGACGTAGGAGCAGCGTTTGGGTGCCATTGGCAGAGCTTTTTCACCCTGGTTCCCCAGAAGGACCTTTGTAGCCATGAAGTAAGTTGTCAGAAAAATGACTAAGTGTCAGATTAGATTGTGTTAGCCAGGGATGAGTCAGATGAAAGTCTGGCTGACTCATCCCTGGCTAACAGCAAATTTCGACACCTACTAAACGACAGTGGGAACATTTTCAGAAACCTGGTTTTTGAAAAGTTACGACCTCCAGAGGATTGCAGATACGCCACGTAGGTCCCTCCTGACGTAGGAGCAGCGTTTTGGGTGCCATTGGTAGAGCTTTTTCACCCTGGTTCCCCAGAAGGACCTTTGTAGCCATGAAGTAAGTTGTCAGAAAAATGACTAAGTGTCAGATTAGATTGTGTTAGCCAGGGATGAGTCAGATGAAGTCTGGCTGACTCATCCCTGGCTAACAGCAAATTTCGACACCTACTAAACGACAGTGGGAACATTTTCAGAAACCTGGTTTTTGAAAAGTTACGACCTCCAGAGGATTGCAGATACGCCACGTAGGTCCCTCCTGACGTAGGAGCAGCGTTTTGGGTGCCATTGGCAGAGCTTTTTCACCCTGGTTCCCCAGAAGGACCTTTGTAGCCATGAAGTAAGTTGTCAGAAAAATGACTAAGTGTCAGATTAGATTGTGTTAGCCAGGGATGAGTCAGATGAAAGTCTGGCTGACTCATCCCTGGCTAACAGCAAATTTCGACACCTACTAAACGACAGTGGGAACAATTTTCAGAAACCTGGTTTTTGAAAAGTTACGACCTCCAGAGGATTGCAGATACGCGCACGTAGGTCCCTCCTGACGTAGGAGCAGCGTTTTGGGTGCCATTGGCAGAGCTTTTTCACCCTGGTTCCCCAGAAGGACCTTTGTAGCCATGAAGTAAGTTGTCAGAAAAATGACTAAGTGTCAGATTAGATTGTGTTAGCCAGGGATGAGTCAGATGAAAGTCTGGCTGACTCATCCCTGGCTAACAGCAAATTTCGACACCTACTAAACGACAGTGGGAACATTTTCAGAAACCTGGTTTTTGAAAAGTTACGACCTCCAGAGGACTGCAGATACACCAGATAGGACCCTCCTGATGCACCTGGAGCCCTTTCAAAGCCCCCTCTGGACCCTTCAAAGCTTTACCCAGTTCATTTGGAGAAAAACTTCTTTCTCTAACTTTTCTTTCTTTTCTTTCAGGGGGAGTGTACCTGGGTGCCGTTGGTAGAGCTTTGTGGCCAGGGGACTACAGAAGGACCTGCCACCAGAGACTATGACCCTGCTATCAGAGACTTCATGACCCTGCCACCAGAGACTATGACCCTGCCACCAGAGACTTTATGACCCCGCCACCAGAGACTTTCTGACCCTGCTATCAGAGACTTTATGATCCTGCCACCAGAGACTATGATCCTGCTATCAAAAACTTTATGATCCTGCCACCAGAGACTATGACCCTGCCACCAAAGACTTTATGACCCTGCTATCAGAGACTATGACCCTGCTACCAGAGACTTTATGACCCTGCCACCAGAGACTATGACCCTGCTATCAAAAACTTTATGATCCTGCCACCAGAGACTATGACCCCGCCACCAGAGACTATGACCCCGCCACCAGAGACTTTATGACCCTGCAACCAGAGACTTTAAGACCCTGCTATCAGAGACTATGACCCTGCCACCAGAGACTATGACCCTGCCACCAGAGACTATGACCCTGCTACCAGAGACTTTAAGACCCTGCTATCAGAGACTATGACCCTTCCACCAGAGACTTTATGACCCTGCCACCAGAGACTTTATGACCCTGCTATCAGAGACTATGACCCTGCCACCAGAGACTATGACCCTGCCACCAGAGACTATGACCCTGCCACCAGAGACTATGACCCTGCTACCAGAGACTTTAAGACCCTGCTATCAGAGACTATGACCCTGCCACCAGAGACTTTATGACCCTGCTATCAGAGACTATGACCCTGCCACCAGAGACTATGACCCTGCCACCAGAGACTATGACCCTGCTACCAGAGACTTTAAGACCCTGCTATCAGAGACTATGACCCTGCCACCAGAGACTATGACCCTGCCAACAGAGACTGTGACCCTGCCACCAGAGACTATGACCCTGCTACCAGAGACTTTATGACCCTGCCACCAGAGACTATGACCCTGCTATCAAAAACTTTATGATCCTGCCACCAGAGACTATGACCCTGCCACCAGAGACTTTATGACCCTGCAACCAGAGACTTTAAGACCCTGCTATCAGAGACTATGACCCTGCCACCAGAGACTTTATGACCCTGCCACCAGAGACTATGACCCTGCCACCAGACACTATGACCCTGCCACCAGAGACTATGACCCTGCTACCAGAGACTTTATGACCCTGCCACCAGAGACTATGACCCTGCCACCAGAGACTATGACCCTGCCACCAGAGACTATGACCCTGCTACCAGAGACTTTATGACCCTGCCACCAGAGACTTTATGACCCTGCCACCAGAGACTATGACCCTGCTATCAAAAACTTTATGATCCTGCCACCAGAGACTATGACCCTGCCACCAGAGACTTTATGACCCTGCAACCAGAGACTTTAAGACCCTGCTATCAGAGACTATGACCCTGCCACCAGAGACTTTATGATCCTGCCACCAGAGACTGAAAAAAAAAAAAAAAAAAAAAAACAAAACTTCATCTGTGGTACCAGGGTCATGAAGGTCTGCTGGGGATGCTTAACTTGTGTATCCCAGGGAGGGGTGCTTCGTGTGGGTTAGCAAGTTCTCTTGGTGTGCCTGTGACACTGTTACCACAGGACGGGGAAAGACCACATTCAGTTAGGCTGCTGAGGAGGAGATCCCTGCAGATCACCAGCTGATTCCAGCAGCTGAGGAGGACAGCACCCTGGAGACAAGAAGCTGCTGGAATCTCCAGGTGCCAGGGTCACTAGGCCAACCTGCAGGCCCACAGTGAACCACCCCTCCCTGGGATGCACAAGCCAACTATCCACAGCAGGCCTTCGTGACCCTGGTACCACAGAAGGACTGTCAGCCAGTCTGGCTGACTCATCCCTGGTAAACACAATGTCCTCTGACACCTTGTAACATTTCTGACAACTTATTTTGTGACCCTGGTACCACAGGAGACAATTTGCGACCCTGGTACAACAGGAGGATATCCGTGCCCCTGGTACACCGTGAGCCTTTTCGTGACCCTGGTACCACAGGAGGGGGAAAGTCCACCTGCAGTTAGGCTGCTGAGGAGGAGATTCCTGGAGAACACAAGCTGAAGAGAGCAAAGAAGGAGAGCGTCCTGGAGCCGGGAAGATGAGAAGATCCCTGCAGATCACCAGCTGAGCAGAGCCCCTGAAGCCCAGCAGCTGAGGAGGACAGCATCCTGGAGGCAAGAAGCTGCCGGAACCTTCAGGTGCCAGGGTCACTAGGCCAACCTGCAGACCCACAGTGAACCACCCCTCCCTGGAATGCACAAACTATCCCCAGCAGGCCTTCGTGACCCTGGTACCACAGAAAGACTTTGTCAACCAGACCACTGGAAAACACAATGTCCTCTGACACTTTGTAATATTTCTGACAACTTATTTCGTGACCCTGGTACCATAGGAGACAATTTGTGACCCTGGTACATCAAGAGGCTTTTCGTGATCCCTGGTACCCCAGAAGGACTTTGTCAACCAGTCCACAAATATCCTCCTGTTGTACCAGGGTCACAAAAGGCTCCTGATGTATCAGGGTCACAAATTTTCTCCTGTGGTACCAGGATCACAAAGTAAGTTGTCAGAAATATTACAAACTGTCAGAGGACATTGTATTTACCACGGATGAGTCATGGATCAGTGGTACCAGGGTCACATAGGTCTGCTGGACAATGTTAGCGTGTGCATCCCAGGGAGGGGCGTTTTGCATGTGTTAGCAGGTCCGCCTGGTGTGCCTGGCACCTGGAGGCTTTCCCTCTCCTTTGGTTTAGGTTTACAGAGGTCCTTTTGGGTTACCGGGATCTTGAAATTCCTCATAGTGTACCAGGATAACAAAGGCCCTCCTATGGTACCAGGGTCACGTATAGCCTCCTCCTCGCAAATAGCCTGCTCTCCTCCTCAGCTGCTGTGCTCAAGGGGGCTCTGCTCAGCAGGGTGGTTCCCTACTGAGCTTATGGGCTCCAGTACCAGAGTCACACAGCCTCCTGTGGTACCAGGGTCACGAATTGTCTCTAGTGGTACCAGGGTCACGAAATAAGTTGTTGGAAATATTACAGTGTCAGAGGACATTGCGTTTACCTGGGATGAGTCAGCCAGCCCTCAGGCTGAAAGAGTCTTCCTCTGGTGCCAGGGTCACGAAGGCCTGCTGTGGATAGTTAGCTTGTGCATCCCAGGGAGGGGTGGTTCACTGTGGGTCTGCGGGTTGGCCTTGAGGTTCCAGCAGCGTCTGAAAACAGTGCTATCACTTGTTTAAGGGGTTTTTTCGGTTAAATATGGTGTTAACAGGCCAGTTCTTTTTGATTTGGTGTTTTTTGATTTTGAAAAAATGAACATGAATAACATTCCGTTATGTTTAGAGAATATTTTGTCTTCATAATCATCTGTAGTTTATACATGTGTGGTGATGGTGGCGTCTGAAATCAGCCTCTTTGGTTCTGAAACATTTCTGACTTTAAACATTGATGTTTGGTTGTAAATAAAACTTTGTCTCTTGTGTTTTGAAAACTTTTGACAAATGGAAAAGTTGTCCCAGTTTTGATGAACTGTGGGTTGCACTGACAGACATGGTGGTGTGAGTCCAGAACTTCATGGTCGGAGATTTCTTTGTGTCCAACCTGTTTCCTGCAGTTTGACATGTTAGCCAGCAGAGGGCAGCAGCAGCAGACGCCTGAGACGGCAAATGAAAGCTGGAAGGAATCAGAACTGCTGATGTAGAAATCACCAGCCTAAAGTCCTTTCGAAGAAAGATTAAAATACTGTGAAGAACAGGAGAGAACACATGCTCAATGTGCTTAGACCTCAGTCTGTTAACTGGGTTTATAGCTACAGCAGGGCTCTGCAACCTGAGGCTCCGTAACCACATGCTCTTTAACCCCTCCATTGTGGCTCACTGATGAAAGAAAAATAGAATAATTTTCATTTAATAAAGTATAAGAGTTTAGTTTTATCTTAGAAGTTAATTAATAAAAAAAAGGTCCTAAAAGTTGAATGTTATCAACTTCACAGTTGAAGGACAGTATGTATATGTATCACTCTACCAGGATACTGACTACACTACCCATAATGCTTTGTGTGTTTGCCCCAGAAAATCACTGCAGTCAGTGCACAACCAGAATTCCCGCACCAGAATTTAAGGTGCACCTTCTATTTTTGAATTATTAATTATGAAAAACATGATAAGATCCCTTCATTAGTTTATTTTTCAATTTCTGCTTGAGATTCACCACAAACTGTGGTTTGGTGTGTTTATTTTCATTGCTAATGACACTTCACTACCTGTTACTATATTTCCTCCTTTGAGAGGATTTTATGTGGTACAGGATGTCTTTTATTTTGAAAGAAAGTTGTGTAAACCTCTAAAGAATTTGAAACTAATTCATTTTTTTATTGTATTTTTTCTTGAAGTTTCTGTTTCATTTAAGCCTGAAAAACACATGTGTTTGCATTCATCATAATAGTGTCAATACAATCAATGTAAATTAGTGTCTGTGGCATCTTGCAATACCTGTTAAATCTATAAATTAATAAATATGTTCCAAAGAATATCAAAAATGCTGCTATGTGTTCACTTATGTGAGGTACAAAGGTGTTTTGTTTTTTTTTATTGACCTTTATTTAACCAGGAAAGTCCCATTGAGATTTAAAAACCTCTTTTGCAAGGGAGTCCTGGCCAAGAGGCAACCACAGTTAAAAATACATCAAAACATAAAGACAATAAAACATTAAGACAATAAAACATTAAGACAATAAAACATTAAGACAGTAAAACATTTAAAATGCTGTTACATGTTAGCAATAATACATAGAAACCTAAAATATGTGGAGTCATAAAATGTGATGGATTAAAATAATAGAAAGGTGATTAAAAGAAACAATTACAGCATTCTGTTGACTTTTGTTTTTCTGTGAGCTTGGCCTTGAAAACCTGTAATGATGGGAGTTCAATTAGTCTCCAACCTTTTTGTAAAATGTTCCAGACCAAGGGGGCTGCGTTAACAAATGCTTTCTTACCAAACTCTGTGCGGGCAAATGGGACAGACAACAACAACTGGTCATTTGATCGTAGGGAGTGGGAGGGGAGGTTTCTCTGTTTAAGTAATTTACAAATGTAGGGAGGCAGTAATCCAGCTAAAGCTTTGTAAATAAAAATATGCCAATGGTACTGCCTCCTACTGGAGAGAGAAGGCCATCCCACTCGCTTGTACAGTTCACAGTGATGTGTCATTGCTTTACAGTTGGATATGAACCGTAAGGAAGAGTGATAAACACTGTTTATATTCTCCCAGTAATAACATAGAAAAGCAAAAATACCAACACACAAATGTAGAAAAAAACAATCAAATAAACTATGTGAATAATTATAGCAATAATTGAACTTATAATCATTTTAATCCAAATTCAGCCTCTATAACACTATTTGTATAACAGAATTAGGAAAAAAATGTGACTGTTGTCACTTAAAAGATGTCCCAGATTTATTCAGTTGCTGAACAGTTTTACTAGTCTGTAAACCACTAAAGTTTCTCTTTTAACATAAATACATGAAGTGACTTACTGTTAAGTTAAATAAAGTATAAACAAAAAGGAAAATTTTCTGAGTGTGTCTTTACGAGCATAAACTCCTCATAACATGCAAAATAAATAATCAAATTTGCTGTAAACCAACTTAAATATAACTTCTCAGTAAAACATGTAGAAACAGCGACATCTAGTGGTCAAGAAAAATCACTGCACGGAAAAGGGAAATGCACGTAACTCCCGCTGCATGTTATTATGCGGCATTAAATCTAACATCAGGGCATACATTTATTTCTTAAACTTAAAGGAACATTAACTAAGGATTTATGTAGCAATATTGGCGTGGCTAACAAGCTACAGGACTCGCCAGGAAGCTAACATTGCTAGCTTGTGCCACACATTCTCTCAGACTTAAAGGGAGGGAAAACAAGGAAACAATAACTTATGTTCGGTCAGTTATTTATACTTTATACTGGGATGCACAGAAAAAGAACTCGATGTCTCATCCTGTGATATCATCAACATTGGGCTGAGCCTTTGCAACAACATGAGTTCTCCCACAAAACTTTCAAAATGTTATAAGCATGCCCTATTGATCTGGAAACTAATTTAAAAACACTAATTTTCTCCAACATCTTGTTTTATTTAAATAACAGCGATGTGCATTACAAAAATAAATCGTTTTTTTTCCCCTAGATGGTATGAAGATGATATTGTTCTTATAAGACAACTTTTCATTTCTCATGGACATCTTTTGACGTATGAAGAATTTCTGTCAAAGTTTGGTATTCCTGTTCCACCCAAAGAATATGCAATAGTGTTAGATACCATTCCAACCAGGCTACTCCAACTGTTTAAAGGGATTTGTAACACCAATCGATTAAGAACTCAGACAATTTTTTTGGCCGGTGTGGATATTTGTGTGAATTCAGTTTCCAATAAGCAAATAAGAAACCACAACCTTACCTGCTGGGAGATTTTTTGGGGACTCAAACTTTGTTAACATAAATTGGACTTATGTTTGGACTATTGGTAACAAATTCTGTTTCAATAACAAAGTAAAAGAGGTGTCTTATAAAATACTCCATCGTATATATCCTGTTGAAAAAACTTTGAATAGATTTGCTGTTGACATGGACTAAATCTGTTCATTCTGTGGGACTCAAGAAGAAACAATGTATCATCTGTTTGTGGACTGCATACATACACATATTTTGGATGGAAGTTGGAAATCATATTCGAAACATAACTAAGGAAACTATAACATTTTTAGATTTAAAAAAAACTCTTCTGGGTTACCTTACTAACAAAGTGGACAAAGATTTTATTTTTAGAACACGGTTGTTTTTATTATTGGCCAAATTCCATATTCATAAAGCCAAGTGGTCAAACTCCAAACCCAGATTCCAACATTTCTTGTACAAAATTAATCAATATAGTCATGTCATCAAACAACTTCAAAACAAAAAGGCAATTAGAACTAATTAGATTTTTGAAAAACTTAAATGTACATTGAATCCCAAGGTTTTTTGGATTGATGTTTCTTTTTTTTCTCATATATGTTTATGATTTTTGTTTGTTTGCTTCTCTATAATATGTACTTCTTTTATTATTATTGTATTATTTATTTGTATTATGTTGTTTGTTAATAAAGTAAAAAAAAAAAAAGCACTGTTGAAAATCTTAAATTATATTCATGTCATTAAGCTACAGACGGCAGGAAAACCTTTTTTACTGTCAAAAGTGTTTGTCACAGAGGACCACAGTGTGTCGGTTCAATCCCTGCATCCCTTTGGGTTTTCTCAACATGCAGCTGCAGTTTGATCCATCAAACCATTGTGAGTTCAGGATTTTAACCTGCTCTTCTTTTGCAGGGTCCCCCAGGGTTCCATGTTGTGACTTTTTGTTTTTAACAGTTTAATATTTAGTAAATTGTGTTATTTTTTCCAATCATCCAGAATAGGGCCGCCACAACCAGCCGATTAGTCTCGACTATGTCGACTATTATAAAAGTTGACGACTAAATCAATAGCCGATCAGCCTTTTTTTTTTTTTATTTTAATGTCATAACTACGGCGCAGGCTTTCTAATGTTACATCCTTTGTTTCAGAAGCTGACCTCAGTCCTGTTTTAATGTCAAAAACAAACAAAGGAAAGAAACTGTAAGATTTACAGTAATAAACTATCATCCTAATCGTATTTATTTTACGTTAGCATATAGCTTAAACACTTTAACACTTCAAGTTTAAAGCTAATGATGTTTAAGATGTGTGATTTACATCCAGTTTACACGTGATCCAATTAGTCGTCTGACCAAAAGATTAATCTGTGATTATTGGACTAAACTGAAATAAATGCTTTTAAAATTTACTGCTGTTTACCTTTATTTTCTATACATATAGAGTCCCATCTATTATGCCAAAGGGATGCTGCAGAACATTCAAATGATGATAATGTCAGATCTATAGATCAGGTTGCAGACTATAATCTTTATCTGCTCTGGCTCGTCTTCAGATGGATCAAAATCCTATAAAGCTTTTAAAAGGGTCTGATGGAAAAATAAACCTATTTTATCTTCCTGGCACTGATTTACTATCAGATATTTCATTGATAAAAAAAAAATTAACACTGTATAAGATTTTGACCTTAACAAATAAGCTATTAATCTACAACAATTTGAAGAAACAAATACTCAGAAATGCAGTTTTTTGTATGATTTTTTACAGCTTAAATACAGATAAAACTAAACTTTTGATCTTTTTTGTTTGTGCTTAAGGATATGAGCTTGATTTTACTTCACAGTTTAAACTCCAGCTGATAACAGAGTAATCTGATTGACATTAAGGTTAGACTGTAAGTACATGTTTCTTTTTCATCAAAGCACACACCCAATGAATAAAAGACGAAGCTCAGATCATTCTGTTGGAACAGAACCTAGTTCCCCTCAAAATGAGTCAATTCTAGAACAATAACTGTCTTAACTTTGATCAGTGATCCTGATTTATCTACCTGTGAGTGCTGTAGTCCAGTGATTTCAGTCTATAAACACTGTTTATTGTAATATGTTCACTGTATGGGGTAGGCATTAATGTGAAAAGGCCGAACTGGTGTGACTTTGATTTGATTTTAAATGACGCAGTTGATTCAATTCAGAAACAAATAGAATACAGTTAAATATTAATGAACTTTCCAAATTTGAATGTTTGAAAAGCTAAAAAAATATAATTAAGTAACTGTTTTTAACCCCAAAAGACTTTTGCTTTAAAAAAGTTGGGTTTTACCAGGTAATTTTTACCCGAATATTATACCCAATTCAACGTATTTCTCATAAAAGAAATAATTCAAAATATGACAATGCTGGATCAATTAGATAAGTTTGATTTTTATTTTTAACTGTGATTTATGTAACAAAATGGAAAATAAAAACATAGGAAGATCCTAAAAACATGCTTGAAAATGACTGAAAAATGAGGAATTTGAGAAGAAAAAATTCCTAATGATCCTGGAAATTTACTCTTTGGTCCAGCCATCGCTGGGACATGTGAGACTTTAATCAGGGATAAATGCAGCACATTGAACATTATGTCGATACTTCTGCTCGGGTGAAAAATACCCAGTGATGGTGCTCTAGGGTTAATTAAGATGTAAATTCTTACCTTAAAAAATAAAACATTAAATCAGTTTTTTAACTGTTGAAAATGGAAAAAAGTTCATTTTGAGAAGTGATTTATGGATTTAAATTATATTTTCACTGTATAAATAAATGCAGCAGTTTAAAGTGGAGCAAGAGGCCTTTCATTTAGATGCTCTCATACTTTTATTAACACCTGAACAGAACCACCTCCTGCAACATTCTACGCTTTAATGACAGCACATACACGCAGTTGGTGTCCAGCCTGAATCAGGAATTCATCCTTGCGATCTCTACGGTGGAAAACTCTCCAAAGGATCTCAAATTATTTCATTACAGCACATTTATAACTGAAATAAAAAGAATCAATCATTACTTGTGGTTTTATTTTACAACTAGGAGTTTATCTTTTAGGAATTGGTGGTTTTAAAAATATAAACAGCCCAAATTTCTTTAATTATTAGTCAATATCTTTATAGTGTAAAACAGGGCAGCTGGAGTGACCTTTGACCTCGGGGATGTCTGGGTATTCCTGTGGCAACGCTGTGGGACTTTCACACAATTTTAGGTTCATTTTAGGAAAAGCATTTCTGCAGCGGTGTGAGAAATCCATGCAGTAAGCGACGTGGCGAGAATGTGCTCGTGTCTTCCATTAACTGCTCGCATCTCGGAGCATTTATCACAGTTTGATATCAAATCGTGCGACTAGATTCCACATGTCTGTCATGGTTTCCAGTTTGTGGTTTTCTCATCTGCTTAACAACACTTTTAGACTTTTACTGGAGTATTTGCTGTGTTTAGGGTCTGAAGCTCCTGGAGATCACACCATGTCTCAGTGACTCAATTCTGGACCACTTATTACAATTTACAACTGAATTTTTTGCAAATAATAGCTGTTCACCATCCATAACTACTCTGGTATTTTTACCAAAAAAAGTTTCTGGCCTTCATGAACTCTCCTGAAGCCTGCCATAATCTATATAGATTCATTTAAATAAATATCTGCCTATTTGTAAAAACAAATCTGTTGTAAATCTGGTTACTTAAAACAATGACAAAATGAATTCCAGGAATTATTCTTATACAGAAAAAGTCATTTGTTCCAGTTTATTGATTTATAAAATGAAACCAAAGATCACCAATAGAAAAGTCGTCATGTAAACTTGCAGCCAATAAAAATTTGGTCCTTCAGTAATTACAAATAAAGTGAAAAGGAGAAATAATAGAAACCAAAAGAGTCACATTTTATTTCCAGGGCTATGAAAATCATGATCACTAACAAGCTGAATAAGAGTCAGATATTAAGTCATTAAAGATAGAACATTGGGCCTTTAATCTTTTCTGATATTGGAGGACATGTTTGAAAAAGTTTGTCCTTGTGACGTAGACATGGGCGGGGCACAGGCTCCTCGCTCTGCTCCATGAACGTCTTTGTTTTCCTCGTCAAAGCTGGAGTCTGGATCAGAACTGAACAGCTGGATGGCTCCAATATTGTTCAATTTTTTTTTTTAAATGCACCGGTAATGTTAAATTGGGGGTTTGAGGGGCTGTAAGCTAGCACGAGAGCATGTAAACAGAAAGCTCTCAGGTTTGGATGATGGGAGGTGGGGGTGGGGTTGCTCCTCACAACCAAAACTCAGAAGTTCAGGGTTTTGGTTTTCTACAATTTAATTCCCTTTTTATCTTTTTAATTCTGTTTGGGTGTTGTGTCTTTGTCGGGCCCCCACCTTTGCCTAATTGGGGGTGTGTGTCCTAGTGATCAAATGCAGGAAAAAAGATTCAGGACCAGGGGAAGAGCACCACACAAAAAACTACAGAGGAAAGGACTGTTTTCTACTTGCAATTTAATAAAACATGCAATCAAGTCACAGCAAGCCCAAGTTAAAAATCAAAACAGATAAAAATCTTAAAAATGCATAACTAGTCAAAGATAAAAGAAGCTAAAAACTGTCAGAGGGGAAAATCCCATAAAATCCTGTTAAAAATAAAAAGTGGAAAAGTGTCCAATAAAAAGATGAGACAGATCTTGCAGGCAGCCACAATCTAGTCTTTATATCCTCACGTCACATCCGTCATCCAGTCCCCAGAAGCGTGGCAGGCTGCTCCTCCAAACGTCCACCTGCAATATAAAGGTCCTGCCAGTATCCAAAGTTTGAGGAGCACACAGGACTGACTCTTTGTAGAGCGTGAGGGCCACTGGACAGGACAAGGGTACTCACACACTGGCAGGGCTCCTCACCCTGCCGCTGAGTGTACGTCGCACAGCCCCTTGTCTGAGAGAGGACTCCGCCTCCGCTGCAACGCCGCCTCCGCTGCAACGCCGCCTCCGCTGCAACGCCGCCTCCGCTGCAACTCCGCCTCCGCTGCAACTCCTCCAGCCACAGCAATCCTCCAAGCGTCGTCCCCTTCTCCAGTCACTTTCGGCTGCCCCTTCCTTCAGCTCTCCTTTCAGCTCTCTCCTCTTCTTCTTCTTGTGTGTTTTAATGGCGGATGGCACTCAACTTGAAGGTGCATTCCCGCCACCTACTGGTATGGAGTGTGGATCAGAATTCCAACCCACTAATTCCCCTATATTTTATGTATCAATTTTGTTTGCTTCAAAAAAGAAATTAAAAAAGGGTAACCACTAGTGTTCCTCAAAATTTCTGTTATTCCCCATCTTATTCATCTCTCTTCCAGACGTCTTTTCAGCAACTGTCTCTGAACAGAGAACTTCCCTCAAACCATCAACACGTGCTCTATCGTTTCTTGTGCAACACAAAAGTCACATTCACCAGTGGTATGTTTCCCAATCTTAAAGAGATCACAATTCAATTGTGTATGACCAAACCTAAGTCTGGACACAATTCTGCTCTCCAATCTATTGCGTCCGACATATCCCATCTCCCCAACAGCCCTCTGGATCCTGTAATACCACCTGCCTTTAGTATCACTCTCCCATCTTTCCTGCCATGTGTGAATGATTTTCCCTTTCACCAGACTCTTCACCTCTGTTTTGCTAATAGCAACATGTATATCCACACTCGGTTTCTCAGCTGCTTGTTTTGCAGCCCTGTCCGCTAATTCATTGCCCGAAATTCCTATGTGTGCAGGAATCCACATAAATACAACAGAGAGACCCGCTGATTGTATTTTGAATAATGTCTGTCCTATTTCTAGTAAAACATCAGGTCTGCTATCAGAAAAACTGCTTTTAATACTCATCAACGCTGCGCTGGAATCTGAGCATATAAGGCTCTTGAGTGGCCTGACCTCCTCAATCCACTGCAGAGATATCAATATAGCCATCAGCTCTGCAGTGTAAACAGAAATATTTTGACTAAGTTTTTTCCGAACAAAGATATTGTATTCAGGGATAACACTAGCTGAACCGATTTCTCCCGTACGACTCTTCAACGCATCGCTGTAAATTTTAACATATCCAATATATCTATTTATATAGCCCTGTATCACAGAAGGACTATAGGATTCCCCTCTAACTTTTAACTGGGAGAGGTCAACACTACTCTCCTTAATCAGCCAAGGTGGAACCGCTGGCAAAGGCACCGTGGGACTTATTTCAATATCACTAATCCCCATGTCCCATGCTTTCTGCCCTATTACTCACCCAAAACTCTTGATACCACTCCTATGTGACTCCCATATTTCCTGCAATACATTCTGTGTTGGGTGATCCAGGCTATGACCTTTTAGATTTGCCCAATAATGCAATTCTAGTTGTAACCTCCTCAAGTCCAATGGTAATTCTGCCATTTCAATCTGAAGCGCAGTCGTCGGAGTCGTCTTGAATGCACCAGCAATCCTCAGGGCCTCAAACTGGACCCTACTGAAGGCAGAGTCTGACTCAGGCTGGGCCGTATGGGGTTCTATTGGTGTCAAAATATGTTTTTGCATCAACTGTCTATGTCTTTGGTCCACTGTCTATGTCTGCTGAACATGTTTATTGAATATTTGTACATGTCTATGTACTACCAAGCAATATCTTCTGTGAAATGATAGGAGCTAACGACGCTAGCAACTGTTGCTAAGGACTTTTCTGACGACCAGATCCAACGACGATTGCAAATGTAAAGTTTTAAACATAAAGCTGAAACTTCACAAAGCAAACACAAAACTATCATCAAAGAAGTGTGGACATGCAGAAGATATTGCTTACTAGACATTGAACTTCCATATTAAAGCAGGGGCCGCAAAATATGGACTTGGGGGCCTCAAGTGGCCCGCGGGCCGCCAGTTTTGTATAAATATGTTTTTATTATTCTTTTTGTTTGGGAAATATTAACATCTTCTGGACCCCACCCCCCATATTTGTTTTAAAATGGTTCAGGCCGACTGGATTAGCGCAGGCACGCAGATTGTGACAGACAGAACCACAGTGTGTGAAGTAGAGAAGATGTACCTCAAAAACTAGGATCCCTAAAAATGAGGGAAAATAAATGAAGAGAGGAATTTTTTGAAAGGCTCATTAACGTAGCAAGCGGAGCGGGTGTGTTGTGTGTGTGTGTTGTGTGTGTGTGTGTGTGGAGGGTGGGTAGGGGGGAGGTTCCCTGAATCTTTTGTTCTATGTTTTTAAAACTTGATTATGTTTTATTTAAGCACCTTGAGTGGAATTGATTTTTTTGGAAAGGTGCTTTACAAATAAAAATTGATTTGATTTGATTTGAAATATTGCCACAAGCAATTATTTCAATAGTCTAATAATCGCAGATTAATCTTTCAGTCAGACGACTAATTGGGCTACGTGTAAACTGAAGTGTTTAAGCTATATGCTAACGTAAAATAAATACGATTAGGATGATAGTTTAATACTGTAAATCTTACAGTTTCTTTCCTTTGTTTGTTTTTGACATTAAAACACGACTGAGGTCAGCATCTGAAACAAAGGATGTAACATTAGAAAACCTGCACCGTAGTTATGACATTAAAAAAAAACGCTAATCAGCTATTAATTTAGTGGTCAACTTTTATAATAGTCGACATAGCCGTGCTGGTTGTGGCGGCCCTATTCTGGATGATTGAAAAAAATGACACATTTGACTAAATATTAAACTGTTAAAAACAATAACAAAGAGTCACAACATGAAACCCTGGGGGACCCTACAAAAGAAGAGCAGGTTAAAATCCTGAACTCACCATGGTTTGATGGATCAAACTGCAGCTGCATGTTGAGAAAACCCAAAGGGATGCAGGGATTGAACCGACACACTGTGGTCCTCTGTGACAAACACTTTTGACAGTAAAAAAGGTTTTCCTGCCGTCTGTAGCTTAATGACATGAATATAATTTAAGATTTTCAAAAGTGCTTTTTTTTTTACTTTATTAACAAACAACATAATACAAAAACAAAGTGAATGTCTCAGGAAAATTAAAATAAGTACATATTATAGAGAAGCAAAAAGAAAAAAAATCATAAACATATATGAGGAAAAAAGAAACATCAATCCAAAAAACCTTGGGATTCAATGTACATTTAAGTTTTTCAAAAATCTAATTAGTTCTAATTGCCTTTTTGCTTTGAAGTTGTTTGATGACATGACTATATTGATTAATTTTGTACAAGAAATGTTGGAATCTGGGTTTGGAGTTTGACCACTTGGCTTAATGAATATGGAATTTGGCCAATAATAAAAACAACCGTGTTCTAAAAATAAAATCTTTGTCCACTTTGTTACTAAGGTAACCCAGAAGAGTTTTTTTTATCGAAAAATAGTTTCCTTAGTAATTTTTATTAACAAAGTTTGAGTCCCCAAAAAATCTCCCAGCAGGTAAGGTTGTGGTTTCTTATTTGCTTATTGGAAACTGAATTCACACAAATATCCACACCGGCCAAAAAAATTGTCTGAGTTCTTAATCGATTGGTGTTACAAATCCCTTTAAACAGTTGGAGTAGCCTGGTTGGAATGGTATCTAACACTATTGCATATTCTTTGGGTGGAACAGGAATACCAAACTTTGACAGAAATTCTTCATACGTCAAAAGATGTCCATGAGAATTGAAAAGCTGTCTTATAAGAACAATATCATCTTCATACCATCTAGGGGAAAAACGATTTATTTTTGTAATGCACATCGCTGTTATTTAAATAAAACAAGATGTTGGAGAAAATTAGTGTTTTTAAATTAGTTTCCAGACCAATAGGGCATGCTTATAACATTTTGAAAGTTTTGTGGGAGAACTCATGTTGTTGCAAAGGCTCAGCCCAATGTTGATGATATCACAGGATGAGACATCGAGTTCTTTTTCTGTGCATCCCAGTATAAAGTATAAATAACTGACCGAACATAAGTTATTGTTTCCTTGTTTTCCCTCCCTTTAAGTCTGAGAGAATGTGTGGCACAAGCTAGCAATGTTAGCTTCCTGGCGAGTCCTGTAGCTTGTTAGCCACGCCAATATTGCTACGTAAATCCTTAGTTAATGTTCCTTTAAGTTTAAGAAATAAATGTATGCCCTGATGTTAGATTTAATGCCGCATAATAACATGCAGCGGGAGTTACGTGCATTTCCCTTTTCCGTGCAGTGATTTTTCTTGACCACTAGATGTCGCTGTTTCTACATGTTTTACTGAGAAGTTATATTTAAGTTGGTTTAGAGCAGGGGTCTCAAACTCGCGGCCCGCGGGCAATCTGCGGCCCGCGGGATGATAATTTGCGGCCCCCGTCTTCATATGAAAGATTACTGTTAGTGCGGCCCGCAAGGCTGAGATGAATGACAGTTGTTGTGTGCAGAGCTGAACGAACCAATCACGGTAAGTTATATGGCTCTGGAGGGCGGGACATCGGCGGGCTGTCCGAGCCTCCTCACTCATAAATGCATTCCTCCAGTCAGCTGGGCGGAGGAGGAGCCATGAAGCTGCTGGAAGTGCTTTCTCACTGAACGGGATTCGCGGGCCCCGCTCCTCTTTCGCCACGTGACAACACGTGAACACAGCCTGCCGCTTGTCAAAAAGTGTTCCTGACGCAGCGCGACAATCCGCGCACGCATCAAATATACCGCGCGGACAAATCTGACCCTCGCGAACCCTTTTCCTCCTCCACGAGCAGAGAAAGTCCTCGCGAGAGAGACTGACTACTTCCGCGTGCGTGAGTGATGCCCGTGAGCGAGCTCCAAACCGGCCGCATGTCTGCGCGGGTTTCTGAACGCACACTCAGCAGGTGGTATCCTCTGGCAAGCCAAAACCGGAGCAGCGCGGTCACGCACGCAGTAGTAGAGAGGAGATTCTTCTTCTATGGTGTTTTTACCGTTCATTAGCGCTGCTGAGACTGTGCGTGAAATATTGAACCGGGTTGAAGACTCAGTGCGTGCCCGATTTTGTGCGTAGAGCTTGAGACCAGATTTAAAAACTTGCGTAGCAACGCGCGCTCCAACCTTTGAGTGAGCGCGCTGCTCTCAGCTCAGAAATGAAGGAGGTTCTGTAAATACGGACATTTGAAACTGAATAAAAAGATTTTTCTTTTGTCCAGTGTTTCTCAGGTATTTTCTCTTAGACACCCCCCCCCCCCACACACACACCTTTCAGCTGCATCATTAGTATCAGTTAATTTGCTCAAGTTAAACTTATATCTCCTCAAAATATTGTACTTTTATTATCATTAAAGAATTATAATAAAAAATAAACTTCTAAATAATCTGTTTTATTAATTGTTATTTTTCTTTTTTTTTTAGAATACTTCCAAAACTTCCAGACAAAGTAAAAACAATCTTTCCTTGTTTCCCTCCACAGTAGTGATGGAATTCTGTCTTTTTTCAGAGATTTAGTTCTTTCGCATTGGTTCACTGTAAACAGCGGCTCTTTCTGCTACCAAATTGATTTTTAGGTTGTTTTTGCTATATTTAATTTACTATCAACTACTATGTAGGATTATGCACAATATCCATAACTAATGTAAACATGTTTTTATTCGCATTCCCTCCAGGGGGGCGCGCCCCACCATTTGAGGAACACTGATCTAGTCAGTCACTCAATATGTGGTTTCTGCAGTCGTCTGTGTCTGCTGTATGGTTTTTGTTATTTTATTATTAATTATTAATGATTGATTTTTTGATTGATTTTTTAATAATTCATTCATTCATTCATTCATTATTTAGTGTTAAAAATAAAGATATTTGAGAACATTGGAATGTTTTATCAGCGATTTTCTTGTGGAAATCCTGATGCGGCCCGGCCTCACCCAGACTCTGCCTCCAGCGGCCCCCGGCTGAATTGAGTTTGAGACCCCTGGTTTAGAGCAAATTTGATTATTTATTTTGCATGTTATGAGGAGTTTATGCTCGTAAAGACACACTCAGAAAATTTTCCTTTTTGTTTATACTTTATTTAACTTAACAGTAAGTCACTTCATGTATTTATGTTAAAAGAGAAACTTTAGTGGTTTACAGACTAGTAAAACTGTTCAGCAACTGAATAAATCTGGGACATCTTTTAAGTGACAACAGTCACGTTCTTTTCCTAATTCTGTAATACAAAAAGTGTTATAGAGGCTGAATTTGGATTAAAATGATTATAAGTTCAATTATTGCTATAATTATTCACATAGTTTATTTGATTGTTTTTTTCTACATTTGTGTGTTGGTATTTTTGCTTTTCTATGTTATTACTGGGAGAATATAAACAGAATGGGACTGCATCTTGGTGCAGTGGTTAGAGCCGTAGCCTCATTGTAATCTATCATTAACCTTTCTGTCTTAAGTTTGCACGTTCTCCTCGTGCACGCATGGGTTTTCTGCAAACTTTGATTTTCTCCCAAAAGCCAAAAACAAGCTTCATAATTGGTGTCTCTGGTTCCTCAGCCCGCTCCCCCTCATCACTCCTACAAACGGGTGCATGAAGGTGTTGCGGTCCAGCGCTTTAACAGTCATCATTCCATTAATCCATGCTAGCATCATTTTGGAATGAAGGCACGATTCAGATCCATCCTCCTCCTGCAATCACTGGAGGTGCATCACACCTCCTTCAGGTTATAGAAACCCTGCAGAAAGCTTTTGTTGCTGTCCAAAACTCCCTTCTTCGACTGAAACTAGTGCTTAATGCAGACAAGTCCAAATTAATGCTGTTTTCCAATAAAAAAGTCCCAGATGATCTTCCTGTAGTCACCACTCTTGAAGGAGAAGTCATCGAGGTAGTGGAGGAGTACAAATATCTTGGTGTTTTAATTGACAACTCTCTCACTTTTAAACCTTTTATGGAAAATCTTTTAAAAAAGCTAAAACTTAGGTTGGGTTTCTTTTATCGTAATAGATTGTGTTTCTCTTTTTAAGCAAAAAAATATCTTGTGAATGCAACTTTTCTATCTGTGCTAGATTATGGTGATCTTTTTTATATGAATGCACCTGCCTCATGTCTTCAAATGTTGGACAGTGTTTATCACTCTTCCTTACGGTTCATATCCAACTGTAAAGCAATGACACATCACTGTGAACTGTACAAGCGAGTGGGATGGCCTTCTCTCTCCAGTAGGAGGCAGTACCATTGGCATATTTTTATTTACAAAGCTTTAGCTGGATTACTGCCTCCCTACATTTGTAAATTACTTAAACAGAGAAACCTTCCCTCCCACTCCCTACGATCAAATGACCAGTTGTTGTTGTCTGTCCCATTTGCCCGCACAGAGTTTGGTAAGAAAGCATTTGTTAACGCAGCCCCCTTGGTCTGGAACATTTTACAAAAAGGTTGGAGACTAATTGAACTCCCATCATTACAGGTTTTCAAGGCAAAGCTCACAGAAAAACAAAAGTCAACAGAACGCTGTAATTGTTTCTTTTAATCACCTTTCTATTATTTTAATCCATCACATTTTATGACTCCACATATTTTAGGTTTCTATGTATTATTGCTAACATGTAACAGCATTTTAAATGTTTTACTGTCTAAATGTTTTACTGTCTTAATGTTTTATTGTCTTAATGTTTTACTGTCTTAATGTTTTATTGTCTTAATGTTTTGATGTATTTTTAACTGTGGTTGCCTCTTGGCCAGGACTCCCTTGCAAAAGAGGTTTTTAAATCTCAATGGGACTTTCCTGGTTAAATAAAGGTCAATAAAAAAAAAAACAAAACACCTTTGTACCTCACATAAGTGAACACATAGCAGCATTTTTGATATTCTTTGGAATATATTTATTAATTTATAGATTTAACAGGTATTGCAAGATGTCACAGACACTAATTTACATTGATTGTATTGACACTATTATGATGAATGCAAACACATGTGTTTTTCAGGCTTAAATGAAACAGAAACTTCAAGAAAAAATACAATAAAAAAATGAATTAGTTTCAAATTCTTTAGAGGTTTACACAACTTTCTTTCAAAAAAAAAAGACATCCTGTACCACATAATCCTCTCAAAGGAGGAAATATAAACAGTAGTGAAGTGTCATTAGCAATGAAAATAAAACACCAACCACAGTTGTGGTGAATCTCAAGCAGAATTGAAAAATAAACTAATGAAGGGATCTTATATGTTTTTCATAATTAATAATTCAAATAGAAGGTGCCCTTAATTCTGGTGCGGAATTCTGGTTGTGCACTGACTGCAGTGATTTTCTGGGACAAACACACAAAGCATTATGGTAGTGTAGTCAGTATCCTGGTAGTGAACATATACATACTGTCCTTCAACTGTGAAGTGATAACATTCAACTTTTAGGACCTTTTTTTATTAATTAACTTCTAAGATAAAACTAACTCTTTATACTTTATTAAATGAAATTATTCTATTTTTCTTTCATCAGTGAGCCACAATGGAGGGGTTAAGAGCATGTGGTACGGAGCCTCAGTTGCAGAAGCCCTGCTGTAGCTATAAACCCAGTTAACAGACTGAGGTCTAAGCACATTGAGCATGTGTTCTCTCCTGTTCTTTACAGTATTTTAATCTTTCTTCGAAAGGACTTTAGGCTGGTGATTTCTACATCAGCAGTTCTGATTCCTTCCAGCTTTCATTTGCCGTCTCAGGCGTCTGCTGCTGCTGCCCTCTGCTGGCTAACATGTCAAACTGCAGGAAACAGGTGGACACAAAGAAATCTCCGACCATGAAGTTCTGGACTCACCCATGTCTGTCAGTGCAACCCACAGTTCATCAAAACTGGGACAACTTTTCCATTTGTCAAAAGTTTTCAAAACACAAGAGACAAAGTTTTATTTACAACCAAACATCAATGTTTAAAGTCAGAAATGTTTCAGAACCAAAGAGGCTGATTTCAAACGCCACCATCACCACACATGTATAAACTACAGATGATTATGAAGACAAAATATTCTCTAAACATAACGGAATGTTATTCATGTTCATTTTTTCAAAACCAAAAAACACCAAATCAAAAAGAACCGGCCTGTTAACACCATATTTAACCGAAAAAACCCCTTAAACAAGTGATAGCACTGTTTTCAGACGCTGCTGGAACCTCAAGGCCAACCCGCAGACCCACAGTGAACCACCCCTCCCTGGATGCACAAGCTAACTATCCACAGCAGGCCTTCGTGACCCTGCACCAGAGAAGACTCTTTCAGCCTGAGGCTGGCTGACTCATCCCAGGTAAACGCAATGTCCTCTGACACTGTAATTTCCAACAACTTATTTCGTGACCCTGGTACCACTAGAGACAATTCGTGACCCTGGTACCACAGGAGGCTGTGTGACTCTGGTACTGGAGCCCATAAGCTCAGTAGGGAACCACCCTGCTGAGCAGAGCCCCCTTGAGCACAGCAGCAGGAGGAGAGCAGGCTATTTGCGAAAGGAGGCTATACGTGACCCTGGTACCATAGGAGGGCCTTTGTTATCCTGGTACACTATGAGGCATTTCAAGATCCCGGTAACCCAAAAGGACCTCTGTAAACCTAAACCAAAGGAGAGGGAAAGCCTCCAGGTGCCAGGCACACCAGGCGGACCTGCTAACACATGCAAAACGGCCCTCCCTGGGATGCACACGCTAACATTGTCCAGCAGACCTATGTGACCCTGGTACCACTGATCCATGACTCATCCGTGGTAAATACAATGTCCTCTGACAGTTTGTAATATTTCTGACAACTTACTTTGTGATCCTGGTACCACAGGAGAAAATTTGTGACCCTGATACATCAGGAGCCTTTTGTGACCCTGGTACAACAGGAGGATATTTGTGGACTGGTTGACAAAGTCCTTCTGGGGTACCAGGGATCACGAAAAGCCTCTTGATGTACCAGGGTCACAAATTGTCTCCTATGGTACCAGGGTCACGAAATAAGTTGTCAGAAATATTACAAAGTGTCAGAGGACATTGTGTTTTCCAGTGGTCTGGTTGACAGTCTTTCTGTGGTACCAGGGTCACGAAGGCCTGCTGGTGATAGTTTGTGCATTCCAGGGAGGGGTGGTTCACTGTGGGTCTGCAGGTTGGCCTAGTGACCCTGGCACCTGAAGGTTCCAGCAGCTTCTTGCCTCCAGGATGCTGTCCTCCTCAGCTGCTGGGCTTCAGGGCTCTGCTCAGCTGGTTATCTGCAGGATCTTCTCATCTTCTCGGCTCCAGGACGCTCTCCTTCTTTGCTCTCTTCAGCTTGTGTTCTAGGAATCTCCTCCTCAGCAGCCTAACTGCAGGTGGACTTTCCCCTCCTGTGGTACCAGGGTCACGAAAAGGCTCACGGTGTACCAGGGGCACGGATATCCTCCTGTGTACCAGGTCGCAAATTGTCTCCTGTGGTACCAGGGTCACAAAAAAGTTGTCAGAAATGTTACAAGGTGTCAGAGGACATTGTGTTACCAGGATGAGTCAGCCAGACTGGCTGACAGTCCTTCTGTGGTACCAGGGTCACGAAGGCCTGCTGTGGATAGTTGGCTTGTGCATCCCAGGGAGGGGTGGTTCACTGTGGGCCTGCGGGTTGGCCTAGTGACCCTGGCACCTGGAGATTCCAGCAGCTTCTTGTCTCCAGGGTGCTGTCCTCCTCAGCTGCTGGAATCAGCTGGTGATCTGCAGGGATCTCCTCCTCAGCAGCCTAACTGAATGTGGTCTTTCCCCGTCCTGTGGTAACAGTGTCACAGGCACACCAAGAGAACTTGCTAACCCACACGAAGCACCCCTCCCTGGGATACACAAGCTAAGCATCCCCAGCAGACCTTCATGACCCTGGTACCACAGATGAAGTTTTGTTTTTTTTTTTTTTTTTTTTTTTCCAGTCATTCAATTATACATCCATCCACCCATTCCGTCATCCACTCATTAAACCAGTCATTTATCCATCAATCAATTCATACATGCATTCATCAATCATACATCATTCAAACATCATTCATCTATCATCCACTCATCAACTCATTCGTCGCTGATAACAGGGTCATAGTCTCTGGTGGCAGGGTCATAAAGTCTCTGGTGGCAGGGTCATAGTCTCTGGTGGCAGGGTCATCATAGTCTCTGGTGGCAGGGTCATAGTCTCTGGTGGCAGGGTCATCATAGTCTCTGGTGGCAGGGTCATAGTCTCTGGTGGCAGGGTCATAAAGTCTCTGGTAGCAGGGTCATAGTCTCTGGTGGCAGGGTCATAGTCTCTGTTGGCAGGGTCATCATAGTCTCTGGTGGCAGGGTCATAGTCTCTGGTGGCAGGGTCATAGTCTCTGGTGGCAGGGTCATATTCTCTGGTGGCAGGGTCATAAAGTCTCTGGTAGCAGGGTCATAGTCTCTGGTAGCAGGGTCATAAAGTCTCTGGTAGCAGGGTCATAGTCTCTGGTGGCAGGGTCATATTCTCTGGTGGCAGGGTCATAAAGTCTCTGGTAGCAGGGTCATAGTCTCTGGTGGCAGGGTCATATTCTCTGGTAGCAGGGTCATAGTCTCTGGTGGCAGGGTCATAGTCTCTGGTGGCAGGGTCATATTCTCTGGTGGCAGGGTCATAAAGTCTCTGGTAGCAGGGTCATAGTCTCTGGTAGCAGGGTCATAAAGTCTTTGGTGGCAGGGTCATAGTCTCTGGTGGCAGGATCATAAAGTCTCTGATAGCAGGGTCAGAAAGTCTCTGGTGGCAGGGTCATAAAGTCTCTGGTGGCAGGGTCATGAAGTCTCTGATAGCAGGGTCATAGTCTCTGGTGGCAGGGTCATAGTCTCTGTTGGCAGGGTCATCATAGTCTCTGGTGGCAGGGTCATAGTCTCTGGTGGCAGGGTCATAGTCTCTGGTGGCAGGGTCATATTCTCTGGTGGCAGGGTCATATTCTCTGGTGGCAGGGTCATAGTCTGGTGGCAGGGTCATATTCTCTGGTGGCAGGGTCATAAAGTCTCTGGTAGCAGGGTCATAGTCTCTGGTAGCAGGGTCATAAAGTCTCTGGTAGCAGGGTCATAGTCTCTGGTGGCAGGGTCATATTCTCTGGTGGCAGGGTCATAAAGTCTCTGGTAGCAGGGTCATAGTCTCTGGTGGCAGGGTCATATTCTCTGGTAGCAGGGTCATAGTCTCTGGTGGCAGGGTCATAGTCTCTGGTGGCAGGGTCATATTCTCTGGTGGCAGGGTCATAAAGTCTCTGGTAGCAGGGTCATAGTCTCTGGTAGCAGGGTCATAAAGTCTTTGGTGGCAGGGTCATAGTCTCTGGTGGCAGGATCATAAAGTCTCTGATAGCAGGGTCAGAAAGTCTCTGGTGGCAGGGTCATAAAGTCTCTGGTGGCAGGGTCATGAAGTCTCTGGTGGCAGGGTCATAGTCTCTGGTGGCAGGTCCTTCTGTAGTCCCCTGGCCACAAAGCTCTACCAACGGCACCCAGGTACACTCCCCCTGAAAGAAAAGAAAGAAAAGTTAGAGAAAGAAGTTGCTTTCCAAATAAATATGTCCACTGGGTAAACTTTTTTTTTTTTTTTTTTAGTCATTCAATTATACATCCATCCACCCATTCAGTCATCCACTCATTAAACCAGTCATTTATCCATCAATCAATTCATACATGCATTCATCAATCATACATCATTCAACTATCATCCACTCATCAACTCATTCGTCGCTGATAACAGGGTCATAGTCTCTGGTGGCAGGGTCATAAAGTCTCTGCTGGCAGGGTCATAAAGTCTCTGGTGGCAGGGTCATAGTCTCTGGTGGCAGGGTCATAGTCTCTGGTGGCAGGGTCATAGTCTCTGGTGGCAGGGTCATAGTCTCTGATAGCAGGGTCTTAAAGTCTCTGGTTGCAGGGTCATAAAGTCTCTGGTGGCGGGGTCATAGTCTCTGGTGGCAGGATCATAAAGTTTTTGGGTCATAGTCTCTGGTGGCAGGTGTCATAAAGTCTCTGGGTAGCAGGTCATAAAGTCTCTGGGATGGAGCAGGGGTCATAGTCTCTGATTAGCTAAGGTCATAAAGTTCTTTGGGGTGGCAGGGTCATAGTCTCTGGTGGCGGATCATAAAGTTTTTGATAGCAGGATCATAGTTCTCTGTTTTGTGGTCAGAAGGATCATAAAGTCTCTGATAGCAGGGTCATAGTCTCTGGTGGCAGGGTCATGAAGTCTCTGATAGCAGGGTCATAGTCTCTGGTGGCAGGTCCTTCTGTAGTCCCCGGCCACAAAGCTCTACCAACGGCACCTCAGGTACACTCCCCTGAAAGAAAAGAAGAAAAGTAGAGAAAGAAGTTTTCTCCAAATGAACTGGGTAAAGCTTTGAAGGGTCCAGAGGGGGCTTTGAAAGGGCTGGCTCCAGTGTGATCAGGAGGGACCTATCTGGTGTATCTGCAGTCCTCTGGAGGTCGTAACTTTTCAAAAACCAGGTTTCTGAAAATGTTCCCACTGTCGTTTAGTAGGTGTCGTAATTTGCTGTTAGCCAGGGATGAGTCAGCCTAAGACACTTTTCATTTTTCTGACAACTTAGTTCATGGCAGCAAAGGTCCTTCTGTAGTCCCCTGGCCACAAAGCTCTACCAACGGCACCCAGGTACACTCCCCCTGAAAGAAAAGAAAGAAAAGTTAGAGAAAGAAGTTGATTTCCAAATAAATATGTCCACTGGGTAAAGCTTTGAGGGGTCCAGAGGGGGCTTTGAAAGGGCTCCAGGTGCATCAGGAGGGTCCTATCTGGTGTATCTGCAATCCTCTGGAGGTCGTAACTTTTCAAAAACCAGGTTTCTGAAAATGTTCCCACTGTCGTTTAGTAGGTGTCGTAATTTGCTGTTAGCCAGGGATGAGTCAGCCAGACTTCTGGCTGACTCATCCCTGGCTAAGACACTTAGTCATTTTTCTGACAACTTACTTCATGGCTACAAAGGTCCTTCTGGGGAACCAGGGTGAAAAAGCTCTGCCAATGGCACCCAAAACGCTGCTCCTACGTCAGGAGGGACCTACGTGGCGTATCTGCAATCCTCTGGAGGTCGTAACTTTTCAAAAACCAGGTTTCTGAAAATGTTCCCACTGTCGTTTAGTAGGTGTCGAAATTTGCTGTTAGCCAGGGATGAGTCAGCCAGACTTTCATCTGACTCATCCCTGGCTAACACAATCTAATCTGACACTTAGTCATTTTTCTGACAACTTACTTCATGACTACAAAGGTCCTTCTGGGGAACCAGGGTGAAAAAGCTCTGCCAATGGCACCCAAAACGCTGCTCCTACGTCAGGAGGGACCTACGTGGCGTATCTGCAATCCTCTGGAGGTCGTAACTTTTCAAAAACCAGGTTTCTGAAAATGTTCCCACTGTCGTTTAGTAGGTGTCGAAATTTGCTGTTAGCCAGGGATGAGTCAGCCAGACTTTCATCTGACTCATCCCTGGCTAACACAATCTAATCTGACACTTAGTTATTTCTGACAACTACTTCATGGCTACAAAGGTCCTTCTGGGAACCAGGGTGAAAAAGCTCTGCCCAATGGCACCCAAACGCTGCTCCTACGTCAGGAGGGACCTACGTGGCGTATCTGCAATCCTCTGGAGGTCGTAACTTTTCATAAACCAGGTTTCTGAAAATTCCAACTGTCGTTTAGTAGGTGTCGAAATTTGCTGTTAGCCAGGGATGAGTCAGCCAGACTTTCATCTGACTCATCCCTGGCTAACACAATCTAATCTGACACTTAGTCATTTTTCTGACAACTTACTTCATGGCTACAAAGGTCCTTCTGGGGAACCAGGGTGAAAAAGCTCTGCCAATGGCACCAAAACGCTGCTCCTACGTCAGGAGGGACCTACGTGGCGTATCTGCAATCCTCTGGAGGTCGTAACTTTTCAAAAACCAGGTTTCTGAAAATGTTCCCACTGTCGTTTAGTAGGTGTCGAAATTTGCTGTTAGCCAGGGATGAGTCAGCCAGACTTTCATCTGACTCATCCCTGGCTAACACAATCTAATCTGACACTTAGTCATTTTTCTGACAACTTACTTCATGGCTACAAAGGTCCTTCTGGGAACCAGGGTGAAAAAGCTCTGCCAATGGCACCCAAAACGCTGCTCCTACGTCAGGAGGGACCTACGTGGCGTATCTGCAATCCTCTGGAGGTCGTAACTTTTCAAAAACCAGGTTTCTGAAAATGTTCCCACTGTCGTTTAGTAGGTGTCGTAATTTGCTGTTAGCCAGGGATGAGTCAGCCAGACTTCTGGCTGACTCATCTCTGGCTAAGACACTTTGTCATTTTTCTGACAACTTAGTTCATGGCAGCAAAGGTCCTTCTGTAGTCCCCTGGCCACAAAGCTCTACCAACGGCACCCAGGTACACTCCCCCTGAAAGAAAAGAAAGAAAAGTTAGAGAAAGAAGTTGCTTTCCAAATAAATATGTCCACTGGGTAAAGCTTAAACTTAAAAACTTAAAGCTTCTGACAACTTATTTCGTGACCCTGGTACAACAGGAGGATATCCGTGACCCTGGTACACGGTGAGCCTTTTCGTGACCCTGGTACCACATGAGGGGGAAAGTCCACCTGCAGTTAGGCTGCTGAGGAGGAGATCACCAGCTGGGCAGAGCCCTCTGGAGCCCAACAGCTGAGGAGGACAGTATCCTAGAGGCCAGAAGATGCTGGAACCTCCAGGTGCCAGGGTCACTAGGCCAACCCGCAGACCCACAGTGAACCACCCCTCCCTGGAATGCACAAGCTAACTATCCCTAGCAGGCCTTCGTGACCCTGGTACCACAGAAAGACTTTGTCAACAAGAGGGCTGGCTGACTCATCCCTGGAAAACACAATGTCCTCTGACACTTTGTAATATTTCTAACAAGTTTTTTCGTGACCCTGGTACCACAGGAGAGAATTTGTGACCCTGGTACAACAAGAGGATATCCGTGACCCTGGTATACGGTGAGCCTTTTTGTGACCCTGGTACCACAGGAGGCTTTTCATGACCCTGGAACCATAGATGAACCTCTTTTACCCTGGTATCACAAGAGGGGTCAGCCCAACTGCAGTCAGGCTGCTGAGGAGTAGATCACCAGCTGGGCAGAGCCCTCTGGAGCCCAGCACCTGAGGAGGACAGTATCCTAGAGGCCAGAAGATGCTGGAACCTCCAGGTGCCAGGGTCACTAGGCCAACCTTCAGACCCACAGTGAACCACCCCTCCCTGGAATGCACAAGCTAACTATCCCTAGCAGGCCTTCGTGACCCTGGTACCACAGAAAGACTTTGTCAACAAGAGGGCTGGCTGACTCATCCCTGGAAAACACAATGTCCTCTGACACTTTGTAATATTTCTAACAAGTTTTTTCGTGACCCTGGTACCACAGGAGAGAATTTGTGACCCTGGTACAACAAGAGGATATCCGTGACCCTGGTATACGGTGAGCCTTTTCGTGACCCTGGTACCACAGGAGGCTTTTCATGACCCTGGAACCATAGATGAACCTCTTTTACCCTGGTATCACAAGAGGGGTTAGCCCAACTGCAGTCAGGCTGCTGAGGAGTAGATCACCAGCTGGGCAGAGCCCTCTGGAGCCCAGCACCTGAGGAGGACAGTATCCTAGAGGCCAGAAGATGCTGGAACCTCCAGGTGCCAGGGTCACTAGGCCAACCTTCAGACCCACAGTGAACCACCCCTCCCTGGAATGCACAAGCTAACTATCCCTAGCAGGCCTTCGTGACCCTGGTACCACAGAAAGACTTTGCCAACCAGAGGGCTGGCTGACTCATCCCTGGAAAACACAATGTCCTCTGACACTGTAATATTTCTGACAACTTATTTCGTGACCCTGGTACAACAGAGGATATCCGTGACCTGGTACACGGTGAGCCTTTCGTGACCCTGGTACCACATGAGGGGGAAGTCCACCTGCAGTTAGGCTGCTGAGGAGGAGATCACCAGCTGGGCAGAGCCCTCTGGAGCCCAACAGCTGAGGAGGACAGTATCCTAGAGGCCAGAAGATGCTGGAACCTCCAGGTGCCAGGGTCACTAGGCCAACCCGCAGACCCACAGTGAACCACCCCTCCCTGGAATGCATAAGCTAACTATCCCTAGCAGGCCTTCGTGACCCTGGTACCATAGGAGGGCCTTTGTTATCCTGGTACACTATGAGGCATTTCAAGATCCCGGTAACCCAAAAGGACCTCTGTAAACCTAAACCAAAGGAGAGGGAAAGCCTCCAGGTGCCAGGCACACCAGGCGGACCTGCTAACACATGCAAAACGGCCCTCCCTGGGATGCACACGCTAACATTGTCCAGCAGACCTATGTGACCCTGGTACCACTGATCCATGACTCATCCGTGGTAAATACAATGTCCTCTGACAGTTTGTAATATTTCTGACAACTTACTTTGTGATCCTGGTACCACAGGAGAAAATTTGTGACCCTGATACATCAGGAGCCTTTTGTGACCCTGGTACAACAGGAGGATATTTGTGGACTGGTTGACAAAGTCCTTCTGGGGTACCAGGGATCACGAAAAGCCTCTTGATGTACCAGGGTCACAAATTGTCTCCTATGGTACCAGGGTCACGAAATAAGTTGTCAGAAATATTACAAAGTGTCAGAGGACATTGTGTTTTCCAGTGGTCTGGTTGACAGTCTTTCTGTGGTACCAGGGTCACGAAGGCCTGCTGGTGATAGTTTGTGCATTCCAGGGAGGGGTGGTTCACTGTGGGTCTGCAGGTTGGCCTAGTGACCCTGGCACCTGAAGGTTCCAGCAGCTTCTTGCCTCCAGGATGCTGTCCTCCTCAGCTGCTGGGCTTCAGGGGCTCTGCTCAGCTGGTTATCTGCAGGGATCTTCTCATCTTCTCGGCTCCAGGACGCTCTCCTTCTTTGCTCTCTTCAGCTTGTGTTCTCCAGGAATCTCCTCCTCAGCAGCCTAACTGCAGGTGGACTTTCCCCCTCCTGTGGTACCAGGGTCACGAAAAGGCTCACGGTGTACCAGGGGCACGGATATCCTCCTGTTGTACCAGGGTCGCAAATTGTCTCCTGTGGTACCAGGGTCACAAAATAAGTTGTCAGAAATGTTACAAGGTGTCAGAGGACATTGTGTTTACCAGGGATGAGTCAGCCAGACTGGCTGACAGTCCTTCTGTGGTACCAGGGTCACGAAGGCCTGCTGTGGATAGTTGGCTTGTGCATCCCAGGGAGGGGTGGTTCACTGTGGGCCTGCGGGTTGGCCTAGTGACCCTGGCACCTGGAGATTCCAGCAGCTTCTTGTCTCCAGGGTGCTGTCCTCCTCAGCTGCTGGAATCAGCTGGTGATCTGCAGGGATCTCCTCCTCAGCAGCCTAACTGAATGTGGTCTTTCCCCGTCCTGTGGTAACAGTGTCACAGGCACACCAAGAGAACTTGCTAACCCACACGAAGCACCCCTCCCTGGGATACACAAGCTAAGCATCCCCAGCAGACCTTCATGACCCTGGTACCACAGATGAAGTTTTGTTTTTTTTTGTTTTTTTTTTTTCCAGTCATTCAATTATACATCCATCCACCCATTCCGTCATCACTCATTAAACCAGTCATTTATCCATCAATCAATTCATACATGCATTCATCAATCATACATCATTCAAACATCATTCATCTATCATCATCAACTCATTCGTCGCTGATAACAGGGTATAGTCTCTGGTGGAGGGTCATAAAGTCTCTGGTGGCGGTCATAGTCTCTGGTGGCAGGGTCATCATAGTCTCTGGGTGGCAGGGTCATAGTCTCTGGTGGCAGGGTCATCATAGTCTCTGGTGGCAGGGTCATAGTCTCTATGGTGCAGGTCATAAAGTCTCTGTAGCAGGGTCATAGTCTCTGTGGCAGGGTCATAGTCTCTGTTGGCAGGGTCATCATAGTCTCTGGTGGCAGGGTCATAGTCTCTGGTGGCAGGGTCATAGTCTCTGGTGGCAGGGTCATATTCTCTGGTGGCAGGGTCATAAAGTCTCTGGTAGCAGGTCATAGTCTCTGGTAGCAGGGTCATAAAGTCTCTGATAGAGGGTCATAGTCTCTGGTGGCAGGGTCATATTCTCTGGTGGCAGGGTCATAAAGTCTCTGGTAGCAGGGTCATAGTCTCTGGTGGCAGGGTCATATTCTCTGGTAGCAGGGTCATAGTCTCTGGTGGCAGGGTCATAGTCTCTGGTGGCAGGGTCATATTCTCTGGTGGCAGGGTCATAAAGTCTCTGGTAGCAGGGTCATAGTCTCTTGTAGCAGGGTCATAAAGTCTTTGGTGGCAGGGTCATAGTCTCTGGTGGCAGGATCATAAAGTCTTGATAGCAGGGTCAGAAAGTCTCTGGTGGCAGGGTCATAAAGTCTCTGGTGGCAGGGTCATGAAGTCTCTGATAGCAGGGTCATAGTCTCTGGTGGCAGGGTCATAGTCTCTGTTGGCAGGGTCATCATAGTCTCTGGTGGCAGGGTCATAGTCTCTGGTGGCAGGGTCATAGTCTCTGGTGGCAGGGTCATATTCTCTGGTGGCAGGGTCATAAAGTCTCTGGTAGCAGGGTCATAGTCTCTGGTAGCAGGGTCATAAAGTCTCTGGTAGCAGGGTCATAGTCTCTGGTGGCAGGGTCATATTCTCTGGTGGCAGGGTCATAAGTCTCTGGTAGCAGGGTCATAGTCTCTGGTGCAGGGTCATATTCTCTGGTAGCAGGGTCATAGTCTCTGGTGGCAGGGTATAGTCTCTGGTGGCAGGGTCATATTCTCTGGTGGCAGGGTCATAAAGTCTCTGGTAGCAGGGTCATAGTCTCTGGTAGCAGGGTAAAGTCTTTGGTGGCAGGGTCATAGTCTCTGGTGGCAGGATCATAAAGTCTCTGATAGCAGGGTCAGAAAGTCTCTGGTGGCAGGGTCATAAAGTCTCTGGTGGCAGGGTCATGAAGTCTCTGATAGCAGGGTCATAGTCTCTGGTGGCAGGTCCTTCTGTAGTCCCCTGGCCACAAAGCTCTACCAACGGCACCCAGGTACACTCCCCCTGAAAGAAAAGAAAGAAAAGTTAGAGAAAGAAGTTGCTTTCCAAATAAATATGTCCACTGGGTAACTTTTTTTTTTTTTTTTTTAGTCATTCAATTATACATCCATCCACCCATTCAGTCATCCACTCATTAAACCAGTCATTTATCCATCAATCAATTCATACATGCATTCATCAATCATACATCATTCAACTATCATCCACTCATCAACTCATTCGTCGCTGATAACAGGGTCATAAAGTCTCTGCTGGCAGGGTCATAAAGTCTCTGCTGGCAGGGTCATAAAGTCTCTGGTGGCAGGGTCATAGTCTCTGGTGGCAGGGTCATAGTCTCTGGTGGCAGGGTCATAGTCTCTGGTGGCAGGGTCATAGTCTCTGATAGCAGGGTCTTAAAGTCTCTGGTTGCAGGGTCATAAAGTCTCTGGTGGCGGGGTCATGTCTCTGGTGCAGGATCATAAGTTTTTGATAGCAGGGTCATAGTCTCTGGTGGCAGGGTCATAAAGTCTCTGGTAGCAGGGTCATAAAGTCTCTGGTAGCAGGGTCATAGTCTCTGATAGCAAGGTCATAAAGTCTTTGGTGGCAGGGTCATAGTCTCTGGTGGCAGGATCATAAAGTTTTTGATAGCAGGATCATAGTCTCTGGTGGCAGGATCATAAAGTCTCTGATAGCAGGGTCATAGTCTCTGGTGGCAGGGTCATGAAGTCTCTGATAGCAGGGTCATAGTCTCTGGTGGCAGGTCCTTCTGTAGTCCCCTGGCCACAAAGCTCTACCAACGGCACCCAGGTACACTCCCCCTGAAAGAAAAGAAAGAAAAGTTAGAGAAAGAAGTTTTTCTCCAAATGAACTGGGTAAAGCTTTGAAGGGTCCAGAGGGGGCTTTGAAAGGGCTCCAGGTGCATCAGGAGGGACCTATCTGGTGTATCTGCAGTCCTCTGGAGGTCGTAACTTTTCAAAAACCAGGTTTCTGAAAATGTTCCCACTGTCGTTTAGTAGGTGTCGTAATTTGCTGTTAGCCAGGGATGAGTCAGCCTAAGACACTTTGTCATTTTTCTGACAACTTAGTTCATGGCAGCAAAGGTCCTTCTGTAGTCCCCTGGCCACAAAGCTCTACCAACGGCACCCAGGTACACTCCCCCTGAAAGAAAAGAAAGAAAAGTTAGAGAAAGAAGTTGATTTCCAAATAAATATGTCCACTGGGTAAAGCTTTGAGGGGTCCAGAGGGGGCTTTGAAAGGGCTCCAGGTGCATCAGGAGGGTCCTATCTGGTGTATCTGCAATCCTCTGGAGGTCGTAACTTTTCAAAAACCAGGTTTCTGAAAATGTTCCCACTGTCGTTTAGTAGGTGTCGTAATTTGCTGTTAGCCAGGGATGAGTCAGCCAGACTTCTGGCTGACTCATCCCTGGCTAAGACACTTAGTCATTTTTCTGACAACTTACTTCATGGCTACAAAGGTCCTTCTGGGGAACCAGGGTGAAAAAGCTCTGCCAATGGCACCCAAAACGTGCTCCTACGTCAGGAGGGACCTACGTGGCGTATCTGCAATCCTCTGGAGGTCGTAACTTTTCAAAAAAGGTTTCTGAAAATGTTCCACTGTCGTTTAGTAGGTGTCGAAATTTGCTGTTAGCCAGGGATGAGTCAGCCAGACTTTCATCTGACTCATCCCTGGCTACACATCTAATCTGACACTTAGTCATTTTTCTGACAACTTACTTTCATGGCTACAAAGGTCCTTCTGGGGAACCAGGGTGAAAAAAGCTCTGCCAATGGCACCCAAACGCTGCTCCTACGTCAGAGGGGACCTACGTGGCGTATCTGCATCCTCTGGAGGTCGTAACTTTTCAAAAACCAGGTTTCTGAAAATGTTCCCACTGTCGTTTAGTAGGTGTCGAAATTTGCTGTTAGCCAGGGATGAGTCAGCCAGACTTTCATCTGACTCATCCCTGGCTAACACAATCTAATCTGACACTTAGTCATTTTTCTGACAACTTACTTCATGGCTAAAAGGTCCTTCTGGGGAACCAGGGTGAAAAAGCTCTGCAATGGCACCCAAAACGCTGCTCCTACGTCAGGAGGACCACTACGTGGCTATATCTGCAATCCTCCTGGGGTCGTAACTTTTTCAAAACCAGGTTTCTGAAATGTTCCCACTGTCGTTTAGTAGGTGTCGAAATTTGCTGTTAGCCAGGAGATAGATAGAGACTTTCATCTGACTCATGCCCTGGCTAACCACAAGAATCTACATCTGACATTATTTTCTGACAACTTACTTTCATGGCTAACAAAGGTCCTTCTGGGGACCAGGGTGAAAAAGCTCGTGCAATGGCACGCAGAGCAAAACGCTGCTCCTACGTAGCAGGAGGGACCTTGACGTGGCGTATTCTGCAATCCTCTGGAGGTCGTAACTTTTTCAAAAACCAGGTTTCTGAAAATGTTCCCACTGTCGTTTAGTAGGTGTCGAAATTTGCTGTTAGCCAGGGATCGAGTAGGCAGACTTCTCATCTGACTCATCCCTGGCTAACACAATCTAATCTGACACTTAGTCATTTTTCTGACAAACTTACTTCATGGCTACAAAGGTCCTTCTGGGGAACCAGGGTGAAAAAGCTCTGCCAATGGCACCCAAAACGCTGCTCCTACGTCAGGAGGGACCTACGTGGCGTATCTGCAATCCTCTGGAGGTCGTAACTTTTCAAAACCAGGTTTCTGAAAATGTTCCCTGTCGTTTAGTAGGTGTCGAAATTTGCTGCCAGCGGGATGAGTCAGCCAGACTTTCATCTGACTCATCCCTGGCTAACATCTAATCTGACACTTAGTCATTTTTCTGACAACTTACTTCATGGCTACAAAGGTCCTTCTGGGGAACCAGGGTGAAAAAGCTCTGCCAATGGCACCCAAAACGCTGCTCCTACGTCAGGAGGGACCTACGTGGCGTATCTGCAATCCTCTGGAGGTCGTAACTTTTCAAAAACCAGGTTTCTGAAAATGTTCCCACTGTCGTTTAGTAGGTGTCGTAATTTGCTGTTAGCCAGGGATGAGTCAGCCAGACTTCTGGCTGACTCATCTCTGGCTAAGACACTTTGTCATTTTTCTGACAACTTAGTTCATGGCAGCAAAGGTCCTTCTGTAGTCCCCTGGCCACAAAGCTCTACCAACGGCACCCAGGTACACCTGAAAGAAAAGAAAGAAAAGTTAGAGAAAGAAGTTGCTTTCCAAATAAATATGTCCACTGGGTAAAGCTTAAACTTAAAAACTTAAAGCTTCTGACAACTTATTTCGTGACCCTGGTACAACAGGAGGATATCCGTGACCCTGGTACACGGTGAGCCTTTTCGTGACCCTGGTACCACATGAGGGGGAAAGTCCACCTGCAGTTAGGCTGCTGAGGAGGAGATCACCAGCTGGGCAGAGCCCTCTGGAGCCCAACAGCTGAGGAGGACAGTATCCTAGAGGCCAGAAGATGCTGGAACCTCCAGGTGCCAGGGTCACTAGGCCAACCCGCAGACCCACAGTGAACCACCCCTCCCTGGAATGCACAAGCTAACTATCCCTAGCAGGCCTTCGTGACCCTGGTACCACAGAAAGACTTTGTCAACAAGAGGGCTGGCTGACTCATCCCTGGAAAACACAATGTCCTCTGACACTTTGTAATATTTCTAACAAGTTTTTTCGTGACCCTGGTACCACAGGAGAGAATTTGTGACCCTGGTACAACAAGAGGATATCCGTGACCCTGGTATACGGTGAGCCTTTTTGTGACCCTGGTACCACAGGAGGCTTTTCATGACCCTGGAACCATAGATGAACCTCTTTTACCCTGGTATCACAAGAGGGGTCAGCCAACTGTAGTCAGCTGCTGAGAGTAGATCACCAGCCGGCAGAGCCCTCTGGAGCCAGCACTCTGAGGAGGACAGTATCCTAGAGGCCAGAAGATGCTGGAACCTCCAGGTGCCAGGGTCACTAGGCCAACCTTCAGACCCACAGTGAACCACCCCTCCCTGGAATGCACAAGCTAACTATCCCTAGCAGGCCTTCGTGACCCTGGTACCACAGAAAGACTTTGTCAACAAGAGGGCTGGCTGACTCATCCCTGGAAAACACAATGTCCTCTGACACTTTGTAATATTTCTAACAAGTTTTTTCGTGACCCTGGTACCACAGGAGAGAATTTGTGACCCTGGTACCACAGGAGGCTTTTCATGACCCTGGAACCATAGATGAACCTCTTTTACCCTGGTATCACAAGAGGGGTCAGCCCAACTGCAGTCAGGCTGCTGAGGAGTAGATCACCAGCTGGGCAGAGCCCTCTGGAGCCCAGCACCTGAGGAGGACAGTATCCTAGAGGCCAGAAGATGCTGGAACCTCCAGGTGCCAGGGTCACTAGGCCAACCTTCAGACCCACAGTGAACCACCCCTCCCTGGAATGCACAAGCTAACTATCCCTAGCAGGCCTTCGTGACCCTGGTACCACAGAAAGACTTTGTCAACAAGAGGGCTGGCTGACTCATCCCTGGAAAACACAATGTCCTCTGACACTTTGTAATATTTCTAACAAGTTTTTTCGTGACCCTGGTACCACAGGAGAGAATTTGTGACCCTGGTACAACAAGAGGATATCCGTGACCCTGGTATACGGTGAGCCTTTTCGTGACCCTGGTACCACAGGAGGCTTTTCATGACCCTGGAACCATAGATGAACCTCTTTTACCCTGGTATCACAAGAGGGGTTAGCCCAACTGCAGTCAGGCTGCTGAGGAGTAGATCACCAGCTGGGCAGAGCCCTCTGGAGCCCAGCACCTGAGGAGGACAGTATCCTAGAGGCCAGAAGATGCTGGAACCTCCAGGTGCCAGGGTCACTAGGCCAACCTTCAGACCCACAGTGAACCACCCCTCCCTGGAATGCACAAGCTAACTATCCCTAGCAGGCCTTCGTGACCCTGGTACCACAGAAAGACTTTGCCAACCAGAGGGCTGGCTGACTCATCCCTGGAAAACACAATGTCCTCTGACACTGTAATATTTCTGACAACTTATTTCGTGACCCTGGTACAACAGGAGGATATCCGTGACCCTGGTACACGGTGAGCCTTTTCGTGACCCTGGTACCACATGAGGGGGAAAGTCCACCTGCAGTTAGGCTGCTGAGGAGGAGATCACCAGCTGGGCAGAGCCCTCTGGAGCCCAACAGCTGAGGAGGACAGTATCCTAGAGGCCAGAAGATGCTGGAACCTCCAGGTGCCAGGGTCACTAGGCCAACCCGCAGACCCACAGTGAACCACCCCTCCCTGGAATGCATAAGCTAACTATCCCTAGCAGGCCTTCGTGACCCTGGTACCACAGAAAGACTTTGCCAACCAGAGGGCTGGCTGACTCATCCCTGGAAAACACAATGTCCTCTGACACTGTAATATTTCTGACAACTTTTTTCGTGACCCTGGTACCACAGGAGAGAATTTGTGACCCTGGAATAACAAGAGGATATCTGTGACCCTGGTACACGGTGAGCCTTTTCGTGACCCTGGTACCACAGGAGGCTTTTCATGACCCTGGAACCATAGATGAACCTCTTTTACCCTGGTATCACAAGAGGGTTTAGCCCAACTGCAGTCAGGCTGCTGAGGAGTAGATCACCAGCTGGGCAGAGCCCTCTGGAGCCCAGCACCTGAGGAGGACAGTATCTTAGAGGCCAGAAGATGCTGGAACCTCCAGGTGCCAGGGTCACTAGGCAAACCTTCAGACCCACAGTGAACCACCCCTCCCTGGAATGCACAAGCTAACTATCCCTAGCAGGCCTTCGTGACCCTGGTACCACAGAAAGACTTTGCCAACCAGAGGGCTGGCTGACTCATCCCTGGAAAACACAATGTCCTCTGACACTTTGTAATATTTCTGACAACTTTTTTCGTGACCCTGGTTCCACCCATCTTCGTGGTTCCACTTGTCCCTGTGGTTCAGAGACAGGTGGAACCAAAGGGAAAGGTGGATCCACAGGGACATGTGGAACCACAGAGACAAGTGGAACCACTGGGTCAAATGAAACCAAAGGAACAAGAGGAACCAAAGGGAAAGGAGGAAACACAGAGAAGGTGGGAACCTTAGGAACAGGTAGAACCACAAGGACAGGTGGAACAACATGAACAAGTGGAACCAAAGGGACAGGCGGAACCACAGAGACAGGTGGAACCAAAAGGAGCAAGTGGAACCACAGAGAAAAGTAGAACAATAGAGAAAGACGGAACTACATAAACTGAGGAACAATGGAGACAGGTGGAACCAAAAAGAAAGGTGGAAACACAGAGACAAGAGGAACCACAGGGACAGGTGGAAATGCAGAGAAAGGGGGAACCAAAGGGACAGGTGGAATCACAGAGCCTGGTAGAAACGAAAAACACGGGTGAAACCAGAGCAACAGGTGGAACCACAGGGAAAGGTGGAACCACAGGGACAGGTGGAACCATAGAGACAGGTGGAACCACAGGGCCAAGTGGAACCACAGGGCCAAGTGGAACCACAGGGACAAGTGGAACCACAGACACAGGTGGAGCCACAGAGAAAGGTGGAACCATAGCTAAAGGTGAAACCACAGGGAAAGGTGGAACCACAGAGACAGGTGGAGCCACAGACAGGTGGAGCCACAGAGACAGGTGGAACCACAGAGAAAGGTGGAACCATAGGTACAGGTGAAACTATGGGGACAGGTGGAACCACAGAGACAGGTGAAACCACAGAGAGCGATGGTACCACAGGGAAAGGTGAAACCACAGGGACAAGTGGAACCACAGAGACAGAAGGAATCACAAGGACAGGTGGAACCACAGGGACAGGTGGAACCACTGGGAAAGTGGAACAACAAGGACAGGTGGAACTACATGAACAAGTGGAATCCTATGAACAAGTGGAACAAAAGAGACAGGTGGAACCGCAAAGATAGGTGGAAACACAGGGATAGGTGGAACTAAATAGAGAGGTGGAATGAAAGGGATAGGTGGAACCAAAGGGACAGGTGGAACCACAGAGCCTGGTAAAAACGAAAAACACGGGTGAAACAAGAGCAACTGGTGGAACCATAGAGAGGGGTGGAATCACAGAAAAAAGTGGAGCCACAGAGACAGGTGGAACCACAGGGACAGGTGGAACCAAAGAGACAGGTGGAACCATAGAGACAGGTGGAACCACAGGGCCAAGTGAAACCAAAGGGACAAGTAGAACCACAGAGATGGATGGAACCACAAGGACAGGTAGAGCCACAGAGACAGGTGGAGCCACAGAGACAGGTGGAACCATAGCTACAGGTGAAACTACGGGGACAGGTGGAACCACAGAGACAGGGAGAAACCAAAGAGACGGGGAGGAAACAAACACACAGGTGGAACCACAGAGACTGGTGGAACTACATGAACAAGTGGAACCCCATGAACAAGTGGAACAAAAGAGACAGGTGGAACCGCAAAGATAGGTGGAAACACAGGGATAGGTGGAACCACAGAGACTGGTGGAACTACATGAACAAGTGGAACCCCATGAACAAGTGGAACAAAAGAGACAGGTGGAACCGCAAAGATAGGTGGAAACACAGGGATAGGTGGAACCACAGAGACAAATGGAATCACAAGGACAGGTGGAGCCACGGGGACAGGTGGAGCCACAGAGACAGGTGGAACCTCAGGGAACGGTGGAACCACAGGGACAGGTGGAACCATAGCTACAGGTGATACTATGGGGACAGGTGGAACCACAGAGACAGGTGGAACTACGTAGATAGGTTGAACCAAAGGGACAGGTGGAACCAAAGGGACATGTGGAACCATAGAGACAGGTGGAACCATAGAGACAGGTGTAAACTCAGAGACAGATGGAAGCACAAGGAAAGGTGGAGCCACAGAGACAGGTGGAGCCACAGAGACAGGTGGAACCTAAGGGAAAGGTGGAACTACATGAACAAGTGGAACCCCATGACCAAGTGGAACAAAAGAGACAGGTGGAACCGCAAAGATAGGTGGAAACACAGGGATAGGTGGAACTAAATAGAGAGGTGGAACCTCAGGGAAAGGTGGAACCACAAGGACAGGTGGAACTACGTAGATAGGTTGAACCACAGGGACAAATGGAGCCACAGAGACAGGTGGAGCCACAGAGACAGGTGGAACCTCAGGGAAAGGTGGAACCACAAGGACAGGTGGAACCATAGCTACAGGTGAAACTATGGGGACAGGTGGAACCACAGAGACAGGTGAAACCACAGAGAGCGATGGTACCACAGGGAAAGGTGGAACCACAGGGACAGGTGGAACCACAGGGACAGGTGGAACCACTGGGAAAGTGGAACAACAAGGACAGGTGGAACCAAAGGGAAGAGTGGAGGCACAGGAAAAGGTGAACCACCGGTAAACTGGAACCAACAGGGACCACGGTGGAACTACATGAACAAGTGACCCTGATAAGAGTGGACAAAAGAGACAGGTGGAACCGCAAAGATAGGTGGAGAACACAGGGAAGAAATGGAACTAATGAAGAGGTGGACATGAAGGGATAGGTGGAACCAAAGGGACAGGTGGAACCACAGAGCACTGGTAGAGAAACGAAAAACACGGGTGAACCAGAGACAACTAGTGGAAGCACAGGGAGGGGTGGTAAACCACCAGAAAAACCAGTGGAGGTCCACAGAGAACAGGTGGAACCACAGAGACAGATGGAATCTAAGTGACAGGTGAGCCACGGAGACAGGGTGGAGCCAACAGAGCATCTGTGGAACCTCAGAGAAAGAGATGGAACCACAGGAGCAAGGTGGAACCATAGCTACAGGTGAACTATGGAAAGGTGGAACCACAGGACAGGTGGAACCACAGGACAAGGTGGCCAAGAGACAGGTGGAACCATAACAGACAGGTGGAACCCAGGGCCAAGTGGAAACCACAAGGACAGGATGGAGCCACAGAGCACTGGTGGAACCTCAAGAGAAAGGTGGAACAACAGGAAGGGTGGAACCATAGCTACAGGTGAACTACGGGGACAGGTGGAACCACAGAGACAGGGAGGAACCGAAGAGACAGGTGGAACCACAGAGACTGGTGAACTACAAAGAACAACAGGTGTGAACCCCATGAAAAGTGGAAACAGGAAAAGACGACAGGTGGAACACGACAAAGATATGGTGGAAACACAGGGATTGGTGGACCACTAAAATAGAGAGGTGGAATGAAAGGGATAGGTGGAACCAAAGGGACAGGTGGAAACACAGATCCTGGTAGAAACGAAAAACACGGGTTAAACCAGAGCAACTGGTGGAACCATAGGGAGGGGGTGGAACCACAGAAAAAAGTGGAGCCACAGAGACAGGTGGAACCACAGGGAAAGGTGGAACCACAGGGACAGGTGGAACCAAAGAGACAGGTGGAACCATAGAGACAGGTGGAACCACAGGGCCAAGTGGAACCACAGGGACAAGTAGAACCACAGAGACAGGTGGAGCCACAGAGAAAGGTGGAACCATAGCTAAAGGTGAAACTACAGGGAAAGGTGGTACCACAGAGACAGGTGGAGCCACAGACAGGTGGAGCCACAGACAGGCCGAGCCACAGAGACAGGTGGAGCCACAGAGAAAGGTGGAACCATAGCTATAGGTGAAACTACGGGGAAAGGTGGAACCACAGAGAAAGGGAGGAACCACAGAGACAGGGAGGAACCACAGAGACAGGTGGAACCACAGAGACTGGTGGAAGTACATGAACAATTGGAACCACTGAACAATAGGAACAAAAGAGACAGGTGGAACCGCAAAGAATAGGTGGAAAACACAGGGATAGGTGGAACTATAGAGAGGTGGAATGAAAGGGATAGGTGGAACCAGGACAGGTGGAACCACAGAGCCTGGTAGAACGAAAAACACGGTGAAACAAGAGCAACTGGTGGAACCATAGGGAGGGGTGGAACCACAGAAAAAAGTGGAACCACAGAGACAGGTGGAACCACAGGGAAAGGTGCAACCACAGTGACAGGTGGAACCAAAGAGACAGGTGGAACCATAGAGACAGGTGGAACCACAGAGACAGGTGGAACCACAGAGACAGAAGGAATCACAAGGACAGGTGGAGCCACAGAGACAGGTGGAGCCACAGAGACAGGTGGAATCTCAGGGAAAGGTGGAACCACAGGGACAGGTGGAACCATAGGTACAGGTGAAACTATGGGGACAGGTGGAACCACAGAGACAGGTGAAACCACAGAGAGCGATGGTACCACAGAGAAAGGTGGAACCACAGGGACAAGTAGAACCACAGAGACAGAAGGAATCACAGGGACAGGTGGAACCACTGGGAAAGTGGAACAACAAGGACAGGTGGAACCAAAGGGAAGAGTGGAGGCACAGGAAAAGGTGGAACCACTGGGTAAACTGGAACCAAAGGGACAGGTGGAACTACATGAACAAGTGGAATCCTATGAACAAGTGGAACCAAAGGGACAGGTGGAACCACAGAGCCTGGTAAAAACGAAAAACACGGGTGAAACCAGAGCAACTGGTGGAACCATAGAGAGGGGTGGAATCACAGAAAAAAGTGGAGCCACAGAGACAGGTGGAACCACAGGGAAAGGTGGAACCACAGGGACAGGTGGAACCACAGAGACAAATGGAATCACAAGGACAGGTGGAGCCACAGAGACAGGTGGAGCCACAGAGACAGGTGGAACCTCAGGGAACGGTGGAACCACAGGGACAGGTGGAAGCATAGCTACAGGTGAAACTATGGGGACAGGTGGAACCACAGAGACAGGTGGAACTACGTAGATAGGTTGAACCACAGGGACAGGTGGAACCATAGAGACAGGTGGAACCACAGGGACAAGTGGAAACTCAGAGACAGATGGAAGCACAAGGAAAGGTGGAGCCACAGAGACAGGTGGAGCCACAGAGACAGGTGGAACCTAAGGGAAAGGTGGAACTACATGAACAAGTGGAACCCCATGACTAAGTGGAACAAAAGAGACAGGTGGAACCGCAAAGATAGGTGGAAACACAGGGATAGGTGGAACTAAATAGAGAGGTGGAACCTCAGGGAAAGGTGGAACCACAAGGACAGGTGGAACTACGTAGATAGGTTGAACCACAGGGACAAATGGAGCCACAGAGACAGGTGGAACCTCAGGGAAAGGTGGAACCACAAGGACAGGTGGAACCATAGCTACAGGTGAAACTATGGGGACAGGTGGAACCACAGAGACAGGTGAAACCACAGAGAGCGATGGTACCACAGGGAAAGGTGGAACCACAGGGACAGGTGGAACCACTGGGATAGTGGAACAACAAGGACAGGTGGAACCAAAGGGAAGAGTGGAGGCACAGGAAAAGGTGGAACCACTGGGTAAACTGGAACCACAGGGACAGGTGGAACTACATGAACAAGTGGAACCCCATGATCAAGTGGAACAAAAGAGACAGGTGGAACCGCAAAGATAGGTGGAAACATAGGGACAGGTGGAACCAAAGAGACAGGTGGAACCATAGAGACAGGTGGAACCACAGGGCCAAGTGGAACCACAAGGACAGGTGGAGCCACAGAGACAGGTGGAGCCACAGAGCAACTGGTGGAACCTCAGAGAAAGGTGGAACCACGGGGACAGGTGGAACCATAGCTACAGGTGAAACTACGGGGACAGGTGGAACCACAGAGACAGGGAGGAACCGAAGAGACAGGTGGAACCACAGAGACTGGTGGAACGACAAGAACAAGTGGAACCCCATGAACAAGTGGAACAAAAGAGACAAGTGGAACCGCAAAGATAGGTGGAAACACAGGGATAGGTGGAACCACAGAGCCTGGTAGAAACGAAAAACACGGGTGAAACCAGAGAAACTGGTGGAACCATAGAGAGGGGTGGAACCACAGAAAAAAGTGGAGCCACAGAGACAGGTGGAACCACAGGGAAAGGTGGAACCACAGGGACAGGTGGAACCAAAGAGACAGGGGGAACCATAGCTACAGGTGAAACTACGGGGACAGGTGGAACCACAGAGACAGGGAGAAACCACAGAGATGGGGAGGAACCGAAGAGACAGGTGGAACCACAGAGACTGGTGGAACTACATGAACAAGTGGAACCTCATGAACAAGTGGAACAAAAGAGACAGGTGGAACCGCAAAGATAGGTGGAAACAAAGGGATAGGTTAAACTAAATAGAGAGGTGGAATGAAAGGGATAGGTGGAACCAAAGGGACAGGTGGAACCACAGGAAAAGTTGGAACCACTGGGTAAACTGGAACCACAGGGACAGGTGGAACTACATGAACAAGTGGAACCCCATGAACAAGTGGAACAAAAGAGACAGGTGGAACCGCAAAGATAGGTGGAAACACAGGGATAGGTGGAACTAAATAGAGAGGTGGAATGAAAGGGATAGGTGGAACCAAAGGGACAGGTGGAACCACAGAGCCTGGTAGAAACGAAAAACATCAGATTCTGATGAGTAGAAAGACCCAGAACCACACAGTTTTTATTCTGCCAAAATCAAGAGTCAACATCTTTCCAGAGCTCTGGTAACCCAACAAGAACAACTTTTTAACAAACAGCGACGCCTTTAGACAACACCACCTTCTGTTAGACAGAGCCGCCTCCTGAAGATGCATTCACACCAAACACGATTCACTCTGTGGAGGCGGCCAGTTGCTGGGGCTGCTGAGTTACAAAGGTGGGTGAAGAAGGGATACACCCCGGGCAGATCACCAGCCTACGGGGGCAGCTCTCTGGCTGCAGTTACCTAGACTCCTTTACTCCAGAGGAACTCGCTCGCTAGATACGCTGGCAGACAGACAGCTGCTGCAGGGTGCGGGGCAGTGTTAATTTTGACCAGGAATTTTAATCTAGGTTTAGTCATAGTCTTTTGACTAAAATAAGGTTTGGTTTTAGTTGCAATTTAGTCATGACGATTATATTAATTTTAGTCAAATTTTAGTCAATTAAATTACAGTAGATATTTAGTCGACTAAATTACAGTAATTATCTAGTCAACAAAAATATAGATTAAAAGGTAAAGTATTTTATTAAATTCACTAAGTATGAACATAGGAATAACAGAGATTTTACTAATTTGTAAAAAAAAAAAAAAAAAAAAAAAAAAAAAAAAACAGTTCTCACTTCTTTCACTTCTTGGCACTTCTAGCGCTCAGAAATACACAACATTGGTTTAGAACTTTACAAACGTCATGCTAAAACCAAAAATCATTACTTGCATTTAAACATGAACCTCTGTCCTTCAGAGCGCATCCACGTGAAAGAAAAGTCGATTCATCTGTAGCCGCGCTTTTGCTGTTTGCAGCCTTAGCTGTATTTATTTATTTTATATATAAATATGGATCATATTGTAGCAAAAATGCTCAATAGCTCTGAAACAAATGACATTTCTGTCATAATCTTTGTTGTTGTTAGACTGTAAGGTCATGAATTATCAGCAAAAAAAGTTTGGTGACAGTAGCTTTAATATTTTCAGAGCTTTTGAGAATTTTTAACATGTTTTATATCTTTATTTAAAATTGATTAAAACAATAATAAAAATAAAATAAAGAATGACTTCTTCCCAAAAATATTGGTTGTAGCATCAATATGGTGATGAATTTACATTAATAGCTCATATAAATGCAGATTTTTATTCGTTTTTGAGCGGTTATTGCTTTTCTCGAAACTTGCACTTTGTAGACGGTCCCTTAGAAGCAGCTCGAAGAGAACACTTCTCTTTGAACGGCAGAAAAAAATCGAAAATTTCCTTTTGAAATGTATTTGTAGCTCACTCTGTGTGATAATACAAAATTACTTAAATACTTGCTGTCACACCTGAACGTTTATCAGAAGAGCTATTGAGCCCGGAAGTCCGAATCAGTGACCATATTTACTTTACTGCACTTTTTCAACGTCCTGTTTTTTTTAGCAGCACAATGCTAACAGAGAAGCTACGACGAGGTTAGCATACCAAAACAACCGCCCGCCAAATGTCAGGTTTTTGATAAACGATATTTATGAAGCTTACCTTTACAAGTTAGTTTCTCCCTACTGGAATCCTTTAGAAAAACGATTCACACCCAATAGTCCGATTTGATCTTAGAGCCTTTACGGAACACCAACGGCCATACTTTCAGCAACCCTCCGAAGATGATGACACAGGGTGCTCTCATTGGACGAAGATGGATTGGTCCATCCTGATTGGCCCAAACTAGCTGTGGGCGCGAAGTGACACGGAAGTTCAGTCAATACAATTTCCCATGAGTCTAAAGCAAAACCACCACGAAAAAAGAAAGATAGACGAAGAGGCATGTTTATTTGTGTTTATTTAAGTTATTTAACTTAATTCAAAAATATCAAGAGAGAGCAAACTGCTCACAGTAATAAGTTATTTTTTCTCTTTGTTGAGCTTAGCTATTTTGACAAAAACGTAAAGAAATAAAGAGGGTGATGCAGGAAGTAGTTATTCTTCCTCTTGAATGAATGAATGAATTTTGTTTATTTAGCCCCTTACAGCACATTTCAGTGTACAAAGTTGCTTCACAAAGTAGGAAGAACGTTTAAAAACTAGATAAATCAAGAACATAAAAAACAATAAAATTACAATAGCAGTCTGCAGTAAAAAACATAAGTAAGATCCAATAAAATGCCACCGACTGAGCGTTAAAAGTCATTCTAAAAGGTGTGTTTTTAAATAATATTTAAAACAGTTAAGGTCTGACATGCGCATGCTGGGATGCTATTCCATAACTGAGGGCCAGCAACGGAAAAAGCACAGTCACCCCGTGTGTCTGTCGTGATGTAAACACATCAAGCATATAAGACTTTAACACTCTAGGATGGCTGCTGACAGATAAAACCTCAGTTAAGTAAATTGGGGCTTGACTATGAAGAGCTTTAAAAACAAACAGTGAAAGATTAAACTGAATTCTAAAATTAACAGGGAGCCAATGGAGTGACCAGAGTGATGTGTTGTCTGGATGTTCTAGTCGTGCTGCTGGATTCTGGACTAACTGAAGACAGCTGAGCTCACACCAAAGTAAACAGAGTTACAATAATCTATGCAGGAGGTGATCATGGTGTGGATGGATGTTTCTAGGACACTGCGGTTAACTGCGCTTTGACTAAATGACGCCAGTGATAAAAGGTCATTTTGATAACATTGTCAATCGTTTCTCAAATTTAAAATAGCTTTCAAAGATAAACAACAGATTTCTAACAGCAGTGCAGTCAGCTGGAGAGGTATCACCAAAAACGATGCTCTCTGTTTTGACTCGTTCAAGTATAGAAAATTTTTGCTCAACCACTGGTTTATGTCTTTGATGCATTCTGTTCAAACGTTTTGTGAGGTCTTTCATCCTAAACTGAGGGGCAGATATACCTCCAGATCATCAGCATAGCAATGGAAAGAGACATCATGCCATGCAATGATGGAGCCTAGTGGCAGCAAATATAAAGAAAAAAAGCAGGACCAAGGATAGAACCTTGAGGTATCCCACAGGAGAGAGGAGCCACAGATGAGGAGGCCTCACCAATTCTAAAAGAAAAACTTTTCCCTGTTAAGTAAGACTTGAACCAGTCAAGGGCAGCGCCACAAATGCCATTCCAGTTGAGACAGGAGGACTGCATGGTGTCAAAGTCTACTGTTAGGTCCAATAGCATGAGAACAACAAGCTGTTTGGCATCAACAGACACAGCAATGTCATTTTGGATCTTCAGAAGGGTAGACTCTGTGTTGTGCAGACAACTAAAACCTGACTAAAACTCAAAAATAAAATTGTGTTCTAGAAAGGACTGCAGCTGCTGAAAAACAATTTTTCTTAATAACTTAGAACCCTTCTTAAGTCATTTTTATTCAGACAGGCTTTTAGCTCACTTTTTTTCTGTTTGATTTCCTTTTATTTTAGCATTTATTTTATTTTTACCTATGTTGTTTTTGTATTGTAGTTCAATCAAGTCTTTTGAAGCACTGTCCGGTTTTTACTCATGAAAAGTGCTATATAAATATATTTCTTCTTCTTTATGCACAATAATAGAACATCTTACTTGGGGAGCCCAAACCTTTGATCCCCACTGTAAGATAATGACTCTGCTGTCAAAGAGTGAAACAGACAAACATTCATGTCTCAAATGGTTTATTGAACTCACAGCAATGATAAAACAGAAATGAAGCTCATTGAATTTGAAAGTGCATTCTTTTTTCAACAGAACTCACACTTCAAACACTAACTTAGACTAACAACATCACTTTTAATAATAAATAACCTCTGTTTTTATATAAATGATCATTTACCAAGCACATTTCCCTTTCTAGCTTTATACACTGATGAAATTCAGCATGACAGGAGAACTATTCCCATCAGTACATGAGAAAGTGCTCACAGAGACCAAATATTTAGCAAAAATAATAATAATTTAGCAGAAAACTAGAAGCCTCTGAAAACAACTCTGTCATTCTTTTGACTGCACATACAGTGTCTAAAACTCAAAAAACACCACTAATAAATATTAATAAATATGTTTAACATCTAGTACATCACGGGGTTGAGGAACGTGGAGGTGGGCAGAACGATGGAGGGAGCTCAGGCCAAACATGCTCTACTCCATCTGTGGGACAGAGATGGCCGGACCCTCGGGATCGTCGGAGCGATCCATAATGTTCAGCTGCATGTTCATGTGCATAAGTCAGCACCAGCACTATGAGAAGACTGGTCATCAGACCCATCCAGATCCCGGAAGAGAAGAAGCCTGCGCAGTCGCTGGCGTACGAGAACTCGCCGCCGCTCAGATTAAAGCCCTGCATCTGTACAGAGGGGAGAAAGGAAGGTCTTCATTTCTCCTCAAGCATTCAAATGACTGCAGGTTATAAACAGCTAATAAAAGCAGTTTAACATTTTTTCATAAAAGTTTTTAACCACATAAGTGAGGACCAGCACACATTTTTCCATTTTCCTTTGGATGAGATTTTGATGTTTCAATTTAATACCAGAACAGAAGAGAAATATGGTACCATTTTTTCTCTAATCAATTATACGAGAGTTTTAAATCATTTTTTTTACAGCAATTGATTGTAAAACTGACAGTGCATGCTTTTAAAGAAAATAAAATTCAATTACGGTATTTTCAGACATTTTCTTTATTAAACATAGTTGAACAAAATATCTGCTCACTTGTGTAAAAACAAAACAACAAAAAAAACAAGGTATTTAGCAAAACAGAAATTCTTTAGAAAACCAGAAACCCTTTAAATGTCTTTTAAAAATTAATAAATAAAAAATGCACGTGTGCATTGTATTTAATAAGGTAAAAGTAAAATGGCATAAAAGATGTCTTAAATCATATTTTTCTATTTCAGTTTCATAATTTTATTGTACACAAAATTTTTTATATCTTTCCAAGACCTGTTTTTTAGTATGAGAGGCCCCTCTATGTAGACGCTGCTGTATTTTTGGTAACACTTTATAATAAGAATCCCTAACAAGCTTTATCAACACATTAACAAACATTATTAATGTGTTTATTAGGTGTTAGTAAGACATTTATTAGCACAATAAATAATGCAATAATGTTCATAAATAATGTTTATAAAATACTTAGTAAGATTCATTAACCCCTAAAGTGAAGCAATTATCTACAGAGGCCATAATAATAAACTGCTTACAAGCTTAACAAATGTATGAACTAATTTTGTAAACATTATATTGAGTGTTTTGCAGAACCTCATCTAAAGTGTTACTGTCTTTCTTTCCTGTACCTGTGTAAACCCAATGAAGCTGTTCAACTTCTTTTTGACTGCAGTTCTCTCCTATTGGCTCCATAGTTTCTTAATTATTGGTTCTGATGAGTCTACAAATAAAAGAGAAAGCAGAAGAGCTATCGAACACACTTGCAAGGTTTGTCAACAGATTTATAGATTGAAAAATCACATTTTCATTTTGTTCTCCAATCGCTATTATTCTCAAAGTAGCTTTCATAAATACATGACTACAGTAGGTAATTAAATATGTTCATGCAATTTTTTTCAAGCTTTTTCAAAGTTAGATTTTTTTTTTTTTCTTGACTAAAAAGCTTGAAAAAAAGGTAAAAAATCAAACAAAACCAATGCTTGATTATTAGAATTTCAACCTTCTGCAGATTCCATCTTCTTTCATGTACAAAGACCTACTCAGACATTTATTTTACTTTAGCTTCCTCTATTTGTGCATCTCCTTGTATTCTGGTTTAGGTTCTTGTCTTCTCTACTTTCCACTTCTTCCTGACTTATATTCGTATCTAAATACAGTCAAAGCCTCCTATCCATGGTGGTGGTTGTGCTCCTGGTCCTCCAGCTGTCAGGAGTCAGAGCTCCGTCTCCCCTCTGTTCAATGGTGGGAGCCACCCAGCCAACAAGCCCAAGTTATATGGTTTTAAGGCCCTCTTCCATTGAAAATCCTGTTTTTTTTATTTTTAACACGTATGTGAGGCATTTTTCTGATGAAAGAGAACAAATGTATAAGAAATCAGTTTTTGCATTTCTGAGCATTTCTGGAACCTAAAACCTAAAACTGTTTTTGTCTCCTTTTAATTTACCTCTGTGTACCTGTTCTTCCTCATGCCTTTTTCACTCTTTTCATAGTGAGTTGAAAACTTCTTCATCCTCCTTTTAAAACGCTCCATCCATCTTGTCACTAAATGCCGATCTTACAGGTGGCTCATTGAACTTTGACCCGAACTCGCTGCTCTCTGCTGCAGCACTCTGATTGGCTGATTCTTGATGGGCCATTACTTTACCAGTGGGGGTCGGGTGAGGCCCTGCAGCTTCATGAAACCTAAAAACTCATCAGTTACTTTGAATTCCAATAATTAACTTAGATGAATATGTAAGATTAAAAAGTTTCTCTGTCATTTTACCCAAAGCAGCTGGTTAAATTTGATCCATGTGTTCTTGGTTGTCATGTCAGCAGCACAGCACCATGCAGTTCTGGGTTCTTTTTGAATGACTGACCTCAGGCCAGTCGAGAAAAAAAGGTGGTCTAGCTGCTCCATTAGAAAGAAATATCTACATCCTCTATTGAAAGACCAAAAGATGAGTTAAGACCCATCCATCTTCCCATTCCTGTCCTGGACACCAAAGCTGTCCATCATCTGACTATCTCCAGAACATCTTCTCTTCTAACCTCCCACCCCCACCCCTGTGGATCAGAACCACTGACAACATTAAACACCTTCAGGTTCCACTTTCACACTAATACCTCTATCTGACTCTCTTCTCCTCCTGAACATTCCTGACTAAATCCTCTTTCCAGGAAACTTCTCTTCCATTCCTCCTCCCATCAGCACCATGATAGAACATCTTAAATCCTACTCCTTGATTTCTGGTCTTGCTACCATCCCATCTGGACACACAGGACCTCCACCTTCCTCCTCCATCATATTTATCAACTCTGTAGTTCTTCTCATCATAGTTCCTATGAGTTCCAACTCTCAGTCTTGGACTCTTGATTCTCCTTTTCTCTCTCTGCTTATCAACACAATTTCCTCCTCTTGTTCTTTGACCCACAATTGTTCAGTTGCCATCCTAACCCTGTAAGTTAACAGTATATTGGTGGCAATCGTAGTTTGATTGATTGGTTTATTTCAAGCATAGATTGAAAAATACAGGACAAAGCACAATTATTTCAAACTCATTACAGAAATAATGAAATACATTGATGTTAGGTTTAAACAACCTGAAACATTTCTCTGAAAAGACGACAAGAGAGGGATCAGTTCTTGAATCAGATTTTACTTGCTCAAGGAGAACAGAGGGAGAATGTTCAAACCAGTCTCCACCCGCTCTGAAGATCTTGGTCCAGGGTTTCTGTTTTTATAAGCTTTTGGGGGCGATTCTTCTAACATTAATGGCACAGTTCAATAATATTACTATCAATTAATGTTTCAATTAAATGCAATAGGTCGGCATCAGTCTCTTCAAGTATCTGTATTATGTCAGCTTCCAGATAGCCTTCAGCTTAGGATGACTGCAACCTTCCAGATAAGAGCTGAGCACGACCTCAAACAAACGGATGCTCGGTGTTGCTGGGTGGTGGTGGGTTGTTCTTCTAGGGTTGGGGGGCTCTCCGGGGGTGGGACCTCGCGTTGGACCTCCTGGCGCGGTTGGGGGGTGCTGCTCTTCTGGCTTGGCTGGGGCCTGCACTCTGTGCTCCTGTGCCTTCCTGCTCTCGGGTGTGGGGGGCCTCTGCGGCGGTCCTGCGTGCCTTGGTCTGGGTGCTTGGCGGGATTGCCCGGCGGGCGAATTCTCTTTGCGGCTCTGTGGTTGGGGTTGGGAAGTCCTGGCTGCTGCTGCTGCGGTCCCGGCAGGGGGGTCTTGGCGTGGGGATGGCCGGGTGCTCTCTCCCTTTGTACATTCCATCATTATCCATATTAGTAAATTATAAACACTCACCTGAGCACAGGTGTCAGCTCACCTTTGCACTAATATGATGCGGGACAGAATGAAAGGCTTTATGTTTCTGTTTGTATGATTAAGTCTGTTAGCTGCAGTTGCAGTTTTGTTGTGTACATTTTGACTAGTTTAAATGTGGAGACCATTTCAACCAACAGGTATGTGTGTAATTACAGTGTGTGTGCGTAGACAGACCCCGCCCATTCTAGTTTATCATTTAGACCTGGTTGTTTTAGGATGTTGCTTCCCTCTGTTGCCATCTTGTTTCTTCCCTAAACCCCCCTCTTTTAACCCCCCTCTTTATCTTTTACGTCCAGTCCAACAAAACAAAAACAAACATAATCAACATAAATAAAGTTTAGCATGAAATACAACAGGGGTTTATACTCAATAAACCCCTGTTGTGACAGTAAAATCTGCCCAACACAAGACGCTCTCAGCCCGCATCTGTTTGCTCAGCTGTTGGACAGGACAAGGCCATGGAGAGACTTGGAAACAAGCAGTTACCTTAAAGCCTCTTCAGTGAGCCACAGGAAGTCAGTGCAGAGACCTGAGCACAAGAGTAATGTGATGATTCTTCCTGGTTCTAGCCAAGACTCCAGCAGCAGGTTTTGGATGGATTAAAGCTGTTTTACAGCTCCTATATATATGGGGTATAGTAGGGATGCAAAAATATTCAAAATAAAACTAAACCATTCGATGCGCGTTCCACTGTTCGGTACAACATTTTTCATGAAATGCATTGTATTTATTCAATACCACTGTGAGCTGCCTGTAATGTGTGTCTGTGTATTCATGTCTTCGTTTCTGAGCCTGTCTACTCAGACCCTCCCATCCCTGCCAGAAGCTACTTTGCCTCTCCACCAGGAAGCAGAGCCCAAATGCTGAAAACAACAGAATTTAGCTAAATGCTAAGAACAATGGAGACAGTCATAGGTAGAGGGGGTGAATGCAGTAGTTCTGTGGCCGGCAACGTGCTCGCTCACCGGCTGCGTCGGCGCGCGTTTGGGTGACCGCTTTCAGTGGGGAGTCTATGCAAATGCGCATAGAGCAGGACGGCGACAATTTGGCTCCTCGGCGTTACAAACCCCCAAATTCACCCTAGGAACGTCTGAAACCGAGCACTGTTCCAAAGTCCAGGTGAGCTATTGATCCAGATTCCATAAAAAAATTCAGAAAAAAAAAAACTTTTGGTTTTCCAATTTTGCCCCAAAAATTGTGTGAGGCGTCAACACCACTATGTCCACCTGACTTGGCAGATGGTTTTTGGCTGCAATACCTTCCCAATGCCGCAGCGGAACCAAACTTCAATATGTTGTTTGGGGGGCCAGCGTGAGCACAGGACACCCTTTCCGCTCCGATCGGACTTCAACTTTGGAAATAGCGCCCCCCAAAGTTGATATTTTTGAGATTTTGCTGGGCTTTCCTGGAGCCATTTTTGGTTGGAAATTGCTGAAACTTCATGGCTATGCTTGTCTTATGGCCTTGTACAAGCTTGCTAAGTTTGGTAGCCATATAGTTTGTCTAGCTACTTAGCTTTAGCCACATGCTAACTCCAAACAGCTTTCGTTTCCTATATCAGCGTCCCAAATGATCCATCAAGCTCAAATTTCAAGTCTCTATGTCAAAAGGAAGTATTTTTCCTCAATTTATTTCAATCAAATTTTGGTAGGCCCAAAAAGCCGTTGCGGGGTCTGCAAGACCAACGCTTTGGGATAGGCCCACCAAACTCATGGCACATCATTAGGGTGTCAGCCTGATAAATAATACCAAATTTGGTGTCTATAGCTGCTTTGGAGTCGCCGCAACAAGCAAAAACGTGTGAATTCGGCGAAGCCTATATTTTCCTGATCAGGGTTTTTCGGGCATAGCTCCGCTCCGCTTAATGCTAGAGCTACCAAACTTGACAACGTGTATCAGGATCAGGTCCTCGAGGGGTGTGCTGAGTTTGAAGGTCCCACGACAATCCGTTCCTCGTGGGGACCCAGAAAGGGGGTTGAGCTGTAGTTTAGCAAACAGGCTAAAGACCAAAGAGCACCAAAATCTGAGGATATTGTCAGACTGGGATCCTGATGGGATACGTCAAATTTAGTGTCTCTGGCATAAACGGAAAACCCCTCGTTGGCCAGTAGGAGTTTGGGGTGACCTCTGATCTTTCGCTTTCTGTGTGAAAATTGCAGGGAAGAAAACTCATTTTTGGCCAAAAGTGAGGACTTTTGTGAAACTTAGTGGGAAGCATCTATGGGTGGAGTAGACCCGTTTTCAATCAAAAAAAGTTAGGGCTGGTAAATGTCCTCAGTTCCAGATTTGGACCTCACTTTGTTGGTTTTACACTCACAGGTCCTCATCACCGTCTGAGAGCGGGAACTCCCCCCCTCACACACACACTATTCTACTGCTTAAAATATTAACTAATTTATTCATAAAGCTTCTTAATAAAGATTAGTGGTATTTGCTGTTTTAAGCTGTAAAAATTGATTTGCACGTTGTTCTTTATTTGCCTTTATTTAATATCATGCATATAGCATTGTTAAACGCTTCTTGCGTTCAATTATCAAAGAAGAGTTCTATTAGAGCAAAAATTAACAATTATATAGACATTTAAGATTTACTTAAATAAATATTGTTGTTATCGCTTACTTGCTATTTCTGCATGCTATAAAGGTTTATATATATATAAATATATATATATATAATATATATATAATCAATCCGCTCCAAAGTGCTCTGAATAATTAAAACATGTAATTCAAATATACAACTAGTTATGTGTTTGGTGTCTGTTGTGTTTTGTTTGAGATCGTACCCTTTTTTGCTGCTCATACTTCCTAAATTGGATTTGTGTTATGTAAACCATAAGTCCAATCTGTTTCTAAGATCAGAAACACAAACTTCTGTTTACTTGTAACCATGTGAGACGTTCCCTTGAGATTTTTTGCACCGTTCTTTTGTGTTTTCGGGTCTTTTCACTGATTAAACATTTGAAAAACACGATTAAACATGTTCCTAATTGTGCTGCGTATCCAACATAAAGCGTTATTGAGGTGGTCAAATATTCGTGTCTTTTTATTGTGGGTATAGCTTGCTAAAGTCTCGTAACTGCACGTGTTCTTGTCGACTTTGGTGGTCATCTGGAAAAAACGGACATTGTGTGGACCCTTAAACGCAGCAGTGGATGAGCGAGAGAGAAAGTGTCTCCTTGTGTTTGTAGGAGCCGGAGAAGGCGGGATGAGAGGACACTTGATGGGAAATGTTAGTTTTCCTCGCGGAAACAACTCCGAATTTAAAACAATTAAGCTACGTAAAGATTAAGTAAATTTGTAGGTTTTTGCTTTGTAAATGTAATCTCACATAAACCATATAAATCACTAGATTAAGAAAGTCGGACAAACTGTTACGACCTCTTCATAAATGTATAATGTGTGTGGGCGTGGCCAGTGTTTTAGGTTTGACCAATGGGGTGTCAGCTAAGGGAGATGGGCGTTCTCTTTGGTTGAGAGCAGAAGTTGAACAGCGGGAGCCGAGACATAGCTCTAGAAAGGCAGATTCAGAGAGGGCAGAGGCAACGGCCCTCTTTTGAGGGGGGGCTTATCATTACATATATAAATACACATGTGTGTGAACTGTTTGGCCGCATGATAGGTCATATGTGGGAAACAATTATTTTAGAAAAACATACCACCGCGGCTTTACATTTAAAATGCCTATTTTACTTTTCTTGTTAGACACGTCCGCCTCTATGAATCAGCGCACTTATTTGGGTACGACGTATCTGGATGTTGCTAAAGGCGCGGTTGAGGTCTTTATGAAGGTAAAGAATGATTTTACCCCGAATTTTATTCAGTAAGATGCACCTTCGGTGAGTCTGCGGTCCCTATGGGAGAATCGGTCGAGTTTAATATATGATGTTTTGGTATTCTTTTTTTGACAGCTGCGTGCCCGAGACCCGGCTAGTAGAGGCGACAGGTACATGCTAGTTACATTCGATGAGCCACCATACGGAGTGAAGGTAATTTGCAAATGATGCCATTTTTATATTCAATACGTCGCACGTAAATCTCTGTCAGGGATACTTTATTATCCGCTTGATTGGACTGAGCGCCTTCCCGGCGGCGAAAGAGGCCAAATACTGCACGAAAATCCGCAGCCCCGGAGCCGCACTGCCTCCGAACATCCAGCGGACATTTTGCTTTTGTGTCGAGAACAGTCTCGGGCGTTGAGAAGGAGGCGGGGTGATGTTTGATGAGCTGTGACGTAGCACATTTTTTTTTAAGCCACTACAATATTTTGATTGGGTAACTGAACTGTCAATAATCATTCGCCCCGCCCCTTCTATCAACCACATATTACTATTGGTCAGCTGTTGGGAAAAGTTGATGAGCCCTTTTTATCGCGACATTTTTAACTTTTTATATATATATATATTATATATATATATATATATATATATATATATATATATATATAATTAAAATGTTTATAGGAACATTTTTATAATTTTCAAATTATAAGAACTATTTTTATATTCGCTAAATAGAAGTGTGCATTATTTTTCTTTATCAAAAGCATCATCTTTACACGTTTACTGGTTTAGGTTAGCATAAAGTATCAAAAGTGTTCTCCTTAGGACTTTATTTGTCCCAGTAGCTTAAAACCATACTTTTCTCAGATACAGCACTAGTTTTAATGGCATATTACTACATAATACTACACTAGCATATAGCAACAGCACCACAAACAACTGCAGTCAGTGCTTTTATTACCTGCTGTTTATATTTTTGACTGAGAAAATTAAAGGCAAAATGTATTTTAGTGTAAAATATATATTTAGAAAATGTAAAATCAAGAAACCTACCAGTATTCAAACACCCACTTCAATGAAGATCAAAGTTCTGTGTTTTTAACATGTTTTTGTTTAACTTTTCTCATGATGGAAGACCCATATATGAAGAAAACTATGCTTAAAATAGCGTATTTGTGTATTTTTTTTAGCTGTGACGTAAGTAGAACAGACAGCAGGCCACACGATCTGTGTTCTTCTTCAGTCCGATGAACACTTGCAGACAGATATATCCATGTACATTTTCCTCATCCGAGCTGTATAGCTGGATAGCTCCAATAATGCTCGCTATTTTTGTTGCACTGCCAAAGTTAGGTTGTAGATGTGAGAGGCTGTAAGTTAGCGGTCAAGGGCATAAACAAAAGTATGATGGGAAATAGGGGTAGACTTACTACTCGCCCACAACTCAGAGGTGAATTTCAAATGAACTACTGCCACTCTGCAGAAACTTTGTCCTAGACAATGTCACGGTTTATAGCATTTTTGCCTAAAAGCGGCATAATCATAATTAAAATCAAAAGATGATTATCTTAAACTTTCTTAAAATTTTACAGTTTGATGCTACATATATTTTGTGCTTGTGTCTTACCTTTTAAGTTAATCCAAAAGCAATAATAACATTAACATTGAATCTTTGATTTTGGGTTTTAACCTAATTTCTGAACCGGAATATTCCACATCCCACTGAGCTGACTCCTTTTGGGATCTACAGAGGACATTTGGGGCTTTTCAATTATACTAAATCATGAGGGTTGGGGCTTTGTGAATTGCAGTTTTTGGTGGATTAAAAAACAATCTGACCAGACATTTTTTTTTCCCTCTTGGAGATAAGTTTCAGAGGAAAAAATTGCTGCTGTTTATTCGTAGAAAAGAGCATCAAAACTTGGGAAAAGTCAGTGAGTCAGCAAATAACCGTTTTTATTGATGTAGCTTAGCTGAAAAGATTTACTTATAAAACAAGCCAGCACAGTAACGAGTTTATTAACAAAGCCAGCTGAAATCCTGATAGTGGAAGTGTTTGTTGGAGTGGCATCTAGTCAGAAGTGGGCAGTCCTGCATCCGATAAGCTCATCTTGGTGGTGTTTGTCAGAGGTGCTGCTCCTTATCTGTGAGGTCTGTCATCAATGTCTCCTTCCCCGGCGCCTTTTGTCTTAATAACCGGGCCCCTTTGTTGTCTCTGACTGCTTTGTGCGCTGAAGGTTTATGATGAGAGGATTGGATTCTACTTATCGAGGCTACTCTGTGCCGTCATAGATGCAGTAAATTGTTGATGTAGAGGGAGACAGAAGCAAGCCGGTTGAGGAAACACAGGAAGAATTTCTGTTGCAGGAGTATAGCGATTTTGTGATATTACAAAACACTAACCCAGATTTTGATCCTTTTGCATGCAAGTAAGTGCGCATGTTGATGCGTTTTGTTGCTGTCCATCCTTCTGTGGGGGAAGTCTATTTCCCCTTCGTCCTCTTCTAAAGATGTAAGCTTGTAGGACATTAGCGTTTGACCAGAGAGATGCGGGCGAGCACTTAAACACTCGCATCACCTCTCGTGGGAGTTCATCTCTGATAATATGCAGCGATGGGAAGCAGTTTCTGGATGAGTGTTGCCGCGGCATTCAAGTCCAACAACGTTGTGTTCCACTTCCTTAAGTTTTGAAATAATCACTTCAAATCATGAAAAAAACTCAAAATTTAAATGTTTTGAGAAAAAAAAACAGTTTTTTCTTTATTTTATGATAATAAAGAACTTCCAGGTGCATAGATTAAGACAAATTATCCAGAAATTAAAAAATGAAAAGATTTCTGTCAGCCGGCTAGAAGAGTTTAACGGGTTTTATTTAGAAGTTCAGCATGAATTTCAGATCTTATTATTCTGACGAGAACTTCAAATCCCACCACTTTCCTGGATGTTTCCTTACAAATTTCAAAGTTTTATGATTCTAAACGCCAATTTAAATCGGACTAATATTTAATATTGTAGGATTTTTGTTTTAGATCTAGAACTTAGCCCGCGAACAACATTATTTCTTTTCTTTTTTTTGATAAATTGATTTACTTTTTTCATAAATCTGAATACACATAAGTGAGTGTGTTTTCACCTTTGGCTTCAAACTTTTCCTGTACATTTTCACTGATAGATATCCCTAAAAAGGTTTATCCTTAAAGGCAGCAAACTTTTCTACAAACAAAAACAATTTAACTTATTTATTTAATTTTTTAAAGATGACATTTTGAGTGAAAATGCAAACTTTTTCCAATTATGTGATTAAAAAAAAGCTTAGAAATTTTGCCCTAAATTTGTAGTCATGCTTTGCATTTTCTGACCACTCTTGCTGCTTAAATTATTGTCTTTGTGTGATTATTTTGATGTTGAATCACTGCTCAAATTCATTTTATTGTACATTATAGATTTCAAATCTATTGCCAGCCTTTCTACAAACGCAGTTTTTTAACTTAAAAGTGTAAAAACTGTTTTGTTTTGATCAATAAAATTAAGTTAAGAAGAAAAACATTATTTTTCTTTTCTACTTGTCTGTTGTACTGTCAGATTCAACAAAATGATCACTTATTCTATTTCTTCTGACCATATTTCCCAAAATCGCATAAACGGTTGGATCAGCGGTGCTCATGCGTTTTGTAAAAGCTCTGCATGTATTTGTGAGTGGGCGTGCATCTATTTTGTGGCCGTGCACGGAGCTCGGGGACTCCAGGTCGCTTTCCTTCTGCGCTTCCTGGTATTGGTGTGTTTTTGCTGTGAAGGAGCGTCCTCACACTGTCCACCATCTGCGTGTGTTTCAGGCAGGCTGGAAGGAGAATCACGCCACGTTCATGTGCGAGCTTAAGAACCTGCAGGCATCTGGGCTGACGACATTAGGCCATGCTCTCCGCACGGCCTTCGACCTGCTTAACCTGAACCGTCTTGTCTCGGGAATCGACAACTATGGACAGGTAACCTATAGACTTGGAAAACAGTAACCTTGTCTAATTAATGAAGGAAACATGACATATTTAACCATAAATAATATTCTAATTTAGTCACACATAGGGTTTCCTATAATCATGACAGCACCCTCACTGATATTCTCTTCACTCTTCCACCTGAGGATAACAAGAATAATATTGACTTTCGACTGCAGCTTAATCCACTCAACCTTGTCTTAACAGTTATTTTCTCCTCGCATCCTTCCCATAAAGCCCTGCTCCAATGCAGAGATGGATTACTACAGCCAGACGAGCTGTGTGCATCAGGAGAGTGTAAATCTGCTTAGGCATTCCCTGTATGTTTCTAATTAGAAAGGGCCGACCTTAACGGTTTCGCTTCAGACCAGGAACACGATGACTTTCTGCAGAGATTTCAGCCGCAGAGCTGGGAGTGGGTTTACAAAGGTTGATCATCTCTGATTTATTTTTAAAATAAAAGCTTATCTGTTACTTTAGGTTACAGGTTTGCGTGTGACAGATCCCAGATCAGTGTTTTACACGGAAACAGACGAGACAAACACTGACTCGGAGTTTAATTGCTGCGTGTTATGTTCTTCTTCAGGGCCGTAACCCGTTCTTCCTCGAGCCGTCTGTGATCATCACTATCACCGATGGCAACAAGCTTACACACAGCTCCGGGGTGCCGGATGAGGTGAGACCCCGAATCCACAAAAACGCACAGTGCGGTATTGGTGTTTTGTTTGTGTCTCATTCCATGTTCCATCACTGCAAACTACTTTATGAGAAGTCATTTTTCAAAATAAGAACCCATTCTGAGTAAGTTTATTGAAAATATTTTGAGTTTAAGCCAAAAAATTAGTGTTTACTATTTAAAGTGGAGCAAAAAAACTATAAGGGAGTTAGGATATAAATATAGGATAAAAAAGGGAAAAAAAAATTTTTTTTTGCAAACTTTGTCATTGATAGCAGATTGTTAGAAATAGCTTTATTTTGGTGTTTATTGTGGCAAAAAAAGTTGTTTACATGCATGTGGAGGTCTAATGGTGGATCAGCTGAAGGGTTGCTGGTTCAAATCCCCAGACTAACAAGATACTAACAGGATTTACTTTTTAGTACAAGACTGGATACATTCATAGCAAAACATAACTTACTTGCGGACAACCAATATGGATTCAGAGCTAACATGTCAACATCATGTGCAATAATTGAAGCCGTCGAAGAAATCACCAATGCTCTGGAGTCAAAACAAACTGCAGTGGGAATTTTTATTGACATAAAAAAAGCATTCGATACAGTTGATCATAATTTATTGCTTCACAAACTGGAAAAATATGGATTTAGAGGCTTGGTACTTAAATGGATTAAGAGTTATTTAACAAATAGACGGCAATACGTCCAGTTGGGTGATGTTTGTTCCTCTGAAATGAATATAATTTCTGGTGTTCCGCAAGGGTCAATCTTAGGCCCAAAACTGTTCATATTGTTTATTAATGACCTATGTTTTGTATCTCAAGCGATGAAGATGGTTTCATTTACAGATGACACAAATATCTTCTGTTCAGGTGAAAATCTAAATGAACTGTTAAATTTAGCAACCAAAAAAATTAAAAAAATTAAAGCATGGTTTGATTGCAATGCTCTAGCATTTAATCTAGATAAAACTAAAATTATGGTATTTGGGAATAACAAAAAGGAATTGATTCAGTTTGAAATTAATGGAGTTAAAGTTGAAGTGGTTCATGAAAATAGGTTTTTGGGCGTTATAATTGATGATAAAATGAGTTGGAAACCACATATTAAACAAATTCAAAATAAAGTATCCTGAAGTCTTGCCATTTTAAACAATGTAAAACACTTATTAAACTATAAATCACTTCACATGTTGTACTGTTCATTAATTTTGCCATATTTTAGTTACTGTGCAGAGATCTGGGGCAACAATTACATTACATTCATAAAACCTCTTATTGTTCTTCAGAAAATAGCTATACGAGTCATACATAAAGCCGGTTATTATGATCATACTCATCCACTTTTTATTAATTCAAAATTACTCAAATTAAAAGATTTGGTTAATTATTTAACTACACAAATTATGTATAAAGCCCAAAATAAAATGCTGCCTAACAACATTCAAAAACTGTTTACGAGTACAGATGGAGGGTACTCCCTAAGAAGACAATTTAGATTTAAAATAAATATAACTTGTACCAGAAGAAAACAATTTTGCATTTCTTTTTGTGGTGCAAGAATGTGGAACAGTTTATCTGATAAAATAAAAAATAGTTCATCAATAAGGCTATTCAAAATTCAACACAGGTCAAAAATATTTAATGACTATATAATCGTAAATAAATGAGGGGCTATTGTGGATGTAAGGTGATTATTGCATATGTGTAAATGTACAAGCATATACGTGTATATACATTTGTATAAAGCGTACGGGTGTTTACATGTATATGGATTTTTTTTTTTCATGTGTGTATGCTGTGTTTCTTTTTTTTGTGACTTTTTCCTTTGTTGAGTTAATTGGCTTGAGTAGCATTATCAAAAATAAGCTAAGAGGGTGGGATTAAATACGTTTTTTTTAACTTCCTCCCACCCCTTTTTGAACACTATATTAAGTGTGTACTTGTTCTTTTTGGTTACTCTTTTGTTTCCTGTTTGACTGTTTTAAATAGTGTTCAAATAAACTGAAAACTGATAAGATCTAGATGGGACAAATTCTCAGCAACTCTCAACCCAACTTTGGTGTCTCTCCCCCAGAAAAACAATGTTCTGCATGTGCCTGATGTTTTGTTAGTTGTCACACCTGTGTGAATTGGAGAGGGACCTGCAGACAACAAGATGGTTCCTGAAATCATTGTCAGGAAACGGAATTACAGTCTTTTGTTTTTATATGTGATTTATTACTCAGAAAGTATGAATAAGGCCGTCAACGTTATCAATTGAATTCTAGTTTAAAAAAAAAGCACGAAGACACGGAATGCAAAATAAAAAGCTTGTGATTTGCAATGTTTTTTATTTTGCATGTGTGAGGGTGTCATGAAGTGGTGAGTAGACAGATCCCACAGCAGAGCCAGATGAGATGGATAGTGAAGGTATATTAGCTTCTTAATTACAGAACAATGAAGAGAAGAATACTGATGGCGGAGGCAGGACAGTAGGCTAACGAAAGCTTTTACTCAGAACCAGGAAGGGGCTGAACTGCACGTAAATAACCTGGCAGGTTGGAGGAGCCAGGGAGAGGCTTTTATAGGTGCAGTAATTAAAGATGGGAAGCAGGTGTGCAAGGCCACCAGGTAGAGAAAGCCACGCCTCCTGCCCCATGCCACCCTGTGGAAGCACAAACAGAAAGAAAAACATAAGCAACGACACCAAAATCAACAAAGGAAAAGAACACTGAACCATAACAGGGGGAGTATGTACAGCTTCCAAATGTAATTTGTGTTTGTACTAAATGGTCAAGCTTTGTAATGCAACCTTTCCAAATGACTTTTAGAAAGGTTGAAACCAAAAATGGCTCTTTTTAAAAAAAATTTATTTTAAAGGTTGAACATGTTTCCACTTCTTTAAGGTAGATCCACCCCTTGTAGAGGAATTCTTTTTTTATAATGAATTATAAGTTTTACAATCTTGAAACAGCAAATGTACAAGAAAAATGAATCATAACAAAATTATACAGGAATATAAGGGAATAAAAGAACAACAAAAAAGAGAGACTTGTAGCTGCTATAATCTGTAGAAGACTTGCTTTGTCTTTTGGCACATAAATGCAGTGCTTTTTAAAATGATAATTTAAAGCAAATTTTCTAGAATTTGTGACTAAAATGAGGAAAAACAGTAGTTGTTTTACTTACAAGTTGACATTAACAAAAGTTTTACATTTTTTTAATTAAAGCTTAAAATGGGGAAAAAACACACAACGATGATATATAGATGAACGATATATAGATGTCAGTATCAGCCGATAATTGCTGAAGTTTATCTCTATCTGTCCAATAATAAAATATCCACTGATACAGTTTTTATGCTAACAGCCATTGTCAGTAATTATTCTGACTGTTATCAGGCATATTTTATTTTTTGATAAGGATACATTTTGTTCTTTATATCCCTGGCAAAGGGAAGTTTATAGTTTACACTTATGTCAGTAAATAGTTAAAATGTTTTTCAGAGTTTTAAAGTGATAAAGATTCCATGCTGTATGTTAAAAAAGTCAAGCACAATGTTATTGTACAGCGAGAGAAAAGTTGCTCATTTCTAACAAAGAAACTAAAAAGAAATCTAAATTTATTGCAGACTATTTAAATATCGGTATCAGCAAATATCAGTTATCGGTCATAGCTGCAGGGGATGACATTGTTTATTGGCATCGGCTGAAAAAAATAGGTTTCTATTTAGTTCCAGTGGATAATATCAAGGTGCCATCTTGTTGTCTGCAGCCTTGCAATATTCTGCATGTGTCTGATATTTTTGGTTGTGAAAAAGTGAAATTCTTTTAGTTTTCAAACATATTTTTTTCCCATCTACTGAGGGAGCGGTGTGCTGCAGACACAGGGTTTTATGTCAAAAATAAACTTTATTGGTATGAAACGAGCACACGGTGGACGTCATGTGACAGTTTCTTCTACGTTTTGCAGCTGCATCTGCCTCTGAACTCCCCCCTGGCTGGCAGCGAGTTGACCAAAGAGCCTTTTCGCTGGGACCAGCGTCTGTTTGCACTAGTTCTGAGGTTGCCCGGAGCCGCCGCGCCGGATAACGAGCAGCTCGGCAGCGTTCCCACGGACGAGTCTGCCATCACTCAGATGTGTGAAGTCACTGGAGGTTCGCCCCTCTGCTTCGCTTCGCTCATTTCATGCTCCAAACTGAAAGGTTTCAGTGTCGTCTCTGATTTTTCCAGGACGGTCGTACTGTGTTCGAACGCAGAGGATGTTAAATCAGTGTCTTGAGTCTCTGGTTCAAAAGGTTCAGAGTGGTGTCGTTCTGCACTTTGAAAAGACCGGGCCGGATCCGCTTGTTGTAGAAGGTAAGGCTGGACACACAGAATCAATCACATGTCCTAGAAAGTTTTCTTAAAAACCCACAAGCATGTTTTTGTGGTGTTGGAGGACAAATTGAAAGAAAATTTAGCTTTAAATTGGGTTTCTTTTCTAAAATGGTTGTGAATCGGGAGCAGATTAAAAAAAGGCAGTTTGAAAAAGATTGTACTTGTGATGTAGAAAGTACAATGGGCCAAAAGCTTTGGGGTCTTAGCAACAGGGAGAGGAAGGATTTCGGGGTTGCTCCTTGAAAATTGTCAGATTTCTAATGAAGTCCTACCGCTCTGTGCCCAAAAAACAACACAGGTTTTTTTTTTTTTTTTTTGGATTAAACGGCTTGATCATATTTAAAAAAAAACACTGGGGACGCTTTTAAAATAGATAAAAGGAGGATCAGAGTCGATCTTTTCATTTTGATCACAAATCTAAGTTAAGTCTCAGGGTTGAAATCTGCATTTCCTCATGTCTCGTTTTTGCAGAAAACTCCGCAGAGTCCAGTCGACCGGCGCCGTCCTTTAGCCCACACGCGTGGCACAGCTGCCACAAACTGATCTACGTGAGACCAAACCCAAAGACAGGAGTTCCGGTGGGTCACTGGCCCATCCCGGAGTCCTTCTGGCCGGACCAGAACTCTCCGACTCTGGTAAGCGTTGGTGTCTCATGCAGATGTTGTTAAGTCCTCCTATGCTGCACATTTCTATTACACTACATAAAGCAAGCGTATATAATTTTTCCTCATACCATAATTTTATAAAACTATTTTTAAATCATTTGTTCAAAGAAGGGCGGCATGGTGGGGTAGTGGCTCTCACCTCATGCGAGAAGGCGTTCAAATCCCAGAATGGGATTTCTGTGTGGAGTTTGCACGTTCTCCCCATGCGTCCTAAAACATACGTCATAGATTTACTGATGATTTTAAATTGTTCCTTGATGTGAACCATTGACTGTATACGAGAACTGGACTGAGTGCTGGTTCCAAGAAGCCAAAATCCCATAGACTTCTACAGTCTATTAGTCCATTATTATTAGTCCATTATTATTATAGTCCATGTTTAGAGGGGTCACCATAGAAACAGACCGACTTCGACCAATCACTGCTTACTGTCGGCTTCTGGCTCAACATGGTAAAATGTCAACTGAATGAACTTGATTTTGTCAAAGCTGGGATAGGCTCCAGCAACCTCGTGACCTTAAAAGGGGTTGAGCTGATTTAGAAAATAGATGAATGGATACTATTGACACAGCTCCGACACGTGCAGTTTTCATTCTGAGAAGTACAGCAGGCACACTTGTGAAATTCACCAGATGCCCACTTGGTTTTTATTGATTAACTTAAGAGATTCAGTTTAATATTTACTTAGTCACACTCAGAATTGTTTAAAAATGTTGGCCTTTAGATGTCCTCTATTTTAAATTGCTTATATTAATGCTTTGTCTCTTCCCTTCCTGTCCTCTCCTTTTGCTGTTTATCTTTTTAACTCTATAACCTTGACACGGACTCTGTGTAATGAGGCGTTAAACCCTTTATGAGGCGCTGTTCTCTGGTGGACATCAGGTGGAGAGGAATGCGCCTGACCCTTCTCTCGTTCATCTCTCTTGCCGCAGCCGCCTCGCTCCGCCCACCCGCTGGTGCGCTTCTCCTGTGTGGACTGCGAGCCCATGGTGATCGACAAGCTTCCCTTTGACAAGTACGAGCTGGAGCCCTCCCCGCTCACTCAGTACATTCTGGAACGGAAATCTCCTCACATGTGCTGGCAGGTAAGCTGCAGAAGTCAACATGTCGAGAAGAGCAAGCAGAAGCTTTACAAACTTGTTTTCTGGCAGGTTTTTGTCAGCAACAGCGGGAAGCAGACAGACTTGGGACAGCCGTTCGGATACCTGAAAGCCAGCACCACCCTCACCTGCGTTAACCTGTTCGTCATGCCTTACAACTACCCAGTCCTCCTTCCACTCCTCGGTGAGCTTCGCCGTTCCATCTGACCCCAGCAAGCCCAGACTCAGACTAACTCGGCTTTTCCTCGTTTCAGACGACCTCTTTAAAGTCCACAAACTGAAACCAAACCTCAAGTGGCGCCAGGCCTTTGAGCTGTACCTAAAGACGATGCCTCCATACTACCTCCTGGTAACCAAGCTGCTGTTAGTTAGTTTTACCCCTTTAAATATCAAAGTGTTCACTTTTTCCTCTGGTGTCTTACAACAGCCCTTGAAGAAGGCGCTAAGGATGATGGGAGCACCCAACCTTATAGCAGACACTCTGGACTGTGGGCTGAGTTACAGTGTTATCTCCTACCTGAAGAAGCTCAACCAGCAGGTAAATGTTGGAGAAGAGTCGTCCTTTGCGACAACAATCTCACTGGTGACTTTGTGATGCAGTTTCCACCTCAGCTGGCTTTTACTGCTGATATTTACTCTCTAAGAAGACATCAGGTCAATCAATTCTCCACTTATGAACTGTTCCAGTTCACATGCACCTTCAACAATTAAAAATTCTCCTATCAGGCAGATTATCAGCAGGCAGCGTCCACTTAAAGCCTTTATGGCGTGGATACGGGCTGTCTAGGGTTAAAAAAATGGGAAAGATTGTAGACTGCACTGCGAGCAAAAATCATCATGCAGATCACAGGTCGTTGTGAACACTTAACACGGAAGGGTGAAGTAGGTGAGATGCAGACTTTTTGTATATATTTTTTTAAAACCCCCCCCCCCCCCCCCCCCCCAAACAGCACAGATTGTGCAGAAAGCCCATTTGTGTCGACGTCTAATGCTTTCTTGTCTTACTGTTATTTATTTTATTGTGGAAATCATTTTGAGATGCTTTTTAGCAGGAAAAGTGCTATACAAATAAAGTTGAATTAGAATTTTTATTTCACGTTCATAAGGGCACCGTACGTCGTAAATGCTGCTGTTACATTATCCTTACAAATACTTGATCATTCACTTTCCACATGCACGATAATTGTACGTGAGCTTTAAGGGAACTGCTAAAAGTATTTGCCCGCCCATCTAAATAATCAGAATCAGGTTTCCTAATCACTTGCAGACTGTTTTTACAAACATTTGTAAAAGAATGGGCAGTTCTCAGGAGCTCTGGGAATTCCAGCGTGGAACTGTCATTGGATGCCACCTGTGCAACAAGAATTTCCAAAATTTTTTAAACATTCTCACTCCCAATTAGTCATAAATGGATGGATAGTTCGGGTCCCCCTGTGTCACTTTTTTGTAGTGCTGCCACAAACGATTATTTTAATAGTGGATTAATCACCGATTATTTTTTCCGATTCGTCGAATAATCGGGTCACGCACAAACTAGATGTAAAGCACACATCTTAACCATCATCAGCTTTAAACTAACTCAAAAACTAGATTAAAAAACAAATGATATTGCTAGTAGTTGCTGTAAGCTGAATTTGGCTGCTAATGATGTTGGTGATGACAGCTGAAGATGCTGAAACTGATAGCTGGAAAACCTAAAGCTGACAACTGAAAACAGTGAAGTTGATAGCTGAAAATGCTGAATTTGATGAAAATGCTGAAGCTGATAGCCAGCTAAAATGTTAGTTAAATACCCGATTAGCCTAAAAAAGCATAAGTCAGCAAAAATAGCTAGCATGCAGCTGAAATATTAGCTAAACTCCAAAATATCCAAAAAAAAGCCAAAATATCTAGCATGTAGCTGAAATATTAGCTGCGCTCTAAAATAGCCTAAAAAACCTTAATAAATCCCATAACTCTCCAAAAAGCTAGTATAATGCCATTTTGACTTTCAACTTTACTACACTCTGACTCCATTTATTATGAAGTAACGACTAATCGACTATTAAAATAGTCGTCGACTATTTTAATAGTCGATTAGTCATCGATTAGTCGACTAATCGTGGCAGCCCTACTTTTCTTGACGTTCTAGGTTTCCCAACTCTTCGTTTTTTTGACATGCTCGGGATGCAGAACCGGTACTGGGTTTAGGGTACTGGTACTGCTCCGTTCCACTGGTAACTTAAGGTTGGGGACCTCTGGTTAGCATATGTATTTTTTTTTCCTATCTATGGCCCGGTACCATGCAACCCTTGGACCAGTGCCGGTTCATGGCCTGGAGGTTGGGGAACCCTGATTTAATGGGAGTAGGCAGCGCATCAAAAAGACTTGAGGACATTCAAAACCTCAAAAAGTGGCGCGTAGTTTACCTGAACCAAATATCGATGACGAGTTGGGAGTGAGAATGCGTTGAAATATTCATGTCATGCCAATAGTCTTGGATTACTTATTCCTTCTCAAATCTGTCAGACTATTTCTGTATATTTTTGTTCAAAGCAATGCATGTTGGTCCATATTTCTCATTTGATGAACTTCTCAGTTTTTTCTACTTAATCTGTGACAAATGTTAGCTGTGTTTCTATGGAAACTTCAACACTAATCTGATTCCACCTTAAATGAGATTACAGAGAGAAGGGTATCTGGGAATATTTGTCTCTTTATTAAAAAAAAAAAAAAACTTATTTTATTTGCTTTAAAATAAAAGAAGAAAGCGACACTTTTAGACCAATCACAAGACGCGTAAACAAGTCCAATTTCAAACGCTGTGATGTAAACGACAAACTTCTTATGTTTCTGGTTAAAGGCAAAAGTGGAGTCGGACCGCCTGATTGTGTCGGTGGGTAAGAAGGCTCCTCAGGAAACTGGCATCAAGGTGAAGAACCACTCCAGCTCGCTGTCGCTGGCTCACCGGCGAGACTTCAAGCAGCTCCTGCAGGGAATCACGGGGGAGGGGCCTCTACGCCTGGCAGACGTCAACTTTAAGGAGTTCGCCGGTTTCCAGATCGCTCTCCTCAATAAGGTCGGCTCATGAATCTGCTCGGCTGTGACTCAGCCTGGAAAGTTTGTAGTCTTACAGGGAATTCTCGATTCTCTTAGGATGTGAAACCTCAAGCGTACCGGAACGCCTACGACATTCCCAGACGGAATCTTCTGGATCAGCTGACCCGGATGCGCTCCAACCTGCTGCGGACGTCTTTAAAGCTGATCCGAGGGCAGGATGAAGGTACTGTCTGATGATAATCATAGTTTATCTGTTTGACCAGTGGAAGTGAGGAGGAATTCCCATTTTTCCTGTTAGATTATCTGCACAGCATTCCGGTGGCTCAGATGGGAAACTATCAGGAATACCTGAAAATGATGCCGTCTCCATTGAGAGAGATCGATCCCGATCAGCCTAAGAGGCTGCACACGTTTGGGAATCCTTTCAAGCAGGATAAAAAGGTGAGCCGTTTCCTTCGCTGCGGCGCTCGCCGGCGTGCTGAGTCAGCACCTCTCACCCCTAACGCCTTTGCTGCTCCCCAGGGGATGATGATCGACGAGGCAGATGAGTTTGTCGCACGGTCCTCAGAACAAGAAAAGGGGGATGTCGGGTGACTCCAACTCCAATGCAACCATGAAGCGGAGGCGGAGCATGTCGCCGTTGCTGCGGCGACCGCAGACTCCACTGGGGAACAATCACGCGGCGACGGGAAAGAGTTTGTCAGGGGTCCAGACCCCACAGAGTCTCCTTAAACCCGCTCCACAGCTCAAAGGTACCACCAGTGTTCTGCTCTGATCGGTGGGAAGGACTTGGACCGGTGAAGTCACGTTATTCCATCTGTAGGTTGTGGCAGCGGCACGATGGTGACCGAGAGCAACGGAGACGGCGTTTCCGAGCTGGACTCCGCGGAGAGCTGGCAGAATGAGATGGACGCCGACCCAGAGCATCCCCCTTCGCTTGGTTTAGAGGAAAAGCCTGTGGCAGCTAATCAGGAGGAGGACGTCGGCGTGGCGGAAGAAAGACCGCCGCCGGATCCTCTGGAAGATCCGCCTCCAGAGATCAAACTCACCTTCGAGCGGCTGAGTCCACAGAGCGAGCCGGACGACGCCGACGTCGATGCTGATGCTGACGTTGCCCTGGAAACCATTTTCATAGCTCCGCTGGACGGCAGCCAAGCAGAGCTGCGCAGCCAAGTCATTAAGGAGGTCCGCAAACCGGGACGAAGTGAGTATGGGGCGATCACCGAGTCTGCTCGCCTTCACCCTGATGTGAGAACTGGACTTTGTGTGTTTGCAGACTACAAGGCGATCCTCGGTCTGCTGCAGCAGGTGAAAGGACCGGAGACCGTAAAGAGGTTCTTCATCCATCACGCCATCAAGGAAGCTGCCAGGTAGGAAGCACTGAGGCTATTTTAGTTGGAAACAAATATCGTCCTCGTTAACTGAATCAGAGTTCATTTAAATAATAAGTAATATGAGATATTTACTTAACATGAAACTGGTTTCTGCATCACTTACCAACTTTACCCAACTTTAGCCTTTGGAACTGTGAGATCAGCGGGATAAAATAAACGTCAAATTATTTGAAAGTCTGTGATTGAGATTTTATTGTATAAAAGAGAGACTATGGCTATTATTTGTGGTTTCTGGAGAAAAGCGATCTTTTATTTTAATGAATGAGGCGTGGAGCGGGGGACTCGCTGTGAACTGAGCGATCTGTCACCTATTAAAAATAATTACGAGGAAACGGAATATCATATTGTTTTGGATGGAGAGCGACAGGACCAGCGCTGTCTGGGATTTTTAAACATTATTAATTTATTTTTTATTGTTGATATTGCTTATATTTATGATCTCTGTAAAAGCTCCTCTAGGGACAGGTATGTCAAATAAGCCATGGCTTTAACACTGTGACACAGACATCAAAGTAATGATCTATGTTTTTTTTTCTGTATTTGTCCCAATTAAATAAATCCCATTGCGAGAGTTGATCTTTTCACCCTGAATACAGGTGGACACGTCTCCATCTGTGAGCAGATTTCAGCCGAGCAGAACTCTTAAAATCCATCAAACTATTCTCCAAAAGACAAATGTCTTTTATTCTTTTCCTCTGACACAATCAGAAAAACTTGAGTAAAAACAAAAACATGAAAAAACGGAATTCCAGGACAAATGTCAATTGGACATCAGTTCACCCAGATATGTGCCCCAAAGAAATCAGTGGAATTTTTTTTTATAGTTTTCATTCAAAAACATGTCAAATGAGTTTGTTGAAAACATTTGTTTTTGTTGTTTTTATAAAATGACTCCTAAAACTTTCATTATATGTTGAAGAAACGGTTCTTTGAACATTTTTGGGGGTTTCCACAGCAAATTTAAGCATGTTTTTCCCTGACTAAATCTTCAGTTTTTATAGGATTTTTTTTCAACTTTATTTAACCAGGAGGTTCCCATTAAGTTTCAAAAACCCTGTTTTATAAAGTAGCCCCTTACAGAATCTACAAAGACGCAATGAATTAAAAAAAATAAGAACAAAGTTGCAATGCTGATAAAAGTGAATATAAATGAGTTAAAACGTGTTTTTTCACACACTCGACATTTTCTCGACATTTTCTCGAATACATCATAGAAAACTGACCAAATAAAGTTAGTGCCACACAGGGGAGGTTGTGCTGATTAAAATGGTGTCTGCTTAGCAAGCTATTAGACTTTCACATTTCAAATACAGAGGTAAATTCAAAAGTAGACATCAACTAAGACTTAGGCCATTAGGTTCCAAAGCGTTAAGAATCCGCTCCGATCATTTTTTTATTTTAAAATTGTTCCCAGGGGTCTTTGAATTATGATCATGCCTTTTTAAGCCAAAATCAAAACTAGTTTTCTTGGACTTGGTTTCTGCAGAGCGGCAGTAGTTCATTAAAAATTCACCTCTGAGTTGTTTACGCTCTCTCCTGCTAGCTGACAGCCCTCACATTATCGGTGCAACATACATGCTAGCAATGTTGGAGCTGTACAGTCGATCTTTATAAATAGCATCTTCTTGTCTGCTCCTAATTCACACCGATTTGAGTAAAGAAATACTCAGAAATGCAATTTTAAGCTGAATTTTATTTATTTATGTCCTCCATCATCAGAAAAATGCCACAAGAACATGCTTAAAAACTCACAATTTTCATTAAATTGGGTCTTTAAGTAGATATTAACCATCTGTTAATTCATTTTTTCTTACCTTTAATCTAAGAATTCTCAATAGTATTATTATGAGTGGGTAATATCATGAAAGAGGACATTCTGACTTGATTCTGCTCCATCTCCTGACAGGTTTAAAAAGCGGGTTCTGATCCAGCAGCTGGAGGCGGCCCTTGAGGAGTTGGAGGAGAAGCAGTCGCCGTGTTTGCAGCTTCACAACGATCATGGTAGTTAATCCCCACCGACGCTGGACTTCAGCGTCCTGAAGGAAGCACACGGACCGCCTGTTACTGCTCTCCTCCGCTCCGGGTCGGAGCAAGGCCCGGCGGGGCAGAAGAACCACTCCTCTTCACATTGACAGAGGCGTCTCTGTAACCACGCACACAAACACGCCAACACACACCAACCTTAAGTGAGCAAAGGAGGCAGCAACTGCTTTAAAGCCCATCTTTCTTCAGCTGGTCTGAGAAGTTTTTCATAAAAAGGCAGCAGAAATGATTCATTTAAAAATCTACATGACATTTTCTGCTTTTTATTTGTCAGATCTCAAACTGCTTTTGGACATTAAAGCCAGCATCTCCTGCTGCAACACAGGATTGCATTCCAGAAAGTGTATCTTAAAGACCCACTTTGATGAAAAGTTGGTGCTTTTAACATGTTCCTGGGGCGTTTTTCTGATAACGGAAGACATATTCGATGAAAATTAAGCTTATTTTCGAGTATTTTTCTAATCAAATTGTGGTGAATCAGCAGAAAAAACAATGCAACCTGAAAAATATATTTTTTGAGATAAAAAATTATCTCTGGGCGGGAAAACTCAGAGGTGAATTTCTAACGAGTCGCTCTGCAGAAACTATGTCCCAGTAAACAACACGTTTCATTTAATTATGTCTAAAAACGCCAAAGTAAAATTCCTCTGAAAATTCTTTAAAGATGATCGGAGTGGGCCTTTAAAAAAAGAAAAAAAAATGCTACCAAACTTTTCCTGACCATTAAACTTCCTAACAAATAACCTTTCTAACATCCCATTTATTCAGAACTATGTTGCCATGGTACTGTGTTAGATGTCATAGTAAAGCTGGCCAAAACAAAAGAAATTGCACATATCATCCCACCTTCTGGTGTCTGTTTATGACAAGAGTTTCCGTTAAAGCCAGTGTTCATTTGACAATATTTAGTCAGATTTCAAAGTGTTTTGTGGCTCGTTGCCGCCTGTCCTGAGTTGATTCCTCCTCCAGCAATATATCCGGTGAGATCTCCGTGAACAGACAGCGAGCTGCTTGGTTTATGGCGTTCCCACCCGCCCGTCCGGACTCTTTGCACAGCTGCCCCGTCTGTCCTCTGCAGTGTTTGACCCAAAGCCAGCTCCTCCTTTGTTCCTCTTGTACTCCACACATACACTACTTTCTAATGTTCATAGGAAATATAGACTTATTTTTGTGAATTTACGTCAGAGTATAAGAAATATTTTGAAAAAAACAAAATGTTCATTTTTTTGTAAACCTGTTAAATATGAAAAAAGCAAAGTTTTATGAGCTTAACGTTTTATAATAAAACCACAGTGAAGCTGCATCTGTTGTCTCTCATACTGTTTTTGGTTTTGCATGAATTAAAAAAAAACCAACAAAAAACGTTAGCACTATAAATAACTAAATTTATATGCATTTTTCCCTGAAGCTGGCTTAAATTTTCATTTTCATATCAATCAGTCCTTCTTTCCTATTGAAAATCTTTTTTATTCAAATTAGTTTTGAAATTCAAAGAAATTCTGCCACCTAGTGTCCACCTCTGCTAACTGCATCCTGGATGCTGCAGTCTCAAGGTCATCCAATCCAAACAATTGACCCAAAACATTAGAAAAAAAAAAGTACAAGACACTTGGTAAAATCAGTACGGCTTTTATTAAATTTAAAAAAAAAAAGCTGTTGGATCTCAGAATAAGACGAAGGTAAAATATAAAGATGAATGTACCAGTACTGTCAGTGCTTTGGGTTAACCGTTGTGAGTTTCCCATTTGACATGCGGCATCAAAACCTATTCATCGGTTAGAATAACTGCAGCAGGAAATCAGGGAGCCTCCCTTTTTAATCACAACTTTTCTGTTAAAATAAACAGGTTTCGTTTAATTTGCCTCGTACAAAAGATATACAAAGGACATGGATTAATCCAGCTCATCTCAGGAGGGATAAACAGGGAAGCCTTCTCTGTATCTTAAGACTCCAGAGCAATTTGATGCTGTTTTTACAAAGAACTCAGCTTGGAAAACACAACAAAAAGATGATGGGTTGGCACAGTCAGTGTTGAAGTGTCGGTTCTGTACAGAGATGCATGTTCAGTCAGAATATTAGTTTATTTACAAATAAAAATGAAAACAAGACGATGAGTTCTCAGGGTTTTCTTTTTTTTTTTCCCCTGCGAGTCTAAAAACAAAACCAGTTTCTATCTGAGCGATGACATTGTTACAGGCAGGAAAAAGGCCAGTCTCAGTGCAAATGCTCCAGCTTGCGTAGCCTGATGGGATTGGGGAGGGCCTGCTGGTTGTGTACGGAGGACGGCTCCTCCTCCGGCGTGCGGAAAAGTACTCGACCTCGATGGTTGAACAGGTAAAATGACGGGTGGTTCCTCAATGTGTCGAACGTTCTGAGGGAGACAAAAAAAAAAAGACATTTGTTTCAATAAATTAGCACAGAATAATAAAACTATGAGAAATGGGGAAAAAAAAACCCATTTAATTCAGCGTCAACAGCAAATATTACTTAATGTGCTAATTCTTATTGACACTTTCTGATGTATTATTTATATATATATATATATATATTTTTTTTTTGTATAAATATATCACCTTTTATCTGAGCCTGAATTCATTCACAGGAATTCTATGTTCCAGTTGTAGTTTTTTAAGTGTCCACCAGAGGGAGACATTTCCTTCCTAATCAACACATGCAGCAAAACCAGGGACTGTTCAGGGGTATGGTACTGGAAGAAATTAGAAATTTGTCACTTTTTATATTTATATTGCTTTGTAATTTAGTTAAATATTTTAATTTCTATAAACAACTTGTGGAACTCTGAAAATTGTATTTTGCTTTAAAGGAAATTAGAAAACACAAAAAGAACTAAATGTACTTAAGTAACTTTACAGTAATTTTTAATAAAACAGCTTAAACCTAAATTGTAATTAGTTTATTCTTATTATTATTTTTTATTCTCTAGAACAAAATGAGTTAGAATCAACTCATTTGAAAATCTGCCTTTTTGATAAGAATATTTTTCTCTCAAAAATAAAAAAAAATAAAAGGTTTTGAGCCACACGAATGGTAAAAGTTGCATATAAGCACAAACCGCCCCTCCAAGCCTGCAGGCTGGTTGGAGGCCTGATCATTTTTGTTTGGTTTTCAGCTGCAACATCTAAAACCCAAAATATCTGAAAGTCAAATGAGAGGCTCTCAGTCTGACAGCCAAAGCAAGGCTGAAACTAGGTTACCAAAACAAGTTATCTGAATGACCCAAACGTTGGTTTATTTAAAGACAAGTATGAAGTGAAAATACATTTTCACAACTACATATTAGTAGATTGTCTGTATTAAGGAAAATTCCTCCCAGAACATCATAAAAAAAAACATTAAGAAAGAACAAAATACCCGATCTGAGTGCAAGAATCTACTGCTCTTCATTTCCAGCCAGAAATGCTTGAAAACCTTTTGGAAATGGATTTAAGATCCTCCATTGTGACTAACTGGACTGATTTGCTCTTAAAGAACATGTTCCCAACAGTTCAAATCCAGCAAAGAAGTTCTCTAACTACGATACTGAAGGAAAAGTCCAACTTGTGGTTAAAATGTTAGCTTTAAAATGAATGAATAACAGAAAATTATTTATAATTGTTTTTCATTTTTTGGATGTAACTTTAAATGCCACGTAGGTGTTAAGATACAGTGAAAAAAAAAAACAGCTATAAGATAACTACTCTGAAGGGTTTGCTGCTTAAGTTCAGCGGTTAACGGTGCAACTTTAGAGAAAAAATGTGTATGACAAACTGGGTTTAAAAAATCCAAAAAGACAATCAAATCAGATCACAATTAGAAAATGCAACATCAATTAATTACAGAATTATTATTTCAAGATTTCTTTTATTGGAAAATAAATGTTTCTCATCAATTTTTAATGTGAGAATTTCTCATTTTAATAACGAAAATGTCAAAAGTTTAAAATTATGAATCAATAGTTGTATAAAAACAGTTTTTTTAATAACAGAAATAATTGTTTTTAGAATTACCGGCACTGAATTCATGACCTTTGTTTATTAGGGATCATATGGAAAACAGCTACAGTATGTAGGAGCGGTCTCATAATATTAAATAAACTATAAAGATTTTGTTAAATGTCTTTATAGTAATTTTCTGACATGTCAAAATAAAAGCTTTATCTGCCAGTAAACTATTCTAAATAACTTAATTTAGCTTCTAATAACTTAATGTCTTCTTTTTAATCATTAAAAAAATGTAATTTAAGGTATTTAATTTCTCTTTTTTTTTTTTACTTCATACCTTATTGTCTTTCAAAATAAAATGAATGATTTGCTCATTTGTCAGACTTTCCCATCTAAACTCTTTTTTTTTTTTTTTTAATCCAGGGTGACGTGGGTTAAATTTCTTGGACATGGAAAAGACTGTCAAGACTGGGATTCTAACCCCAAACTCACCATAGGGACTGGCGGTTATTCCTCTTAAACCACATTTTCTGCAGAAATGTATCCACTTACTTGTTTTTCAGCTCTGACGATGCGTCCATGTCTTTGAACTCTCCTGCGATGTGCACTATCCCGTAACAGGTGATCACAAACGATAATAAGGCCTGCAGTGCAATCTGTCACAAAAAACAGGGGGGAAAAAAATCATAATCGGATTACGCAGAGACACGAAAACCGCATAATAAGATCGGATATTAACTCACGTCAATTGGTAACGTTTCGTTCTCCTTCTCTGTGAGCCGCATATAAGCTCGATCTGATGGAAGAATTGACATTTAGATATTTTAATTTAAAAAAAAATGCTTTATTAATGTCAAACATTAATGTTTTAGCCATAATTAAACCAGCAGCGAGGATGAATGGTTGTCTTCAACCCGGAGCTAAGCTCAGTTAGCTTCTCGTTAGCTTAAATGCTAACCCCAGAGGCCCGCGAGCAGACTTTTTTACAACGCCCCAATGAAAGACAGGCGGCCCGGGATAGACGACAAACACGAGACGAGTGTCCCCGTCAATCCACACGAAACTCACGCTGTGCCGCAGAGAAAGCTGCGTGGGCTAAAGCGAAGAGTCCAACGCCGACAACACCTTTCCAAAACGACGAAGCCATGTCGAAGCAGACCAGCGACTGCGTGAAGAAGTGTCGTAAACACGTCGTAAATACGACTGCGTCAAAAACGCCCGGCACCAACTGCAGGTTCAACCCTTTTTGTATTTCAAATCAAATCAAATCAAACTTTATTTGTAAAGCACCTTTCCAAAAATCATTTCCACTCAAGGTGCTTAAATAAAACATAATCAAGTTTTATTCATAAATGCTTGTTTATACTATTGAGACAAGTCGATAGTTATATTTCTGTAAAAAAAAAAAAAAAAAAAAAAGATCAAAGTAAAAATGTTAACATTTTGTATTAACAACTACAAAAACAAGCGAAAAATAAAAAGCAAAAATAAAAATAAATAGAGACAGATAAAAAAACAAAAGAATAAGGGATTTTTTTAATATTTGAAATTTGTGTTCAAACTATGTTACTACTACTGCTCCTATGTATAATATCTTTTTTAATTAAAACAACAATACTACTACTACTACTACTACAACAAGTACTTGCCTACTATTATAAACCAATGTCTACTATCACTCAAAACAACAATACTATTATTATGTATTGTAGATTTTTAAAATCAAAAATATTACTAATAGTTCTACTGCTAGCACTACTATGAGTTTCTATCAAAACAATTATGAAACAGCTAGTACTGCTGCTACTAGTACTACTACCATCACTACTACTACTACTACTACTACTACTACTACTAGTATTACTTCTACTACTACTACTAATAATAATGATAATAATATGTGCGAAATGTGTATAGACATTTTGTTACTTAAAATATTCACACACACTTGAAGTTGGATATTTTATTACTTTTAATACCTTGACTTAAACTAACTTTCTAAGGTAGGATTCCTTATTGATATGAAGCAAACCAAGACGGAAACAATCTAATTTCTCCCAGTTTCAGGATCTCAGCTCCGAGAGTCCAGATCTCTTTAGGGACAGCGTCTTTCTTCACATCTGTAATTTATTTGTATTTATTTATTTGGATGCCAGTATTTTGATTCTGATATACTACTGATCTACTTGTGATTTAATATGTGATATGTTACTTCATGTATTGTAAACTGATTGCTTGAAATAAACAATGTAATCCATCCATCCATCCATCCATCCATCCATCCATCCCATCATCCATCATCCATCCATCCATCCATCCATCCATCCATCCATCCATCCATCCATCATCCATCATCCATCCATCCATCCATCCATCATCCATCCATTCATTCATTCATTCATTCATTCATTCATTCAATGAGCTCAATAGAATAGAGAACAACAGTTTCGAAGTTTCGATGTTGGAGGTCACTTGTTTGATTGAGGTCAGATTTAAGATTTCAAATGGATTGGGGCAATATTTGATTTTAACATTTTTGATAAATTATTCTATTTGATGTTGAAAATTCCCAAGAGACTTTGAGGATACCTTAACAATAACCTGACATTCAGCACTCTGTTTCTCTTTAGAATCTGAATCGACAAAGATACTTTTCACATTTTGTGCCATATAACGTAATAAAACTGTGTTGAAGTACACATAGAAAGTTGGTTTTAATCTTTTCTTGAACGACATTCGAAAGTCCAAATTTCCGGAGCGCTTTGAATCTTTCACAACTTCCGCTTTACCCGTCTCTTCTTCCGGTTAGCTAACGCAGCTCTCTCATACAGTACAGTTAGCCCTGAAATATCTAGATCCATTTATCTAGCGTTTATACGGTTAAAAAAAATAAATAAATAAAAAATAAAAATGGCAGAGGCTATTCAGCACAAATTAAAGGCGGAACTAGAAAAATTTTCGCAGGTGCAGAAAGGTAGGTGCCTGTTAGCTGCTCGTGTTCCATGTTGTTACCATATCGGGCAGCAGTGAGTTAGCCATGCCTGCATCCATGTTTTGTGAAGTATTCTCACCTTATTTAGCATTTAAGATCAAACTTAATGTCTGTTTTTCTTCAGATGTGAGTAAAAGCATGTCCGTCAGGCAGAAACTGGAGACGCAGCTGACAGAAAACAAAATTGTTAAAGAGGTAACCCTTACACACATTTCTGCTATTCATGCATCTGAGTATGTTCAGTTTGAAGATGTGACCTGTACCTCCAGGAGCTTGGTCTGCTGGACAGTTCCAACACCGTTTACAAGCTTATTGGCCCGGTTTTAGTGAAGCAAGACCTGGATGAAGCCAAAGCCACGGTGACAAAAAGACTGGAGTACATCACTGGAGAAATGTAAGGAAAGAGTTCTCATCAAAAACTATGGATCACCTACAGATCTATGGTTGACCTTCGGAATGATCCACAGGAAAACAGATTTGGGATATTTGGAAGTGATGGCAAATAAAACTGAAAAACTATGACACGTCCTAGTAAAATTGTATTTTTTACTACAACCAGAAACGTTTATAGTTATGTATTTGTAATCATAACCTATAGCAGCTGGAAATCTAGTTTGCATGGAGAGTAAAGGTTCTGAAACTTCAGGATAGATGTTAACGTTCCAAGTTAAATTTGAGAAAACTTTAAAATTTTATATCCTTAGACTGTCAGTTCAACTGTGATGTTTTTTTTTCTTTAGTTTTTATTTTATTATAATTTTTTACACAGGCAACCCATAATTGTAGTTTTCAAACATATATCAGCTTAATCAGTCAGAAAAGTGTAAATCAGCGTACATTTAGGCTATAAATGGGGTCACACAGCTGTAATTTTGGGCCTTAAATTAAATATTTTATGTATAAAGTTTTAAAATAGTTTTATATTTGCAGTCTCTGTCGTTGAGATAGTTTTGGAGAGGTTTTTTCTAATATGATATAGTTATATATTATCCTTGCTGGGTCTTAGAAAGTCTTAAAAACAACGAATTTGGAAATAATTCATTAAAAAAACCAAAAGAAAGTTTAAATCTGAGCCTTAAAAATTTTGCTGTTTGAAACTTCTCCACTTCACATTTCATGTTGAAAATATAAATTTTTAACCAAAATTATTTTTGATCAAATAATGGAGATAAACAGCACCAGAACCAATCATTATGCACCAATAAGATGAATATCAACTGCTAATTATAAATAAACAAAAAAAGAGGAAGCGTATGAAAGCATCATGGCAAAGACTACAAACAATAGTCTGTGCCATTTTGGGAATAAATGAATTTAATGAGAAATAGTTAACAAAATAAGCTGAGAAATTGATCTTAATTTTTAAAAAGTCTGAAATCTAACTTGAAGAAACTTGTAGGAAAACTGTTATAATATCGTTCCTAAAGGATTTTTGTTATTGTTGATTGGTTTGTTTAATTCATGAATGAATGCTAACTTTTTGTGTAACGAAACTAATTTGACAATAATTAAGAATGATAAAAGGAGCTGTAATATTAGAGAATTATTTATTCATTTTTACTAGCTTTTATCATCTCATTGTGTCATTTATTTTTTCACCTTTTATGTTATTGAAACCGTAAAGCAGTTTGTATCTTAAATCTGTAAAAAATGACTTAACTTTTCATGGTATTATGGCCAAAGCATCAATCATAAGGAACATTTTGTCACTCATGGTCACACTATTATCAGTGCTGCTTTTTTAATGTACACATATTGATGTTATACTACTTCTCATACATGTTTATAACTTGTTTTACCTGCTATTTTTTATAGATTTATCTCTAAATCTACAAGATCTCTGCTTTAGTTGACAACTGTATCTCACAGTGACAGTAGAAAACGAAACAGATCATTCATCCTGTTGAAGATAATTGTTAAATGATTTTATTTTTATTTATTCTTAGACATTTGTTAATAAACTGGACGTGGTTAATTCGGTTGTTGTTTCGATCCTGACCAGTAGGGGGCAGTGTAAGAATTTAAAGTTGAATCTGTTAAACAGAACCTGTTAAAACAGGGAAAGATTTAAATCCTTAATGTTATATTAGCATTCTTTATTTTATGATTATACATCATATTCTGAAATATAATATACATATATTTCTTTTGCAAATCTATATTTACATTACTAACTTGTTTCAGGTGAATCATTCACTTTTTTTCTTGTCTGTTTCAGTCAAAGATACGAGACGCTTCTCAAAGACATGGAGAAGAAAGCTGAAGACCACCGGGAGGTTCTGACAAGTTTGCAGCAGGAGCTTCAAAAAGCTCAAGGCCGGACTGGTGGAAAACTCTGATTGTTGTAGCCGTTTGAAGCCCAGAGCCGTATAGAATCATTAAAACCATGTCGGCTTACTCCACAGTCTCATTTCCATTGTCACTAATAAATGTTTTTTTTTCATGAACTGTCATTCTTTATTTCAGTGGGGAGGGTTTCTTTAAGTTCACAATTGAAACAATCCAGTTGATTTTAACGGAAAAAAAAAACTAAAACCAACATAGGTGATACCAAAAAGATTTAAATGTAATCTAAAATAAATTGAGTACAACTATTTTTTTTAAATATACAAATAAGATTATAGGAACCAAAAATCAGTAACTTTTAAACTATAAAAGTGTCTTCAAACCAAATTAAAAATCTTGCTAGAAGTAGCTTGATCCTGCCCCCACTTGAACATGCTGACCTGCAGCCTGTGGGGCAGATGCGCACGCGCCACTCTGGAGCGCAGAAGGTGCCGCATTGTTCCACACACCGACGTGACGAGCTGCTTCACTGTGGGCTCTCAAAACTGTGGGGGCTGCACCCAAACACAGCTCTCCTCTTGTTCTTCACCCGCACCACCCCTCATTTCCGGCGGGGCACGCTTAAAGCGGAGCCCTTCACACCCGAGGTGTTTTCCTAAAGTCCAGACTGGGGCTGTAAAAGCTGGCGGACACGTGGCTGTTAAGGGAATGATTTAAAAACCCATTTCTCTGTCCTAAAACAACTTTTGAGTGGGGACTTTGCAATGGAATTGCGAATTTATCCAAATCTGAACAATTTAATAAGGGAAAATACGCACGGGCTGCGGCCCAAATGCGCGCGTGAACCGTGGGAACCGACGGGCCTAAAAAAGTGTTTATTGTTCGCGCCGGTGTGGCAGGCAGCCCCCGCAGAAGCAGCTGCTGGTTTAACGCCGTCGTGTTAACGAGCAACTGATCACAGCAAAAGGAGAAGAGAACAACAACAAGAGGAGAACCTGTTTGTTCTGATGGATCCGATCCACCAGAACCTCTCCAGTCTAAACCTGCAGCTAATAGAACTGAAAGTAACACTTTTATTGATTAAAAATGTATTTTATACTGGTCATAATGATGACATCATCTGTATTTCAGCCTAAAAGTGTTGTCTTCCTTTCTATTCTTACTCCAACAACCAGATGGATGATTTCATTCTATTATCTGATATCTTTCAGTTTGTGTGGATTTTCTGTTATTTATGGTTGAAATTAAACACAAATGCCCGGAACTATTAGGTTACACACTCATGCAGGAAGACTAATTTCACTTTATGAATTCTTCTTTTTTTTGTCCATCTGGAAATAATTCACATAAAGGAAAAAAAAAGAGATTATTGGGGAGAAATCATTTACTGATAATGGATTATTGTGTTCACAATGATCTGATTAGACTCTTTCATGCTATTTAACTTATAAGTAGTGCACATTTTTAACTCCTTTTTAATCATAATTTAGCTTTTTAACATCGTTTTTATGGCAATACTTGATATCATTTTAATGCACAACCGCAAAACTTTTTTTATATGTACAGATCATTTTAATTAAATTAACCAGTTAACCTGAAACTTAAGAAATACGTTTCTGAATGTTAGATTTTGTCTGTTTCACAGCAAAAATTACAAACTGTTTTTCTTGTTTTATAACAAAGATCAAGAGACTAAATAATAATGTGAAGATTAAAAAAGCAAGAGCAAGGCCAAAACAATGTGGAAAAATGTCTTTAAAATATCATATTCAACAAATGTGTTTAAAATAGAGATACCTCTTCAAAAAATATAATAAATGAACATTATTGTGTGAATCCTCGTCAACATAAATGATTAGAAATGGGACAAAAATGCCAGTATCTTGGGTGTTAGATTATTCTAAGCAAAATACTTTTATTTAAACCACAGACATAGTACAGAAATGCATGTTTAGTTAAAGCATCTCTATTATTTTTTCAACTTGCATATCCAAACAGGTAGAAAGGGGCAGAGAAAAAAGTTTGCTCCTTCTTCCGGTTCCCTTTTGAACTCTTTTGTTTCTGTTGATTTGTGGGAAAGACAAAAAAAGAAATTGAGATTGTTTTAAAACAGCTGGAGCTCCACTACGATTCATTAAGGGTTATCACAATTTTGTGTCATGATTTTTGTATTTGTTTTAAGCCAAGAATTAAACTTAAAAACTTTCTTGAATGTTTTACTTTTACTTTATAGGGGAGGGGTGCAGTGTAATTGTGATAAATGATTAATTCAGACAAAAATGAGGGTTAAGAAGTAAAGAAAAAAAAAATCAAAGTATGTTAGACAAACAAACCCAACACTAGTTTTCCATTGGTAGGTAAATACATGCACTCTCATGATTTTCACATAATTCTCCTTTGGATCAATAATTAATTTGGTTGGACAATTTAACTAGTTATTGTGATGCTGCTATGTTTGTCTCTGATGTAAAACTTAAGCAAGTGTTGGATGGTCAATGAGTTGCTTAAATTAATTCTATTTATTAGCAAAGTTTGTCCGCCTGCGTCTTCCTTGCATCTGAGCAGCTAAGGCCCAAAGTGTTCATAAAAAGAGCAACAGGAAAGTGTGATAAAACTTGAATCTGTTTCCAGTTTTAATTGAATTTATTCAACACTTTGTGCTTCTCCTCTTTATAAGCAACACGGCCCAACGGAACATCTGAAGTTCTAAAGGGATTCACAGATTTTATGCAAGATTCAAATGACATGTTTGCTGAAATAAATAACAACACATCAAATATGGTTTTGCCAATTTGAAAGACATCCTGAATCAATGCATTTTTCAAAATAAACTTATTTATTTGTTTGGTGTCCAATTAATGATTTTTATTGTCTCCTATACAAGATTGTGTCTAAAATGATTGCCGCTGCAAATTTAAAATATTTAATTTAAGAAATGAATTTAAAAAGACAAAAGTTGATCAGAAATAATTTATGATATTTACTTTTAGAAATTGAGTCACAAAAACTACTTCATCGAATGTAGATCTTTTCTGAACACAACTGATTAAAAGTTTAACAAAATTCCAAACAACTAAACTTATAAAAGGGATAGAAAAATTGTAACCAAATTTTTTTCTCGATTTAAAATCAGATGTTCATAATTTTTCCTCGTAATCTTTTCTCTTATTTCTGATCATCTCACTAACTTCATTAGTAATGATAAAAACTCCAAATACATGAACAAATCAGCTGCAAATCAAACTTTATTTCAAGTAGTTTTATCGTACAGCAGCATCAAAGCAAAACTTTAGTCCAAAAGTTTGAACATAAATGTAATTTTTACGCACGTCTTTTTTTTATCCCATCTTCTTGAGGATGGAGAGATAAATCTGCTCTGTGAATAAAATTGATGTTGTTGTGGTACACATTAAGGCTTAGATCCTCACTCCAAAAGAACCTTAAAACCTAAAAAAAAAAATCAGCTATAAGTTAAACTTTATAGCCTCAAAGCAGCATTTTTGACGAGTCAAATAGTTTGATCACATTTTTATTTTACGCACGTCTTTTTTGTCTCTTCTCCTCGGGGATGCAGTGATAAATCTGCTCTGAATGCTTGACGCACATGCAGGTTTGTAGATTGTGCGGATCTTCAGTGTCTGACTCTGAACAACCACCATCTCTCGCTCGTCTACATTTGTAAAACGTCCCTGAATGTCGTCGAGATAACGAGCTTCTCTTTAACACTTCAATGGGGGGCATAACCTGTCCAGCCTGCTTCGGAGTATGTGCGAACTGGGCTGTAGATGGCTCCCTTTTTTTCCTTCTCGCACAGCTGATGGGCCACTCCAGACGCAAGGAGCGCTCAGGAAATCGTGTTTTAAAATTCAGCGCAAAACATTTCACGAGGTGAAATACAAACATCTCAAAGCATGTGAAAAAAACATACAACTTTTCCGCTTGGAATGAAGAAAAAAAGAAAATCTAAAGCAGTAAAATTTAAACTTTAGCTCCATGCGTAAAATCGTTTTTTCCCTGGTCATAAAAAGCCTTTCTTTACAAAATAAGGCTCTGAGGAAACACATTCACACTGCAATGGATATATGTATTTGTCAGTCACTGCGGCCAAGGCCTCCACACCGGGTCTGTTCTGTGCGCTGCAATCTCAGCGGAGAAAAGAAGCTTCCCGGTGTCACGTGGGAGTCCTGCGCCCTGAGTCAGCCCCTGCTGGGGGGCTGCAGAGGCCGTGTCATCAGGAGGGATGGGTGCGTGGATACATCCAAGCTGCTCGGGGTGCGTAAAAGCAGCCTGGACTGGACCTGCCACGCTCTCCTGCAACCCACTGGAGATGAAGCGGGTGACCCTCAGCAGGCAGGACCTCATCCCATCCCGGTAGTGCTGCTCATGGTCACAGGGCCCCCCCCGGTGCCCCCTCTCCATGTCCGCCCTCAGGAACTCGACCACACTCTCGAGAATCTCTGCTTTCTCCACCTTCGGGTTTTTAAGCTTCTGTGACGCAACAAAACAAATCAAGAATTTTAAAAAGTCATCCAAGTTAAAGGGACATCTGCAGCAGGCTCTGGTTTTACCTCATTCTGAGTGTGTTCCGCCATCAAAAGCCGCAAAGTCTCCAAACTGTGGTTGATGCGCTCCCGTCTGCGCCTCTCCATCAGCGGTTTGGACATCTTGGAGAAAATTGCAAAAAGTTGTTTTCCATATTAATAAAAAAAATTATTATTTTTTAAAGAAATCTTACCCGTCTCGCCAACGTGAGCTTGTTAATCTTCTCGGAGGACAAAGACTTCATGCTTCAGCTGATTGTTTGGGATCCAAACTGAGCGGCGTCGCGTATTTGTGACCTCTTTGTAGATGGTCCTGTTATCTGCCACGCCCCCACGTGCACCTTTTACCTATCCGCGCGCGACTTGAGGAAGAGCCAAGTCCTTTTCAGGCGCACGCTTATATATATATAAATTAAACCTTTAAAGTTTTTTGAAAAGTTGCATCAAGTGAATTTTGAATAAAATTGTAGACAACTAATACAATTTTTAGCGCACGCGTATAAAAATGATTGATTAAAACCTTAAATACATTATTTTAAAGTGATTTACCTTTATTTATCTTTATTCAAGCCTTCAATCTAAATATATTACTTATTTTTTTTTTTTTTTAATTTTCATGTTTGTTTTTTTTTTAAAAACATTTTTGGGTAATTTAAAGTTGCACTTTTAACTTAATACTTGAAAACAAGTCGCGCAGAGTGGTCGCTCCACGCCCTCTTGTCTCCAAAAGTGACCCCCTTTCCCGATTTGCATTACAGCCAAATCGTCTCCTTTTCCATGAATGCGTTTCTCTTTAACGGGATTGTCGTAACCATCTCAATAAACCTGTGAAAGTGCACCTCAGTGGACGCGCTGGATGAACAATAGGCTTTGCCTTTTGGGGTATCTCTGTGCGCAAAGCACTTTGATCCCCGTAATAGGCTAAAGAGTGGGGATAACACTGGGATGATCGGATCACGGGCACCCCCAGAGGATTAAGTCGCCTTTTTTTGAGCAAATGATACTTCCGCTTGAAATTAGGGAGAAGAAGGCGATTAGTAGCGCGCCAGAGATCATCGCATGTTGCCATGGCAGCGAAGGGACGCTTTGCAGCGCATGGTGGAAGCACAATTTGGAGAACATTTGCGCATGTGTGCGCAAATGTCTTAAAGCTACGTGGAGCCGGTCCGGAATCATTTTTGGAGTCAGTTAACTTTTTGGTCATCCAAAATATTTTACTTAAAAAGATATTTAACAATAACGCAGGAATTAATGCGCACCGAGAATGACAGAATAACCAGATTTACGCACAAAAATAAGCTTATAAAAAAGATGAGTTGTTTAAATAAACAATAATACAAATAATACATTCTCAAAATAAAAACAATTTACACACATGTACCTCTCTGTATTTTATGAAAATTTAATAATTTACTGTTCTGCGCTGCATGTCCAACTGATTCATGTCCTTTCCTTGTGCGCCAATTGAATAAAGTTATGAAATGATAACATTTATTTTCTTCATTCTTGGTCTTCATTAGAAATGTTTATGCCGTTGCAACTCCTTCAGACAAAGTTTGGGAAACAAAAGCGAACATAAAAACACTTGGCACGGGTGGGAACGAGCGCCCAGCAGCTGGTTTGGTGCTTAAAAGGAGCTTTTGTGATTCCTGAACACGCGGGTTTCAGGCTGACCTGCAGGCAGCGCACACTTGACGGCAGGGTGTGATCTCGTCATCATTCTGCTCCTTACATGAACAATAGGCTACAAATATTCCAGTTTCAACTTTTGTGCCTCAAAATCTCAAAACGTGCAGATCAACTCTTAAATTACAAATGTCCTCACTTGGAATAAACATTTCTGTTGTTTTAATCCCAGATTGGGGATGTCTCACACGTCATAAAAAGAAGTCACAGCCGCTCTCTTTCTCACTTCACGTTTGTTCCCACGAGCAGAACAAGCGTTTCCCATGGTCTCACTTCACCACAGCATCTTCTTCAGAAAGGGCTGAAAGGGATCCGCACAAAAGTTCAACAATGAATAAACGGTGTTCTGTTTGTCATTTGACTTCAATATGATGAACAAAGTGTCTGTTTTTGTTTTTTCTTCCCGAAAATTGTTTAAATTTGAAAACCATTAAAAACCAGACAAATTTTCTGCAAATATGTACAAAATGCTGACAAAAAGGGTTAATTTAAGCACTAGAAGTAGTTCAGAAAACATAATTTACTTAACTGGTGCTTAAATGTTTGACTAACTTGCCTAAAAATGTTTGACATCCTGAATTAAAAGTCTTAAGCTTTAATGCAAAATTAAAAAATAAATAAAAATGTGAATATAATAATGCATAGTTATTTATTTTTTCAATTAAAAAATGGTAAAATGAAAGAGCCAAATGTTCTTTTTTAAAATTATGAGTATTTAGATTTGAAAATAATAAAAAACTTTTTAATTATCATAAAATAGAGTTTTAAGAATCACAAAAATCCAACAGTTTTTACACCAAAAACATTGAAATGTCTCAAGAATATGACTAAGAAAAAAAATAAACACCAAAGAAAGATAAAATAATATAGTTGTTAATTTTAGTGCACCACTTTTGAAATTATTGACCTTTTTTAAACAGAAACCTTCTAAAGTCTCACAGTGATGTCACCAAGCTGCCAGCCAATCAGAGAGAGATCTGCGTCCCTATAAGCCCCTCACAGGGGCAAAAGCTGTTCTTTGCAGAGACTTTTGGGTCACACAAGGAGGAGAAATGACCAGGAGGCAGCAAACCACAGAGGATGGCAGGACCAGGAAACGGGTAGGAAATATTTTTTTTAAAAATAAACTTCCAAAATGTGATTCTGCATTTTGTTTTTCTCAGTTCTGTGGTTCATTTTAATAGAAAATGTGTGATGCTTTCCAGGCCAGATCTCTTATAGGGTAAGCCTGCTCTTGGGTTGCCAGGTTGAAGTCCTCTTTCAGACTTGCTCAAAGGACCGCCTGACCTCTGACCTTTTAAGTTAACAGATTTGGAACCGAAATTTTACCTTAATGTTTTACCGTATGTTTAAAGTTTTTTTGTTTGTTTTTAAACTGAAAGCTTTCTTTGGTGTCAAATGATGTAAGAAATGAATGATTTGTTAAAGACCCACTCCGATGAAAATCCTGTGTTTGGTGCTTTTAGCTGTTCTTAGGTCATTTTTCTGACACATATTTAAAGAAAATTAACCTAAAAATAGCATTTTTCAGAAGAGTTGTTTGAAAAAGATAATTTTTGTGACAAAGAAAAGCTCTTTGTGTTCCTCGTCTGAGCTCACATCTGACTCAAAATTCTATAAATGGGTAGCTCCATAAATGTTTGCATTTTAAGTTGAGGTTGTGAGGGGCTTTAAGATGGCGGGATAGAGTGTAAACAGATGGGTGATGGAAAGTGGGGGCGGGCTAACCTTGCAGCATTAAGGTGAACTCTGAGGCGAATTTCTGATAAAGTACTGCAAAAATAATGTCTAACAGTGATATGTCTTTCAATTTTGGCATAATTGTAATTAAAACTCCACTGGAAATGCATCAATCAAAGGATGATCGGAGTGGGCCTTTAAAAGATGATCAACATCCCATCACGACTATAAGTGCAGTCACATCAATATACCTCCTTGTAGATTCTGAAGCCAGTTGTGGAGAAGAAGCGAAGAGATCGTATAAATCAAAGTCTCGCTGAACTGAGAAGTTTGCTGTTGAATTTCACGTCCGATCCTGTGAGTTCTGTCAAAACACACATAGCAAAATCTACATATGCAAAAAATGGAGTAACACATGTCCACACTTCCTGACCATCGACAGCGGCTGCAGAATCCTAAGCTAGAGAAGGCAGAGATTCTGGACTTGGCTGTGGAGTACCTTAAGAAGTGGACAGATAGAAAGAACTCAAGAGATGGTTAGTTAAGCAAACAAGTTTGTAAGAACGCCGTCAAATCTAAACCTGGAGAATGTTGGGTTTTGTTGTTTTGTACCTCATATATTTGTCTTTAAAACTTTGTTAAAACTCCAGCAGAGTCCAGTGCTCCTCCTCTCCTCAGCACTGAAACTGCAGGTTTCCAGCAGCCAGTGACCCAGCTGACCAGCTTCATGCACAAGATGACCCCCCCACAGAGGACGCGCCTCATCGAGACGCTGAGGCATCACGCCGAGAGTCTGCCGCCACGACCAGACCACCCCGACGCCGCGCCCGCCGAAGCCCTCTGCAAATGTGACAACAGAGAGCCGCCCAATCCCTCCTTCCAGCCTCCATCTTGCTCCCCACCGTGCCACGACTATCTGTCCCCCCCCACCTCCCCCTGGTTCCCCCACTCCTTCCCCACATACACTGCCTCTCCACCTTTCCCGTCCTTTGCCTGTTGCTTCCCCTCTCCCCCTAACCTGTCACCTCCGTCCTCCAACACCTCCTACTTCAGTTTCTCGCCCGCGTTTCCTCACACCAGCCCTCTTGGCCTCCACGTCCCACTTGTCACGTCGCTAAGACACCCCCCCAGCCTCCCACACAGGGAGGAGTCCACGCCAAAATGTTCGAACATGTGGAGGCCCTGGTTCTGAGGAGACGGCGGCAGAGACACCCAGTGGAAATAAGCTACAAGAGTGGAGAGGAGTGATCAGACTGTACAGTGTACATAGATATGACTAAAGTTTTTATTTCTTTTCCAATCTATTAAATCTTTTACCAAACACTGAGGTGGACTCTGTTCCTTTTATTCCATCAATTTTTAACCCTTAAACACCAGACGCTCAAACAGAAAATATTTAACATATTGTCACTTTTCAGCCATTCCTTCAAAACCTATTGGAATTTTCGTGTTAACAATTAAAAAGTTACAGAAAATCAAAGAACATAAGGGGTTAAATTTCAATTTTTGAGAGAACAGAACATAATCTGTTCATGTAAAAGTGAATATTTATGGTATTTTGAGATTACGTTTGTCATTTAGAGACAAAGAACTTTCCCTGCCTTTTTTCTCCTCTACTTTATAAGATCTTATAAAACCGTGATCTGATTCTTGATGAATGACATCCACATTTGTGTCAACAACAAAAGCATGGATTTTTGTTTGATAACAACCTAATTGTCTTCCGGATTGAAGCTCATTCAAAAAGGACATTTATTAAACCCAGGTGCAGTTCAGAAAGCTACCACCAGAGGGGATCAGAACACGTAAACCAGGGACATCAAACTAATCTAAAACATTTATTGAATACACTAAAATTACATTTTTAAAACTTTTAAAATGTAACTTTTTAATATTTCTATGAATAAAATCTGTCAGGAAAATAATTTCAGAATAAATCAATTTAAACCTTAAATAACTTTCGATATTTTACCCTCCATAAAATATATTTTGTCCAAATAGTACAACTTATAAATGAAAAAAGATAACATTGGGCCATTAATAACAATAAAATAAAATGATCTGGAGGGCCGGATATAATTCCACATCTGGCCCCCGGAACTTGACTAAAAAACACACTTATTTCCAAATTTCTAATTCAAATTTAAATAAAAAACCTTTAGTTCACAAGTTTTTTTTTAATGAGTTCACTTAGGTATAAAAGCTTTTGAGTCATTTTGTGTCACTTACTTTGGTATATAGATCAATGTTTAATTAAAGTGGGGGGCGTGGTCTGTGATTTGTCTGTTGAGTTCGGCTTCAAAATACTACTACAGTGTATCATGAATCAGAGAAGATCAGAGCGTTAGATTAACAGACGGTTTGGTACATTCCCTGTGCCGGATCGTTATTGTGAAAAGAGAGCTGAGGCAGAAAGAAAAGCTCAGTTTACCTACCAGTAAATATTCATTCCAATTCTCACCTATGGTTCATGGGAGACAAAAACGAAAGAGCCGAAAGAATGAGATCCCAAATACAAGCGGCCAAAATGAGTTTCCTCCGTAGGGCGTCCGTCCGAGCTGAACCTCCAGATAGTATGAAAAACTCGGTCACCTGCAGAGTTCCAAAAGATTTGTGTCCCCACTTTAACAAAACAGCAAAAAGTCAATTTTGAGATCAAAATTTACTAAATTGCATTTTAAAAATGCTTAATTTAAAAAAAACTATCAAAGTTGCAAATAAAGATATTACCATGAATGTTTGTGTTTAAAATACATTTTTACGTTTGCAATACAAATGTTTAGATTTGTTGTAGATAAGAGGGTTCATGCTGATTGGTGTACATTAGGAGTCTGCAACCTTCAACACCAGAGAGCTATTTGGTCCAGGTACCTATAGACTGAATCTCAACGAGAGCCGCAAAACGTTTCACCTCAAAGTTAGAAAACTACATTTTATTGAAGTTTTCGTGTCCATTAAGCTGTTCAGTTATAAAATATAGCATTGAAATGTTCTCTATGGGTAGAGTTTTTTATATATAACTAATTTAACTTCTTTCACTTTTGACAGCAGCACATTCAAGTTCCTTTCAAAATAAAACACATCCTGTGTTTAATCAGATCCTCCAGCTGCAGCAGATTTACTTTATTTTAAAAAGCAAGAAACTTTAGATTTTCTATTAATGAATTTTGTGTTCCTTCATCTTTTTTCTTATTTTATAGGATATATAATCATAACAACATTAGTGTGGAATCCAAATTATTTCAAAATCTATACCTGTAAATGCAAAAAGATAAAATCCCTGTGATTATAAACCACTCCGTCAGTAGATTAAACTTTTTACCATCATTTTAATCAGGTAGACCTATCTGACATGTCAAAAATCTAAACAAAAATGAATAAATTAGTTAAGTTTGAAATTTTCTTCGAAGCCAAAGAGCCTGAAAGGAGGAAAAAAGTGTGGCTTCAGAGCCTGAGGTTGCAGACTCCTGGTCTCGATTCTATCCAATCAGATTGCTATTATCTGACATTGTGTTTTCTGTCAAGGATCGGGAGCCAAATTAGCTCTTTTACCCTCGATATTGTCTCTTTGGCTGAAGGAAAATCTTTTTGCTGAGAAGCTACAGGCTCTGAGTAGAGCCTCTGCTCCTTCTTTTGAAGAGGAGTCAGTTGAAGTGGCTTTAGCGTGTGGTCCAGATTACTATTGGATGCCTCCCTGTGGAGGTGTTCTGGGCATGTCCCACTGGGCAGAGGTTTCGGGGAATACCCAAGCCTGAGAATGCCTCCGGGTCCCCCCAGAGGAGCTGGAGGAAGTGGCTGGGAACAGGGGAGTCTGGGCAGCTTTGGTTTGACTGCTGCCCCCGTTGACAATGAAGCCATTACAGCCTTTTAAAATGTATAGATGATGCTTTCTTTATTGCAAAATTCTGCCTATTTTAATCCCAAAACTTTAAACATATTTAGTTTTTTTTCTTCTAAGACTGACAAAAAAAACAAGAAAAAAAACAAGATTTGTATCTTAAAAAAATTATGATATTTGAAAATAATTCAGTATCCAAACAAAAGGAGTGATTTTCTACAATAAAATATCAAACTACTGCATGGATAATAAGTTAATACATGTGTGCACAAAACAACTTAAGTCTTGGTCAAGGACAAAACTTAAAAATATTGAGGTAAAAGTGTTGCTGGAGCAGAAAAAAAGGTCTTATCATGGAAGAAAGTTGAAGTGGAAGATCATGAAGATTCAGAGTGTGGCCAGTAGAGGGCAGCACTGACACACAGCACAGCTTCCACTTATGGGATTTTAGACCCAAACAAAAATGTCCCAGAGCTTTCCAGCGTTCATGATCCTCATTCCTCCATCTTTTTGTCTCTCAGCTCACTTTTATCTTCTGATTTTATCTCCATCAGGAGTTCTGCAGAGAGGCACCAGAGGATTTGGCTCAAGAAAACAGAATGTTTTAAACACGTCTAAGGATAATCATTATCCTTTTTTTTTTTTTTTTTTTTTTTTTTTACTGGAGAAACTTTCTCTTTACAAGCTCCATTAGTTATGAGGTGGGCATTGTTCTTTGTCAGGGAAATAAGGGGGTTGGCGCGTCCCCAGGAGCCTAATTCTCCACACCGCCTCTCTGCTGTGTGTTTTGATCATTCTGCACACACGCATGAAAACAGAGCAGGTTGCTGCCGCCAAAGAGGACGATTTCTGTGGCAGGGCACATAATTAATGGGGAAAGAGATAACCTGACAGTGGTTGAAAACTCTCTGGCATTTTCTCAGGACAAGCTGATTAGGGCTGATCCTGTTACCCCCCCTCTATAATGACTGTTTTTTGTTTGCCAGCCTGCATTCCTGATTTAAAGATGTTCTGGGCTGTGAAGGGGTTTGTCAGGGCATCCAGAGTCTGTGAATTCCTGGCTGTTGGTGCGTTTCATCGAGCTGAGGCTGACGCTGCTGCACGCCTCATAGCCGGACGCGTCCTGTGCAGGTTTCTCGCTCAGGAGCACAGGTGCTTATCACCAGCATCCCGGGACTTTGAAGGCTCAGGAAAAAAAAGTTAATCAACAGCTAAACTTTCAGGGCCAAGTGTGACAAATAGCACAGACTTACTCAGGTTTGGTTGCACCTATCATTAAATCTCGTGCAGCTTAAAATGACAAAAATGGGCCGTTGATGCTTACAAGTAAAGCCAGACACCATCCAGCCAAAAATCAAACTAACTCTTAAAGTTTTGTGAAAATTAGGCTTATTTGAAGTGTTTAAATAAACAGAAAGATTTACACTGTTTTCAGTCACAAAATTCTATTTTTTAAAAGATAGCTTATAAAAAGAAATTTCCTTATGATAAATTATCGTTCTACAACTATTAAAAAGGAAAATACTGAAACATTATTCTGCATTTTAATGTTCAGCAACTCTTTTTTTCTTTTTTGTCAATCAAATCTCTTCACTTCTTTTTCTGTAAATTCATCATCATAAAAATGTGTTTGCTAGAAAGGAAAACTAAGATTTTGTTTTAAACTGCTCCAGAAAAGTTTGGTTAGTTCATTTTGTGTAAAGTTAAGCAAGTTTGATGTGCAACAATTTGACTAAATATGTCACAAGTTATAATAGTTTCAGTCAGTGCCATGGGTTTGGAACCTTTGAAAAGTGAGAATCACAAACTGTTGGCTTTTCCATAAAAACTTCATCCAAGATTTTTCACTGAGATGAAGTGAAATCCATACAATTCAAGGGTAAAAATTGCAGCTAGTTTACACAATTCTATACTTTTCTGCATTTCTAACAACTGCTGGTGTCACTGGTTTTGTGTTAAGACACATCTGACTGTTCAGACCAAATACCAAGTTTTTCAACTGTATTCTTTCATCTGGGAAAGATCTTAAAAAACTATTTCCTAGTTTTCTGTTTGGTTCATAGCTTCTTTTGTTTTGCTTTCAATGCTTGAAATATTTAAATATAATTGAATAAAGTGCATAGATTAAAGGAGGTGATTTAAACAAAAAAGAAAATAAACAAGTAAATGTGGAAATCATTTAAAAATGAAGAAAAAGTATTTTTGTTGATTAAAAAAACTTTTTCTTTCAGTAAAAAAAACAAACTTTGTGTCTTTTTGTATATTAAGTTTGTATTATGTCGTACATGTGTGTACTTTTTTACATCATGACCTGGAGATTACAGATGATAGCTAGCCTTTAGCTAATTCTAGCTATAAATTGCACAGTCCACGTTTGTCTAAGCCTAATTAGAATCACTGCATACATTTTAAAAGATCCTTTTATCTGCCGCTAAATTTACAGAATTGCACAGCAGAAAGGACAAAAAAAGCTTTAAAATTTCATGGGATTTGTGCACAACCAGTCAGAATGTAACTAAACCTCAAAGCTTATTGGTTAAAAAGTATCCCAAACATATAAAACAACACTACAAACTGTGAAAAGGCAGAGAAAATGTTACTGAAACACATTTTTCTTAAACTGGAATGTGGAGAAAAGCTTTTTGCTGCTCTGGACTGTGAGCGGTTGTCTAAACCTTGAACTGGAACTGTCTAGAGTGCTATCTATTATGTTTGTGTAGGAGTGACTGAGCATTCTTTTGGAGTTGAGTCAATTTGTTTGACTAAGCTGGATTTTGGAAGACGGCCCATAGCCCCTTTTTTCAGATTTAAGGACTTCTTCAGACTCAGCATTCGACTTCTTACTCAATAACATAGTGTCTCTCTATAAAACAGCTAAATATAATTTCTCTTCTTTTTCAAATCTCTTTTTTCCTTTTTTGTGTGGTTCTTTGAAGTAAATAGAGAAAAGATCCCAGACTGTAGCAAATTACCTGAGGACTGAAACATTTTTGACACAAGTCCTGAGAGACGAGGGCGAGCCACTTTTCCTGGCGGCCCCCATTTGGCGTTTGTAATCTGTGGCTGAGGGAGACAGTGGCGCTGACAGAGTGATGGGTCAGCTGGAAGTGCTTCCAGGCCGGAGCAGAGGAAAAGCCAGGAAAAGGGCCACTGCGGACAGATCAGCACAGAGACGACATCCCAGGACGGCAGACACACGCAGGTCAAAGCGGGATGAAGCATGAAGAAAACACAACACCCCATGATGATCTCACACCAAACCAGAACATTTATGGAGATTTCTACTTCAAAATGCTGACTTTTTGTATAAATTTAACAATCCTCTGTTTTTGAAAACATGGGATTCATTTACTGGACTGAGGATGCAGGAGTATCAGAGATTCACCTAGTTTGAGGATCACTTTAGCAAAAGTATTATTTTTCTATATTGTGAAAATGTGAAAATCACAAAATGTTCCTACTTTGCCACAAGTTGTTCACTAAGCTCCAGGTTATATGGCCATCCATAAGTTTAAAACTTCCTTTAGATATCTCCGACACTTGTTTTGGTTTTGTAAGTGGATTCTGAAAAAAATATTTTAAACTCCACTAGAGATTTAGGCTCCATATGTCTTTTTTTGGTTTCTTCTGCTTCCTTGCATTTTCACTGGTTAGGAGGGGTTTTGCACACTGTGCTTGCATTTGGAGCGGAATGCAACAGTGAGTGTACACCACTGTTACATTTGTAGTGACTTTTGCATCAATGTCATAGTTTTTTGGTGGATTCTTCTTCTGTGATGTCAAACTTTTTGGTGGTTTCTCCTGCTGTGATGTCATAAGTCTTTGGTTGTTTACCCTGCTGTGATGTCATACTTTTTGGTGGATTCACCTGTTGGGACGTCATCACTTTTTTGGATGGTTTTCCCTGCTGTACTGTCATTATTTTTGGTGGATTCTTCTGCTGTGATGTCATAAGTCTTTCGTGGTTTCTCCTGCTGGAATGACGTAATTATTCAGTGGTTTCTCCTGCTGTGATGACATATTTTTTCAGTGGTTTCTCCTGCTGTGATGCTATTATTTTTCAGTTGATTCTCTGGTGTGATGTCATCATTTTTTTGTGGATTCTCCTGCTGTGAAGTAATCTTTTTTGGGAGTGAGGAGTGGGTGGTTCACCATCCTCAAATTTCATTATTATTGTATATTATGCGGATGCTAATTTTTGTGGGTTTTAGAGTGTGTGAGAATGGTCAAAATTGGTGCATGGCAGAAATGCTACGAGACTGAATGAACCATCTTTAAAAATGACTACAGACTTTTATTCCTTGGTTTCCTCTGTATGTCCATCATTCAATGTATTTTTCTGTTGCCATTCTAATGTTTCTGCTTTTATCTTAGCTTTATTAAAACTAAAGTCATCTCCATAAAGACAAACTAATGAAATGAAACATAATTTTCTTGCAGAAAGTGAGCAAATTTTCCCAAAATGTGCAACCTAAAGTTGTGGAGTCAGATTTCCAGAGGCTTTAAGGAACATGAGAGGTCTTCAGTTTCACTGGACTCTCTGGTGGGTAAAGCCCAAACATCCCATCATTGGGAGCCTTATTGTCATGGAAAACGTGCTTAAAGCAGACAGGAAGTAACTTGAGCCAAATAGGAGGGAATCGAATCAGACATTGCTAGCTTGTTTTTCAGAGAAGGGGCAATTATATTTGACATAAGGCGCTTTCCCCTCATGCATCAGTGCACCCCACTTTCAGCGGCTGCTATCACGTTGGTCCAACAGTCTGGGTTTCTTCCTCCCAGTTTGACAAAGTCATTTTGCTGGAGCTCAGGAACAATGGCTGCACTTTCAGAGATCCTATAACCTCCCTGATTCATTCTGGTCCATTCAAGTGCAGCTCGTTGTTTCCAGCGTTTGTCTTTAGCACTTCGTTTAGGGAAAGAACATTTGTTAACTTGTTTGAATTTTTTAATCACCTTTTGTGCGGTCTGCTGGAGATTTCCTGTGAATTTTTTGCTTTGGGTTACTGCAGAACTGTCCGGCCTTTGTGACCCTGTATTCCCTCCCCTGTGGGTGGGCTGTCACCCTACTTGCCTGCAGCTAATGCAAGCTGCAAGCTCTCACCAAGGAGGGGTTGTAATCCCCAGGATGTACTTCACTACGGCCTTTTCTAAAATTTGGTGAGAATCAAACAGGTCAGCGAACTGAGGAGAGAACGCAGACAAAAATAACAACACAGGTCATCTAAAAGTATGAGTTGCTGTCTATTCTTATTTAGAGCCATAACCTCTTGAAATTAACTATTGATAGTGATATGAGGGAGAGAGAATCAATTTTCTGAGGGAAAAAAGGAGATTTTATGAGAAATGTATCTTTTTTTTTTGCTTGTAATTGGATTTTGTTGAAAACAGTTGAGTGTGGAAGAGAAAAAGTGTGTAGACATTTGGCAATGCCTGTGCACTGACAAACTGAACCGGCCAAATGAACTTAACCTCTAATGTCAGAAAATGAATCAAAATTTCATTCAAAAATGTCTGGAACTGATAAAAAGTTGCTTTATTAATGCAAATTTATTGAACAAAACGCTTTTTTTAATAGAAAAAAATTAAATGAACAAATGAATAAATAGAAAGCTGAATTATTTATTTCTGTGTTTTATTCTTTGCAGCAGAATGTGGCAAATTTTATCCAAAAAGACACGTTAAAGTGAACATTTGCACTAGATGTTTGCATTCTTAAGTAGTTTTCAAGCGGTGCCTAACTTTAGCTGATCTCAGTATCTAAGAATGGAAACATGTGAGAACATTTACTTAATTAGAATGATTCAAGGTACTTGAATTATATATTAAAAAAAAGCTATTTTAAAGACCTTTAATCTAAGTGAACATAAAGATCAGGATCATTTTAGAAAACTTAAAATTTCATGACAAACTTTTATTTTAAGATACAAATAAACTTCTCTGAGGTACAACTACAATAAAAAATCTTGATTTTCCTTTTTTTAATTTAGACAAATTACTGTTACATACACAGAAAAGCCTTGGTTGAACTCACAACAACTTCTCATGTTTCTTAAGAGAAGTGAAATATGGTTTCCATGACAACAGATGGGTAAGGCCTGCCAAGAAAAGTAGCTGTGCAAACAAAAAAGAAACAGCAAACAAACAGAACACTGCAAATAACTAGAAATACTGCTGCAAATAAAACGAAATTTAAAGTTGTGCTTGCATAGATTGTATTTTGTATTTTTTTTTTATTTTGTAATTTTTGTACATGTGTATACACTATTGCAAGTGAACACAGTTATGCACAAAATCTATTGTATGAGCTACAAATCAAGAAATACCACTCAAATTGGATTAGTTTATTTTCTTTCCTTACCAAAACACTCGTTTACATTGACTTTTTATTGAAAGTGGTTGATTGGGGGCGCATTGTGATCGTAGATTTAGACTGAACCCAAATTCTTTCCTTACTCCTTTGGCTTCTCCCTGCCCCTCCTTTTAGCCCTCCAAGCAGAGAGATATGGAGAAATTGTGTTTTTAAATTCAGACCGTAACACTCGATGATGTTATCAATGTAAGAAAAAATGTCTCAAACAACCTAGTAGCAAATCAATTAATATTATTAACTTTTGGCAGTTACATTTTAGTCATTTTAGTGTCACACCTGATCATTTTTATAGCAACTTAAGAGCGGTGAGGCTGGCAGGGAACCTAACTGCATCTTACCCCGACGTGAGACCCCCCAAAGAAGTGCTGTTTATTTCTCAATCTTTTGATACGCTGGTATTTCTTTTCCTTTGTTCCCCCTAGTGGTGGAGTTGCGCATTACAGCCATTTCTTTAAATAATCATAACTCGCCACAGAAATGGGCTAGAAATGGGCTTTTTTTTTCAACATCCTTACATGTCTTTCTCTTCATTTCTGGGCCAGAATAAAACATCTGGCTGGATGGATGCGGCCCTTGGGTCGTATGTCTATTCTCCTTACCAGTAGGTGGCAGACATGCACCTAAAGGTTGTGTGCCAACCCAAAACTAAAGGAGAAGTAGAAGAAGGCGTAATTAGAAAAAGAAAGACAGACTCAAACCTGTTGTCTATGTTTTTGTGTGTCTTTGGTTACTTGTAGGAAACAGGTGGGGAGTCTAATAGTGACAAGTGGGAAAAATTATTTTTTGCCCACTATTTTTAGCGTTACCAGTTGAGCGTTAGCGCTAAGATTTGTGCCTTTGCACTAGCTACCAAAAACCGACTATTTCAATAATTGACTAATCAATTATTTTTCCTGATTAGTCGACTAATCGGGTCATGTGAAAACTGGATGTAAAGCACACATCTTAACCAGCATTAGCTTCAAACTAACTAAAAACTAGCCTTACCTGCAATAATGCTAGTGTGAATGTTGTATGCTGAATTTGGCCACTGAAGATGCTAATGCTAATAGCTACAGATGCTGAAATTCATAGCTAAATGTGTTGAAGCTTATAGCCAACTAAAATATTAGTTAAACTCCAAATTAGCCTGAGAAACTGAAAAAAGTCTGAAATTAACCAAAATAGCTAGAATGAAGCTGAAATATTTGCTAAACTCCAAATTAGCTATAAAAAAAACCTTAATAAATGCCAAAATAGTCCAAAAAGCTAGGAGAATGACATAATTTTCAACTTTATTACACTCCAACTCCATATAATATGAAATATTAATTAATTAACTTCTAATATTGTCATCGACAATTTTAATAGTCGATTAGTCTTCAATTAGTTAACTATTCGTGGCAGCCCTCGTTTGCACCTCCTGAGGCCACGACCTGCTTGTCCACATCCAAAGCTCTGAGGAGACCTGAGAGCGCTGTAGCTCTTGAGAGTGTCGCGTGAGACCAGCACTTTATCAGAGCTTTGCTTTCTCTCTTTTCAAGCTGCTCTTCGTTTCAAGCTTCTCCAGAACACACAGATGCCACCCCCACCCCCCTGACTTATCTGTCATTCATGTTTTTTTAATGCGTGGACCACCAACCTCTCATCTCTCCTGATGACTAAAGCTGAGCAGATATGATGAAACAGATGAAATTCTGCTCAGAGCTACGGGATCTGGTGGTACTTTGTCTGTCCCATCTTGATGGCTCTGATAGAATACCATGATAAGGAACATGAAAGTACACTCTGATCAGCTTTTTTTTCTTCTCTTTTTTTGTTCTACAACTTCACAGCAGGTAAAACAGACCGTATTTAAGCTTAAATTGGGTGGATGCTTGTTTGCCTAATGATCCCCTTGTGAGTTTTACTCACTACAATCAGATCCACACAGGGGGGCATTCTTTAGCTCATCTTAGAAAGCAAAAACGTACTGATATCAGCCATGTTCGATTACTGATCTGTTGCTTTTCTGACTCGATTTCGGATCCGGAAGATACAAACAGGGTAAGGTTTCCGTGCCAAGACAGCAAAGCTGTTCAGTCCTCCTTCAGCTTTATTTCTTTCAAGTTTTCTAATCTCAGTTTATCTTCTGAAAACAATGATGCCTGTCTGTCAGACTGAGAAATGTATTTGATGTTTCTCTAGTTGTCTTTCGGAGCGTGTTGCCTTCTTGCAGCAGATTGCAACTAGAAGAACTCAACTTTTCTTTAAAGCACTCTTTTCTATTTGTTTTATTTGCAAAGTTTCATAGAAAAGTCTACAGAAGTCATTGTTGTTAATACCTTTCTAATCCACCGGCTTAAGATTCACTAAAGTGATCTTTTTTCAGATTGGAGATTTGTGGATGCAGCTTAGAGGAAGAGGGAGTTCCAAACAGCTGCCAATTTGTGTAAAAGTTGTTCTTTATTATCAGGATTTGCCTTTGTAGAACCGGACCAAAAGAAGGTTTGTTTTATTAGCTGTTGATTGAACATTCAGGACATTTTTAAAGCTACTAAAAAAAAGATAAATGACCAAAAACAATACAGGTAATTGTGCAGAAAAAACAAACCAAAACAGTCATATTTTTGCCAGATATTATAATTAATCATAATTTATTTGAATTAATGAGCCTTCTTTACGCCATAACAGTCACGCTGCATAAGCGCTAAACCCCTCGTCGGGCCCAGCTAGCATACTTAGCTCAGGTGCTGGAGAAGAGAAAATGGCATCTTCCCTTTGACTGGGGACAAATATTTTTTGTTTACATTTCTGTGGTCAAATCAGTCATCAGTGGATTTTTTGTGTGAGTTTTGCTGCTCAGCTCCAAAAGACACGCCCCCTTGGAGGATATTTTTGAAACTGAGGGTTCAGATCAACAAAAAAAAAAGGCTTTTTAAGACATTTAGGTTGTGGGATTTTGGTAGAAAGCATTATAATCACAATTAAAACACTACTGAGGATGTTTTTTATAATAAAAAAAATTGTCATGGGTAACTTTAAAGGGTCAATAACGTTATATTTTTACTGACCAGGAGTCTGCTGAAAAAATGGAAAGTCTAGGCATTCTAAGTCTAGGGGAGGGCAAATCGATCTGAGAATTGATAGTATTGATAGTATTGATACCAAGGTGAAGTATAGATAAGATCAATACTTTTGTTACACTTTTTCTTCAGTACATTCAAGACTTTACTTGCAAAGTTCATGTAAGCTCAGCATTTATCTATCTGTGGCGTTGCCAGGTTGGGTAAAAAACAGCCCACACCTTACCCTTGCTCATACCTTGCCCCCTGCCACCTTATCTGAGAATGGAGTCATTACAGAACCACATACTTGCACCAATGACTGGTTATTTTCTTGTGCTGTTTATGTTTTCACATTTATTTCATTGTTGTTTTCTTTTTTTCTAGAGATTTTGATATTTTATTACTGCCTTTATTTAAAATACATCTCTATTTGTGGTACTGTTATATTAACATTTCTGCCTTTGAAAATGTTGCACTAGTTACCGTGTTCTTCCTCTTATTATTGTATAATTCATATACATGTTCTAGATTTTATACATTTTTTTATCATAATGTTCAAAATGTCTGTCTTGTCTTTTATTATTCACTTAATTAACACAATTATTTTTTTCAAAATTATTCTATAATTGAGCATTTCAAGGAAAAAGTATCAATATTGGCGATAATAGTCCTGTAATTACTTGTTATCAGATCAATACCCAAATTCCCAGTATCACCCATCACTACTGTAATGTGAGAAGAGAATTGATGGTTTGTGACTCAGTTCGACAAATCCACAAACATACAGTTCAGCCTCAAAGTCATAATAAATCCTAAAAATCCATGAGATGAATATGTCTTAGAAAGCACATAAAATGTAAAGGTTTGCAAGAATAAAACACACAACTGAAAGGAATGACCCACAATATTGTGACAGACTGATGAGAAAGCCGACTCTAGTCTGTTTTTCATTTGTATTTTGATTTCAGGTGATGACCAGGTGGTGTATTTGTATTCATCCATGTTTTTCACTGAGCGTAAAGATGTATTACAGAGCAGATGACTGTTGTTAAGTACTGACCACACCACTGAATATCATTTTTCAGAGCGCCGTGTTTGACCAAAGCATGACATCAGGAAATGCTGTCAGCTTGTAAAAATATATTTCCTTGAGCTGTTTGTAACAGAAAAATGAAGCGTTTTTGACTAAAGCTGATTTATGGATGATGTAACACAAACTTTTGACAGACATTTTCGTCTTAATAAGGAACCTCATACTTGGTCACTGACCCGGAAAATGCCAGTTTTGGTCGGTTTAAGTAAACATGCACGTCGCCTTGGCAAAGGTTGGTAAAGCTGTGCAGCTCGCACCCAAAAGAGCCGCACAGATACTATCAGCAAACACTGGAATCAAAAGACACTCGGCGGATGGACCGTGTTTACCGTGCGCGGCTAAAAGTTAGCCGTTAACATTTCAAATTGACATCTCGTTTCTTGGCACGGCAGACTTTCTGCAGCTGCAGACTTTCAGACGGGCTTTTGTCAACGCTGTTATGATTACACGCTGCATCTTTCCGGGTCAGACCAAAGGAATGAGGTAGTCCCTGTGAAAATAAACATAACCTGCAAGACTTATCACACCTGATTGTAAAACATCCTCCAATGACAACATAAACCCCTCGCCTATATGTTCCTTCGGGGCCTGGGATTGTAGGTGCAGTAGGGATTGGTCACCACAGGTGAGGCATGCTGGGGAAACGGCGTGCCTTCCTCCTTACAGAAAACTGTCTTTGTTTGCCTCTGACAGGGGGAATGTGTGGCTTAGCATCTATGTGGCACTTTGAGCGCTTGAAATGAGTCCCCTGTATTTTCCTAATGTGCAGGGAGAAGCCTTTTGATCCTCCCGAGCAGGTGGGTGTCAACCATCTGACAGAGAGGTTTAGCTTCAAGGTACATTCAGAACATGTTTAGTGCAACATTTTTCCTCCCATGTGCGATCAGCTAACCCTTTTTAATTCAGTGGAAATACATTTTGGATTCTGAATGACAGGCAGAAAAGTAACCAAATAGTATAGATAAACATAAATTCTGCTAAATTTGTATGCGTTGGAGGCAACATTCTATCATCTCACCTGATAAGTTTGTGGTGAAAGCATTTTGTGAAGGCCTGAATATGATATTTCCTGTGTTTTTCAGCTGCTCTTTTCAAGGCGCAGATCTGCATGGTGATTAGTTACTGGGACGTGAAAAGGTATGCGTGCTGTATGAGCGAGAGGAAAAGGAGGAAGAGGCCAAAGCCCCATCAAAACCCCTCTGTGTCCGACAACTGCTAATCTGCGTGTTCTTGTTACACTGCTCACTGAGCTGTGAAGGCTCTCGGCAACGACCTTCCACATGCTATCATTACTCCGGCTGACTTTTTCTACACATTCTGGTGAGGTGGACATCTGAGATGGTTGTCACACGTTTGGGTCCGTGCACTAATTGTTACAGAGCAGGTCACTCTCAAAAACGTCTAGAAACATTTTTAGTGAAATGCGTTCACTAAATGTTCAATGAAAAGTCTTTGTAAATGCGTGTAAACTTGGGCGCCACTTTTCCAAAACTATGTTTAGGATCTACATACAAAACCAGACCAGATTTTTGGGCTTCCGAGCCTGGATCGTGTGTGGCTATGCAAGTTCTTAAATACAGCCGTGTACAAATCGGGTGTTTGTTGATCGTTTGCTGAAAGTTCAACCCGGTTGAACATTTTCACGCTAAATTGCAGCAACACAGAACTGTGACCAATAAGAGACACAACTGTAGTAGAGACGTGTGGGTGGCGTCCGCTTCAAAACATGGAAGTGCCAATCATAAATGTGATCATGAAGGAGAAATGAATAATTGCAGTTGGAGCAAGATTTGCTTTGTGGACCAAGTTTCTACCTATTGTGGGTGGTGGACGATAAACAGTAAATACACATTATGCTTGTTTCTCTGCATGAATGCTTTGGTAGAATTTGAGCTGTGGTCATTGTCTTTTTGAAGAATCCAGCCCCGGTGCAGCTTCAACTTCGTCACTGATTCTTGAATATAGTTTGCAAGAATCTGCTAGTACTGACTGGAATCCATGTGACCTTCAATTTTAACTGGATTTCCAGTACCTGCACTGGCCACACAGGCCCACAGCATGATGGAGCCACCACCAAATTACACTGCAAGTGTTTGTCTTGGAATGCTGAGCTCTTCTTCCGCCTTGTTATGTCCAAATAATTCAATTTTATTTTCATCAATCCAAAGCACCTTATTCCAAAATGAAGCTGGCTTGTCCAAATGTGCTCTAGCATATCTCAAGTGACTCTGTTTGAGGCATGTGAGCAGAAAAGCCTTCTGTTGCGTTACTCTCCCACAAGGCAACATCTTGTGCTAAGTGCGATGAATAGTTGTTCGATGCACAGTGACAGCATCTGCAGCAAGATCACATTGTAGGTCTGTGGAGTTGACGTTCTCCCCGACTTTCATCTCTGAGATTTCTGTTGGCCTGCCACTCCGGACATTAACTACAACTGTGCATGTGGTCTTCCACTTCTTCACAATGTTCCTCACAGTGAAAAATGATGACTGAAATATTTCAGCTAGCGTCCTGTATCCTTCCCCTAAACCATGACGTCGAGGAATCTCTGTTTTCAGGTCATTTGATAATTGTTTTGAGGCTCTCATGTTGCCACTCTTCAGAGAAGAACCTGCAACTTTTAACCCTAAATACCCTTTGTCATGGTCTATTATAAATTTTGTGTTCCAATAATTAGTGCTGAAGGTGTTAAAATCAACAAAACAACAAGGGTTCCCAAAGTTATGCACCTCCCTACTTTTGTTTAAGTTAGTATTGCACATTTTCCATAAATCCTATGAACTTCATTTCACTTCTCAAACATCACTCTGTTTATCTGCTAAATTATGCATGTAAGTGAAATTGCTGATCCAAACAACCAATGATTTAGGAATGAAAACCTTGAAAAGGATCAAGGGTGCTTAATCCATAACAGGCTGTTGTTGTAAAAAAGAAAAAGTTGTTGATAGATTACTTGGTTAAATAAAGGTTTAATAATAATAATTTTTGATTGACTTTAAACTTCCTTTTAAATATCCTACAGACAAATGTTAATTCATCAATGACAGGTTTGTGTAGTAAAAATAATGTGCATATTTTGAAGGGATTTTTCTGATACCTGGAATTATGTTTGAGCAGGAAATACAAATATAATCTCAATGTGTTACAGAAGTTAAAAATTCTTGAAATTGTAAGTCAGAGCTGTTTAAGTAATCAATTAGAACGATTAATAAAAAAAAAAAAGAATAAATGTAGACAATAAACCATCTTTTAAATAATGCATGTTTATCATATATTGGCAGTTTTTTTCTCAGTGTTGATCAAACACTCCTTTGTAGATTTTTGTGGACATATTTAGCTTTCTGTTCTCTCTCCTTCTCTCCTACTGGTTATTTTTAGCTTCACCATCTAGTTCCATTTCTTAAAATAAGATCTGTCTATTCCTTTTATTGCCTTTTTTCTTTCTTTGACATTTGATAAACAAAATAACATAACAACTGCAGCTCTGGTGAAAATAAATGGATCCTTACTGGACTGTGTTTCTGTTTCAGTTTCATCTTTACATTTCTGTCTTTGACTCGACTATGTCCCCCTTCCGCTGTCTTTGGGGTCCAGATGACTCCAACTATATATTGATGTGTGATTCCTTCCATGACAAATGTGGACAAAGGTGGACAGGGTTTTATGTCTGCTATGGACATTAGTGACACTCAAAAATCAAAGATAAAAAGAAATTCAGCGCACTGTTTTGTGGGGTCCAGATGACCCCACTTTTAATGTAAACAAGCCAAGGAGAGCGGAAGGGTTTCAAAGAAAAAATCTAAATGAAACTCTCTAATGTGTTTTGTTCATGCAAGTAGCGAGAAAAATGTCTAAATCAAACAGAATTCAAGTCAGAAATGAAGTTTGAGTGTCAGTAGTTTGGATTAAAAACCTAAAGCAGTCAACAGATGATTTTAGTCTTTTTTAACAAAAATACAAGACCTATATCTGAGTTACCTTAGTTAACCTTAACCTTAGTTATTAATGCTGAGAAAACTGACATTCGATATAGTAAACAAACAAGCATGTTTTATTTAAAAATATATGACTTAAAGCAGGATGTTTACCTCAGAAAACATGAAAACAATGAAAGGTCCTCTTTAAAGCTCCATTTCGATCATCTTTCGACCCGTTATAAAAGTGTTCCCAGTGATATTTTAATAAAGTTTATGGCAGTTTTTGACTAAATCCAAAAAACTTTTGTCGTTTTCTAAGACGTAGTTTCTGAAAAGTGGCAGTAGTTCATTGGCAATTTGCCTCTGAATTGTGGCATGATGCTTGTGGCGTATTTTCTACATACGAATAAGTACGAACAAGCTCTTTTCAATTCAATTCATTTTTATTTATACAGCCCAATATCACAAAGAAAAATCGCCTCATTCAAACAGCATTTTTAATTTGAACAATTTGACAAATGAAATCCTCAGAAATGCAATTTTGAGCTTAATTTTTTTGAATTTTCACACCTCAAGAACTTGTTAAAAAGTAAAAATATGATTTTATAGGAGTGGGGTTTTATGTTTTTCAAGTAAAGCTTTGGCCCAAACCAGATCTACTTCACTTTCAGGTATGTTGTCACGTCACTCTTCACTCTCAAACACTGAATGTCTGTCTTTTTTTCTTGGCAAATCACAATCATATTTTTCCTTTTAAATTCATAGACTGTTGTTTTTCTGCGGTCAATATGGTTTCTTTAAACACCATTCCCCATCCTGGGGTTTATTCATCTTCGGTCAGAGCCACACAAGACTTCATTGGATCAGAGCCTAACTGACAAAAATTATGGATCTATTTCATGCATATCTTTCGGTATCACAAATACTTGCATTCCTAAGATTTCTCTTTATTGACACAAAGCCAAGTAGTAAAATCCCATTTAAAACTGCTGTAATTCACATTTAAACATCAGTAAAGTCATGCTTAACTTTGTACTTTTTAATTGTCTCATCGTTTTCAACAAAAACAGATTTTATAAAGGTGTGATGAACTCAGTCAAGTATCAATTTTGACAGATTTGTGCCAAAAAAAAAAAAATGTTTTTGCTTGTTTTTCCACTAAAATTGGGCATGCACCATCAAAAATTAGTTTTTGTTTCTCAAAATGAATCAAAACCATTTGATTAAAATGTGTGAAAAAACCCCACTCATCTTGTGGTTTTGCTTCTGCTCACCAGTTCACTGCAGTTCATTGTTGCTGTTCAGGGCTGCAGGTTGGCTGTGTTCAACCAGCTGTCTTGCAGCCTCTGTAGTTGAGTGATCTGTCTTTCTTGGAAGGGGGATTTCCTTCCTGCAAAGGCTCTCAAAGTTATTACTGCGGAGGAGGGTCTGGGCTCTGCTGCAACGTGCGTTTGAAGTTCCCCACTACATTTGCCCTGCTAACACTCCCAGAGATCACAGTGAGAGCAGCCAAAGCAGCGCGGCGCTCAACCACCAAAACATCGGCGGATATTGTTTTCATTTATCACGCACTTAATGTAACGCCTCTGCAAACTGTTTTAATCCACTTTCTCTCGGCTTTGCTGCACCGACTGGCACAATTAGTGACTGGAGGTAAAGGTGTTAAGGTAATTGGTTACAAGTTTATTATTCACACTGAATTAAAAAAAAGAAAGGAGGAAAAAAAAAGTGGCTTTTGGGCTGCACTCCTGGGGCCTCAGGACTCGCCAGGGCTTGTTCATATTTAGCCTTGTGATTTGCACAATATTCCTTTTGCAGCTCGCGCAGCTTTGATAAGTCCTGGTTCTGCTTTGGAGCTAAAGTTTGACAATTACTGGACAATCAATGAAAATTAAATTATTGTTTTAAAAGATTTCACACAATAATTACCTTCCTGTGGCTAGAAGGAGAACAAGTCACAGAAGTTATGAACTTTGTCATAATTTTAGTCACTTTTTAAATAACAGATTAAAGTAAAAAAAAGTTTGGAGCCTGCAGTCTATCAAATAGCCACTAGGAAGCAATCTTCTCTGTTTACAGAGGAAGTCGGAGACATTTTTTCTGTTTCTTTCCAATAAAAATTTGGGACTATATGGTGTGAACCATCCATGTTCCTGGTTGAGCTAAGAGCTTAGGGTCAATTGTCTATGAAAAATAAAACAAAAAAGGTAATAAAAAAGGTAGTAAAAATCCTACCTGAGAAACTGAATATTAAATCTGAGAATAAATATTAAAAAATAAATGAAAAAAATAGCAAATACATTGAAATGAATTGGAAATAACTTGCTTGTAATTTACTTAGTGAACTATCTGATGAACTAACATGACTTCATCTGCTCATGGTTCTGTCTTTAAGTTCTTTAAAAAACTTTTAAAGTTCCACTTCAATCAAAATTGTGTATTTTAACATATTCTTGCAGCATTTTTCTCACGATGGAAAGAAATTTAATCTTAAAACTTTTAATCTTAAGCTTTAAAACCTTCTTAGGATTTTTTTATTCCCCAAACCACTGTACCACCACCACCAGCCTGAACCGTCAATAAAAGGTAGGATGGATCCATACACACGCTTGCAACTTTTTCTTTTGTTTTAAACAGTGATTATGATGTCAACAGTTTTTTTTTCTTCTAATTAAATATGGTTCTAAACAATGCATCCTGATGCACAGTAGTTTTTTTGCAGAGACTTTTGGGAAATTTTCAGGGAATTAGGAATTGTAGGCTATGTCCGAATACTCCCTAACCTCCAAAATACAAGGTATTGTGAGACTATCTTCATAACAACATATCAATACATAAGTCACTCCATATATATATGACTTACACGCCGAAAAGGAGGGCAGTTCTCTGGATTTTAGTAATTTTTGAACACATGTTCAATCCCTTTTTTTAAGCCGTAAAATATGATGTCACAGATTTCCTCTCTAAATGACATATGGTTAAACTGCAATGCTTTATGATCTGTATTTAGCATCATTGCAGACTTCTAGAATATTTCCCAAGACACTGAATTTTGCAATTGAAGATTAGGACATAATTTGAAATTAAAAATATTTGAAGATGTTGTAAAAAAAAAAAAAAGAATCACGAGTTTAAGGGTAAAAAAAAGCCTTACAGAGTGTTTTTGATATCAAAATATTAGGCACTTCAGGGTACGTTTTTTGTGGGTATGTATGTTCTGTGGTCACATGCAGAAACGGTTCCTCTCCTGTGCTGGATGTTGGCCAGAAACTGGCATTTCCTGTCCTCTGCTGAGCCAAGATGGCCAGTGGAAGAGCTGCTTTTCATGGCAGCTTCTTCTCATGTGTCGTTTTTTCTCTCCCCTGTCTTTAAGTCGTTTGCTCTAAGCCCCCTTTTCTCCTCTTCTCACCTTGTTTTGTTATTTTACCTGCAGTGCAGGTGTGAAAGGGTGAGGCCGTGGAAAAACATTTGATTTCGTAAGCCTGTCATGAAGGAATCCGTTGACTGACCTCTGCATCTCGGAACACAATGACAAATGGGTTTGCAATTTTCTGCCTGACTTAGGGGCAACAAAGCACATTTCCACTTTCTCTGGTTGGCAGCATCAGAGTACAGTCTCTGTGTGTCGCGCTCTTCATGGACAGGGAACATTTCTCAAAGTTGGACTGTTTTTTTTTGGCTTTTTGCTGGCCCTATGGTTAAAATAGACAATTACACTTGGAGTAACGGATCAAAACAAGCATGCTTAAGTGAAAGCCTGACTTCACGCAGTGAGTCATCTGTTGATGAAGAGAGAAAGACTTGTTTTTCTTGCATCAGATTTTTTTTTTTTGTTGTTTTGTCTTTTTTTAGATTTGCTTTTGTTGTTTCAGTACAAAGACACAGAGATAATGTCCATTCTGACTGTTGTAAACATCTTGCTGTGATACCGCCTTTACTCCTCGCTTTTCCTTCTACATTAAAAAAAAGGTGTAATTTTTAACAAAGCTTCAGTCATTGTAAGAATATCTGGATTTTTTTATTACATAAATCTATAGAGAGAAAATGGTTTCATTCAAGTGTGTGTGCGTAATTCTTGATTTGAAGCTCATACAATATTTTGTGTCCTCTTGCAATTGTGTTTTCACATGTACAAAATGTATAAAATACAATTTACATGCCAACAACTTTAAATTATAGCAGCTTAAAGCTAACTACACTCAAAAATCTTTACAAAGTATGCACAAATTGTGTGATACACACACACAAACTGCATCAATTCTTCTTTACATCTTCAAAATTTGTCTAAGTGATGCATTTAAGTACTGCTAGAATCACAGTTTTCTTATAAGCCATTTTAAACTTAGATTGTAAACTATATCTGGGCAAAACTGGACATTTTTCCACTTTCTTAAACAGAAATGCCCCAAAAATTAATGTAAAAACTTTAAATGTGCGTTTTTAAACAACTCAACCCTAAAGTTTCTTAATTCTCATCACTCCCTCGTGGCTGCACTTTCCCAGCCAGCTCAGTACCTTCACCACAGGTCTTCCTGGAGTGCTGGTTCCCTGTCATGGCTAAAGCAGGCAGCAGAAGCTCCTCCTCAACTCCCAGAGAGTGTAGTGGGTCATGTGAATCCTCAGTTGCAAGTGCACACAGTTATACACAAAATGCACTGAATGAGTCACAAATTAAGAATCAAGCAGATACAAATCGGATGAGTCTATCAATTTTTCAAATATACAACTTTCCAATGGTTGTTTTGGGCTGAAAATAACATTTTTGGCAGTATGGGAAGAAAATGAGACTCAGATTACCCTAATCAAAGGCGCATTCATCCACATTGTTTGCTGCTTTATTCGTGCTAGAGTAACACTAAACTTTATTGATAATTTAAATTCAGTTGGTGTCAATGCTTGTCAAAGACGTAGTATGACTGAATTCAGCAAAGTGTTTATTTGTTGCACAAAATAAGACACAAGTTCTTCATTATGATTGTGTTCTAGCTAAAGAAATAAATGGGGATATATTTTCCCTAAAAATATGTGTTCTTCTATATAATGTGAGTTATTAGAGATGATTTTTATCAATTATTGCAGTATTATCGACATCAAGAGCCATGTATCGCGTATCGCATCGTATCGTGAGGTACCCACTGACTCCCAGCCCTACTACCAACCCAACGCTGAATACATGGGGCGGGAAATTAGGAATGACTAAGATTTTGTGTAATTGAATCAGAAAGAGAGATCTCATCTCGTTACACTAACTTCAAATATACACTGACTTTATAATAGAACTGGACTGAGTGACTCCTCCCCCTTCACGTTCCAAACAGAGAGCATGCGATGGCTCCAAAAAGCCAAATTCTTTAGAGAAATGAACAGCAATTACTCAGTCATTCTGTCTGTCAGAAAAACCATTGTTGCTCTGCTACCCTTTTTTGTTGTAGAAGCTAATTTTTCTTTAACAGTTCTGGTATCGCCTGTCCGTCCTGTGATAGGATCTCTCCCCCATGTGGGAATCCCTAAGGTTTCCTCTTTTTTCCTGACTCAGGTTTTTTTAGGAGTTTTTCTTTACCGGGAGGGAGGGTCTAAGGGCAGAGACGTCCAGTTTATTTAGTCTGTTTAGTCTTTAGCTATTTTTTCATGTTTCATGACTAATTTCTGCATTTGTAAAATGACCTGCATGAAGCCCAATGAGGCAAAATTTCTCTGTGATTTTGGGCTATAGAAATAAAATTGAATTGAATTGCATTGAATATGCTCTTGATAATCTACATTTTTTCATGATATTTTTTCAGTAGTTCTAGTTATAAACTTTCCAATCAGAGGTGTGTTTTGCTGATGAAGCCTGAAGTTTGTCACCTGTGCTTTAAGTGAAAGGGGGGTGGAATTCCAACAAACACATCCGATTGGCAAGGATGGTTGCCATAGAGACCACAACTCAAATTGATATGGACCAATCGCTCAAATCAAGGACTTAATTTAGCATCACCTTGAATGGAAAAAAATACAGATGAATAGTTTTATTAATGTAACTAGAAATAAAGTCAGGCATGAAGGGGTTAACTTTTTAAAATTTTGTTTTAGAACTTTAATACAGATTCTGAAACTCCAATTGTTAGTTTCTTCTCCACGATTCAGTGAATTAAAAAGGACGCCATCCATGCGCTACAACCAAAGCCAAGTCTCTGATTGGTCGAAGTCTAACAGGTTTTACTTTACGGAGAGAACGTAGCAGGAAACGATTTGTGTCATTGTCTGGCTCCAACATGTCGCCATCTTTCTTTTTGTTGGACTTTGAGGTAAATCATTTTCTACGCTGTCATCTAGGGTGTCAATGCTTCAAATTTGTTCTTTATCTGCTGATTTGATTGTTTATAAAATCTAAATGAGAGTTAACTGTTGTCACCATGAACAGGAACTAATTGACCTAATGTTCTGGCTCTTGTGATCTCCTGGGAGCACAAATTGTTAGGCGGCACCAAAATCAAAAGGAGCTGTGCTGGTATTTGGCACAGCTGTACTCTCATACTCACAGACGCTCCCTCAGGTCTGTGTGGTTTGGGTGCAGAAAGAAATCCTTTCAAAAAGTTTACTCTGTTTTTTGGGAGAGTAGAAAATGTCACATTTCTGAGGGGGAAAGATTATCACAAGCAGATAATGGATGTTTATGAGTTTGGATCCAAACTGCAGCCGTCCGGCGTGACGATAGCGTCCTGTCGGGATGACCTTTCCTGAGAGCCTAATTGATGCCTTTTAGGGAGCAATTTTCACGTCCAAATGTCAGGAGCTGATTTGTAGCTCTGTCATGCGGACACACGGGTCCCAGGAAGGAATGACGCTTCTGCTCCAGAGGGATTCCCACACCGGTTAGGAAACAAGGAAAAACTTTCCTGCTGTTTCTCTTTTATGTGTTTATCCATCAGGGGGTTTATTTAAAGAAGAAAGATACAAACACCAACATCCATTTGTTTTGTAACTTGTCACTTATATTTCTGGTCAAAAAAGCAATAAACAAAACACATAGCAAACATGCTACAGTTCATCTTCAGTCGGTTGTGTTTTTTGGAATAATGATACACATTTTTGTGACAAATTATCGATAAAATCGATCCATTTTTAGAATCTAATCAATCTCTTTCTGGGTCTCAGGTTGCTGGTGCCAACTCACACTCTCACCTCAGGACAATTTAGAGACACCAATGAACGTCTGGAGCGTGTTTTTAGACCGGGGAAGAAAATCAGAGAAAACAGGGAGACTATATGAACGTTGGGACAACCATCCATTTTAAGTACTTTTTATAGTCAAGTGTGAATGTGTGTGTGGCTGTGCATTTTATATTTTTTGTATTTCTTTTAACCTTTTTTAGACATGCTTCTCAAACTCAATTTTCTTTGGGGCCACTGAAGGCAGAATTTGGCTGAGGCTGGCCGTATGGGGTTCCATTTGTGCCAAAATATGTTTTTGCGTTCACCGTCCATGTCTCTGGTCCATTGTCTATGTCTACTGAACAAGTTTGTTGAACGTTTGTTTATGTCTTTTCACTACTAAGTAGGGGTGTCTGATCACGTGTTTGAAGACTTGATCAAAATCGGGCTCCGTTGTCTGATCAGGATTGGATATTTAATTTATTCTCATTATGATCAGCGCTTTATATTTCAAACTTATTATTCCGGATAAATATTCCACTAGAAGTCTGCATGTTATGAACAGATCACAAAATGTTATTCCTGGAAAACGCAGCAGAAAACAGCAACAGTTCAAGCAGAGGACTGATGTAAACAGTTCAATCAAGCTAGCTAGCCAGTCACAGATTTATACTTCTGGGGTTGCAAATTTGATCCCTGTCTTCATATGTCTATGATTGGACATCCACAAATCAAGCTGCCCAATCAAAGAGCCTTACATTTTTGGGCAGATTTATTTTAAGGTATAAACTTGTGCAAACATACAGTTGTGGTTGCAAATCTTTACGGTCTTGTTTTGAGCCCGTAAATTCGTTAGTTAGAAACTCAACTCTGAGATGTGGGGGGAACCAACTCCACCCCCATTCCCCTCCCATTGCTGACAGCTCAGAACAGAGCTTGTTGCGTATTTTTGTATTTTCTACGTCACAAATACGAATCTTTTTTCAATCTCTTTTGTCTGCTCCTGCATGAATCACATACAAATTGAATAAAAAATACACAGAAATGCAATTATTTTAAGATGAATTTGTTTTATATATGACAAAAGAACACACTAAAAACAATTTTCATGGCGGTGGGTCTTTGATTCATCTCTTGTTTTTGTGTTATAAAATCTTCTTACGAAATAAATCCATCATTCCTCCAAAGTTCTTGATCTTCCTCCAGATTTGCCTTGAATTGAACAAACACTGTCAGTCGATGACACGGCCTTTCACAATTGCTTTTTGTTCATCATCCAAACATCTCCGTTTCTATGTGTGTATCCATGGAAATTCAACATGGGAGCATTTTTTTTTTCCCCCGTTGAAGCTGACAGCCGGTAAGCTGGAGTTTCAGTAAACCAGAGGTCCTAATTGCTGCTTGCAAACATTTCCCAGCAGTGACAGCAAAATTATTGAAGTGGAGTGCAAAGCAAAGCAGGAGGTGGAGGTGGGGGGAAAGTGAGTTTCTTCAGATGAAGTAAAAAAAAAAAAACAAAGATGGAAAGAGCGGTAACTGGAAGTTTTAGACACCGGCCGTGGATTTTTGGCTCAGATGAAAGCCCAAAAGTGTCGAGTGGATAACGCTATACTTACACTTCTGCTGTAATCCCTATAAACACGCACTCAGCTAATAATTTGTGCGCACAGCAATTTACTAAGGAATAAACAAACAACAAAGAGCCTGAAATCAATAGTTGCAGGATTGCAATGACATGAAGCTGCAGACAGCGTCCCAGGGCAAACACACTCTTAGAAGTGGCCTCGGCTTTAAAGGAACAGGTGAGCTCCTCGGCACCTCCCCTGTCTTCTTCGGCGCAGCCTTCTAAATATAGAAATTATGCTCCCTGATAATTGGGGGCAGACAACAAAGCCACCTCCTCCCTTCTGCTGCTCCGTCAGATGCCCAGCTGACAAACAGCAGGGCTGAGATCAGAGTGGGAGAGCTCCAGGGAACACCTGTGCTGTCTGCCTGGACCGTGAAGACACCTGCCCGTGGACCCATGCCACACCACACACACACACACACACACACACACACTTGATTTGGTTTCCTCAAGAGGCCTCTGAAGCTGAGGAGGTGCTGAAAAGTCAGGGAGGGTCTTTAAAGCGTGTGAACCGACCCTAAAGTGGGTTCGGATGAAGGGGTTTAAGTGTTTTCAGCGGGACCACCTGCAGGAGGAGGAGGAGGAGGAACAAAAGCATCTGTCCCGGGGCAACATGGATTAAACAGGTGCCAACGAGCACTCCTGGGCATCAGGTATCACCAGTTAGAGGGATGGCCACAAAAGAAGAAGTCAGGAGAAGAAGAAAGGGGCAAGATTTGGTGCAACTTTTCCAACTGAATCTCTTTTCTGCTTTTTCGGTAAGACAAGCAGCAACACCCCCCCGTTTCAAAGATACAAAAAAAACCAAGTCTTTCATGCCATAAAGAGTCTGTTTACTGGACGGACGGGGGATGTCCACGTGTGCGCAGGTTATAATACACTTCAGGATGCTGTCATTAATCGACAGCAGGAGCGTGTTGATGTTCAAGGTGTGCAGGTGGGAAAGTCCCGCCGCGCTGCAGCGCAGACAGGAGAGAGTTGGCAGCAGGGTTGATTATCCATATCGAAGCACCCCCGCTGACTCTCCCCCTCACACACACACATGCTGACGCTCAGATCACAGACTGCGCTTTCATGCTTCAACAAAGATCTGCTCCCAACCGTGAAGGAAACTGTGCACAGACATGAGCGTGGCATCCAAATTCACAAATTCACATCCAATAAAACACTTTTTTTTCATATTTGACAGCAAACAAGGATGCTGTCTTCTCTTTGGTGGTCCAACAGTACAAACAATGACCCGTAAATCGTCTGCAGGGGTGACTCAGTCCTTATCGCTCTGACCTCCACTTTTATATAAGCTACAGGGCCTCAGCGAAAGGTCAGATTTTATTTGGGCCTGATGGTCTTGTTGCTCTCGGCGTTCAGGAGGGCAGCTTTGAAGTTTTTACGCGGAAGATTCGTCCACAAAGAAAGACAACACTGATTTTTGCAAGCCAGTTTATGTTTAAACTTTAAAAGTGGGTTTCTTTTTCCAAACAAAAGTTTGTTTTTTAAAGATTTATCAGTTGTCTAATCTTAATTAAAAAAAAGGTCGAGGTTTTAGTCTTTTTCTGGCATTTGATCCTTTTTTTTAAGGCTTTTTTTCCAGTATAAAAAAGTACAGTTTTTATATAGTGGATACAGTGTCTAGTGGTGTTTCTATATTTCAGGTTTCTACATGTAAAAATATATTCTCAAATAAATAAATATATAGCATAAATACATGTATTTGAAATGAATAAATAAACGTCTATACTTTTCAAACGGGTCTCCATACAGGTAAAAGGAAAAAACAAGAAAATTCCTTCAAAGTCCTTCTGAACACATGATGGCTCCCTGACAGAGCACCTTGGGAACGTTGTGGGAATATTACAGGTTCCCACAGCTCCATGCCAGCTGACGTCTCAGTTCAGCAGACAACAGAGGAGATGCTCCGCAGCCCCTCAGCTCTGTTTCCCATTTGTCTCCATTTCCACACAGTCACTTTGAGTCCGGCCTCGGAAACAAACGAGCCCCTCATGCAAAGACAATCTAGCCTGTCTTCGTGGCTGCCGAGAGATGGCCCCATGCATTCCTACAAGAGGCCCCGGTGCCTTTATCCCTGCCGGTTGGCCTGCTGTCCACCAGCCTGCGTCGGCCTCATCGCCCGCCTGCGTCCCCTCTCTTCTCCTCCTCGCCTGCCAGGGCTTTAGGCAGCTTTTCCTGATCTGAACCAGCAGGTCTCCCTGTCTCAGCTGTGTCCCAGGATATCCCTGTACAGCTCTGGCACGCGATCAGGGTCCACAAACCTGGGCAAGAAGTGCGTAAATTTCTGGTGCCGCTTGGATTTAGTCCCATTTCTTGGTGTCCCGTCTTTATTTAATCCCACAAAATAAGGTTCTTTGTCTCTGTGTTTGTAGAGGTTGGAAGCATAGGTGTTGTACCAGTTCTCCTCAAACGTCTCCTTGAAGACACATTCAGCTGTGAGCCTTTCCTGTTGAAATGAACAGACATATTCGGTTGGAAAATAAAGAAAAAAACAATTACTGTTTTAAACAGCAAATAATTGTACTTACAGAGCCATACAACTCTCCTTTGTCGTTCATCCCCAGGTAAAGCCCACTATCCACGCCTCTAATGCTTATCAATCCTGCAGCAACACTTATGAATTCCAAAATACCTGCAGAAAAGTAACACAGTTGCTCTCAAAAGATTTGATCAGAGATCCAAATCCAGATGCATTGAGCAAATAAAGATCTAAAGATTTACCAAAGCGGTTGTGGTCCCTCCTCGTCCCCTGCACGGTTCCATCCGGAAGTATTTGCAGATGAAACCCAGTTCTGCAGTAGAGCTGCCTCCTCCTGAGAGTGCCTTTCAGGTGCGTTAAATCCGCCTGGTTGCTCTGGTACAGCTTGTCCCCAGGTAGAAGGTGCTCCCCCAGGAGGGTCGGGCTCTCCCCCGGAGGAGTCAGGAAGAAGTGGGACCCGACCTGCGCGACGCCGTAGATGCCATGCAGGACGCCTCCAACTTCCCCCAGAGTTGCGGCGGGAGCCGCGGCCATGGCGCCAAAGCTGGGGCGGGTAAAGTTCAGAAAGAAGGTCCGGTCGGAGCGCTCTTGTACCTGCTTGTCAGATTTCTCCCTTTAGTGCATGTTGATGCACCCCCCCACCACCACCTCCTCCTCCTCCGCCTCCTCGGTTACTTAGCACATGTCCCCGGAGCCAAAGGACGCACAGATTTCTCCACCTCCGCTGGCTCTAGAGACCTGTGCGCGCTCACCGTCCTCATCAGCTGGAAGTGTTCCGCGCATACCTGTCCACGCAGGCGGGGGATGCGTGATTTGGAGCCACGCAGGAGATGCGGATTGAGTTTGTTGAAGAGCTGAGTGAACACTGCGGCGCAGCCAGGTGAAGGCGCTCCTGGAGGGCTGAGCTCAAAGTGGCAGGGGTGGTGAGGCAGGTGCAAAACCACAGGACTACTGATGGGCGGGGCTGTCACAGTTGAGACGTGCCCTGGCAGGGATTTTTTTTTCTTCTCCTGGGGCATAGAATATACTACTAGACACGTCGGGGGCAGATTTGGAGCGAATTCACACTCCAGAAATAAAATCAGAGCTGTAAAAATGTGCGCGTCCACTCTGTTTGCGTTCACTTTGAACCCAATCCGACGCCTTGAAATTCCAGCGCGCCCTGAAATACCCACGGCACGTCTCGCGAGCTCGTGGGTTCCTGCTCGGTTGCGCGTTACCGGTTACGACAGCAGTGTAAACAGTCATGGCAGCTCTGCGCAGGCTTGTCCCGTCGCTGGGCTCCAAAGCACGAGCGTTTGCGGCGCGCGGGGCGCCGCCGGCGGCTCCGGCCAAAGCGCTGAAGGTCATCGTCGCGGGAGCGTGCGTCAGCGCCGCCGCCGCAGCCGCATATTACCGCAGCGGCGGGGAGGGCCGAGTCGGCGAGCGGCTCCCGCATCTGGGGCTTCCGTCCGTGTCCGCTTCCGATAAGGTAAAGTTTGCAGATTTGAAGCCACGTTCGGTTGGAAGCGCGCGGGTTTTACGCACATTAATAAACGCTTTGTATCGCTGTTTTTGTGTCTTTTTTTTTTTGGTCGGGAGCTGTCCACGACCTTTGGTGCTGAAACGGCAAAATGGTCAGAGACTTTATGGGTCACGTGACAAGGCAGCTGCAAAGCGCGACGGGCTCATTTGCGTTTATTGTTTTTTTTGTTGTTGCAGGAAATGAGCGCGTGGCGACGTCAAGAGGGAAATGAACATGCGCATTTGTTCTCTACCAACAGCGACGCAGTTTAAAACAAAAACCCAGATTATTATTTGATAGAGAAGAGACATTTATTTGTATAGCAGATGCCGTATTTCATTTACAGGAACGATTCAAATGTAAAATATTTAAATAAAAAGAAATAATAAAGAAAGTGAAAAATAACAGAATTAAATAACATTAAAATTATCTGATGCAAATGAGAACAGGCGTGTCTTTAATCTGGATTTAATTAAATTTAATGTTTCTGCTGATTTAACACTTTCTGGAAGTTCCAGATCTATGGAGAATAGAAGCTGGATGCAGCTTCTCCATAGTTTTGACTCTTAGTCTGGATCCACATGACTGGAGAATTCAGGCTGGTGCAGGGTCAAGAGGTCAATATTGTATTTAGTAAACTAGCAACAGAAATAAAGTCTATTGGAAGCAGTCTGCCACCAGTCCTCAGAACTGGAATGATGTGGTCTACTTTTTTAGTTCTGGTCAGAACTTGAACAGCAGAGTTTTGAATAAGATGCAGCTTTCCGCTTTTTTCAGGTTCTGCTTAGACACAAGATCTTTAATTCTTGAATTCCTCTTTAAGTCCCACTTCAAAGAAAATGATGCTTTTAATATGATCTTGTGGCATTTTTCTCATACATGATGACATATATTAAGAACATTAAGAATAAAATTTTGTTTCTGAATATTTCTTTATTCAAATCGATGTGAACCAGAAGGATAGCATGAAAAATAATGTAGAAAATAGATTTCTCGCTCTGCTCCATTCTGATCCGTCCACTTGCAGACAAATAGGTCCATGCACATCTTTGTTTTCCTTTTCTGGGCTGGAATTTGCCTCAGAAATGTGCAGCTGGAACGCTTTTATAATAGATCAAAAGGTGATTGAAGTGGGACTTAAAGATGGCTAAAGGCTAATTTTGTGACTTTTAGGTGTTTTTTTAGGCTAATTTGACTTTTAACTAATATTTTAGCTGGCTATCAGCTTCATTGTTTTCAGCTATTAGCTTCAGTGACTTTAGCTATTAATGTCAGCATCTTCAGCTTTCATCACTAGCATCTTCACCGGCCAAATTCAGCTTACAGCATTCACAGTAGCATTATTGCAGGTAATACTATATATCTAGTTTTTAGTCAGTTTAAAGCTAATGATGAGTTAGATTTGTGCTTTACATCCAGTTTGCGCACCCGATTAGTCGACTAATCTGAAAAAATAATCGGTGAGTAGTCGACTATAAAAATAATCATTTGTGGCAGCATTGCAAGCAAGTTTCTAGCCTAGTTGTTGCTTTTTAGGGGATTACCGATATGATGCCCAACGATACAATTGTTTTGTGATATTGGGGTAAATAAAATTGAGTTGAAGCTCGGTGTCGACCTCCAACCATTTCTGTTCAGCCCCAAAGACAATCCCCTAAACCGTAACTGAAGTAAATTTATTTCCAATGGTTGCAATCTTCTACGTTCTTTTGTTATAAAAACAAAAAAAAAGCTCTTCACATCCTAATTCATCACATTCATGTATAATTGGTCAGGTTAAATGTGAACTATAAACTCTTAAAACTTGTGGGAAAAAAAGCTTTTATTCATTACTTTATTATTATCTTTTTTTCCACTGTTTGTCTTTAAGACAAACTATAAGCATAAATAAGTGATGAAATGGATAACATGGAATCATTTGACTGTCAGTTTTTAACCTGAACTGCTGAAAATATAGCACAACATGTAAACTTTGAATAACTGGACTTTATAAGATGTAATATATTTGATTTTCAGGTATAGAGCTGTTATTTCCAGATGAAATGAGGCTCTAAATGGATCTTATACCCTGTTATTCTGTTTTTGTTTGAATATTGTTAATTTTGTTTGATAGCAGCAATAAACTTAAGGATTTACAGTTCAAGAAGACATGAAAATGATCAGTGAATATCAGTCAGTCCTGTTCTAAGCCTCACACAGGCTGCAGTGTTTGCACTATTTCAGTTGTTTGAGCTATTTCATCCGGCCGACTTCTCCCCATTGTTCCTCCCCAACACGTCTCTCTGCTTCAGCTCAGGCGCGTGGTGACAGACACACAGGATGTAAACAAATAAAGAAGTCATGTCTGTTGAGCGCGCCTAATCCCACACAGAGCAAATACTTGTTGTTTGATATGTGCGGGTGGAAAGGAGGGAGGGAGGGACGCTGGATTGGTGTCCTGACAGCGGAGCTATCCAGGGACGCAGGAAACTGGACCCTGGGGGTTGGCAGAGGGTGAGACATTTGATGAGGGGAGAGGGGGATTAATGGTTAAGCAGAGGGGGCCGTGCATTCCCTGGGTATTTGCCGTGTGCCCAGTGGACCTGGCAGCGTGCCACTTTACAGAGTGAAGTGCTCTGTCCTCACCGGCCCGAGCCTTCTGATCTGGCGGGGTTTGAGCAGTTGTAGGGACATTATCTTCTGCGCAGAGATGAAAAATAGGTCTGACATAATGTGCGCTCCATTATTGAATTAAAGCATGGGGCCCTTTGTTGTGCCATGTGAGCAAGGCTTTCCGTGACTAGAAAAGCCTCATAAAAGGCGTCATTCAGACAGCATTATCACTGATATGGTTTCTGCGTGTCTTTCCAGGCGAGGCCCTCTGGTCTGGATGATGTGTACGCGTCGTCCTACGAAGATAGGTTTCGGCTGTTCAGCTCCGTGGAGATTGAAGGGCAGCTCTACATGACTCCGCTGAACTTTATTGAGTCGGTGACTCTGAACCAACCAAGAAGTGAGTCCACACTGAGCTCTAGATCAGGGTCTGCTACCTTTGACCATCCATCCATCCATCCATCCATCCATCCATCCATCCATCCATCCATCCATCCATCCATCCATCCATCCATCCATCCATCCATCCATCCATCCATCCATCCATCCATCCATCCATCCATCCATTCATCACAGGGTTGCTGGAGCCTATCTTATCCACTTTGGGGTAAAGGCGGGGTAGACCCTGGACACGTCTCCATTCCATTGCAAGTCCATCAACCCTTCCTTTTAAATCACATTTGTTTCTAACACATTTACACAACATTTAAGAAATTTCTCAAAGGTTCTTGCGCAGAAGCAGAGTGACAAAAAAACATAGATGTTCTCTAGACTGACAAATATAGACCACAATGCAATAGGTTTAAACCATTTGTCATTTAAAAAAAAGCATTCCAATGATTTTTTAAAATAAATTATCCACATCTTCCTCATCAGAACACAGTGGAGTTCATAATTATTCCTTGTGAAATGTTCACATTTCTCAGATATATTTTAGCCAAAGGGTGACATCACATTTGCAGCTAAAACTACAAAAAAGTGACAACCATATGTCAGAATTACACTAAAATCCAAGGCACTGGATAGTTGTGCACTTCATAGTCTTTTAGGAGTTAGGACTTAGTGGAGGAATCTAGACATAACTGGAGGTTGCCTAATTACTTCTTCCTCTAAATTTTAGGTAGACTGCACACATGCTAACACACTACTGCCACCACAGGTCAATGTTGGAATTGCTATTAATCACTGCATAATGAAAATGGCCACTAAGAGTGAATATTATTAAACTTATACTTAATTTACTGGTTTATTTTTTACTCAAGGGGGTTTTCTGATTTAACAGCTTCATAGAAGGTTACTATCTAGTGCCCTGAATTTTGAAGCTATTCAAATATGCTCACTCCTTTTTTTGTCTTTTAACTGCAAATGTGACAGTACCCCCCCCCCCCCAAAAAAAAAAAAAAAAAAAAATCCCTAATAAATATAAGCCTTTTACAAAGACTGTTTATGAATCCATTGTGTTCCAATGATGAAAATGTGGATGGTTTGTAAAGAAAATACATGTGTTAAATTTTGAAAAATATATTTTTTAATTTCGATATATTTGATTTTAATATATTTAAAATTTGAAAAATATTAGTTAAACAAAAAATGCTCAGACGTAATACAATGTGGTCTATATTCATCAATTTAGTGAGCATAACTGCACTTTGGTTTTTGCAGAGACTTTTGGGAAATTCTTAGGGCCATTCATTTTGGAATTGTAGATTGTAGCTATATAGTGTGCTAAGTAGTGAGTAGTGAAGGAATTCAGACACAACCTTGGAGACACCATAGCCTTTATTTAACCTTTAACCTGGCTACTTCAGTCTTTTGGGGTTAACAGTTACATTTTCTAACTCCCGACTTTGCAGCGAGGAGTTTATGTTTGACCACTCAGTGAGTGAGCGCTGAGTTGGTTTACAGCTGGAAAAACTCCTGTTGTGTCTGAGGAGTCACTGGAAAGACATCAGAAGCATCAATTTGGATATTTGGGTATAACTGGTGGGTAAATTAAATCCATAAATATTCCAGTTTTCACCTCTATAAATAAACTACTTCTTTCAGCTTGATTATAATTATAATCAACAACTAAACACCAGTTATTAGCAGGAAAAAAAATACTTCTGGTTCTGTTGATTTCTGGAATATCTGTGTTGCTGTGGGCCTGTGAAGTGTCATCGAACAATAAGTCAAGGCTTGAAGTGCTTTAGCCATAACACCTGCATAAAGATAGAAATCTTTTTCAGCAAGCCCACTTTTATGGCTCATTTATGTGGCAACAAGCTTGCAGGGACCCACAGAGACCAAATTACTTAGCATGGATGCCATAAATGTCCCGATAAGGAAGCGCGGAGTGGGATGTGAGGTGTGTGGCCGGCTTTATTGATGTGGTTCGTCTGGGATTTGTAAACAAGACACTCATTTCGTTAGCTGCAAATTTGGTTGTTGTAATTACGCTGTTTTATGAAGTAAGGAGGTGAAACGCCCAATGGGATGTGCAGATTTTGAAGCGTTGATGAAAAGGCTCTACGTGGTTAATCACATCCAAAATTCGAGACGCAGACTTTTAAAAGGTGTCTGGGTTTTCTCTGTTATCAATGGGATTTTTTTTACAACACGCCCCTCTTATCTTCTGCTTTACAGGCCATTGGAATGCGTTCACGCTAACAGGCAGCTTACCTTTCCGGACATTTAAACACCTGTTTTCACTTTTGCTTCCAGGCTGATTCCTTCTTGCAGAATGCATGATAAAAAAAGTCATTTTCATGAGGCTGACCGCTTTATTGTTGTTGTTTTAGGCAAGAAGGGATGGAAGAGCCTCACAAAAAAGGTGAGCCGCCTGTAAAGCTGCAGCTTGGCGGAATCCCCTCCTCATTTGGGAAAATTTGCTGTAATTACTGTAATGCAGACAAACAGCACACTACATGGTAATTACTTAAGAAAAGAAGGCCTGACTGGGGATTTTCTTTTATTTTCACAGGATTTGGACAAGATTCTGTCGGATACTCCGCCTGTTTGGAATGGATCATCCAATTTGTTCAGGAACCTTCGGGAACGAGGTGAAGCTTGATTTATTGCTGCAGAGCGTCAGGAATTTCCTCCTGTCGCACATTTCATTCATGATGTTCAGAGCTGTGCCTGGGAGCAGAAGGTGTGCAAATGCGGCCTTATCTCCTTATCAGTGTGTTAACACCTCAGAGTTTTAGTTGCTTATAATCTCTGCAACATCGAATGCTTCATTGACAACACAGAATGATCCCAGTAGTTTATCTTAATAGGAAAAACTTTTTTCCCTTAAATTTTAGTTAAACTAAGGAAAAATTCAAGAACATTAATGTATTCATTATTATTTAACTTAAAAAAACAATAAATCTACCGTTTCTCTAGTTTTTGGCATCTCTTATTTTAAAAATTATCCTAAAATGATCAAAATGGATCAATTTTCACATTTGAAAATGATTCAAATTTTGACCCGAACACAACGTAAGGTTCAAAGAATGTAAGTTGTATGAGTGTCACTTTTTCCAGTTTCTTGTTTAAATAAGTCTTTACTCTTGATTTGAATTAATGGCAAAAACAACCTAAAATTTTCAATAAGATTTAAAGACTTATAAAAAGACAATAAATCTTCGTGTTCAGTCATTTGATCAAAAAGATCTTATTTTAAACAACATTTGGATTTAATTTACTTCAAGCAATCAAAACAAGAGATATAGATTTATATCTATCAAACTTTGGGGTTTAAATGAAAAAAAAAATTAAAAGGATTCATTGTGATCAGTCAGTGGTCTCACTTCAAGAGGCTTTTTTAGGGAAACTTTAAAGCTTTTTTTGACATTTAATAACATAAGAACATACGTTTAATTTTCAGACAAATTTGTTTTTAAATGTGTTTTTTTAGTCTTATTTTAAGATAATTATGGTCTAGAACTGGGATAAGCAACTACTGGAGCCCGTTTCAAGAAGCAGGTTCAACAAATGTAGAGTTGAAACCTGAACTCAGAGTCCGTGGACTAAAAATTCTCAAACTTATAGTTTTGTGTTTCAAAACAGCTGAAAAAGTTTGATTCAATCAACTTGAAGTTGTTAGAACCAGAATCAGGTGCGAGCGTTGCGAGCATTAAAAGCCCTGATCAATGGAGCAAAGACAGCATGATTCACCATGGCATCAGCAACAAACACCTGAGTTTCATACTTCTGGTGACGGAAATTGAGAAGTTCCTGCAAGCATATACGAGCATGTTTTCTGCAAGAAAAGCAACACAGCTGCAGCGGTAAAAAACAGAGAGAGAAAACAGCTGCAGAGTTAATGCGTACGTCTACATTTGAATCCTTTTAAATAATGAATAAATAATAATGTCAGGAAGGTTATTTTGTCACTTGTTAAGTAAGAAATGGTTCTTGATCTGTTAATAACTTAACCAGTAATCTCCGTAGTCATATAAATGACCGTTTTCCTTGATCCAACACCACCACACACACACACACACACACACAAAACAACACTGTAGCTGCCTGGAATATGTTAAAATAAGCATTTACTTGAATTTAATTCTCAAGACTTAAAAAATATTCGCAGAAAAGTTTCTTTTTTTTTTTTGCATAAAAACACTTTCCACAATCAGTATTTGAACTCAGGCCTCCACAGGGGGAATCAGTGTTGCTGACAATGAAGCTAACATTTGTCACATACACACTACGCAGATGAGTTACCATCCCTTCCCAGTGTTTGAAAATGTAATGATTTCCATTGTTAAAGGTTTAAAATGAGGATAGGAAAACTCTGTATTATTAATAGTGAGTCCCTGGAGAAACTCACTATTTATAATATCGCTCAGATAAAAATGAATCGGGGAAACTGCAGTCAATCGACTCGTGTCCTCAAAATCCTCTCCCGACATAAATAACATTTCCTCCAGATTAATCCAGCCTCCTCGTCTACATGATCCTCTATGAATGGACATGTCATTTAATGTGAATGTTCTCTAAATGTTAATGAGAAACTCATATTTGAACATCATTCACTTATAAAAGGGGCGGAGTTATCTCTCTTTCTGAAACCGAAAGCTTAGAGTTTTACTGAATTTGGAATTTGCAAACTCAAAGTTCCAACAAAACCTGCGTCTTGAAAAGGGACCCTGGTCTTGAGGGCTGCCGTATCTGCATGATTTCCAGATGTCCAAGCCCTATTCATGACTCATTATCAGGTGTGTCCAGCCAATTAGAACATTCCAGAGCAGGGTATGCTGAAAAACATACATGCGCCCCTCGAAGCCTGGAGTTGCCCATCCCTGGTCTAGAAATGAGGAGAGCTGGATTGTTGTAGTGTTTAAAATAGGCTATATTAGGGGGGTACATGCATAAATATATCTATTTTAACAAAATATCTTTTTTAATAGCAGTATGTATTTTTTAAGACCTAACATTTCTAAATACTATAGAAATATGAGTGTTTATAGCTAATTTAATTTAGTCTTTAAATGCCTGCTCCAGCAAAAAGTAGAGCACTTGTAGAAAACGTGCTTTTAAAGTTAAGAATTATGTGCATTATTCACTCAAGGCAATAAGAGTCAGAAAAAAAAATGAATCAATTTTATCTTGGGTGGGTAGCTAAAGGGTTAAAAATGGCTAATTATTTCAAGAAATGTCACCAAGACAAATTCTGCAGATTTTTTTTCACTTTTATTGTTCTACTTTTCCAGTCCAGCTTTTTTAAAAAACTTGAAAAGAGAAAGAAACAGTTTGTTGTGAATCAACCAATCAGAATCAAGAGCTGAATATACTCGTTATTAATCATTTTTAAGACTCTGAATAAAATCTAGAAATAAGTTCAGCTTTGGTTCAAATGGCTCCAACATCTGCAGCGTCAGAACTTCATCTTCATCTTCAGTGTCCTCTCAGGCTTGTCATCGGCCGGCATCACATACAGTCCCGCGCCGGGCCTCCCCAGATGTTTCCGAGGAGAATCTGATTTCATTCAATGCGGGTCGTAAAATCCTCGGAACACAGAACGCCAGTGTGAGCGGAGGGGATCTGAAGGCAGCCGGTGGAGGGCGAGCGGGTGTAGCTGGGGGTGCGCCGCCCTGCTCTCCGCTGTGTTGCTTTAGCTAAGTGGCGGTGCCGGGATTTGAGGCTTTTAATCCTGCTGTTAAACGCGGCAGCTTTGTCAGGGGGAAAAAAGGACGGGATTGATCTGTGAACAAAGCGTTTCTTCAGAAAATGAGGGAGCTGTCTGAACCCTGCTATGTCGAGGCATGTCCCACTGGCCAACCCCCCCCAGTCACCATGGACATCATGAAGCCAGAGAAGGGCATTGGATTACATCTCCGGGACTGCCACTCTGTATGAAGTGTTTCTGTGGAATTCTTTGTATTGTCTAACAACATCTACTTGAGCTCAGGGGAATGAGTAGTCGGTGGAGGAGAAGCTGGTGGTGGGGGGGTGAAGGTGTGTGGTATCGGCAATTTTTTTTCCCTCTAAATCTCAAAGGCTTTGAAGGTTGTTGTCATCTTAGGGTGAGATGATGGAACGGGTCGTTCTTTCCTAAAAACAACCAGCTCTGATTCTCTCCTTTCGGCCGACAGTTTGTGCGTTTATTTTTCTTCCCCTCAAAGGGGGTGGGATCCTTGATTTTGCCTCTTGTTTCTTCCCGTGGGTGTTCCCGTCCTGAGGAGATCTCTCTCCCTGCAGCAAACTCTCTACCTGGCTTCGTTTCCCATAACAGGCAGAGCAGCCACCCAGAACTATCTGCGCTCAATTCTCTATCTTCCCGGGGCAAACAAAAGCTTGGGAATGCTTTCAGAGGCAGGAGGGAGAAGCCTCCTGAGATGTCCTCTGACACTTACTCTTCCCTTCTCCGTGTCACACAACAAAAGGGAGCTGAAGAACGCCACACAAAACCTGAATCGGCCGTTCTCAATCAGTGACAGATCACTTGAGAATGTATTACACCTTGTTACCCAAGCATGATCAGAAGCCAGAGGCTTTAAATTTGTTTGGGTTTGTGTCCAGATAGGTCAGCTCGGTTGTAAAGCTCATGTTTGTGTGAGTGGAAGCATGAAGTAAAAAGGCACCTTTTAAGATCTTATCTGAAGATTACTTATGTCTACAGGCCTGCCCGCCGTTTCTTTGGACAGCTTATTCATCCCGCCAGCATGGCTTTGAACATCTGTAAACACCTCCAGCTAACCATTTAACGCTATTTGATGTGCGAAAAGGAACATTTTGGTGTTTTGTTTCTTGCTTTGATGCATCTTTCTCCTCGTTGCAGGTGTCATCAGTTACACAGAGTACCTCTTCCTGCTCTGCATTCTGACAAGTCAGCATCTATCTGAAGCAAACATCATGTTGTGTTTGTGTTTGAATGGATTCACTGAAACAAACCCTTTTTGTGTTGGATTTCAGAGCCTCACGCTGGCTTCCGGATCGCTTTCAACATGTTTGATGCAGACGGGAACGAAATGGTGGATAAATGGGAGTTCTTGGTGGTATGAAGAACTGCGTTTACTGCAAAAAGAGGCAGACAAACACTAATATTAAGAAGAAAAGAAGAGACACACAAAAAAAAAGGAAAAAAAAGGGGAAAATAAGCAAAAAAAAAAGCTAGCTGTTAGATAGATTTACTCACAATTGAGTAAATAAGTTTATTTTTGATCAATCTAAACAAATGTTTGAGTTTTTATGAACCTATTTGCTGTTCATTTTGATTACAAGGACAAAAACAGTTTAAAATGTGGAAATAACTAATTTAGTGAGAAAATCTTCTTAGCACAAGTTGATCCATCTTAATACATCCTATAAAATCTAGAACTAGTTGATATTCTGAGAGCAGAAATCTAAGGGTGTATCAGAGTGGACTCCTTTAGTTTGCTTAAAACCCTTGTGCCATAGGCTTGTTAACGTTGGGAGTGGAACATACAAGGCAGCTCTTTGCACTTTTTTTTTCAATTATTTTTGATTTTCACTGGTGTCCATTTCAGACACGAAATTTTGTCCATTTTTGTCATAGGAGGGATAACACTTAAATGTAAGGGTGGGGTCATAAGGACCCTAAAAGATAGCACAAGGGTAAAGTGAATTAAAATTTGTTTCCTCCAATAATCCAGAACAAAATTTCAGTTTAAATGCATGCAAGTGGACCCTGGTCTGGGACCAGGAACCGCTCTCAGACCCGTCTTTCCAGTTGGTCTTGGTTTGTTTCCTATCAGACTGAGCTCCGGTTCACTCTGAGTATCCTTAGTCTGAATGGACTCTGGGCTCGAAGAGGAACAGCTGGACCAAAACGGCCACCGTAGCTGGGCATTATGGGATGTAAACACAATAAATCAGCAATGATAAAACACCACAACTCATTGAAATGTGGCTTGATGAATGGAGGCTCATTAAAAAAACGTTAAATGTGATCACTCAACAAGAACTAGCATAGGACCATTATTTACTTTTGTTGATTTTCATAATTCCTGACCAATGACTGAAAAGATCTTTAGTCATGTGGTTTTGTTTACAAGCTTTGGTTTGAAATAGAAATTTCTGTTTGACAGCAGTGTGAACTGACATTTCCAATCTTAATACACTCTAAATATTTGTTCCCAAAATATGGACAATTAATGTCAGACTACCTTTAAACAACACATTCTCCTCCCTAAGTTGGAACATATTACACTTGGTTAAAGACTCATCTGCGTCACGTTTTGATGTTTTAGGTGTCCCCAACTCGCTGTTTTTTGACATGCTGGTGTTTGTGAAAGCAAAGATCTGCGACCCTCGCGACGCGGTACCGAATGTGGAACCGGAGGTGGACTGGTCCTCGGGACGCATCCAGTGCCAGTACCCAAACCCGGAACCCTGACCCAGCACCAAGTACAGTACTGGGTACAAACCAGGCCCGGGCGTGAACCAGTACTGGGCTAGGGTTAGGGTACTGATGCCGGGTTAGAGTTCTGGGTTAGGGTTATGATGAGTTGGGAGTGAGAATGTGTTAAATTACCCATAAAATTGAATCCAAAATAATAGTAAACGCTCTTTTGATTTTGAGTCTTAAATCAAGTTTTTGTATTGTCAATAGAATGGAGCAAAAAGAATTTGACTCATTTTTAATGATAATATCCTTATTTTCTAGGTCTTAGCTCTTAATGAGACAAACAGTTCTTGACTGTGCTGATTTAGGAAAAGTGTGAAACAAAGTAAAAACAATTCAAAACCAGATATCTTTGCAGTTATCCAAGAGTTTGCAGTGTTTGATCTGTCGTGTTGCAGTCCTTGCTGATTTGTTCTTTTCCATTTTAGTTAGAAGAGATTTTCCGCAAGAAAAAGGACAGAAAAGAGGTCAACGAGGACTCTCAAAAACTGGACCAACAAGTGAGTTTGGAAAACTTTTTATCTTGTTTTTTTTTCACTTTTTTATGCTTTTCTGTTTAAAGATAAAAAGCACAGCTTGTGTTTCACCTGAAGGACAGAGGGCCCAGAGCATGCAGCAGCTCTTCCTCTTTTTCCTCTCTTTTAAGCTCTTTATAGCGTGTGCGTGTTCGTGCACGCAGGCCTCTTTTAAAACAGGCCAAATGCCGGCTTTTCCCTCACTCAATGCAGCACCTTTATGCTTAACATCCCTCAAAGAAAGGGAGGGATTTGAATCCGTGTCAGCCATTGTTTTACCCGCTCACAGAGATTGATTAGCTGTTTTAGTAGAGACATGTGCATTACTCGTGAACAGTTCATGTCTCTCCTGAAGAAGATGGTAATCAGAGTGCATTGGTTTGGTGTGTCAGGGAGGGGAATGCCAGGCTAACAGCTGCTTTGGTTTGACTCTTCACCTCCTGAAACAGCTTAAACTTCACTCAGTTCTTTCACTTATATGCATTTCATTTTTAGTTACGATCTGTTAATTCTTCTTCTTTCTTTAATTTCAGCAGCAACTAACAAGTTCTAAATAAAAAAAAGCTAAATAAAAAAAAGATCAAACCAACCCTCAGCTTTAAAGTAGAACAGTTGAATTAAATTGTGTTGAGTATTCTTTAGTATAAGTACAGCAAGTATAATGTAGGAAGCACAGCTGAATACTTCTTCAAGCTAAATTGGAACATTTTAAATTTTCAATATATAGATAGTATATAAAACATAAATTTCAAGTAACCTGCCTCGCTTTTAGTGTAGTATACCTATAGTGCACCTAAATAGACTACTTTTTGCTAGGAAAGTTGTACTAAAAATGACCAAAATATAGTATTTTTGTTAAATTATGTTAGGATTTACACCAAATATCCACTCAAAATGCAGTTAATTGCTTTCTTTGGTGAAAATTTTTGATTCAGATTTTCAAATGCTTTGAAAATGAACTTTACTCAGCTCTCTAACATACAGTGAAAAAATGAAAAGTTTCATGTAAGTAATTTAGTTGAATAAATATATATTTTGTTGATACTTTTGCATTAGCATTCCTCAAAAGGGGATTAGCATCTTTGTAGTCAGTGTGTCCCAATGCAATGTTTATGGTCAGGAAAAAGGTCACAGAATGATTATCTAAATATTGCTTTTTTAAAATTCATTTCCATAGGAAAAACATCAACTTAATACATTAAAACAACACAAGGGATCTTTTGTTGAGGAAATAAAAAGGGAGCAAAATTAAGAAAACTTATTTTCCATATTCCACATAACTAAATGGATGGGGATATAGCATTTACAGGTGAAAACACAAGTAAAATAGACATATTTAAACTCAGCTGCCATGTTAATGGCAGTGTCTTTTGGAGCCGGTCAGCCACCAGGCCTATAGTTGGAAACCCAGGTCATGTTTGAATTCACTCACTACTTTTGTTGGGGTGATCGAATCTGCATCTTCTAAAATCCAGTGCCCTAAAAAAAATCCCAGAAGTCTTTGCGACAAAGTGCTGTGCGTTGATGCGCACTTGCTAATCCTAATTCAAGTTATAAACTGGCCAATCAGATGCGTCGATAAAAGTATGTGGTCTGATGTTCAAAACGTTTGATCGACAGATTTGTTGTAGTTCGTAGGGGTGTGGACTTCCATCAAGCTCACTTCTGATTGATGGGAGTTGTAGAAATGTTGGAACAGAATTACTGATGTCTGGCTCCAACATGGCAACATGGCGGCGTCTATTTTGCAAAAAATGCCAACCAAATTGATTTAATTTTTTTTATGGAGCCAGAAGTAAGTCAGTTTATATGGATGGCAACACAATTACTGAGTCCTGTTCTCATATACAGTCAATGATGTGGATCAATGGTCTCGATTGGAACTTATAGACCACAATGCATTGCTTTTGAATGATTTGTCATTTATAAAAAGTGAACGTAAATTTATTTTTTTCTGTAATCCAGTTTTCATCATCAGAGCACAACAGATTCATAAATGGTATTTTTAACTTTATTAGGTTTTTACTCATTTTACTGTATAAAAAACCCAATAGCTTAATATATGTGTCTAAATCACCAAAATCCAGGGCACTGGATAGTCTTTTAGGGATTGGGAGTGAATTTGTACATAGCTTTCATTTTCCTGCTAAAGGCTAATTAATGGTACCGGAGGTGGCTGGTCCTCTGGACGCATCCAGTAGTGATAGGTAACCTGGTCTGCAAATTAGTTGTTAGTTTGATGGCCTGTGAGCATGGCATCGGTTGCATTTGAAAGTTTTTTTGTCCTGTACCTCTGAAATAAATAACAACAAAAATAATAAAAATAAAGGTGTAGACCTTTATAACCACAGTTCTATCTGCTTTTTATCAAAGACCCAATCCAATGAAAATCATGTTTTTGGTATTTTTAACATGTTCTTGTAGCATTTTTCTCAAGATGGAAGACAGATATAAAAGAGTTTAAAATTAAAACTGCGTTTCAGAGTATTTATTTTTTTCAAATCACGTTGGATCAGGAGCAGATGAAAACTGGCTGCTTAAAAGAGCTTGGTTTCCCTAAGTCTCCTTTCTCCTCTACAATTCTGATGCATCTACTTACAAACAAATACAGTAGATCCATTAACGTCTTTATTTTCCTTGTCTGAGCTGCCATCTGACTCCAAACTGTTCTGCTACATAGCTCCGATATTACTCACCATTTTTTTTTAGCTTTTTAAACTTTATTAACTTGGTGTTGTGCGATGCTATAAGCTAGCAGGAGAGTGTGTAAACAAAGGGAAGCTAGCTTCTGCGCCAACAGTCTGGCCCACAACCATTGACAATATCTAATACGTCTTAAAAACGACACAGTTTTTATTTTTAATTTTTGGGTAAAAATGGCATAATCAAAATTGAACAACCACTTGGAAAAATTTTCAATAAAAAAAAAAAATGTAGTTGGTGTCGGACTTGAAGTTGTTATCGTTTTATATCTAAAAGTCTGTCCGGAACAGCATTTAAACTCATTTGACTTCCCCCACAAGGCTCCAACAGGTAAATGCAGCTCTATTACAAGATATCACTTTGTAGGTTCGCCTGTTACTCTTGTAGTGAAGCCAGAGGTGCAACACCAGCTGCGTGGGGGGAGATTGTGGTCTTGCAGGGCAAAACATGCCTAAAGGCTTTCATCTTCTTAGGGCTTCTTATGCCTCATGCAGGTGGATGTAAACAGGCAGGGATGAACCCAACGATAACAGATACTCTTTGAGGTCTTATCACACAAACACAACATGGAGGAGCTTATTCTGCCAGGGCAGATGTTAGTATCTCTGGACGGTCTACAATTAATCTTTCACCTGTATAACTATCAAAAAGATCATTAGAATAGGCACTCTAGATTTGGTGAAATAACGATGGGGGGGAAAACTTGGGTCAAGAGGAGCAGGAGAAATTTATGTCACATAAACTTGAACTTTTCTGTTTGAAATCCCTTCCCAACCACCTTCTTTGTCTTTGTGAGGAATGAATGAGTCCTCAGTTCTGTAAGCATTTTCTCTCTTTTGTGCTTCAGAGCCTGGAGCTTTACGGTCATCGCCAATCTCAGCCGCACAGTGTACGTATTGTTCTTTCTCCCTGAAGGAAAAGGAGCAGTTCTGCTCGCCGCATGTGCTTTTGGACCGTGGCCCTTCCCAACCCAAGATAGGACAGGAAACAGAATTGCATCTCAGGGGTTGACACCACCCGCATTTGTCTTGGTTAACAGCTGATAACCTCACTGCCGTTCGCTGCACTTGAAGAGCATCACTCCGCACACGGTCTACCGGTGTTGGTGTGGAATCTTAGTAGCTGCTGTTATATTTAATAAAAAAAAAAAAAAACCTCTCAGCAGAAGACCGGCAATGTTTTCACCCAGACCCACATGTTTTATTCTTACATTGTTTCAAGTTACAGTTTGAGATGATCGAAAAGATGTCTGTCTTGAAGGAGAAACCCAAATCTGAAAAAAATCCTTTAATTTAAGGTTATCATCTTCTCAAAAAAGGGGTGAAAATATTTCAAAATCCTTTGATTGTTTTTAGTTAGGCCGTGGTTGGGCTCATTTCTAAATTTCTGTTTCATTCAATGACTGTATATGAGAACTGGACAGAGTGAGTGTGATGTCATCCATAGAAAATGGGTTACTTCCGATTACAACAAAATTAAGTCACTTAATTTGTAGAGCACCTTTTATTAACATGTAGAACACAAAGTGCTTGACATAAAAGATAAATTAAAACAATAAGAAGTCAAAAAAAACAACAACATTCAAAAGACAAACTAAATATGGTAGGAAGTGCTGCGGCTAATGGTTTGAGAAGGTTAAATAAAAATGAAAGGAAGGGTTTAAATGTACATGATAAGCCACAAAATACTTAAAAATCCATTTTATTTAAATAAATTATGAAAATACTGAGTTAAAAAGGTGGGTCTTTAATTTACATTTAAAAATCTCCACAGATGCAGATGTTTAGTTGTTCTTTTTTGCTAAATAGAGACCGTGTTGCAGCCAGACATCGTCAGTGGGCTGTGATTGGTCCGATTCACTGATTAGGCTACAAGGTTGATTGTGACATTTTTTCCAATTGAGAAAAAAATAAAACAAAGCTACAGATAACAAGCTGACCATAGTCACAATGAGCTTGACACCCCTGACCGAAACTGTTGACCGCTAGTTGGTAGCAGACCACACCAAGCCTCTTTCAGCAGCTTTACATCACACCAAAATAACGACAAGATTTCACAAGAACCACCTTGTGTTAGACGTGAACTTGTGAGCCTCATGGATGTTGTAACGAACGCAAAATGAGACATATACAATGTAGTTTTAACTAAGGATGAGTACACAAAATCTGTCAAACGTTTTGAGCGTTGGACGTGGAGGCCAGCAGGCACCACCCACTTTTATCTCTTTTATTTTCACTATATAAAAAATGTCACATAACACAAATAATACGACTGAATAATAGCTGATTATTTCTCAGTAGAAGTCTATATCTTTGGGCTTCTTGGAACCAGTGTTTGGGGAAGTCCAGTTCCCATATACAGTTGATGATTTTATCTATTAAAAGATAAAAAACTAAATATTTAATGAGAAATCCTGTTAAAGGAAGCAGAAGATTTTTAGAGGCTTTCAGAAGAGACGATACCAAAGGAGAAATGATTATGAACGAACATGCTTCAGTTCAAAAGTGGGTCTAAAAGTCAATCTATCATTCTCTACTCAGAAATATTTACACTATACTTTCCATCGAGCATGACACAAGCACATTGCACACATACTTATGTGTTGCAATATTTCTGTAAGCCCTCCAGAAGAGGTTTCTTTGCTTCTCAGCTGCAGTAAGGACCCCAAATCAGAATCTGAGCATTCTTCCACAGCAGTTTTGACGTCGGACACCGTGTGATAACCTGCATTTACTTCGCAGCTCGGCTTCAAATGATGACATGTGCCGGGATTGAGTTACATAGCTGAGCTGGCATGAATCCTCCTTCAGCTCCTGCATGCTTTGGACATTTGCTAAGCACGAAACGCAGCCAATAGGCAGCATGCATGGCTGCACCGCACGCTCGAGTCAGGGCTGCCTCGCACGGTTCCTGCCTGCATCTGTGTCGAAATACGCTTCACCTTTCTGCTACTTTGTGTGCTTGTTTCTCCAGATCCTTCTCCTGTTCCTGCCTGTCACTTTTTTTCCTTTTTTAACCTAATAATAGTAACATGTAGAAGGTATATTTTGTCCTCTAACTGCTGTACTTTAACTGCTGCCACAGGTGCTTAGAAAAGACGGTCAGCATGTGGCGGCCCCCGGCATGTGGGATGTTCTGAGGCGGGGCGCGAGTCAAGTTCTGTTTTCTGATCTCTCCGAGGTAGCCAGACACTCTTTAAGATGCACTTTCAGTAAATAAAATCAATAAGACATGTAGCTCAAGGAAACTGCTGCCAAGATAAAAGAAAACGTCTGGATTTAGAAGTTTCTTGATATTAAAAGTGAATGTTTAAAGAAATCAGAAAAAGGCGTCCAAGACGAGAGTTATGGCATGTTTACTGACTCTGCTGCATGGAACAAGTTTGGGTCATGCAGAAAGGAGAACGGTCTGCCCAGTGCTTGCATGTGATCTTACAGGAAAAAAAATTACTTTTTATGTCAAAACCATTTCAAGATTAAACATTCAAGGATAAATGTGGTAAATTAGATATTTTTTCCAAAACTAGACATTTTTGGTTTCAGCTCCAGCAGAGTTTTACTATAAATGTTAGTTTTTAAAGTCAGTAGGGGTCATGCTACACTGGAAATAAATGTCCTGTTTCAAAACAAGCAAAACAAGATGGGATTTTTTTCCCTTTCTATAAGTGAAAACTCTATCAATGGAACTAGAAAACATTGTCTTGTTTACGTATCTTAAAACAAGTCATGATGTTCTACCCTTTGAAGATTAAAACCCATTTAATGACTTTGACCAGTCAGGGACTGGGGTTTTGGTAGTGATGCAAGCATAAAGTACTAACCGTTTGAAAGTTGGAGGAGAAATTGATAATTGTGGTTTGTGCCCAACCAGAATGATGTGACACCCAGTACTTCAAATATTGGAATAGAGATGTGAAAAAAAAGTGTGCAGCAAGAGTTCAGAGATTTGCACCGCTTCAACATTTCACACTACGCCTCTTCCAACTGGTGGACAAGTAAACAGTAGAGAAAGAAAGTGAAGAAGTCCCTCCCTGCTTGTCCAGTGTGAAATACCATGGGCTAAAGGCGTCTGTCAAATGCCGGGTGTGTACATAACTTTACAGTTGCAGGGATAGGCTCCAACAACCCTCAAAGAGATGAAGCAGGCTCAGAAAATGTCCTGTTGTTGGTAAATATCAGTGACTTCAGAGTTTCTCTAAATCAACAAAGTATGGTTCTTGAATCAGAACATGAATTAAACATTTAATTTATTGTCTTAAACAAGTCGTTCCATCTTATTAAAAAGCTACTAAGTTAGTTTGATTTTACATCAAATGTAATAAGATATTTAAAGCAGAAAATATTTAGTGAGATTTTTGTTTTTTTGCTGTGTAGTTTATAAAATAACTGGCAAAAACTCGTCTTACCTCCACAACTTACCTCCACTTCTGTCACCATCTGCTCTTAAACCATCTTCTGACTTCTTCTACTTTTTAAATCTTTTATAAAATACACTACAACTGAGTTAATTATTTCCATTTGAAGCCCTAAAGAATTACTTTAGAGGTTTATTTGTGGTCATCATACTTTTTAAAAAAAACATATTTCACAGTTTATACATTTGTGGACCAAAAGTTGCCGTGAGATGGACATTTTTTGTCATGATAGTGCTACTTCTGGCTCGTGTTTGCCTTAAAAAGACGAGAATGTTCTCAGTTGACCTTCACAAGACACATATAATTCTGTTCCCTTTTACAGCTCGGGGATGACAAAACAGAGACAACGCTGCTGGTTCATTTTTTTGGCAAAAAAGGAAAAGCGGAGTTGAAGTTTGAGGATTTTTACAAGTAAGTTAACAAACTCTGCTCCCTTTGGGGTTAATGACAGCATCTATCTCCATAAATGTCACGCCAAAGTCCTCGTCAAGCAGCCAAACCTTCAACAACTTTGTTAGTGTCTTCTCAGCCCTTTCTGCTGTCCTTCCTCTGTCCTCCAGATTCATGGACAACCTGCAGACGGAGGTGCTTGAGATAGAGTTCCTTTCCTTCTCCAAAGGGTTGCCCACCATCAGCGAAGAAGACTTTGCTCGCATTCTTCTTCGCTACACAAATGTGGACGACGTCACGGGGTATCTGGAAAACGTGCGTCACAGCATTCCAGATGAGAAGGTAAGCTTTTAAGATCTTCAGAGATTTTTTGTCAGCTGGTTGTTGGGAAAAACTGGACGTCTTTTTAAAACTCTATAAAACCACTTGTATCATATTAGAACCCAATGTGTAAACTTGATCCATGCTTTTTTTGGGGTTTTTTTTTGCCCTGTAGTTCATCATGATTCCACTAGGGGCAGTAATATTTCAAAATGGCTGCTTCCATAAAACCTAAAAAAAGGAATTGCTACTTTTTAAGACTTTATGATGAGAAAAACTCATCTATTGTTAATCATTTTTTAAAAATGATGTCTTGCGTTTTTTGAAATAATACAAATTTTGCTGATATTTAATTATTTATGATAAAGTTACACCATGACCAAATTTGAGACAACGGGCAAATAAGGTGTTTTTCCCCTGAACAGTCATGAACATTTTTGCATCTTAAACTAACATTTTTGTCCCAAAAACTAACCAACAGATTACAATTAATATTATCTACTGTGTATTTTAAAATATATATATATATATATTATTACAAATTGTCTTTTTGTGCATTTTATCAAATGGTTTAAAGACATTTTAACTGAAAAAACTTTAAATTCTCTGTCAATTCTTTGGTAATTGTATTAAAACGACCACTCTGTACATGTGAAATCATGTTCTTGTCTTTTTGTAACCAAATCTGATAATTTGCAACAACAAAATGCAACAATGAAAGAATGTAGAAGAATGGGTGAGTTTAAAAACAAAATATTTGATGCCTCCAAAGTTGAGCTCTATCCTGCAGGTGGGGAAACGTATAATTATTATGTTTCGTGCTTCTCCGGAGAACTTTTCTTCTGTGAATTAGCTGTTGAGTGAAGCAGCTTCATTTCAGCTTTAATTTGTTTCCTCTCTTCGCACGCTGACCCGAGTGAAAAGGTGCCAGCAGCTCCTCAGCCGCCTGGAGTAGCCTGTTGCGAGATCTCCATTGATAACCAAGTGGTTCTCGTCATTAAGCTGAGCGATATTTTTTGGCTCCGGCGCTGTTAAAACAGCAAAGCATCTCAGATTAGCCTTCACTCCGTTTGTCAGGCTGTGTGTTGTGCGTTCTTCTGGGCCCCCCGGCAAGAGAAACAGCTAGTAGCCACAGGACGGTTGAGTGGACTTCAATGGACTCAGTGTTTGAGTCATCAGCCAAGCCTGAGATGTTTGGGGATTCATCACTTTTGTTTTTGTTTATTCAAGTATCAGGTTAATCTGCTTTAGAAAAGCCTGACCTCTTCCCAAAAGCTACACCCCGCCCCCCTCGCCCTCCTTGGCTGCTGACAGCTCGGCGTGTCCATACCGCACAGGGAAAATCCAGCGCTGTATACTTTGTCTGTTTGGGTGTGTTATCTACCTGATGGCTTCAAGCTGCCGCACACACCAAAGGATTCCTTGCAAGATGAAAGGAGCCAGATTACGTATTGTGTGAATGTTAGCACCATCCTCTGCTGGAGTGTCCACACAGTTTTTTTTTTCTTTCAGGGAATCACTTTTGAGGAGTTCAGATCTTTTTTTCAGTTCCTGAACAACCTGGAAGACTTCACCATCGCCATGAAAATGTATAACTTCGCCAACCGCTCTGTTGGCCAAGGTAAAGTCCAGCTGTTTAAAAGGACACCTTAATCTGACCTTTCTTATGACTTTGCAATGTGTTAAAATTATTGACTGAGTGATCCCTGCCCTCCTGGCGTTCCAAACAGGAAGTACCCGCTGGCTCCAAGAGGCCAAAACCCAAATGACTTATTCCCAGAAGTAAACCTCACATTTGTCAGAATCACCATTCTTGCTCTGCTACTTTTTTTTTAACAATTCAATTTTTTCACAATGTTTTCGCTTTTATTAAAAGTTATTGAAATTATAAACTGTCCAATCAGACGCCTCAATAAAAGTGTGTAATGCCTGCTATCCTCACATCCAACATTCATAGATATTGGATCAACAAATATCTTGTAATCCACTTTCAAGTGGAAGGAGTGTGGCCTTCCAACAAGCTCACGCCTGATAGGTTTGGGTGGTTGTCATAGAAACGTTGACATAGAACAATTCGGACCAATCACTACTAACTGATGTTGTCTGGCTCCAACATTGGGGCGTCTGTATCATAAAAAAATGGCGACTGAATTGACTTAATTTGTTGGACCCAGAAGTATGACACTTTCTGTGAATGACGTCGGACTCACTTGGTCCAGTTCCCATGATCCTTGTTTCCACTGAGAGGTTTAGAATAGTCCACGTAATTCATGTGAGCGCTTCCACTCAAAGTTGGACCATCACTGTGCATGCGGCGTGTAGATCGATTGCGTAGCTTTGCATGATAGTAGTGCGACTATGGGAGAAGTGAAGCTAACAACAACAATAGTGAAGCTAACAACAACAGCAGCTTATTTTTTCTGCTTGGCTTTTGGTACTTCATATATAAACAAGTATGTAATGTTTGAGAGAAAAATGTGGGCAACAAAGAGGAATACAGCTGCTTTATTTTATTGTAATGACCTTCTGCCTATAAGCAGGTTTCAACAGTAGCTTCTTTCCATTTTTCAATAGACCTGCAACTAACAGGTGCCCAATAATGACACAGTTTGGTCCACTTTAATGTTTCCATTTTATAATGGAAATGCTCAAAATACTGGATACCTGGACCCGACTTACTACTCAGTGGAAACAGGGTGCCATACAGTCAGTGGTTAAAGGGTCACCAAACCAGGAAGTTGGAGGCTGACTCCACCCACAGCTGAAATTTGAAAATCCAGTCAGAGGGGTGGGGCTTGGGGGCAGGATTGTTATCATTGCTGGAGCTGCAGATCATAATGTGAAACTTCTGAAACTTACATGGCTTGACCAATCACAACATTCAGCTGTAACACCTCATTTCAACCTGTAAGGGGCAGCACACATACAGCTTTTGACTAAATTTTGAAGAATTAAAATGTTTTTATTTCAGTTTGTCAAAAATTTGGCTATGATCAACAGATAACACTTTTAAAACCCCATTTATAGATGTCAACAGCCAAAAAAAGTTAATTTAAGGTTTGGTTACCCTTTAAAATACATAGAGAGTATATGGAGATGGACAGAGTATTTGATAATATTACTCGTTAATTTTAAAAGTGTGATTTGAAGACATTTTTTGCTAATCTAAAGCAGAAATTGTTCAAAAGAACATTTAAGAAACCAGATTCAACCGCAATCAAGGTTGGAAAGTTTTAGCACATTTTTTTTTATATTAAATAGAAAAGAAATGCAATTCTTTCTAGTACAATTGTTGTTGAATTTAAGTATATTAAAAACACACACGAAAAAAATCATAAATAAATTAACAAAGGAATTAAATTTATTCTAAAGTTATGCAATTTTATATTAGAGTTCTTTGTTTCTTAACAAGCCCCCTAGTGGTTACATGGTGAACTGATCTTAGTCAGATGAGCTTCAACCAGGAAGTCAAAGTGTTGTCCTTTAAAAAAGTGCGCAAACAGTGACCAACCGGACTGATCAGTTTGATCTTTACCCATTCCCTCAAAAAGAAATCTTTGCATCTTAGCTTCATGACAAAACCAACATAACTGTTTTTTCGGCGAATAAGATTCTGTAGATTTGTTTCTTTCAACTCTCAAAATGCATCACATCAATTTGTGACTGGAATCTAAAACGAACATTTTTATCTGTGCTGGTCTCCAAATCCAATTGTTTAATTTAAAATAATATTCTAAAAAAAAATTGTTTAATAATCTATAAATAATTCTGTTTTTTCCGTTGGTAAAAGTTTAATTTTTCTACTTGACATTTAAAATAACATAGGTTGATTTCTATAGCAGATTGTAATTTCTCATTTCACATTTCTTCATAGCCTCTGATTTTCTGTCCATTCCTTTTAGAAGTCTATTTATAAGTCGTGCCTCATCTTTTTTTCAGATGAGTTCACTCGAGCCGTCTACGTCGCCACAGGGATCAAGTTGACTCGTCACCTGGTCAACACCGTCTTCAAGATCTTCGATGAAGACCACGACGACAAACTGAGCTACAAGGAGTTTGTCGGTGTCATGAAGGACAGGCTGCACCGAGGCCACGGGGTGAGGCTCCTGTGAGGGCGGCGGAGCGCTCTCCTCCCTCCTCAGAGTGGGAGGAAAGTGATGCAGAGGTGTTGGTGTTAGATGTTGCTCATATCAGCTTTCTTAAATCTCCTCTGGAACTTATGGGTGCAGGAAAGGAGTCACGAAAGGATCGGCTGACGATGAGCTCAGGAATTAAAAAAAAGAAAATCCCTGATTTGGTAGAATTAAATCAGCAACAAAACATGTTCTTTTATTTTTTAAAAACTATCAGTTTATGGGAAAAGTTTTTGGCTTTAGTTCCCTTTTAGCAACACCTTATAAATTACACTTCTGTGACTTTTCCAAACATCTCATCACTGTTTCTTATGTGTTGATCCAGAACATGGCAGTACACTGCCCCCTAGTGGAGGATACTATAAACACGTGACTGAACTTGTTTTTATTTCTTAGGGTCTCAGAGTGGAGGAAAAGTTCACTTCGTTCAAGTCCTGCATGAAGAAAGAGCTTGCAAGCAAATAGGTACGCTTTTTCTGACTTTACAAGCATTTACTGATAACTTAAACGTTTGATTATAGTTAAAATAAAATCTATAAATTGCTCTCATATTTCCCACAAGCCTCTGACACTCTGAAGCACCTCTGAGGCCCACGCTCCGCTCACCACGGGCATTGAGTTACACTGTAATATTAACGCCTGAACAACTGCCACCGGATAGCAGCTTAGATCTGCATACATGAGCAGCACAGTTTGGAGCTGGATAAATGTTTCAAAGGTTCCCAGGAGAGAGCTTAATAAGAAAAGTAAATAAATATTGAAAGGAATTTTGCAGGAAAAATCTCCAACAAAACATAGTTTTAGATTATAAATGTTGGCCCCGGATGATTTTGGTTAAAATAGATTTATTCATCTTCAAAACAACGTGAGAAAATTTGATTTCCACAATAAGTGGATTAACGTCATAACCACCTGAATTTCTAAAGCTTATAAATATTTCTTAACACCTAAGGTCCTTAAAAAATCTTGAATACTCTAAAGAAACTATTTACAAAGTAAAATAGTTGAAAAAAATTAGATTTAGTAATTTACTGGTGTTTAAAAACTGCTTAAAGACTTTTTACTCCTTAACTCTTAGATTTTATTCACTGTTTTTGGTCCACACACACTTTAAAGTTAATTTTTTAATCCAAAAATTTTTTTAAAAAATAATCTGAAGATCAAAATTTGTTAAACCTTGATGCAAACTGTGAACAAACAACTTTAATTTTTTAAGAAATATCCTTTTTTCATTTAAATGTAAATAAAAGGTAATATTTCTGGTGTAAACATCTTCATATAAAAGCGTCCACTTCTCTTAAATTTTAAATCTGAAGGTATTTCTGAAAAATGCAGAAATGCTCTCAAGTCATTTTCTTAAAGTTTAAGTCAAGTCTTAAAACTTATGTTTTTAATTCACAAACAACTGCTTTGAGAATAATAGGTAGCTGGTGTTTCTGCATTTTTAATAAATAATTACAGGAAAAAAAACATTGAAACCAGATATTTAAATAGGCTGGGGGGAAATAACTGAACCTAAGACAGCTGTGGATTATGACAAGCCTGAAACGGGTGTGACTGACAAGAGCAACTAAGAACACGACCAAATATAATGAATCCTCACAGAGGCAGGTTTTATGAGACAGTGATGCATGAATGAAAACAAACAAATAAGAAAATAAACAAAGAAAAATGGTTCAAAAGTTCCAAAACTTGAATCCAAGTCCCTTTTTAAAGTTATAAAAAAACAAAGTTTTTGTGAAAGTACCAAATCTCTTTTTTAAAATTGAAGTAATTGTAGAAAATAAAAAAAAAAATCCCCAAGTTTTAGTCAATGAAGACCCTCTTTGATCATCTTTTAATCTTTTATAAAAGTGGTATTTTAATCATATTTAAGCTGTTTTTAGCCCCCCCCCAAAAAAAAAAATCGTTGTCGTTTTCTAGAAAATAGTTTCTGCAGAGCAGCTGTAGTTAATTGTTAAAGAGGTTTTTGACATGGAGCACCTCCACCCCCACTTCCCATCACCTATGACTGAGAGTTCTTTGTTTACACGCTTCCCTCTAGCTTACAGCCCCCAAACTTAACATTACCTGTGCAAAAAAAATGGGGAACAATATTAGAGCCGATTTGAGTCAGATGCCAGTTTGGACGAGGAAAACAAAGACGAACATGGATCTGATTGTCTGCGGTTGGATGCATCAGAATGATCATATTTTCTGTCTTAAAATGAGGTTGTTTCAAACAATTCACAACGACTTGAATAACATTATAAACAGAAATGCATTTTTAATTTAAATTGTTTATACATTAGAAATATCATATATGTATATATATATATATTTCTTTTTTTTTTATTTACATTGTTTTTAAATGATCCATCTTACCTAAATATCAAAAACTTTTATGAACTTTGAAAGCAGACTATCTGTAGTGTTCCACTCGTGTTAAACTTTTCTTGCTGTTGAGTTTCTGCTGCACTCCTCTGCTGTTCTGGTTTTGTGTTTTTGTCGCTCCGTGATCCAGTTTCAGTTTCTAAATTTGTCCCAAAAAAGACGACAAGACATTCAAGCTCAGACCGCTGCTCCATCTGCTTCCACGCGGACGCCTGTGAAGTTGTCTTTTACTCTCTGTTTGGTCCCCAGGTGAAGGCCTCGCAGGCAGGACGGTCTGCGTCTGCTCCGAGCGCAGACGGGTGAACGCATGCTGCAGCCTCCGACAGAGCTTTTCCTCTATTTGAATCAGAGAGGAGCCCAAGTATGGAAAGCTGTTACGTCCAAAAACCCTGAGTGACCCACTTGCTTGGTGATAGTTGCACTGATCACCTAAATCTTCAGAAAAAAAGACCTTTAAGTTACATATTTCTGACTTTATTTATTCTCCTTTAAAATCCTCAAGTGTGACACTATTTTATTTAAATATTTATTCACTTATTTATTTATTTGTTTAGAACTTTCTTTATAAGTTAAGAAACGTAAAAAGAAAAGCAGTTTTCTGCTTCCTCCATTCACGTTCATCTGGCTTTTTCACTGTTTAACCACGGGCAGCTAACAATGTTAATCATTTCTTGGCTGCTGCAGCGAAGTGCTATTATGCCACTGGCAGGGATGACCTCTTTACAAATGAACACTCCCAATAATGAAGCCATATGTTTGTTTCTGTCCTGAAACACAGAGATTAAGCTGCTTTTGAACACTTCATCTAATAGATGGATGAGGACGAAATGATGCTTTCTGCAAAAAAAAAAAAAATGCATTTAGCTCCAGTTTGACTTGTAGAGAGCATCTAAAGACAGTTTAAAGTATAACGTTTGGAGTAAAGTCTACCTCCTTTCTGAATCAGTATCATCTGAGTGTAAAAGCATTTAAAACACAATAAACACAAAACGTTTGTTGTATTTGGTGTCATTTACAATCATTTTTTGTGTACGTCGCAGAGGGATCGGAGGGTTTCCTTCCTCCTCACTGCCGCATTTTTTCCGTGTGTTTACAGTGGACTGATGGCAGGATAAATGCTTTCAGCTCAATCCGAAGGGAAATCATATAACATTATTAATCACCAGGAACCTGCGACGGTGCGGGTGCTCCAGACCGATCGGGGACTTTCATCTTCTTTAAATGATTAATTTGCTGAGGTAATTATTTGCTCACATTTGAATCTTGCACTTAGTGAAGGAACACAAAGGGGTCCTTTAAGGATGCAGACGCGGGTTAATTCTCTCCAGGTCATAAAAAAAAGGAGATTTTACAGCAGAATTCCTGGCACCTTTACAATTCTGAGGATAGAGGTTAGAACATGATTGAAGTAAGTAAAAATTAGCCAGCCGTGCATGCTTTGGACATGCTGCAGCTGAAAAAACAAGTCAAGAGGACTCAGAGTTTTTTTTTTTTTTAAACATTAGAAAAAATATTTCCTGAAACTGATGGATGGAAGATCCATGGAAGATGAAGAAGGTGTTTTATTGTTCATAAATGACGTTTAAATGAATGTGGATGAAGCAATTATGGCTACAAATAAATGTGTCAGATTTGATTAAATTCAACAAGCTTGAGGTGTTAAAATTAGTCAGAATTGAACTCAAATTTTAAAAACGCTACACAAAGATGCAAACCAAAGGTGAGTGGACAGATACAAATTAGTGATAACAAGCCGGTGAAATTATTTTAGGATAAGAAAACAATGTTTTTAATAGCTAAACTTTTACGAAACTTACTGACATCGTAGCAAATGAAAGTTTTCTTGTGACTGTGGGAAACACAGCTGTGTTCGTTGGGACTGAAGGGATCTGCCTGTGGGGAAACACGGTGGAGGTTCTATCATCATTTGTGCTTTTCTAAGGCAGGGTTTTCTCTTACAGCAGAATCAGAACCAAACAATGCTTCAGTCTCAGATTCATCCAAATAGAAGCCAAACGGTTTTACTCAAATACTTTAGAGTAACATTATTTAAGTAAAAATTAAAAGTGGTATGACCTCAAAAGGGATAAACAAAGTAACTGGATAAAAACCTGGTCTGGGTCAGGGGTCTGCAGCCTGTGCCTCTTTTTTACCTTTAGTGTGGCTCTTATGAAAAAACGATTGAATACATATTCGATTTGTTATTTAAGTTTTGCCATTTCTACTTACATTTTTTACATGTCAAACAACTAAGCAAAAAAAAAAAAAAACCCTTAATTTGCTGTCAGAAATTCTGTAGAAATATTCTTTGAACTTGTTTTTTTAATTTATAGTTATTCATATACAAGGTTCCAAATGTTGTTTTATTTTGGTGAATTACATTAAAATGGTTTGAACAAATACAGTAGTTATCTGTTTTGTGCCTCACATCTTAGAGAATGACAATAAAAAGCTCATTTTATTCTAATTGTCTAATTGTTTTGAGGTATTTTTTTTTTTTACATAAATAGATTCTACTAAAATGTAGTTTATCTCCGAGAGTAAAAGAGAAAAAAGTGATGTTGGCACACCAAAACCCCAATGATAAAAAACATCATGTTTGACTGTCTTGCATTTTTGATTTAAGTAAAGCTGCAGCAGGAGGAGGATCTTTTTTTTAACACAGGGTGGGTTTTATTTTGAAAGGAACCAGTGTGTTCTGCTGTCAATAAGTTACAACTGTTACATATATATATAAAATTATAGACACTGTTGAAATTTATTCATTGCAATATTTAAGTTACATCTATAAATTAATGTTTAATTGATAAATACAAAACATAAATTTTATGCTTTTTTTTAATGGTAAAGTGAGACTTTGTGACTCTTGTTGGATTCTGGTCTGTAAAAACTAGAGCAAATGGCTCTTTTAATGTTAAAGGTAGTATATCCCAAACCTAGGTGAATACTTGATTCTGATTGGCTGCAGGATCTTCATTAAAAAGTGATTTTGGACACTTAAAAAAATAATTTCCGGTCTAACAGCCTGAATGTTCTGTATTGTTGGGGCAGTTTGTTACCAGAACACAAACTTAGACATAGACTATAACATTTGATTAATTGTGTTCACATGCACAAACCAGAAAAAGTTCAGTTCTTCTTTAATTAAAATGTCATTGTTTTCAACATGTTTTGGCAACAATATGCTAAGTCTATTGAACAAATGATAAAAACAAAATTAAAAAAAAGGAAATGTAGCAGAATTAGGCGGGAGTGGAACTTCAATTTGTTAATCTGCCAAAACAAAAACTCTTATTTTGTATCTCTACGATAAATGGTTATAAGTTTCAAACAAATAAAAGTAACTTGACACATTGAACCTGATGTAAACAAGTCAAAGTTCTAGTTTATTGTCATAAGTTGATAAATAGTAAGAAGTGCAGTGTAGGAAAACCACTCAGAAATGTACTAGAACGCACATAACTGAGTAAACATAAGTCCTTATTGTTCACCTCCAATTGTGATAGAAGCTTAAAGTTCCACTCTGAATTTTAAAAGCATTTTCAGGGTTTTTTTCTATGATTATGCTGTTTTTAACCACACTTTTAAAAAGCTTTGTTTTCTAGAATATTGTTTCTGCAGAATGGTGGTAGTATAGAGTATTTTCAAACAAAATTGCAAAATTTCTGTTTGTGATTCACTACAACTTAAATAAAGAAACAATTTATGTTTTAATCTTAATTTTCTCTATACCTGTCCTCCATCATGAGAAAAATACATGTTAAAAACACCCAGTACACAATTTACAGTAAATTGAAGACTTAAGCTAAAAAACTCAACATCTGAGCATTACAGGAACAACTAAAACTGCATCTGATTTAAAAAATGAAGCAGCAAAACACGGCCTTCTTCATGCTGAGCTGAACAGGAAGCAGCGATGAACGGATCACAACACAACAGATCCCAAAAGAACCTGAGGACAATGCAAGAGCAAAAACTGAAAAAAAGAAACATCATGAAGAGTAAATAAAAGAAATCACTAAATACATTTAAATGTGATGTTTGGATTCAGTTGCTGTATTGTGGCGAAGCACGAAGGTCCTGGTTCAAATCCTGACTTCTGTTTGCATGTTGTCCTGTATATGATGGTTTCTTTGGTCCGTTTTCTTCCCAGTTCAAAATTAAGCTACATAAGTGAATTAATGAATCTAACTTGTCTCTAGGTGTACATGCGAGTGTGTGTGAGTGACCTTGCAACAGACAGGATGTACCCCACCTTCAAAGAAACAGTAGCTGGCTGGGCTTCAGCAGCTCCCTGAATTAGATTCTGAAGATGGATGAATTTTGGTCTTTAAAGAAACAACTTTTATTTTGATTTACAATCACCCCAGAAGCACTTGGTGATATTTAAACGTATCAGATGAGGCTTCATAAAGAAGAAAGGTCACAAATCAAACAAAAGGTCACCATAATAAAACCACTCTGTAAAAAAAACTGTTTTTGCTGCATATCTGAGTCATTGTGTGTGCAGACTGGTGGATTTTTGTGCAGACATTTGTCGTCTGTTGGACTAGCATGTCTGTCTGCAGCCACCCACTCACCTATTTGACCACTTAAGGTAAAGTGACATTTGAAACAAAGGGGGAGAGGCGGACAAAAGCCTCTGTGGATGCTGCAGACATGCAGCGACCACGTGGATCTGTCAGACTGCTCGGCAGGGAAATGAGAGCATTAATGTGGAGCTGATCATGATGCATTCAGCTGCAGACCTATGCATTTAAATGGGGGGTAAATAAAGCCTGCGTGTTGGGGTGTTCCCCTCTCAGAGTGTTTACACTCCTGAGTTTGAACCCGTTGAACTCCATGTCCTGCGCACGCTGAAAAAAAAAAAAAATCCCCTGACTTGCAGCATCTCTCGGACGCCATGGCAACCCTGAGGGGAGGCAGGAGGGGCGGACTCCGAGTCCTGCATCCGAGCGTGTGTACGAGCCGTCTGGTATTGTTGTAGTCTGTGGTCAGGACGACCAGAGGAGAGCTCCGCGCAGCAGCAGCTGCAGCAGCAGGGGGGTGGAGGCTGGCTGGAGGCTGCTGGAGGATGTTGCGTCTGAAGCTGATCAGACTCGGAGCTGCGATGCAGTGACAGCCTACAAGGCGGCGCACAGACTCACGCACGCAGCGACGGGAGACGAGGGCAGGAGCAGCACGCGAATGCGCACCGGGAAGGATCCGCTCCTGGACCATGGCACCGTCGGGATCGCGGAGTATCAAGCGGGGCTGCCAGAGAGTTCTATACTGGATCCCGGTCCTGTTCATCGCTGTCATCGTGGCTTGGTCGTACTATGCGTATGTTTTGCAGCTTTGCATTGGTAAGACGCATCTGTTTGCGCATCCGGCTCAGGTGTGCGGATCGTTGCTGCGTCGGGGTGCGGGGAACGGTTGGCTGTTTTACGCAGCGTGTGGACATGGCAGGAACACTTACGCAGCCCACAGGAAATGTTTAGGTGGACTTTTAAAGTATGCATTTTTCATGAGGGATCATAGAGTGAGTTTCCTCACAAATGAGAGGGTGGAACTAGACGTTCTTGAAAGGGATGCACTCATTGGAATGACACAAAAACAGATTCAATTCTTGATGATGATCATCATTTACAAACCATAAAATGATTCATTTAAGACTCGAGATTCTTTAAAACAAATTATGCAATTGGTTCTGATGTCAAAGTGAATTTTTATGTCAATGAAAGATTCAACAAAACGCATCAAATGTGGCGTTTAGTATTTACATTAAATTAAATCATAATTAAAGCTTTTTTTTTAATATAAATAGTTCATGGATTTAAAAAAAGGTCAATTTTTCTGTTGATTTTTGCAAATTTATATTCCATTTAAATCATGCAAGACTGGCAACACACTGTCCAGGGTGTACCCCTGGTGTGTGGGGTGGCTGTGGAGCAGCAGTAGGGCGGATGACTCCTGATTGGAAAATTGAGGGTTCAATTCCTGCCTTGCCCACACCCCAAATTGCCTCTGGTGGAAGGTTGGTACCAATGTTTGGCAGCGGAGCCGCCACCAGTGTGTGAATGGGACTGTAACGTGCTTTGGGCTTTCAGTGAAGGTAGAAAAGCACGATATGCCATGTTACCCTGCCTTTGGCTAACATCAGCTGGGATAGGCTCCAGCAACCCCATGACCCCAAAAGGGGTTGGGAAAACTAATTGAAGTAAATTATTATTTAAAGTTTAAAATAATATCCAAGTGCATCGTTAAAATTGCAAATGTTGTCAAAAAAAAATATAAAAAAATGTCTAGAAAAAACAGACCATGGATTTAAAAAAGTGACATTTTATTGTGTTGGTTTTGCATGCAAATATTTCATTAAAGTCCTGCAAGTTTGGCAACTTGTCCAGGGTGTGCCCCACCTTTTTCCCAACATCAGCTAGGATAGGCTCCAGCCAACCCAAAAGAGATTCAGTAGATGGATAGATTATTTGACACATGCAACGTGAACATATTCATCCTAACAACTTCCTTAAGTGGGGTCAGGCTTAAGTCAACAGGGGCATTGGGCCCCCCATTAGCTCCTCCCCTGCATATGTAGCAACACTGGCTGTAAGAAACGGATTAGACCATCTCACTGCTGTTACTATATGAGCACTAGCTTAAAGTCTTACAGTATTAGCTGCTGCAGGGATTGTGCTCTCGTCCAGATCTGAATTTATATTCAATACCTCAAACGCCGTCGGATGTTGGCAAGGAATCCAACGCTAATGGCTTTTTTGGTCAGAGCTGCTCTTTGACTGCTGGAGGTCGGATGTTGTGGTCCCACGCAGGCCTCCTCAGTCCTCAGTGAGCGGCGAAGACTGAGTTGACCTGGATTGGAATGGTTTCTAGGATGTCTCAGAGGGGTCCCGGCATCTCTTGCGCCCCATTTGGCAGCCAGTCAGACAGCTTCAAAGGAAGTTCTCTGCTATCAAAAAAAAGGGGATGAAACAAAAATGGTTTAATGAGGCCAAACGGTGGGAAAATGCAAGGATAAAGGGAAGGACTCTCAGGGAGTCTGTTAGCTTTTCCCCTAAAGATCTTCTTCTTTATACCAAGACGGATCTTAAATGGTCATTTAAGGTCACCAAAAGAAAAATCCCTTTTTTTCTTGCTTTGTTTTGCTTTTTGCAGCACAAAAGTGAAATTGTGTTGTTTACCAATGAAAACATCCTCCTGAGAACACGCTGCTCATGCACCAAGCATGTGCTCAGTGGACAGACAGAGCCAGTTGTGTGAAAGTATCATCAGCTGATACTCCTCAACTGAGTTAATCCCATTGTCTGGCTTCCGTGATTCACCCCAAGCAATCTGCCGCTGACCCACTTCCTTTGAAAGAAGCGAACTCCAGCAATTGAACAGCTGGTGCTCTTTTTCAGAAGTGGTGAAAATGTCGAGGTGTGAACGGCTTTAAGGAAACGCCGTTCGGAACCAGTACCTCTTTGCAGGCACGTTAAAATCCATCTTTGCATATGGCCTCGATCGCACTCACACGCTCACTGTCGGTCTCTGGAGGCCTTTATGCTGGCGAGGCAGCATGCTCACAGTTTTTGGCCGCATGCCTTGACTCAGCTCCTTGGAACACCCTTTGCGCGTTTTTGTGTTTATGTTTGTGCACTCCAGACGGATGGTGTGCACAGCCTATCATTGCTAAGATATTAGCACAAATATGAAAATAACGTCTGCCAACCCTCCAGCAGATCTCCATCTGTCTGTTTTCATTTCTCAGGATGAGGTCTTCAGGTTTGTTTGCCTGACTGTACTATAGAAGAATAATCATCTAAATAAAGGACAAAATCAGATTTATTTTATTCTCAGATCTAACATTTATATTATCAAATAAAAACAACATTTGCTGGTTTTATTCTGTTTTTGAACACAATCCTGACTTTGTCTCTCCATCCCATATTTTCCAGAGTCCATCGAAGACACAGGAGAAAAGGGTAAGTGTTTTGACATCAAACGAACCCTCAGCTGCTGTGTGTTTGATGCAGAGCAGAGTTTATGGGACAGGGGAGGCTTAGCAGCCTTCGGGCCCCATTACAACACTTTAATCAGCTTTTATCAGCGGAAAGTGTGTCATATGATTTTGACAGGATCTCAGCAGTGGCCGGAAGGCTTTCATTCAATACCTATGTTATACTCACTGGATGACTTACAAGGAGGCCAGAGCAAATCGGCAAATTTGCACTTTTTAGCAAATCTGGCGTTGTGGTTGGATTCTGTGCCTCACAAGGAGCAAATGCAAACATGTCTAATGGATAATTGAACCAACATTTTGCTTTACTTTGGGCCTCAACAGACAAAATTTCCTCAGGATTTTTGTCTGCCAAAACGTACTCACATATCTCACATGCATACACATTCTCCACAACGCACACTTTTCAAAAACTTAAATATGATTACACTTCTGCATTTAAGAAAAAGACAGATATGCAATTTAACGCCCGAACCATAATTAAATGTAAGTTATGAGTTTTTTTTTGTGTTTGCATCTGATATTAACATGCTAACACTAATCCAACTTGCTAACGCTAACAGTTTTGGGGATTTTTGCAACATTATTTTGAAAATTTTAAAATTCTTGTCTTGTTTTGTGAGATTTTATGATCTATAAGAACACTGTGAATACAGCAATTCATAATCCAAAAAGTAGTTGGAAGTCATGGAGCTCTTTTTTGGGAGGAGCTACCGCTACGTGTTTTTAGACTGATGGCTACATGGAGCATGGAGTGGCGTCTGTGTGTGGGTTTTCTAATTTACAATGCATGGGAGACACGGATAATGCTTAAAAATGTGATTTAAGTATTTTGAAGACTTCTACAAAATCATGGGTAATCACGTCTTTTCTGTGTCTGGGTTCATGAGATTGTTCAGAGACTCTACTGGCACATAGAGCTTCACCATCTATACTGCAGGAGCTGCATCTCAATGACAGTCTGTCCGTCTCTCTGTGACCCAGTTAAAACACTTGCTGTTCAGCATTAAGTCAGAGAGGTGAAAAAAAAATAAAAAACTTGACCCCTTGTGCTATCTTATGGGGTCCATTGACGTGTTATCTGTCCCATGGAAAATGTGGATAAAGGTGGGCGGGATTTTATATCAGCCACAGACATCAATGAAAATAAAAAATCACTGAAAAAAAAAAGTTCAGTGTGGTGTCTTGTGGAGTCCAGATGACCCCACTTTTAATATAAGATAATAACATAGGATGACAGTAATTATATATATATATATATATATATATATATGTTTGCTTTGTATGAGTTTATGGTCTAATTGTTGTAGTTTTACCTCGTTTAAAAATTAAATATTGGAGTTTCTTTTTTCTGGTCGTCACTTGCATAAAATCCTATGACTTTGATGGGCAAATAAAGTAAAATTATTGCACCCTGATTATCAGTCTGTCATCAAAATCTCAGCCCAACTGACATTTAAAAACCTTTTTCATAATCCTTTTTTTTTTCCAGTTGCATTTTATCCACATTTGCACACAGGCAGGGTGTGCATTACCACACTGAACAATGATCACTGATTTCAGTGCAACATTGATTTTTTGGGGAAAATAAAAGCCCCGATGACAATGAATCACACCAATGTTATTGACATAAAGAGAATCTGCAGACTGGTCAAGCGTGTGCTAGTGAATGCTCACGGTGCCGTTGTGATGTTTTTTCTTGCAGTGGTGTACTTGCTGGCGTACCATGCCATTTTCATCATGTTTGTATGGGCATACTGGCAAACCATCTTCACCAAGCCTATGAACCCCCTGAAGGAGGTGAGTGTAGCTTTTGTTGAATTTTAAAAAGCATTCTCAGTGGTCTTTAAATCATGATTAAAAAAAAAAAAGGTGTCCCAAACAGGCAGACGATTGGATGCGAGTGCAGCTGGTTTATTGTCAAAGACATGAGAACACGAGCACAGCTAAGAGTCCACAAAGCTAAATCAGGGTCAGGAAGGCAGAGGTAAAACATGAGTGTGAGGGCATCAGAGAGCAATGAAAGTGGTCAGGTTCCAGGCGAGGGTCGGGGCAGGCGGCAAAAAATCAGTCGAAGACGAAGCAGGGTGAAATGAAACAGAAGATTAGTGATGTAGACACAGTGTCACAAACAAGACTTCACCCTGAGAAGAGCTCAGCGCTCTGACTAAATACTGCTGGGAGTGATTGTGGATGGAAAACAGCTGTGGGGCTTCTGGGAGTGACAGCAGGGGCTGATGGGATCCTGGAAGTACTCAGGTGATGGATCCCTCTGATGGAAAGATGGGGAGATGGGACTGATTCATGATGAAATGTCCTTTCATCATAAGAAAAAGAAATTATTAAAAATATTTAAAATATGTTTTTTTAGTAGGTCCTTAAGGAGAATAAAGATTATAGTTTCCCACTGCAGTTGATGACTGAATTTAGATTAATATTATTTGCAGTTTAGAGCTGTGATTGGCCTAAGAGTGAATATGTAGTCATGGTGGGGAGGATGCTTCTGCATTTGAATTTCCTTCCAGGAAGGAAACCTTCTTCTTGTGGTTTTTCACCTTTCTGTTTCAGCTGTTCAATCCTGAATCCCCTCAATGTTTGAAAGTAAAGCTTCAGCTCAGTGTTGCTTTTCTTGAAGGAGCCAAACAAACAGAACTGCCTCTTTTCTGATTCTCGCTGAGCATCCTTGCCATCAGCTCTTGTTAAAAACCCTTTATACTTGTCTTTCTTCTGCCCTACAAAGTTCCACCTGTCCCACTCTGACAAGGAGCTGCTGGAGAGTGAAAACCGGGGGGAGTCCCAGCAGGAAATCCTGAGGAGGATAGCCAAGGATCTGCCAATTTACACTCGCACCAACTCTGGAGGTACAGCATGTGATGATGCACGGCAGCTGGAGGAGTCTGGGCTTGTGTGTGGCTCATTCAGAACCGTTATTATTCTGCATGCTGAGGTCAGGGGAAGCTGCTTTTGATGGCTGTGTGATTGAATGGACCGTGTCTTCTCAGCGATCCGTTATTGTGACCGCTGCCAGCTGCTGAAGCCTGATCGATGTCACCATTGTTCAGTCTGTGATAAGTACGGCTCCACGCTCCCACTTGTACAGAGAGTAGACTGCACAATATATATTGCACTCTAGCAGACGGAGTAAAATTTAATTACACGTATGTCTGACCCTACTGCATTACAGATGCATCCTAAAGATGGATCACCACTGCCCCTGGTACGTAGGACGCTCTTTCATTCAACAGACACCTGTAGCACTGTTCCGCTGCATTTCAGTGTTATGTACTCAAGTAATAAAACACTTACATTACTCCTGGGGGAGGCCATAGCGCAGAGGTAGAGCGGCCAACCTTTGTGTGGAGATAGCAGGTGTTTACATGCATCCTGAACCCCACTTTCCTCTAAGTTTTTATTGCAGCTCAACCATGAAAAAAACACAGTGAATAAATCTCTACCATTTACTTTAAAGTAACATTTTCTTTTTTTGTGTAATACACAAAAGGTGTGGACAATAAAAAAAAGAAGTTGCCTAAAAATAGCAAAAGAACGCTAATTCTTTGAAAAAAAGTAACTTAATTATCTGTCTATGCAGACAGTCTTTTTTACTCTACTTAAATATCAAATCATCAAACATCCAAAATGAGAAAAATAGGCTAAAAAAGACGAATGTAGGTGGAATTACTTAAAATCAAACGCTATACAGCCCAACAAGAAATGTTTTTGAGTAAATGCTTTTTCTTTTTCTTTTATTTTATTGAACTTATTGTAGTTTATTTTGATTACAGTGACAACACACTAGTGTAATAAGTGGAAATGACTCATTTTAGAGAAAAATGTAAACAAATTGAGAATATGATCTTAGTGCAAGCTGGTCCATCTTCAAAAATCCTCATAAAATCTGAAACTAGCACTTATTTTTAGAACATAAATCTACATTACTGTTTCTAAAATAATAACAAAGTCTAACTATTGAAATTAAAAATAAACAAAATCAAAATTACAAGGAAATTTTAATGTTTTTAAGTCTTGAATCAAGATTTTCTTTCATCAAGTAAATGAAAGCAAAAAGATTTTGACTCATTTTAGTGATAATTTCCTTTTTTTCTGGATCTTAGCTCTGAAAAGGGGCGGGGCAAAGGGGTGGAGCAAAGATAAAGTAAAACCTTATATCTTAAATCTTAAATAGGTTGCAGTTAGATGTACGTACACTGCAAAAACAGCTCCCACATGAAATAAGCAAAAGGTTTTTCAAATTTGGAAAAGTTTCTTTATTTATCTTCTTGGCTGCTTTATTACTTTCGGGGTTGCCGGAGCCTAACCCAGTTACTGATGGGCAAAGGTAGGGTTCACCTTCAACAGGTCACCAGTCTGTCACATTCACACCTAAGGACAATTTAGAGTCACATTATTAACATGTAAAGCATGTTTTTGGATGGTGGGAGGAAGCTGGAGTCCCCGGTGCAAACCCACACATGCATGGCGAGAACATGCAAACTCCTCACAGAAAGGTCCCGACTGTTTCCGATCCCCCAGCAGGGATTTGAACCCACCCCTTCTTGCTATGCGGCAAGAGTGCTAACCACTGTTCCACAATGCAGCAAAAATCTTTACGATTAACCAAAAAATATGCAAATGAGGTAAGAAAAGCTTTACAAGAAAATCAAATATAGTTAAAAAAAACATGTTAAAATTAAAAATTAACTAAGATTATTTTGATATTAAAAAAACTTTATTGATATGATTTTTTTTCTATTATTTTTTATTCTAAACGTGGGGAGTCTTTTTACTTTCTTAGTTTTTGCCGTGAATGTTTATAGTAAATCATCAAGCAGCATCTTATGTTATACAACACAGCTTGCTGGTCATAATTTTAAAAAGAATTATACAAAACAACCATAAACTTTCTCATTATAAATTGTTTTTCAAGATTCCAATAAAATTAATTTTGGACCAAGTTACACAGCTTTTGATAAAAACTGCAGATTTGGATCAGTTTGCTTAAAGAACACGTTTATGCACGGATCATTTCATTAATTTATTTATAAAAAAATGACACTGTGCTGCCAAAAACTTCCTTTATTTTGTTAAAATATTTACAATAAAAAGCACTATTGCATTGTTCACCACCAGTCTGCATCTCTGTCTGTCCACAGGGTGAACAACTGTGTGGGATTCTCCAACTACAAATACTTCATGCTGTTCCTAGCATACTCACTACTTTATTGCCTTTTTGTAACAGCAACAGATCTTCAGTACTTCATTAAGTTTTGGACAGTAAGTACTACTAATCAAACCCACATAATCTGTATTCAGAATGTTTTAGGACATCAAAAACGTTTTTAAAAAAAGGAAAATATTTATGCAAAGTTTAAGTTTCTGTTTTTCAAATGTGGTATTGTGTGTTCTTCTTGCAAGGCTGGCGGTAAAGCTCATTTCCGTCTGAAAGAATACCTGGTATGCATCGATTAGATAGCTGCTAATACCAAAGTAGAGGCTGTTTACAGTGGCATGCAAAGGTTTTGGCAGCCCGAAAGCTTCAAGCTCTCAGCTGACTACCAAAGCTTTTCACACCTTCAGAAGTTTTTTTTGGGGGCTCTGGCTTTTTCGTGTTCGTCCAGCCAGCAACTCTGGGAGCATTTCCCAGAACGCCTGGAGGATTTAATTAGAAACTGGGAAAGTCTGTGAGCAAATGTACTTCCCATCTGTAAAAAGGAGAAGGAAAAAAAAAGAGAAAATCAAACAAAATGAGGAGGGAAGTGTGGTTCCATGTAGTTTACTTAGAGCTGCTTCAAAAGATGGAGTTTCAACAGCTCTTGATTTGAGTTTGTGTTAGGTTTTAAGAGCTGAAAACACCAGATGGCCCCAAAATTATAGAAATTATTATGCAATGAAGAAAGAATGAACCAAAAAACATGAGTTTCCAAAACTTTGTGGTGGGTAAGGACTAAACATTGCCAATGAAATAACAGCAGTGACCATGCCTTAGAGCAGTGTTTCCCAGCCCTGATCCTCAGGGAATATTGTCTGGCATTTTCTTCAATCTTACCCTGCATAAACACACCTGCCTTTGATGGCTGCCATTATTAGGGTTTTGCCAACTCAGGTGTGCTTAAGCAGGAAAACATGGAAACCATGCAGGATGGAGTTCTTCAGGGTCCAGGACTGGAAAACTTTGGTTTAGACAAGTTTTCCAAAAAAAGTGTCAATATTAAAAAGAATATTTGCATATATGCATCTCTATTCTATTCTATTCTATTCTATTCTATTCTATTCTATTCTATTCTATTCTATTCTATTCTATTCTATTCTATTCTATTCTATTCTATAAATTTCCAAACCATTAATGTAAAAATATCCATGTTTCTAAACACAAATCCAAACTCCACTCAACACGGAGGACAATCAACTCTAAGACATGAAAATGTCTTTAATTCAGAGATGAAGTACCAGTATCTGTGGTTTCTCAATAGAAAACGTATTCAAAGTAAATATTGTCTTTAGTCCAAAGCAGGACCAGAAAAATCCTAACTGACGCTGGATTAGTCACTCATTTTCTTTTTTTTTTTTTTGTTGGTTGGAGTTTATCTATATAAACCTCTCCCATGTGCCCCTTCTAATTTCAAAGTACAAAAAAACTGTTAAAATTCATAAAATTTCAAAAACTTTCCTCAAATTGACAAAAAACTTCTAGACATTAAGATGTTTTCTTAAAATTAAGATTATTTTGCCATTAAAAAAACTTTCTTGATGAGATTTTCTTTTAGCAGTTTTCAGTTTTTGCAATGTAGAAAACTATAAACAAAGTTAATACAAATTAGATTTTACAACAGGAAAAAGTTCTGCATAACAGTATTTCTTTCATTTTGGGTTCATAACCTGCAGATGTAAGTATGTATATATTTAAAAACTAAAATGCAACCATTGTGGAGAAAAATCCACGATAAAGAGAATAAATCCTGTCATTAATCAATAGAACATGTAGTGATATCTGGAATTATTCAACATTAAAGTTATTAGTCTTTTTTGATTGGTCATCTTGAAATGAAATAATTTTCTACAGAATCAGCGTTTTACTACTAAAGTTGCTGTTTATATGGTGGTAGGAGTTTACTTATATAAACCTCTCCTTGGTGCACCTTCTGATTACACTTAAAAAATGCCCTTCTTTAAACAAGTAAGAAAATTTATAAAAATTAGTGATAAATAATCAAATTGAGGTATTTTAAGGTAATTAGAAATATGCATTTTACGATGAATTTGTCTTAAAAATTAAATATTATTTGAGAGTTTCCAATTTCCCTAAATTAAGCATGTTTGGTTCTTAAAAAATGAGTATTCTCAATGCCTAAAAATGTCAAATAAAGTAAATATTCTATTTTTTTAATCAAAGATAACCCTTTCTTTTCAAAATATAATTCCTTAGTAAATAGTGTGTTAGTTTCATTGCATATTAGGTATAGTCAAAGATTTAAACCATACTTTTTACAGTCCAGATTCTAAGACATTTAGAGTCTCAGACTAGAATATTTTGCTGTAACTTGTAGCAACAATTATGAGTCTGAGAGACAAAAACCTTCTGCAGCCCGCTGTTTGCAGTATTCCCCGTAGAGTAGAATTCGTCCTGCAGTCCAGCTGAACAGCCGGCAGTCTTCTCCAGTGTTTGTTCTGGTGCGTGGTGGTTCCAGTCCTGCTTCTCTTCCCTCAGAAAGGCCTCCCGGACACCCAGGCGAAGTTCCACATCCTCTTCCTCTTCTTCTCGGCCTCCATGTTTTCCGTCAGCCTGGCTTCGCTCTTCATCTATCACTGCTGGCTCGTCTGCAAGAACAGGTCCACGCTCGGTGGGTGCCCCGCTGTTGCTGTTTGCAAACTAATCCCAGTCACCTTTACAACAAGTCTGAAGGAGGCTTCGTTTTTCTGCTGCCTCCCATCTAAGAAACGACATGAGCTCGCTCCTCCTGACTTCGTCCAGTGCGACGGTCAGCCTCTCTGATCTTGGCATCATCGGAGAGAACACAGTGGGACACTTTGTCTTGAGGAGAGTGGATAATCCAGGAGTAAGTTACAGTGTAATGCAGAGAAACAAGGCTCAGAGCCGTAAGCAGCTTGGAAACAGACACCGACCCGCTGTTCAGAAAGAGAACTCACACCTGCTGAGGCTCAACAAAGACACTTTCATCCACTTTTCCCCCATTGATCCCATTCATCTGCTGCCTGACTGATCTCCTGTCATCACACAGATAAAATATTTTATAAAGTCTTAGAAGGCTGACCGACTTCCTCTCTCTGTCTTCACAGAGGCGGTGCGAGCTCCAGTGTTTCGTCACGGCACAGACAAAAACGGATTCAGTCTGGGGGTCAGTAAGAACTTCCGCCAGGTCTTTGGGGATGAAACGAAGTATTGGCCTGTTCCTGTCTTCTCCAGGTAAGATAATCCATCAGAGGCTTCTTTAATAATTTTATTAACTTGTGACAATGCTTCATATCCAAGTCTTGGATAATTTTTTTTTACACTATATTACATAATAATTACCAAATGAACATGAACCAATACGAAGAACTCAATTCTGAGTACTAAACTTATATTTTTTGCTGCAAAAATCATAAAAAAATTAGATACAACAGTTTTTATGTTTTTATAAGAAAGATCAAACGTGTAAAAATATAAAAAAATGCAGAAATGCAAAAAAAAGCAACTAGAAGTCTAAATATGAAAAATATAGGTAAAACAACCCGTAAAGTAATGAAAAAATGTGTCAGAACTCTTGTTATGTTTGTTTTAAGTTGAATATTTCAAAGCGATTACCGGTAGCTTTATTGAAAGTTTTACAAAAAAATTTGAGTGAAAACTTTACTCATGCATCAATGTAAATGACTATTTTAATTGGCAAATGCATCAGGTGAGCAGAGATAAGAAATAAAGAGATAAGAAGAAAAAAATAATGAATTTTTGAATATAAATTCCTAAAATCTCAGCTTAAGGACCCATCTTTTTATCTATTTTCAAAGCCAAAAGCCTCTTAGTGAAGAGTATTTCCCATCATCTCTATATTTACACTCTCCTGCTCAGATGAGGACAACAAAGACGTAAATGGATCTATTTATCTGGAAGCGCATGCCATTTCCTTCATCACAAATCTGCTTTTTTTCCAGATGGCATCTTGCCACCTGTTATGTAAAGGACTCAGGCAGACTCAGGATAACTCGGACACAGGACTGTTGCAGTTCAACTCACCAGTGTTACATACACATAGTTCCCCAGGAACCCTTGAACCGTAACTATGGTTCCGCGTACACAACACCACCTGCTCCTGATTCACAATAAATTGAATAGAGAAATATTAGAAATTAAATTTTTAGCTTAAAATGTCCTGTTATATATCCTCCATTATCAGAAAAATGCCACGAGAACACATTAAAACCACAAATTTTATCTGAGTGGCTCTTCAAGTGGAACCAGGAGGAAAAAAATCTGTGTGATCAGTGAAAGGACCACCAGAAAACAGAAGGATTCCTCAATAAAAGAAGAGTTCATGCTTCAGATTGAAGTTCAGCATGCACAAAACTGAAGATTCAGATGCTCAGTCAGACACAATTTTATCAAAACGTATTTCTGGAGACATGGAACAAATAAATCAGTTATGTTTTGGACAATCAGATTACATAAATGTTTTTAAATGTTTAAAATCTGATGATTCTCAGAAATTAGACTTTTGTGGTCATATCAACAGACTAAATAAAACAGTAATTCTCTGATGGTTCTATAGTTTAGGTGACGGCTGCTCATTCCCAACCTGCCTGGTAAATATGGACCCAGAATCACCCACGGGCTCCAACTCAGCCAGCAAGAGGTGAGCAGCAACGGTTCTGATCCTCTCAAATCATTCATTTAAAATCATTAATGTCACATTTGACCTTCTGAGTGACGTTCGTGAGCGGGTTTGTTTGGGTCATTTCAGTGCAGCTGAGGGCCGCCATCAGTTCCCATCCAAACCGCTTAGAGAGAGCCAGAGCAGGCTGCTCACCAGCACCCCCTCCTGGTCAGAAACTGAAAGTGCAGCAGACAAAGAAAGGAAAGGTAACTGAGTTCATCTTGATTTATGCAGGGCTTTTTTTTTTTTTTTTACACGTTCAATATTACCTTTGCAAAAGAAATGCATAATGCAAGACAAAATGATAAATGGCACCGGTAAAATGAAATATAAATCATTAAAATATATCAGCATAAATAAGAAAAAAAGGAAGCAAATGCAAATCAATGCAGGAAAACGTTGATTTGAGTTAGAATTGGTTAATTTCAAGTATAAAAAAACCAAAAACACCAATGAAGGTGACTAAAATTGATTAATAAAAGCAATACATACATCAATATATCAAATGTTGGATGACTAATGGTAAATTGTTTAAAAAAAGTTAAAAAAATAAAAATTCATGCATACATCCCATTAAAAAGATGTCAGCATAATTACTTTTTAATTATAAGTAGAGATTTGCACTTTTTTATAAAATATGTGACACACTGAATCCATTAAGTATCAAGTTTTATTGTATGCATATCAAATGATTATATTTGAAAGTAATCTTTTTTACAGAGAACATTTTAGAAATCATATAAAAACGTCATTTTAAAGTTGAAAATTGTTTAAAAAGCCATTTAGGTGGAAGATCCTTTCTAAAAAGTATGTTTTTGAGAATAAAAATACGGTCTCCATCCTCACCTTCGCGTTTCATGCCGTTTTTGTTTTTTATAAACAAATTTTACTTTCTGTGTATTTGCTCAGGCGCCAGCAACCCTGGAATGACCATAGAGAATGAAGCTTAAGTCCGGTCAATAATCACAAAGTGAGTTAACAGTCACACAGAAAACATTTCTTGCAGCAAAAAAAATGAGATTAAAGCATCTTGTTTGTCTTTCTCCTCCACTAGATGGATGGATGGAAGGATGCTGCCCCTCCCTCCTCTGTGTTTGTGCCTGTCAGTGTGACGTGGTGTAGACATCCGGCTCCTGAGGCGGCGCGCTTATTATTTTCATCACTGCTATTCCCATCACCTGTTTGTCTGAGAGTCTGGCGGACGGAAATCAGAATTGCATTCCAGCGATGATTTGTATGTAAATAAGCACACAGCAGTGGTGGAGTTGATGTTTTGTATTTTCAAAATCAGCCTCAGAAAATTATACATTTTTTTTGTTTCTTAAATCACTGATAATTCTGTACAAAATAATTTGCTTGGATGAAAATGCAGTTTGCCAAACGTTGAAGATAGAGTAGGAAAAGTAGATGTGTTGATGTGCAGATGTTTTGTTTTCAGTGTTTCTTGAAGGAGGCGGAGTCTTCTGGCCCGCCCTACTGAGTATTGTGTACGTGACGCATGTTCTCATCTCAGGATGTCAACACAAACTTCTTTTCTAAGCAAAAAAAAAAAAAAAAAGTGTAGTCATTAGTAATTACATACGACAAGGGCTCTTCTGACTCTTGACAGCACGATGAGGACGTTCCACCTGAAGGTGCTCTGTGCTGTTACAGCGTCCACTTCTCCCCTTCCTCCTCGCTCCTGCCAAATATCTGAAGTACTGTTTGGCATTCCACATCCAGCTGCTGACCACAAGCTTTCTGACTGTTGCTCTCTCTGGCGGGTCGTCCGACTTGACTGCCTGTAAAAAAAAAAAAAAAAAAAAAAGAAAAAAAAGTTTCTGTTAGTGCTGCAAATTTATCATCGAGAATCCAGATTGTGTCAGGTTTTGTCCTGTGAATTGACTGTATTAACACATTTCTCGACAAAAGTATTGGGACACTAACAAAGTTCATCCACACTTACCTCTTGCAGAGTTTTAGCATCTCGTTGGAACAAAAAGCTGTTTTTAAAAACAAAAAAAAATAGTTTAAAAAAATGGTTTGTAGAAGGTATTTCTGTGAATGTGATAGGCCCATACCACTTTTCTTCCTCAACTGAACTTCCATTCACTTTCCAAACCGAATGAATCCCTTTTGGGGCCACGAGGTTGCTGGAGCCTATCCTATGACAGACTACACCTGACTGTCTACCACTGAGGGACAATTTAGTCACCTATTAACATATGAAGCACGATTTAGACTGTAAGAGTGGACAGAAAGGGGGATTTGAACCAGAGCCTTCTTGCTCCAGGGGCAGAAATGACCCCTGACCCAGCTCAAACTGGAATAAAACTTTCATTTATGGCAGCGTCGTGGCTCTTCTGAACAGCTTTAAGTAGGTCCCAATACTTCTGTCTGTGCAGCCACTGAAGTTATTTTTATTGTGGGGCAAAAAAACTAGAATGTTTTGTCTTTAAAGCAAACAAAAAAAAAATCTTCATGTGACACACACACATATATATATATTTTTCTATTCCGTCTGTATGAATAAAGACGACATGGATGTGAGGCGATGAAATGTACAGCTGGTGATGCCTTATCAAAATAAAACAAGCTCATCTTCCATTTCAGTCAAACAGCATTTTTTTATGGTAAAAAACTTTATTTACAAAACAAAAAATCTAAAAACATTCCTTTTTTATTGCATATATTTTTTTTACTCCTTTGTAATGTGGGAGGTGAACCGCAGGGGAAAAAAACAATATCTTCAGCGGTCAGATTCTGACACAGGCAGGTTAACGGACACTTCAACACACACCGATGCACGTCTGAGCGTGACGTGACGACAGCATTTATTTCAGCTTCAGGACATGCGGCAGGAAAAGTGGAACATGGAATCCGATGCGTTGATGAGCCTTTGTCTGGGTTTGAAGGATAAAACAGATTTCCTTCCCTTTTTTTTTTTTATAATTCAGTACGAAAATATTTCAAAACCTTGAATGCAATAAAACTGAAATTTCACTCTGTACTTTTAGCTTCGTCGTGGCCACACATTTTTCTAAATGTTGAGAATTTTCTTTTCTTTTTTTTTTAAATCTTCGTCCAGACCAGGAGGGAGGAGCTTCTTTACAGGTAAACGTCCTCCAGGTTCATTTATGGGAGTGAAACGCACGGATTGTCATGCATGTAAACGCACAAGTTCCTGTTCTGAAGGTGATCTGTCAGGCGAACGTGTAGTGTTGAGCTCACAATAAATAATAATAATAAAAAAAAAAGTTTAAAACAGGACGCAGCTTCTCTTTAAGGCTGAGAGTGGGTGGAGCTGCTGCTGCTGTCAGGGTTAAAGGTTTCACACATTCATAAAAAAAAAAGTTGAAACAGAACAAGAGGAGAGACGCACACCAGGAACATGTTTCCATATAAAATCCGGTTAGAGCTTTAAAGTGCATTAACATTTCTACAGAACACTTTAGGAAAACTAAAATCCCAACTTTTCAAGCGTGTTAAGGAACTGAACCGAGCACATGGTCTGTAGGAATAAAAGCCTCGGCGCGCACCAGCGGCTCTGGCGGCTGTGATTCTTGTAGACCGTCGTGTTCAAAGGTGAGCAGAACAGCTTGCTGAATGATGCTGCGCGTCGTTCCGGCTCGTCCATCGTTTCCTCAGCAGGTCGCCGGAGCACGGACTCCTGCGCCGCGCCGTCACGACTGCTGCTTGTTCGCCTCCTCCTCGTACGCGTTTCCCGTTCCGTTCTGGACGTAGGCAGAGGCGGAGCCCAGCCCGTACAGGTGACCACAGTACTTTGCATCGTCGATGTGATCCTCAAAGAACATCTGAGGGGGTTTCAAAGAAAGATTTCAAAGCTTTAGAGGATCTTTTGTAAAATATATGACAGATTTAGTCATTCTTTTAAAAAATCTGGATTTTCAAAATAAAGGCATGATCCTAGAATTGTTTAAAAATTTGAAGAAAAAAAAAGTAATTTCAGGGTAAAAATACAAACTTCAACTTTATAATGGCAATCACATTTATTTATATATACATATTTTAAGCAACAGATTAACTATATTTGATGATCATTAAATTAAATCAATCGAATGTGTTGTGTGTGTAAAGTATGCATTATTAAAAATATACTGCTCGCAAAAATTAAAGGAACACTTTCTTTATTGGGCCTGGTATGAATTTAATTAAGGCTGTCAGATCATTTTCTTGTTGTTTCAGCAGCTGAGGGCCTCGTTCATCAATTTCAGCTGTATTAGTGTTCATGAATTAACAACAGGTGCACTTCAGTGGCAACAATTAAAAAACCCTCCAAACAGGACTGGTGTTCCATGTGGAGGTCATTTCAAGTTTCTCCCTCTTGATCTTTTTTGGCTGGTTTTCCACTCGTGCTGATTTTGTCTTGTGTAATTCCCTCTCTATCTGGCAATATGATATGAGATTCATTAAACCCTACAGAAGTTGCACAGGTTGTCCAACTTCTCCAGGATGGCACATCCACACGTGCTGCAGCAAGAAGGTTTAATGTGTCTCCCAGCACAATCTCCAGAACATGGAGGAGATTTCAGGAGACTGGTGGTTATTCTGGGAGAGCTGGACAGGGCCGTAGAAGGTCCTCAACCCCTCAGCAGGACCCATACCTGCTCCTTTCTGCAAGGAAGAACAGGCTGAGCACTGCTCGTGCCCTACAGAATGACCTCCAGAGGGCCACTGGTGTGAATGTCTCTACCCAAACAATCAGACTTCATGAAGGTGGTCTGAGAGCCAGATGTCCTGTAGTGGACCCTGTGCTCACTGCCCAGCACCATGGAGCTCCACTGACATTTGCCCAAAAACACCAGAATTGGCAAGTCCGCCACTGGCGCCCTGTACTTTTCACAGACCAGAGCAGGTTCACCCTGAGCACCTGTGATAGACATGAAAGAGTCTGGAGAAGACAAGGAGAACGTTCTGCTGCCTGCAACGTGGTTCAACATGACAGGTTTGGTGGTGGGTCAGTGATGGTCTGGGGAGGCATATCCATGGAGGGACGCACAGACATTCACCATCCCCTGACTTAAACCCAATAGAACATCTCTGGGACATTATGTTTGGGTCTATTAGGTGCCGCCAGGTTGCTCCTCAGACTGTACAACAGCTCAGAGATGCCCTCACACAGATCTGGGAGGAAATGCCACAAGACACCATTTGTTGTCTCATTAGGAGCATGCCGCGACGTTGTCAAGCATCCATACAAGCTCGTGGGGGGCACACAAGATACTGAAAAGCATTTTGAGTTGCAGAAATTAAGTCTTGGAGAAAATGGACTAGCCTGCCACATCTTCATTTCACTCTGATTTGATGGTGTCTACACAATTGAGCCTCTGTAGGCTGAAAACTTTTATTTCCATTAAAATTCTTGGCATCCTTTTGTTCCAAAGACACTGCCCTGTCATTATTTGTATAGATATCCAACTTCATATTGAGATCTGATGGATCTAATGTGTTTCTTTAAAGTGCTCCTTTAATTTTTGTGAGCAGTGTATATCTATTTATGACACAAGGTTATAATGTCAAAAAGATGGCTTCATCTTCAATTTTTTTATCAGTTAATGGCTTAATATCTACAACAGGTCGACATTTTTTTTTTTACCATTTTCTTTTGTTTTTACTGCTAGAAATAAACCAATAAATCAAATCTTTTATTTTGAAAACTTTTTTTCTATGTAGGTATTTTTGGAACAATTTAACCAACATAAAAATATATGTTCTGTAATTTATTATTGACAGTAATTTATACAATAAAAATTCCTGTTTGTAGGAGGTAAAAAAATTAATGAAATCCAGAGCATTTTTTTCAGATGTGCTGAAACCTCCTCCTGTTTTTCTTCAATCTCACCTCTCTCATTTTGAAGAAAGCCATGCCTGTGAGTAAGGAGTCAGAGCCGGCCTGATGCTGGGGTCCGATCCTCTCCAGCTCCAGTTGCTCAGCGACTTCCTGCAGTCCGCCCTGAACACGACATGATGGAAGAACCAGAGCTCAGAAGCAACACAAGTCTTTTTACAGAAACTCTTGTAAATTTACAAAATTCAGGAATTTTGTCTTAAGCATTGTCTCTAAAATGCCCACAAAATAGCTAATATATTTAATTTCTCTAAATTCCATCAGTAAAAACAATTAAAATTATGTTTTAGGTCAAAATTTAAAGGGGAAAAAAACATCTAGCAACCTCACAAACTGATGAAAAACTGTATATTTGCATTTCAGGTGTCAGAAATCTGATGTAAATGTTAAAAATAGGTTAAATATAGTAAGGTTTTAACACCTGATTTTCTTTAAAGTCTGTTACCACTGATATTCTAAAACTCATTTTTGTTTAAAAAATCCTCAGAAGACAACTTTGATGCTTTTTTGTGGCATTTTGCTTCTTTAAGTTACATTTCTATAAATCTTAGACGTTACTTTGGACAGCCTGTGCTTCGGTACCTTCAGGTTTTTGCAGCTTTTCATGAGGTACTTGACATCGTAGATGACGGGGAAGTACAAACGGAGAATCTCAAAGAAATCAGCCTCCTCCTCCGGCAGGTTCGCATTGGAAAGAATTTTAATCAAGTATCCAAAGTCGTAGCCGCTTCAAAACACAAACAGTTACGGTAAAACTCCAAGGAGCATCTTTTCACCTCCAAATACAAACCAAGATTGCTCCAACAGGAGGAGGTGAAGCAGTTACAACAGTTGTCCACTGGGAGGCGATATTGCCAAAAAGAAACTGGAATTTGGGGTCAACTTAGGTTATAAACTAAATGACATCAATATGATGCTGCACTGCAGGATGCAGATATTGTTTCTAAAGTTTTAAAAAAGCATTTAAATTACTGTCAAAATTAAATATTAAGAGTAACTATTAACGGTTGAGAAAAGGTGCTACCTATGAAAGGAGAGCCACTTGATTCCGTCACAGAGCACCACTCCTGAAGTCATCAGGAGCTCTGCAAAGAACAGCGTCTCGATGCCTTCTTCTTCGTGTTTCTTGAACTGGATTCCTGAAGTGGTCAGGAGTTCGATGGAGTCCTGAGCGTACATGTCCTCTCTGGTTAAAAAAAAAAAAAAAAAATCAAACAATAAATAAATAAAGAAATCACAGCAGTAGGTTTCTGAGTTTTGACACACTCATTCCAAAAAGCACCAAAGAATTATCTAAGCAGAGAGGGAAACCTGGAAAAAAGAAAAACTCCACAGGAGGGACAAACTTCATGCAGGAATGGCTTGATTTGGATCTATGCGGCGAAAAAGCCTGAGTCAAATTTAGTCCTGCAATTGGAAATCTGAATACAATAGTTGAAGCAACACTCTGAGTCTTTAAGAAAATAAGTTGCTGCAATTTTTCGGTACCTGAGTGTTGGCGTCCCCCCATTACAGCCTAATCCTCACCCACTTTCGACCAATCATGACTCGGAAATGGAGGGATTAAAAGTGCCACTCCAGAGCGAAGATTGTAACTTTCACTCTGAATTTCTCTGAGTGAGTCTTTAGACTTTTTGCGAGATTTCCAAAAATTGAGTTTGTTCCTTTAAAAGACAAACATCTATAAGTTTTAAAGACCCACTCTGATAGTAAAATGTTTGTTTGGCATTTTTTTTTCCAAGATTGGAGGTCAAAATGAAAGAAAATTAAGCTTAAAATTGCATTTTTTTTTTTCAAATTGTTGTGAATCAGAAGCAGCACGTATTTGCAACGTAGAAAATGTACTGGGCGGGCCAAAAGCTTCCTGCTCTGCACCATTTTGACAACATGTTGGCAACTTGATCACTTTTGTTTTCCTCGTCCGAGCTGACATCTGGCTCAAAACTGTACAGCTGGATTGCTATGATATTGCTATGTTGAACGTGTGAGAGCCTGTGTGCTAGTCGGAGAACATGTAAACAGAGAGCTCTCAGCAATCTCTCAGCTCCACACTAGTTGGTGCAGAAGCTACGTCCTATAAAACGTCAAGTTTTACACTGGGAATGCTTTTAAACTAGATCAAACGTATAGATTGGAATGGGTCTTTAAAGAAGATGTATATTTTTGTGAACTAGTTCATTAAAATCAAAGCAGTTAAGTGTGTTTAGCAGTGGTCTCTTTGCTGGAAATAAGCAACGGGAATCTCATCTTACGTGAGGCTAAACTTAAAGTTGAACTGCCACGTCGACGTCCCGGGAGGGTACTCTCCCTGCTCGTTCATGAATGTCAGGCCCAGCTGGATGATCTTGAGCAGATCCACATTGCAGCGCAGTAACTGGTACTGATAGTCGGCGTTGCTCCGGAACTCTCCGATCGGTCTGGCTACAACTCCTGGAAACTCCGTGTCCTGAGAGGCAAGGACGAGGGGATGTGAACACCATTGACAGCAGGTGGATGTATGGGTGGGGTCTCTGAGCATCTCTCACCATTGCGATGTAGTTGTACTTTCGGATGACATGCCGGATTCTCTTGAGCTCCTCTTCCAGGTTACTGGCCCAGACCTCACATATTCTTTGGCTGTGGTCCACAGTGGCTGCGGGCATAGTGCCACTTCACGCATGGAGATGGGGAGGGGTGCATGAAAACAAAGACAGGTTAATTGCAGGGGAACATTTGGGGGGTGTCCACAGAAACTGAGGCTGAAGCTCAGAAATGGTGGTGCCTCAGCGTTGCGATTGAAGCAGCTGCAAACACAGCAAAGAAGTCATGTGTTTAGCCGCTTGCTAGCTCGTCATTTAAGCAGCACTGTTGCTAGCTTGTTACCTGTTAACAGTTAGCAGGTTGGAGGTAAAACTTCCAAACTAGATGAGATGAGACTGTCTGCAGTTTTCCCACACAAAAACATCAATTTCAACTATGCAGGAGGGGTTGTACAACAAGACAGGCACGAGTAAGTAGCAGCTGAGGCACGCACGCACCGGGGCGTCACTTTTGGGGAGACTGCAAATGTTTCGTTTGACTTACCGTTCCCCGAACCGCGCGCGCGTGTGTTTGTGCGTGTGCTATCTGAAAGCTGGTGGTGTGTTCTGTGATATCTGTCAGGAGGGGGGTTCCGCTAACTTTGAAATACTTTATATTCTGTGTCGTTTGATGTCAACCTACGGCTGCCATCATAGCGGAGCCCGCACCGTGACGTCATGCCGTAAAGAGGGGAACGTGAGGACGTTTGAGGATCCTCATCCGGAACAAGTGAAAAAAAAAAAAAGTTTTCTAATAAATCTTTGTAAAATTGAATATATGCATTTATAAAAAGTACTGATAAATGCTTTGGACATCATTTGATAATTTATTTATTTAAAATAAGCAGGCCATCGTGGAAAGTGTACAAAGAATTCAGTTTTAAAACACATTATTAATATATAGATTGGCCACTTTCTCATAGTATAGACACTAATTTATTCCACATCATATAGTATTTTTATTTTTCAGTTGATTCTTATAATGAATGGCAGTTTCTCCATTTTACTAAGATAGAAAAAACATTGGATTTTATTCCCCTCCGAAAGTTGTTTTAATGAAACCCAAAAGGGATCCTTTTATCATTTTAGCAAAACACATTGCAGAGATAAATCCTCTTTTCTAATTTTTTGTTCTAAAAAAAAAACAAAAAAAGTGTACAATATCCAAAGGATCCAAAGGTGGATCATAGTCTACCAACTTTTACATTAGTACTCTTGCCTTTTATTCCTCACTCCAAGATGGACAATGCTATTTTTTTGAAGAAAAAAAAAATCAAAGAAAAAGAGAAATTTCTCTGGAACAAAATATATTTTGGGTGAAAATGACTTTACCTTTAATTTATGTTAAAAATGACAAACTCTTAATAACAAATACTATGTTGTGGAAAGTGCACTAATAATCCTTCATTCCTTACACAATTTCATTAATGTTTTGAGCCTTTTTCAAACATTTTCATACGTTGTTTGCATTTTATTATTTATTTTTCTTGTAACTTCTTAAAAAAAAGGGAAAAAAAGCATTACTTTGAATTTTTTCTTTTACTTGTTTTTATCATAAATGTATTAATTGACATTATTATTTTACTAAGCTCATATGTTCTTTATGTTCATACATCCTTTAGCGATTTAATTTTCTAATCATCATATGATTTATTATTTCTTTACATTTTATTAAAAACTTGGTTTGAGATTTAGATGATAGAAAATGATTTAAAACAGAATTGAAACAATTTTGAATGTTGATAAATGTTGTTATCTTGCAGCATCTAATGTTCTATCAAAAATGTTTGCATCATTTTGAGTTTTTTACATGATTATTTTAGTTTGAAACAATGTTCAAACTTTTTTGGTCACAAAAATATTTCTGAATAAATTAGGAATTGAAACAGAACATTCTGAAGGAATATACATTTTTGTAATTGCATACACAATGTTTATTTGTGCTACCTAATTAAAGAAAAAAGTTCCTGAGCTCATAAAGTGAATGCATTTTTAAAAATAATTGTCATAAAATAAAAAGTGAAGAAGTAGTAACACCTTATAATGAAAACATTTGCACTGGTAGTTGATTTTTTTTTTTTTTAGTAAACAGATTGGGACTTAATCTGGATGCATAGAACTGCCAACCACAAACCTTTAAGATACAGAAGAACAGAATGTACATAAAATAGATTTTACTTTATGTAAAGATTTTATTTTAATATTTTACACTTTAGATCTAAATGGAGAAAGTAAGCAGCAATTAAAATTTAATTAAGTCTATATGAACATGCATTTATCATGTTTTTCATTTTCAACAACAAAACAATCCTAATGATTGTTTCCATATGACTTTATTGATTTATCTTTGTAATACATGTAGTTACAAAACATTGAGATCAAGCAAAATAAAAAAGAAAAGAAAAGGTCGGCAGATTTCAAGAGCATGTGGCAGGTGATGAATAATGAATTCATTTATTTCACCATAAAACAGACACATTTTAAACACTTTGTTTACTAATGTGAACACACTAAACTGGCACAGACTGCTAAAACACAAAGAGAAGCGTTTAAAAATAGATACAGACAAAAACAGGTCATCATGCACAGTCATTCTTGCATTGTTCGTTTGCAGCAGTGCAGTAGCAGTAATATGTGATATAAAGTTACAGTGATACAGTTTTGCACAGTAAACATTGCACATATTTCATCCTCAAACTCCTGGGATTTGTGTTGTTTGATTTCATATGAGAACTGGACTGAGTCACCCCTCCCGCCCCGCGTTCTAAACAGGAAGTTCTCGCTAGATCCAAGAAACCAAAATTTCAAAGCCTTCTATTGAGAAATTCCAAGATAAAGTTCATTATGGCGGTGTCTGGCAACTGAATTGACTTCATTTGGTTGGAGCTATTTTCAGCAGGTGACCTCACATTCAGTCCAGCTCTCATATACAGTCGATGGTCCCATTCCAACAAAAAGTTGATGTTTACATGATTCAGTCTGCTGGCTGAGCAGCTTAACTCCAAAAACTAAAGCTTAAAATGTGTCAGAGAGAAAAGAGACTTTGTAATTCCATAAAAGTTGAATGTATGGCTCAGACAAAAAGATATTTAGACTCAAAAGTGTAGATAAATGTGAGTTATTTTTTATGACTAAGCTTCCATCAATCAACAGGCTCTTTTGCACGGACGTTTGGGTGCTCAAAAGGAGGGTTTTCAACTTTAAACCTTTTTTATATATGTAAAATTAAGTTTTAATGCTAGTAATAATTTTTATTTACCAATTTCCTTTAAGGACTTATAGCCCAGCTGATCAAAACAACATGCTTACAAAAAGATCAACAGATTGCCAAGACAACGAGGATAACTTTCTTTAGAAAGTTTGATTTATTTTAGGAAATCTCAAATGTGCACAACAATATTATAGTGTTCAATACAGCTGGTTTGTGTCTTTATATTACATTTTCCCTTTTCCGTCCATATTATGTTTTAAATAATGCCTAAATTTGTTTTTTTTCCTTCTATCACGGCCAACTTTAAAACTAAAAACCTTTTGACTGTTTCTAAAAAAACAATGGCTCATTAGATTTGTAAAACTGCTAAAGATTTAGTTTCATTTGAAAGAGACTTTTGAGACAATCTGACCGCAATTAGGCAAAAATACAATACATTAAAACTACAAGGTTGTGATTTGGTATCAAGAATTGTTACATCATCAAAACTCCTAACTCTCCGCAGTTCAGCTGGTGTTCCCTTTGGGGTTCGTTTTGAGGCTTTGGTGTAACTTTATAGTTTACTTGATGGTCATGCTTGGTGTCTTTGGACCTCTCTTACTCACAACTCTCAAACCCTGTCTTGCAAACTCTATGTAACTAAATATGTTTTCAGCGGAGAATAAATAAAATGTAAACAAACATATTGCAGCTCTAAAACTCAACCTCACGGAAGACCAGAATTCTCTGCAGGCACACAGACTCTTAGGACGTGTCTTTAAGTTGCTATTCTTAATGTCCTGAAAAGATTCCGCTTTCTTTACCTTTGTATGTAGTTGACGTCTAATGCTACAGTGAGCAGCAGTGATTTGGTCATAAAGGTTGTTTAAATTAAAAGCTGGTTCCAGTCAAATCTGCTCAGGCAGCTGAGTAGGCAGCCTCGTCGGAGTCGGGGTCTCTGGTGCTCTCCTCGCTGAGAGGCGAACGGCAGCTCAGGTCTGCAAAGCCAGACTCCTGGTCGCTGCTGCTCGTCTCGGCTTTCAGGCTGGAGTCCTGCGGGGGGAGGATCATGGTGCTGCTGTCCAGGGCTTTTGGAGTCAAGAAGCTGCTGGTGTAATCTTGAGGGGTGTTGGCTGAAGTCAGGTTGTTCCCAGGTTCCCACGGTGGGAGGCTTTTGTCAGAGGAGGCTGGGCTCAAACTCTGTTCCTGCTCCAGCTCTGTGATTTTCTATTCATCATGCAGAAAGCAGAATACAGTCATCTTCTACAGTTTGGAAAAGAGAACGTTTGTTTTTCCTCGCAGGAAAGTTTGTCTCACCTGCTTGTGTGAAGCCAGCTGCTCCTCAAGCTGCTGCGTCTCCTCCTGGATGGCTCGCAGGTAATCCTCCACAGACTGTCGAGGATGCATACCCTGGTCAAATCGGTTGTACAGTCCTCTCCAGAATCTACGCAAACGCAGAACAATGAATTAGTGCAGTTTATTCTCTAATGACCAAGAATTGAAATCCTGCATTTAAACTAAATTAACCTCTATAATTATCATGTTTTAGGGTGTTTTTACTTTAAAGTCCACATTGGAGTTCGAATCCTGCAGACAGTTGGTTTTGGTTATTAGATGTAAAAAAATATTTAACAAGGGCGGAAAACAAGCCGGGTTGGGTTAGTTGCAAATGAACCCTGGTGTGGTTCACTGCAGTGTGAATGCAACCAGATGAAACAGCTGATAAAAGAGTTTTTAAAGCAGAAAGTTCAGAGTGTGAAGTAGAAAACACAGAACGCCACACAAAATGAATTAGAAAATGAGTAAATAACAAAATACTTTGGAAATGTCTCATCAGTAAATGTTATGAATTGACAAGAGGAATATTTTTTTAATATTTGATACAGACATGTTTGTTACATCTTCGCAAGTTATCAAACAAAATGTGAACACAAATAAAGCTGCAAGAGACTTCTGTTAAAAAACAAACAAAAATAAAACAGTCTCTTTAAGTTGGTTTCTTGATTGTTTCAAATTCCAGATAAATCACCCAACAGTGTAGTACAGTACAGTAGGTCCCAGAACTCAGATTTTTTGGTCAAAACCTGAGATTTTCCTTTATTTTTGAATAAACCCCCTTTTAAGCTGTTAATTTAGTTTTCATTTGTTTTTAGTGAATGACTCAAATCTTTGCAAATCATGTTTTTCTCAGTGTGAAATACATACTTGAAACAGCAGGGGGCAGTAGATGGTCGCAGGAGCCCTTGAGTCTGGCTGTGATCTGGTCTGTACAGAGGGTTGATGTAGTCTGCGCGATTCTTCCATAGAAAACTCCATAAAGAGTGAGTCTTCTCGTGCACTCTGAGTCAAACAATGACAAACAACATTTATTTCTCATTCTTTTTTTAAAAAAACAACTTTATTTCCCTGAACAGACATTTCTGTGCAAAAATGAGGAACAAACTTTGTGGCGGCAGGTTTTAGAACTCACTGCAGCTCTGTTCTCTCCCGCTGACAGTTGCCAATGAAGTTTCCATACTGACAGGAGTAGACGTGGTTGTGAATGGTGATCAGGGACCTCTCGTTGTATTGGAAGGCACAGGGGAACTGCTCCATCAGCTGCCACAAGCACTCCAGGAACTGATCGATGATAGGAGAAACCTCTTTGGGGTCTCCGTCCAAGTGGTTGCACCTGCAGAAAAGGAGGACGCGCTATTATAGACGCTATCCAGACCATAGATACAATAACGATTTATGTTTGAGCCAGACCTGTGAGTAAACTTGTGTCCGAACGAGATCCAGTCTTTCTCAATGAGAACCTGTCCAGATAAACAAGATTAGATCTATTATAGATGACTTTTAGAGTCATGACTGAGAGAAAAACAGTTTAATTAGCATGCCCCGCCTGCATCTGTGATCAGTAATTGTCATCTTAAAGGCAGTTCCTTTGAGGCTTGTACAGCCACCTTAAGAGACGTCAGAAAAACAGAACATATTGTCATATATACGGTAAGTGTATCATGAAGTATTGTACAGCTGATGTAAGTTTCACTATGTTGTCGTACGGCGCACTTATGCCGTACTTTAGTCACTAGCAAGGAGTTCGTGCTGGCGCCTTACTGACCACACGCAAATGCCGCACACACAAGATGTGTACATGATATGTAAGTGACCACACTCTGATTCTATAATTTCATCATTTTAGCGTGTAAGGGCTGCACATAAGAAGCTTACATAAACAGCCCTTACACGCTCCTCGTATGCAGGATTTGACAGGCTCCAAAAACGGAAAAAAATGATCCGACACACCTGAGTCCCTCCTACCTCACCCTGATGTGTTGTGTAAGCGTTCACTACAACATCTCGCTTGCAGCATAAACAAAAAATGTGCTTGAACATTTTCGCTCTACAGGCTGATCGAGTTGTCTACGACTTTGACATTTTAAGTAAGCCATCCGTTCCTCCATTTTTCACCCAACTCAGACCCATCTGTAAGACTTTCACTAGTAAACAAGAAAAACTGAACTCAAACTGAACTGAGACCAAAATAAAAATTGAAGCATTTCCTTTCCCAGACGTAAAATTAAAAAAAGCACATGGTGTGTTGTATCTACCATGAGTCCTCTCAGGGTCCTGTAGAAGGGATCCAGCAGCACGGAGGCCACCGAACACACCTGTGCGGTGCGATCCCAGCCGTCTGAACAGTGAACCAAGACACTGACACCTTCCTCTGCAATGGCCTGCAAATACAGAAGATATGTAAAAAGAAGTCATTCAAGGGTATAGGCAGTGTACATCCCGGACAAGACCCCAGGCTCCCACTCACTCCAGAGGAACAGGAAGAAAACTTGTTTGGAGACTCCCAAAGCAAAGGAAACATGCAAACTCCACATTTCCATAAAGAAACAAGGATGTATTTTATTCCGGCTCAATACTTTCACTATGTTAATACTATAGCTACTACTAGAATGCCTTCAAATATTTGTCCGTGAAGTTTTCTTTTCTTGACTATTAAAAGATTTGAAATGAATGTAAAGGAAAAAAAAGCTTTAGCTGATTTTGTCTCTAAATGCTGTTTTTTTTTAATCTAATTGCATCCAGTTGAATTAATTTCACTTTTAAACTGATTTAAGCAAAAGCATTTTAAGTCCTTTAAACAAAATCAGCTCAATGTCAGCAATTTTAAGGGTTTCCAAGACCTGTTCAAACCCTTAAGTCCATTTTTGTAAGTTAAAGTTGAAGAAAAGATTAAATTAAAAAAAAGGAAATAAAGAGAAAATATCTACATATTAGAGCATAAATGGGTGAGAACCGAGAACTCAGTTTTTAGTTATTTTTCTATTCAATTTGGTTCTATTCAGAATAACTCAAATATAATATTCCAGATGTTCAATGAAACACTGCTTACATTAGCAGTTGGGAAACAAAGATGGTCTCCTCCCACACACACTGTAGGGGACTAATACTGAAGGAAACTGAGAGTCAGACAGTGGGGATTAGACTGCAGACTGACCTTAGCAATGAAGATGCCAGCATCCAGAACGGCTTTGATGTGCTTCAGCCAGCCTGAGCTCTCCAGGCCCTCCAGGAAGTCAGACATGGAGGGAGAACGCAGCTCGCTCACTGTAAACACCACACAGCTGTGTCACGGACATCAACCATAATGCCGGCTCGGTCCTGTGAGGAAGTCACAGGGTTGCTGGTGCCTATAAATTAAAATTCAGGCAACTATCTGGCTTTGTTTTTGACCAACATCAAATCTTTGACTGAATTGTGTTTGAAAGACAAATAAACACTCAGAGAAAAGTGCAGTTCACAAAGCAACCACTAGGGACTTGGAGGCAAGTCAGTCCAAACAACTTAAAGACTCACACTGACAGAAATGTTTTTGTATGTGTGCGTTTTTGACAATGGCATTCTTCTGATGATTATACAGAACATGTATAAAGACAATTCTGAGTATTTCTTTGTTTAAAATGCTGTGAATCCGGAGCAAAAAAGAAATACCTGTTTGAAAAAAAAGCTTTTTAGTGTGTAGAAGGTACGCCGAGCTCTCTGCAACGGGACGGTAAAGAAGGTAGTGTTGTTCCATGCCAACTCATGTCTAACAGCTTCTTGTGCGGCCCACAAGATTTGGGGAGATTGCTTACATTTGTATACGTTTTCACTAACACCCGTAAAAAATGTGCATGAACATTGTCGCCCTACGACCTTACCATTTTCCTACGGGCCACCTGCCTGCCTCATACAGGTTTGCCCGTAAGGACCTTTGTGACTGAAGAGGGGCCCAGTTGGGTACAAAAAGGCCATCAGACTGAAGTATTCAAAAACTTCTCTTTGCTGCTAGGAGGTTGCAAAAAGTTATCACAACTGAGAGCAGTAAGAACTCTTCGAACTTGAAATCAAATCATTCTCACGCCCTCTGTCTCTTCCTCTGGGGGGTAGAGTCTTGGGCCCTCCACTCCAAAATAGCTCTGAAATAAACTCCAGATGGATCCCATTGTATAGGGAGGGCCCCTGCACGACACCCACTGACTCTCCTCAAGTTTAAAGATTAAATTCTACCTTCTAGCATCTTCTGCTGGCTGTTCCTCATGACGTGGATGTTCTCAATGCCCAAGAACTGGAATTTGATGTTGGAGTAGTTGTCTTCATTTTCATAGCCTTTCCCTGCTGCCCGGTTTGCGATCGCGTTCAGCTTCAAGAGACGACACTAACATCAGTTACTTCAGATAAAAAAAACAGCATTCAGTAACCCTCACAGCACAGGGCCGGGCTGTTTTGAAACTGTGAGGACGAGCAGCTGCCCAAACGCATCTGAACACACAGCTCCGGCAAACACAAGGCTCTCACCTTGGGCCTGGTGTCCACCACATACATGAAGTCGCTGTGGGGGTTAGACCTTAAGATGGCCTCCAGCATCTGCTCATCCTCCAGGCAGCGAGCGCTGAAACCAGACAGCGGCTGGCTGCTGCGGCAGATGGCAGCCTGGAAGGAGGAGAGGTGAAGTTCAGTTAAAAATGATTTTACTATCTGGGATTTAGAACAGATCCCCTTATTATATGTTTTTATTCTGTTCCAGATAATACACAAGACAGTTTCTCATTTCTCTATTTAGTTGCCACAAGGGAGCGGCTTGGAGAACTTTCAGTGATTCTCCCTTTTGGACCCTTTAGATCTTTGCATAAAGTGAATTTGACAAGCAGGACCTTCTGTTCTGGGAAGCTGACCTCACGCTCGTGAAGGACTCCCAACTGTCAAATCAAGACTTGATCTTATTTAGAGATGCACGACTTTCCCAAATAAAATAAACTTTAGTCCAAAAAAATTATTCCAACTGTCATTCAGGCATAAAAATGGACATCTGGGAGGAAACAGGCCAGACAGATTTGGAATTTCACTCCTTCCTTCCTCAGGCACATGTAAGGATGCTGCTGCTTATCTACAACTTCCTGCAAATTTTCAAAACAAGAGCTACATTTCACCAGATATTCAAGGTGGTTATGGTGTTTACATTAGTCATGCTAATAATTTGAGATGTTTTTTTTATTTTTTTACCTTAAACCACCTGTAGGTACTGGATTTTTTTTTTTTTTTATAGCTTCATGCCATATTAAGGCAGATAATTGTGTTTTTAACATCTCTGTGTGGAATTTTCCTACTGATTGAGAACAATAAATAAAAAAAATTAAGCTCAAAATTGTATTTCCCAATATTTCTTTATTCAAATTGTGAATCCGGAGTAGTTTTTTGAAATAGAACTACGAGCTCTCAGCAAGGGTGAGGGAAAGGGAGCGGGGTTGCTCTGCACAAACGGTCCCACCCACAACTCAGAGGTGAATATGTAATGAACTACTGCAGCTTTGTAGAAACTTTGTCATAGAAAACAAGTTTTATTTAAAAAATATTTTGGCTGAAAACAGCAGAATCATTATCAAAAGACCACTTGGAACTCCTTGAAGTGGGTCTTTAGTGGTTAGCAATGTGTTAGCATCCTGTTAAAAAACCTCCAAAACTTTATTTAACCTAGATTTTAAATATTTCACTTTTTCACAGGTGATTGACAACATAAACACAACACTGTATTTTGTGTAGTTGAAAATTCCATCTTGGATTTCTAAATTTTTTCTCTATGAGTTATGAAACAGAGTCTGGAAGAAGCTTAGTAGCTTTTTTATTTTTCATATTATTGAGCTTTTTTTCTATCTGGATTCTCCTTGTCTTGAGCCGAACAGAAAATCCATCATTTTATCCATTATTTTGAATCTTCAGCACAGAAATATAGTCCAATAGTGCAGTTCTTTGATTTTTATTTCTACAAACTCAGAACTTCCTTCACGGTTCATTTCACAATATTGTCCAAAACAAGATGCCTTATTAGAAAATAACAAAAAAAAAAAAGGGCGGGCAGAGAGATTAGAGCTTACCATTTTTCTTAAAAGGTTTCAAAACTGGGTGTTGCTGTGTTTTTATTTTGTTTTATAGCTAATGTGCTGATTGATGAATTTAATCTGGGATGGACAAAAATGTAATCTAAATCTTAAGTCATTTTTTAGTTACGTAGCTTCTAAAGATTTCTTGCTGATATTCTGCTGATGCTTTCTGGATGTGATATACTTATATATAGTGATATATATAGTTAAAAATAGAGATTGAACAAACTCTTGTGTTGACGGTGGAGTCGGGTGCATCCTTGGACTAGAACTCCAGCTTCATACAAACACTGACAGGATTTAGGGGCCCTTTGGGGGGGTCTATTACCCAAAACAATGAAACAACTCCCCTCCCCTGAACAGCTTCAGATGATCTGAATCCTTATTAATATATTTCCTCCAGAATTTCTTATTTTTATGGTGTTTTAAACATTTTCTTTCTACGATTTTTGGTGACATGAATAAAGAAAATTAAGCTTAAAATTTAATTTATGAGTATTTCTTTTTTCAGATTGTGGTGAATCAGGAGCAGACGAAAAAAAAAATACTGTTGAAAAAATTATATCCATGCAGTCTTTGTTTGAGCTGGCGTCTGGCTTGAAGCTGTACTGGATAAGCTCTAATATTGCGGCCATTTTTGTTGCACTGGTAATGTTAGGTTGGGAGAGCATGTACACAGATGGATGATGGGAAATGGGGGCGGGCTTACTCTGTGCCAACAGGCCCATCTACAACTCAATGAGGAATTTCTAATGAACTACTGCTGCTCTGGAGAAAATATGTCCTAGAAACGAGAGTTTTTTTTTAAATTTTACCTAAAAACGGCCTAATCATCATTAACAGACCACTGGGAACGCTTTTACAGCAGATCAAAATCTGATCCATTGTCCAGACATGCAGGTCGATCAACCTTCCAAGATTAAAGGTTCTGGAGTTCACTGATAGTTTCTATTTCTGCTTAAGAATCAGATTTATGTATCTTTGAACGTTCTGACAAATCAAAATGCTTGGCTGCTTACAGAGGCAAGCTGGCACCAACCGATCATCAATTACATTAATAACAACCTGTCCCTGAAAGGCAATGAAGAAGCATTTATCTGTGGTTGCACAATCGACGTCTTCTATAACTAAAACAACACACAGTACTGTTCTTGTGTATAAATATGGATGAGTACTGTATGTTTTTATGCAGTTCTGATGCTGAACTGGTACTTTTGAAACGGTTCTGGTTCGCCAATTTTTCAAGAAACATTTAAAGGTGATGAAGTGGGACGTAGAGCACTTTAATATGCCTAAGATCATTTGTTTAGATGGTCTGCAATGCAGCGCTGCATCTCTGTTTTCACACACGCTAAAGGAAACACGTACTTCACCGTTCATCCCACAACAACTGAATTTTTTGACGTCCCTCTTATCCATCAGGTCTTTTGTTCTAAAGTACCGTCAAACTTTCACTCGGCATTTTGGAGGAAGCTCCACCCACCTTCCTGGCCCCACCTATTTTTTTTCATATGAGCCCACCCACAATTGCTAAAAATGTAAAACAACCGACTAGAATAGACGTTTTGGGCCATTGCTGTCTTTTTAAATATCACAATAGGTGCCGACTTCTCATAGAATGGATAGGGAAGGATTGCACTGTCCATTTAGGTGAACCTCTTTGGCTGGTATCATCAGTAGAGTATCAATGACTTCATATATTTGTAGTAGTCTTGGAAACAATTCTGGCTTTGTATATAAAAGAATACTGCTCAATATCAGATCCATCCACAATCATCCTAAAGCTTCACTTGCCTCACTCACCCAACCGTCTTTTAAATCTATGAGACGATCAGTTTTCTAAATAAATAACAGATCATATCAGATGTTAGGGCCGTGCATTGGCAAGAGTCTGGCGATATCATACAATATGTATTGCAACACACATGCCATGATATGACATGTATCTCAATATATCCTAAGACAGTACCAGACAATATTTCACTATTTTTTATATTATAGCATAAGAATTATCTGAATATTAATCAATTTTTCAGAAAGTAAAATGGTAAAATACATGTTATTAAATGATCAGAACATTGAACACTGCAACTTTCCTATAAACAAGTAGCTTTCACTCAAGCAAATTCAAGTTGCTTTTCATTTGGTAAATTAAGAAACATTTACGTGGAAAACAAAAGTAAGACTGAACTACATGTTTGCTTTTAAATAATAATTAAATGTAGTATTACTAAATAAAGTATTATATTTTCTTATATTGCCAGTCCTTGTACCATATTTTAGCCTTCTACTAATAGTATAGATCTCTAATATATTAAAATCATATATGATGTAAGCCTAATAACACCATCCTCCCGCACAGACTGGTATCCAAACTGGAGACCCTTGGACTCTCAGATTCAATCTGCCTCTGGATCCTGGACTTCCTGACAGGCCGCTCTCAAAGGGTGAGAGTAGGGGCCCACATGTCTACAGCCCTCACCCTCAACACCGGCTCCCCACAGGGCTGTGTGCTCAGCCCCCTCCTCTACACCCTCTACACCCACGACTGCACCTCCACCACACCAGCAACACCATCATCAAGTATGCTGATGTCACCACAGTTGGTGGGGCTCATTTCCGGGGGGGATGAGTCTGCCTATCGGGACGAGGTGGAGCGACTCTGCATCTGGTGTGGGGACAACAACCTGCTCCTGAACATCAAGAAGACCAAGGAACTGGTGGTGGATTATAGGAGGAAGAAAACGGTCATTCAGCCCCTGTACATCGGCGGGGACATGGTGGAGAGGGTGGCTGCCTTCAAGTTTTTGGGCATCAACATCCAGCAGGACTTGACCTGGAGTGCTCACACCACTGCTCTGGTGAAGAAGGCCCAGCAGAGAATGTACTTTCTCAGACTTTTGAAGAAGAACAACCTGGGTGAGAAACTGCTGGTGTCCTTCTACCGCTGCTCCATTGAGAGCATTCTGACTTATTGTGTTTGTGCCTGGTTCTCCAGCTGCACAGCAGCAGACAGAAAAGCACTCCAGAGGGTCGTCTCCTCAGCCCAGAAGATCATCGGCCACCCTCTCCCATCTCTGGAAGAACTGTACAGCTCCCGCTGCCTCAGGAAAGCTGAAAACATTTTACAGGATTCATCCCACCCCGGACATTCTCTGTTTACACTTCTGCCTTCAGGCAGAAGATACAGAACAATAAAATCGAGGACAAATAGACTAAAAAACAGCTTTTACCCCAGAGCCATCACATTTTTAAATGCTGCTAATAATTGAGTGCCTTTTTATTATAATGTTTTAACTTCTTGTGTGGTTGGCTGGATGTGTGCTTGAATCTAATATGTGTGTATATATGTATATATATTTATATATATATATAATATTTCATTTTATTATCTATTTATTTTTCACACCAAAGAGGAGTGCACTCAATTTCGTTGTATTTTGTACAATGACAATAAAGTTATTCTATTTATTCTATTCTATTCTAATATTGAAACTGTCGTCCAGTTAAAATCCCAACCTGTCAGGATAAATTCTCAAGTTCAGTCATAGACCTGTCTAATGCTCTGTATGCAGACCTTGATTTTTCTTTGTCTTTCTTGGTTGGGATGAGAGGCATTTGCATCATATCTGTTGCATAAGTGAGTCGTTAACTGACTCACCATTGGGCAAACCTCGTTTCTGCAGTTTTCCGACTATCATTTTGTCTTTGAATACGTACCATAATGGCTAAGTAAATGCTTCCTTTAGCTTAGTGGTTGCCGTGTTTGCCATCCCATGAGCCCTTGACCTTTGAGTTTGCCAATGTGCAACCATATCTGTGAGCTAGGCTATTAAAGTCTATTGTAAAAAATTAAATAGAATTCCAGTGATAGATGTGCCCAAAAAGAAATTAAGCATTTTTAACAGTGTTGGTAAGTACTGTATATGTCAGTATTTGGCACTGAGTTTTGGTACCCATCCCTAGTTGAGAAGTGTAGATTGATCATAAGACTATTTCTTAAACACCACTGTTGTTCCTTGGACACATAATAGATGTTTAATCGACTCACATGGTTATCTTTGCAGTAGTAAGACAAAGCAGGAAATCTGCCTCTGCTTCTGAACTTGGAGCTTCCCACTATGACAGGAGGAGTGGCCGAGTCCGGTACCAGCAGGTCAGCGGGGTAGGTGTCACTCACCTTTCAGAATGGGACAGAAAGAATTAATCAAACCTTTGAGTCCATGTTAAGAGGAAATAGCTGACCGAAACAGCTCCCTGACCTTATAGTGTCGATTGACAGAAGACGGTTTCCATTGGGAGTTTGGAAGTCCCATTCTACGGTAATCAGCCTTGACGTCCACGATGACCCATTCCTGTTCTCTCTCCTCGTCAGGGACATTGGGCTTATAGGAAAAGCAGTACAGCTCCTCATATTTCTCTGCAAAAAAAAGAACTGGCTCACACCTTATATCTGCTTAAAAATGTGCATTTTTAGTGCTATTGACATGTTATTGTGGCATTTTTCTTGTGATGGAAGACATATACATAGAAAATTAAGTGTAAAATTGCATTTCTGAGTATGTCTTTATGCAAAAAGAAAATCCATCGATGGTATGATGTTCAGAAGTGTTTTAAACTCAGTCCACCTGGCTGGGAGAGGCGCCGCAGAGACAGGAAGACATCCAGGCAATCCGACTCCTGAGGAACGCTGAAGTGCAGAACCTGGAAGTTCTTACAGTGAATGAGCAGAGGACATCCCGATTCAGTGGAGGCCTGTTTCTCTACACTGCACACCAAACTGTGCAGCACCTGGTGAAACAATAAAGCAAATATGTTTGATTCAGTTACAGCATTTTCCGCTCATAAACTTTCAAGTATCTGAGAAAATCTTCACTTCTTTTCCACACTCTTCATTACTCTGGACTGTTATTGTTTATCTCTTCTCCCTGTAACTTCTGCTTGGGTTCCTTTTTGCTAAATAAATGCAAATATATGGGATTATTTTTCTAAAACTCATATTTAAAAAAGCGTATGTCCATAAGAACCTGTTTTAGATTCATGTATAGGATCAATAATAAAATACATATTTTTTATGTTTCTCCCACAATCTATGCTCCTAATTTTTATTCTTTCACCTCTTGTTTGTAAATATGTTTTTTTTTAGAAAAAAAAAAGATGCAAAGGTTTTCAGGAAGCAATACCCACCCATGTTTCCCTGCGCTGTGGAGCAAGGCTCTCCACAAAGATGCTGTGTGTGGCTGTCAGGTAGAGAGTGCCAACTCTGCACCTTCTGGGAGAAACTCTGTCCAGAAGCTTGACATTCTCCACCTGCAGAGGAATGGTCAGGAATGGATGAAAAACTACAGACTGCTGCTTTACATCAGCTGTCACATTAACACCATGACTTCACCATGGAGAAGTCAAAAGATCTTTCAACATTGATTTAGACTGGAGCTAATTCTTTCTTAATGTTATGATAATGATTCATAGTGAGATCTCCTCTGTATAAAAATAAAGTACTGCATAGTTTTGGAGAAATTCAATTAAACTCAGTTGTTCTCTACTTGTCCAGAATGAAGAAAAATCATCAGGTTGCCCATTTTTGCCAAAATTAGTTCTAAAAGACTACATTAAACTTTTTACTTTCTGATGTTTGCAAAAACACTATTAATGTAGAGAAATCATTAATATTTAATGTACAGATTTCAAAATACAAATCTTTAAAATCAGCAGTATTGTACTTTGATTTAGAAGAGCAAACAGACAAAAGTTGACTTTTTTGATGATACTTTTTTGATATAGGTGATACAAAACTTTCCGCTCAATAACGTTTAAAATAATGAATCCTATTGAGAAATTAAAGTCCAGAAAAATTTACTGTATATTTTTTAGAGAAATTCATCATCAAAGTCAGCAGTTTTGTACTGAGTGAGAACAAATATACAAGTTTGCCATTTTTTTTTTTTTAATATGAATTAATTCTAAAACACACAAGGTTACACAAAACTTTTTGATTGGTGATGTTCACAATGATACATCCTATTGATGAATTTAAGTCCAGAAAAACTTACTGAATATTTTTAGAGAAATTAATCTTAAAAATTGACAGTTTAAAATAAAATAAATAGTATAGCAATAGTAATAGAACTCTATTGATCCCTCAAAGAGGAAATTATATCTGGTAGAGTACTTTAATTAGCACAGTGCTGCTGAAATTGATTTTTTTTTCTTTTAAACAGTACAGTAAAATTTGCAGTATGCAACTTTTCAAACATTTATAAAATATGAGAACTAAATCACAGTGAGACGTTTGAGTGCAGCTTCTACCGTAATGTTTGATGGAAACAAGCATTGGAGATTTCCAGACGGTTTTCAAAGGTAGTATATCAACATCTGCAGCCATGACCTGCACGTGTCATCCTCTCTCTGCACTGCCAACACATTAATCTCATGCACATGCGCGTCAGCTCGAGACGGTTTTTATGTTTATTGCCTGAAAAAAAATGCATTTTGTCATATTTCGACGTGGCAGCGCGGAAAATGCGCAGTCCGGTTACCTTCGGCAGTCGGATGTGCTCCATCAACCCGAGCTTCCTTGTCGCTGAGTATCAAACGCAGTAAATGTATTTACATCACTCATCATATGTCACCGTTTTGTTAAATGTTGTGTTTTTTTTTTTATTTAGGTGTTAAAGGCGTTTGCCTGCAGCAGCTCTGATGTGAAAATCGGCTATAATTTTGCCTCTGTTGTCATAAACCGGAGTTGTTCCGCAGGGTCCTAGAGTCCACCTAGTTTCGAGCAGCAGCTCCAAGCAGTCTCCTCCCTCGAGCCGGAAGTAGCTGGATTTTAAAAATTAAATGTCAGTGTATGTAGCACAGTTATTAAAATGTACTTATATTTTTGGTAGATAAACATAATTTATCATTGAAGGATAATACTTAGAATTAATTTGAAGGTTCATGTTTTTTCCCCTCAACTTTTTACAGATGTATGGGTCCTACAAAAAAAAAAAACTTTGTCGAAATAAAAATTTCAGCTCTTAGATATGAACACATTGTATACAAAAATTAAGAAATAGTGTAAAACAATAATAAAACATATAATCTCATAACATTTTCTTCCATAACTTTATATCAAAGCTGCAGTGATTGCTGAAAATTATTGTTAATATTATTAATATCGTTATTATTATAAGTATTATTAATTGTAGTAATAGTATTTTTTTTTGCAAGTGGGACCATGAATTATATAGATATCACAGACAAGTCTGTTCAAATAAATTGACAATATTTATTGATCACACAGAGTATTTCCGGTCTTGGATATTTTCCACTGTTGTTATGAGCCGAGATAAAATACCCATGTATGGCAGCAAGTTGTGAATACTGCAAACAGTTTAAAAGGATAAAAAGGTAAAAGTAATAAAATTACAAACACTGCACAACATGCACATGCTAATAAACCAACCGGCTGCCAAACAGAAATTGCAGACCTGGAAGTCAACAAAATAAAAAATGACAAAAGGTTTAAAAACAGTTAGTCTGCATTTACTGGAGTAAAGGTAAAAAAAAAAAACAATATAAAAAGGGCAGCAAGTAGCAGTTTTTTTGACAAGGGTCTTATTAGGGGGACTTGGGGGGTGGGATGGGGAGATTGGGGAGAGAGGGATGTTCTAATAAAGTTTGAGTTTGAGTTTATTTTTATGCAATATTACACCAGATTAAATCAACAGAAATGCTTTTCATCTTTTTTACTTGCTTATAAGCAAAAACGAAAAAAAAAGTAGGATTTTTTGTAATTTGCTGTATTTGTTGTTGTTTTGTAATACACAGCTCATACATCAAAGCAAAACACCCAAAAATCCAGGTTTGAACTGAATCGTGGTGAAAGCGATTGGTTACATTTCAAGATGTCATCATAACTTTTTTGTGTAGATACATAAAAGTGTATTTGTCATAGAGGGTGGAACAATTATTCTTTGTTTACCACAAAATACTAGCATCAAACATGTGCTTAATTCAGACATTAAGCACAAATTATAGAAGATTTGACTTTTGGACAAACTCTACAGCTGAGCTAATGGTTGCCATGTTTTTTTTTTGCAGGTGCATGGTTTACACCTTCTTATTTATTGGGTGGGCTGTGGTGGGTCATCCTTCATATTGTAACTTTAGAAGCAACTATTAATGAGCAGACAATGAGTTTTTAAGTCATTACCTTGCGAAGAATATTAGCAGAGATGGATGTTCTTGTCTTTCATACTCGAGCATGTAAGACTAAACAATAAATGTTTCTGTTGAGACAAAGACAGATGAGATAATCGTCTTCTGTCACTTCTGAAGAACTTGGGGTGTAAACCTGATTTGTCTGACTGAGTCAGCAGAATCATTTTTATTTTTCTCTACCAAGAGGATTCACCAGCACACCTGTACAGCATGTTCTTTGACAGTGGGAGGAACCCAGAGTGCCATAGAGAGAACATGAAAACTCCACAGGCAGAGTTCAGTTGAGGTTTGACCCAAATAATTGTAAGATTTGCAGTTCATTTTTACACAGGATGATTTGACACAAAAAACTAAAATATTCCTCATATGTGTGCATCTCTTCTGTCCTTTTCTTCTTGCTAAATATTCATATTTAGTTTATTTGTCTTGTTTGTTCTGGAGCCTTTTTTTGCAGCACCACAATGTTATGTAATGGCAGCAAAAACAGCACAAGTTATAATGAAGTATGAAAATCCAATACATTCCAGCGCCACGCCTGTTGCTCACTATGTTTCACAAGTGGTTCACCTGAGAGCGCTTCATGTCAAAACATGTAAAAATGTTCCGCTCAGTAAAAAGTTTTCAGGGTCAAAATCTGAGAAGTAAAAAACAAGTTCCACATTTCCATTTTTTTTGGTGAAAATTAATTGCATGAGAACATTTCATGTATTGCCCAATCACATTTAGCTCCTTTTGACAGATCCAAGCCGCAGTGATCCGCCCGAAACATTTGTAGGGCATATAACTCTGTAAAAGAGCCAGACTCTGACTTTTTTTTTTTTTTCGGTACACTGACAACAGCAAACTTTTGGATTTGCATTTAAAAAGAAGCTACTTTGCTTAAATAACATGTCAGTTTTGAAGGCAGGGACGCAGCATGCAGAGAAAGCTTTTCCTATGTAAACAAATGTGGTCTAAAGCCTGATGACTCTGCAAACTGTTGGAACTAAGATGCCTTTAAAGGAGTTATTTCACTTTAAAGAAGCATTTTTTTAGTCTCAGTGCTGCTGCACAGTTTTTTTTTTTTTGCAAACTGCTAATAAAATAACTGCTTTTATTGGACAAAAAATAATTAAAACTACTTTCAAGTAATGCAAACTCTCTAAATACATATAAATACTTTAATACTTTCATAGTTTTACATTTTTGCTTCTTGGGGGAGTTGAAATTGAGTTAAACTGAGGACACAAGAAGCAGAAAAATCACAAATTACATGTGAAAGAATTTGTCACTGCTGCCAAATGAACCAAAATGTCTAATTCATCCCAGCCTGCGCAAATTAAATCCCCACTGAGATTTAAATCCTTCATCCAAAACCTACTTTTAACATATTAAAGCATGAACGTTATCTGTTCTTTACATGCAACCTCTATCCTTTTCACCAAGAGTATAATCCACTACACAAAACACAATCCTGACCCAGATTCAGACAGGAAATGACTTGTGTTAGAGCCTGCAGTGTTTTATCTTCAGTGGTAGTCTGCATCAATAACACCAAACCTCATGTTCAATAAAAAGAGCATTAAGTCAAATAAAGGGTTTGGATCTTCAAGCTTCAGAGTCCAGACAGTTCCAAAATGCAATATAGAGGGTTTTTGTTAAATAAAGCACGCTGAATTATGTATCTACACAGGACTCTAGAGTAAAAACTGTCATGTGGGAAAGAGACAAGAACATTCGGATAATAAGTTTAACAATAACACGTCTTTAAAATATCAGAGCTTGATGTAAAGGTTTTGCAAAACTCTTAAGTAGAAGAAAAAAAGCATTGTTTTCTGTAGATGAATAAACATGAGAAATATAACAATTATTGTCACACGCTTTAAGAAGTAAATTAAGGCTGCTTTAATAAACACACGTTTCAGGCTTCTGTGTTGAAAACTTTCTATGAGTTTCCATGACAGTTTTCTGGCTCTACGTACAAAAAACGTGGTCATTGAACACGTGTTGAATGCTAAACCGGCTAAACTTTGAGCAATCGGGATGAATGGATGATGATCCCTTTAACTGTCCTGCTCAGAATACAGCTGATACTGATGATAAATGAACAGATGAAGAAGTCGTAGTGGTGTTGTTTTTTTTTCAAACAGCACAGCAGACACATTTATGAATTGCACCTGGTAGAAGCCAGGATAACTGACCCTGGTGGCTCAAGATGTCCATGGTAACAGATATGTATCTCTCAGAATAACTCATTTAAAAAAAATCATAAATCATATATGTTTTTTTGGAATAAAAGTTTGGAAGTGACTTCAAAAAAGAACACAATTCATTTTAATTATTAATGCAATGGGTTTCTAAGAATGTATGGATAAAATATGATTCACAATTTATAGATGAAACAAAAAAGGGATGAAAGGTAAAGAAAAGTTGTTTATTGCAGTCTTCTAATTACAATACTTGTCTGTACCATTAAAACAAAGTCTGAGATGTAGTTCTGGCGTGAGCTGGAGACTCACATTCAGAAGTTCAGCAGTTCAATCCCCGCTCGGGGATGATCCACAATTTGTTTACTTTTACATTTTTTTTCATTACCCCAAAACTGTTCAATGCAGGTGCAGAGAAATATTTTTAAGACAGACAAATATAATAAATGACAAACTGGGTTTTTTTTTTAGTGTTTTTAAAGTCCGCTTCCAATGAAAATCATGTTTTTTTAGTTTTTAACATGTATGTGTGGCATTTTTCTTCTGAAAGAGAAAAAATATGACAAGAAATCATTTTGTTTTTGCACTTCCGAGTATTTCTCCTTTTAAGTTGCTGTCAATCAAAGTGCCAGAGAAAAACTCAGTTTGATTTACTGAAACTTGCTTACGTCACAATAGCTAGCTGGAAAGCTGGAAAGATAATATAACATCCCACTTCTATAAAGGATTGTAATTCAGTGAAAGGCCATACTGGTGTTAGCTTTCATTATATTTTCCCAAGGAATCTGAGATGAAATGGATTGGATTTACTGGTCACAGCAACTTCAATAATTGTTTGATTATTTGCAGAAAAAGAGACATTTTTCAATTGGACGGAGTCGATTGCATTGCCCGCTCGTATTTTAATTGCGTTTTAGTTGTCCTCACTTATTTAAAAAGAAACTGAAGTAAAATCCCATTAGCTGTCACAAATCTGCTGTCTGCGTTTGGCGCGTTTGGCGCGCTGAGTTGCAGCAGGAGCAGCAGCGGTGCTCCTTAAAACAGCTCCGCTCAGGATCCACCAGGTGGTTTAACCGAACACTGGAACCATTCTCCTAAACGTAACCCTTCATCTGTATCTAAAAACGTCAGCACTCGCCCCACACATTTACAAACTGACATGCAATTAGACCCTCTCTGCATTCTGGCATTTCATTAGATTTCTTGTTCAAGTGAATTCAACAATCAGCATGTGCTAGCATGAAATCAGTTATGAACCCCAGATAGTGCTGCTGCTGCAAAGCAGCCTAAATGGTCATGCTTTATTTTATTTTTATTTTTTCATGGGCTTTTCAAAGTTTGTGTCTCGCTAGCATGTCTGGGAGGATAAGGGGCGGGGTTACGCAGTTCAGCACCATAAGCCACGCCCACACAGAGGAATTTTTGGAAACAAAGGCTTCAGATCAACAGGAAAAATGACTTTTTAAGACATTTAGGATGTGGAATTTTTGTTAAAAACTGTACAGTCCTAATAAATAAAACCACACTGGGAACATTTATAGAAAATAAATAAGTTTATTGTAGGGGGACTTTAAACCTTTAACAATGACTCCTTATTTGTTTTCACACTGCAGGCTGTCAGTATTAACAATGCCAGTAAAAGCTGCTGTTGAACCATTTCAGAACTTCAGAAAGTCAGTGTGTTATTTGTACTTTAAATCCCCTCTGAAACCCGAAAACTAGGTCTCTAATTATTAACCCTCCGCCCCCATGCTTCACAGCTGGAGGCGTTTAGGTTTTTTTAAGTTGAAAAAGCGCTTCATGGCTGTCCATCATTGTTACCTGTTTTCATTGCCATGTTTTCATATAGATAATATACTTTCAACTGACAGCTTGTTCAAACAGGCTGAACTTGTTTCGTCGGTTTCACGTTGTACTTTAAGGGAATTTCTTCTCAGCATTTAGCGTGCTGACTTAAATAGTTTCTTAGAAAATGAGCTGTTTTGATTGTTTGGGAAGCAGTCAAAATAAATGAAGAGCTATTAATAGCTCTATTGATAGTTTAAAAAACATTTTCACTTTTTCAGTGTAAAACAGAATTTGTTGCTCATGTCTTTCATTTTGGTAAAGCAAGAAACTGAACAATCCTTATTTTTTAACCTAATTGCAGAAACATTTGATGTATTTGTAAACCTAATTTCAAATGCTTTCCCATTTTAATCTTAATTTATTATTGAAAGTGTAACTTTAAAATCAAATATTTTACTGTAAACATTTTTTTTAACTTGCAAGATCTATAAAAGTTAAATTTATTCAATTAAATAAAGTTTTACAGTTTAATTTGCCAAAATCGTTCTTGTCTGTGCTTTGACGTAATGTCTTTTGCATTAAATTTAGAGATTGAATACAACATAAACCTTAGATAATAATAGGAATCATCTTATTTTCTGCCTGATGAGTCATTAGCAGTTAAATTTAGCCCACAGTCCTGTTTTATTTTTTTCCAAATTGATTTGTCAGCATCTCTTTTTCACCTGAGACCTTCCCATGCTATAAATGTGGATGCCACTCTTACTGTTGTCTGCCTCATCAGTAATTGTTCTCTCCAGCATTTCCTGGTTACGGTGACGTTAACTGGAGCGAGCAGTCCCCACCGTCTGCAAGACAAACACCACTCAATCTGTTGACCATGTCCACATTTTTGAAGCCGGGTCACTTAACCAGCGTCGGCCAAATGCATTCAATTGGCTGCACACTATTAGTGCATGTCAATAACAAAATACTGTGAGCCAGTACGCTGTCCATCCTTTCCATGGAGACAGTTCAGGCTGCGTGAGGGGCAAGAATGCCTAATCAAAAGAAGAAAAAAAGAAGGTTTTTTTGTCCTGGAAGCAAAAAAAGATCCAAACAATCAATTTTCTGACCTACTTTACAGGTGACTCAGCAGAAAACACAAACGGTTAGTCATGTTGGGGGTTGATTTTTACAAAGCAGCTTGCAGATCAAGCTATGAACTCCAGCATTTGGGGTCTTCCGGGCAGCCGTCCATGCTCTTTGCCTGCAAACTCAAAAAAGGCTTGTTGTGATGCCTTCAAGTCTTTGATGCCAGATGCCACCTTCCCACTAAGGTCCTGAACTGGTTTGAGCTGGATTTCAGCAGAACCCCCTGACCTCTATGAACTCACTTCTGTTTGGTAGAAAATGTAGTCATTCTTCCTTCCAAGGGTGGCTTTTTTTTCTTTTCTTTTTTTTTTTGGCACTGCTATTGATTTTATTATGCTCACGAGTCCAATAGCTCATGGTACGTTGAGCAATACCTGTTTTCCATTAGAAGGACTTCTTCCCTCCAACCCACCTCCACCCAGGCACTATCCACCCTTCATTGACCAATCAGCATCCATGCTTTTAGCAGCACTCGTGTGGACTGAACTGGGTAAACAGTCCCACAGTTTGTCAGTGAACGTTGCCTAACAATTTATCAGCAGGCGCTAAGCAGATGATAGGTATGTGAAAATACTTGAAATATTCACAAATATATATATTTTCTTAACTTTGTGTGTCATTCCAGAAGGAAAGCAGAATTTACCTCCTCCGAGTTTAAATCCCACACACAGAGCAAAAATGCCCCCAGTCTTATCCCCCACCACCTCCACCCTCAAGTCTCCGCCTGCCTCCATGCCCCCTTTTCAGCTGCAGCCACTGTAAGGGGCAAGGCACGAGCAGCTCCTATGAAGAAGCACCAGGGACAGAGGGGAGGAGCTTAATTCAATAGTCATTTAGTTCTCTGCGTTCCTGGAAGAGTCGGAGGTTCATGAGATCAGAACTTCTCTCCTGATTTCTTCTTCTTCTTCTTCTTCTCTGCAGCTGATCTGGCCAAGACAGAGCAGCGCCCAACCTTCCTGCTGCTTCTTTTTTGGATCTTTAATTTCTACACATTGCATCTGTGAGGTACGTCTCATCAAATGTCAATGTTTGTTGTAAATAAGTTGTGCATGCAATCAAGTGTGAAATATGTTATTTTTCAAGCTTTGATGTTTTTTCAGTGTAATACAGTTTGCACGGTCAGGATATTAAGCTGTCACATTGCAATTTGTTTTAATTTATAGATAAGATAGTCACTGCAAACACTCATGTCTCACCTTGCACAAATGTTTTTTTATCGATGCAAATATTAATAATGAAAAGTGAAAAAAATAGTTCATAGGTCTTCTGATGAATGCAGCTCTTTGAGTGTTCAGAGGAGCATTTGAACAATAGTTTTTAATGAGAGCCATGTTCATGCAGTGCCTGGCATCCCTCCAAAAAGCGGCGAGGCTCAGTTTGAGGGGTTAACATCCCTTTCTGCTTACATGTTGCATAACTTGAGTTTTTTTTTTTTTTCTGTAGCTGCAGCAGCTCCCAATGCCAAACGTGTTGAACTGCATCAAACTCCTGCACGTTTTAACCTTTGCCTTTGCAGTTCAAGAACCTTCCGCTGAGTGTTTAAAAAGGTGCACATATTGATTTAACAGTCATGAAAGCTGATCTGCATTTCAGGACTTCAGGAGATTGATCCGAAATGCGTGACTATTTCATCATTTTGTGCTCTTCGTGCGACTGATAGCCGTGTCTTAAAATACATCCAGAAGGACAAGAGTTTTACCCTCTTCTCTCTCTGCCTCTACAGGTGACAACATGCTGGAGCAGGTTCTGTCGTTCGGCCGCTCCCTGGTGCGCAGGAAAGTGGTCGACCTGAACAATTTGGAGGACTCCAAGCTGTGCCGATGCCTGGGAACCGTGGACCTCATCGCCCTGGGAGTGGGGAGTACCCTGGGTGCTGGGGTTTACGTCTTGGCGGGAGAGGTGGCCAAAGGGAACTCCGGCCCCAGCATTGTCATCTCCTTCCTCATCGCCGCCCTGGCCTCGGTCATGGCCGGCCTCTGTTATGCAGAGTTTGGGGCTCGCGTACCAAAGACCGGCTCTGCCTACCTGTACAGCTACGTGACCGTGGGGGAGATCTGGGCCTTCATCACCGGCTGGAACCTCATCTTATCATATGTGATTGGTGAGTCAATCAAACTCAAATCATTTGTAGAAGTTGGTTTTACTGGAGAGTGAACTCTTCGTTGTCTCACAGGCACGTCTTCAGTGGCCAGAGCGTGGAGTGGGACGTTTGATGAAATGATTGGAGGACATATAGAGAAATTCTGCAAAACCTACTTCAGCATGAACTCTCCGGGATTGGCTCCATATCCCGATTTCTTTGCCGTGTGCCTGATTCTATTGCTCTCCGGTAAGGCAGCCAAATACTCCAATATGTCCAAAAATGACTACAGAACAAATCAAATTAATCATCCGACAAACTGACCAAACATCGTGGGATGGATGGTTAGAGGACCAGCCACACAAATGCTAAAATGATTCTTTTTTTTGTTTAGTTGCTTTTGACTTGTTTTCAACCTTTGGATTTTCTTGACCTGGATCCCTCAGTTCTATTTTCACCCAGAGAAACAAGCTGTTCCTGTCTGGTACATCAATTCAGAGTCAAAACATCCATGTTTTCATTCCAGTCGAGCTCGGGCCGAAATTAAAAATCACATCATGAGGTGTTTAAGTTGGTCTGCCAACGAAATTATTTAATTACGTGAGAGAGAGCAGAGGAAACAGTACACCAGTCTTTTTTTTGAGTGAGGTTTGAATAAATTTAGAAGTAAAATTCAGTGGTTTGAAAATGTGATTTCTCAACCAAATTTTTCTGTCCTCTGCTATTGAATCCTGACCACCTTTCATCAGCTGAGTCAGATGAGGTGTTTTTTTTTACATGCTGTTCTGGCTTCTGTTATTGACGTCCTGGATGAGTGTGTTTTTTGGATTTTATTGGTCCAAAAGGGAGAGGACTTTTCCATGAGGGACTACTGGAGTATTAACGTCATGACGCTCTACGAACTTTTCCACTATGGCTGTTTTTTTCTTTATTTAAAGTTTGACCTTTCTGTAAGGAAGCTTTTTGGAACAAAAACCAATTTGTTTGGCATCAGAAAAACTGAACGTTCGAGATTTAGTTCTTTGTCCCGGTAGACAATTTTTCCTTCGATAAACCCTTAGTCTTATGCATCCAAACGGGTTGATTGGACGGGTGCTCCTAGTGTTTGAGTTGTCTTGGCCTGTAGAGGGTCAAAGAGATGAGCACTTACTTCTTCTAGAAGCTGCATCATTGGTTTGAATTCGTAGACTTGTTTAGATGGAAAAAATAAATTTCATTTAATTACATTTAACAATAGAAATGCTTGAAATACCAGATCGAACTACCATACCGGACTGCTCAGTAGAAACAATGCTTTAGTCTTTTTCAACCAAGAACAATAGTATTTTTTTGTGGTTGGGACTGGATGGGGTGTTGGTGGTGGGGGGTGATGGTCCGATTCTGGACTTCTGTCCGGCTAATGATTTTCAGCCATCATCTAGTCTACCAACAGGTCCCCTTCATCCCAGCTGGGATATGTAAAGTATGGAGTTTGTATGGTCCAAAAACATTGTTCCCAGGTTAATTGGTATCTCTAAATTGACCCAAGGTGTGCATGTGAGTGTGTGGCCCTATAACAAACTGGCAACCAGTTCGGGGTGAACCCCACCTTTGCCCAAAAAAAGTTTGGGTGATGTTTAAGGGATTCTGAGGATGTATGACTCCAAACTACCAAACTGAAGCAGCCATGGAATGTTGCTGGAACACGATCTCAGTTTGAAGTTGAGTTTTCTGTTATGTTTGCAGGACTTTTATCCTTTGGAGTGAAGGAGTCAGCCTGGGTCAATAAAGTCTTCACAGCAGTGAACGTACTCGTGCTCTTGTTCGTCATCATCTCCGGCTTTGTCAAAGGAGATGCAGACAACTGGAAGATCTCTGAGGAATCCCTCATCAATTTCACTGTGGTCACACGGTATGGTTCCTGCTTGGTAATAGTCCGTCCAACCGGGACTTTCAGACACTGTGATGAAATGATGACATATTCATTCCAGGAATTTGTCGGTGGCGGCCAACGTCAGCAGTGACTACGGTGTGGGAGGATTCTTGCCGTACGGCTTCAGTGGGACGTTGGCGGGAGCTGCTACCTGCTTCTACGCTTTTGTGGGATTCGACTGCATTGCGACAACAGGTGAGGCTCTGGTCCTGCAGGTTCTGATGGACTGGGTTTCCTCAACCCTGAACGTGTTTCTCCCTACAGGGGAGGAGGTGAAGAACCCTCAGAGGGCAATCCCCATCGGCATCGTGGTGTCGCTCACCGTCTGCTTCCTGGCATACTTCGGTGTGTCGGCTGCCCTCACCCTGATGATGCCTTACTACCTGCTGGACGAGAAGAGCCCCCTCCCCATGGCCTTTGAATATGTGGGCTGGGGTCCTGCCAAATATGTGGTGGCTGTGGGTTCACTGTGTGCCCTGTCGACCAGGTAACCCTCGAACATTTTGTCTTGACCGGATAAGCTCAGGACATTAAAAAAAACTATCAGTGTGGATTTTGGAAAACAAAAGCAACAAGGACATTTGAATTTCTAAGAAACTGCTATGATAGTCATTGAGATACGATCAATAATTCTGACCGTGCATCTCAGCCCATGTCTTGTAATTGGATTGATTCCTGTTGCTTAACAGCATGCGGTGGGTGCAGAGCTTAATTCTCTATCTGGTTTCAAGCACCAGCATGTGTTTGTGCTGTAACTTTTTTTGTCAATTCAACAAGTTTGGGTGCATCTCAAAACAACTTATCGTGTGACTTAATTCTGTCTTTCTTTCCTGTCAGCTAAACCTCAGCGTTCTATCAACAAAGCCATGTGGATGTCACTCATTGATTCCCTTCACGATCTGTATTGACTCAGACGTGTCCAGGCAGACAAATCAATCCAATTTTGGTACAAGTCTGTGCTTACTGTTGGGCGATCATGATGCACGTCTTTGGCTTATCTCTCGGCAGGCAAAGCAGCTGCTTGTTGAACTGCTGTGCTGCAAATTTTCTTGCTTTCGTGTGTGTTTGCACACGGAGAGGGGCTCGTGACGTTCCCAAACAGCTGGGATGTACACGTCCAGCTGAAAGATTAGACACACTTTTTATTGACTGTGTATTTTTTTCTGGGGCGTTTAAGCTACTCATAGATAGCATAGAATCAATTTAGTGACCAACTTCATTTAAATTTAATCAAGCTAGATCCTGGGATATTTTCTTAGTTATATTTTGAATCAATATCTGTCACAGCTTATGAAAAATAAATTGAAAAAAACTTTTACAGAAGCTTTTACAAACACATTTAACATTAGAACAAATCGTATCTTTAAATTGCAATATAGTTATTTTTTTCAATAAATAGTTCCCGATTTAGCTTCTTTGACACCCCAAGAAGTGAAGAGTTTGCAACCTCACAACAACAACCTCGTGATTCATTCAGATAGCAAACAAACAGCTCACATTTTAGAAGTACAAATGTTGCGCAATCTTTGCACAGCACTCTTCTAAAGGAAAACACTGGAAAAAGATTGATGTATGATGAAGCAGCAACTTAGTGCAATTCTGACTGAAACCTTTGATAAATGTACAATTTTGAGGAGTTTTGATTAAATTATCAGAGCCAAAAAAGATGCTATCTTAAAAAAAAAGATTTTTATTTTATGCTTAATCATAACAAAATCATTGGCCATTAAATGACTAATTAATTATTAAAGAAATTAATTTGAATCAATATTATGCATAAAAATGATGAGATTATTGGTATTATAATACCTGAAGCTGCATAGAATCAAATTTTTATATCAGCAGAAACTTATCCTGTATTATTGTAATTTTAGGTTCCTTTATATAAATAAATACAAGAAATATATACATACAGTAAATTTATTGAACCTCAAATAATCCCACCTCTATCTTTTATCCTATAATCCCACCCCTATCGTAAGTAATTCTGCGAAGACAAAATTTTTATATTTTAAAGTAGTTGTTTTTACCTTAACACAAGGATGTCTGTTTAAGTGTAATACAAGCATTCTTAGTCTATGCTACAAGTGAGGCAGTATACCTAAAGTTTACTTTTTTATGAACTATCTATTTATCGTAAACTTAAAAAGTTCCAATTTAGTCTAAAAGTGTTCAGTTTGTATCCTTTCCACCCAAACACATGGTCTATACTATGCTTGCAATACTTATAATCGAGTATACTTTTTAAAATAAACTGTTTGTTAAGGTTACTTGTAGAAAAACAAATCTAAAGAATTGTTTGAATTTGAGTTGATGTGAGACCAGAAAGATCTCAGACAAATGGTTTATTTTAAAAATGTTTTCTACAAATTATCATTACTATCATCATTTTATAATTTAATATACATGTAAATTAGGGTTAAGCATGTGTCAGTGTTAAACAAACTTCCATATATCTATCTATCTTCTGAACCTTTTGAATCCCTGTTGAGGTCACATGGTTGCTGGAGCCTATCCCAACCACATGTCCTGTTCACTCTGGACAGGTCACAATTTTGTGTGTGTGCTTTAGATAAAATGAAGTTGGTCTCTGAAAAGGAAGAATCATGCTTGAGGAGGAAGGTCTAAAATGTTTAGCAAATTTACAAAGTAAAAGGCTCCAAATTGTGAATGATGAAGTGAATGACGGGAAAGAAAGACCCTTTTGACTCTAATCCTGCTCTGAAGCTTTGAAAATGTTGCTGTCTCTGTGTGGTTGTGGGTTGGGGTGCTCTCGACTAACGTGTTGGTCTTGCATGTCTCTGCTGTCTCATGCAGTCTGCTGGGCTCCATTTTCCCCATGCCTCGTGTAATCTATGCTATGGCAGAGGATGGGGTGGTTTTCAAAGCCTTAGCCCGAATCAATCCTAAGACGAAGACCCCAGTTATTGCCACTATGAGCTCCGGTGTAGTTGCAGGTGAGAGCCAGGGAGCATCCAAGTTAGATCTTAGCTGATGTTTTCTCCACCAATCAATTGTGAAAGAGACAATCCAGTTGGGGGGTGGGGTGTAAATTTGGCTCACTGGACTGTCAGCCTTCAGTCACTGAGGCTGTCCACGCCACGTTGTTCTTTCACAGTTGTGCCGGTGTCATGTTTTCTCTCCCAGAATGCCATCAACTTAACAATGAACCCTCTTCTCCCTAGCCTGTTGGGCTCCATGTTCCCTCTGCCACGCATTCTCTTTGCCATGGCACGAGATGGTATTCTGTTCAAATTTATGTCCAAAGTGAGTAAGCGTCAGTCGCCTGTGGCTGCCACCATGGCAGCAGGTACCACTGCGGGTAAGCTCCGGACAAGGACTCGCCTCGTTGGGTTGCTTTGTGGTTTTTGTTGGGGCTATTTTGTGTTTCGCTGTCGTGATTAACTTGTGGTGGTTGCTGCATGAACGTGGTGATGGCATTTCCTAAAGCATGTGGAAAAAAACTGCAACAATCATGTCTGAGGATGTCAGTGAATGTGGAAGCATTGGAATGACTCTAAACCAGGGGTGTCAAACTCATTTTGGTTCAGGGGCCACATTCAACCATCTCAAATGGCCAGAACCAGTACCATAATAGCAAAATAACCTTTCGTCAACTTGTTATCTGTTGTTTTTTTTTTGGTTTTGTTTTTTTCTCAGTTGGAAAAATGCCTCAAACAACCAAGTAGCCTAACCACTTATTATTATTATTATAATTATTAGACGACATTTAGTGGCAGGAAACCTAACAGAATCTTACCCGGACATGGCACGCCCTTGCAAAGAAATGCTGTTTATTTCTTGATCTCTTGTTATGCCAGTATTTCTTTTCCTTTGCTTCCCCTTGTGGCGGAATTGAGCATTGCGGCCAGTTCTTTAAATAACCATAACTTGCCACAGGAATGGGCTAGAAACTTGCTTTTTTCCCCTCAACATCCATATATTTTTTTCTCGTATAGACTGGGCCAGATTAGACCATCTGGAGGGCCGGATGTTGCCCGCGGGCCCTATGTTTGACACCCCTGATCTAAATATTTAACAAAAGAAAACAACAGGAGTTCAGAATTTTGGTTTTTGCATCTAAGGTGGAAACAGTTGCTTTCAATAAAGGGTGTCCAAATCCAGACCTCGAGGGCTGATGTCCTATATGTTTTCTAATTAACCTGCCTTTGAAGCCCCTTATTGGCGAAACACACCTGGTCCAGGTAATTAACAGCAGATAAGGCGGGGTTTCTGGAAAACCAACAAGAGGCCAGCCCTTTCAGGCCTGCGTTTGAACGCCCTTGCATTAGTTGCTTGTAATTAGAGCAACTGAAACCTACACATTCTCACTCTCAACTCGTCATATATGGACGTATTTCCCTTTTTGACGTTTTGGATGTCCCCAACTCGTCGTTTTTTTGACATGCTGGGTGTTCCCATTAAAATAAGGGAACTCTAACCCTCGGGACGTGGTACCAAACGCAGAACTTATACCAGGTTAGGGTTGGGGTACCGGTCCAGTTCATGTACATGTATTGGTAATGGTCAATAATTTGGATTCAGCCTTAAATGACAAGAATAAAGTTGTTAATACATATCATAGGTTCAAGTTTAGCTACAGCTCAAATTTAGTACTAGTAAGTTGTAGATTTCTGATTTTCAGTATAAAAAAAACATAAATTAACAAGTTAGAACACCAAAGTTGCCTTTTTATCTGAGATGTTCCCAAAGACATGGAGCATTTTGAGAAGATTTATTATTATTATTTACTATTTTTTTCTCGTAAATTTAAAACTTTAAACTCGTAATATTAATGTAGTTTTTTTGCGGCCCTAATACCTGTTGTTGAACTCATTCATTGGGCATAACAATACATGTTAAAACAAAGTCCCAGCCTGGAAGGCCAAGTGGGCCCCATGTGGTTTAAAAGTGGGCAGAAATATTGAGCAAGCAAACTCTGCAGTAGTGAACACCACTGTATCGAGCTCTGATATATTGAGCTAACGAACTCCGCTATATCGAGCTAACAAACTTTTCTGTAGCGAGCTAGCGCGCTCGCTGTAGCGCTCTAGTGAGCTCCGCTGTCCACCAGGTGGCTGGTTTGCCAACCACTGAGTGCCCACTTAAGGCAATGTGGGCAAATACAGGTTGACCACAACAAAAACAAACCCATTCAGGCCCCACATTTTCTGCCCACCTTTATACCGGGGCCACCTGGCCTTGCTGGCTGGGGTTGAGTTAATTTTGCCTATGAATTAATTGTCTGGATTAAAGTGTGTTGTCTTTTGCAGCTTTGTCCATGCTAACCTTTCTTTTGTTGTGATTATTGCGGCGTTAATTTTAGCCCATACAAACCCAAATCCAAGTCTTCTGAAAATAACATTTTATGGGATATACCACAAACCAAGTGGACCACAGATCACACTGTAGCTATTTTTCTGTTACAGTTTTTCTCAATCGCTTTGGTGCGTTTCTCAGATCAGAATTGAAATTCTCATAACTGTTAGTTCAACCTCCACAACACTTAGTCATTTGTGCTCATCATAGTAGCAAGATCTCCTCTCTCTGAACAAACTGCAAATGATTTTGGACATGAATCAGTTGATTTCATACATTCTCTGCTGTTTTTTGACATTTTCATTTGCTTTTGTCATGTCAGTCAAAATTAATTATACTTATGGATGCTGAATAGTCGTTCTCAGTAAAACTAATAGTCTTACTTTCATTGCTTGAGTCATTACACTCAAAATTGTTGAACTAGTTATCAGATGTCAAATATTAGCCATCTGTCAAGAAAATTCTGGACCTTTCTTTATCATTTTTTTAATGGAAATGTCTCCTAAATTGAACATTTGATCTCAGGTGAATTTCAGCTGTCACTCATGAGGAGGTGTGTGCAATTTTACAGTAGTTGTAACCAACGACAAACAACTTGTTCACTGTCAATTATGGATGAATCCTATGAATCGTCAATGGAAGAGGGGTGAGGATGTGGGGAGGAAAGGGAAGGGGAAGAGGGAGAAGAGGCAGATATAGGTGGATTCCTAATGAAATAAGGGCTACAATTGTGGACCATGTTGTCGATCACGGCCTCACCATGGAGGAGGCTGGTCGAAGGGTGCAACCCAATATTGGAAGAACTACTGTCAGTTCAATAATTCAAACATTCTGTAGGGAAAACAGGTATGCAAACAGTAATTTACTGTACTGTTACATATGCTGTATATTGTTCACAGCTCTACCAAAAAGGTGATTTTATGTTTGACATCTACAGTGACTTTACTGCACATTTCAGATGGCTGTATAAGTAGGCCATAGTGCTGTCTTGAACATTTTCAGGTGTCACCAAATATTTTTGCAATGGAAAACACTGAAATGATAAACTGTCATAGTGAAAACATGACAAAGTCATTTGACTATCTTGTTCATAAAGATGGTGTCAAGACTTTTCATTTTGATGGCACTGACAGTTTCATTGACATGAATACTTGCTTTTGAGGAATGGATTATCAGTTTTGAGCATGCGATGTGCTTTTGCAGGTTATCCACTATGTTCTGCAGTTTGCACTAATTGTTTAGAGAAATGCACTAACTGTTGTGCAAATGTTAATAGTGTTCTGAGAAACGCACCAAAGCGACTGAGAAAAACTGTAATTTCCATTATTGGACACGGAATGACACAAATGTAGTAAATCATTAAATCAAATTTGACTCTTTTTACAGTATAATAGGACACCAAACAATAAACTTTTATAGACTCAGTTTATTGGTATTTTAAGTATCCATAACATCCGTTTAGTGCTCTTTAAATCACTTACAAAGAAAGCTACAGACAGCTTTGACTTTATTAGGTAAGAACTGGAGAAAGAACTATTCCAACATTCCTAAAAAAAAATAGTTTGGGCACATTTTTAGCACCTTATGTAATGACATAAACAGTCTGGCTTTTGTGGTTGAATGTACAGCTCTCACTGTGTTTCTCCTTCCAAAGCTCTCCTGCTCAGTGTGACCAAGTGTTTTCATAGTTGCTCCATGTTCTCAGAGAGCACAATCTGGACTGATTCATGAGGAACAACTCTCAAACACAGACATGAGCACCTGACAGCACAGAGTGGGAGAGTTTTTTTAATTTACATTTTTCTCTTTAATGTGGTATTTGTTTTTAAAATCCTGCTGTGAGGAGCGGCGTGTTTGAACGCCACTGCTGAGATCAGCTGCACATCACAGGCTGGTGCTGCGATACAAACTGTATCTCACATCCAAACGACGCCTGGCGTGGCGGTGATCGCAGCGGCCATTGTTGAAACAATTCTGCCTGATTGGGAAACACGGCTGCATGACATTCCCCCTCACATCTGTTCAGTTTTTTGTTTGAAAGAACAAAATAATTCCTTTCTGATTGCATCAAAAGTGACATGACTTGTGTGCATTTCTCTTAACATTTATGTTAAAAAAGGTTTATTTTTTGTCTTTTTCTGCAGCCGTCATGGCCTTTCTGTTTGACCTCAAAGCTCTGGTAGACATGATGTCCATTGGGACTCTGCTGGCTTACTCGCTGGTTGCAGTCTGTGTGCTGATTCTCAGGTTGGTGCGTTTATTTAAATCTCCCACAAACAGACTTTTAAAAAACTTTTTTTTTTTTGCAACATTGCGAAAGAGCTTTTCTTGAAGGTTTCTGAAACACCCACAGCCATGATTGCATAGTTTGTTTTGGTTTGTTGATGGTGATGTAAGAGCTGTGAATGCTCCCATTGTGCAGATTCTGAGTAGCTGCTTGAGTAAAGGAAGCTGTTGACTGCAGTTCCTTCTGGAATAATGTCCTAAAACAGGCAAAAAACAGAGAACATGAGATGTTTTTGCCTTATTTTAAGGGGGAAAATCTTTCTTAAAACAGTATCCTTTTAAAACAAAAATAAATGTTGCGATTAGCTGTAAACACTCATATTTTAGTCTATTGATCTGATAAATCCTTTTTGTTTTAAAAAAGGCTACATTGCACAAACAAGTTTAAATTTAAAGTTTTCATACACTTTCCCCCAAACACATTCAATTATGAGTGCCACAATTGTCCATAATTACTTTTAAGATGTGAAATTCTGACTAAAATTACACATTTTTAAATAAATTTGTTTTAAAAATTACATGTAAATGTATGTTTATTGTATTGTACTGAATCTGTACAGTTATGGCTTGAATAAAATGTTCCAGTTTCTCTAAATAAATATCTTAAAATAAGACCAATCACCATCACAAATACAATTTCTGCTTAAAAGTATTAAAATATTAATTTATTTCTTAAAATGAGATGTTTTTAAGATCAAATCACTCACACGACCATCAAAATTTGATATCCTAAATAATATTGTTACACAATATAGAAAAGATACCTGAGTTTTGTCTTAAATCAAGTGTAATACGATATTAGAAACTGTAGTTGGTGAGATATTATATTCTAAGAACTAATCTAATTAAAATTTAATTTTTGGTGTTTTTAGCAGGTTTTTATGGCATTTTCTGGTCAAAAGGGGCACATATTAAGACAATTAAGCTCAAAATTGCATTTCTAAGAATTTCTTTACTTAAATTGTTGTGAATCAGGAAATTCAGTTTGAAAAAGAACTTTTTTTGTGATGACTAAAGAGATTAAAATAATTTTTTTGTTGGTAACGCACATTTACAAGTCCCTTTTGTGTTTAGGTCCTTAAAAATGTCTATTCTGACGATCAAATCTTCAGATGGTCACGGAGTTTGTTTGTTCTCCAGGTACCAGCCAAGCGGAGCGCTGGAGCGGCCGGAGGGAAAAGGAGAAAGGGATTATCTTTCCTCTGAAGGTCGTGAGTCGGATTTGACTGAATCGGAATCCCACCTGAACATGCTGAACGGTGGCAGCTCCACCCTGCAGACCGCCCTTCACCCTCCCGCCATGCCCTCTGTGCACTCGTCCAGTGTGGTGAACATGTCCATCAGCGTCCTCGGTGGGTCTCCGTTTGTCTCAGGAATCTACTCTCTGTGCTTTTGTGACACCATTTTACCCCCATCTTCTCTCACAGTGATGGTCGTGTGTGTCGTCAGCTATCTCACCACATATCACTTTGAGTCACTCTGCTCTCTGGAGGCCTGGATCCTGGCGCTGCTGTCCGTGTGTCTCCTTGTCTTCAGCGGCTGCGTCCTGATGGTCTGCAGGCAGCCTCAGACCTCCAAGAAGGTTTCCTTCATGGTAGGGTGATCCCGAGAAGAATCTAGCATTTCAATTCTGCCACTGAACTGACAACCTTTGTGTTTCTGTGTCCCTGCAGGTGCCTCTCCTGCCTTTTCTGCCCATCTTAAGTATATTCGTCAACATTTACCTCATGGTCCAGCTGAGTGGAGACACTTGGATACGATTCTCTGTGTGGATGGCTTTAGGTGAGAGCCTGTCGGATCAGGTTGACAGTTTTGTTAAATTTATTTGATATTTATATAAAAATGAGAGGATGAAGCCTCTTGAGATGAAACATCTTGTTCGAGTTATTCGAGTTTTGACTTACCTTTGTGAGTCAGGACGGGTGTTACTGCCTAAACTCCTCCACACACATGACTAAAATCAGAATTTTCCTTAGAATTTTAGGACCAAGTGTCGCCTGATCTTCATTTATTTCATTAAAAAGTCTCCAATACAGGATAAGGTTGTTGTTACGCTACATTTGGTTACCATAATACTTGATAAAGCCAAAAACTACAAAATCCACACTGTAAAAAGTGAAACATTGGATCAATTAATAAAAGTTTTTTAATTTCTTATATTTAAACGTGTTAATTTTTATTGAATAAAAATGTTGGGTTGATGGTTTACTCAACTAAAAAAAATAAATTGATATGAACAGAAATTTTAAATGTAACAAATTACAGAACTTTTATCAATAAATCTTTTTTACAGTAACATTTTTACAGGATATAACTATTTTAAAGTAAAATATTACAAAGTTCCTAAAAAGTCAAATAACTGAGATTTCCAGCTCACCTCAGAAAATCTGTCTTTTCTATGCTAGTTTAGAAAAAAAAAATAGCATAAATTAAGCACAATGATGACATATAACTTTGTATAAGTGAAAAGCCACAGATAAATTTGATTAATTTCTAGAAAAAAAATCCTTACCCTTAATAAACCTGTTTGTCCCATCTTTTAGCGTGAAAGTGTTCTCAGTGGTCTTTTAAAGTTTTTAAACAAATTAAAAAAAACAGTTGTTTTCTACAACATAGTTTCTATACAAGCACCTCCCTGTTTGCATATTTTCACAAACACGGTTTTTCTAACTGAATTTTTTCAACTGTTTCACTACAATTCAAATAAAAATATATTCAGTAATGAAAATTTTAGCTCATTTATATAATGTATATAATGTATTTCCATCCATCATCATCAGAAAAATGCCACAAAAACACCATAAACATATTTTCCATTGGCGTGGGTTTTAAAGCAGTATTACTTTACTTTCTTGATCATACTTGTCTAGATTTTTCTTTATACTGAAAAAAAAACAATACAACGTTAAGTGTTGTGATTTTTATCAAAAGTTAAGCACTTGAATTTGCGAGGTTTAAAGGTATGTGAGATCCAACTGATGAACTTCATGTTTTGATTATTGAACAAAATGTATTTTATACAACTACCCTCATGTGAAAGGTGTATCAATATTCAGACAAGGTTTTTCAAAGTCACACTCCTTTAAGAAATGGTGATTTGTTGTCTCAGTTACAGTCTTGAAATATACAAGTTATCCCAGTTCATCTTTTACAGTCTGGCAGATTTTTCCTGTGCAGTTTTTCCTACTTTTTAACAGCCCACTGGCTGTTGCCTTTGCCAATCGATCCCCAGTGCAGAATACGTTCAACTTGCCAAATCTACATAAATCTATATGCAACCACATTTTTGTTTTCATTCTATAACACAACCTCCGAAGGTTTAAACTTTGAGAGTTTAAAGAAGGGAGAAAAGTGGGAAAATGTTTTATACCTTGTTGATAATACATTCGTAACCTTATGTTGAGATTTGACCTTTTACTGATTAATTTTATAATGTAACTACAGCAATAAAGTAGGGATATATGAATTGGGATATATATTGTATTGTGTATCATGATATGTATCATATGGTCAAACACAAAAAACACAACCCTCAAATGAAAGTACGTCATCTTCATTTCTTTTCGATTTGTATCGTATTTCTGCACCGTTTAGGATTCCTCATCTACTTTGGGTACGGCATGTGGCACAGCGAAGAGCGTCAACATCGAGTGCAGAGCAGCGACACCATGAAGACCACCGGCATCAGCGCAGAAGACAAGGAGCAGGAGCACTTCATCTGCCCAGAGAAGACCAGCCAGTGTTAAGGTCTGCCCTCTCAGCCTCAGACTGGGGGGCGGTCTGCTGCCCCGAAGCACCCAGCAGCTCCGCCTCCATCAACCTTCAACGCTCTCCCTGCAGCGGCGGGGTCAGCCGTCTCTATCACACTAACACTGTGGCGGGATCTCGGCCTGTTGGGAACATGAAACAAAGACTTTTCCATTAACACTGAAGCAACGTTGTGACAGAGATTCCTCCAGGAGCGGAGATGCAATGAAGTCTAGATTTCAAACTTCAATCACACGCGGTTTTAGGTATCTGAACATCATCCGTTTTTTAGTTCTGACGTGGTCGTATCTGTTGGTAAAGGTCACTCAGACCAGTTTATTCTTCATGGAAACAGCTGAAGTTCTGGTGGAGAAATCCACACGTCTAGTATTATGTAACATTCAAATCTTTGCCAGTGAGTAAAAAAAAAAAACTATTTTTTTCGCACATGTTCACTTTTTTTTCTCCTTTGTCGAGCTGAGTGAAATGTTACAGGAAGGTGAATATTTCTCGGAAAACTGATTCTTTCTTTTTTTATTTTCTCTTCTGCTGTTTTTCCCTTTCCTCGCGTGATGTTTCTTACTGTTTTGATACACTTTCAGAAATGTAAGAGGCGCGTCAGTTACTGAGAAGTTCGACTCTCCCACATTCGGAGGTTTAAAGCTCGCATCCATCCACGTTCACTAAAAACCTGCCCGTTAAGTGGAGATGGAGCGCAGGTCAGTCAGGTAGTTCAACCACCAACCGGAACGTCTGCACCGACTGTGTGGATGGAGTCTTCCAGAGGGGTGTAATGGAAAATACATCAAAAGAAATACTCATGTTGGACCGCTGTGACGTCACATGTCTCCAACTGCACAAATGAAATAAAATGTATTTTCCAGGATTCTGTGTTCATTTACTGTTGGCAGAGACATGGTTCTGCATACATTTACCAAAAGCTATAAACGTTCTCACTAGAACCAAACAAGCAAATTGTAAAAGGTTCCACTGAAGCGAGGAGTTTTTTTAAATTGAAATTTCAGAGCATAATTTTCATTTTTGAAATCTATGAAACATAAAATTCTGATGAATTGAATTAAATTTATTAAAAAAAAACATTACAAATGAACTGAATGACAAATGAGAAAGATTCTGGATGCTGCAGGAAACTTGAAATGTAAATTATGTGATGCTCGGAAAAAATATATAAGCTTTTTTTTAACACTCAATTATAATTCAATTCTATATTTTATCAGTTTTTAAGCTGTTTTAATTTATCTTTGCTCTACATGCTTCCAAGCTTTTCTCAAAATTAGCACCAGTCAGGATTTTTTTTCTCTCTCAAGAGCTAAAAATCTAGAAATGAGGAAATTATTACAGTATTATAAACTGACTATATTGCTGAACTATTTTCTTGGTTACGTTTAATTGGCTAAAGCTGAATTCTGTCCTTATATTGCTTTGGGTCAGGACGCCCTGAATCTGGAGGAAGGGCTGGGGCTAAAATATGTAAAAAAGAAAATAAAACACACATCACCCCTTCAGCTTTAGACTCATGTATGTTAAACTTGTGTGGCTAATGGTTTGATATAGCTACACCTAAAATAATCACTGTGCTAGTTGGTAACCATTCCAGTTTTTGCAATTACCCCTTAAAATACATGCAACCAACAACAACATTTAGCAAACATGCGGCCAATGAAGCAAAGTGCATGAATTTCCATTGATTTTTCTGCTTGGTAACATCAACATATTAATAAAATGAGCCAGAATCCTTGGCTGCACGGTGGTGCAGTGGTTAGCACTCTTGCCTCACCACAAGACGGTCCCGGTTTAAGTCCCGACTGGGGGACCTGAAGAATAACCATCAATGGGGGTCTTTTGGTATGGAGTTTGTATGTTCTCCCGTTGAATGTGTGGGTTTTCTCCAGGGACTCCGGCTTCCTCCCACCATCCAGAAACATGCTTCATAGGTTCACTGGTGTCTCCAAATTGTCCCTATAGGTGTGTGATTGAAGGCCTGGGACAGACTGGCAACCTGTCCAGGGTGAACCCCACCTTCACCCAAGTTAAGCTCCGGGGTGATCCCGAAAGGAACAAATCAGCTAAGATGATGGATGGATGGATGGAATCAAAATCCTTTTGATCTTAACAATGATCCAGACTCAAAATGACTCAATATTCACTGTAATCATTGATTCAATTTTCAATGGTATTTTAATGTACATTAAATGTTGTCAAGTTCAACTGGTATTTATTTCATTGTTTTGAAAACAACAAAAAAAACAACAACTTTTGTTTTAAGAATAAGCACTAGTTTTAGATATGTCTTTAGTTTTAGGATTTATTAAACTGAGCCAACATGTAGTAACATTTTATTGGCAATTATTCAACTAGTTACACTACTTTTTTCACTGTAATCAACATAAACTACATTTAAGTACATAAAAACTCAAAACACAAACTATTTGCTTAGAATCTGCACAATAATATACTTTATTAGGTTGTAAAATATTAAATTATAAGAAATTCTAACAGCTATCTTTTAAAGCTTATAGCTTATCTTCATTTTTAGATTCTGATATTTTATAAGATTTCTAGGTCAAAATGACTTGCTGGAAAAAAAATTACTATAATTTATTCTGTCATTTAAAAGCCTGTTTTTGGGATCTTCATATGCTTATAATTTCTATTTTTTTCCATAAACCGGAGTTTTAAAATAAAAGAAAGCTACTCTAATTTGTCACGTGTTGTAATATTTTTTATCAATTTTTATGAAAAACACTTTTTATTGGGTATACCATAAAAGGTACAGATTACCCAGCAAAAGTGATGGTTTTTAACTTTTTATAGCGAAATAGTTCTAGGTTAAAGCACAGACTGACAAACAGAAGAACTGAAAACCAGACTCTTTTAAAAGCTGAGGACAATTAGACAAAATGAAGACAGCTGTGGGTGATTATGAACATGAACAATAAAATCACTAAAACACTAAACTAGAAACTACAACACTTTTATTTGTGAGAGAGAAGTTTAGTTGGTCAAAGACGTTTTTCTTTTCTTTTTTTTTTTTTTTGGTTTGAAATAAATTACACTCAAATTGTAACAGAACAACAATATAAATGTTTACAGCAACTGCACCTAACACTTCATCCTTCCTAAGACACTGAAAACAATTGTGTCCAAAATTGTGTGTGTTTAAATGTATAATATATGAAATTCAACTATTTAAAATTATATAGTTGGGTTTTGTATCTTTTCCTCTCACATGATTTGCTATGCAATTCAAAACATAAATAAAACTATAAGATTCAACTACTTTTGTGGCCGATGGATACAATCTAAACATTTATGATCCATTTGGCATTTAAAAATATACATTAAAATATCTTTTAACAGAGAAACACCCTTTTTTATTTTAAGCAACAGAAGCTAAATGTATTAGACATAACAGCTTCAAACATTAAGTCTTTCAGTCTGTTTTCTTCTTTGCGGTTAAATCAAATTAAGATTTCTTAAAGGGTCATCAGTTTAGTGCACACAACACTCATCCATCCCTCTGGTTCAACCATGTGGTAGAATCAAGCTTGTGATTGGACGACTTATTGTATCCATCACACATAAAAAGCTGAGAAAAAAAAATGATACATTTTCTTAGATTTTCTCATTTGTATTTGTGATTTTTAACAGATGTTAATGTTGCTCTCATTACTAGATCAATTTTTTTGACACTTATCTGTGTCTTTTACATCCCTACTAAAAAGTTCTCAAATGCATAAAAATGAAAGGAGAGATCATTCACTTTGTTGTCCAGCAGAGGGCGCCAAAATACACGTTTCTTTTGAATCTCGAGAGGAGGGAAGAAACATAATATCTTGGAAAATGATTTTTTTCCCCCTTCTTTTTTTTTCCATCTGTGAGTCAGTAGGATGGAGCTGGTAATCTAAGCAGGGCAGCAGGAGCCCGTACAGCTCCGGCGAAGCCTCAACCCGGATCTGTTTGTCTTTTGAGCCCTCCTCACCAGACCAGACCCCCTCCATCTCTGCAGGCACCGTTTGACCATGAAGCTCGGGCTGGTGCTTTGCCTGGCACTGCTCTGCTTGGAGCTCCAAAACTGTGAGTAGACTCATCGTTTCCACATCTGTATGTAAGAAGTGGAACAGTTATTGGTATGAGGTGAAGCTTGTGTTGTGAAAAGGTATCAATAGTTCACAACATTTATAAAAAAGTTTTTAGATCTTTATTTAATTTTGATCTTGGGATCCACAGGAAGTGATCTGTTGCTCTTGATGTGTCAAAGTTGTAGAAGTGTGCACAGATCTGAACTTTTTTCCAAGGTTTTCTGTCAGATTTGAAGTAATGCAGCATATGTTTGTAATTATGCCGGCCTTACCTTCATGTTTTAATCAATGCTGCATTTGAAGTACAAACTCTGAACCCGCTGATGGAGACAGAGCAGACAGAGAGGCTGGATTTTGGAGGTTTGGAGGATCACTTCCTTCCTGTTGGAGTGTTGTGACAGCTGCTCGCCTCCCTCCTCTGTGCCTCTGTGCATACAGGTGCCTGCCAAGCAGTCAAGCGCAAAAAAGATGTGGGCGAGAACCCAAAACGCCCAGGCGGGAAAAGGGTGAGGACTCGTCACCCCAACCTGAGCGAGAGGAAAAGCAAAAGCCAGTCTCTGCTGACTCAGGTCTTAGATAAAGGCAACTTCCTTCGACTGGGTCCCAGCACGACCCTGACCCCTGGGAGGAGCCTGGAGCTGCGCTGCAAAGGAACCAACATGGGATGGTCCTACCCCAACTACCTGGACACCTTCAACGACTCTCGCCTCAGGTGCTGATGAGGATCAAGCGTTCAGTCGGTGGATGCAAGAGTCTCACCCTTTTTGTTTTTATTTTTTCAGCATCAAGCAAAGTGACAAATACAGTCAGCTGATTGTGACGTCGACCTCTGCAGCGGACACGGGCTCGTACAGCTGCTGGGTGATCGTCTGCGATGGAGCAGAGTGCCACAAAGACCAGGATCGTACCTACACCTCCTACATCTACTTCACAGGTGACTCCCGTCCAGCTGAACATAACAATTCAGCGCTGAAATAAAGAAGAAACAGATCATTTTAGGAGTTTTAATCATTGGATTCAGCTCAATCGCCTGATGATCTTCAGTTTTATAAAGACTGTCATAGCATCCAAAATTTGATATATTTTGGCCTAAAAAGCTCATAAATGTACTACACACTTATTATAAGACATAATATTTCCAACAAACAGAGAAATCTACCTAAATATGAGTCTTTAGAGCTAATTTCTTTATTTGTATCACTTTCTTTTCTTGTTCTTTAAAAAAAAAGATTTACGGGAAAACGTAAGGAGGGGCCAAATCTTGCAAGTAAAGTATGGAAAAAAAAACAATGATTAAACAAATGGGAGTGACAAAAAAAAAACAAAAACAAGAAAGCTAAAAAGAAAAAGAAGAACACACACAACATACAACATATACATTGGATTACCTTGTATAGAAGGGGTGTAAAACAGACGGGGACCAAAACCCAAGACAAACTTTAGGTCACGGGACGAACAGGAGACACATTTATTGAACACACTAAAACAATTTTTTTTAAACTTTAAAACCATAACATTTTAAAATTTCTATGACTAAAACAGGCAGGAATATTATTTCAGAATAAATCAATTTAAACCTTAAATATCTTTTAATATTTTACTCTCTTTAAAAATATGTTTTTTCAAAATTATGTCAGTTATAAATGTGCGCAAGATAACATCGGGTCATTGATAACAATAAAATAAAATGATCTGGAGGGTCGCATATAACTAGTTTGAGAGCCGGTTCTGGCCCCCGGGCCTTGAGTTTGATATGTGCTCTACAGTTTTTAAAATGCTCCGTAAATTCTAAGGTTTTTGTCATTGTGTATTTATTTACTGTCCATTTCGCCCATCTTTTCTTGGAAAAAGTTCTTCGGTTTTTATCTTAGATTAGATTAGATTAGATTACAAATGCTTTATTTCATGTGGAATGAGGAACTGAATTTATTTTTTTATTTAATCCAACCCTGGCAATTCTTGAATCTTATGATGCAGCATTTCCATCATTTAAATTTCCTTTACTATTTCCTCCCATTCCTTTTGTGTTGGTGAGTCTGTCTTATACACTTTTTTTCTTATAGCCAGCTAGGAATTTTCTAATGAAATACTTATCCTTTTAGAGCTAATTTCAAGGTCTCATTTAGTTTTAAAAGATAAATACATCACAATTTTTAAATTCTGTTAGTTCCACTCGTTCGTTTTTTTCAATAACTCAAGGGAAAATATCACTCAACTCCAAATTGTGGACCAAGGAAAAAAAACATATTTTTCCACAGGTTTAGCAACAAGAAATATTCAGAAACTTAACGTTCCACTCCGATCATCTTTTGATAAACTGTAAAAGCGTACCCATTGTTTTTTCAATTCTGATTATTCAGATTTTTACCAAAATTGTAGAAATCTGTGTTGCTTTCTATGACATATCAGAGCAGCAGAAGTAGTCAGAAATTCACCTGTAAGTTGGGGGTGGGACTGTTTGTGCGATGAAAGCACTTTCATTATGCCTTGGTTTACACTCTCTCCCACTATCTTACAGCTCTCGCATCTCCAACCTAACAGCAGTGATGCAACAAACAAGACGAGAAATATTGGAGCTTTCCAGCTGTACACTTTTGTCCCAGATAGAAGCTCAGACGAGGAAAACAAAGACTTACATGAATAAATAAAAATAATGGGCATTCCTTTTAAGTATCACCTGACATCATTTACCTCACAAGAAGTAAAATCAAGTCTACCAATAATTATATATGTATATATATATATATATATCCACTAACCTGTTCCATAAATGTAATTTATGTGTTTAAATCCAATCATTTAGTTTTTATCCTCAAAATTGCTGGATTTTGAGTATTTCCTGTTCAAGTTCAGCACTGGTTGCGACTTTAAATGAGTTCAGTTTTTAAATCCTTATCAAAACATTTGGATTCTTGATTTTGATTCTGTCTACTAGCTAGTGGACCAATGAAGAAGTTATTTAACGTTCATTACAAAAAAAATGCTACAAGAATGTTAAAAAATATCTTGTATTTTATTATATTTTTTAGCTTGTTTTGAGAAGGAAAATGTTTCCAGCACATATGGAGATTCAATAATGATTATAATCCAGATTATCCTAATTAATGAGTGACTGACATTTTACAGAGAAGGATCTTTGGTGTACTGAGAAAGCAAGTAGTGACAGTATAGAGGAAAACCTCCTTCACCTGGAAGATCAGGGGAGCACGTATTTGCTTAAACACTTGGAATGTTCTTCATCTCAGTTGTCGTCTCTTTCACCAGACAAAGACAACATCTTCGTGCCGTCGGCCATCCACTTTGAGATCGTGTACCTGCGCCCTGACTCGCCAGCCGTCGTTCCCTGTCGAGTGACCGAACCGAAAGCAGTGGCGACTCTGCACCGGGAGGTCCCACCGGAGGAGATCCCAGCCAACGGGACTCTGGTGACCTACGACCCCACCCTGGGATTTGTGCTGCGGCATCCCGGCCCGGATCATCAGGGGGTGTTCTACTGCAAGGCTGTTTTGAGGGGAACCCCCCAGGTCTCCACAAAGTATCAGCTGCTGTATGTGGAAGGTGAGGACCCAGCGCCCCCTTTAGTGTAATCAGCAGTGATACTTCTGAGGCAAACTGCTGGTAGTTTGGTTTTCCAGTGTGATGTGGGAGATGTCTTGTATTCTGGAGATGGAAGGAGAGTATGTATTAGGGTATGTAGCTTCAAAGTGAACACTGCTTGAGAATATTTTCGTCTGCAGTTCCCAGCGGGCCTCCGTTTGCTAGCCTGGAAGTCTCTCCAGAGTTTGTGAGAGGAGGTGAGAACATCAACGTCAGCTGCACCGTGCTGGGAGACCCCGAAGCAGACGTCAGCTTCACCTGGTCGTACCCTGGTCAGGTAGGAAGGAGAACAATCATCAACCAAAGCTTTTCTGTTCCTCCGGTCACCAAATTGCTGTTTTAACCGCAGGGTTTCCGGCCCGCTCACATCCAAACATCCTGGAGGTTGGTCAACAGAGGCGTGAGCTACACCACACGGGTCTCCAAGAGCATCTTGACATTGGAGGATGTCTACAACGCCGACTTCGGGAACTACGTCTGTAAAGCCAAGAACAAGATCGGGGAGACGACCGTTACAACCAACCTCAAGCCCACATAGCTCCAAAACCATTGACTGTACATAAGACCTGGACTGAACCCTGGCATTCCAAACAGGAAGTAGTTTCAAGAAACTCAAATCCTATAGACTTCTATAGAGAAATAAACATCTTTTACTCATTCTATTTGTCAGAATAACCATTTCTGCTCTGATTCCAGTTTTTTTTTTTATGTTTTTGATAATCCTCTTTTTTTCCTCACATTTTTTCTGTAGTACAAGTTATAAACTGACAAGTCAGTGGTCTCACATCGGTGACCTGAGCACCTTATTTACTCGCAGTATTAATCCAAACATTTTAACATGGTGTAACTGAATTATAAAGAATTAATTAGCAACAAATTCCCCTTTATGTCAATACAGCAAGTAGTCATTGACAAAAAAAAAGTAGATGAATTTTTCTCACTACTAAGCTTTGAAACTTTTACTGCAAATGTTTTTGAGATTTCATTGAAAGTCTTCTACTGGCCCTAGTGGAATAATGATAAACTACAGGTCAGAGGACATGGATCAACTCATGTATAATGGATTTTAAAGGGAAGTGTGGATCATGCTAATGAGATAGGATATTCAACAATACATATGTCCAGTATGATGCAAATGATTCTATAGGGTTAAATGTTCACTCTTAGTGAAATAAGATGTTGGATGATAGGAATCTGAGCTGCTGCTGCTTCACCAAACGGTCAGGTTTGCTCTGTTCATCTGAGTCTGGTTTGATGAGGAGCCGCGTGCCAGGCCGGCGTGCTAATGCGCTCCACATGTGGAATGCGACCTGCAGACTCAGAACATTCTTTGCTCCGGTTCCAGATTTTCTAAACGGTTGGGATCTGTTCACTCCCAGCTGTGCTTTAGTTATTCAGGAAAAAAAAACAAAAATATATATTTAGCAAGTCTGTTGAAGTGTATAGAGACCCGAAAGAGACATCGAGAGAGAAAAAAAAAAAAAAAAAAAAAAAAAAAAAAAAGACTAGTTTCAGGTGTCCCTGATGTCCTTTCAGGGACACCCTTTAGTGGAAGTTCCTTCTGATTCAATATCAGCAGATCGGATTTTTACACAACTAGATTTTATACAAGACTTTATTAATTGCATATTTCAAACAGGGCTGATACATCACAACGAGTTTCCCTCAGGTGACGCCTCTGACATACACAACCTGCTCCCTGAGCCAGAAGTAGTAAAGCTTTAAAGTCACAGGTGACACACGAGCACAGAGCGGGACTGGTCCCTTTGTCAGAGGAATAAATATGGAAGTGAAATGCTTAAGGCCCAGAACCATCCATAAAAACATCCTTTAAATTAAAAAAACCAAAAAAAACCAAAGGAACTTTGAGAAATTTCGGAACATGTGGATGGGTGCGGTGAGCAGATCCTCCGATCTGGATAAAAACGTCTGTTATTCTTGTGAGAAATGTTCCTGAAATCCAAACACGGGTTGTACATTCCTCAGGTCTTTAGAATGAAAACTGCGCTGATGTCTGCAGAACACACAGAAACTTCCAGAACACATGCGTGTGTGTGCGTGCGCACGTGCGCCTGGCATCAGGACACGCAAACCTCTGAAAAGACCTACAAATAACAAAATAGAGTTTCATAGAAAAACCACTGAACAATACTTCAAAGGCAAAAACAAGTGCTTCTGTGCAACATTTTTCAACAGTGTACAAAGGTGTCAGTTTATTTGATCTTTAAGGCTCCGTGGAGCGCCGCGTCTCCGAGGCCGGGCTTCACGGAAGCTGGCCGCTATCTGGGTGAGAGGGGGGGGCTGGAGAAGAGACCGGAGTTGCGAGGCGACTGGAAGCAGAAGGAGCCGGGCGGCGGGGAGGAGGGCGAGGTCTTGCGGGGGCTGCTCAGGTCCCCGTTGTGGAGCTTCCAGAGGAGCTCTTCGTTCTCCATGGACAAGCGCTTGTTCACCTTGGACTCCTTGAACAGGGACTCCTGCAGAACGGCCTGCTCCGTGGACAGCTGCCTGTGGAGCGTCAGCGCAGCAGGGGGTCAAGATGAGCCAATGTCTCCACCACACAATGAAATGTCACATTTTCTTTAAACTTCAAGGAAAAAAACATCTAAGAATTACATTTGTTTTTTTTTCTTTCAATTTTTTTTTTTACTAAAGTTTCATTTGAGCGTTTCTAAAAGAGGGCATTGTTCTTTAAATGTTTTAGAGACCCACTAAAAATGAATATAGTGTTTTCGGTGTTAACACATTTTCCTATACATACAGAAAATTAAGCTCAAAATGGCCTTTCTAAGAAAAACGTTTCCCGCACTATAAATTGCACTTTTGGGAGTCATTTATTTAACAAAAAAAGTATTCGAAGGAAAAAGAATTCATCTTGAAAAGCAAATCCTAAAGGAATAGACAATAGCCTAAATATATGGATGCTTCAGTACCGTAACACATTGATGCTTATCCGTTTTTTTTTTCTTATTTTGGGAAAACTAAAGTATATAACTGTCTAGCGCAATATATGACCAATTATTCATCTTACCACAGCATGAATAACAAATCAACTCAAATCTTTAAATCAAATTCATTGTTGCCTCTGAACAATTCCACCGAGCCCGAGAACGTAGCGTAAAGCTACGTTCACACCAGGCTCGCCAATGTGTGTTCAAGTGGCTACTTCCAACACAAAGTCTATGGATATGTCTGAATTCCCACCTTACTCCTCTACTACTTTAAAAAAAAACAAACAAATAAACTATCCAGTGCCCTGGATTTTAATAGCAATATGGACACCATGCTCACTACTTTTTTTTAAGCACAAATATGATGTACCTTATCTAATAAATAAACAATTTACAGTGATTTTTTTAAATAAAATGGATTGTGTTCTGATGATAAAAACATGGATAGTTTATTAAATACATGTTTTTTTGCAGAAATTGTTTAAATGCAATGCATTGTGGTCCATATTCCCAAATCTAGAGAGCATTGATGCACACTGGTTTTTCACTGAGAATTCTAGGAAAGTTCTAGTGCACTCAATTTTGGAATTGTAGATTCAGACATCAGTACAAAAGATGGCCAACACAATATATAGCAAGTAGTGAAGAAATTCAGACGTAGCTTCTGTAAACGAGCACAAATTTTCCTTTCCAGCTTCTGCATTCAAAACTCTCGCATTCACTGGAGTTTTTAAATCTGTTTTCAGGCTTTACATACATGGTAAGTGGTTTCTGAAGGACTCAGATTTGGTAGTGACATACGGGTAGCATCCTTTGTGATTCACTGAAGCGTTTGAAAGATGATCATGAAGGAGAAATGAATAACTACGATTTGTGCCTTATGGGAATTATTTGACAAAGTCTTTCATATATCGGAACAGAGCAGAGCAAGATTTTCACTGCTTTAACATTACTCACAAAACCTCTTTCAATTACGAATACATGCACTATTTGACTGCATGGCAAAACTGCCCTCTAGTAGTTGCTACCTTTTATTATTATTTTTTTCATCTTATAAGACACACCTGAGTACAAGTCGCACCCCCAGGCAAACTATGTAAAAACTATGACTTATACTCTGAAAATAAGGGGAGGTGAAGGGGGCGGGGTAGCTCCACCCCAAAAGTCCTGCCCACAACTCAGAGGTGAATTTCTTATGAACTACTGCCGCTCTGCAGAAACTTTGTTCTAGAAAAACTAGCTTTTTCTGGGGGCTAAAAATGGCATAATAATTAAAAAAATACCCACTGAAAATGCTTTGAAAATGGATTACAAAATGATCAGAGTGCGTCTTTAAATAATACACACAGTTAGGAGACAAAAATCCTCACTAAAACCTAAAATCAACAGATTACCTGTCAATCTCAGGCTGCTTTGTTCTTAGTTTTCTGGATCCTACATTTGTTTTATTCTTTTTCTCCTCTGACAGACATTTATTTTAACAGAGTCACCTTCTCCAGCTGTCCAAACAAAAACCCTCATGTTTTTTCCTAATACAGTGAAGCAGTTGAACGGCCATCCTCCGTGATGGTCACATTTATTTATGGAGGACTCATACCGAGACAGAGCAGCATGTCTTTCCATTCGAGCCTTCAGGTCTTCGTTCTCCTGCTGGGCCTTCTTAAGGCTCTCGTCCAACTTCACGTTTTTCTCCGTCTGTTGCAGAGAAATCATGAAGCCGTCAAGCAGCAAAAAAACACATTTAAACTCCAGATTTTCAGGTACGACATTCTCACCAGCTTCTCATATTCCATCAGCTTTTTCTCCTGCTGGTGGAGCTGTTCGGTTTTCATGTCCAAGACCACTTTAAGGCTCTCCAGCTCCTGCTCCAAATACAGGATGTGCGAGTCCTTCTGCACAGCAAAACATTCAGACAGTAAGACTTCAAAACACTGCAGTGGTACCTTAAGCACCACACTGTGCCAAGACCCAAACATGAGGACATGTGGCAGCAAGCCCACAACACTGCAGATGGCCTCGTCTTACAGCAGCACTTCAGTGAAATTAAAATCCATGGAGGGAGGGCAACGTTCACACCGACACCTCCCTCTGTGGGCCAGCATGGATAGATTCTTCATTGACTGTCCGTTTTTCCATTTAATTATCACACAGGAATCAGTATGGGGTCAAAATGGGATCAACTCAAACTGAATGAAAAACTAGATCGCAAATTTGAAAAGAGAGGAAAAAAGGAGAATTTGGAAAAAAACTAAATTTAACAAACAATTTTAAACACTGTAAATGTGAGACAATTATTCAAAATTTTAAAAAGTACATAAAAAATAGAAACATTTAAAAAAAGAGTTTTAAACTCATAAGTACAAAATGTACACTTGTAGCTACACATTGTAAACGTGAAGCAATTATTCAAAAATTGAAAAAAATATAGATTTGAAAAAAAAATGTAACAAAAAATTTGACAATTTAAAGTTATAGACTTGTAAGCACACATTGTGAACGTGAAAGAATTATTCAAAATTTGGAAAACAAACTAAATTTGAAAAAGAAATGTTTAAAATGTGAAAATAACGTAAATTTGAAACTTGATTACAAAAAAAAACTTTAAACCTTAAACTGCAACCAAATTAAAAAAAAAATCTTTGTTTAAATTTTAAACAAAGATTTTTTTTTTAATTTCTAATACACTGATTCGTATTTACTTTTAAACTTTAAAAGAACTGCTGTTTCTAATTTTAACTTATGTTTCTTTCCTTTTTCACTTTCAGTCCTCAGTTTACAATTTCTGGTTTTTCTCAATTCAAAATTTCTGCTTTTTAAATTTGTAATCTAGTTTTTCATTCACTTTAAGCCTACGCCATAAATCCCAATCAATAAATTAAAAAACAAACAAACAAAAAAAACACAACATAATTAATTATCCAATAAAAACACAAAAAAACAAGGATCATTAAAATTGTGTAGCGAAATTAATAATCTGATTGAAAACAGGATAAAAAAAGTGCTTTTAAAAAACTGAGTCGCAGAAACTAATGCATCACAAAAGACACCAATCTAAATTTCTTTGATGGTTTTATGACAAACGGCACCAGAATCAAAGATTGAGACGGTGTTTGTTACCTGACTGGTTTCAGCCAGCTCTCTCCTCCTCTGCTGCTCCACCTCCAGCTTCTTGAGGAGCACAGCTTTCTCCTCCGTCAGCCCCTGAACCTGTTTCTGTTCATAAAAACACACCCAAAACAAATGCTCTGTTGTTAAAAAAAAAAAAAAAACAAAAACCACCACCTCCCTAAAAAACAAACAAAGTTTACTCACAAACAGGGCAACTTCAGCATCTTTAAAGGATTTGTCCAAAGACTGCAGCTCCTGGCTGTGTGTTTTCCTGAGCTCTGAAATGTGAATGCGTCTGTAAGCGGCTGTGCATCAACAGTTGTGAGGGGGCGGAGTTACCTGTGTGATCGAGCTCACCTTCCAGCGTTTTCTCATGCTGCGTGTGAACACACTGCAGCTGCTGCACATGCGCGCCCTCCAGCTCCAGCTTCACAGCTTCATGACTGGCTCTCAGGTCATCAATCTTTAACATTAAAATCATGAAAGGTCATTTTTACTATAATAGAATACATGGATGAGCATCTGACAAAAACACTTTCGTGTTTAATTAGTTTTATTTTACAAATATGTAATAATAGTTCACTTCTATAGACAGGGGTCTACAATACTTAGATTTCTCACTGACTTAAGTCTGACTTAAGAAAAAAAATAAGACACTGATTCGTATTTACTAGCGTGCTGTTGTTACAAATATGATAAATATGATGCAATCGAGTTGTTTTTCGTATAAATAAAACATAAATATTAGGAGAAAATAATCTTTTTTTCAAAATATAAAATCGATTATAACTTTTGACTTAGGTTCATTCAACTTGCTTTCAAAATTAAAGACACTGTTTCACATGGGATTGTCTCAATGCAGCAAATGTAGCAGTGATCAAAAACACAACATAAAATCAACACTTTGTTTTACTATTTATAGTGCGTTTCTGCTGGAAATGCATTAATGTAACTTAATGGAAATTAATTCAGAGCTAATTAGCATATTTTTCTACCCATAAAGTTTACCCAAAATCCATTAGTTGGCTCAAAAAGAGAAATGACCATCTTTAATATGGTGTGCGTTCATTCTGGCTATGCTTACTGACCTTAAATCGATTCACTGTGGTACAAAACATACAAGAATCTGCCAAAATATTTGAGTTCGACTTGTGATACTGAATTTTATTTAACCGTTTGTGAATGAGTTGAGTAAAGTTTGATTTGGTTTCTCCTTTTTGTTACTTTTTAAAATGAAAACGGTACTATTTTTCTTGAATTGTTGCAGGTTAAATTCTCAGTTTTCTTAAATATTTTGCATGCTTTTTTAAATGTTATTTTACAGTGCATATGCATTTTCATTGGCTGTGGACTATTATTAATCTCCGTGTCATGCCTCCAGTACAGAATGTGTTTGAGCTTGCAAAACTTAGTCTTAGATAGTGATTAGATCTTTGTTTTCATTATAAAACATTGGATGTATTATTCTACAAAGGTCTGAACTCTGAAAGTTTAAACAAAAAGAGAAAAGTGTAAAAATGTTAATTTTGCAGCCATAAAACATCTATCATTGTTTACAAGATAAAGCTACTTTCTGATTTCACACTTTAACTTCAGTGATAACTGAAAGACCACTGCATATTCAAACAAAAGTATTTAAATATCTAGACCTGCTGCTGCATGAGCGTGTGGTGCTTGTCAGCCTCCTCCTGGTAGCGGAGGTGAACATTGTCCTGCTCATTCTGGTAGAAGGCCTGCAGATTCTGCTCCAGCTCCAGCAGCTCCTTCTGATGCTGCTTCTGCAGTTTGTGCGAGGCTTCCTCCAGGGCGGCACGCAACTCCTCCTTCTCTTTCTCCAGGCGATCACATGAGGCCACAGAACTGACTGTGTAAAACAAAAACAACAAGTGATGACGTTAAACATTCACAGAGGAAACAGGAACTTTGCTTTGGGAAATCCAGCCGTTCTGTTAAAGGACTCTCTAGAAAAGGATGAAAAAAAAAACAAAAGCCTCCTTCTGTGTTTGGCAGCTATTTATATGAAAAATACTTACATAAGTAACAGTCACATAAAACAATTACTATAAAGCTGCTTCAAATTTGAAATCTTATTTTCTGTAGTTGAATTTGTTCCAACAAATCTTTTTCCATGATCCAAGGTTATTTCTGCTCTGCAGAGAGAGTCATAAATAAACCCAAATTATCTCTAATCATTTGACTCCACTTATGTACAAAAGAACAAAGATGGTTTATAAAAGGCAGTTTCAGAATTCAAGAAGTAAACGTCAACATTTAGTCTGATAAACGGAAGCCTAGAAGATGAAACATTTAAAAGAATTGGTTCAGATGTTTCATGTCTGGATGCTGAATCTTCACATTTAAAAGCCGTAATTTTTTTTTTTTTTTCTATAAACCCAATAAATGGATAAGAACCAAGTAAGCGACAACGGCGTCAGAGATTTCAAATTAAAAATTCAACAATCGACAATCTCTTAAGTGATTGGTCGCTACGGTAACAACAGGAACATCTATTTAAGATTAATTCAGAGGAATATTGTGTTGATGGTATTTTTAACATGTTCGTGTGGCACTTTTCTTGTGGTGGAGGAAGAAGAAATTACCTAGAATTGCATTTTTGATTTCTTTATACAAGTTATTGTGAAGCAAGAGCACACCAAAAAAAAAGTGGAGAAAGAGTGCATTAGGGATGTAGAAAATATGCTTTTTTTTTATTTTGCAATAAGGAGGGGAAGAGGGGGCGGGGTTGTTCCACCTTAGCAGTTCCGCCCACAACCAAAAGGCAAATTGTGCTAAGTTTTTGATACTGGCTAAAAAAAGACATAATTAAAAGATCACTTATAAAATAACTCAAAAGATGATCACAGTTAGACTTGGAAAAGTTTGTCTCAAACTAAGTCAGTAAATTAAATAAAACTATATTTTTAGAGTTAAAATGATGACAAGTCAGGAGGTTATTTAACCCTTAAAAAGGGAACAAAGAGTGAATCATTTCTGTATGAAAACCTAAAGAAACCAAACACATGTGGACAGACATAACATCTGTGGGTTCAGAAAGGCTTCACTGCCCGACATAAAAAGGTTTATTTGAGGTCGCTGAGGGGCGTCAGAGCGCTCGGCCTCTAAGAGCAGTCATGTGGGAATCTCGAGGATGTGACAAAGGGGAGGAGCCACAGCAGCTGCCCGGAGCAGACAGAAACTGCTGTGTGAACATGAGGTCGAGTCCACACGTGCACTTGTGGCTTTTCAGCAAGAAATTCTAAATATATAGTTGAAGAAGACAGGCAATAACTAATCATAATCACATTTATGGTGAATCCTATAGAAGTTTTTCATTTATTTTTTTAAACTCAAATGGTGGAAGCATGTTCTGTGAACTTCAGTGTACACTCAGGAGGTGCAGGACTCACCCAGCTCTTGTCGAAGGAGGAGCTGCTCCTGGAGGAGCTCCCTGACCTGCCGGCTGGCTTCATCTCGCTGCAGAGACAAACAGGCTCCTTACACTTCCAGTAACATCACAGTAACAAGCCTAAATAAGTCACGTAACTGCTAAAAATGAACAAAAACAGCATTTTCATTAACAAATTAGGAAAGAGAAAATGTCTAAATAGTGTTTCCAGCTATTTTTGTCAGTTCCTGCTTCACTACAAATCCGGACTTCTGTGAGTTTGCAGATTCACATCCACACTCCAAACAGACACTAAAGAGCCGGATCACGATAGCAGAGTGATCAGTTTACAGAAGACAGAAGCGGTTACCCTTCCTCCAGCACAGGGAGCATTAAGGCACAGTCTGCTGCCAGAGCAGCCCATGGTCCAGCATCAGCCTGAGGTTCGGGTGCTGGAGTCCCCCCCAGTAGTAGCTATGGAGACCCAGTCATTCACAACAAAACAGAGGTCCATGTGGAGACCCCCTTCCTCCTGGACTGCTGCGTTTATGTCTGAGGCAGGACTGAAAAAGCCGCTTCTCCGGTTGGAATGAGCCGCTGCAGAGCGTTTTACCGTACTGCATCTATTAAAAAAAGAAAAAGCAGCTCCAGAGGGTTTGAGCGCAGCCTCCCCGCCGCAGAGGAGCGGCCGCTTTAAGAGGGAAGCGTGGGCGCAGCGGAGTGACATCAGCCTGATGCAGGACTGACCCTCCCAGAGGGAAAGCAGAAGTGTTTCAGGATTACAAACCCCTAACAGTTCGTCTCCATGCTCTGAGGTCCTTACAAAATAAAAGTGCTCAGTCACGGTGGGTTTAGAGGACACGCCGACTGTGCGTTTATAAACCCATCACATGACTCCATTTCTGCTTCACACTTACAAAGGGAAAACATTTACTGAAATAAAAACATTATCTACACACAGAGACAAACAGAGGATTTAAGTTGCTTTAGGATATCTGAATATTTATAGCTGACCTTTTACCCTCTTGTTCTACAACAGAACAAAAACAACTCTTTAAAAAACAAAAACACAAACCGTACTCTCAAGATGCCCCAACGTTCATTTATTTGAACTAATTTAAACACTTTTAATTGTAAATTCTTGTTATTAAATGACAGATGAAGCTGTTTACCTAAATTTTTTTATTTTTTAATGACTGAATAATGCACAGTACTAGATTTAAATTAACTAGCTTAATTCTTCTAAATTAATGACTATTAACTGTCCAAGTTACTTGGATTGCATGGCTCCTCCCCTTTGACGTTCCAAACAGGAAGTACCTGAAGCCAAAACCCCATAGACTTCTATTGAGAAATAAATAGTCATTCTATTAGTCAGAATTATCATTCTTGCTCTAACGCCTTTTTTGCAACAGGTTCTTGTTATTCCTAATAATGCTATTACTATTATTATTTTGTTTTACCATTTCTTTATTGGAACTTATTCAAATTATAAACTGGCCAATCAGATAAAAGAATGTCAAATCTTCAAAACGTTTTACAGAATTAATTAAGGTCCTGATTGGCGAGTGTGGTTGCCATAGAAACTATGACTCGGACCAATTTGGACCAATCACTGCTAACTGGCTCCAACATGGCAGCATCCTTATCATTAAAAAAGGCGACTTCATTCATTTTTTGGTCATTTTCCACAGGTGACATCAAGTTCTTAAATACAGTCAAAGCCGCTGACCAAAGTATAATTTTTAAATTTAATTATTCATGTGACAGTGACAGAGTATTTATCTACTTTACCAACAAATATTCAATTTTTTAGATGAGAGTTTAAAGTCGTGTTCTTTAAACAGGGGATCAGAGGGAAACAAAAGACAAAAACATATATGTATATGTATATATAAAGCCCTCGGGAGTTGTAAAAATGATCCTCTAAATATAGAGCAACACATGATAGAGTGATGTCAGAAGGCTATTTTCTACTGATCACATTCTAGTTTACTGGACATAAACGGCACATGTGCTCAGCTAAAGAAAATCAGATGAATTCATAAAAATGCTTGCATTACTGAAAGGAAAATCTTTAAAGATAAACCATGTACGCTCCATCCAGACGGGCAGCATATCGACTGCTTCCCTTCAACCATATCAAGCCACCAGCTGGCACATTCTCACACCACCAGGACGAGCGTCAGCTTTCTTATCTCCCCACCATGAGTGGCCAACTGATTCCTGGCTGCCTCTCATGATGGCAGGTATGTGCATTAACACTGGCTGCTATATGCATCAAATCCCACAGAGACCAAAATGCAGGTTATGCAACCGAGTATCAGCATGCAGCACATCCACTGACAGCTGAGGGCTGTTAAAAATAATGGCGGGGCATGAAGTGGTTAAAGTCCACTCAGAGGGAGGAGGCGGCAGCTGCTTTTCTGCCAGTGGAACAAGTGTGTTTTTAATATTTGGTAATGCGTTCGGTTTCACAACCCAGCTGCTCAAACAGAAGAATATGAGTCAAACGGCAGTGACTCAAAACCCTCACATAGCAGAGGCAAGCGCTCTTAAAAGAGCACAAATATCACAATGCAATAGATTCTGTTGAGCAGGAATGAGCTGGAGATAATCACTGGAAAAAAATAATGGAAAAAAAATGACTTGCGTGCTCCCACTGGAGCACGTGTTTTAGATGACAGTCAGGTGGATTTGATCTGCTTGTTCACAGAGCTGCAGCGAGATGTGGCCTCAAAAAAATGTCAGAGCGACCAGATTTCTGGTCACAAATGCAGCAAACTAGAGCTTTACTGCAACAGACTGATCTGACGCCAGACTGCAGGAGCAAAGGGAGTCCATGTGGTTCAGGTCACAGTAAACAAACATAAAGGTTACATTTACAGATGAAGCAGCAGCCGTTCTATTGCACAATCGCTTGTTTTTGCAGAGCTAAAAAACATTGTAGCTGATGAAGGAAAGTTGGAAAATATCAAGAGAGTTTCTCAAATGTAGCAACATATTTGAAGCTGCAGAACACACAAAAGACTTGAACTGCCCTTCCCCTTCACAGTCAGGGGCAGAAAGCAGCTTAGTTATGGGGGTTTATTTTCTCAGTTTAATAGACGCAGCACAGAGATGTTAAATGAAGAAACATGAGCTCATGCAAATGCATTTCCCTTCACTGTCTCCACAGATAGAAACCTAAGTGGAGATTGCATTGGTGTGCTGGTTCCTAAAGACGACACCAGCTTTAATCCGGTTCTGATCCTGGTTTTATGGTAAGATTGCTTGTTCAGCATGAAGTCAGAATTTCCAGAGTTCAAAGAGATCCACTGAGACTAGTTTTGACTTCCTAGAACATCATAGAAGCTTAATAAGAGCATCTAAAACATATCTGAGAGCATCTCCTAAATTATTGTGTTCTGCTTTACATTTATTCACAAACATTCTAAAATGAAGACCTTCAAATGAAGGGCAAACAGATGCTAAGAAAACTTTAAAACATGCCAATATCTAGTATTTTCCATACTTTAGGGCATACTGTCTTATGAGGCACACTGTGAATGAATGGTTTATTTTTGAACATTGTCTTATATAAAAGGCACATAAGGCGAGAAAAAAAGAGTCAATGACAAGTCTGTCAGTCAATTAAATTCACTAGAACTTATTTGTGACACGCTACATGTTGGCGTTTTCACAATAACACCCAACCTTGTTTGCAACTCAGAGTACCATGTTTCTCACAAAATCCTTCTACATCAGTAAACAACTAAAATTAATCCTAAATAAAGGCTGCTCCCAATTAAAGATGCACCATTGTTTTTGGGAAAAAAAAGGTTTTTACAAAACAAAATTAAGTACATTGGTGACTAAAACTAATAAGGTTTATGCTCAAATTTAATATAATGAAATTTAATCTCGACTGTAACCTCTACTTTAGTATAGACTGATTAAAAAATGTGTTTATGAAGGGTACTTGTCAGGTCCTCTGTAACCATGGCAACAAGTTGATGGACCATCATTCCTGTTGTTCTTTGACAGATCTGAGTTAGGTGATCTGAGGAGCAGGAACTTCAATTTACAGGCATTCGGAGCCTTTTCCTGCTGAGTCCGTCTCTGTCTGAACATTTTGTTTTTGTGTGAATGTTCTGCATTCAGCAAAATCGACAGTCTCCTGCTGAAATTCAAACCCACACATTCAGCAAAAATAATTTGTTGGAAGAAAAAAAGTACACAAACATTTTAGGGGAAAGCCACAAATTGTCTGGTTTTGTTCTGTACAATGTCTGCAGAAATAAAACCTTAAATTTTCATTTCTAGTTTGAATTTCTTTCTCTTTAGGTTTTTTTTTGATTGTTAAGGTACGAATATGTGAAGACTGCATTTATATATATTCATGAAAGTTGTTTATTAATGATTTCTATTGTCACATTTACATTTTAAAGGAAGCCTAATGATTTAAATAAATAGAATCAGAAGGCTTTATGATCAGATGATGCAATACAAGCAACTATTAAAAGCAACAAGTGCAGCAGAAATTTTAAACTGTCTGTTCTCCTTCCATGAATCTCTAGAACAGCAGAGAAAATAAAAGTTTGATAGGATTTCCAGGCTTTTCTTACCTCAGCTAAGGTTTTCTGTAGGACAATGACGAGCGCCTGGAATCTTTGGTCACTGGCTGCTGTTTGTTGTTTGGGAGGACGGATGTTCTCGTCTCTCTTCTTGCTCTGTGAGACGCCGCCGGCTTGTGGGACATTCTGTGGTCCGATACTCGTGTTTGGCGCCGATGACTGTGGCTGTTGACGGCGGGAGCCGACTTTGGTTTTGCTCTTGTCCACTGCAAGAGGACACGGGTTAAATGTGACAACACTGATCATCAGCATACTTCCATCCATAACCACAAAAAAAAATTTCACCCAAGCTGCTTCTGCAGCAAAAACGGACAGAGTTTTTTTTTGTATCCTAATCAGACAAGATGAGCACTTCCAGCTGCTCCTGCAATACAATTAGCCTTCCATATCCTCATTTCATCTCATGCTGGAAAGGCACTGGTCAACAAGGGCAGCTTGTTACTGCTGTCGTTTTGATTTACATCAGCTTTATAAATAGATCTGCGATATGATAGGGACCATCAACCCTGTGAGCGCAAAGAACATTGTCTCAAGGGTGAAACATAATACAGAAGAACTTGTTATGTTACTAGACATTACAACGTACTGAATTTCATGAAGTGAAATCTGAGAGTCATGACTGTAAAAAAAAAAAACTGAGACTTAATAAGTAAAAGTGAAAAGAAAAATGATGCCAATTTTGTTTTAGGTGTTTTGGGACATTTTTCTTTTGATTAAGAATTGAGAAAATTAAGCTCAAAATTGCTTTTCTGAGTATGTCTTTATGGAAATCATAAATCAGCATTTTGAGTTGCCTCTGGGAATGAAAAGTGCTTTATAAATAAAGGTTGATTTGAATATAAATATTGGTTTATAAATCAGGAGCAAAATGAAATGGAAAGAAAAAATCTGTTTAAAAAAAAGCTAATTTGTGATGTCGATAAAGGGCAGGCCACAAGTTCCCAGCTCTGCTGCATTTTGATTTATTTAATTAAAGACGACAAGATTCAAGTTCATCTTAGTTTCCCTCATCTGAGCTGAATGCTGGTTCAAAACTGTATGACTAGAAAGCTCCAATATTGTTCACCATTTTTGTTGCACCGCTGACATCCGAAAGGAGGGGCTGTAAGCTAGCAGGAGAGAGTGTTAACCTTATATATTATGTCTATGGTGTTAACACAGAGCTTTTAGTTATGGGTGACAGTAAGGGGGATGGCAACAGCTTTTTTTTTTTTTTTTAGGTTGGCTGAAAGCGTCATAATAATAATTAAAAGACCACTGGGAACTCTTTGAAAATAGATCAAAAGACGATCAGAGTGGGATTTAAGTTTGCTAGATGAGCAACAAAAGGAGCAGAGAATGATCCTAGTAAATATGTAAACACATACAGCTGGAAGCCAGGAAGTGGTAAATCATGTCTGTTCTGCTGCATCTAACCTGCCCCAGAGGGGAGTTGAATTTAGAAACACTAGATAAGAACATCAAGCCACAGGAGCAGAGTGGCCGAGTGTCAACTGTGAATCAGAAGTCCTTCCCTTTCCCTCAAATACTAAAAACAGATGCTTTCACCAGCAGTCATGAAAAATTATTTAACCAATGAGGATTAAGGGGCAACTGCAGGAGATTCTGCAATAGCCTCAAATAGACAAAGAACATATAAAACAAATAAATAAAACTGGACCCAGTATTACGAGTACAAGTGAAGCAGCAGAGTCTAAATAAGTTTGCAAAATAATATACCCTTTTTATCCACATTTAAACAGTTACTCCAAAGCCTTTACTTTACTTATAAATTTACATTCAAGTGTGTTAATTTTAGTCTATAAACTTTTCAATTAATATATATAAAAGGTGTCATATAGTGAAATCTCCAGAGTTTTTTTTTTATTTATATTTAATAAAAACAGTAAAAGTTCTCAGTAAAAATTCAATCTTCCTGACACTGCCCTCTGCTGGTCACTCAGGTGCATCGACATGAACTAAAGATATGGAAAAAACATTTCAATGCATTTAATATAGGATGCTTGAATTACTTTTAACACATTTGTTTTTGTAATGCAGCAAATACATTATATATTGTATTGTTTATTTTTAGGCTTAAATGCAAATCTATTCATGGCACTGATAAAAATATGCAGCCAATGATCAAAATGATTAAATTCAGACTTTCCTGAAAACATTTAAATCCGATTGTGTGAAAAGAGGATTTTAAAAAGGACAATTTTGAAATCCCAGTGTTCAAAAACACCAAAAGGTTTCCACATTTGTGAACATTTGAACATGACGTCTTTGCAGTGACATTCTCACCTCCTCCAGCCACAGTGCCATGGCAACGGAGGACCAACAGCTTTTTCATCAAATGCTCAGATCCTGAGTGGAAAACGTGCTACTCTGTTTTTCATTCTTCCACCCACGCTTTAGCTTTTACTCTTGCGTGCGGCATTCAGTCTCAAAAGCGTCGACTCCAGGGAGATATCACATCATAGCACAAAGCATGCTGGGTAAGGGGACTGCTTACAATCAAACTCTTGTTATTGGGCTTTTGTTGCCACAAATGTCAGTGGGAACCGATTGTGGTCAGTTTGATCAGAGCATGTGGCTGCAGGAAAGCGCCACACAAGACATCTTTTTATCTGCAGAAAAAAGCAGCTTTCAGTGAATTTCTAAGTAAAAATAATCTGATTTGACTCAACATGAAATAATTACCATTAGAACCACAAAAAAGGTATTGTGGTTTTACCAACAGCTCCTAAAAAAGAAGACTAAAAATCGATGAAGGTTGTAAACATGTCTGTTAAATGTGAGCATAATGGGAACAAGTCAACCAAACTTCTAAACTACGATTTGTGTTTATAATTTTTCCTTAATCCAAAGAAAGAGGTTTAAGTGGATAAATGAGAGATGAACTGCCTGCTTTGCAATCCATAAACAACTTGTCCTAAAAATAGCTCCAGCAACTACGGGCAGAAGATCTCTGCTCCAAAAATGCCCTTCACTTAATTATTAAAGCACAGTAACCCAGAAATACAGCAAAGCTGCGTGACTTTGAAAGTAGGTGATCCCACATCGGCTGACAAACCTGCTCGGAAAACAACGGTGTTCTTCCAGCATCCTGAAAACAGCTGAATGTTTCGAAGTAAACCTTTGGCCGTCAGACGAACGTGGATGTTTGACGGCGAGAGCTTCGGAGACCATAACATGTCAGAAGTGATTAAAGAAAAGCCGATGTAAAAAAGAAAAAGCTGGAAACTACAGCAGATCCTCCATGCTGGCTATGAGGAGGGCGGCGCACCTGTTTCCCTGTGCGTTCGGTGATCAAAACTCCAATAAGGAATGGCTAAATAAAGTCAAACTAATAAAAAAATTCAAATGAAACATTAGGTTCCAAGTTCAAGATGGCAGGTCTCCAAGATGATGATCTAGTTTCCAGCTGTAAGCTTTAGAAAAAGCACAGAAGGTCAAAGATTGGCCAGCAGTTTGTGGCATAGACGCCGGTGGAGGGCGGGCAGATAAACAGAGAAAAAAAAATAAAATCCTTAATCCCCTCAATAAATCCACCCTTCAGTGATTTTTCTCTCAGAGCGCACCAAAGAGGCATCTGTGAGCCTTGTGATGGTATTGCTCTGGCAGAGCCGGGATGCAAGTGAGGAGAGCTGAGGGGGGTTGTCAAACGGGAGGAGTAAACAGCTCGCTTCAGCCAATGGGAGCTCGACCATGTCTCTGGATTCTTCCAGTTCAATACATCTTTCTACATTATCAACAGAGAAAGTTTAAAGGCCCGATGCAGAAAAAACCTAGAAGGAAAATGAAAGAGTACACAGAGGAAAGACCTTTTAAATTAAAAATTAACACAATCCTGCAGGTGAAAGAAACATCCAACAAAGCTGAAAACTAAACTTTTCCACAACAGAGGTGAGGAGTGCAAATTGAATAATTTTCAGCCTTTTTTTGCAATTAAAAACAAAAAAGTAGATCTCCTGAGGTATTTTGACCAAATCTTGAACTTAATATAAAACCTGTGGTTTATTTATAGTAAATAAGAAGGAAGTATTACCACATTCACTTGAAGTTGGTCGAGCAAACCGTGACAAGCTGTTCCTTTTCAAGGGACTGGTTCTAGAATCAGGGGCTTTGCTTGTAGAAGGATGCGGTCTGAAAACTCCAGATAGAGCTGGGAGAAGCAGAAAAGCAGAGTGAAGGTCAGAATAATGAAGTTTGGGTTTAAGATAGAATAAAGTCACAAGTTTGTGAAGATTTTAGGAATAAAACTAATAAAAATAAGCCCCCCAAAAAGCATCAGTAAGTTACCATACTGGAAAGATGCACTCCAATTAAAATAATGTTTTTGATGGTGATAGAGATAAAAAAAAAATTAAAATCAAAATTGTGTTTCTGAGTATTTCTTTGTTCAAATTGTTGTGGATCTGGACCAGACAAAAAAAAAAAAAAAAAAAAAAAAAAAAAAAAAATCGGGGTTGCTCCATGCCAATTGTCCCACCCACAACTCAGGTGAATTTCTAATAAACTACTGCTGCTCTTTAGGAAACAACTGTTCTGTCATTTTTTAAAATCATTTTTATCAGCATAATAAACAAACAAAACCCCACTGGGTACGCTTTTAAAATTAATCAATTCATGATCGGAGTGGAGCTTCAAACTTTGAGAAGTGAAGCTAACACTTATTTAAAAAGAGCAACAAGTAAATCAAATGCAATTCCAACTAATTTAAACCAGATTAGAACATATCCTGTGAAAAGCTGAGAAAGCTTAAAGATTTTAAGGTAGAGCTTCTTACTTGGTCCGCTGCTTTTTCCATGTGCTGAGGGGAGTCGGTCTTTTAACAATGCAGATTTAAATGGAGATTGTTCAGAAACGGCTCTTCCAGAAACTGTTAAATGAGTACAAGTGTTTTAGGACAAAATTAGAAATACTTTGTGCATATAGTAATGTTAGTAATCCGACCCTTATGTGAAACAAAACGTGCTTATATAAATAAAATAAAATTAAAAAAAAAACCTTTTTGCGTATATAAATGTAAAAAAAGTTCCCTTCAAACACTCACTGCTCTGCAGCTTTTCTCCCGTTCCATTAAAGGCAGCTAACAAAGGGATGATGCAAAAGCGATAGGACCCCACGAGCAGGCATGTCAACAGAGTGAGGTCGCACTCAGACTCTGTGAGGAGGTTTTGTGCGGCAAAAGAAGAGCCGTTGAGAGCCAGAGCCGGGAACTCGGTCCAAGTGCAGCTCCGAGGTCCGCTGTGTTCAGCCATCGGCATTGTAAATAAAAATGAGGAGACCGCTCTCTTTGTTCACCTTTGATGACATCAGCTGTAGTGCAACTGCTGTTACTCCTCCAGGCAACGTTATGTGTTAAGTAGAGTGGAACGGAAACTGTTGCCATGACAACAGAAGGAGATGGGGGGGGGTCTTCTCAGTCAAGGTGACCGAGTACCCTCTGTTAAAAGGTCACAGCTACCTTTCAGGAAGTGTCCGAACACTCACTCAGTGAGCCACTCGTTCATTTATGACATCTATCTTCTGCTCATCTTTCTGATGGAAAATGTCACATTCATAGAAAGAAGAGCCAGAGGCAAATCAAGCTCTGACCTGAAATGGGTCAATAAGTGAGCAGTAGCTCCTCCCCTTTAGTCCCAACAGGCTATTTAAACAATCACATCTACTGTATTTAACCATGAAAAAACAGAACCACATCCAGCTGATTTTCCCTTAATGGCATCAAATACATTTCTGTTACTGAAACCGTTTCAAACCTGACCTGGCGTGCTCCGAGTTCGCTGCCCCAGTTCATTGTGAACACTGCGTTCAGCCCCGCCCTTAATCGATCCTGGGGTTCTGCGTGGGGGTCTGCAGACAGGAGTGGATGGAGGGCCCATGACAGAGGGGCGGTTTGGAGACCCGTTTAGCTTTGACTTGATACCAGGATATGACCCTTCTGGTGCCTGAGCTTTCTGACTCCCTTAAATGACAAACAGAAGAAAATTAACAATAAAGCACGGATCAAATAATAATATTTCTAATTGTTTTTCTGAAAAATATCAATTGAATTCAGTTTTTAGTTTTTTATGGTCAGGAGAAAATGTCAATTTTGTACATTTTTATACATGACAAACATGTTGGTCATTTATGACCCAAAAAAAACTTGAACATTTTTTAAGTTAGTGTCACACCAACAGTCCCAGTTTCATTCACAGATTCCCAAAAAGGTAACGCCTGATGTAATGAAGGCTACACTAAAACTTATTACAAAAACACAAATGTCTAACTGTACAAAGAGATCGACATGGCCAGAAGTCACTTGTTTCCAGCATAGTTTCTCAGTAAACAATTTTAGAAACTGCGCAATACCGCCATCTGCTGGTGAGACTGTCACAACAATTTAAAGCCTTACCAGAATTGTCCTGTTGGCTTTGAGGAACAATTCTGGAGCCTTTAGACTCCACCCTCCCGTGTATGACTGGCTTCAGCTTGGCTGGTAGAGGGTTTGGTCTTGGACTGGGAGGGACAGGTTGTGAAAATGATGCACCTCTTGCTCGACCAGAAGACGGTGCAGAGTGAGATGAAGCCTTGTTTGGATCCAGCGGGGCTCCAGCGGACGTTGATTTGCTTTGTCCTTTCTAAAAATAGGACAGCTTATTAATAATATCCCAAACATAGTAGATACAAACGTACTAGTACATATATTATTTTTGCAATTATTTTTTTTCCTTTGAGTAAAAATTATTCCCCGTCACATGCTCAAAAACTCACCAACATTTGCACAAAACTAATACCCGGTTCAAAATCCTCAAAACCAAAAACCACATGCCAAGAATATAAAATGGAAGTATTAAAATCATTATGGGATGGCGTTAGGCGGTATGGCTTGTGGAAATTTTGTGGCAAAGTGGGAAATTTGGCAATTTTTACATGTTTTTCCCACAACTTGGAGAAGTAGAGCGGCACCCTCGTGCAACACAACGCTACACGGGGCTTTAAATGAAGCCATCTCCAACGACTGCATCTCTGATTTTAGACCAAGTAGTTTAGCATTTATTGTACATAGTTTTAAATTTGTTCAGATCAAAGTTCTTTATTTACTCACCACCAAGCTGATCTTCTTCACTTCTCTTTTGTCTTCCGTCTCTTTATGTTGGGAGGAAGAGCTCAGGTTGGCGTCATTCAGGAGGACTTGGGTCACCTCAGTGTTTTGAAGAGTGAAACTAGTTGTGACCCTCAGAGAGGTGACTCTATTCCTGTGTGGCCTCGAGGTCGAACTCTCAGACAAAGAGCGAGGCCATGTGTTTTTGGCCGGAGCTTTGTCTCGACCTTCGGCTGAACCGGATTTGACCGCGGTCTTGTTAGACACATCCCTCTGTGGAGGTGTTCTGGCAGCTGCATGGCCACTTGGTGGGACCTTTTTGGATGATGAGATGCTGGTTGGACTGCCAGGAAGGGCTGAGGGATCAGGTGCGGAGGCGGACTGTGATGACCCATCACTGCCCTGGACTGTTGAAGCGCAGTCACCTGACGTTGGGTTGGGGTCGGGCACACATGTTCTGCTTTTGTGGTGTACGTCGACGACTTTCTGCTTACAGGATTGTCTAACAGCTGCTCCCAAATGTCCAACTCCTGCGTTGACTTGACCGGGAGCCTCATTCTGGGTTTTAACTCTCGCTGTATTCTTCGCTTTAGCGTGGATCAGCCCAACTGCTGCTCTCCTGTTGACTTCGCTCAGAAAACTGTGTGGTAGCTGTTTCTGTTGGCCGTTGAGTTCTGGCGCTCCCCTTTTCAGGGCTTTGGATTTCATGTCCATCGTCTTGACCTTGCTGAGGGCCGCTGTCACTCCTGCAGCCGCCCGCTGCCGAGGAGTGACGGAGACTCGATGCCGTTTTGCAGGCTGGACAACAGGGCTGCTTGTTTTTTCCGTGCAGGGAGACAGTGAAGGATGGTTATTAAGGATCTTGTTTCCAATGCTTTGGTTTGGAGTGGATGTATAAATGCCGTCATTGTCTTGTGCAGCGGATGCAGACAACACAAAGGTCTTGTAAAGTTCTGGTGTAGTTCCTAGTGAAAAATTAGGCAGCAGTTCTGCTTCTGCACACTTGACTTCTTTTGGGACGTCTGTCGGGGTTTCACAAATGAAAGTCGCATAGAGCTCTCCTTCCTCACTAGGAAGAGTAACAAGAGAGCTTCTGATATTTTCTCCACATTGAGGAACTGCATCGTCTCCTTGGATGAAGGTGACACCAAGACATGGATGACCAGAACTCTCTTTGGCTTCTGGAAGACTTGCGGGGGAATCAGTGGGAAATGTCAAGCCACTTTGAGCTGGAGAGATGGACGAGCCATCCAAAGAAGAGAAAACTACGAGCGACTGGTCCTGCAGGCAGAAGCTATTACTTCTCATTACCATCTCCCCAGAGCTGAGAGAGCAGCTGTCTATTCCACTGGGCCCTCTGCAGAAGGTCCTGCTTGGTTTGACTTGACTGTCATTTACAGGGGTGAAAACAAAGGCCTGGTTCATGTTAGATGCTACATGAAGATGATCAAAGGCATCACTTTGACTGTTAATCTCAGAGGACGATCCATTGAAGCAGCAATCCTTGTTGGCGTCAGGTGACCCACTGGCTCCTCCCTCATTCAAGCTGGAATTACCACTGTTGGAATCGGTTGACAAACACATGCAGGGACCGTCGGGGGAAAGCCTAAACCGTCTGCTTCCCAGGTGCAGGGAGACGGTGCTGTCCAGCTCGTCGGCTGACACACTGAATGTCTTGGACATTTCAGAGGGTTGTTGGGATTCCGTCAACTTGAAAAAAGAATCAAATTTTGGAAGATCTTGATTGTTAATCCATCAAATTTTAAGTTGAGTCAAAAGCATCTGTTAAAGGGAAGAAAGGGCACTTCATTATAAACATGCAGAAAATGAATACACACTTATGTAACGTCACTGAATGTTGTAGCAAAAGATGAAGATCTTCTAAAACCACAACATTCACAGGATTTTAAGATCAATTCAGAACTCCTGATCCAGTTTGAATAAAGAAAAGCTCAGAAACTTAGTTTTAACTTTAACTTATTTTGTTTTCCATAATGAGGAAAATACTACAAAAACACGTGATAAACACCAAAAATGCACAAGTTACTAAAACTTAAAAATATCAAAAGATTCTTGAAAAAAAGTTTCTAAACTAATTTTACTGTTTAAAATGCTTTATTTGAAACACAATTGCCAAAAAATATATTGAAAAGTTTTTTTCTTTCCTTCATATAATCTCTGTTCATTAAAATGAGACAGAAACTGGAGGTTCTTCTGAAGTTATCTGGACCAGGTAATATCTAGTTCAGAAATTAATGTGTCAACCTCAACTGCAGGTAAAATCATGTTCGAGTAAGGATGGTGAAGAATGAGAAAAGATTAAGGGAAATTAAATTTTAGAGAAAAAAATAAATTAGTACACACTGACCTTCATTATCCTAATCTTTTCTCAATCCTTGGATAACCAATGAGAGAATATTTATAAATAAAAAAAAACAGCAGCCAGCTGCGTTTCATTTCAGCTTTTGGGACTCAATCCCATTTCTGTTTTAAATCCAAAGCCCTAAATCCATCCAACTGTTGGACAGTTTTGCGTATCTGCTGCCATCTCACAGCTACTCCCTCCTGGTGTCCAGAACCAGCTACGCATCAGTAACAAAGCCTGAATGAGCATGCCCCCCTGTGTTGATAGATCAGCGTTGCCCTCCCCTTTCTGGAGTAATGCAACTTCTTTCTTACTGTCCTGCTGCTGCAGAGGATCGGCTTCTCTGGCCGTCTCGGTTTCAGTCAACTTGTCCGCCCAAAGTGCCGGACCAACGCAAAACAGAACACCAGAAAATGTAAGTTGGAAGTTCCGATTCCAAGTTTAGAGAAAAAAAAGAACAAAAAACACAAAAGGAAAGCGCTGTTACCTTATCCAAGCACAGTGAAAGGCAAGTGAGCATTGAGAGCTAGACCGAGTTGGCATTCGCTGTTGCTAAGCAGCCAAAGTCCCTCTGTTATGAGAGAAAGGATCAGGCAGCGTTTAAGAATGGGACAGCATGAAAGTGGAGTGGAAGGACTGTTAGTGTAGGTACAAAAGAAAGATCTGATCTGACCTTTTTAAATTATGCAGCCCAAAGAAAAATGTACTATGAAAATGAAATATTTAGACCAAAGATGTTCTTTGAAAATCTCTTTCCTACTAGAACTTTCTAAATAGTGGCATAAACTATAAACATATTATTTGTCCTGGACACGGAGAGTGGTGTCAGATCAGAACTCGCATTCAAGTTTAATCAAGGGAAGGCCAGTGACCTGGGAACTACAAGTTAATCTGGATTAGAAACAAGAAACCAGTCACAAAAGAGAAAATGATCTCCCCAGAGCTGTGTCAGTCGTCTGTGAAATGGCATTAACTGGGTTTGGTTATGTAATTGAAGTATTTTAACAATCCCCTGGGGAGTGCTTCTTAAACTCTTGAGAAATTTTTACAAAAATTAACAACAAAACAATCAACAATGCTTAAACACATTTTTGTTAAAAAGCAAAACAACAAACTAACAATTAATGTAAAAAATAATTTAAAAATAGAAGTTAATATTCATTTTGCAGCGGCTCTTGGCTTAATAGTTGTGGAATTAACATATTTATATTACAATAAACTAAATTATTAGTTTGTTTTGAGAATATTGGAGCAATACTTTCTCTATACAGCCTTTGGGAAAGACCCAGAAAGCATCACATAGGCTCTGCATGGATGTCTGGTCACATCAGGATCACACAGAGGCAGCTTTGAGCGAATTGAGCAAAATATAGGAACCCATTACAGTCCTGGTACATGCAGAAATGCAGCAGTTGAAATTAAAAGTCTCCAGTCAGATAGAAAGCTTCCAAAAGAAAGAGGATACCAAAGTATTATCTGATATATTTTTCTTTTAAGATCATTTCTTTACTTTGAAAAGGTCCCTTGGGCCATTTTAAAAAGGTCATTTTGACCATTTAAAAGTTGTTAATGTAATCCAAAAAGATTACCTTCTGGATAAAGATAAGCCTGTCAGAGGGCTCTACAAACTGGATAAACATTGATGGAACAAACAAGATAACACAAAAAGAGAATTTTAGGATTAGAACAGCCAGGCAAGAGTAAAGTGTTAAAGTAGGTGGTTAACAATTGACAAAATCTGACAAAATTCAGAAACAACCAATCTCAAGTCTCAAATTAAAAAATAATAATAATTTGCTTTACAGAAGTTTGGACATTTTTCAGAGATGGATTAATTTTTTTTAGATTTTAGGATCTGCAACCAGTTTCTCATCGACCAAAGCAAAGTCCCACCTCACCATCTAGAAAAATACACTGTTTTTTTGTGAAAATTAAGTTACTATATATATATAATATATATATATATATATATATATATATATTAATATATATATATATATATATATAATATATACACACAACATATTTTAAACAGTAATAAAGTGATTTATTATATATAAAGAAAACTTTTTAAAACGTATTTTACCTAAGAGTAGAAGCGTCAAAAAATAAAAATTTTACTAATGGGGTGGATCCAACAGCGGCCTCTGCAGGTGACACGCAGCTACTGCATGTGCGGCCTTTACAGTCCGGTCAAGGAATTTCATTTGATATGATTAATAAAAAACAATGTTTTGTTAAAAAATAAAAAGTAAAACACACATTGCTCTACATGTTTTTATGTATTTAAAAATTAAATCAATGATGTTACAATGTCTTCTAGCTTACAAAAACCTGAAGCCACGTTAATGACTGTAAGGAGGGGAATCGTTAAAAACTAGCAAAACATGCTAAATCTTTTATCGCTAACATGCAATCAACAGCATTTTTTCAATTATGAAGGCCAAAATGCAGAATTAGGAGTGAAACCGTGAAATTAAGATTTAAAAGAGGAAAAAAAACATGTCTTACCTCTCACATGGTATTTAAATATCACAGGGAGTCCACAAAACAAAAAGTGGAGCTATTAATCTCAACGACGGTTCTGTAAACAATCAAGTCCCACCTGGTCAATTATCCTTGTCGTTGCGTCTTAATCGTAGTGAACGAAGAATTTCAGCTGAAGACCGAGGAAAAAGTTGTTTCTGTGAACTTTGACCTCTGAGGGTGCAGGCAGTGGAGGGGTTTGAAGTCCACGTTCAGCCGAGTGAGCACAGAAACCGGTTGAACGTACATTCAATTAATCAAACGTTGATGTGCTTCATGGCCACCGATCCGTCACCGGAACTGACTTTTTTTTTTTTTTTTTTTTTTTTAATGACTTGATTATTTTTTGTCTGCAAAAAGTCATATTTATAAAACTAATTGGTCAAATTTACAACCAAAATACTCCGTCGTAACAACCTGAAATATTGTTTTTATTTTTTGCAATTGCAACTGAATTAAATTAATATAGATACATAAATAAATAAAACATCTTAAAACATAAAAAAGGCAATTATAACTCTGGATTTCAATAAAATGCACTTAAAAAAATTATTTAGCTTACAATTTATTTATGTTGTGCTTCTATTTTTCATAAAGAGAGTCAATATAGTATGGACATTTGTATTTTCAACCTTTCTTTCTGGTTGCATTTACACTTTTGTTGAATGTTGTTTATAAATAAAGTTTATTTAAGAGGCTATTTGTTTCATACATCTTAGTATAATTGAGAATCTAATTTGCTCATGTAATTTATGTAAAGAAACAACCTGTTTAATAAGAGGTTTTAAGTAGAATTGATATCTGATATATTTATGAATATTTTGTGTGTTAGAATGGAATATCTAATATATTTATAGTTTGAATTAAAAAAAATGACTTACTTTAATTGTACATAATAGGAATAAGATAACTTTTTTTTAAATAACATGTTTAAAATAAGAATGGTAAAATAAAATCTAATACATTTATAAAGTTTTTGTTCTAAAAATGTTTTCAATTTATGCCTTCTTTTAGCAGAATTGAATCTCTATAAGGTTTATTACAGAACTGCTATTTTTTCCAATACATTTTGAGAAAAAGTAAACTAAGAAGTTTATAAATAGTAATACAGTTATTTAAATAATGTAGTTTTAGTAGAATCGAATCTCTAAAATCTATAAGTTTACTAAAATCATACGCATTTGTTTTAATAATACTGTTTTTTAACAAATTTGATGAAAACTGTTTATTTGGTTAATCTAGAAAATGTAATATGTAAATGTGCTTTAATATACATGTTTTAGAATACATGTTGAGCTTTAACAAGTTTACAGTACATTACTTATTTTACTCTCTTTTTAAAAGATCTGTACATAAACTAATTTCTACATATTTTTTTTTTAATTGTAGTAGTTTTGGTTCATATTTTTGCTGTTTGTTTTTTCTTTACTATTCAGTTACTATTAAATACTAATACTTTTTGCCAACTGTAAGAATTTTTTTGATGGAATGTGTTTGTCCCCCATATCTACACACAAATGTCCCATTTAATATACTAAGTTTTGGGCTAAATGCGTCATTTAAATTGATTTTTTTTCTTTTTTGCAAATTCTAATGTTAGAATGAGAAACATTATTTTTCTGATTATATTATTTTCAGTTTGGCTTTTTTTTCTTTTTTTTGTGTGGAAAAGATGGAGTCTTTCATGAAGAGATCCCAACTCTCAGATTTTATTTGTGTAAATCTGGATGTACAGTTAAATATTGCAAGATCATTAGCGGTATGATGCAGTGAAGTATATTTATGTACAATTAAATTCTTAAAAAAGTGCATTGTGTTAACAAAAAAAGGGCACACTGAACATCGGAAGCCAATAGTTTAAAAAAAAGAAGCTTTCTGTAAAGTCTACAGGCAAGAAAAAGCTAAATTTGTGCACAAATCAGAGCCGCTTTAGAAGAAACATTAGAGTAATATAAATCAAATGTACAATATTTATTTGTATGATCATTTCTGGTATATTTTACAAGACCATCCATTTTAGAGGACACGACAGTGCTCTCTACAGTTTTATCAAAATAATTACATAATTGAAGAGCAGACTATTTTAGGAGTCCTGTCCCCCTCCTGCAGGACAACAGGGAGGCTACAGACTCTTTCAAGGTCTATAAGGTTGATGCTGACCTCAAAAATAGATGCAATATTTCAGCTTCATGACTGTGGATGAGCTCATTTACATGGATGTGTGCAGGACGGTACCACAACCTGAAACAAAATCAAGTGCATGGATGAATCAGACAAACATTTCCCACAGGGGTTTCAGGCCTCATGGCTGCTGTCCTTTAGTGTGAATGAGGTGAGACTCTGGTCCTGAAGGCAAATAAATGTGCAGGATGTTGACACAAGCTGCTGGAAGGAGGAGGAGAATCATGTGTTCCAGTCATGGTAAAAGGCCAGGGAGCGTTTTCTGCTGTCCATTTACAAGCAAACAGGCACCTCTCCTCCAGCTGGAATGTTCTCCTCATTTCTTTACACAAGAAGGCCAGTTGAGGCCTCCACAAGCAGCGGAGACGATGATGTAAAGGACGACCTGAAAGAGGACATCATCTGAGATCAGAAATGTCTCCAAGGATGAATTTAAAGACTTTGTTTCAGTCAGACACTTACGAAACACACAAGCACGACAAGGAGCGTCAGCTTGAGGTTCTTCATACACATGGCCCTGGTGAGGTTTCGACTCGTGGTCTTAAATGTGACTGACTGGGGGAAAAAAATAAAAAAAATTACTAATTTAAAAATTGTGGTATATCAGAAAAAAAATAATCTTGCAAGACTGACAAAAAATTCAAGCTTACCGAATCAACCAGATTTTCCGTCTTGTCAATCAGCAACTCTAGTTTTTCTCCTCTTTGGGCGACCAAGTCTGTCAAAAAAACAGATTGAACTTATAAAATTTAGATTGAACAGATATTTGAGGCAGGTGTTTCTCATTGTTCCTGCTCGGTAAATTGAAACTCTGAAGAGATTGTGTTTAGAGATAAAATCTGAGCAGAAGGAACAGATACAAGTGTTTTCACAAAGATGGAGGTTATGATGTACAGAGTTCCTGTTTCACCTTTTTTCATGATTTTTTTTTTTTCCGGATAGCATATTTTGTTCTTTGTCCTAATTAATTACAGAATCCATTCAGTTTGTCAAATCTACAGCAATCTTCAATCGCTAGCAGATCTTTGTTTCCATTCTGTAAAACTGGACTTATTTTTCTGTGGTTTGAACTTTAAAAGCTAAAACACGGGTAAAAGATAATGTCTCTCTTAGATAACAGAATAAAGTATGTTGTAAGGGATTTTAAAACCATAAAACATCTTTTTGTAAAAAAAAAAAAAAAAAAAAAAAAACCCTAAAACAAAATATAAATAAACAAAGATGACTACTTTGTGGATTTGACTTATGGGAATCACTGAATAACTTTATTTTTTAAAGACCCACTACGATGAAAATTATATTTTTGGAGTTTTAAACATGTTCTTGTGGCCTTTTTCTCATGATGAAGGACATGTATGACAAAAATTAATGAGTATTTTTTTTTTGTTCAAATTATTGTGAATCACAACTGGAATGTTGGAAAAAGCTCATGAGTGTAACGTACAAGTTACCATGGAAAGGCACAAGCTTCCTGCTTCACTCCATTCTGATGCATGCGTTTGTAAACGACTAAATTCTTAGTTTTATTTCAAAAGTAAAAATTTTTCACCATAAGTTCTTCTATCTCCATATGACAATCTTGTTCTTATTAAGTTTTTTTTGTGGAGAACATTTTTGATCGTTCTTGTCAGGATATTTTGGAATGTAATAAGTCAAAAGTAAACCACAAGGGGGCAGTAGAGTAACCGGTTTGTTGGTCAAGTGTTTAAGATGAACCACTTGGTTTGATTTCCAGCTAAATCTGCTCCATTTATTGCTGATGAGCTGGATCATGAGATTGAACGAGCAGGTAAAGACGAGGATGATTGGAAAGCAAGTAGCGTGGTATGTATGTAAAGCTAGGAGCTCCCATCTCTGATAGGTAATTGATTTAAAATACAGCCAGGACAAAAAAAATTAAAAAAAAATCTTTTTGTAATTTCTTTTTACATTGTTAATCCCCCAATTCATTTTCAGCACAGACTGAGAAATCCTAATATTTTGTCAGGTTCAGATTTTCAAAAAAAAGTCTTAAACTTGTTAGTTTTATTCACTCTCTTATGTTGTTTCCCTAAAACTATAAAACATTCCCTCAAGTTTGAGGAAAAATCACAAAGAAAACTCTGCTTAGAATAAAGAACTTGTGGTCTCAGGATCATGCACGTGAATTCCATATGCATTCCTTCTGCTCAGTCACATGTCCGATGGAATTAGCGAGTTAAAAAGAAAACATTAAATCCCAACAAGTTCACAGAGAGGTTTATAGATTTCCTTATGTAAACATGTTGTGGTTTATTGACAGACGTTTCCGTCGAGAAAACAAACAACCACAGTCTCATTTTTAAAGTGGAGTTTACCGATGTTGCGGACCATAATGCCCTTCAGGTCATCGACTTGCATCTGAGTCTCAGTGACACGATCCGACCCCCGCGGATCTGAGTGGTGCTTCTGTAAAGAGAAAAAAAAATAGAATAAACAACTCAAACATTTACATCTTTAACCATGTCATAGACGTAATGACAGAGACTTTACTGAGAAAAAACCACCAATAGCCTGTTGGATAAACATTTTCTGGATCCATAATCTTCAAAGTTGACAGCATTGGGCTGTTAAACCTTAATCAAAAATTTATATTTGCTTATGCTTATTCTGTTTGTGAAATGTACAAAAAAACTCGTTAAAGATGTAAAAGATAGGGAGTATAGGGAGTATCATCATACATTTTAATATTTAATTATTTAAAAAACCTCAGCTGTTTAATGTATGCTTTTGCTTTCATGTTCATTTTATAAACTAAACCCTATCAGGGTGTCTATAAAGGTTTACAGTAATTTAATTTAAGACCATTTTAAATCTGATTTAAGATTGTAAGTAAAAATAAATTGAATATCATATCCAGTTTAGTAAAAATACATGCAAACACTAAATAGTGTAAAAATATGGCAAGATAATAAACCTGTTTATTTCTCAAATATTACTAATCATACACGATCATCATTGTTCTGAACAATAACATCAAAACCTAATGTAACGTATATGTAAATTTTTTTACATGGATCACAAGTATTTTTTAAACTTATTACAAGGATTTCCTGAATCTGGAGAAATGGCTTTGGAAACGTCCTCTATGCCCTTTATTTGATTTGATGAACTGTGTGGGTTGACGTTCTCAGCACTCGGATCACCTCTGACTTCACTGTTAGTGTGGAATCAAACATTTTTCCGCTGTCAGAGACACTTTTTGTTCATCCTTTGTAACATCAGAAGTTGCATCATTAGCAGCAGCAGAAGGATTAGAGGAGAAACAAACAGCCAGACTACTTTTGATGCGTCTTTTGCTCTGCACCTGCAATTTGACCTCCCCGATCCCCATTGTGAAGAGTCTAAATGTCTTTCAGCGAACAGTACAGTTTGCTTTATAAGGATTTTCACAAACTGGTTTTAATCACAACAAGTAATCCATATTTGTGAGTAATTTCTCCATAAATTTTCACTTTTCCATTTTCCAGCACCAACAAACAAGACCTAAGAGGTTAGCTGAGGTTAAACGATGTACAACCAGTTTACGACTTTAAGACATAATGCAACCGGGAAATGATTTTTCTTAGTGGTAGGAAGTTACATCGCTTTGATGAGAACAAAATGAAAGAGCCATTCACCAGAATTTAAAAAAAATGTAAGACCTTATTTTAGTTAAGTTAAATCAAGACCTTTTGAGGATTCACAGCCACCCTGTCTATAGGGTCAATTTAAGAGACTTGGTGAAGCCACATAAAAAAAGACAAAGTTTTGTTTTTGTTTTGTTTTTTGGAACAGTCCCTAACATGAACATTTCAAAATCCTTTGCACTGCTACATAACAGGTCAGGTTGTGCTTAAGACATTTGGGCAACGAGTCTGTATTCAAATACCAAACACCCCTAAAACTAAAGTCTTGGGAAAATTCTTAGTAAATAGAGATAAATATATTTCTGTGCTGCACGGGTCAAGAAAATGCTCAGAGAAAAGACCTTTAAATACAGCAAACAAAGGTCTACTTTTTAAAGCGTACTTAAAATGCCAGAGTGATCATGTGATCATCTTCTGACTTTGACTTTCTGCACATGCAAAGAGGGAGTTGGCAGCCTTTTTGAGGATATTTTGATAATACAAAACTCGTAATGAATTGAAAAGTGTTTTTCTTCTCAAAAGGAAAAGGCCAATCAGTACAAAACCAAAACCACTAAAATTAGAAAAAACAAAACAGGAAGTCTGAACTTTTCTGCTAACAATTAAAGTAAAGTCACTCTAAAGCTAGTCACACGGCCCTCAGAGGAAATCTGTCGTGCTGTACCCACCATCTGAGCCGCCAGTGTGGAGGAGAATTCACTGTTCATGGCGTAAGGAAGGGCTGTTTGAGCTCTGGAGCCATATGTCGTCTGGAAGCGCTTCTTGACTTCACCAAGAAAGGTAAATGCCCGAGATCTTTCAAAGTCCTAAAGCAGGAGACATTTAGTCAGATTCAATCCTATTACTAATAATAATAATAACAATAAATGAGTTTAACACAGCAACTCTTCAATATCAATCTTTCAAGAAGAATAAATCCTCTAAATTGTTTAGTAAATATTTCAAAACTGAATAAAACTAAAACCTGAGTGAAATTCACATTTAATCATGAAGGCAATGTGGATTATATAATCTATATAATAAAAAATATTCCTAAATCATGGTGCAGAGAAATGTTTAAGGATAATTTATTTTTTAAACTTGTTATACAGCCTTTTTTGGGTGATAAGAGGCCCAAAGATACTCACATCATCAGTGATGCACAGGTATATGATTCTGTCATGGCAGATGTAATGAAAGAGGTAACTGAAAAACAAACAAAAAAAATAATTACCATCAGCCACAGGATCCCAGACATTAAATATAATGTCTAAATCAAAATATTGTAGAAGAACAATGAAGATTATTGAGATGAAGGAACACAATGACACGTACCTGCCATGGCTGTAGGTCAATTTGTTATTCTCTGAGGGGATTTTGGCTAAAATTTGTTCTGTGACTTCAAGGAAGTTTCCACCACACCAAGCATGTTTGGCCAAAATCGTGGTTCCACGAGCCACCACAGCAAAAAGGATTGCCATGGTAACAGCTGGGTTATCAGCTACGTTACTATCTGTCAAATAGAAAAAGGAAAAGAGTAAGGTTTTTCAATGCTGGAGCTCGGATAAAACAAAACAAATGCCTCTGAACGGGAAATCCGTCAATCTGAATTAAAAAATAAGGGAAACATCTTTGTATCGGTACACAAAATAGTCAAACTATCACATTTAACATCTCTCATCGTGTTGTTGTGGTAAAAATAACTAGAAAAACAAGCAAAAACAAAAGATAGATTAAGCAATAAGCTAGCGTTTAGTGATGTTGAAACACGGAACACAGAGAGTGGCGTCAAAGCAAAAATAATTTGTTAATCAAAGTGTCAGTTGCTGTTTTTAGCTACAATTAAACGCTTTAGTAAATAAAAGAAAAATGAAATACCTTTACGTGTAAACGCCGCTCAAACGAGCTAATTATTTCCCCACATTTATAATGTGTCAGCTGCTAGCAAGCTAGCTAATCCCTTTCGAGTGACTTCTGCTTTGTAAATCCTTTGGACCGGAAACACGCGCTCACCAATGTTGGGTAATGTAGTTTAACAAGCAATGTCTTTCAATCATGAACGCTGTTCATGTCCCAAATAGAACTACATTCCCGTGAACTACAAATGACGATAGGGGAAACGTCATATGTTTTTATGCGTGTGATAGGAGCTATTGATCAAGATTTTCCCACAGTTTATTCTTACAGGTTACTAAAACGCGATTAATTCAATGACTTCACAACATGACATTGAGGAAATTATATCTTAAGTAGTTATGAGTACTTAATCAGTTCATTTATGATTAATTTAAAAACTTTTTTTTTTTTTTAAATATAAAAAGGTTACGTTGCAATTTTAAGTTAAAATTGTAAAAAGTGAGTGCCCATTTGTATCATAACGTCAAATCAACACATATCATACATTTAAACTATATGGCATCAAAAAAAAAATATTTATTTTTAGCGTTTCAACTGAAATAAGTGATCACCCAATTGGTTTCGATAATGAATGAGTCATAACAGCATCACGACGCCTACAGCCTGTAAGACAAAGCTGAGGGTAAAATAGACACATAGCCCAAAACACATTGCCTGTTCAAGCAACGCGAAAACCATGGATGGGAATAGTGAAAAGAAACCAATACTGGAAATGGTAAGATGAGAAAATGTTGCTTTGTTTGACTAATTATTTAGATATATAACGGTACCATGGCTAAAACCAAAGGAGAGATAATAATATATCCAATATGCTAATGCTAGCTTCTCCTACGCCAGCTAGAGTAGACACCTCACGTGGAAAAGTATCTGATCATAAGAATACCTTTTGAAATCGTATGTATACATTTTGTTTTAGTTTAACAAGAATAAATAAAAAGTGTTTTGTTTTGTTGTATTGAACTGAGCTTACATTTTGGTGCTTTACTACATGTAGTTTTTTACCTGGTCAAAAATCTTGCTAGGTGTTTTATCCCCACTAGAGGGCAGTGTTTCAAAACAAGCTGCGTGTACCAAAGATTAAAAAACTAATTTGCACTTAAATGTTAAAAAGAAAAATGAGCGTGGCCCCACAATGAAAATAAAAACCCTTAAAAATGTTTTTGCACGACCTTTTTCTGTAGACAAAGTCAGAAAATAATCCATTCCCTGTGTTTTGTTGAACTGTTGAAAATATCTTTCTATTAAGCAATTGATTTTCAATATTTTTTTTTTATTAAAAAGAAAATATTAACAATCTTGGGCCCAAATCTTATTAAAACAGAGAGACAAAATTTATGGAGGAAACGCAACGCACCAGGGGTCAAATTAGGTCAGATCTGTTGAGAATATGGAGAAATATTTCAACTGTTTTTCTTCAGCAACATACCCACTGAAATGGTTCAAGCTTTCACCCATAGAGACTGTTCAAAGTGGTCTAGGGAAAGATAATGATAAGTGACAGGTTACAAAGAGTATCAAATTCCTCAAAAAGGATCACAGCATAAAAAAATGAGAGATTTTTTTAAAGGAAAAAAGCAAAAAAACAACCTGACTACAACCTAGCAGGATCCACAGTCAAAGTTCATTTTTTAGAACAATAAGACTCTGATTTGCTTTCAAATTGTTGTTACTATTATGGTAAACATAAACTATTTTATGACAAATTAAGCTTAGAAAGAAAATAGTCTCTATTTTTAAATAGAAAACAGAGGTTCACTGGCTGTCCTTTCAAAATAAAAGACACCCTGAGTCACACGATTGCCTCAATGCTGCAAATGTACTGTAGTTGTAGGTACTGTGTTGTCAGCAGTGAAAAGGCAAATCATTTAATTTTAATGTTGTAGATGCATCTTAGTGACCCTTACTGTATTTTTCGGACCATGAGGTGGACATAAAATCTTTGAATTTTTCAACAATAGAAAATCAGTTATGCCCTATAAATTTGTTCTGGTTGTCCTTAAAGATATCTAATTGATTTTCCGTGACGCTTAACGATCAGTGAGAACATTTTAGTATGACTTTAGTATACCATGCATTCACACCACTTAATGGATTGTTGGAGCATTATGGGTAATGTAGTCAGGATACGTACTGTGCCAAAACCGTTGCTTGATGCCTGAAAGAAAAAGAATGTCTAAAAATAAAGTAATACTATTGAAAGAGATGCTAATAAAGCTAATAAATTTAGCTATGAATTAATTGTTGTTGCTGCTTTGATTCTGGTCTTTATAGAGTTAGAATTAAAGGACATCATTCAAGATTAAATCAGCAAATCTATCTCGATCGAGATACTTTTATGCACTGTTCGGCTCTGTATGCTGGACCAACTGCAGGACATCTAGCATGCAGAGGCTGCAGATGGAACATAAAAATACCACGGTGATGTCGCACAAGTAAATTGTTTGTTGGGGTAGAAATTAATCTTCTGCAAGTTTTTTTAAGTCATGCTTCAATCATTTTGCCACCAACATCATTCCAGCACTTTTTGTTACTCTTTGGGGCCAAAGTCTCCTTGCTCTGCTACAATTCTGATGCATCAACTTGCAAATATATATGCTTGGGGTTGTGAGGGGCTGTAAGCTAGCGGGAGATCATGTACATGAAGGGATGATGGGATATTAGTGGAACTTTACCTCCATGCCAACAGTCTTTTCCACAACTGAGAGCTGAATATTTGATGAACTCATGAGAAACTTTTCCCTAGAAAGCAACACAGGTTTTTGAATTTATTTAATTTTTTTTGTCTAAAAAAGCCGCAGAATCATAAAGAAAAGACCACTGGGAAATATTTTACAATAAATTATATAGATGGATATTATATTTAAACCTATAATGTGTGTTTTACTTTTATTGTAATTAAATATTATATCTTCTGTATGTCTTAAGTTTTTTTTTAAGTGTTGGACCTCCAGTTTGCATTAATATTCTATTCTATTCTATTCTATTCTATCCTGTGTCTTTTGTTTTCAGGTCCAGGCCGATGGAGCCCAGGAAGACTGTGTGACGTTCGTGATGCACGATGAAGACCACACTCTGGGCAATTCCCTCAGATACATGATCATGAAGAAGTATGCGCCTTGCTGTTCTTTCATAAAGAACAACTGTGTAAAAGTCCACACCACTCTGTGGGAGCACATGTTTCCATTTTAGCTCAAAGTATTGATTACGATCACGCTCTGCGCTTCCTGTTTTCTTTTATCAGCCCCGACGTGGAGTTCTGCGGTTATACCATCACCCATCCGTCCGAGAGCAAGATCAACTTCCGCATTCAGACGAGAGGTGAGACTCAAACCGACTTTACTATTTGACTCCAGTAATCAAGTGATTTTTAACCTGCACATGTGCAGAGTCCTTCTGGTTAAATGAAAGTCCATTTGGTCACACGTGCTTATAAAAAAAAAAAAAATCAGGAAAAACCCCACCATCTGTGTGGCCACTTGCCAGTTCATTCAGCTCAGTCACATGAAAGGGAAAAGGTTGTTGAACCACGTTTCTCGACTGCGTGAAGGCCCTTTCCTCATGGCCCCATCGCAGCGAAAAACACAATTACCTTTCAGGCATCAGGAAAAAACCCGCTTTCCCCTCCGGCTGTAGACATAAGACCGCGTTTCTATATTTACTTTAGTTTTTATCACTCCACACCGTGAAAAGGCTGCATGAAAGTCATCCCCTTGTCAGTCAATAGAGGAGAGCCAGCGGGGGCTGCAGCGAACAATCCCGCTCATTCAGTTGTTTTAGTCTCACTGTTTGGCTTGATCTCTTCAAATTTCCAGAAAAAAACTAAAAGTGCTGAGTGTTACCGATCAAAACAAGCAAACAAACAAGTGTGGGTTTGTCTGTTAATTTTAGAACTTTAAAAGTTGTTTTGAAGCTGTCTGTACTTTCCATGTTATCATCAGCAGATATCTCTTAAAGTTTGATGACGTTTCTTCAGGGTTGATGATAGGAAGTCAACAGGTAAAGTAAATATAAGATGAGCTAATAAAGACTTTAACTGACAGGATCGGGTGCAGAAATGCAGAAAAACACTGTAACATTTTTGTTGCACCTGTAATGTTCGGTTGTGGGTGTAAGCTAGCAGGAGAGCATGGAAACAGAGATCTCTCATCCACAAGAAAGGGAGCGTGTAATGACTTTTTGTTATTAGTATGACCTTTTTAAAGTATAAAAGCAATTTTTTAATGTATTTCTGAGTGTTAGTAGCACTAATGTAGCTGACCGGCGACTATTAATGACCTCATTGAGTCAGAGTAACGTCTGAATTTGAAGACACTATTTTTCCATAACTCTCCATTTGGAGGGCTAAATGTAGGGGTACGGAGAAGCCATATGGGAAGAATTTGGATTTGGCCCAACAGTTTTTTTTGTGCTAAAAACAGAGTCATTGTTATAAATCCGCTGGGAACACTTAAAAATACCTAAAAAGACGACTGTAGAGAGACTTTACATGTCATGATCAGGTGCAAAAAAGTTAAAACAAAAGGAGATCAACCTGCACAATAAGTTGCAAAATTATCTTAATCACAATATGTGATCCATATATTGCAAAATACAGTGTAAACTGCATTAAAAGGTTACCTTAAACTCTTTAAACACATGCTAAGACATTTTAAGCATTTAATGAATCAAACAGACTCAATCGCACAGGGGTCACAGGGGTAACAGGTCACAGGCCAAACAAGATAAACATTTATTGAACACATAAACACATCATAGTGTTGCCTCAATATGATAGAAAGATAACATTAGGTCATTAATGATAATAAAATAAAATGATCTGGAGGGCCGGATCCGGCCCCAGGGCCTTGACTTTGACATATGTGAAATAGAGCCTTTTACTCATTTGACTCTTTCATGTCTTCCATGCAGACAAGGCTCATTTGGAGTTTGACTTTCACTTAGGGCTGCCACGATTAGTCGACTAATCGACGACTAATCGACTATGAAAATGGTCGACGACTAATTTAATAGTCGATTAGTCGTTACTTTATATTGTATGAAGTCAGAGTGTTGTAAAGTTGAAAGTTATAATAGCATTCTGCTTGCTTTTTGGAATATTTTGGCATTTATTAAGGTTTTTTTATGCTATTTTGGAGTTTAGCTAATATTTAATCTACATGCTAGCTGTTTTGGCTAACTTAAGTTTTTTTAGGCAAATTTTGAGTTTATCTTATATTTTAGCTATATCCTAGATTTTTTTTGGCTAATTTAGGATTTTTCCCTTCTTTTTTAAGGCTAATTTGGAGTTTAGCTAATATTTCAACAGCATGCTAGCTATTTTGGCTAACTTTGGCTCTTTTTATTTTTTGGCTAATTTGGCATCTAACTAATATTTTAGCTGGTTATCAACTTCAGCATCTTTACATCCACTTTGCCTACGAAACGATTAGTCGACTAATCGGGAAAAATAATCGGTGATTAGTCGACTATTAAAATAATCGTTTGTGGCAGCCCTACTTTCACTTGAACAAACCTGTTGAAATGAAATGTCATTTTAGTGTTTTTTGTTTTACTATTTGTTCATCTATCACTGGTGATGGTGCAGCGCTCCTCTCGGGTCACTTTAACCCCCATACAGCTCAGGCGTCAGTGGGTTAACCTCCTAATGGGTGGATGATGACAGCATTTGTGCAAAATCCGAACCCAAGCTTTTGTTTTCCGAGCAGCTTATTGTTCTGTTTGGAATGCCGGACTTTTCCGTGTTTGTCTGACCTCCTCGTGTTTTCTGTGACGTTTGAGGTCAGACGACTTTGGAGGAAAACCCTCAACTGTCAGCTCATCAACCTGCTGTTTTTCTGCAGGAATCAAGGGAGAGAAAAGTGTTGGTTTTCATTTCAGTTTGTTCTTATTTTTATGTCATATTGGACGTCCTCTCTGCCTTCTGTCAGGGGGAGTTCCAGCTGTGGAGCCGTTGCAGAAGGGCCTGAAGGATCTTCACGAAGTCTGTCAGCACGTTCTCAACACTTTCCAGGTACTGATGTCGCTGTGTTTGTCTGCTTCCTTTAGTTATTGCAGAATTGAAAAAGAAGCAGCTTCAGTTGATGAGTTTGCGGCCCGGTCACGGCGCGTGTCGTTTTTCAGAGAGCCGTTTCCCGCCTCCGCACAAGCCTGAACGGAATAATGAAGAGGGGGCAGGAAATGGATGAATCTGGAAAGGGTCAAAGCCGTAACTGTAATTAGTTCAGACATTTGTTTTCTTTAATTTGTCTGGGAGTCGACAGTCTGAAGTTCAGTTTAAAGTTCATAATTGATGATTAGAGGCGATGGAAAATCCTCTTGAGTGCAGTCCGTCCTCGGTGCGTCCCCACGGGCTGATGACGCCACAGTGCTGCCAGTATCTTTAATTTATGCCAGTATTAATATTATTATAACCGTTGATCTTTATTCCTCTGTGAAGACAAGTGTGTTTTCCACTGCAGACTGGAGCAAAGAGATAGGCTATATATCTGCTGAATTATCAGGAATTAAAGGTTTGAACCAGAACAACACGCCATAATCTACTATTTCAGGCCACGGAACGGTTTATTGTCAAACAATTTTTTCATATTTTCACTTTCTTTAATGTTAATATTCATCCTCTGTAAAAATAAACTTTATTTGTGCGCTAGATTTCCTGTAGGAACCCTTAAATTGTGATATTAACCCATAACTGTCAATACAGAAGCTAAAAAATTGGCACCACCTCCAACGTCATTGGCGATCACAAAAGCTATTCTTTTCAAAATAAGATAATAAACGTCAATTCAAGCAACTTTATTATAATCCTTGTAATATTTACTAGCCAGTTACTCATTAGTATGGCTTAATATTATGGTTTCTGGGAACATTTTTTGCAAAAAATACATGTTTGGAGGAAACCTCCTTTTTTTTTTTGCAGATTTCTTTTATTTTGAAGTCAAATGGTCTTCTTTTGTTTCCTCACTGGCTCTTTTCTTCTATAAAACGAAAAGCTTTCCGCATAAGTTTGCTTTTCGTTAACTTTGCTATCTTGGATGTTCATACTTAGCAGTCGGCGCTGCCGCTTATGAAAGGATTTATATTTGAGTCAAGGATGAGTTGAATGTGGTGTGGAGAATCCAGTAGTTTTTCAAAATAAAACTTCCTTCAGAATCAGATTATAAATAAACGGGAACAAAACGATGCCATTCACTTCAGATTCAAGCACATTTTTGTCTAATTGAGTTCAGGAGGATTTGATTATTCATAAGTCATATCTGCCCAAACACTAATTTATATTTTTTTATTTCCTCACAACCGAGGTTGTGTCTCAAACCATTAATCGATCTTTTCTTTGAAAATGTAATATTGATTCATTAAATCCTTAAATTGAGTTTTATTTTAGCAGATACAGTTTTTCTAAAATAGCTTTTAATATAATATTTCTTAACTTTATCAAAGTCCTGTCTTTGTTGAGTCCAAATGGGAACTATTATTGGTAACAGAATAGAAGTGTTTTTAATGGAAAACTTGAGAAAAACAAATCAGAATTGAATGAAATAAAGTGGAAATATCGGAGAGGAACACTCGGTTCTGTGTCTTCAGAGAATATAAATCACAGGTTTAGCATTTGAAGCTGTCAGTGTCTACAAATCAACGACAAGAGGATTCTTGTACATATCCACGAGTTTATGAACTGCGTTGTTATATATATTTACATATCAGACCTACTAAAGGCTAAGATGATTATTTTCTGTTACTGTCATGTGACCACTTTGAATTTGTTGAAGTTTAGATTGCACACACTCTTTAATCTAGCTGTGCGTAAATAAGTTGTTGCATCATGGACACTTACTGGCTTACATTTTTCTATTTTCTTTTTTTATGTTCTTGTTTCATATTTATCTACATTTTTTTTTTGGTTTGTGAGTTTACTGAACCACAGCAAACCAAAGAATAAGTAAGATTTTTGCAAATCGTGTGTTTTTCTCACTGCCGAGTAAATATTTGGGCTTGAACTAACTGGAAAATTTTCCATACCTGATGTGGTCTTAATCTGGAGAGCTCCTAATATGCTGACTCGTCTAGTGTGGCCTCACATCAGTGTCCCAGTTAACTATGAGTATAAATATTCAGTGATGTTTCATGTAAACAAGATTTTAAGCAACACACATCCCTGGTTCAAATTGCAGCTGGGATCTTTCTGTGGGGAGTTTTCTCTCTGAACACATGCTTCATAGGTTAACTGGGGACTGAAAATTGTCCCTAGGTGTGAATGTGCTTGGTTGTGTGTCCCTGCAACAGACTGGAGACCTGACCAGGGTGTACCCTGCCACCATCCAGCTAGGATAGGCTCCAGCAACCACATGTTTTTGAAAATAGAATTGTTCAAATTGCAATCTCACTGTCCGTCTTCGAAGCAGCACTTTGTGTCTTTGCCTTTATATTTTTTTAGTTTTATCCGATGCTACTCAAGAACTCCTTTATGTAGGGGTGGGCAAACTACGGCCCGGGGGCCAAATGCGGCCCATTAAACTATTTAATCTGGGCCACCAAACTGGAATAAATAATTTTATTTCCTGCATTAATTTTTATTTTCCTTTTAGTTCAGGTGTCTCCCCATAAACGGCCGACTACATATAAATTCACTTTTGTTCAGGCACAGAAAGTTATTCTGCATTCATGCAGTGTCTGAAGATTTTTTGTTTTTCTGATATTCAATTGTGATTTCCAAGTTGGACAGTAATATTTCCGATTGTTGCAACGCAATCCAGTCAACCCATAAGTTACCTAAAATAAGAACAAAAACCACAATTTTGATATAAAAAATCCAAAACGTTCTGTTTTAAAGTAATTTTCAATCAAGATTAAGGCATATTTTTGTACACATCTTTTGTTGTTTATTTCTTCTATGAGTTAATTTACCAAAACACTCCTCAAATCTGCTTCTGTCAAATTTTAGAACAAAAAAAAAATCTTTTTTAAAATAAAAAAATATATAAATGTTTCTGCACTGACGGTCTAAGCGCGTGACAAAGTCAACTATTGTAGATCGATATCACGTTACAGAGATTGTCTCGGCTTCTTTATCTCTTCTGATGTGACTGTAACAAAGTTTCTGACGTGCACACCGTCCCGTGAGGTTGCTGGTTATCATCAGACTTGATAAGTAGGTCGAGCTTCAAAGTCGCTTCCAGTGAGACCGCAGAAGGTTCGCCTGATCCGCCGTGTACATGTACAGCATCCCTCGTGCTCGCCACACGCGCCCAAAAGCACTGGTGTCAATGCTGTGGACTGCGAGTGTAACCGGATCACTTCTGTGTTGGGTTTAATGAAATAAAAATCATCAAGATCAGGTTAAGGAGGAACTTCCAACCCAACTTTGAATACTTTGGAATAACAATATTTTCTGTAATATAAACAAAAAGATAGATCTCATCTCGTTGCAATGCACGACCTCCTTAAGAACAGCAATGACTGTATGTGAGAACTGGACTGGTTAGAGAAGGCCAAGTGCTCCAAGAAGCCAACCATAACATGTTTTCATATTTTATGTTTATATTTCAGTTATGTTCTTTCTTTAGTTCTAGTATGCTCAAGATAGACTTTAAAGACCAGATAGACCATTTAACAGGTTGAGCCATTACTTCTCATAGATATTCGATCCATACATAGACGCATTCATTGTAGAAAAATGGCGACCTAATTGTCATTGGAAGTAAGCAGCCATTTCTATTGCTCTACATCATCACTCATCTCACACACACTCATGATCAGCATGATCAGAGCAGGACCCAACATGCTCGTGTCGCTAACGCAAACAGAAGTGTGCTTCTCGTGTCTTTCCTGGTTTTTTCAGCTGAAGAACGATGTCACTCTGTCCAGCTGTCAGATTTAGCTCTTTCTTTCTACCAATACTGGAACGCTGCTTTGAGGTTTGGCGAGCCGGAGTGGTTCAGGGGGTGATCATCAATCATCTTCCAGTGTCAGCTGTCAGCAGCAGCCGCCTTCCTGAAGGATGTGTGTCTTTGGTCACTGCAGGAAATGGAGGAAACCTAAACCGTTCATGTATTAACCCTTAAAAAAATCATTTGAGCTCCAAAGAACAGTTAAATTGGAATATGTTTATTTAAACAAACAAAACAAAAATATTGAGAAGAAACAAATCTAGGAATGAATTGATTGGATGTTAAAAAATACAAATATAAATTTATTTGCTCCACAAATTTCAATGGAAACATTGAAATGTTCAATTTTCTGGTAATTGAATTGTTTTGTTGTATTCACTCCATGCTTGATTGGATGCAGAGTATTCATTTTCAAATTTTTCTCATTTTTTTCCAGACAAAAGTTAATGAATATAAAGAAAGAGAAGAGAAGCCGATGGAATGACCTTCACCATAACTACAAGACTGAGGAGCAAAGGACTGTAAAAATGGATTAAATTAGATTTTACTTTATATTTTATTTAAAAAAAAGCAAGAAAAAGATGTCAAAACAGTTTTTTTTCTCATGTGTTGATGTTTAGTTGAAGTATAATGTATAATAAAGCTATATCATTTGCATGTGTAGAACTCCTGTGCTGCTTGATTGATTAGTTCAATTGAAAACATGAAACTTCTCAGACGATGGAGCAGCCTTCACTCAGCTGCTGGACTCTGAATTATTTTATTTTCCCATCCACTAATGTTACAGCATTCTGAAGGGCGTTCAAAGCCATAAGCCGTCCATCTGTCAGGTAGCCCATGTCTCTCATCAGTCTGTCGAAGCTGGACTCGGGGAGTGAGGAAATTAGAAGATGGAACGTCCTCGTTATCCAAGGAATGCCGTGTGAGGGATTTCATTCTGAGAAGTGTCGAGGAAGGAGGTCAAAGGGGTTCACTTTTATTGTCACATCTCTGACGTCTCCCCCAGGTTCTTAGGGGTAAATATCTGTTTTTTTTCCCGCTTTTTTCTGTTGGGGGACAAGCATAAAGAAAATTAAGATTAAATTTGCAGTTCCAAATATCTAGTTACGCACCGGTAATGCTTGGTTGGGGTGTAAGGTTCTGTAAGATAGCGGGAGAGCATGTAAACAGAAAGCTCTCAGTAATGGAGAATGGGGGTGGAGATTGCTCCACATCAACCGTCCCGCCCACAATTCAGAGCCAAATCAATCCTGATCGGTTGCCATAAAAACAATAACTCAGACCAACTCAAACCGATCACTGCTTACGTGATGTTTGGCTCCAACATGAAAGGCAAATAAATTGATTTAATTTGGTTGGAACAGGAAGTGAGCCATCTTCCTTGAATGATGTCACATTCACTTAGTCCAGTTCTCATATACATTCAATGGTATCATTTGAAATGGGCTATGTCCGAAGTCCTTCACTACCTTTAGCCATTTGCCATTTTTCTAGTGCTGTGCGAATCTACGATTCCAAAATGGAGCACCCTAGAAATTTCCCAGAAGTCTTTGCAAAAAACCAGTGTGCGTTGATGCTCACTATGTTGGTGAATTCAGACCACAATGTAGTGTTTGAACAATTTTTGTAAAAAAAAAAAAATATATATATATATATGTGTGTGTGATTAAATGTAATTTTTAAATAAAGCATCAATTTTTTCATTATCAGAACAAAGTGGAGACACAAGTAGATGTAAAATGCTCGCATTGATTCGATTTTCACTTTGTGAAACCGTGATGTCATTAAAGAAAAAGTAGTGAGTGTGGTGTCTGTGTTTCTTTTAAAATCCAGGACACTATATAGTCCTGCACTATATAGATGTTTATCAGTTAGAGATTAGGGTGGGAATTTGGACATAGCAAGTTCTTATTTCATGCTCCAATCAAACAGTTTGAGAACTTACATTAAAACCTCCTCTTGTGGGAAAGGAATGTGCACAAACGCAGCATATTTTAATGCACACACTAACACAAAAGCTCAAGTTTTCCTCTGTAGGTAAAAGTTTTGCAACAAATTTTCTGAGGAGAGAATTTGAAGAGGGAGTTGTTACGACTTTCTTCGCTGCTGGAATTCGATCAAAATTGACTCGGCAATACCTTCAACTTATTCTGTTAAAAAACGCTGACATATTTTTATTAAAGTGTCGGGTCATTAAACTGAATTATTGCTGAAGTCAAAATAAGGATCGGATGTGGGTCATGATGTATGTAAACCCACAGGAAACCTTAGAAATAAAAAAAAAAATAATACAATTCCTGATGTACTGAGCAGAAACCACAGTGACCACACACTTTTACTGATCTGAGTTAACTATTGATGTGACACAAGTAGAGAAAATAAAGGAAACACTAATAGTTAAAACTTAAAGGGAAATAAAGTGTTTGCATTAACTTTTTCTATTTTGGAGCCCCATATTGATGGAAGTCTATTCCAGAATCTTTTACATGAAAACTTTTGCTTTTCTTTAGTTTTTATCCACTGTTTTGGTGCAAAAAGATGCAGCTCTTTCACAGGATGAGTACTTATAGCTTTGTACTTATATTATTTGGTGTCACACACCAAAAAAGAATAAAAAAGCTTAAACCTGGGGAATGCATGGGGTCAAATTTGGAAGCTGTTTTTTTCACCTTTTTATTTTATTTATTTTTTTGCTTTTATTTACCTGCTGCTAGCCAAAAAGAGCAAAACAAACTGTGGAAAGTAACTACTTAAGCTAAACAAAGAAAAGCTCTCCAGGCTTTTTTAAAATCAATAAAAAATGTCATTTTCTTAGAAAAATATGAATTCCTGAATGTTTTTCACAAAAAAAAAAAGTCAAACCTTTAATAACTTGTACTCATTTCTAAAAAGCCCCAGAATTTCTCATAAAATGGATTTTACTATCACTTTTCCAGCCTTCTGTAATAAAAATGTTAACCCTTTTGGGCATTACAAAGTTTAGTTTTATGTTTTATTTTGCCTTAATCCAAATGTTGCTACTTTTTGGGAATTTTCAGATTCTCTTTATTAGGCAAAATTCCAATAAATTTATAATGAAATTTTAGCCTCGATCAAGATTGTTTTGTCATTTTTTTTAAGCTTTTTTAAATGCCATTGTATTGCATTCAAACAATTTGTTGTTGTTGGTGATTAATCCTGGAAAACCCAAGGAAAAAAATTCTTCTGGGATTTGACTTTTTTTTTTTTGGTTGTTTTTGCTTTTGGTATTTTTTTTGGGGTAGCAGCAATTAAACCTAAAAAACCTAAAAAAAAAAAAACTAATAAGATCTAATTTAATTAAATTTTATTTAATTTGATTCAATTTAATTTGGTTTGGTTCGATTCGGTTCGGTTCGGTCCGGTCTGGTCTAGTTGAACATAACAACACAATGTTATAAATATATAAACAGAAAAAGGAAACGGTGGCCAAATTTGACCTCATGGGTTCTCTAGTGTTAAATCCAAAGCATCTGCGACCTTCTCCAGCTGACGGCCTTCACTCCTGCTTGTTCGAGCAACAGTTTGAAGATGGCAGACGTGTGCAAAAGTAAAAGAAATCAGAAAACTGACAGTTTTTAAAACCACACTGAGTTGGAGGGAAAACAGCGTTGTGCTGGCTTATGAAACTGTTTATTTGCAGCAGATGTTGGACACTGAAAAGTCTTGTGTTGAAGTCTGAGTTCATCAGTTTTATTAGTGATGACATCTCACAGCGTTTCCTGCATCGCTGAGAGGAGACTTTCAATTTGATTTAAAGCTATAGATTTTACTTCATTCCATATTTTATTATTTTGGATACTTAAAATAAAAGTTATCAATTCAAAAATGTAAGACTCTGACCTCAGCTCTGTGGGAATTCAAAACAATTTTTTTTAATCTCTTTTGCAACAAATCAGCAGAAACACAGGCAGTGGATGTCAGAAATGTGCGCTTGTAGAAGAAACTTCCTTTCTTTCCGTGCTTGTTTTAGAGAAACAGCTGAGCAGAGACGAAGGCAAACTTCAGGAATCTTCTAACATTTGCCGGTGTAAAAGATTTTCCCTGAGATTTTAATCGGCAGGAAATTAACTGAAAAGCTCCCTCCTGGAATTGACCCCTTGGCTGATAACGGCCACATGTCCAACACAATACGCTTCAAGCGGACAAAGCGAGATATTTGACATTTTCTTTTGATGACCGGTACATTTAGATCCGAACCAAATGTGAAGCATAAAAACATGGAGTCCATTATGTTTAGCAGGCTGATTGTAAATCAGTGAACTTTGGTTCACTTCAAAATAAAGTTCATACCTCCAGAGAACCAGCTTAAAACAAATGTTGCTTAAGTCTATTGAATACAGAACAGTCCCCTTTAATAGACTCACACAGGTTCCTAGTGTCTATAGAGTGGATCTCTTAAGCAGACTGTTCAAAAGAAGGTCCAACAGCAGTGTAGAAAACATGTTTTTTGCATGTCATAGTAGTATTTTTTCAGATGTTGGAGGACTTGTATTAAGAATATTAAGATTAAATTTCAAGTTTTTAATATTCCTTTGTTTAAATTGTTGTGAATCAGGAACAGATAAAAAAATGCTGTTTGAAAAATACCTTATTTGTGATGTAGAAAATAAAAGGCAACCGCATGAAACTTCTAAAAGAGGTAGCCTAAATATGGAAAAGAACACTAATCTTAATAAAAAAAATCACTTGAATGTAGTAAAAATATTTGCTAGTCGTTTTTACTGTACAAGAAATCTTATACCGGTAATATGGCAAAATCTATAAATAAGTAGTTCCACACAAGCATCCAAAAAGGGAAAATTTTACAAAAAAAGCGAATTGTTAAATAGAATCACTAAAAGCTGAATGTTTTACAGCCAAATAATAAGTATTTTTCTTCTAACATTAAGTAAATGCTTTTTCATTTTACAGTTTTTATTTACCTGATTGCTGTTTGGTTCAATTATCGTGACCAAAGAACTGGTGCAATAAGTGAAATGAACAATATTAATATTAATACCATCTTTGCACCAATCATCCCATGTTAATAAATCCCAATAAAAATGAAAAGTGGCAGCTAATCTTACGACATATTTGAAAATTTTTGTTTCTAAAATATTGGTAATGAATGCCAATCTCACTTAACAGAATTTATTGAACTTTAAAATACCATTCTTAAAACTAAAACCCCAAAATACAATGAAATTTGCATCAAGTTTTTATGTCGTCAAGAGTATGAAGCAAAAGAATTTTGACTTATTTTAACAATAGCTTCCTTATTTCTAGCTCTTAATCTCCTCTGATTTTGAGAAAAGCTTGGTAAGGTGTAGTAGAGCAAAGAAAAATTAAAACAACTTAGAAGGTTTTGAGTCTTCAAGAGTCAAATAATTTTTACTTCCTGCATCAGGTAAACAAAGGCATCCAGTCTAAAGAGCTGCTGTCTACCTTCTACTTCGCACTAGTCCAGTCTGTCTTGACCACATCCATCACAGTCTGGTTTGGATCTGCGACCAGACACGACAGGGACAGCCTGCAGAGAACCATCCGGTCTGCAGAGATGATTATAGGGTTCCAACGTTCCCCCACATCAACAATCTGTGTAGACTCCTTTCCTCATGCCAGCGATTCAGAAAGCTGTCGCCATGATGAACTCTTGAACAGCCAGAGTATTAAACAGGTTCAAATGTATATATATTCATTTTTTTTTAATTTCTACTCGTATGTATTCTTTGTCTCTGTATGCTTTGACCTTGTAGACAAGAACACAAGTAATCATAGCCAAATTCCTTGTAGGTTCACTCATTCTTGGCCAATAAAGCTGAGTCTTATTCTAAAAGTTCAGAAAATAAAAAACATTTTTGCTGTAACTGCAGGAAAAAAGTAAGAACTTATCATTTATCATGAGAGAAAATTACAACAAAGTACTTGGGCCACCATAAAACAAAAAAAGTAGAAATTTATGAGAAGAAAGTTTAAAAATGTACAAAAATAAAATTGTAAATAATAGGGGAAATATGTCAAAACTTTAAGAAAATAAAGTGATAGAATTATGAAGAAAGGCATTCTTTAACAAGAAAAAATGCATAATTTTATTAAAGTTTTAAGTTAAGAATTTATGAGATAAAAATCACAAATTTATTAGGCAAAAAACTTTCCACGAAGAAAAATGGCAACAAAAAGTACATAATAATGTGTTAAGTTAAGTTATCTGGCTGGGACGTATGTTAACAACATACTAATAGTCTTTAGCATGTATATAGAGAATTTATTAGTAAAATATAAAGTAATCTGAAATGAATCAGAAGAATTTGCAAGCTTTTTTCTTACAATTTTGCAGGTTTATTCTTTAAATGTTTGGCTTTTTTTCTCACACAACTTTATTCTTATATGTTAATAATTCCTAACATATAAGTCAAAAATGGAAGACTTAAGTGGTTGAAAAAAAGAAACAACAACAGAAATGCTATAAAATAGTTTTATTGTGGTATAATCTGAACAAATAACTACTGTATAAATGCATTTAAATCAACACAGGCATCAGAAACTAAGAATATAGTCATAATTATTTAATTGCTCACATTATAGCTTATTTGAGGGATATTTGCAGACATTTTGTGAAGGTTTATTTTTAAATGTGGGAGCTGTATCAGTGGCTGTGACCTCACGGGAAAAAAATAAAAAAATCCGACCGTCTCAAATGTTCTTCAAAACCCTTTGGAAATTGTTACCACTTGTAGTCTTTTTCGGTCTCATTTGGATACACCTCGATATCTGCCTTATAGTCTTCTGGACTTTGATCTGTTGAAACAAATACTTCTTTACTATAAATCATTGACATCTGTACATCTAAGTGGGTTCTTTATCCAGAAATGTAATGGAGGGGCTGATAAGTGTCTTGACTGGAGCTTCACCCCGGACAGACTTTCATGCTCCAGTTAACCTGACATCTGTTTCCTTAAAAAGGAAGCCAAAGCATCTGCAGACGAGAGCCGTCCTTGACAATGCGGCTCCCCCATGACTTTAACGATTCTCAAGAATTGTAATCATACAAAATACAATATATATATCATCCATCTGCACAGTTTCTTTTCAAAAACTTTTCAAAAGGCTCATTCGGTAAAAGTACTCAAGCAGCAATTAGAGGCAATTTTGACAAAAAAAAGTGAAAACCCTCGTAGGATTACCTCCATCTGATGTAGCTACAGAAAAAAAAAAACACATGCGGACACTCAATGTTCCTCTTTGCACTTTACCAGATACTACTTTGTGAGTAAAGACTTCATATGTGATCCTGAAAACAGCTTCCCCTGCATTTCCTAAAGCAACGATTTTTGTAATAAGACTCCAGCGTGCAGCCGTCCACATGACCAGCACACACTCACTGTCCACTTTATTAGGTACACCTTGCTAGAACTTGGTTGACCCTCTTTTGCCTTCAGAACTGCCTTATTTTTTTGTGTCATAAACTTAACAAGATACTAGAGACTTTCCTTATAGTTGGTCCAAATTGACATGATGGCATCAAACAGTTGTTGCAGATTTAGCGGCTGAACATCCATGAAGTCGATCTCCCGTTCCACCACATCCCAGCGGTGATCTATTGGGTTGACTGTGGAGATCATTTGAGTCCAATTTAATCAGGGGTCCGGTCGTTTCGTCGGACGCAGTACCGGACGCAGACGGTACAGGTACCCTAATCCTAGCCCAGTCTGTGTTCGGAACCGTTACCGGGTCAAGTACCAGGTTAAGGTTAGGTTAGCGGTACCAGTTTGTAGTCTGGAGCCATGGTTTAAAAAGCCAGCACGTCAAAGAAAAAAAAACGATTAGTTAGGGACACCCAAAACATCCTTTTTTTACGCTAAGGAGTCGTTACCATGAGTCAAACGGTGACAACTTGAGGATGAGAATGTGTTGTTTTCTGTTCTGACAGGAGTGACACCTGATGTGTTCTTCTGCTCAAGGTTGGACGTGTTGTGCGTTCAGAGATGCTCTTCTCCACGCCTCGGTTGTAACTCGTGATTATTTGAGTTACTGTTGCTTTTCTATCAGCTTGAACCAGTCTGACCATTCTCCTCTGACCTCTGGCAACAAGGCATCAGTTCTGCCCACAGAACTGGATATTTTCTCTTTTCGGACCATTCTCTGTAAACCCTAGAGATGGTTGTGTGTGAAAATCCCAGTACAGTTTCTGAAATACTCAGAAGTAACTTCAATTACCTTTCTTCTCCATTCTGATGCTGGTTTTGAACTGCAACAGATTGCATTGACCATGTCTACATGGGCGGCCGTGGTGCAGTGGTAGGGCAGTCGTCTCATGATCGGAGGATAGTGGGTTCGATTCCCTGCCCGCCCATGTGTCGAAGTGTCCTTGGGCAAGACACTGAACCCTAAATTGCCTCTGGTGGGAGGTTGGCGCCAGTGTTCGGCAGCGGAGCCACCACCAGTGTGTGAATGTGTGTGTGAATGGGTGAATGGGTCTGTGACTGTGAAGCGCTTTGGGCCCTCGAAGGAGGGTAGAAAGCTATACAAGTATACGCCATTTTACATGCCTAAGTGCACTGAACTGCTGCAATGTGATTGGCTGATTAGAAACTTCCATTAACCAGCAGTTAGACAGGAGTGCCTGATTAAGTGGCGAGTGATTGTATATGAATGACGAGGAAGGACCACATGCAGCTCACTGTCAAAAGCTTAGAAACCGATCTCGGATGTTCGAGTTAAGAGACCACCATCTCCATCTCCATCATGAGGTATTGAAGCTTCAGCAGGTAGTGGCTACTGATTGGTGCTTGGAAAAATAGAGTAAAAGTTTGCAGTCTACATCATACTGTACACGAACATTTACAAGTGGTTTAAGATTATTTACAATGATTGACTTTCCTGGTCATCTTGGAGCGGTTAGGTCCACACAGACCTCTGTTTTAGAGTATTAACACAATTATGCAGTGTTGCTTTTATGTAGCTTTTGTGTTGGAGCCTGAACAGAAACATTCCTGTTACTTTTTACATGCTGGATTCTTCTGAGGTGAATCCTCCGTTTCCGCCCTGCTGACCCTGATTGTTGGTCTGTTTGGTGACGCCGATGCATCGATTGTCCAAGAAGGCTTAGGATGAGCTGGTGTATTTCTGACTGGAGCGCGAGCTGGTGCGGTCCAGGCCGTTGACTTGGCAGGAGCCCTTCCAGCGTCCTCCTGAGCCCCGCTCATCCAGAGGGGAGGTTCTGTAGCACCAGCAACACAGGCAGGACTGCAACGCAGCAACACACGCTTTCTTAAAACCAACCAAAGAGTGGATTATTCTTTAATATCAAACGGGAATGTCTTACCTGGAAACAGTTTTTAAACTTCTGGCTGACAAAGTAGAGGGCGATTGGGTTAATGCAGGAGTTTAGAGAGGCCATGTTGATGCCAATGTAATCCATCACTAGCAGGAAGCTGGCAGGGAACAGAGTAGAGTTTACCGTAAAGACTACAGGAAGTCAAATTATCAAGAACAATGGGATGTCATTAGGCTTTCGCTGCAAACGTACCTGAGCAGTCACAGCGGTTGGGGTCGTTTTCATCGTAGACTGTTTTCTTCAAAATTCGACTGAGATGAAGCGGCAGCCAGCAGAATGCAAAAATCAGCACCAGGCAGAACACCGTCTTCGCCACTTCTCTCCTCTAAGCCATAAATGACAGACGTCCTTCAGTGTTTCTGTCAGACGGAGGGATGAGCAGAGCTCTGACTCACAAACCTGCTTCATGTGATCGTTGAGGGCGATGCGCATGCCCTTTTTGCGACTGAGCATCTCACAGGTCATGAGCGTGTAGAAGATTCCCGTACAGGCCAGGGGGAGGCAGAAATAGAAGCCAAACAGCCACCAGTCTTTGGCTTCCCGGTAAAACTAAAAAATAGAACAGGAAAAGTGTGAAAAAAACAGTTTCCTTAACATTCTGACCAGGAACATTTGGGATCTGAATTAGACGAAAATGCTAAAACATGCCACCCTTTTTGCTTTGTTGTACTTTTGAGAGTGGACCAAACTGTCTGGATAATTTCTTGCAGTTGCTGCTCGTTTGAAGGCAGGAAAACCCTTAGAATTCCAGAGTCCAATAGTTTTTCTGAATTCCTCTTTTGAAGAAAGTTTGAAACAAAACGACCCAAATCAACAAGGAAAGGAAAGGTGGCTTATCAGAGGAAACACTGCACCATCCATTAATCCAATCCCAAAGTTTTGTATGGTTTCAACATAAAAAGTGAAGCAAAATGTATATTGAAGTCAAAATCAGCCAACAAAACAGAATCTATTGAACTGATTTCAAGTCTGAACTGCTTTGTCATCTATCCATTCTTTCATTCATCTAGCCATCCATCCATTTCCAAACCTGCTGAATACCTGTTGGTATTGTGGGGTTGCTGGAGCCTATCCCAGCTATCATTGGGGGAATGTGGCTTACACAATCACACACACTCACATTTACATCTCAGGACAATTTAGAATCATCAATTAATTTTTGAAGCATGGACCATAGAAGAAAACTATAGGAAATGTACACATGCACATGGAGAACATGAAAGGACCCAGTTGGAATTTGAACCAGGACCTTAACAACTAGACCACCATGTAACCCCTACTTTGTTATTTTTTCTCTTTTTGGATGATGGCATGTATTTTGTGTTGTTGAGACAGTTTTTGTGGACCATTTTCTGGTACATTTGTAGTTTCATTACAGAGGGATTTCTTGTGCCCTGCAACCTGCGATCTGTCCAGGGTGTATCAAACGGTAGCCGGGCTAGAATCTGGCAGTCTCATGACCCTGAAAGGGATGCAAGAAAATGAGTGAATGAGACATCGTGAATTTCCTATTTCCTCTTAAAGGTCTCCATCTCCTCTTTCCTTGATATTTGCCAAAGAAAAAAGCAATATTATGGATCTTTTTTTTGAGAATTCAGACTCACTCCAAGTCTTTGTCCATCTTTTATCACATCAGATGATGAACCTGCCAAACGAAGCATCAGAGGAAGCAAAGTTTGTTCCAGACCAAACAGCTCTGAAGTAAATGTGCTTTCAACAGGCTATTGAATTGCACTTGTTACACTGAAAGACTTTGTACTGGATTATAAATGAAAGACGTCAATTATTTCAACGCCACCAGAACTTTTTAAAAGATCCTCAATGAAATATCATTTCCAACGTGTCTCGCTGGTCTTTTCGGTCAAAAAACTTGGAGGAATTCTTGAAATAAAAATCCTGGATCAATATTAAGAGTTTTCTTAAAAGGTTTTCATTTCATTTTTTTCATTTTTCCAAACGGAAAAGGCAAAAACTGAAAGTAATTTGGAAGACGTTTCCTTAATCTAATCATCACTGTCTCAGAGTGAATTATTTTTCTTTAGAAATTATATGAATGATACAATTTCAATAAAGTGTTATGTTTAGCATTTAACCTGATATCTCCTGTCTTCAAAGGTCACATGCTTCAAATACTTTTTTCCATCTCCCTGAGCAGATTTCAGAACGTGCCATGAATATCATGAGAGAATGTCACATTTGGATGATTTGCATGCAGCTCTCCATTCCAAAATATCTTTTTAAATCTGATAATTACATTTTGGCAACGGCAAAAAGAGACTTTGATTAGACAAAATATTCATCACATTAACGTTGTCCAGGCTCTTCTCTTTGATGTGAACCACTCTGTTGTCATTTGTACTTGAAAGTAACACCAGGTGCACAATGAAAACCGTCCAAAGCCTCTTCCTTCCTGACTTAGCCCAAACAGTTTGATCTAAGTGAACATGTCAGATAATTTTTAACACATGTGTTCAGGAAATCGATACATGCTAACTACAATCTGCCAAGCAACAGCTGCTTGGATCCTTATTCAAAGAAAAAGTTCAGCTCCTCTCCTCTTGGAACGTCAGGCTCTGGAGACCATTAATTTAGCTGTTATCTTAGCACAAATGACCGAGTGCATTTCTTCATCCTTATCGCATATTTTGTTTAACAACTCCCCTTTTCACAGAGGTTGAAGTCTTATTTGTTGCGCGTGAATTGCAGCGCTATTGTAATGAATGAAGTAAGAGAAATCTCTGAGGACATTTATGAGGAGAATGAAGCCCAAAGTCTTAGTGAGACGTATTTATCACATCACCATCAGTCTCGAGTAGAAAATGATATTTAAGATATAGTGCCGAGGAGGGTTATACAGAGAAGCAGCGGGACTGACTGTATAAAGAGAACTGGACTGAGCGAGTGTGACATCACCCATATACAATGGCTTACTTCCAATTCCAACCAAACAAAATCAATGTAGTTGCCATTTTTCCACGACATGTCAGTAGCCATGTTGGCACCAGATGACCACAGTAAGTCTTAGTCTATTACCATGGCAACCACTCTCTCCAACCACACCCCTTCTCCTCAAATCTTCGAATGTTCGACGTGAGGCCACCTACTTTTATTGAGGCGCTTGACTGGTCAATTTAAAACTTCCATAACTTGGCTACAAATATTGGATACAATGATTACCAAATACATGCTAATAAGCTGTATCCGAGCAAAAATGGTAATTCTGACAAATAGAATGACTGAGTAATAGCTGTTTTTTTCTCTGTAGAAGTCTATGGGGTTTTGGCTTTTTGGGAGCAGCAGGTACTTCCTGTTTGAAATGCAAGAGGGGAGGAGTCACCCATTCCAATTCTATTATACAACCCATCTGTCTCTCACCAAGTTCACTCTTACTGACCCTTGCATGTTTTATAAGTGTCCGCTGCAACTTGTTGCCCGCAGCATGCCCGTAGGAAAATGCACATTAACTTTTTTTCTCTATCTCTATGTATCAAGTGGTTTACGACATTGATATTTTGATGGTCCACCAGCGTGTCCCATACATCTTTACCTATTGCCCATTTTTCAGCCACATTCCAGCCAGCAGGACCAAGCTGGCCTCATATGATTTAAAAGTGGGTTGAAAAGGTGGGCCCCAACTGGGTTTGTCCGTAGTTTCTGTTGTGGTCCCACCTGTGCTTGCCCACATTGGTTTAGGCGGTGCCCAGGGACTGGCAGCCTGGGTGGTTACCCTGGTAGCTATGCTGGCCCCTGGGCAGCGGCACTTGCTGTCCAACGGGTGACTGGCTAGCATAGCGAGCCAGCCCGAGTGCCCACTTAAGTGAATGTGAGTAAACACAGATGGCGCTATCATGGTAACTGCAGACAAACCCTATTGGAGTCCACATTTTCTGCCCACTTTAAAATCATCTGGGGCCCACTTGGCCTTGCTAACTGGGAATCAGCCAGTATCCACCCGTGAGGACGGTTGGGATTAAGGCTTTGGTGGTTAAAGTCAACCTATCACAAGCTGACATTGAAAGGGGATATTCTCATCCAGAACTGGGAAAAGGACTGAAATTGGCAAGTAAGTGGTGTTAGATGCAGAAATTGGCATTTAGCTCCTAATGTGACCATCAGGTTTCCAGGTGTGCCTCCCGATCCTTTACCCTTTTTGTTCCAACGCATAAATTACCCTCATGCTGTTCGCTTTGGTTTCGTTTCATCAAAGGCTCTTTTGGATGTCTAGCCTTCCTTCAAATAGTTTTTCAACCATGTCTCTGCCCTCCCACCTGGTCTCTGCTCCCCTTTGCTTCATTGGATATATTACCCAGATTGCTTTAGAGATCAAGCTCTTCCCGCAATAATCATCACAACCACAGTATGTAAGGGAAATCCGTGTTTTAAGTTCTCTTATCGGCTTCTCAAGAGTCGGCTCAACTCATGAGAGGAAGGTGTGCATGAAGTGAAATATTTTTTCCTCCTGTCAACAAGAAAAACACCATCAAGAGTGCGAGGGAGGCCTTCATTGACTCTAGCAATAACTGAAATTTATTGGAAAAAAGATAAGTTAAGAAACCATGAATGATCACACCATGCCTTTGAGTATGGCCATCACTGAAGCAGTTCAGCTTCAGATAGACAATCATTGAATCATTGAAACACCTCACCATCCAGTTGCCATGGCATTGCAAGTATAATCCTCACATTGATTGGCTTGATGAGAGAAATCCTGAGTTCATCCTGTGGGCAGAACTGTCTAAGAACCATGACAACCCTTTTGTCAATAGACTCTACTACAGAGGAGACTTTAACCCTAAAAGTTCTTCTCAGTACCTTGAATTCAATTATATTTTAATAAACTCTAAACCTTTTGGATAAGGTTGTGGGCAATTAATTAGAAAATTATTCAAATTTAATAATATAATAGACATATCATCATGTTCTTGTTTTGAGTTCCTCTTACCTTCATAAAGCTGGTTGGCTGCTCTGGGTGCAACAGGCAAATGCGCAACTTGTTTCCTCTGTAGGGCATCTCCATCATGTCAAACGCCAGCGCCTCTGGAACCGCCAGCACCACGGCAACCAGCCAAATCAGTGTCACTTCCACCGCTTTCCACAGAGGAATCCCCATCCCCTTCACCCGGCTCCACGAGGTCACTGCGTGGTAGCTACAGAAACAGGATGCAGACACAAAACACGTCGGGACTGCTGTTTTTGGAGCTTATATGTCAGCAGTTTGAGTGTGCATGTGATCTCACCGGTCAATGCTGAGCGCACACAGGCTGAGGACGGTGATTCCCACTGAGGCTTTCTGGATGAACGGCATCAGCTTACAAATGTACACACCGAATGGCCAGTCTTCAGCTATTAACTACGGATTACAGCAAAGAAAAATGCAAATGATAGTTGAATTAAGAGACAGTAAGTATCAGTCATGCAGGACGACCTCTATGAGGTTCACTGAAAGGTCTTTCTATCTTATGTCTGTCAAAATCAATGTTGTATTTGCCAAAATCAACAGAGCAATTCTCTTCGCTGATGATATCTTTTATATCTTTTTCTCAGGGGGAATAAGTAAAAAAATAATCATATACATCATCAAATTTTATTATTTTGGAGTGAGGACATGGGGTCCCATATAGCTCATAGTTCTATACACTAAATTAAAACACATCTTGAGTCTATTAAAAAAAAAAGAAATCCAATTTGGGGTATTTAACAGACCCAAAAAAAAAAAAAAAAAAAAAAAATCAGCTTGACTGTTCTTTGGAATTGCCTGAAAACAGCTTCACAACATTCCTTCACGAACTTCAATGTATCACATCAAAGAATATCATGTCACTTTTGGAAAATGAAGCTCTTAAATATCGGCGCAGGCCCAGGATGTGGTTACATTATGACCAATTTTCTATACATGTTCCCAAGCCCATGGATGTTTTCATGACTCTTGAGCTCTTCTGAAAATTATTATGTTGGATGTACCAGATATTCAGTCTGCGTTCACATTTGGTTTTTATTACTTACATGTTTGTGTGAATATTTTGTTGATGTGTTTGTGCTACAACCTGCATTTCTACCTAAACATCATCTTGTAAAAAATCAAATTGGTATTTATGCATTTAAAAGTAAGATCAACAGACCTGACCAAAAAAAAAAAAAAAAAAACACAAAGAATGATAATAGACAGACATTTTCAAAGTTACCTTATAGACGTTTATTGGGATGGCGATGATGATATAAAGCAGATCTCCAAGAGCCAAACTCCCGATCAGCACATTGGGTCCGTTCCTCATACACTTGTTCCTGTATATGATCCTCAGCAGCGTGGAGTTGCCAATGATGCCCACCACAAAGATCAGGCAGGAGATGATGGTGTTCACGTACTTAAAGGCGTCCTTAATTTCTGTTGGCTTGACACACATGGGGGGGAAGGGGCCCCTGGGGCGACCAGGTGGGGGGAGCGGAAACTGGACTGAGGAATTGGTCTCGGAGACTTCTAAAGCTTCAGGCCCACTGTGGGAGTCGCGGACTAAGCGGGAGGCTCCGACCTCCATGACCATGAAGACACACAGCAGCACACTGGCCCTCATCCTCACACGGGTGATGCTTCTGGACTGAAGTGGAGGTGGGTTTGTCAGTCCTGCAGAGAAAATAGGTGATCAGGTGATCATCTTTTTAAAGGAGTATACATTTTTTTATTTCCATCATCTAAATACAAACATTACTGACTGAACTTTAAAAATGTTTTTATTGAGACATCTTCAGATTTAAAAGTTGAAATGCCAATTGTTCAATGTATTTATGCACTTTTAAAGCAGTTTCCTTTTTTTTTTAAAAATAAAAGACTTGATTTGTTAATACTTATTTTCCTGAGTTTAAATCATCAGAGATAAAAAAAAAAAATCAAAATTAACTAAAAGTGGGATTGGATGAAAATTTAAAATAATAATAATAAAAAAAAGCTTCTGAATCAAAATGGAATCATATATTTTCATGCACTGTTATACATAATTGCATACAGTCTTTTTTCTGTACTTTGCCCCCAAGTTTATCAATTTTTCCTCTTGTTCATTGAAAGCTTGTAGCTAAAGACCTGACAGAGCAATACTACTTCCAACTTCAGGGATGCTCTGACTGTGAATTTACTTTCACACTGCCCTCGGCATCACACGTTCAAGCGGCTAATCCAGCGAAAAGTCAATTTAAGTACTAGGGCTGTAGGGGAAAATCGATTTGGCCATATATTTTGATATTTCAGCAGAAAACAAGAAAGGTATTTGCAAAAATATTGGGCTTGAAAGTGAAGAAAATGTAAAGGTTTGTGTTCTCTAGCAGGATATATTCAACTAAGTTAAATAATTTGAAAAAAATTTGAGCAGTCACATTAAAGTCCCACTCTGATAATAATCTGATCTACTCTAAAAGCGATCACAGTGATCTTTCCACTATGATTATAATAAATTAACAAACATTTTAAAAAATGTCTGCCGTTTTCTTGAACATAATGTAGTTTCAGCAGTAGTTCATTAAAAATGTATCCCTTAGTTGTGGAAGAGAAGTTGGCACAGAGGTAAGCATACCCCCCTTCCCATTATCCATCTGTTTAGCTGCTGTCTCGCGAGCTTACAGCCCCTCCTACCTAACATTACACATAACATTATGCAACAAAAATGGCGAACAAAATCAGAACAATCCAGCCGTATAGTTATGAGCCAGATTCCCATTTTGGACCATGAAAACAAAGAAGTTTACTGATCTATTTGCCTACGATGAATGCATCAGAATGGAGCGACGCAGATTGTAGTTTGTACATAAAAACTCCAAACTTTTTCCTTTTTGTCTGCTCTTGATCACAATTATTTGAATAAGAAAGAACCCAGAAATGTAATTTTAAACTGAGTTATGTTCTCTATCATGAGAAAAGTGCCACAAAAACAAAGTTTTCATCAGAATGAGTCTTTAAAGCATAAATAAGGAGAAAGACTTTCTCTACGCTGCTCCACGTCTTTCAGTTTCTTTAGTCATGTGCATTAAAAAAAAATATTCCTCATTCACTACATCTGTTACTTTTCATTCAAGAGACATTTGAAGATAAAGGGGCTGGAAATAGTGCTGGATTCAAGCTGCTTTCACTTTTTCCTACTTCAAATCTTTGATCTTTCCAGAACGCACTTCGTCTTTCCTTTTCTGTAGCTGGAAAGTTTAATGCAGTCTCTGTGACCTAATTCCAATAATTCTTCATTAGTGCTATCCTATGTTCACTAAATCAAATATATGGACTAAATAGCAAAAAAAAAAAATAAAATAAATACACACCGTTCTGTTCAAATACGTAAAAATAATTCTATAAATACAGTAGATCCCACAACATGCGGCTGTTTTCACACAACCTTTGATCAAATCAAACAGTAAATGCCAGCTGTAAGGAAGCCCCTCTGTTCAACTGAAGTCCTGACAACTTTGATCAAGTTCAGGCCACCTTAGAAGCAGGATCAAGTTCAGCTTAGACCTACAAAAAATACAAAAATGTTCTTCCTCATGTACACAGGACTCAACCAGGACTGTTTGATGACCAAACCAAAGCATTTAAAGTCTGTGAATTTTGTGAGCTTTTATAGCATCTATTATATTCACTTTCGCACTGTCTACACTGGAGTTTGTGTTCTCAAAGATTCAGCTTTTATTTAGAAGGTGTGGATGAAAAAGATAGTTCTAGCAAACAAAAATGTCTGTAGTTGAAAACATCTAAATTAAATCAAACTTCATTCATAAGATATGGTTGTGATGTTTGCTCAAATAGCTTACAATAAAAATAAAGTTCACAAAAAAACTTGCAAGTTTTTTGGAAGCATTTTAGTTTCCTTGTGCAAGCAAATTTAAAGCGATGACATTTTGGGTCCCTCCTACCAATTTAGTGCAGAATTCACCAAATTATCCCAGTGTGATTCTGCTTTGAGCGCTAACGTTTTCCCCTTAAATCCTCGTCCACATGCTTTCTCCAGCTAAACCAGCAGCTATTGTTTCTCGTAAACAAACAAGTTGCAAACAAGTAAACAAACAAGTTCAGTCAACTTCCCGATAGAAATAAAAAATTTCAAGAATTCCCACCATAAACAGAGCTCTTTTAACTTTCATAAGCTAATTTTAAAAATGCATGAACTGCATAAAAACTGTTACAAAAGACAGAAAAAAAGATAAAATATACATAAAATAAATTATTTATTTGGTTTATTGATAGAAAAGACCATTAAAGCATGTTTGAAGGCTGGAAAATGTTTTCTTGTGTATTTATTCCAAATTTTGACCTATAAAATTTTACTTTTGCAATTTCAACTTCCCTCTAATTCAGTAAAATTCCACTTTTTAGTGGTTTTATGGACTCAACAAGCATAACAGACATAAATCAACTGTAAACCAACTTAACGGGACCGGGTGAGGGTGAAGAATAGCAGCTATGTTTATGGTTACAATAAATAAAGACATGTAAGCATTTAACATGTAAGCTCCATGCACAGTAAATTCTCAAAGGAGGGAGCGTGAATGTGTCTGTTGAATGTCTCTTTGTGTCCCATCCCCTGACCCCTAACTAGATGAAGGGGCTAAAAAAAATGGACAAAATTAAAGTTTGGGGGGTTGGGGAGACTTTAAAAAAAGGAGAAATATCTAAGCGGGACAAACAGACCTCAGATAACTGAGAATGGCTGAAGAACAGCGTTTCTGTGTTCAAGTTTGTATGACAGAGATCTTTCTTTTGCAGACAAAGCTTGGCTCTTAGCCTCTCAAATATCACGTGTATCTCTAAGAAAGGCCCAAGGCATCTTGGGATAAATGGGCCGATTGATGAGGACGGCAATCTCAATCGAGAGAGGAGAGCGTCCACACAGATGTTGACTCTGGATATACAAACCTTTAGCTGCGATCACCAAGAAGAAATATTAAAAGACAGAAATCCAGCATTTATCGCCCTAAAGGGACATGATTTTGAAAACATTTGCATTTGAGCTTGTGTTTTTTGGCAGCAGAATCACAGTCCCAAAGTCAGAACTATTTTTCCTCTCCATCTCCATGGATTCCCAAGCGCTCGCTGCTTAACCTTCTTTAGATAAAAAACTCTCAAAGAAGTATGTAGGGTTAGGCTTTTCCTATAAACATTTCAATCAGTCAATAATGGACCAACAGTAAAGTCAAAGCTTTATGCTCCATGTGTGCTTGAGATGTTACAACATCCTTCTGACTTGATGGATTACAGAGTAACTCAATGGTTTACAGCTTCAGTGGTCCTCTCTGAGGTTTTGTGCTTTCAAAAGTTTCCCAACCAGAACTGTATATGAGGAGAAATGAAACAAGAGGTTCATTTTTTTACTATTTTATTCCAACTAAAAAGCTATTTTTTAAGGAGTTCCAAGTGCCAAATTTCTACCAGAACAACCTGTTCAGTCATATCTATAACTTGGAAAGTAAATAAAATGAATAAAATCTTTAGCTTCATGTATCCGTAGACACAGAAGTTGAGTGTGTTTAATGAATCAGGCGAGTCTTCATAGTTCAGTTGTGGTAAACCCCATTTCGTTGACCTACTTTTGAGAACTCACAAGAAAAAAAAAATCAATCAGAAGAAGTAAAGTGTGTGAAAAAACAGAGGAGCCACCATTCATCATGTGACTTGATCTTTATTTTACAGTGAAGGAGTTAGTCCTGTTTTTTTTCATATGAAAATTTTTTCTTCATTATGTTCTCAAGCAAAAAAGGACTTAAAAGTGTTTTAAGTTGGTTACATCAATTGAGGCTTCATCTATGGTTTTTAAATTTAAGTTATTGATTTTTGCCATGTTGGCCATGTTGAATCAGGAGGCGGGTCCCATGTGGCCCACGGGCCGATTGTTGCCTATCCCTGGTCTAGAATTACACAAAGTTAGAGATTTCCTTTTTTTTTTTTTTTTTTTTTTTTTTTTTAATTAGAAATGCAACAACCATCACATAACCAAGAACAACCACAAAATATTCATACGGTATATATTTTCAAAAGTGTGTTTTTGTTTGGCTTTAATTAACTCTTAGATTTTGACTAAAAGCTTGGACCGCTAGCCATGTTAAAACCACATGTATGTTTAAAACCTAACTAGCTCAAAAAATGAGTTGGGGTTAGCCTAAAATGTGACGTGGTCCAAACCATACGTCCATATATGCCGTGTTGGGAGTGGGAATGTGTGCGAGCGAGCTCGGACCCCTACTCCGTGTGCATCTTGCGTCAGACGCCATGCACAGTGGGATGGGAGGAGGAAGCAAGCTGAACTATGCTAAATGTGCTTAACAGAGCGCTTCTCTTGCTGTGACCATTTGTCAAAATGAAAAAGAAACATTGGTGTTTTTCAATGGAATTGTTGATAATTGACCGATACCGACAAAATTAAATCATGCAAATGTCGGCCAATACCAATACTGGCACTGATTTATCGTCCATCCCTAATAAAGTCTACTTTTTGTTATTGGTTTGTAGATGCGTAAAGCCCTCTTTCAGACTGAGGTGACTGAAAACTTTGTTTTTAAATTTTGTTTTTGTTCAGCTTTAGTATGAGATGGGATCAGGTCTGGATATCCAGTATGATAAAGTATAATAAGAATAAATTTTCTTTCACTTTACTACATAGAATCTGCATCAGTGAGCTGGTAAATACAGGGTTATCTGTTCATGTGATGTTTACCTGTAGCTCATTTACCCAGTTAGAACGACTTCAGTAAAACTAAGCACAAATTCTGCTTATTTAAAGCAGAAAAATTGGGTCTTTAACACATTTTCTTGTATCAATTTTTCTGATGCTGATAATGGATGTTAATCCGGAGCAGACGAAAACATGCAATCAGTAAGACTTTATTTGTGATGAGCCACAAGCTCCATTCGGATGCATCAGCTTGCAGACTAAATGATCCATGTTCATCTGTGCTGACATCTGGCTCATAACTGTACGGCTGGACAGCTTCAATGTTGCTCTCCATTTTCGTTGCACCAGTAGGCTGGGGTTGTGAGGGGCTGTAAGCTAGCAGGAGAGCATGTAAACAGATGGATGATGGGATGGAATGGTCTTACTCTGCATGAACAGTTCCACCCACAACTCAGAGATGCATTTCTTGTGAACTATTGGAGCTCTTCAGAAACCACACAAGGTTTTAGATTTGGGCTAAAACCAGCAAAACCACAACCGAAAAATCCACTGGGAACGCTTTAAGAAATAGATCAAAGAGAGAGCCTGTCAAAGAGTAAAGATTATAGAAACAAAACCAACATTTTTGAGATTATTAAAATAGAAATGCTTAAAATGGATTAAAAAAAAGCTATTCTGGAACCATTGACTTCAGCATCACAATATTTGGAATGACACCCAACTGTAAGATGGGACCGGTGCTTAATATAATACAAGAAACCCTTTAACTTATAAGCTGTTTAGCTTTGTGCATCTAAAATCTAAATCAGATGTTAGGTCAGTGATAAAATGAAAGAAAACGCCAATAAAACTTTCATTTGGAAGTGAAATACTTCCACTTTTTCTATAGTTTCTCGCAAACTTAGCGAGGGAACAAATAAAAAAGACATCAGAAGTCGGATTTATAGCTCAGTTTCACCACATTCAGAGACCGCTACACGTCCACATCTGCAGAGTCCGCTTTGTAGGGAGCAGGCTCCCCCTTTGTGTTCTTGTTTGTGTTTCACCAAACTACTAAGAATGAACATGCACCACTGAAAACGTGGAAGGGTTCAGTCCAACCAGAAAACCAGCTGCTGCTGTGAAGGAGGGTGTCTCTGCATAAACATTTCTTTTTAGAACATCAGGAAATCATCTTAACTTGAAAATTAAAAGCTGAATATGTCTGCTTAAAAATAATAATATTAATGATAAAAAGAACCTTTCATTGCTGGTTTTTCCTCAGATCACCAGATCTTCCTTCAGACTCACAAAAAAGCACAAAATCACATGGATGAACTCACACACTTATCACAAGAAATCAGTTTTGAAAAATTTGGCCATGATCCACATATATCTCTGTCATGTGAAAGGCGCCTTTGTGCTGCAGTGCATGGCAGCTCATTACGTTATGTTAGAGCAGGTCTGTCTGATTTAATAGGAGACCAGTTTGAAATGGGCTGATCCTCTTAATCTAATAGATTTCCATTTAGAAACCACGTCTGACCTTTCGCTCTGATGGCTCCAATTGTTCCACAACAGCAAAGAAAAGTCCTCTGAGAGAAAGTGCATGTGGCGGACGCTTGCTTTTTTGGAACAGGAAGTATACAGCAGGTGAGGAAATTGTGGAGGGAAGAAAAAAAAAAAAAAAGAAAGGAGGGGAAGACACAAACAGTCAAGATTGGGAAAACGGACCTGCTGCAGCTGTTCTGAAGAACAATAGGAGGAATGCACAGGAAAGGCTGAGCGGAAAGAGTGAGGTTCAACGCCTGACAGAGGAGAAGTCATGAGGGCAACCTGAAGGCAGGAGAAGAAAGGGGAAGGAGTCAAACTCACCAGATTACTCAGATTTGTAGTATGTATTCAATTTGTAAAAAGGTTTTTATTTCAATTTTGAAATTAATAAATCCATTTTTAATTTTTTTCATAATCATTGTAGCACTTTGGTTAAATATAATTAATAAATTCCACTTTTCTAAAGTTATCTTGCAGATTTAGCTATTTTTGGCTATTTTTCTTACTTCATTACATTTGCAAATTGTTGCATTTGTATCAGCTTCATTGGTTTACTAATAAGTTTTTTTTCACACCTGTTTGAAAATAAAGTCATTTGGATAACTGACAGTGCACAAAAAGAGATTAAAGTCTGTCAAGGCAGCCTATATTTAAACAGAAATTCACCCAATATTGGCATTGTATGCATAATTTGGTTAAAAAGTAAATTATCAAATGAATTTGGTTAATAATGAGACAACAAAAACCCATCTCTGGCTTTTTTTTTGTGCTACTTTTTACTCTAAAATAATGTTTTATTAAAAAAAAAGTTTAAGTCATTTTACAATGCTAGTTTATTTTTTAAACGAGAAAGCACCACAAATTCTGTACATAAAGTTGATCTACTATTCTTCACTTATCTTGCACACTTTTTGAGTAAATTTCTCCTCTGTAAGATTATTAAAGGTTTATTCTATTCTATTCTATTCTATTCTATTCTATTCTATTCTATTCTATATGCCATCATGCATGTCAATTTAGCAAAACAGGAAAAATGCAAAACTTTTTTTTTTCTTTTAAAAATCAAAATCGAATTGAACAAATTAGAAGCAATTTCTTATTTACAGTATATATTTTTTAATTAAACGTCTTTATGGTACTTACCGAGCTGCGATGTGGAAATGCGTTTTCTGGATAAATTAGTCTGAATAGTGATAATCCAGTAGAAATTCCTCCAATCCCACGCGTTTAAGGATTCTTTGTTTATTTCTGTTGTTTATTTTGTCGCAGTTGATTTGTGCGCGCTCCCGTGGGTAAATTGGACGGTGCGCGCAGCAGCAGCGGCTCCGCTCGGACTGAGCTCCGCAGCCTCCGCTGGATTTGGGCTTTTATATGCGCCATCCATGAGGCTGCACGAGCGACCAATCACATCCCAGACATTCCCAGCGTCCCGCGGCTGGGATGCGAGACTTCCAAGGAAGGCTTCCTCTGAAACTCGTGTTCTGATGAAAAACAATATTATTTACAGATTTGGGTTTATAATGAGCCTCGCGGGATGCAAACTTTGCAAAGTGGAATGCACTTTGTTTTTACTCTCTGATAATATTTTATATCAGTATTATATTGTTTCACCATTTAACTTTATTTATTAAATGAGAAAACATATAAAAGTAGCTTTTGTTGATTTTATCTTAAAAGAAACTGCCCACAATTAACAATAAAAACAAAGAAAAGAATCATAAACTGCTCATTAACTCACTTCATACTGAAATTACAACAGAAATAAACTCACTTTTCTCAGTTTTCTTTGTGCAGTTTTCTGGGATCTCCGACCCCTCATGCTCTCACAGACACGATCCGCACAAGCACCAGCATGCACACCACAAACAAAGGACCTTTACATGGAGTTAATTTGATGGCACCCATCCCCTGCTCTATTTTAGGAGGTGACTATTCCTGGTGCATCATTACTGCCATTAGCACAGTCTCATATTATGCCATTAGCAGACATTATCACTATTATATGTGGCTCTGCACCTGCATTGGCAGTGTGTGTGTGTGTGTGTGTGTGTGAGGACAGGGAAAGAGGATATGATTTTTATCTTGCCTTCTCTATTTAAAGTTTGATGACGTTTGTTCTTGGCTGTTTACTATAAACTTTCTCTTTTTCTCTGTATTACATTGGAAGAAATGAATTTGTGATATTTCAGCACTATGGGATACATTTTCAAAGATCCTGCTTTTAATATATATATATATATTTGCCACTGAAAATATATAAATATGTATATATTATATGTTTTAGGGTCTGTAAAATTAAAAATCACATTTAAAGATGTATTTTTTTGGTTTTTGTAAGATTGTCGTTTTGTTTGGAATATTTGTGGTTTTGAAAATTGCTTAGAGAAAAACATCCGAGCTGCAAACTGAAGTTCATCAAATTTAAAGGAGCCTCAAGATTGGAAAAGTCTGTTCGTCCAGATTGAGTCCTGAACCTTGCATTGGTCTGTATTCAGACTGGTGTTTACCGGAGTGTTCTGCTTTGAACTAAAGTCTGTAAAAAAGAAAAAAAAAATTCTAGTGCACTCAACTTTAGAATTGTAGATTCAGACAGTATTATAAAATGGCAAACGCACTATGTAGTGAGTAGTGAAGGAATTCGGACATAGATTGATTCGCATTTATCCGCTTAGGACCGACTCTGGTTTTGGTTCATTTATTTCGCTCCCAGCACAAAATGTATTCAAACTGAGATATTTTAGAGCAAACTGGAGCTCTGTTCAATTGGAAACTAACAAGATCACCTCATACGATGGGTCAGGGAGATTTTTCTGGTCTTTGACTCGATCAGACTGAAAATTTGTTTTGGATTATTGCGGGAAAAGATTACAGGTTCCCTTTAAGCAAACCAAATGAGTCCAGTCTGAAAAAAACGCTTTTAAGGACTTTTAAACCTCAAAATGAAGTTTTGTCGCATTCCAATTATCTTTTGATGTATTTTATAAGCGTTCCAAGTCTTTTTTAAATTAAGATTGTGATTTTTTTTTAAACCAAAACCAAAAACTTGTTGTACTTGTAGTTTGTGGAAAGAGCGACAATAATTCATTAGAAGTTAATCTTTGGCAGAACTCTTTCCTTGGGGTGAGCTCGCTCCTACTTCCCGTCATCCATCTGTTTATCATGCCAGCTCACAGACCCTAAACCTCTCCCAACATTACAAGTACAAAAAAAAGGTAAAGCTATACTGGAGTTATCCACTTTCAGATCCAGTTTTGAGCCAGTTACCAGCTTGGACGAGAAAAACAGACATTCATGGATCTGTTGGTCTACAAGTGAATGCATCATCATGGGAGTATATTTTACATCACTAATATATTTTTTTCAAACAAAATTTTTTTGAACTTGATAAAGAAATTCTCAGAAGTGCAATTTTTAGCATAATTTTGTCTTTTGTAATCAGAAAAATGCAACAAAAACATTTTGAAGACACCAAAAATATACAAATTTCTTCAGTCTAACAACTTATTTCCCCTTTAATTTAGAAGGTTTTCTCCATCTGTGAAACTTTTTTCAAAAAAAGGATAGATATGAGAGAAAAAAAAAAAACTCAACCAAGAATTCTCACGTCCTTCTCTGAGGAGTGGTCAAGCTCATGATAAGGATTATGGGAGAAAAGCCATAACAAATCCTGCTCTGACAAACACTCCTCACTGCGATAGCCGCTTGATTTAACCTCTAACATAAAACAGCTGAAGCTGGACAGCTGCGTTTCCTCCACGCTCTTAAGACAAGTGTTAAATGTTTGTTTCTTCTGGCTGCAAATCTAAAACTGATGTGCTTGTGCACTCCCTACAGAAAGTCTGTAGATATTGAGTTTATTCAGCAATTTGCACAATCGCACCTGCACAGAACACAAATGAAGTTTTTTTATGCAAAAACTCCTTCCCAGCTTATAAAACAAACTCATGAAGTACAGTATTCTTGAACTTTCTGTTCACTCTTGATAGTACGGAAACCCCCATCAGTGCCAAATCATTGTTCTGCACTTCAATTTGGCCTTAAACATGTAGGAATTACATATTTCCTCTTTGGGAGGAGCTTAATCAACTCCTGTTTTGATTTCTTCTACCAACAATTCTCCACTATGTCTAGAAAATGACGCGCCCCCAGCTTTCTGAAGCTCTTCCAAAGATCATAAATGCCCTTCAACCGGATTCCTTCAATTGTAGCTCTGCAGAGAGCTAAAGTGGGGCATCGCTCAAACTCATCCCCCAGGACATTCCCTCACACCGCCGGGCCGTGGAATGCTGCACTCTGTCAGAGAGGGACACATGTTTCTGGTTGGTAAGTGGGGAGGTTTTAGAACTTGTAATACCCCCACCAATCATCTTGAAAGAGAGAGAGGCTTTGTTGGTTTTGCTGATTGCCTGTTAAGGAGGGATGAGTTGAAGGTTTTGTCCTGAGACTTGCAGAAACCTTTAGATCCCTCCGCAGATGTGTCTCCTCGTCACAGAAGTCAGAAATACAGGCTTAAAAGAAATTTTTTTTTCCTCAGATTTGCTTCAACTTGGATCATGAGGTTCTCCACCAATGGTCCATTTGTTTCTTTATCAGAAGAAGGTCATTTGTTATGCCTTTAGTTTTAAAACCACCAGCTGGAGAGCTCAAAGGCTACAAAGGATGTCACTTTGAAAACAAGTTCCAGCCTGTAGATGTTAATTAATCTATTTAATCACCTCTGATGTCAGCCGTTGGATTCTGACAGGCAGAGGGAAGCCTGCAGTGACTGGAGCTTCTACCAAACTTTGTTGATCTGAAAATTGGGATCTCAGCTTGAGGTTAAAAATTAAAAAACACTGTAAATGCTATCAACTACATAACCGTTTTATGTTTTTATCTTTCAGGCATTATTAAGTTGAGACGTTGGAACTAATTCGCTTGATGTCGGAAAACAAGAAGTCCTCAATAAGGTCAAAGCGATTCTGAAATGGTTTCTAACAGGCCTCGAAATAGATGAGGAGTTGACCTCTGATTTACAAAAGTGATGGCAGTTGACTTAACTCACAGCTAACTTGGACTGTTAGAGACAACTACCTTCCAAAAAAATAGACAATACTCTGATTTATGCACAGTTTTGATATCTGTCAAAGCTGAAACAAATAAAAATCACTCCATTCCCCTTTCCGGTTGTTCTGATTGCTTTGCTGTGGAATTATGGAGGTCATACCGCACGTGCTCGCGGGGTGCGCTTGATTTTACCTCCAGTTCACACCAGACACGTGCTTTCCCCAATGGTCGACAGGCGCTTCTGCTTAACTATAGTTATTTGCAACTTCTACCATTGATTATTACTTATTATGTATGTGTGTGTCAGTGTCTGAGTGCGTGTCTACTTTTTGTGTTTTGTGGATTGCTTGCGTTTTTATTTTTTTTTTATCTCTACAGTCAGCTTAGATTTAAAAACGTGATTGCATTTTCTAACAGCAGTATCTTATCGCGAAAAATTGGTTATATTTTGAAAAATGACTTGATTTTCTCGTGTGTATTTGCGTTATTTCCTGCCAGGCTTGACATGGATTTTATGTATTCTAAATTAAGTCATTTTTAAATTATTGTATTACATATCTACTTTATTAATTGCAGGTCATTGCCTTTTGAGAAAAAGATGATTCCCATGGTTTCATTTTCCTAAATCTCTAAAGCACTTTTTGCAACTAAAAGGCTTCTTGTGAATAAAAATTTGACTGGTTGATAGAAATGGAGTTAATTCTAACCAACACTTCTTTTTGCTTTTACAAGAATTTGACCAAAAAACCCAAATTGTTCCAATGAAAAGGCAGGGAGTCAAAAACACCAAACATTGCTGCAAAATGCTTCATTTTAAGAGCGTGTGTCATGCAGTCGTGAGAAAAGTAAGATTTTAAATGAATGCAGTAATCTATATTTAAGATACTTTAAAAAATGCTTTTTTGAAATTTTAGATTTTAAAAGAACAAAAGCTTCAAAACAAGATGACTACAAAAAGAAAAAAAAAAAAAAAACTCAGGCATTTCCAAATGCAATAACAACAACAACAACACTCTTTGACATTTTGTACCAACAGCTTTTTTTCATCTTGTAAAATGGGTTGTAAGTTAGGAATGTAACTGGGTCTGTTCTTCAGCAGAAAAATAACCCAAACTCACATGCTGGCTGTGATTAAAGCTTTGTCTGTTTTGACGGTATTGGAAGAAAATCCCAATTTTTTTTTTTTTTTTTTTTAAGGAAAACCAGACTTTTAATAGAAACACCAAAAATTCAACTAACTACCTAAACTAGACAAAACAAGTCCATATTAAGCAGGTGGGATTCAAATTTCTCTGATTGATTCAGGTGTATCCACACGTTTAACCTGATGAAACAGAGAAAGCTGAAGCACGGAAAAAGATGACCGTAAAAATAGAGAATGTAGCTGCCAGAGATGGCGTGCATTTAGCTTGTAAACTGTAAAGCCTAAATCACATATGCAGAGCTGTAAAGCTGTCAGGTTTATTGCTCTGTAGGATGCTAGTTTGCTGTTTGCAAACGTTTTCATCAACAGTTAAAAGGGCTTACCTGCAATCTGAAAGGTGGGAGTGTCATAATTGGTAAATATATATGTCAGGATCCCTCCATTAGTCCCTCCCCCCTGTAAATACATGGACAAGGACTGTAATCCTGCTGATGCCAAGTTGCAATGCTTACTTTATTTTATGCACAATTGTCTTGTGTTATTTAAGGACAAATATTTAGAAAATATTGTAACAAATACTCATATTCTCAAAAAACAGTTCTGAAACTCTGTCCCACCACAAAGAACTGCTTATCCCTTTTTATTTAATTACATGTGTTGATAAAGTTTTAAACAATTATCAATAATATATAATATCAACTTAAAGACCCACTCTGAAGGAAGTTGTGTCTTTGGTGTTTTTTAAAACATGCTATGAACATATAATTTAAAAAATGTGCAGGAAAAACATAAAAATTCCATACAGAAAGCTCCGCCATTGGTGTTCCAGTTTCAGATCCCCCTGCTGGGACGTGAACTGGGAGCCTTCTTGCTGTGAGACAAGAGCGTTTCCCAATGCTCCACCGTGCATTTAACTAAATGGTAGACAAATCATTGAGTTAATTTTGTTGTGTAATGTTTAAAATAACATAAATTTGTTTAAAATCAACACATGAACTCGCTCGCCATTTTTGTTTCACAGCTAATGTTAGTTTGTGGGTGTGTTGGGCAGTAAACTAGCAGGAAAGCATGTAAACAGAGAGCTCTCAATGACACAGAGAGAGGAAAAGGAGGCGGGGTCGCTCCATCCCTATGGTTCCGCCCACAACTCAGAGGTGAATTGCTAATGAACTGCTGCCGCTCTGCAGAAACTAGATCCTAGAAAACAACAGGTATTTGGATTTTGACTAAAAACTGCATCATCATAGGGAACACCTTCAAAATAGATCATAAGAAGATTTGGAGAGGGTCTTTAAAAGAGTTTCAACCCAATGTTAAAATTAGTTTGAACTGAAATTTTACTTAAATTTTCAGGTTAAATTAATACAAATCTGTACAATTCTGTTGGTGTTGTTCAATGACATGAACAGGAGGGGGTTCAGTAAAATTGTCTCCTAGTCTTGGCATGACTAAACGTTCATAACAAGCTCCAGGGATGATACTTTCACCCACAACATTGTTCAACCTTTCTCCAATCTTAGATATTAATTTCGTAAATAAATGAGTAATTTTTTTATGTAAACAATTGAGCAATGAATAGATGTTATACATTTGATTTATAAAAAAACATAGAATAAAAAGACGCTTTCTTCAATTAACTTGGTGCTGATTTTATTTGAATCGCTTACAGTCTCTTACAGTTCATTAAAGTTTTTAAACCAAACTTTTGCAGCAACTGAAACTGAAATTGAGCTTGTGTTAGCTGTTCTCGATCAGTGCTAACCTTAACCTAATTATAATCCCCAAATTTACTATGTGTGTTGTTTTGTTGATGCTTTCTCAAAAAACCATAGCCATTGCATACAAATGGGCCACTATGACTCGTCTTTCTTATTTCTGGACCAAAAACACCCACCAACAATTAAATCTGTCACAATCCAGCAACAAGATCCGGACCTACTTTTCAGCTGCACCAAGTGGGAAAATTCTATTTTTGTTTTCTTCGTGACACTAAGATTCAAGTGTAGCTGCGTCATGCATATAAAGAATAATACAGTCACTAAGATCATGCATCCTTTGACGTTTTTTTTTTCTCTAAAACTGGGACAGCATAAGAGAAATGGCAACACGAGAACATATTTCTCCTAAACATCAAGTTTTCAGCTACAACTTAACTGTAAAGACAATGAAGGTCAGTCAGTCAAAACAATGAGAATTCCTCCAACAAATCCTTGCTCCGTCTTTTCTCGTGGGATATTTTTGGGATCTTTTCCTGTAAAAATGTGTACAAACCATTTTTCACCTTAGAAACCCCCAAATGACTTCACTCTATCAATAAACCAGATAAATAGTCTTTGACCAGTCAAGAAATATTTACTTAGCCTCGCATTAGCAGAGGACGATGAAGGCTGTGACATCCTGAAATTCTTTAGAATCCCAGAATCCCACATGTTCTGGTTCTTCCTTTGTGTCAAGACAAAATGATCCATGAGACAGCAGAACTCAAGTCTCCACCTGAGAGCAGACAGATGTCAGCTATGCTGTGGAGTTATGAGATTAGAACGCCATTGGTGAGCTGAAAACTAGCTGGTTGAATAGCTGGTTTTAGGGCTTTAACATTTCTGTAATCTGGTGAACTTGATTTGAATGGACAAAAAATAGCAACAACGTTCAAATTGTCATCCATTCGTCATGTCATGGGTTGCAGGAGCAAATCCAGTTAGTGCTGGGTGACGGTGGAGTGCATCCTGAACAGGTTGGAGGGCAATCTAGGTGTAATTTAGAGAAATCAATTAGTCCATGAAGCATATTTTAGGACTGTCGGAGAAGACCATATTGCCTGGATAAAACCCAGACATGCACAAGTTCCAGCTGGGATTTGAACCAGGTGCCTTTGCACTGTGGGGCTTACAACTGCTCCACCTATATATACTTTGGTTCATTTTCACCGTACTACTTATCACAGCTGTCCTTTAGGGGGCAGTACTTCCCAAAGCGACTCAAAATCAGCATTAAAAAAGTAAACAAAGTAAGAAAAAAATGTGAATCTGATAAAGTAAATGTAGCATATGTTGTACTACTATCTCAATTCAATAGAGCTCTTAGTCTCTATTCAAAAGTAAGCACTGACAGTAAATTTTCTTTTATTTTAGAGAATGGTTAACCAATAAAAATCTAGCTTTCTTTCAAATAGTTGGCAGTCAATTCTGCTAATTTGAGGAAGTGTCCGATGTGAGATGAGAAAGCCCTCCTCCTCCCTTTGGTTTCCTTTTGATCATCCATTGGTGACCATTAGTAACCTATTTTTTTTTAAAGAGTATGACTTATAAAACAACTCTGCCTGAATATTAGTATGTCTTTCATGGTGATAAAATAGTGAAATTAATTTTATTTCATGATCATGTTAAGCACTGCAACTGTATCTAATTTTTCCCAGCAAATCCATGGTGCTTTTTTATTAATATAAATTAAGAATTATTTATTCTTAAAGAGAACAGTCATTTCCAAAACAAAAACATTTTATAGTATAAAAAAGTACATTACAAATTTTCCTTAACCAATGAGGTATGACTGAGGAAAACAAACATCCAACATTGTACTGCTGCTAACTAGCAGTTCGGGGTTAAAGTGGAACAAATAAGTAAGTCGCTAAAATATGTCTGTTCATAAATAATAAAATATCTTCTTGTCAATATTTTAGATTGATGCAAGTCTCGTTGAATGAAATATCACGACATATCGCTGAACTGATTTTTCCGTAAAGTCCAGTTTGTAACTTCCACACCTGCCAAATGACTCAAATTTTCAGAGGAAATGAAGTTGGGAGAAGTGAGGAAGTACCCCTAAACCATCAATCCATGAAGCGGCTGTTTTCCCTCAGCTGACTGAATGCCAGGTTCTCACAGTTCTGCAGGCTAACACCTCACATCTGCACGTTTTTCATTACGCTAGCCAGTCTAGACCCTCTCTTTGCCATAAAGATAGTTTCCACTTGTTAAAATGTAGGAATTTCTCATTTTCTGTCTTTGAACTCAGAAACATCCTGCTGGAAAAAACACACAAATGATTTGAATAGTTTGAAATGGAACCACTTAATGGATTTCTTCTAAACTTTTTGATAATCTATAGTTTCTTGCTATTTAAACAGAAAAATACAGGTTAGTCATAACCTTTTAATGTAAACTCTTGTGAAAATTGTGGGTTTTTTTTTGTATGTTCTTGAGGCTTTTTTTAGATGATGAAGGTCAAATCTAAAGAAAATTAAAGTTTAAATTGCATTTCTGTGTACTTTTTATTCATTTTTTAGGTAAGTAAATGCAGATTGAAAAAGAGTACATTTGTGATAGAAAATATGTCGGGTGGATCTCAAGTTCCCTGCTCCGCTCTGGAATGGAAATGGGAAAGGGGGCGGAATTGCTCCACATGTCCCTCCCACCTCTTTGAGGAAAATTTCTAATGAATTTCTGCAAAAAAAATGTGCCCTGGAAAACAATTTTTACTTTTATTTTTAGTCATAGTCATAAATAAAAGACCACTTGGAAGGCTTTTCCATCACAAAGTCTGGTACCGTTCTGCTGTGTTTACTTTGATCCTGTCAGAAACAGTAGCAGGTAAAATAAATTGCATTTATTCGTCTGAATAAATTCCACCGTCTTTTAAAGCGTTGGGCAGTTTCATGCAAGCAATAAGTTTCTAGGGTCATTGTTTGTGTTTGAATCCCAGTCAGAGGCGTGACGAATGTTCTCGCGGTCGGTTTGTTCCTAAGCTATGTTGATCTTTGCGGTTCATGTGTGAATTATACGCTTTCCTGTGATCGAGTTTTTTTTTTTTTCTTTCTTTCATCCCTCACGCTCATATAAAGTTATTGCCGACTGTTATGTTCTCTTTTTATTATGTAGCTATTTTTCTTTTTTACATTGATTCAAGCTGTGCTCCAGCTGTGAGTCACGCAAACTTGTCTGTTAGAAAAATAAATGAGACTTTTAACTCCAGAATAAGCGAAGCACAAACGGGCTAGCTTCCAGTTTGCATTTTTTGCGACTGCAAATGGGAAAGCGTTCAAGTCTTCTGCAGCAGAAGAACAGGATCTCAGGAGGGTTTGAAGTCAAAATATAAAAGCACGAGGAAGAGAAGAACTGACCAATCAATAAACTGTTTACCCTAATGATGGGCTTGAAATATAAACCCCTAAAACACATTTAAAAAATCTTTATTTGATTGCATGCTAAAACTGAAACACATCTTTTTGAGGTCATAAGAAGTTTAAAAAGCAAAGAAAAATGTGTAAACTCTAGAACTAATCTTTTAACATTCAGGTCAGCAACTTTTGGCTCAATATTTGTTTTCTCTTTGGCTTTTGAAAATATTTCAGAACTTCCTGTTTTTTTTTTTCTCCCACTGTGTTTGCAGTTGGACGAAAAGTCTAAACTTGACAAGAATTCTTCCCCCATAGAGTCACTGCTGAAAAAAATTGAATTTAAAATGTTTCCGTCTGAAAAAAGATTCACTTTGGAAAAACGACGGCTTGATGTCGCTCTGAATCCCATATAAACAGATAGAATTTGATTATATTAATGCAGATTTACTCAAAGTTACAGGGTTTTGTAGGACTGTCATGATTTGATGAAATTATTCTTTGTTAATTTAGGAAATTAGAAAATAAATGATGTCACCAGATGAGACAAAGCAGTGTTTGTAACCAAAGCCGTTCGTCTAAAGGAAAATAACAAATAATTACTTGTTTTTTATGTTTGGTTTTAAATACTTTTAAAGTTTGACAGAAATAATAGAAAATAACTCATTTTTTAGACATCTATGTCACTGTTTTATATGTCACAGTGACACATTGAAAGGTGAAAATCAATATCGTGAGGGAATGCTCCAGTAAAATTATGGATTGGTCCATCATTCAAATTTTTATAAACCTACTTTTAAGCAACTCGTTAGGACACAAAAACCGGCATTGGGTAATTCTGCAAAAACATCAGAAAAGAAGACTTAATTTTAAGATTTCAAAGTGGAATCTTGCGGATAAAAAACAGAGACCAAGCAAATAAACAATGTTCAAACATCTCAAGACCTTGCGGTCAAGTTCGAAGTCAAGTCTCAAGTCTCTGCATGTGAGTCTAGTATTGTGTAATACAGTCCAGTGTGAACACCATATGCTAAAGGCACATGACAGGTGTGATGTAGTATTGCACTGACAAAAAAGAAAAAAAAAAAAAAAGACGCGGCCACCTGACAACTTTCTAACGATCCCCATTTTGGCAGGATATGACATCACAGAACTGTGACTTTCCCAATAAACAGCAAGAAAATCTAATTGTTAAAGTTGGTGTTAAGACACTCCAAAATAATAGGTTGTAAGAGCTAAAACATGTAAAAGTCAATAAGAAAAAGCTACAAGTGTGCTAAAATTTAAGATAAATGAAAAGAAATAACAATAAAATGTGATCTTATAGCTTCCAGCTCACGGCTGCCTGTTACTGGTCCTGGAGAGCTATCACCCTGTTTTCCAGATCTCCAAGCCCGGCCAGCTGGTGATTAGCTCATATGTCTTCAAATCCTGATTAAATAAACACACGCGGTCCAGGTGATCAGCTGCAAGCAAGGAGAGCTGGTAAAACAGGTAGGGTGGAAGCTCTGGAGGATCAGGAATGGGCACCCCTGTTCAAAATAGTACGTTTCATGGGAAATATAATCCATTTAACATTGGTATGAAAACTTAGCTCACAAACTTTACATGTTCCTGTGAACTTAACCATTTAATTGGTGCATAACTGCACATTCCTGTTTGGAGACTCGTGGGTTTGACAGCTTTGCAGATGAATGACAGAGAGCAGCTCTTGACTGATTCAATGTCCCATCTTATGTTACAAGCTTTTCATGACAACTGTCAAACATGGTGGAGAAAGGGCAATGATTTGACCGTTTCCTCATTGTGGAAAGCATGAACTCTTCTGCATGTTGAGATATTCTGGACTGGGATGTGATGTAATCTATTTAATGGAGCTGGGCCAAAATGTAAGATTTAGGATGAGACACAAAAGCAAATTTACAACAGCAAAGTGAAAAAATGAAAAATAAACTTGTTGAAGGTCCAGACCTCAACCTGGTTAAGATAATGTAGAGGAATGAGGTTTTAAATGACCAACTGGCCAAAAATCATTTTATAGAGAATTGTGCATAAAACAGTGAAGGGTTGTGAATATCAGAAGATTTTTTTTAGGGGGTGGGCTTTGGTTTTGTTAAAAAATATTCATTCAAGGTGGTGATAACTAGAAAAATCATTTTTCGAACACTTGTGTGCCGTGAAGCAAAAATGTAATAAATGAACAAAGCTGATGTTTATTTTCCTTTCTTACTCCAGTCCAGTTTTTTTTTTTTTTTTTTTTTTTTGAATTTGGGATTTCAGTCGTTAAACCACAGCCACATCTGGGAATCATCAGCCCTCTGGTTTTACACTACATTAGCTTATAGGTGTGCCCCATCAACACCGTGCTGAACAGAGGTCAAGCCTGAAAACCGTACAAGAAACCAATTTGGAGTTTTTTAGCCCAACACCCTGCTCTGTCCACACTTTTCTGGAGGGATTTCTAAAAATCTGTTCTGATGTGATAGATGACGGGAGGGTGGAAGGGCAAAAATGAGAAGATTTTCCATTTGTCAGGACGTTTGACGGGTCTTCCTTGTTCTGATAACCTCATTGACACGCGTGTAAATATGCACACTAATGTTCCCCACCCACCCTGACCTGTTCTATCCCAGGAACAGGAACCCCAACTTCCAACATCAGCAACTGGAAAACCTGCAGCACATATCCGATTTATTATCAGGCGAGCAAAGTTTGTGATGTTTCTTCAGCCGAGGGCAAAGGGTCTAATTTCCTTGCTCAGCAACAATATAACCGCCGAAGACGGCCAGTGTCAGGATAGGTGGTTACTTCCTCTCCTGCAAGGCTCTGAGCAGGAAACCCTGTTTACAAGGAAAGCAGCGAAAATGAACGCTGACATCCTGGAGGCATTATTATGTCCCACAGGAGTCATGAAGCGCAAGGGCCAGAGTGTTTGTTGCAATTCATCGTTCTTAAGACGCAATTGAGAAAAGAATGTATTTCCACCACATAAACTCATCAAACACTCTCCAAAAAATTTGCATACACCACTTACCCGGTAAAAATGAATGAACTTTCAAAATCCACTAACAATACCAAGAAACACATGTCGGGGTCTCCAAAGGAAGTTTTGGAACTATTATGGGATGGCCAAAGAATCTACAGCTTGACAACCATTATGTAGCAAAGACATTTTCACATTGTTTTAATGATCTTCACGAAAATTCGCATACATGCAAGGTCAAGGTTACAATTATGATTTAAGTTTTTTTGACCTTTGACCTCTGGAAGAGGCCTCCATCTTTTCCTTAAAAAAAAAAAAAAAACACTTTTAGGCCCACCTATAAATTGAAGCTTCTCTTAGCGATTTAGACCCAACTTTTTGGTTCATTGTGAAGCTAATGGAGACATTTTATTGGTTTTAATTTATAGATTTTATTGTAGCAAGCTCTCAAAAGTAGTTTTCACATTTTTTACAGAAATATCATGAAAAGTTAATACACAAATCCTTGGCTCAAGATGAACAAAATATGACATACAGACATTTCAGGGCTGAGCCAAACCATCCTTGTTATTATTAACTATATCTTTCTAATACTATCCAGTTATACATGAATATTATTTAATGTAGCAATTTCATCATATATTGATGATTTAAATAGACTGAATTCACTACAATTGCATATAATGCAAAAACAAACTGTGCGTGCAGGTCTCCTCCCACTGCGATAACAGCTGCAACAAACATCAAAGCACTATGACAACTCATTAAACTTGAAAACAGGCATTTTTATTTAAAGCAAATCCAACTTATTTAAAGATTAACTCTATCCATGACGGAAATCCAGGAGATTAGCTGGAGATTTTCCAATAAAATCCTGCATGCCATTTGACAGTTCTCAGACAGATCTGAGTGCTGAACTAAGGTTGAGTGGGATGCATGGAGGGAGTTTTTTCTGTTGCCCCGAAAATTTCTGGGGGTTGATGAGGGTGATAAACTAGATTTTTTTGGTTTAAACCTGTTTTTGTCTGGGAAATGATATTTCCTGTCGGTAATACAGCTTAATGAGTTCAGAGAAGTCATGGGGCGTTCAGTGACGTCCTCATTTTGGTCCCTTTGTGGCTCAACATTGTCACAAAACTCCTTTACCTGGTCATACAGAATTGCTGGAAGGTTGATAGTGGCGGGCAAATCCTTTTCCTGCTGAGACAGGCTCGCTAGCTTCAGGGTCGTTCAATCTTTTTGACTGTGTCCTATCTACTGCCTATATGGTATGAATTACAGAAGAAGCTAGAATTTGGTGGCGCAAGCTTAGACCATCCAATCAGAGGCGAATAGGTCAACATGATGCTACAGAGACTCTAAATCAAATTCTGATTGGTTGAATCAACATAAAAACGATGAATATATATGGCTATGGTTTGATCAGCAGTATTTAGTAACCCTTCCGCTCTCTTAGGCTTGATTACATGAAAGTGGGATCATCTGGACCACACAAGACAGTGCGCTGAACTTTTTTTTTTTTCCAATGATTGTGGATCTTTCCTGGTGTCCAATGACAGACATGATATATATATATATATATATATATATATCCATGACAGTACGCCATTGGTATGAATGTATTAGAAACGTGGGCGTGGTTTACCAAAAACCTCTGTTACCAAGGAGATCCAAAAGTATATTTTTTCAGATTCATCTAAAAATGACAGATCTGTTCATCACTACTAGCCAACCAAAAAATAAAATGTTTGCTATAGAGATAAATCCAACAGAAAAGCTGCCATTTCGAAAAAAGTGTTTTTCTATTTATGAAATTGTCACATTTTGTGCATCTCTGACTAGGTGGAAGGGGCAGAGGATGAGGAGCGTGTAGCAGCTGCTCAACCAGTGAGTGCAGGTCAAAAGGGTGCAGTAAGGGAGGGGTGGGTAGCGCCTATGGGCCATACATCCACACTTTTGGCTTTAATGTCAACTTATTGTTAAAAGTACTCAAAAAACCCAAATTTACTTGTTTTCATTAATGTGTCATTTCTTAGAATTATGATTTGGTTTTGAGCAACATGTGATCAAGACAATCTTGAACCATCGCTTCTCTCTCGACAACAGAATGATGAACAAAAAACTTTTTGTTTATCTCTTCGGTCTGAACCCTAAAGTCAAAGGTCAATTGCTGCAGACAAAGAAGGACAAGGCAGCATCAAGCAGCCGCCATGGAAGGAAATTTTCAAAGTCGAACAGAAAAACACCATTGTCGTTCAGTTGTGTTTGGCTGCTGCAGATAATGCAACCATTTCAGCCTGCTGTAATCCCCTGCTAGACAATTTCACGCAGATCCACAGCTGGATTCACGCTGAAAATCTCAAGATCTTCACCAGAGAAGCGTAATGCATCTGTTCTAAGATTTTATTCTTCTTCCAGCTCAGTCTTATTACAAACCATTAAGACATTATTTTCTAAGAATCCCATAACTCCCTCTCACATCTGCCTTTCCTTTCCTAGGGGATTAAAAATATCACAGGAAGGCTAAACTGCAAAGCTTCATCTGTCATTTTCAATAAGTGTAATCTTCCCTGAAGTTGAGTTTTTTGCCTAGATTTTGAAAATTACCACTAATCTTCTCCTCCTCCGCTTTTTGACTGCTCCCTTGTAGGGTTTTCACAGTGAGTGATTTGCCTCATTCAGTTCACACTCCTCATTTACACCAACCACCATCAAGTTCTAGTTCACAACAGCCGCCAACCTACTATTTGGCTTCCTTCTTCTAACCCTCCTTGCTGGTAAAATCTCTGCATCCTTTTTACCAACATTATCCCATTTGATTTTGTCTAAAAATCTCCGTCTGCTTTCCTGGATTCATCTCCAGAAAATTTAACATGAGTTATTCCTCTGATGGATTTATTCCTGATCCTATCCATCTTGGCTTCTCGCCTTCAGAGTCTCACAACAGTCTTCTACACTTTTCCTTCAACACTTACTGACACTCCATAGTCACGCATCACATCTAAAACCTCTCTCCACCTGTTCCAACCTGCTTGTACAAACCTCTTTCTTCAGACTATTGACCTTAGTACTTAAAGTCCTCCACCTTCTTCATCTCTGCTCCCTCTCACCTCACCGTTCCACTTGAGTTTCTTACATTTACAAGCAGATACTCCGTCTTGCTGCGGCTGATCTTCATTCCTGCAAACGTTATGCTCCACAGAGATTCCTGTCTAGCCTCGTCCGTCAGTCATTCCATCACTATAGCAAACAAGAAGAAGCTCAAAGCTGATCCTCGGAGGAGTTCTGCCTCCTCTCTCTATAATCTGTCTTAGACTTTCTCTAGAGCTACAAAGAACTGAACCTGTTCTTCACTAGAAGAATCCTCAATAATATTGCATCAAGTAATCTCTTTCTTGACATTAAACCATACTGTTGTTCACATATGTTCACTTCTGACCTCAGTCTCGCTTCCACTACTTTTTCCCATAATTTCATGGAGTGCCTTGTCTGCTTTAACTAGTTTCTACAACTCAAAATTATATTTCTTAGTATTTAATTGTTCAAATCATTGTCAATCCACAAACTACATGCATCCACTTCCAGATATCGCTCCATTTTTGTTGCACTGCTAATGTTAGCTTGGGGTTGTGAGGAGTTGGATGCTATAGCAGGAGAGCATGTAAGCCAGGGCTGCTCATTCCATCATCGAGTCTCCCCCAAGTCACCACAGACCAGACTTTATTTTCTTATTTTTCCACCCATCCATCATCTAGTCATGGCCTATCCTGGGAGGGGTCATGACAGTAGTTGTAGCCATTCAAGCTGTCTTTGAGCTAGACCAGGATCCACCCAGGACACAAGTCACAGGTCCTACACAGAACATTATTTATGAAGTTAGAAAATAGCTATACTTACCATAAAAAATGATGCATATTTCCTATGGTCAAAAGGTAAAAAGTATTTTTAAGAAAGATCTGAGGACCCCACTGATCTTTGAGAAACTAAAGAGTCAAGAGTCAATGAAACCAGAATAGCTATTGTCATTATCATAACCCCTTTTACCAGGAATAAATCTATTTATAAACAGGACACAAGTGAAAAACGACAGGATTTCCTTCCACGATGTTTGCTGGTGTGTCCGTGTCTAAAATGCTCTTTGTTCTCTCGGGCTTGCACCCCTTCCATGGGGAAGTGGGAGCGTGGGACCTTCTGTCCAGATGCACGCTTGTGTCTTGCTCAAGGGCATTTTCTGTAGATGCTTGGGAACAAAGATGCTTCAAACCCTGTCCTGGTTGAAGAAGATGCCTTGTGTCTACCAGGCTGCTTCACTCACGTGAGGCCTCTGGAGAGGAATGCCGGCTATTTCTTCCACTACTTGGAAACACACGTAAATCTTCAGGTCCACTTTTTTTTTGCAACAGAGGGACAAGTGGTCTTTAATGAAGCTCTCATGCACCCCATTACTGCCTGGCAGACAGCGTAATTAGGAGCGTATAGTGTCCAGTTGTTTTTTTACTCAAAAATACGTCATGGTTTCAGCAGATGACTCCTTTTTACTAAAAAGTAGAACTGATTGGAGAACTGCTGCTTTGCTCCATTTTACATTTGATACTGTGATCAAATTGTAGATTTACTCTACTGTTACGGTTACAAATGCAATTACCATCACAAAATGGGAGGCATCGGTAGAAGAAGATTTTGTGCCGACACCCGATTTATCGACAAATCTTTGGCGTGGTCATGAATGCAGATGTGTACAGTCAGGTGGGGATGACGGAATTTTGAAGTTCTGTCTTCTTCACATTCTTTTAAGAATCAACCGCATTTCTTCAATATTCAGGCCTCTGAGTAGCTGAGGTGCTATCAACGCCATGCTGAGTTTTGTGCAGCATCATTTTGGACCTATGGTGCAGAGGATCGCCAGATTGACATTTGGTCTTTGCTGGGCTAACGGCCCATGTCGAGAGCCCTCATTGAGAACTCTTCTACTGTATGATTTCTAACAGTGGGATGGTGGCATTGGGGTGGCAGCACAGGGCAAGGGGGGTAACAAACAGGCAGACAGCTGGATCTACGTGCAGCAGGTTTATTAGTTTAGACAGGAATGAAGCACACCTAAAAGTTTACAAAGCTAAATCAGGGTCAGACAGGCAGAGGTCAACTACAAGCATGGGATCATCCAAGATGAGACTAGAGTTGTCAGATCCCAGGCCAGGGTCAGGGCAGGCGGCAGGCAATCAGAGATAAAGCAGGGTCAGTAACACGAAAGATCAAGTCCAGATTGAAACGCTCAGTAATGCAGGCAGTCTGACAAAAACAATACTTCGCACTGAGTGATGCTCTGTTCAGTGCCTAAGTGTCCTCTGGGTGATTGGCAAATGAGAGACAGCTAAGCAGAATCCAGGAACTGTGCTCGCCGGGGTTGCTGGGAGATGTAATGCAGTCACTACTCAGGAGATGGCACCCGCCGGTGACCAGAGGGGGAGACAGAGCGCTGCCTTCCTGCCACTCACCTGTCATGGACTGCCACTACGCGACCTAAAAATGTGCCACTGATCAATGTCAAACAATCATCCTGTTTAACAATTTAAACTTCTTCTCAAAACCTATACATGTATAAATGTGACTACCGCCTCCCTATTACAAATACCTCCATACGGCCACCTGCCAAATGTGCAAAAAAACCTGCATTTAGGTGCAGCACTTTGGTATTTGTGTCTAAAACTAGTCCCCTTAGTTTCCAATTTTGAAGGTAATCTGGTCTTCAAAGTAAATCTAATGGGAATTTGTGGCGAAAAAAGGAGATCTTGCTTTTATGAAATCCTGTAATGATTACCTCTTTGGCTGCCTGAATAGTTTCATGTCAAAATTTATGTTCTTACTTCCATTCGTGGGTGTTTTGTGCTGCAATTCCGAGAGTAATAACAAACCCAGCTGTGCATCTGCTTTACATATTTCTTCCCTTCTGGCTGAGGGTCTGAGAAAACCACAAGAATCATCACCGCTATTGTCTTCATTGACAGAAAATTACACAAAAGTAATTTTTTGGGGGAAAACATGCATGCAGGAATGAAGGGAAAATCTGTGTGAATCACTATATTTCATAATTTAATTGCGGCCTCTTGTTGTAAAGCAGTAAATATTTTTCGTATGACAGCACGAACGTCAGAAATATCTAGATGAACGTATGGGAGACAAAGGCAAATCCTTTCGGGGAATCTTTTCTTAACTTTTTTGCTTATTTTGTGTCATTAAATGCATTACTTTTAAAAAGTAGAGAGTAAAATGTGTTATGTTAAAGTTTCCTTTCTGATGTTATTTTTTGGGGGCCAAATAGTTTCAACAGCCGCATGGTACAGAAACCAGATTTCCAGGGCGCCAGTTCACTCCCTAATGACTTTTTAATTCACCACATTTTTCTTTCTTCAATAGCTTTTTTGTTGTAATTGTGCTACAATAACGAGTGCTTGTGAAAACTCCAGAATTTCTGAGAAAAAAAAAAAAAGGAAAAATCCACAAAACCATGACATGGATTGATTGATTGGTATGATTCCTCAGTTGGGCGTTTGACAACCTCTGTTGGACATCTTTATTACCACAGAAAGAAAAGGAATTGGCAAACTGTCAATTTTTTATATTTAATCTGTAGTCCACATTTTCTTATGTTTTATTTCTTTCAAATATTGCTCAATTCCCATACTAACACTTTGAGGTCTGAAAATCCCCTACTGACCTCCTTCTACCTATCCAAGAATGGGTTGAACTGGAAGTGGATAGTGGAGGCGCCAGGGAGGTCCCCCATGGCAAAGAAAACACAGATAAATCTCTACTGCAGACTTTTTAATAAAAGTATGACACGTAGTCAGATAAGTTTGTTCTGCAGCATCATTCCAGTTTGCAATCACCTTCTTTTGTTCCGTCATAGTTTTGGAGGAGCTTGGACCAGACATGGATCAGAAAATACTGCATGGAGCCAGGATTTGGTGCAAAAGCTGTGAACTCTCATCCTGTTCAGATCAATAAGTCTTGGACTCAGAAGAACCATCGAGTTTCTTCTGAAGTGTTCCCCCTTCTCTACTAAAAATGCCAAACAGTGGAGTTCTGGGCCTGTCCTGTAGGTTTAAGCCCTAGACTCCCATTCTGGACCACCGGGATAGTTGGGGTACCACATGAAGTCTGAAGTGGTTTAGTACAGTCGAACATCATTAAAGTGTCATTAAGTATCATTAAAACATGTTTTTATAACCTCCAGAATGGACTTGTAATGGAATTGGATCTTCATTTTTTAAAATCCTTTGTTTTTTCATTAATGACCCCCCAGGTCCTCAGGTGCATGTTTGCTGGTGGTCCCACAGGTCACAAAAAAAAAACAAAAAACCCAGGTCAAGGCCACATTCCAGCCCTTAGGAAGAGGTTTCATACGTCTTTGTTTTAATTGATTTCTGTTTGTTTTTGTGTGATGTGAATGTATGTTATTGGGTGGCTTTCAATGATTATTTTTACTGCTGTTTTATTAATTTGTGTATTAATTAATTTATTTAATAGCACTCTATTAAAAAAAAGTTTAATTTGAATTTAAAGACAAAAACAATAAAAAAAAAATCTTTATTTCCATTTTGTTTAAGCAATGACTTCATTCATTTGCATCAGAGGTTGAATAAGACAAGCAACTGTCTGTTATTTGGGAGCGCTGGATCAACTGGCTGCATTGATGGCATGTCAGGGTCAGCGGGGGGCACAGGACCAAACCATGCCAGCACCATTACTTGAGCCCTCCAATCCACCAGAGAAACTTCCTGTAGACTTTTTTTGGGGGGGTAAAACAAGCAGTTCTTTGTCCGCCTCTGCATGTGCAGTTGTGTGTGTTTGTGCTTCTTTGTGATGGTTGAAGCCGAAGGTCAAGGATGACCCCGATAAACAGTTTGTGACCAGGTGTCATGTGATGAGTGGAAAACAACAAAACATCTACATGTTGAGAAAAGTCGGCAACATTTCTGAAAATGGATACATTTTTGTGTCATATTTGCATTTTGTTTAGGTCCAGACAAACACATTCTTAACCAGTCTTAAGATTTGGGTTACTTTTTTCTAGTGAACATATATTTTTCCCTTTACAACTGACATAAATATGGAAATGGATGACTGAAGAATTTGTTTTTATCTCTTTTTTTTCTGAAAAGCCTTTGGGAAAACAGCTTAAAGCTCTGCATGCAAAATCTCATGTGGTGGCCATGAATCTATATAGTTGTTTTACATTCTTCAGCTCTTTCACATGCATTTTCTGGCGCTGATGTGCGGGAATGATTTGATCCTCATTGTCTGTGAAGTTTTTGTGTTCATGAAGGACATAAAATGCTTTGTCAAATTTATGATTTTCAAATCTGAAAACTCTGAGTTGAACTCCAAAGTTGATGCATAGCAGACTTCAGTCCTGCATTTTTTAAATATTTCACTTTTCTGGTATAAAAAAATACAAATATTATTATTTTACAAAAAATAATTGTACGAGAAACTTCTATAAAATATTTTCAAAGTTAACATTTGTACTTTAATATTTTTTTACTCTGCTTTTGGACTTTAAAATGAGGTGTTTGACACCTTTTTGAATCTTCTGTCAGAATCTGTCTGGAAAACTTAAACAGCAGCTCCCTTGAATGACACGTGTGAAAAAGAAGAACAATCCATTTGAAAAAACAAAACCTGTAACACTTAAATGAATATTTAAATCCCAAAAAAAAATAAAACACTTTTGTCATTTATTTACTAACTTAACACATAATATATTATGTAACCCATATTATCTATTAGATCAAATTTTTCAAATTCCATTGTACATGTGGACAGTGACATAATTTAATGTCAATTAAACTTTATAAAAATAATCTGAGAAAAAAAGGTAGACTCTTATTTGGCCAAAAAAAGCAGAAATTGTCATTTTTGACAAACTTTGTGTTATGCTATTTAGAGGCTGTACCCCCCAAAAAAGAAAGAAAAACATAACCAGAACCCTTACAACAGAAATGTCCTAAGTGTGGCCCGTGGATCAAATATGCTCTGCATTCAAAATGTCGTGAAATCAACAATATGTTTCTAAAAACTGTATAACCAATCTCTTAATTGTAATGGAGCTAAAGTACATTTTCAGCTGTTGTGGGAACACTGTTGTATGGCCATTCAGTCACACTTTCCAGCTCATTTTGAAAGAGTTGACTGTAAAAATAAAAAGGAAAATTGAACAGGAGAATACATGGGATTTTATTTCATTTTTAGAAATGGAGGAATGCAGTTCTTCAGTCTTTGACAAAGGACCAGATACAATCTCACACAAATTTACTGATTTTTCCCGCTCAGTTACTGATTACTTAATTTTTCTTGATTTTACTTCTGGTCTTCAAATACAAAATCCACAGTAATTTTTAGGGCTGGGTTAATAAAATCAATCTGAATCGAACTTAGCTCAGTAGATCAATAATTGATCCATAAAAGTAGAGAATGATCTAATGCAAAACACTAAGCGAGCTTGATGCTAAAGTATAATTAGACTTCCCCTGGGATGGCTAATGCTGATGCTCGGCTTCCCTAAACATAGATTGATGACTAAAATAAAATGTTTGTGTACTAACTCGCATAAATTTCCCAAAGTCTATTGAGGAAATATCTTTAAGTATTTGTTTGCAGACTAAAACCCTTGTTTTATTTTGCTCATGCTTTTGTTCTTTCGGCAAAACATTTTACAATATGTCAACTATGTCAGATTAAAATTAACAACATCAAAACAGACATAGATTATTAATGTATTTCTAAACAACTAAGTATAAATTTGTAATCTCAAAACTGAATTAAACAAATTGATTTGAGTGAATCTAAAGAATCCAAATTGATCAAGGATCTGGTTATTAAACTGTGTCAGGGATGGTGGTGGAGGACCCAAATGCAGGAGACCAGACTTGGTGGCAGAAACAAACATTAACTCAACTTAAACATAACAAAACCAGGAGAACAGACGAGTGCCGTGACAGAACGAAGAGCAGATGAGAACTTAAAACCAGACACTTAAATACACTGAGGTTGATTAACTAAATGAAAACAGCTGTGGATGATTAACCTGAACATGGTGAGACTGACAGGGAAAACAGAAGATGACAAAACCTGGGCACTGAAACATGACAAAAATGTGTGTCTGCAAATTACTGGTGATACCCTGGAAGGTCTTTAAACAGCAATTTTTGAGATAACTTCATCCTCTGCTTCTCTTCCTCACTGTCTAAAACGGAGAAGCTTTGCAGTGAAGATTTTACTCAAACAGATTTTTTTTTTTTATATACTTATCGTTGTTTTTGAGCTCAACTGTTTTTTGCCAGACACAGTTCTGGCTTTAAGCTCCTCTCCTACTGAGAACTTGACTTGCAGAGGTGAGCCCCACAGCTGCGTCCTCTCACTGAGATCAAACCCGTTGACATCCTGGGACTTCAGCTCTGAGGGAAACGAGTCCAACACGGAGAGAGACGCACAGGCTTTCCCCCTATCGAGATCAGAAACTGCGTGTGCGGAAAGTCCGTTATGAGTTTAATTCTAAATGCATGTAATTTATTTATTTAAAAACAGTCTGAGAGGAAGGAATGGTTTTTAATAAGCTGTGCCTCCGGCATGAAGTGTCAGGAAGAGGGATGACTCTGCAGCCACAAACAGCTGCTCGGGACACACAATGCACAAGAAATTAGCCGCTTTTTTCTTTTTAAATTATTGCGCTACGTATCAGAAGAAATTATCGAAATAGGAAAGACATAGGCAGATGTTACAGCAGCACATGTTCCTGAAATCTGGAGCAGTTGGTTTCAAGGGAAAAGACAAATCGTGAAGCATGAACGGACAATGTTTTCTGAAAACACCTGGAGAGAAACATCCATTTTCCTCTCTGTTCCATAAGCATTAAATGCCAAAAGGCTTTATAGGATTTGGGGGAAGCGATGTGATGATAACATTTTAAAAGTTAAGCAAACTGAAGGCCCTTTCTCTCCGTGTGCGTCACAGTGTGGACAGAAATAAACGGAGGGACAGAAATATTTTCGGCGGTAAACACGCTTGCCGTCGAGGACTTTGTCAAGGTTCACAAGCTTCCTCTTAAAGCCACAACAACTTCTATATGCAGGGGGTGGTGACTCATCTGAGGGTTAGTAAGTTCGGGATATTTGGGTGGAGCTGTTATGTTTGTTGGAACTTGTTGTGGTGGCTGCATGAGAAGAGTAATTGTCTGATTTAGACGGACAGATACGTCTGTTTGTCTGATTTAGTTAGACTCTACAGCTCTCTAGGGTTCAGACGGTTGTGGCCAGTTTGGATCAAAGAGTTGTTACGGAATTCTTTCATGACGTAGTGTCAAAGTTTGCTAAAGTCTTTAAAGTTCCTCTCAAATCAAAACTCTGATTTTGAGCTAGATGCCAGCTCAGGCAAAGAAAATGAAGACATAAATGGATATAGTTAAATCACATCAGTTTCAATAAATACATACTCAGAATTTTAATAAATAAATTTTATAAAGAAACAAAAGAAACACAATGTTCATTAGAGTGGGACTTTAAGTTTTCTTTTGCACCAGGAAGAATTTGATTCCAGTAATGCTAAAATGCTTTTCAGTGGACCTCACCTCCGGCTAATCTCGCACTCCAAGCTGTCCGAGATCCACCTGGATAAGGCCCATCTGCTCCACTATTCAAACATGTAATCGTAGCGTTAGATAAGCTAATGAAGGTGCATTCAAACCCAACACGATTCATGCGGTGGAGATGGTAGTTTGATTTGAGCTGCGAGGCACGAATCGGGCAGCACAGCTAAAATTTTAATATCTGAAGTTTGACAAGTCGCTGCGTTGGATCTACCAATCAGGAACAGGTAGAATATTAGTCCAGCAGAGCGTTATTGTCCTGAAATTTCATTTATTTCCTCAACCCGTTAGAGCTGTGGGGCTGCAGAGTTCTTCCGGCTACTCACTTGCTTGATATGCATGCAGACAGAAAGAGGGGAGCGCTGGCTGCTGGCTCGAGCTTCATCGAGATATTAAAGAAAAAAAAAATGGAAAAAAATCCCCAAATTTTATTTTCTTCCTTAGATTAATACGAGACAGTGAGCCTTCAATTTCAGCCACAGAGACACAGAAACATGCGGAAGCGGCTGTCATACAGACACAACTCGCAAAGTGAGATAGAAGACCCCGGTACTGGGAAAATCTTTTAATGATAATCATATAAACCCAAACATGGAGACACGATTACTGAAGTCTTGTAGAACTCTCACAATAAATAAACCTGATTTCTCAACATCATCTTTGCCTTCCATACATTCTAAGTGAGATTTCCACAGACACCGCTCCTTAGCATCATCCTAAAAACATTAGCTGGTAGCTCCTCCCACATCCAGCTGGACTGTCAAGCTCAGGCATGTGGCGGGCAGCAAATTTGTCACGTGGCAAGAGAGGGGTGGGCTACACAAATTTGTGTGTGAATGCACCATAACAGTCCTAGCTGGTACATTGCCTGTCTTTCTTGGGAGAGGATCTCTCCTTCATGTGGACTTTCCTCAGTTTTTCCCCAAAACCACTTCAGTTTAGGGCTTTGATTTGCAGGGTGGAACATTTACTGTTTGGCAAAAGCACACAACAATTCACTTGCAAGAAAATTGGGAGTTTACTTGCGTCTCTAGAATTCTTTTTTCCTTGAATATTAAAGCCACAGGCCAAAAAAATCAATAGTCCAGTTCTACAGATATAAGGGGTTTATTTCACAAGCTCCACACTTTCCTGAGGGGTTCAATTTCCAATAAAATTGTAGGAAATGTGTCTGATTTACAAAACAGTAAAAAATACAACCAGAGAAATGAAAGTTAGCATTATTAAAGTTTAAAAAACTGAGTGTATTTATGATAACTATAGCTTTGTAGGTTGGATCTCGTGTCTGTCCTTAAAATGCTGAATGATGGATTTCCACACCTGCTTTACTACTCCTAAAACATTTCCATTATTGATATTTTGCTGCTGGGAACATCAGGCTGTTAGAAACAAGCCAGAAATGAAACAATAATCATGTGTTGACAGGGAAGTCGGCGGCGACCTTGGACTAGAACTCTGTGTTCTGAGCCGAGCTGCTGACAAGAGTCTCCTTTTCAGGCAGACTAGTGTTTGTTTGTTTCTTCTCCAGAACTCAAGTTGAGCTATCACACCTGGATAAACCAAGGCTATCATAGGGGGGAAAAAACTAACAGAGATCAAAAAGTACACAGGGGAAGTTCTTTATTAGTTGAAAACCAGTTTATTTTGCATTGAAATGATGCTAAATTTGCAAGGATGTGTGTGATTGGTAGGACAGCTTGCATGTTTCTTATCTTCTTTTCTATGACTATAAAGCACTTACAAGGAAAGTAATAAAGCACTATACAAGTAAACGCCGTGTAGGTGAGTTGTGACGGCTGGATATGCTGCCACCCCATCGGGGCAGTAACCTGTACCTTACACAACATACATACATAGTTGCAACAGACTGAGAATCAACAGAGCTTTGCGTCTGTCCTTTATTTGATTTGTTTCTAATTGAGTTTAACAGGAAAACCCAACACAAGGCCACGATGCAAAAGTTGCACAACCAAGAACCTCGACCTTGCCCGTGTGGAAACAATCCAGATGCAGAGAAACCACTTCATGCTCCTTTCTGACAGCTGACTTATTTGTCAGTTTTTGTGGGCACACAGTTTCAGTCGAGCTGCCTGCAGCAACCTCAACCCCCCCGACTGCGATTCCCTGCAGCGCTAATTATCTTTTCATTATCTTTCTGCTCAATTGATGCAGGGGATTTACAGACACAAATATTTTCCATTTCCTCTTGCTGATCTTATTTAATAGGTAATTACAAGAAGCAGTAAGCCAATGTATTTGCACACAAAAAAGAAAGAAATGTGTCTTTTTGGTACCAAAAAGTAACTAAACTTGACGACGCTTAAAAGATACTACAGCAGTAAATGAAAGTTTCTGTTGTTTTTCAGTGGCAAAGGATTTGTTGTTACATTTTTTTATCAGATGTTTTGAATGATTAAGATTAAATATATATAAATAAATATATTAAAAAAACACTTTTTGTTTAAAATGGTGGCTCTTCTGTTGGTTTTATTTATTACTTATTGCTTATGTATATTGTGGGGGTTACATTTTCACTAAAACGCAGAGTAATTGCAAAAAAAAAAAATCCAAACAGTCCAGGACTGCTGAAGGACATAATAAAAAGCTGCAGCTGCTTCAATTTCTGTTGGTTGTTTTTAGAAATGAGAACTAAATTTAACATAACTAGGTCATGGGTGTCCCCCCAGGTTGTTTTGAAGCACCACAGTAACATTTTGTGACAATAAAACTCTTCAATAATCAGACTTTAATAATTTGACCACAAAAGGCAAAAATTCAGATTGTTCACCTCTCGACATATCCCATCGCAAGTTGCTTCTGCGAATCATCTTTCACTGACGTTTGGTTTTACAGAGATTTTTACACCGGATGCTCTTTCTACCACAACAGTGCTTTCATTCCGGTTGGGGACGAGAGCAGAGAGACCCAGACCCCGTTGTGGCTGCAGAGTTAGGCAGTAGCGTGAAGGGTTTTGCCTGAAGACATCCCCTGGTTTCACATGCGCCAGTCAGACACTCAGCCTACTGAGCTTCCAGTTTAAAAAAAAAAAAAAAAAAAATCAAAGAAAATTTTTTCTTTAGACTCTGGTGAAAATCTACTAATCAGATGAAAGCTACACTTATCCTTTTTATTCAAATTTCTCGTGTTCTACACATCAAGATTGGCAGTATTGTCTAAAAAACTTTCTAATGAGTCATCTATAAAGGCCTGTACATAAAGAGTAGGTAACTTGTGGGACACAAACGGGTCTAGAATTTGACAGAAGGGCCAGACCAATAGCAAATGCCTGATTTGTTTTGGTTGTCCATCTCATAAAATAAAACAATAACATGGAATCTGGACAAAAAAACACTTAAACAAAGGTCAATGTATTTGTAGTCCACCATTTATAGTCACACCAGAATTACACGGAAAACGTAACATTATTAAGGGTTTTCAATATTGTTTATTCCAGTTTGGCAGGCTAGATTACATTGTTTGACAGATCACATGTGACCTATATCATGTTATTCTTTAGCTTTTCAGAGTAAACTATATCCATATGTATAATATATTACCTTTGTAACACAAAAGAACATATTTTTAATTGAATTAGTTATTTTTACAACCTCTCTGAGGCTCCGCCTTCTGCTCCTTGTGACGTCAGTCAAGAGCTCCAGCAACATATCTGCGTTTCACACACAACAACAAATATCCAAACTTTTGCAAAGATGGATTTGCAGATAAAATTGAAGTGTTTGGCTGATCACTGCTAGCTTTGTGTTAGCCTGGGGGCAGAGCTGGAAGCTCTTCCTGGAAGGGGCGGGTTCCTACTTTGTGACATCACAATGTGAGGACTCACTCATTTAGGTGGATTGAGAGGGGCTGGTGGTCAGAGAGAGGGTTTTAGAGGAATGTTCAGAGAAAATATGGCTTTCGGGATGTTTTTGTGAGGAATTAACATTATATTAGACTTAAAAGCTAAAAAAAAAAGTTTGCCTGATATACAGTAGGCCCTTTAAAATACACTTTCTGTCTGGAGCTGGTGGGAAAGCACCCAAAGAGCAGGAGGCTGGACTTAAATGACATTTAGAATTCAATTTGATGGTCAGACATAACATAACTATGAACAAAAGGAGCAACAAGAGAGCGGAGACTGAAGAGGATTAACTTAATTGAGGACAGCTGTGACTAATTAGCTGATTAAAGCAGGTGAGAGTGTGACAGGAGGAAAACAAGATGAGAAAACCAAGAAAATAATAAAAAAAAACAACATAATAATGTAATTCTTGCTAATTTTTTTCTTTATAACACTAGTATTAAAGTCAAGAGCACCGGCCCGGTTAAAAAGTTGTATTTTAAAAGTTTTAAAAATGTAGTTCTAATGTGTTCAACCAACGTTAATGTGTTTTGGCCCCCTGTGCGATTGAGTTTGACAACCTGTTTTAGAAGTTTTTATTTTATTTTTTTCTTTAATTTTTTTTTTTTTTTTTAGTTTGATTCTGTACCTTCAAAATCAAGATGTTAAACTTGTTGCTTAACATCCTTCTTGAGTATGTAAATGATTTACTTTTGAGTCAGCACTTGGCGGACTACATCTTAGTTTAGTTGTAATACTTGTAAGGAACTCTTAAGGGCTTTTTTTCAGGTAGTAAATGGAAAAAAACAAGCTTGTAGATCTGAAAAATAAAAACTTTGAAGCGGGGCGTCGGTGGAAAACTGGTGGTTTTGTGACTGTCACACCATTTATCACAAATATTTGGCAGCAAAACACATTAGCCAATGTCTTTGATCATATAAATATTAGAGAAAGGCTTGAGGCCAGCAATAAAAGCCCACCCTCAGGGAGCCCCTCTGTTTCTGATCTCACATGGTGAGCATTAACACATGTTGCAATCCTGACTCTCTTGTGCTTGAGGGAAAACAAGTTTTATCCTTAACCTTTTCTCAGAAACTAATGAGCTCTCAGACCAAGGCACTTAAGGGGTCACAAACCTACAGATAAGATTTTCCTGACCGACATGGGGGAGCCCTATCCTCCTAGTGTGGAGTTTCTGTTTGCCAGGTCGCTTTGCGAGGTGCCACCCGGAGAGTCCGATCCCCGCCGCGCTCCCTGCTTTTGCTTTTCCAGGCGGAAACAACAATCTTTTTGTGCAGACGCAGGAAGGAGCTGATCATGTGCTTGTCATTATCTGTTTATGTAGGGGTAATACAGAGGCGTTCTATGTTCCAATCAGCAGGTCTCAGAAGTGCACTTCTGTGGAGTTTCAAAGCAAGCCAGGGACTTACTGTACACAACGTATGGATGTTGTGGCTTCAGATAATAATGGAGACATGCACTTAACTTTGTTTCATGCTTCAATAATTAGTTTATATGCTCATATGACTCATTTAGTTTGGAATAATTCAATTTTTTATTGCTGTGAGTTCATGTTGATACAAAACAAAGCAGCAAATTGAGACTCATGTTCACTTTTTGTGGTAGTGCTCCTCTTAGTGGTCAAAATGGAAAATTTATCTTTTTTTTTAAACAATCAAACATTTAAAAATGCAAAAATCAATGCTGACATGGTTCCATAATTAATTTTCTGTAGCAATCAGATTTATTAAAAATATTGCATTTAAATTTAACTTTATGTTACTTTGAAACTCAAAAACTTACTAGTATTTTACATCTTTTTTGCATCTTTTCTAAGATGCATAAAAATAATCACCTTAAAGAAAGAGAGAAAAACAAAACAACACATCTACTGCTCCTTATTTTTCACATTTATTGAAAACAAATATCATAAATATTACATGTGACCATTTTTAGCTTAAGGGGTGGTAAAAGTTTAAACATGTTATTTAAAATAAAAAAATGCCTTAAATATATGTTTACCAAAAAAAGGAATAGATGCATACAGCAGTTTGCAGCTTTTTTTTACTCTTTATTAATAAATATTTCATGCAGGTCAAGTGCAAAGTTTCCACATTTAACAGAAAGTCACATTGGTGTAATTAAATTCACATTTTTATTGTGAATATCCGAGTAAATAATTTTAGCTGCACAAATAAATAAATTAAAAAAAAAAACATTTTTTTACTACATTCCACAGAATTATAATATTTGGTACAGCAATGCATCAAAAGCTTCATTATAAAACCATTAAAACGCACAAAGTAATAGAGCAAATTTACATTTGAATTCTTTTCAATCCTTTTTAATGCCTAAAGGGAAATAAATTCTCTTCATCTGACTCACTGTGTTCATGTTGTGGGTCTCGTGGGAAGCTGTGAGGGTGTGGCCTTCTTACTGACAGGTGACAGTTGAGTTGAACTACAATTAAGCTGCTTCTCTAACTGTTCATAATGATAGCTTTTAGTTATGAAATGTAGAATGCACCTTGTTCCTATTTTCAGTTTTTCATTCACCCTTACAGTTATGAAAAACAAATGACACAAAGAGAAAGGTGGAGATTTTAGAACTGCCACCTGCAGAACAACAGTCATTTCCATAGCTGGACTTCTGTCATTTTACGTCAACCTGCAGGGAAGCCATGATAGATTGTGGAATGAGAAGAAAAGCACAGACGGATATTTGTAATTTTTGTTCAGCACCAATCAACAATTTTTTCCTAAAAACAGAAGGTGAGTGCTTTGCATCCCTAAAATTACACTCAGCACTCCTAAAATGTACCATTTGAAAGACTTTTGAAATCAACTTGTTTAAAAATCTTGATAAGATGGACTGAAAAATGAAAAAATAAAATCAATGAGGTAACATGCATTCATCTAGCCCTAAACCCACTGAAATCCCAGGGATGCTGGAGCCTATCCCATCTACTTCCAGGTAAAGATGGGATCACCCTGATCAGTCCATTGCAGGGCAACACAGAAACAAACAGAAACATCTAAAGGAGAATTTTGAGGTAAACTAGAACACACATATCTGGACTTCAGGAGGAAATCACAACACCTGGAGAAAACCCACGCCTGCACGTGGAGGAAACGCATGCAAACTCTACATAGAAAAGTCCCAGCTGGGGTTCCAACCAGAGCCTTCTGGCTGTGAGGTGGGAGCGCTAACCACTACACCACAGCAAAATCTAAATCAGTAAATGGCCATTTCTTTTCATGTATTTTGCACAACAGCTGAGCTAAAAATCTGGTGGGATTTTCAAAAAACTGAAACAGTTGAAAATTGTAAAATGCTTCAATTTTCTTTTTCACTCAAAGCCATATTTTTTTGTAGAATTTGCTTAATTAAGACGGTGAAAATATGGTCAACTATCATCCATAAATGGTAGAAGTTTTTATGTTACCAACTATTTCAATAACTGTTGAGGTGGCATACTGCATTTTCAGGGTTCAACCCGTTGACATGACAGCAGATAAAACGACAATATTCAAAGTACCTGAAACAAAACAACAATTTACAGCATTAAATTTAAGTTTTACAATACTACATCATTAACATGTCTAACATTCTGGATCACAATACAATGCTACATTTCTTCCTATAATATCACAAAGTCGACATTCGTTTATTATCTAGCAAGAGTGCACCTTTTAATAATAAATATTGACGTAAATAAGTCTTCATTGAAATGATTACTCATGAGTATTTGTACACTCGTAAGTAAATTCATTTATAGCTTCTTCTTAACTCCTGTTTTTGCTTGGACTGACCCTCAGCTTCCTTCGTTCTTCTGCAGCCTCCAGTTGCATCCCAGTCTGCTTGTTTGATAATCCCGTTTCTTCCCGCTCCCTCTAACTGACGTCCGTTTGGTGGTTCTCCCCAGACTCGGAGATTATAGGCCTCTGTCTGGCCGTGCGGTGCTCGCTGTTGACCCTCATCGTGTGCCGCAGAGAGGACAGGCGGCTCCGGAAACCCTCTCCGGAGAAGAAATACAGCAGGGGGTCGAAGCAGGAATTGGAGGCCGCCAGGCAGAGGGTGACCACGACGGATTTTTGCATGGCAATCCGCTCCGAGCAGGTCGCGTCTTGGCGGGACAGGAAGTGCAGGTGCAGGGTGCGCTGGACGTGGTACGGCGTGAAGCTCAGGAGGAAGGTCAGCAGGACGATGACGATCATCCGGATGGCTCTGACACCCGTGGCCTGCTGTCGGCGAGCAGTCTGGGTGCGGGAGAGCAGAGTGCGGACTATTCCAACGTAGCAGCCCAGGATGATCAAGAAGGGCAGGAGAAACCCAATCACCAGACCGACGTAGTTCAGCAGCTGGAGTTTCAGCAATTGCTTGCTCTTGTTTTCCGGAGGCTCAAAGCATTTGGTCGTGTTTGTTGACTCGTCAAAGTGCTGACCTGACATCAGGAAGGGGGAGGTCGAAATGCAGCTAAATATCCAAATACCCACACACACAAGGCGGGATTTGTTCACCGTCACCAGCTGCATGTTCTGCACCGGGTAAACGATGGCTAGAAACCGCGTGACGGACATGGCGGTCATGAAGTAGATGCTGCCGTACAGGTTCACGTAGAGGAAGTAGGAACTGACGCGGCAGAGAAAATCCCCTTCTTCCCATCGGCCTCTTTTGGCGTAGTAGCTGACCCGTAGGGGCAACGTCATGACGCACAGCAGGTCGGACAGAGCCAGGTTCATCATGTACACGTGGAACGGGGAGCTCTGCCGCTGAGTTCGGAACAGAACCAGCAGGGCCAAGCCGTTCCCCACCAGGCCGAAAACCGTCACCACCGAGTAGAAGGTGGAGTAGACCATGTTTCGAAAGTCGTCGATGGAAGGACAATCGGTGTCATTGTAGCTGCTGTTCAGGTTGTGTTGCTCCATTTGTGGTTGCAGCTAACAACAAAAAAAGAGATATGATTTTACATGCATGGCAGGTGCACAGTCGGAAAAAGAGTCTAAGAAGCAATACCGCTGAGGTTAAGAGTCAGATTGCCTCTAAGATTGCGTCCTATCTGCTGGTGTGCAGCACTAAGACACTGACATAAGATAAGCCGCTTGAACTGTCATGTAAATTTAAAATGTTCCTTTTTCACTAAAGCTTGGTGCACATCTTCTACACAGATAAGCAGTTTGCATTCTCCTTAAATAAGCTAAATTTGCATAAAAGGTAAAAATGTATCAAGCAAAAATGCATCATGTTTATATTTGCAGCTTCTGTGCACGTCGTATCAAACAGCAATTATTTTAAAACATAAAAAGTAAAGAATAGTGATTGCGTACGATCCAAATGTCATTTCTGAATCTGAAATTGATGGAAAAAAGCTTTACAACGTGTACAGCTAAGTTTATATTCCTTTTAACCTGCAACACTGCAAACAATTTAACAACTGCAACAATTTAAAACCTTGTTGTTTGACATCTTTACAGAAATGTATTTGTTTTTACTTTTAAAAATAAGCACAATTGAGAATTCTTTTATCAAAATGAGTCAAAATCTGTTTACTTCAAACTCAAAAATAATAAAAAAAAAAAGATTTAATACTCAAAAAATGTAAAATTACTGGATTTAGAACAGTTCATAAGACACAAGTTACTATTTTTTATTAATAATATCTATCTTTGGATTTTATGAGGATTAATTAATCATCATTTTGTTTTAAAATTTGTCATTTTCATTTATTATTCTAGTTTTTGTCATTCTATTCAAAATAAACAAAAATAGGTGCATAAAAACTGAAAAGAGCTGCTTAGAACTATGAAAAAAAGACATATTCCATTTTGATGCTTGTGTGGATTTCAATGTTTCTATATTTCCATTTCTTATTATAATCTTCCTTCTTAAGTAAAAATGCTTGCTGCATGTCCTGATAACTTTACCACTCTCTGTTTTTTTTTTCTTCTAAAGTTTAGTTTTCTGTTCTTTGCAGTGCTGACAGTCTTCAAGTTTTTCTAAATAATTCTTCAAAATAAAGTTTTTCTTACCAGTCAAACTCCTTCTAGTCTACGCAGCTGCCACACTTGTCGTCTCCTCGGGCTTGTGAGCTCTGCAGTAGAGTCTCTTCAGCTTCTGGCAGAGAGATGAAACGTCCTCCTCCTCAGAAGCTCAGCTGCTCTGACTCCTCTGCAGGAGGACAACCCACAGTGACATCACTAACCTGACAGCCAGGCGGTTACCGTAAGTTAAAGACTTAACCATTAACTGATAGGCACTGCTGCCTAGAAGACTTTGATGCCGCTCTGCTTTTCAGACACTCAATTCTCCTGCAGTCGAGTCTGTTTTGTAAAATGAACTCGTCTATGACATTCCCTGTGAGTCATAGTGTTTTAATAGTTTGATCCTTGCCAGACAAGTTGTAATTTAACTCTTTGTTTACCCAAGTACATGCTGAGGAGGCCGCACGCGTTTATGAAGAAGGTGTTAAGAAAACAGAGCTGTTTATCATTAGAGGCAGTCAGTCACGCTGATGTGTAACTTTTGGCTGCTTGAATTTCGCTTCACTTCCTGCTTTATTTTGATGGTGGTTTTGGTGGTGGTAACTGCATGTCAGAGCTTTAACTAAATGCTAGACTAATGATAAAAAAGGAAAGCTTTTTTTTTTTTTTTTAATCTAACTACACTGCAGGCATTCAAGATATTTCATCAAATTTTAATGCATTTTTAAATTTATTATTATTATCATTTTTTGCTTATCTTTGCTCTTAACCTTTCCAGGTTTTCATAAAATCAGCACAGTTGAGAATTTTTTTAGTATTATTAGTAGCTAAGATCTAGAAACAACGACATTATTATCAAAATGAGTCAAAATCCCTTTAATTCAACTCAAAAACTCGATTTAAAACTAAAAACCTCAGATTTCACTGTAATCTCAGACAACTATCTCTGTACTTTAGATCTCTACAGTAATCAACTGTAAGGGTGTTGTTGTAAAGTTCAATCAAAATTAAAAAAAAAGGCATTCATTGTCATTATTATGAAATTTAAAAAATAGATTATAGTCTGAGAATGAGTGCAGACTTTATTCTTATTTTGTTCTAAAATGAGATATTTCCACCAATTCCACTCATTTTTTTATCAATGTAATCAAAATAAACTACAAATAGCTACATAAAAACTAAAAAAAAATTGCTTCAAACTAGAGAAAAAAATAATATTTGGTTGTATCACGTTTAATTTTAATACTTTTTAGCGATCACTTTTTAAAAATGTGTGTTATTTATTTTTGCTCTTTTGCAAACATCATAAGGTAAGAAATTGGTGAAAAAATAACCAATAAAAAAGACCAAAAAATGCAGTGACTATAACAATTTGCAAACATAAAACTGATTAAATGGAATTGGATAATAACTGAGCGCATTTAATGCTGCAGGTCAACAGAATTGTGGTATTTCTATCAATTCTTCCTCAGCCTCATTTGTTGACAGTGAAGAAACTCTTCAGTGTTTCTCCTCAGAAGCCCATATCTCTTATCATTTTTTTTCTTTAACTGGATTCAAAGGAAAAACCTTCTGAGTAAAAACATTTTTGCCTGCAGCATCTGTCTCCTGTTAGTCACAGCATTCCCAAGTTTCCATACAAACCGGTTTCAGTTTTTTTTCTCTTCCAGGTAGAATCCCAGAATTCCCGCGTCTCGTCTTCCGTTGCGACTCATCTGCCGTTCATCCTGTTTCTGTCCTGAAATGCTGAAAAGTACATTTCCCACACTTTATCAATCAAGTTAACCCTTTTACCTTGTCAAACTTCTTTATTTTTTGATCCCCTCCTTCCAGCTAACCTTTATCGCTCCACCTCTAACGGTGACACATCCTTGTTAAGTAACGTGTTGAGTTTGGTCTCCTGTACAGACAAGTCACGAGCGATCTGCCTCCAGTGCTAGTGATAGGGGTACTCGAGCGCCTGAAGCAGTCTCTCCTCCCACCAGTATTTCCTCTGATAATGACTGCCGTTTAATGGGTGCGGATACTGCAGTGGAAATGGACCGACTCGTTTAAAGCCCCCAAAAAGCCTCTGCGGTTGAGAGGGCAGGATCATTTCACCTCTAACTCGTTTAGTGGGCAAACACTTGGAAAGACAAACATTCAAACACACTCGTGACTCTGTGCACACAGAATTATGACTGTTTGTGCATTAACGTCGAGACATAATCGAAGCCCTTTAAGGAGCGTTGGGAGCCGATGCATTTTCAGTTTCCCAGCTGTACTGTTTATTGATTGTTTGGAAATTAAGTCAACATTACCAACAAGAAGCTTCCACAAAGCAGACTACTTCCAAAATATTTATATATATGAAAAACAAAATCCATCTGAAAGGTTTGGTCAGTATTGAACATGTTCTAGTCTAATAAAAATGCACGTTTTCTTTAGAATTTTGATGAAACGTTGCAGTTTTTAGTCAGAAAAACTGAAATAAATTTTCACCATTTTTATTTCAAAGCAAAATTAGACATCACTCAAAGACTGTCTTTAAGAGAAATGTCCCCAACATTTACTTTTCTTCTTTCGTACTGTTTTAAGGTAAAAAACTCCAAAATTTGCACCCACCAATAGTACCCCATGAAAATGAATTTAGGGCATCGTGCAACAACAAACCCCCCACCAACAACAAATGATATCATCACAACTGGAGAAACCATCAAAAAATAACAAAAAACAAAAAGAACAGGGTCGAAATCTCTTCTGGGGATCCAAAAAAATAAGTAATAAATCAAATAGTGAACCAAGTTTGAAGTTTTAAGATTATTTTAGGACGGCCACAGGATCTGCAGCTTGCCCGCCATTTTGTGTCAAAGTGTGAAATTTGGCAATTTTCACATTTTTGCACCAAAAAAAAAAAACAAAAATGTGTTCATACAATCTTTACGAAACTACACACGCTACAAGGTTAAGTCTACAACCGAAATTTCTTTGACCTTGGGAAGAGGTCGCCATCTTGAATTTCCCAAGTCAATTACTAGAGACACTTTCAATGAAATGCTGCAAAAAACTCAATAAAATGTTGAGAAATTTTAGTTAATACATTTGTTAAGCTTGTAAGTAGTTTATTAATATAGACTTTGCAGACAATAACTTTACTTTAGATGTTAATTCTTGCTAAGAATGTTAATAAACCTTATTTGGCCTAAAAATGTCTCAATAACAACCTATAAACACATTAATAATGTTTGCTAGTGTGTTAATAAAACTTATGTAATCTTATTCTAAAGTTTTACCTAATTACCTTTACCACCACAGATACATATTTAAACTCAATTAATCACCTCCTAACTATTCTACCCATTAGGAAGCTACAAAACATGTTGGTTTTAAACGTTGTAGATTTATACATCGTTAATTCTATTCATTTTCAGTTTTATTAATAAAGCCTGACATCACAATACAGTTTTCTCAAAGGGCTTGTAATTGTACAAAAACATCAAATCTGTCATAAAATATAAACAATAGCTGGTTGCTAAACTAAACAGACTAAACTAATCTGGGCACCCCTGCCCTTAGACCCTCATCGGTGAGGAAAAACTCCTGAAAAAGGAAAAAAAGAAACGATTTAGGGAAAAAGAGAAGAAACCTCAAGGATCTCCACATGTTGGAGTGATCTTCTCCCAGGATGGACAGACTATGTCCCAATGGACTGTTGAAGAAGAATTAGCTGATCTAACTCTACAAATACATGTTTGAATAGTGTAGCAAAGGGGCTTCATCCAGATGGAACTGGGGGAGCAAGACGAGCCAGAGGCGAGGTCCACAGCAGCCAAAAACATGAGCACCGATGAGCAAAGTGGAATCGGAAATCTCTCCTGCTCCCCTGGAGCGGAGTGGGAAAGAGGGACAACACATGAATCGCAGACACCGAAAAAAAAATTTAAAAAATAGAAGATTGTTTGCATGAAAAATTCACAAAAACAGTTTTCCCACTGCTTGGTCATTTTTACAAGAATATTGTCAATCTTTATTTCATGAATCCCAGGCTCAAACTGAACAAAATTATATAACATACAGTTTGACTATATTAGGAATTTGGCCGTGGCAGACAAAAAAACCTCTGTTGTCAAGGAAATCAAAAGATTTAAATTAAATAAATTAAAAAAAGAGGTGTTTGTCAAGCCCAGGCAACCAAAAAATATAGGGGTTACTATAGAGATAAAACCAACAGAAAAGCTTTCAAAACCATTATGAAAAACAGAAAAACGTTTTTTTTTTTTAAAAACGTGAAATGCAGAGTGTGGAGAATGTCGAATCCACTCCTAGGGGTGAGGGTGGCACCTTACAATGCTCGTGGCTTTAATGTTATTTTCAAAGTTAATCCTATGATTCTATGATTTTTTTTCCACACATATCCCACAATTCCTAGCTTGTTTCTCAGGTGATATTATTTGACATCCATCCATTTCTGAACCTGCTGAGTCTCTTTTGAGCAGGGGTGGGCAATTGTTTTGACTCGTGGGCCACAAAGGCTTCTAAAATTTGGCATAAGGGCCGGACAAGGAGCAGATGGAAGGAGAGATTTGGTAATCAACCTCATAAACTAAAAAAATAATATGGAATTTAGAGAAAAACATGCTTTAATTTGGATTCAAATTCACATATATTTATTTAAAACAGAAAATTTGGGAATTTTAATTTCTAAATTTTCCTTTTTGTTCTCTTTTGGGTGATCCAAAGGGTTGATGTTCTTCAGAGGAAAATGTGAACACAAAGAAATGCTGCATTTATGTGGTGTAGGAATAATCCGAAAGATCACCATCTGACTCAGAAAGGAACACACACGAACGTCAGAGAAACAACACCATTCATGGGAAGAAACCAGAAATACAATGAAAATAAAACAATAATTAGGATTTTTGATTCAACGTATTTTAATTTGGAGGGCCACATTAAGTATCTTAAGGGGCCGCATGTGGCCCCCGGGCCGTAGTTTGCCCACCCCTGCTTTTGAGGTTACAGTCTGCCCACCTACAGGTAGGGTACAACCTGGACAAGTTGCCAGTTTGTTGCAGGGCCACACAACCACACAGACTCACACTCACACTGAACATAATTTGACAAAATTCACCAAGCTACAGGCATCATGTCTTTGACTTAACGACAATCCACAAATTCTTCCAAACTAACTGCAAAGTTCTGTCTATCGTGTAGATATCACAGCTGTTGCTTAAAAGAGATTTTCACACATGGAAACTGGTGAGTTTTATTGGTTTTATTTACTCCACTGAGGTCATGAAAGCTGGAGCAAGCAATGGAAAAAGTTGATGCAGAAGACCCGAGGCGGCTGATAAAAGTCATAAATGTGATCTGCTTTATTATGAAGAGAACGTTTTTTTTAAAAGACAAAAAGAACCTCAAAAAACGGGAGAAAATGTGAGATAGAGATGGAAAAATCAAGACAAGAAAAAGCAGAACAAGGAAGAGAATTTGTTTTGTCTTTTTTTGTTATTTGCTTGATTGTCTCATGTTTTCTAAAACGGATAGATTATAAAATGTGTCAAAACTCTCAAATCAAGGTTGCTAAGAGTCAGCATTTTTTTAATGAGCGTGAGAATTGAACGTGTAAAAGCCCCTCATTTAATTTGGCCTAGATTCATTGAAACGTAGGGACTTTTGCTTCTTTTATTGGCAAACGTTTGCAAACGAAGGCCAACAAGTTCTGATTTTGACCTTGTTTCACCTTACGTTTCTCTCAATCTACAGTACAGAGGTGATGACTAAATCCAAGAACCAAAAAATGTAAAAATCCGATCAAATGCTTGATCATTGAGCAAAAGTGTGTCGATCACTTCAAAGGGGAAGGGAACGCGGCGTCAGCGGCGCTGCAGGTGATTGTTGTGGCAGATCAATCTGGGGCAGGATAGAAGGTCTACCACACAACTATTTCCAAAGTGAAAACTGTGATTGTCTCAACGTGAGGTTTAAGCCCAGGTCATGGCATACGCTGCAGAAACGTCATGAGCGCTTCCTCCACATCCACATTCAAATGACATGCAGACGGTTAAAAATAAATAACACACCGCAGCAGTTTTTGTGGGAATTTACTGATGTTTAGTAACAGAAAAATATGCCAACATTTTTTATTACAAGTATTTGAATATAAGTACACAGTTGAAATTAATGTTTCACTGTTTTGTCTAATGGTGGAGCGTCTGCCCTGAGTCTTGGAGGTTGTAAGTTCAAATTTGATTCACTTTAAAGGCTATGAAAGCAGCTTTTTATAAAGATTATGCCTTCTTTTATTTTGGAGAAATCAAAAATTCTGTGCTGTTGTCCAGGTCATAGTTTCCACAGAGCGGCAGAAGTTCTTTGGAGATTCACCTGAGGGATGTGCACTCAGAAAAGTAATTTGGAGCTTTAGTTTCTAGTATGTCCTCCATCATGAGAAAAATGCTGCATGAACATCATTGGAGTGAGTCTTTGAGAACTATGGATATTCAAATATCTTTTACTGTCATTGTGTGTCTCGATGTGTCGTTCAGATGATCTGTATTTGTCCTCTATCTTAAGAAATTAGCACAGAAAAACATGTTAAAACATCTAAAACACAATTTTTATTGAAGTGAGTCTATAAGTTGCTTTTTTTTTAGAATACACACAGGAGTAGACCATAATTGAAAGTGTCAAATACACTGTAGAGTCTTTTGCATTTAGTTAAATGGTCGTTTTTTTGTGTAATCATCAAAAATATGGTAAATTTTTTTTACTAAGATGAAAGCGCAGACGGAAAAAAATAAATTTTTGCCAGTTTAGTACCTGAAAAAGAAAATTCAGACTAAAAAAGCAGAATAAATGCATAACCGGAGCCTTCGCTTGTGTACTTCAAACTGTCAAATAAAAACAGCTTAAAATGACTCAACAACAGCAGAGACAGACGTTCGCTCAAGCAGGACTACACACTCCTAAGTAAACAGAAGTGTTTTGGTGCATGAGGATATTTAAATAAATAAGGATCTACTCCCATATTCTCCATCTACATCGAACATACCCTTAAATGTAAACATTTTACTGTCCTTAAGTCTTTCCTGTAAGCTTATTTTCCTGTTTTACATTTGCAAACTAAATTAGAACAAATGAAAACCCATCTTATACATGCTGTTATTTATTTGTATTAATGGTTAAAATCAAGATAAATAAGATTTTACAGCTAGTTTTAATATTAAAAGTCTAGGATTGATCAAATTTAGAGTAGGCTGGTCAAGTCAGTCCGGTGTGGTCGGTTGGCCCTCATCAACACTTGAACTGGAGACTTGAACTGACTTGAGCATAACCAATGCCAGGGTGCTGATAAAAAGTTTTTGAATGATGCCAACGGCAGTGAGCGCCGTTACAGTGCAAAAAACTGAATCCTGTCCTGATCCTTGTTTCAAGAAAAAATGTCTTATTCTTTGTTTTACAAGAAAAAAAAATCTTCTCAAAATGTAATCTTGGTTACAGAAAACTTATCTCAAAATAAGTATTGCTGGTAATTTCTTTACCAATTGGCTAATTTTTAAATAAAATAATTTAAAACTTATTTTTAGGAGGCTGTTTTTTTATACAGTATGTGTCAAAACCCAACCAGCTTGCAGCGAGAAAGCCTTAAAATGTCTTTTTTGAGCTTTTTGTTTGTTATTATTTAAAGAAAATCATTTAGGGGCTTTGTGTGTAACACTACTTTTACATGCATAAAAAACGCAAATACATCATGTGCGGGAAAATTATCAAGCTCTGACGTTTCTGAAATATTTCTTTTATTTTCTGGATTCCATGACAGATTGGAAATTATTTGACCTGAATCATAATTCTTCCCCTCCGGTATGATATTAACATTCTCATTATTTCACAAACAATTTTTGAACTGCATCAGATTAACCCTCTAACTACCCAAAAAAGAAATCTCCTGCATTTGTTTCTGCTTATTCCTTTGGTATGGAGCCCCTAAAGCAGGGGTGGGCAAACTACGGCCCGGGGGCCACATGCGGCCCCTTAAACTACTTAATCTGGCCCTCCAAATTAAAATACATTGAATCAAAAATCCTAATTATTGTTTTATTTTCATTGTATTTCTGGTTTCTTCCCATGAATGGTGTTGTTTTCTGACGTTCATGTGTGTTCCTTTCTGAGTCAGATGGTGATCTTTCGGATTATGCCTACACCACATAAATGCAGCATTTCTTTGAGTTCACATTTTCCTCTGAAGAACATCAACCCATTGGATCACCCAAAAGAGAACAAAAATCCAAATTTAGAAATTAAATCTCCCAAATTTTCTGTTTTTAAATTAATATATGTGAATTTGAATCCAAATTGAAGCATGTTTTTCTCTAAATTCCATATTATTTTTTTAGTTTATGAGGTTGATTACCCAATCTCTCCTTCCATCTGCTCCTTGTCCGGCCCTTATGCCAAATTTTAGAACCCTATGTGGCCCACGAGTCAAAACAATTGCCCACCCCTGCCCTAAAGGGACATCAAAGTCACAAAAAAAAAAATTGAAGTAAAAAAATTTTTTTCTAAAAATATTTAGGGGCTCTGTAAAAGAATCGAAGTAATTAAAATAAGTTCTGGTTACTAACTAGAACTTGTTTTTTCTAAAAATGAAAGTAGTAAAAAAATAAAAAATCTGGTTAGTCACTGGTGCACACCAGATGGTAACTTTTTTTTTCTCAAAATGTAATTAAAAAATGTTCTGGTTACTATCTGTTACTAACCAGAATTCTTTTTATTATTATTATTATTTCAATTATAAATACAACTTCTATTTTTTTCTTAAATTTCCCTGTAGGGGTTCCGTTCCTTGGGGAAGAATACACACAATCAATATTTTTAAAACATGTTTTCTAAGTGTTTAGACGGTTAATAAAAATGTATTCAAATCATATAGTAGATAATTAATGTATTTCTACACAAATGTGTATAAATGTGTAAACTCAAAATTGATTTGAAGAATTGAAAGAATTGAAGAATAGTGAAATTGAATCGACCCCCTGCCCTTTTGCTATGTATTTCCGAGCAGCTCGGCGAGTATTGATGATGTCATCGAGTGGGAGTAACAAAGTTTTCCATAACTCTCCATTTTGAGGGCTAAATGTAGGTGTAGGACTGTAGAGAAGCCGCAGCGGTAGGGGGAAACATTCGGATTCGGCCTTGATCGTCAGTGATAAAATCTGGGTTCAGGAGTCTGTCTGAGTTAGGAGTTTAGTTTGTTCTGGAACCAAAAAGCCTCATCTGCTGCACTCTTTGGTCTTGTTTGTTGTTCTGCAGCTCAGCAGTCCTTTCAAGGAAATGGGAGCAAGTTTTTCTTTCATCTGAGTTAATCCACATCATTTATAGCAGTTTGATTGAATCTTGAAAGGTTTGCACTGATGGGAAATTGTAACGATTCCCAGAAAAATCGCTTCAACTGCACAAAATGAAGCAACACTTTTCTAGATTAGATTTTCTACACGCATCTTTTATTTAATGATAGTTTTTGATTTGTACTTAAAGCTGCCATCCAGATGCTCTTCTCATATTAACTGGTTGAGAACCTGCAAACAAGGATGTTTTTTCAGGTCACCTTATCTGTGAACTGCACACATTCACATCAGCAGTTTGGTGCAAAGTTTCTCTCGTCAAAGACGAAGAACGAACTCGCCTGGACGTCTTTGTGGTTTCTGATGCTGACGATTTGCTTTTACTGTTATTTGAAGCACTTTGTTGTACGTAAATAAGGTGATGACACTCAGGTAATGCCGAGTTTTAAAAACAATTAAAAAAAAAAAACATCCTTTTGAAACATAGAGCCACTAAAACGATGACCGAAACACTAACGAGAAATTATAAAATCTATAAATTCTGAAAAAAAAAAGATGTTTTATTGTTTTCTCTGACTTTTCAAAGTCATGGAGCTCTAAAAACTTTAGAAAACATGATGTGGAAACCACCCAAACGCCCCACCCGCCTGTTTCCAATGCATACAATTAACACGATCATAACACATCAGTGTCACGTTCCACTCTGAAAGACAGAAAAACATCAAATGTTTGCATCCGGTCCTAATGGTTTAAATGGAAGTAAAATTGCCAATATTCTATGTGGCTTTGAATTATGCCTCTATTTCATAAAGATGTTTATTTTATTGTTGTGTGAGCTCATTAGCACTGGCTCCACTGGTCCAGATGGTACATAGAGGTCAATTAGGTACATTTAGTTCATGACATAAACTCATCAGAGATTCATTTTTCATATCACAAAGATGCAAAAACCATACATTAAGAAGACTTTATGCACTGATTGTCAAGTTTTTGATATTTTTTATTACATGATTTTTAAGTATGGGAAAGCTGACTATTTGTCATGATTAAAAAAAAACGCACTATTTTTCATTTATAGGTAATTTGTCATCTATTGGTGACCAACAGTTGTCCACTTTCTTTTTAAGATGAGTATGGAGATGTCAGTGAGATTAGTTGCAAACAATTTGAGAAAAAAAGGGTTTTTTTTGCAATAAAGTTTTTTTTCAATTTTTGTAAAAAGTTTTTTTTATAACAAATCTCTCTCAATCATAAATCTACCATATTCCATATTTTGATATCTTACAGTTACATTTTCAAAGCATTCATTTTAATTCTGATTATCATTTTCAGGAAAAATCTAAAAAATTTGTTATTTTCTATAGGTGCATTTAAACTGAATGGGATTTGCGTGACAAATCCGCGTGGCCCGCAAGACTTCAGATCTCCTCAATTCACGTCTGTACTATTGACTTAACATTGAAAGTTGCCGCCTCCGACTTAAAATTTGCTGAATTGTTAGCCCGCCCACTACCCATCATCAATATTTGTCCTGCTAGCTTACAGCGTCTATATCCCGCCTACAAGCTTTTTCACATTTTGTGTCTGCATCTTATTCACAACTATTTGAATAAATAAATACATTTAAACAGTATTTTCTTTAAATGTGTCCTCTATCATGCAAACGATCCCTCAAGAACATGTTAAAAACACTGTTCACTGGAGTGAGTCTTTATAAAATAAGTTATAGTTTTTCCCATTTTACTTTACAACTTTCTTTTCATTTAAACTGGATCATTCGATGAAAACTAAGTTTTCATGGGATGTAACTATAAATCCATCCATCTATTTTTATCTGCTGATCCTGGACGGGTCATGGGGGCATCAGTCTGAGCAGAGATGTTCAGACATCCCTCTCCCCTACCATTTCCTCCAGCTCCTCCGGGGAAATCCTGATAATCGGCCGACAGTAATAATTTCCCAGCCTGTCCCGAGTCCTCCCCTGGACATACTCGAAACCCCTCCCCAGAGAGGAATCCATGCAGGAGCCATTCGGATAAGATGTCTTAGACACCTCATTTATCTTATAAATAGATAGATCTTTGTTTTTTATGGTCACAGGAACAATGAAACTGTTGAAATTTTGTGGCCAAATCAATAGTCGAAGAATTTGTTTTTTTTCAAAACATGTTTAATATTCTACAAAGTAAATAATCTAAGCTAAATGGCTAAAATGTGTTTCGAAAAGCTTAAGTCAGTTTTTTAGTTGCGTTTCAATTCATTTTAATAAAATTTGCCCATTTCTACGCACGTCTGCCTCTGTCTCCTTCTACCTAGTCACTATATCAATACACACATGCAAACAGAGTGTCAAGAACACAATTAGGAATCAAAAATATTAACCATTAATGTAAACTGGTAGAAATCCTTTCAAATCAACGCAAAATAATCTTTCGTCTTCTACAACTTTCCAGTATCACAATAGAATTATATCAATAAAAGGTGTATAGGTAACAACTTCAAAACACTAGAAACCTTTTCCTCTATCACAGTCTGCATATGGCTGTGGCGTCCATACACAGGAAGCTAAGAAGGTCAAGAGATGGTCTGATTAGAGGCGGCTAACGTGCAGCAACAGATGGAAAAGATTCACCGGATGTGTTTATTTGATAAACGACCAGCTGACACTGAGCACGCTGGTCTGCATGCAGGCAGGAAGTCTGACCATAGATGTTGGGATATTGTAATAAAGAAAGTTGGCCTCCTTTTTGGACTCCAAACCAACCTATAAGATCTAAACGTAATTCTAATGACAACAAAGTCTTTTACCACAATGTCAGCTGAGTCCATAAAGACCCTCTCCAATTGACTTGTGTTTTTAACATTCTTGTGATAGAGAACATTAATATACAGTACATTAAAAAAAAGGCTTAAAATTGCATTTCTGAGTATTGAAATCCTTGTGAATCAGAAGCAGATGAAAAATGCATTTGAAATTGCATGTACCAGGGATGTAGGTGCTACCAGGGCTGGCCCTGGGCATAGGCGACCGCCTAGGCCGGCGTCTGCTGGAGGGGGCGCAAAATCACAATAATTATATATTACTTTTCTTTTTTTTTTTGTTGAACAGTTTTATATGGAGATAAAATAGACTCACTCTGATCTGTGTGTGCATAATTCTTGATTTGTAACTCATAACATAATACGTTTTGTGCAAAAGTAAAAAAATTACAAAATTAAAAAAAAATACAAAATACAATTTACACATGCACAAATTAAAATGACAACACCCTGAAACTAATGTTGTTGTTTTTATTTCTGTTCATTTAATTTTACCTTTATGCTATGCCCCAGACCCCTAGACCTAATGGGGCGTAACACTACTTACACACAAAATATTTTAAAAATACGCACAAATCACCTCTTACGCACACAAAACACATCAGGTACAGACAAATCAATCGTGAGACTCTTTTCACGCCTCACAAATTCGTCCGTGAGGGATGCGTTCAAATAGTAGAATGCTCGTTCACCATAGTTCATCCGGTAAAACTTGACGTTTTCCGACTTTCTTAAAAAGATATTCCCGATAATTAATATAAAACGAGTATAAATATCCATTACATAGATATTACATAGATATCCCTCCTGATATCTATGTAATGATAAAAGGAAGTCTTTATTTCCTGATATTACAGGTGTTACAGGTGTATCTGTGTTGCTCAGCTCAAACACATTATTACAATCCACAGGTTTCTGGTGATAAGTGTGTTTGATGGATGAGGTGTCACATAGCTTTCCTTTAACAGCAGTGACTATTTATGTGATCACACCCTGGTTGCCATGGATACGACTCAGGCGCTTCATTCCTCCTGCAGGAGAAGCGGACACAGACACATGTCAGCTCGCATGCTGACTCAGCAAGGAGAGATGAACGCTACAATCAATACAAATCTGCACACGTTGGATCCCCTGAGGCAACAACTTCATTGGCTTTCAAATAAAACCCTGCAGGTATGAACTGCCCCCCCCCAACACACATACACACCTTGTGAGTAAGCACAATGTGAATTTAAAGCCGAACGTGGATCTGGTCTGTGCAGTTGAACCGAAAACAAGGAACGAAGTGCCTCTAAAAATAAAAAGTCTTTGTTCGGTGGAAATGAGGAGACAAGGATATGGAAAATGGTGAAAAAGGAGGAAGGAACATGAAGAGCCTGCTGCCAAAACACAGGTGAGTCCCAACACGTTTCTTTGTTTATCGAAGAAGACTCCACTGACGTGATCAGAGAAAACGAAAGAAACTTGGTTGAAAACTTCTATTTTTCAAGTAATAAGAAATATAATATTTTTTTTAAGTTTAAGTTCTCTTTGCTTGAAAAGGTTGATGTAAAAAACATAAAACATTTACGTTTCTAGGACTAAACTTTACTTTGAGAGGTTTGTTTCTTAAGTTTAAAGAATGCCCATAAAACCTTCTAGTTCTCTGCTTCTCCGTGGAGGAACCCCTAGACTGGAGTACGGTGGCCCTGACAGTGCAAATTACATTAACAAATCACTCAACTCCAAAAAAACAAACAAAACAAAAAACTAAATAACATAACATCAATTGAAAAATCAGAAAAAAAATCTATAAACCAAAACCTAATTCTAAATATAAATAATTAATTAATTAATTTAAAAATAACAAGCCCAATTTAAAAAAAAAAGAGGTTGCTGAAATCAAATGTAAAAAGTCAAAACAGTAAAAGGAAGTTGTTATCGGACATCACTGAAAGATAATGACGTTGTTCACCTTTTCAACAGGAAGTTATTTGGCATGACGACATCCTTCAAGAGAAGATATTTCTTTAACCACATCAGAAAGTTTAGTGATTGTTCAACCAACTCTTTATCTCAGTTCAGACAAAACATCCTTCCTCTTTCTGCCTTATCTTTCCATTCTTCAATTACTTTTGTTTCCTGAATTATTTTATTTTTTTTTTTTTTTCATTTTAGTTCCTTGAATTTAGTTTGATTTCTAAAATTTAATGCTGTCTTTTTTAAATATTACTTTGGCTTTTTAATTGTCGTAATTGAGCAATTTGTTAATGTGATTTGCACTTCAGGGTCTCTGTGGCCCTTACAAAATCTCTCTCTATATATTATATATATATTTCTAAATATGTTGAGCAATAATGTATTAACAATAAATTCCGTGTATGGCAATAAAATATTTTTTAGTGTATTAAAATGCTGCAGTTACTGATGTTTTCATATGTGGTAATTAATTGTTTAATAAATTGTGATATTTACTGAAATGCCCTGCATTATATGTCACAATATCATATACAATAAGTCTTATATTAACAAAATATATATATAGATATGGAACAAAGCAAACAAAAAAATAAAATAAAAATATTTGAACAAAAATACAAGCAATTTTGAAATAAAGTTTACTAAAAAATTTGAAATATGTCTGAATTCATTATAAAAACAAATAGGTTACCTATCCATTTATTGCAATGCATTTTAAAATATCTGAATAAATTATTGACATATTGAATTTGAGGTGTTAGTTGTTAACCGTCAGCTGTTGAACTCTGCAGGTCACATCCGGTTTTACCTTTCCTGATGGAGGTGAGCTCCCGGTGCTGGCCTCCTTCAGAGGCGGGGTTTACCGCCTCCAGAGGATGGCTGCGCCGCTTCCTCCTGCTGAAGCTGATCACGGTTCTGCTGTTCCCCCATGGCGCCGGCCTCCCACTGCTGGTGGGCTGCGTCTTCAGCCTGGGGGCTTTGTCGCTGCTGCGCTCCCCTCACATCTCCACCAAACCCTCCACCGTGCTCCTGGCCCAGCTGGCCCTCACAGACCGCCTGGTGTTGCTGCAGTGGGTTCTTCAGGGTGGAGTGACACTCTCCTCGGTGATGGAGAGGAAGATGAGCCGACCGGTTGGGTATTTGGCGGTCGTGAGGGTACTCTGCCAGCAGCTGCTGGACAGTCACCACCTGGCCTCTCTGCTGCTGCTGGGTCTGCTGGGTCTGGACGCCGCCTTGGTGTCCCGCTGGCCTCAGCAGACGCGGAGGTTCAGGACTTCTCTCTGGGCTCAGCTCAGCTGCCGCATGGTCTGGACATTGGTTCTGCTGGAATTCATACTTTTGCTGCACTCAAGACTTTTGCAGATCTTCAGACAGGAGGCGGACCCCCCAACGCTGCCTGCTGCCTCCCTCCTCCTGAGGTGGATGTTGTGGATGCTGAATTCATGGCTCCTTCATGTTGTCTTCAGCAATGAACTACAAAAGAGGAGTTTGTCTCAATAAACGCTTCCCGCACTTGACCCATAAAGTACTTGATTGGACTGATGTGATTAAAACTTTTTTTTATACATTTTTCCTCTCTGTGCTTAAACTATGAGCTAATCTGTGCATAAATATAGAGATATCTCTATTTATACCTGGTAATATAAACTTTTGAACACTAGAATAAAAAATTGAAAGGAAGTTAATGAAGAAATAAATATCCAACCCCTTGAAAGTCCCAATCAATATATATTTTTTGTGTTGTAAAAATGTTCCCAGTGTTCTTTTAATTATAATTATGCAGTTTTTAGCCAAAATTCAAAAATCTTGTTTAGTTTTTTAGAACATGTTTTCTGCAGAGCGGCAGAAGTTCGTTAAAATTTCAGCTCTGAGTTATGGGTGGGACTGTTGGTGTGGAAGTTAGCTTCAGCTAATTTCCCATCAGCCTTTTTACTGCTACTTTAAAATACCTCACAAGCCCAAACTAACACATAGTGAACATCTGTCGAGCATAATTCCATGCAATATTCATGTTTTCTTGAGTGTTTTAATATCTACTTTCTGTGTGCTGGTTTGCTGTAAATTCTTTGGCTCCTGGATCCAGAACTTCAAAGTAGCTCAAACCATTCTCACCCACTTTAGGAGGATTAACAGCCGTCATTATGGCACACATGGTTCGCAGCGTGGTGTGTGTGCTCCAAACAGCCTTCCGGGGATAATGAGGTTTACTCTTCCTTCGAAATTTCTGTTTCTTCCCGGTATATCTTCTGAGTGGAAAATCCTTTTCCATTTTTCATTTCTTCCAAAGACAAGAATTTGATTCCTGCTAAACAGGCTCAGCACATCATCAGCTTTTTGTGCTTTTTTTTTTTTTATTGACAGTTCAATATGAGGTTAAAGGAAGTAACGCTAAAAAAAAAAAACCCTGGCAATGCTCCCTTTGAAACCTCTTTTTTTCCATAAGGGAAAAAACGTTATCCGAATATTTCCCCACATGACAAATCATTTTGTAGATCAGCCAAAGAGAAGACCTCCTTCAAAACAAATCTTTACGGAGTCATTAAGCGACTGTAGGACTGAAGCACAGAAGAAGAGGAGATCAGCTGAAGACTCACAGCAACAATAGGAGAGAGGAGAATCGGCAATCCTGTAAAGAGAAATCACTAGAACCTTCCATAAGGTTTCACGTCAGATAATCCACTTTGGCTGGTCAGGAGCAGCACCTGAGATGTGTTGGAGGCTCCTCTGAGAATGTGGCTGAGCAATGATTTCACAAAAAAGAGAAAAGAAGGGAAACTTGGAAGTCTGAGTCTGCAACACTCCAGCTCCTGATCCAGTCGTGATGTCACTAAATCTCCACCCTCGAGAACTGGTTGAAAAATCAGGATGTCCTCTGTGTCCAAATCCCTGAGACATATTAGGATCTGATGGCCTAAAACCATTGAGTTGGGAGGTCAACGTACCTTTAATTCATTGTGTTGAAAGATAAATTGAAATCATGACTTTAAAACTGTGAATCAAATTGAATCGTGGCTTGACTGAATCGTTACATCCCTAATCAACACCTTGATGAGTTTTGTACTACATCAATTCCATATCCTTATTTAGAACGCCAGATTGACATCTGGTCATCTCCAGGCCACCGGCCCATGTCAACAGTCCTCGTCGAGTGCCCGCGCTGCTACTGTTTCTAACAATTGAACAGTGGTGCTGGGATGGCAGCATGGGGGCAAGGGGGTTGGCAGTCTGAAATTGGTTACATCAGTTGATTTCAGGGATCTTGGAGACCCTCCTATCAGTTAATTATTGTGAAGCTGTCTTGCTGCCACCCGCCTGTCACTGGACAACCTCCAAATGTGCCCGGGCGACCACTGACCAACGCCACACAATTGTCTGGTTGCTGTAAATTTTTAAGTTGTTCATAAAACCTCCATGCGGCAAATAAAAATGTTCTCTGCCGCCCACCTGTCAGGAGTCATTGCACTGTCTCCCCCTCTGGTAGCCGGCCGGAGCCATCTCCAGAGTACTAGACACGCTACATCTCCCAGTAACCCCAGCGCACACTCCCCAGATGAAACTGACACCCACATGAGTTTGAAACACTGCACAGAGCTTCAGTCTGTGCGAAGTATTGTTTGCGCCACCCCGCCCACATCACCGAGTGTTTCATTCCAGACCTGATCTTCTGTTTACCTGACCCTGCTTCAGCTCTGATTGCTTGCCGCCTGCCCTGACCCTCGCCTGGACCCTGACAAGTCTGAACAGTGGCATTTTAAGATATGTGACCGTAGTCTTAGGTCTCATAGGTGAAGGTGTATGAAACCAGCAGTGACTCCAGTTTTCTCACTGAAGGGATGTCCAAGCCAAATCAGGATAATCTTATAAAATCTTCTGAATAGCATGTGAAATTTGTAAAAAAAATAAAAACATTTTACCAACAATTTTAAAGACTTAGTCACATCTTGAACTTCACAGGTTGTTTCATCTTCATGTATGTTTTTGGGGACAAATCTCAAGTTGCAAATAAATAAATAAATCTGTTGAAACCTTGAAAACTCTAAGAAATCTTTTTCTCTGCTTTCACTGTAACTAACTCAACTTGTCTTCTCTGAATTCTGCTGCCGTCATTGTTTTTGCTGTGGGAAAAGAATTATAATGCTTCTCAGTTCTGGGTCTCCACTCATGCAGATGGCAATTTAGGCAACACATTACATCATGTCATGTGAGTTCTGGTAAGAAGTTCCCTTTATCAAACAAAGACTTGATCAGCAGAGTGTAACACTGATCACTGACTTTCTGTGAGGCTACATTCACACTTCAGTCTGCTTAGCGTCTCAGAGTGAAACATATTAGGTGTTTTACTGGTATGTGACTCAGATCGATCACGGTGTCTGACAAATATCAGTCTGGAGGGAAATTTTCGGACTATTCTGATACACATCTGTGCTGAAGAAGAACACAGCAGCTCTGAAAGTGGTCCAAACACTGACGTGAGGATATATTTGCTGTGTGAGACATGCAGTGTTTTGCAGAACTTGACAAGAAAACGTCGTCCTGCTCATCTCTAAAGTCATCAAGTCATCAACCAAAAAAAAATAAAATAAAATAAAAAAATAAAGTCATCAACCAGAAGACTTATATCACTAAATGTTATAATTCAGTAGTTTTAATGAAACTCTTTGCATTTTTCATCATTTAATCTCATTAAAGTGCATAGATTCAGCAGAACTGACGTAGTCGCATTTTTCCGTTTTACTCTGAGTCACAACAGCAGCTGCAAGACCTCCAGAAGCACAGCTGAGATCTTTATTCCAGTAACTGTCAGCTGCTTGTATTGTGATCTAACAACTGCAGATTTTCTCTGCATCAACTAGACGTCAGTTGCAACTTGAATCAGGGGATTTTTCTCAAGAGAAGGGCAGCGAGAGATTGGAAAAAAGTCAATAAAACTGAGATTAGACACCACTCATGTAGTTAGTTAGTATTTAAATTATACATAAAAATATTACACCTCAATTATGTAGTTCGAAATGGAGTAGGAAAAAGTTTTAAAAACTTTTTTTAATCCTGCCCCCAACAGTATATCTTAATTTTAATCTTTATTATAAACTATTTCAGGAATGGAAATTAATTACAATTTTTTTTTCTTTTTTCATCTGTCCATATAATCAAACATGCACAAAGATCTATACACAAACATGTACATGTACACAAATATACCAGCTTTACCATTCACATGCTTTCCCTTTCTGTAAATCTTTCCCCTGGGAACTCAACACTCAGCCTCTGTCAACCTCACCAATAATTCTGTGTTCTACTAAATCAAAAAGTTTTAGTGTCTTTGATTGAAGAAATAATTGATTAGTGTGATGGCGATAACTTATATCATGAATTATTCTTATTGCTCTTTTTTGTGGTTTTAAAGAAGTTTTCTGTGTACTTCCCCAAACTTCGCTTAGGTACGACAACACAGGAGAGTTATATAGTATCTGGTGTGATCTGAGTTTCAGAATATGTTCCCCTTTGGCCATGACTGAAACACTTTTTGATATTTTTGTTTGTACATAACTAATATGCTGTTTCCAGGAAATCTTGTCATCTTTTGTCACGCCCAGGAATTTGATATGATTCACTGTTTCTAATGTTACTTCTGCTAATTTGATTTTAAGTTGCTCTTTTGCATTATTTTTACCAAAAAACAGGATTTTAGTTTTGTCCAAATTAAGGGATAGCTTATTTTTATCAAACCAGTGTGAGGGCCGCGTAACTGTTATCTTCTCTGATGGGGGGCCGGGTCGGTTTGTAGGCTAATGGAAAAGTGTAACAATTCCAGGGTGTGTCTAAACGTAACAATTATGTTTTTCCAGAAAGTTTAACAATCCCTTTCTTTGATCTTCACAGAGAAAATGAATCTAAAACAGTCCAAAAAGTAAACCAATAAATTGACTGTGATCTGGATCACCCAAGATGATCTTGAGGGCGTTTTTTTTTTTTTTTTTAATCCTATTAATAACTATTTAAACATATGTACAAAATGCATAACTAATGTAATATATATATATATATATATATATATATATATATATATATATATATATATATATATATATATATATATATATATATATACACTTTTAAGTGTAAAATATGTTAAAGGTTATTTTCTTTCCATGTAAAATGTACAAAATAAATGCTAAAAACAATCGTTTATTATTCAACTTTTATTGACACTGCAACCACAACCCAAAAAACTAATACTAATGGTCAAAATGGGAAGAAAAATGAAGAAGGTTTGTAATCATGGTAAAAGTTGGTATGAATAAATAGCAAATATGTCATCTTTGTGAAGCTGATTTGGTTCTGTCAGTATTTGATCTGTTCTGGAGAAATTTGTTCTCACGTTTGCACAGGTTGGTGTTGAAGTCAGTTCTGTTTGAAATTATTTTCTTGCAGATTATAAATTCTGTCTTTTTATTATCCTTAACAGTGAAATTATTCCAGATTTCTGTTCTTTTTCATCGCTGTTTCAGTTTTTGTGTTGATGTTTGTCAATTGTTGCATCGTCCCCGCTCTGTCTTTCACTCATGTGCGCAAACGGTGACGAGCTTTGCGCACTCACGCATGCGCTCAGCGCACGGCTCTGCGCTCTTGTGATCTCTGCGCAAATGGTTTCGATCTGACATGTGCACTTAAAGAGAGAAAACAAAAACAAGAGAGGATTTGGGACACACCTTGATCAAATGGGCAGCTGGGGGAACAAACCAAAAGTGAAACCTAAAATTCCTCGCTTACTGCTGGAGCTACGTTCTAAAAATAACTGGTGACAGTGAAACCCGCAAATTAGGATTATTGATTCTAAACTTCTCATCACTACAAACTTTCTCCTCTTTTCTCAGACAGACATGGACTTTTATATAGAGAATAAAGACAAAGATCTGTTCTCATGTCCTCCATGCGTTTCTGCAGAAATGCATGGAGGAGATGACAAGGTCTCCAGCCAATCAGGACGCAGAACCGGGTGAGCTGTTAAAAAAGAAAAGCAGCTGCATGATCGCACTGAAAGCAGGAGGAGTGCAACGTGGAGGGAGAACTCTGGATTCAGTTCTATTTGACGGGGGTTAGGGACTGTTCAGATAGAGACAAAGAATGTAAAAGACTGGAATAAAAAGTCACTTTATCTGTGGCTCTCAATAATGTCGCCAGATTGAAAAATAAATAAATAATGGGTCTCTGATAGTGTTTGGGGGCCGGGCCAAATGTGTCCAGTTTGGGGACCCCTTCTTTAGGGTTACTCTGGCGAGGAGTTCCTGGATATCTCTGTCAAAAAAAAGGATGGTATCATCTGCAAATAATATGAATTTAATATAATCCGCTGTTTTAACTATATCATTGATGTAAATATTAAATAGAACTGGCCCAAGCACTGTGCCTTGAGGGACACCACACACAATGTCTAGAACTGTTAAGATGGTCTCCCATCTTCACAAATTGTTCCCTGTCTTGTAAATAGCTTTTCACTCAGTCTAAAGTTGGTCCTCGCACTCCAAATTCATCCATTGAATGAATTAGAATATCATGATTTATTGCATCAAATGTTTTTTTTTTTAATCTATAAAAACTCCTAGTGCATATTTATTCTCTTCTATGATATTAGTTATTTCTTCCATTAATTCCATGAAGGCCAGTGTTGTTGATCTGCTTGCTCTAAAACCATACTGGCTGTCTGTAAGTAAATTATATTTATCGATTAATTTGAAAAGTCTATTTTTAAAAAGTTTTTCCAGGATCTTAGAAAATTGAGGGAGGAGGGAGACAAGTCTATAATTTGTGAACTGATGTTTATCACCAGAGTAGATTAACATTCTGCAGCATCAACGACCCCAAAGAAAAACCCAAATTCTTCCAGAACAGTCTAAGATATTTGACAAGAACTGGAGTAGAAATTAATCTGAATGTAAAACACATTTAAGGAAACATTTATTTATGACTTAAAAAAAAATATATATGAAAACTGTTAAATTTCTGTGTCAAATTAAATGTGATTAGTGAAACACATGAATATGTATTTATTTCATATTTTAATGAAACCATAAACTTTGTATTTTCCCTGGAAAGATGTTTTCATCAATTTCTGTATTCAAATTATATCAAGCAAAATATCTGACAAATTTTAAAAATCAGAAGACTTGATCTTTTCTGCTTTCAAATGTACAGATCTAAAGATAAAAATCCAATGTTATCATCCCAGCTAATCTCCTCTTTTAAACTTGCTGAATCCCTAATAATCTTGAACTTTTATGAATCTGTATTTCTTTAAGTCCACAAGCCCCAGTTCCCTGGAATCTTAATTTACTGCTTTCTAATTCTTCTGCAGTTAGTGTTTGGGGCCAGCAGAGGGCGCTCTATTTGTTGTAAACAAGAGATTTAGCCGAAGATCATCATCCTGATGAATAAAAAGTTTAAAATAAGTTCGAAAAAACCCACAAAATATCTATTTTAATTTAAATTGCACAAAATATACATCAATTGGTAAATCAGTTCTAACAAAATAAGAACAGATATACTGTTTAAACAATTAACGAGATTTATTTAGTTATTATGTGACATAATCACATGTAGTTATGTGTTTTATAACTGGCTCTTCTATTATTTGATTTCAGCACTATTTGTCCTTTGACTTCTTTTTCTGTTTTGGCTCGAAAGTGGTTCCTCCCCTCTTCCCGTCATCCCTCCCTCTCTCCCTCCGCTCTCTTCTGTTTTAGGAAACCCAGATGAATCCAGGTCAGCCTAATCAGTGGATCTCTGCAGACCTCCCTCCCCATAATTCCTTTAACTAAATGAGGCTCTTTGTTTGTGTTTTGCAGCGTGTTCTTATTTTGGAAAAAAAAAAAAAAAATACCTTGCTCGCTTGGCAGGAGAAAGCTTTTTGGAATGTTGGCTTCTTCTGTTTTATCCAGACATCATCTTTGGTGCTGTGTGTCAAAACTGGCAAGATTTCAAGAGGTTTTGGGGGACTTGGGGGGTTCTGGCTGCTGTAGATTGAAATAGATAAAGAAATCTGACAACCAAACTTGAGCTAACATGTAAAAAGTTGGTATTTCCTAAGAAAAAGGTGTCTGAATTGATAAAATCATGCAAATTATGCATCTCTGAGTGTGCAGCACTTTAAGAAAATTTCTGTTAAAACATTCGTCTGATTGACTGGTACAGGCAGAAACCTCCCTAGAAAGACTGATATGAACCACAGGTTCATTTAAATTCTTTGAGTCCAGCAGAAATGTGTTTGTTTCTCCTCCCAGCTGCAGCTCTGAGGACTGAAAGAATGAGGAGGAGTGAGGCACTCACTTAGCTTCCATGCCGAGCTTGTTAGCAAGAACACTTCAGATTGTTTTCATGAAGCTGCAGCTCCAAGTGTTCCTGGAACCAATCAATTAAAACTGGAAACCCAGAAATAAGAGGATTGAAGGAGGCGTAAACATTTCCTTCCCAGGATGCTCTCTGTTTCACTGTAGCCACCCAGAGGAGCAGGATTTGGCAGCAAAGCTTTCCCTTGTTAGCACTGTGAGAATAATGAGACTCTAGATGAAAGCAAAGATTGAAAATGATAAAAGAAAAAAAAATCAATGTACATTTTCTCGTAAAATGAGAATAATATTTAAAAAACATACAAATAAAGTTCATTTTGAAATTGTAAAAGTCAACAGCACCCTCTTTTGGTCAAGTAATGATACTGCATGACTGTGTCCACATTTGTTTGTGCTTAGAAAATTTCAATTTGTTCATAATTGACAGCATTTTTTCTTGTCTCGCAAAAGAAAATTAAAATAATACATAGTTTTATTATCATTTACTGTATTAACATTTTCCAAAGAAGGTTTTCACTTCTGAGGAAGTAACTCTCAATAAAAAAAAATATTGTAAAAAACTTGTGGCAACTTTTATTCTTATTTTTCTTTTTATTCTGTTTTTTGTGTGCATTATTTCTGCATCAGAGTGGGACCTCTGTTTTTTGTGGATCTGTGCATGTCTAATCATTTACAGGTGTGTTGCTGAAATGGTGGCTTTGAATTCTTCAACGGTTAACAAAAAAGAGAACATTGAAAAAAAATACTAAAAATATTTTAAATAAAACTATCTGTAAAGGCTACTTCCTAAATCTTACCAAGTTCATGTAAACAATAGAAATTTTAAATAAAGTAACAAAATCACATTTTTTAAAAAAAAAAAGCAAAGTGTTGGGAAATAAAGCATCAGCAAAATAATTTTAAAAATGAATTGATTTTGCCTTGAAAAAATGTTATTACACTTTCCCTGTAGGGGCAGCCATGAGCCAAATGATGATGAAAAATTTGTATAGTTAAAAAAAGTGTCATAAAAACATTTTATAAAATAAAATATTTCATTGTAAATTAAAATCGATTCAAAAGAATTTTTTTTTAAATCAGTTTGACTGTGAAGAAAAGTTTTTGACACATAAAATCCTTATTCTTGGTCTCACTGTATAATGAAGATTGGATGCAACGGGACGTTTTTCTGCTCATCCTAACTCCTAGTAAAGTTTAAAGTTCTGTTTGGTCTACACACCTTACAATAAAAAAACATGACCTTGAATTGTGTTAAAATGTGAGTTCTTATAAAGTTAAAACATCCGTCTGCATCTTTAGAATGGGGTCAAAAAAAAATGTAAAAGCATAAAAACATCTTTGAAATCTAACTGTAAATATGTTTATTCGTGGCTTGAGTTTGACTTGGAGGCTTTTGTTACCGGCCTCTAGTGGTCTTTCGAGGAACTGCAACACTTTTAGGGGCACAAAGTGAGACTTAAACATTTGTACCAAAGTAAGATAGGATTTAAAAAGAATGACAAATAGTAAATTAGAGATGATTCAGCTTGAAGACTACAGATTCTGAACGATTCAGGTACTCTTGGAGCAACAGGGAGGGGAAAGGGGGCGGAGTTGTTCCACAAACAAATGAACGGTGAATTTCTAAAAAAAAAAAAAAAAAAAGTCATCACATTTTTTGGGGATTTTTCCGTTTCAACCCATTTCTGTGCAGCACAAACAGCATCCTTCTCTCCGAGGAGCTGTGGGGCCTCGTCCAATTAAAAGTGAAGTACATTATTCTGTTGAAACACTGTTGATATTGGAACACAACAGCCAAACAAAAACAACCCAGCCATTTAACGTCCCTTCAAACGCCTCAAATTCACGGACACGCATCGCCACGGCAACCCCACCGGCAACTGGGCCATCCGAGTGGAAGACGAGGCCTCCGGCCTTCAATGGTAAAGACGAACACAATACTGCCCCCCCCTCCTCCAGCCGGAGCAAAACATGCATCCAAGTGTGGAAGTTCCTCAAACAAGCTGCATTCAATCACTCACACACAAAAACAACACTGCAAGTACAAAAAAAAACCTTAAAAGGAGTTGGTACTTTTATAGCTATTTGCAAATTTTGGAAGTGTTTGAGGTCTTTACTGTTTCATATCCGTATGAGAATCTTCACAACACAAACTAAAATCTACTCAGAAGTGAGAGACGACAAATCTACAGTTTTATCCAGAGAGCAGCAAATAATTAGCATGAATTGTTAACCTGAGAATCTTATAAGAACCTTCGTTTATCTCATTTTGTTATTGAAATATTAAGTTTGATGTGATGTTTTACTACAGAAAGGGTTGGTGAAAAGGTTTGCTCCTGCCTTATAGTGACTGATATGCTGCTGCTGTCACATGACTGTCCTGAAGGGGAGAGGAAGGGCTGTGTAACGCGTATAGGTACCTCAAATTAGGTGGCCGGTTGGTCAGAAAACATGGAGGACATCGGGACCCTTGCCCCATTTAGAAACACCTCTCCAGAACACTGATGCGAAAGCCCAAACCACTGCACTATCGGGCACCTCCGTATTTCAAACTTAAAACTAGAAGAGAAAATGATGAACAGCTTTGTCTCTACTTAAGATTTTGCATGAACCCCATTTTTCTAAACTTGTAAGAACTCAATTGAAGAGATCCAGCTGTTTTATTTTGATATCAGCTTCAATTGATCTTTTTTTTCTCCCAAAAAAATCAGAAATTTAACCTGCAATCCTCAGATCAGGAATCAACCGTCCTACCGCTGCACCACAGCCACCAATAGACCATGGTTTGCATTTAACAACATTATTTATTAATGAAGGATAGAAAATGTTTAAGTAACTCCCTCAGATTGATGCATAATTGATAGACATTTTTCTCATTGCTTTGACTGTCTTTGCTTTGTTTATGGATTTATACATTTGAATTTTGTCTCTGTATGTTCAACCTTTTACTGTAAAGCATAAAAACTGCTTTTGATCTAAATTTTTGTCAGTTTTGCAGTAAAAAAAAAAAGGGCATTTACCTCTCAGAAATGAGTTTGTTGGATAGTTTCAGCCTCATTGTGGAATAATTGTGTGATATGATACAAAAATGCATCTGAAAAAAAAAACAGATGCATTGAACAAAAAACATATAAAAAGATATGTTAATCAGGAAAAGTTTAAGGTTAACAAAAGCTCAAAAAGTTAGGATTGATATAAATGATTTCTATAGGGTTGAACCACAAAGGAATCCTGTTTGAGGCCTCTAAATGGATCAAGATCAAAGCAGAACTGCTTGTTTTTAATTCACACTTGTGGCTTTAAGATAAAAAGCATTTATTTAACTTTATTTTAAGGTTGAGGTCATTGTTAAACTCTCACAAACTGTTTTTTTTTGTCGTCTTTTTTCATGTTTTGGAAAATTTGTAATAGAACAGATGGCAACAATCCTATCTATGTTGTGTCTATGGAAAGTTGTGCCGTTCTTTGGCAAAGATTTTTGTTTTATTTGAAGTTTTCCTTTTGAAAATACAGGAGATACTTTATGCATCTATAATTAAGAGGATTAAGAAGAAGAAGATGCTTTTTGCATCTGGGACATACATCAGTGCTTGAGCGCTCGCCAACCGGGGTCTCTTGTCTACTCCATCACGCCAGGAAAGCAGATTAGAGGTGAACTAAATGAAATTATCCTTCCATGTTTGCCAATTTACCCCTCAAGAGGCCACACTAGCAAAACGAATTGATGAAATCTTTGACAGTTGACTTAAGAGGCAGCCTGAGAAATCATCTCATTAGATCCCAGAGACTAACAGCTCTGTCTGCACAGGCCGGGGTCAGTCTGGTCAGCCCGTCTGCCTCGCCTCTCAGTCTGCAGGGCGAGCACTCACGCATGCCGGCTCACGCTGCCCCTCTCGGGGTTGCCGCCGCTCCATCTCCGGCGATTCCTGCAGAGCTTCTCGTAACCATTACTGTGCTGCGTTTCAACCGGGTTGGGGATGATTGCAGCCCCTCAAAGGTCAAAGGTCAAATCCAGACTTCCACATTAAAGACACCCTTCTGCACTCGTGTTAATATCAGGCCACAAAGCCTGAAAAGCCCAAGACTCCCGTGTTGCTCCTCCTTTGCCGCCTTTGTCCGGCCCTGTTGTCAGGGCAGAGGTATGTGTGGCACGGCGGGGCAGCCCTTAAAAACCTTCCTGGCAAGTGCGAGGATGGACTGACGCGAGCGCAGGAAGGCAAGAAAAATACAGTCATCATCGCATCAAAGAAAAGGAGGCCAGGGGAGGAGAAGAGAGGAGGTTAAAGGAAGGAGGAGGTCGGAGGAGTAATGGCGTCTTTGTTCTGGTTGGCGGGGCTCACAAAGCCTTCGCCGGGGCATCTCGGCTCGGGTACTGTTACCGAATGCTCGGGAGGAGGTGGGAGGAGTGGGAGGACGTTCCTGCTCTCCAGCCTAACCTTCAACGTGTTTGGGCTGATCCAATTATGAAATGTCAGCAGACGCTCGGATGGGTTTGTCCGATCAGTCTAGAAGTGGTTTGGTCAAAGTTGGCTTCAACAAAATGACTAAAAAGGATCTGTAGAAGTTTTATCCTCTCAAAATTCAATTAGTTATGAAAAGGGTTAATAATTGATACACTTAATGTACATGTGGACTTTAATTTAGCAAACACCCCACATGTGAGACAGTTTGTGTTTCTGGATTATACTCCATAAAGACCCACTCTAATGAAAAAAAATCACATTAACATGTTCTTGAACCATTTTCCTGATGATGGAGGATGAATAATAGGAGAATTAAGGTTAAATTTGCATCTCTGAGTATTTCTTTATTCAAGTTGTTGTGAATCAGTAGCAGACGAAAAAAAAATCAGTTTGAAAATGTTTGTAGTTGTCACATAAAAGATACAGTCCACAAGTTCTCAGCAACAGAGAGGGGAATTTCTGATGAACTAAACACTAGAACCTATATCTTATAAAATAACACAGGTTTGTTTTTTTTTTTGCTAAAAACTGCACAATTGAAAACACTGGGAGATCTTTGAAAATAAAACCTCCTTCTGAACATTTTTAACTCAATTTTTTGGAATAACTAATTGAAACATTAGCCACAAATGTATTCTTTACAAAATAGAATTTAAAACAAAGTAAAATCTAAACTTGCAGGAGCACATTGACAAGCTTTTGTTTCTGCTTGGAAGAAGATTCTCCTCCGCAGCAGTTTCCTACAGGGATGGATGGAGCTGAGCAGCTGCCATTACGTCAGTCTCTCTTTACTGTGAGAAACTCTGTTTATTTGACCATGGATGTGTTTTCTTAATTAATTTGCAGAAAACAACACCTATTGTGATATATCCAGAAGAGTTTTACACTTTTTTTTAAAGAGTACGACTTAGAAAATGAACTCTGAATATCAATGCACCTTTTATGTAAGTAAAATGGTGAAACAATTAATGATAATTTAATGATAAGCCTTGCAGCCGCATCTCATATACAAGTTGCCTTTACTCACAAATTCATGGAGCTTTTCTTTTGACAGATTGTCAAACTGGCGGTCGAGGATTAAGGTGGAAAACACCTTAATACGTTTGCTCATAAATAATTAATTAAATATCATCTTGTTAACATTTTAAAATATTAAGTGAAACATCGCGATACGAGGCCGAATCGATTTTTCCCCACACCTTAGTAGAACGCAGACGTTTTGCAGCAACAGGTGCTTTCTCTTGACTTTTTTGCATCCAAATTCCCTTTCAAACCTGTTTCCAAACCCATTTTTTTCTGTTTTTATTTGAGCTGCAGGGAGGGAGGGAGGGAGGGGGTGTTTGTGCTCATCCAGCTGTGCAAAGCTGAACATCCACTGGACGAGTCTCCGAGGAATCTGTTATGAAACGTCATGAAGGAAACATGTTTTTTCAGCCGTGCGTGACTCACGCAGGGATGTTCTTCAACACCGACAGTTATGATGCTTGAACACATCTGCTGGCGTTCACGCCGCGGTGTGTGCGTGTGTGTTCCTCACTCCAGCAGCAAGCAGGATGTCCTGTCCTCGCCGCTGCTATTGTGAGGTGGTCAGCCTGCCAGACGCTACTCGCAAACACTTCCCCTCTGTCAAGTGCCTGGATCTCTCAGTCCCCCTCACACACTCACACACACACAGTGATAGCTCAATGCCAGCCTGAAAACAATGGGAACCTATCCAACTCCGCCCTGTCACCTGCTTAAAAATAACTCTCAGTGCCCTCAGACGTCGTGATTGTCCTGCAACAATGGAGGGGCAGCACTTTGATCAGCTAAAATAGAACTCTGCTGTTATTCTGAGATCTCATCGCATCACTTAATGGTTTATTTGACCTGTGAGAAAATAAAAGATTTTGCTTCAGCTGAATCCCCCCTCTGGGATTAATAATGTATTGTTAAATTCAAGACGGACTTCGGGGCTTTAAATACTCCCTTTTCCATGCAACCTTTTCCCTGCAGGCTTGAAGGTTGCCTCTTGCAACGACTGTTTAAGTCCTTATAGTCCTTCTGATAAAATGTTGAGTTTTTTTTGTTCATGTCAAAGGAAAAACACACACAAGTTTATATAATTAATATTTGTTCTTTATACTATTTGTTTTCCTTGAGAATTTATTAGCTTTTGGCTCGTTTTCCATTTAAAGGGGGTTTCCATCCACTCAACGTTTATTTTGGGTTTAGTTCCATTCACCTCATCTCACACACACAATTGCACCTTTTTTAACCGATAAATGCGTGATTATAACAGCGGCTCTCGCTCTCTGTGAAGTGAGGCTGTCATCACCCACAAGTCTGATCACAATGGAAACAAGAAGCCATATTGTTTAGTCTCAAGGATTTCTTTTCTTAATATATTTTCCATTGACAGTGAGACAAAAACAAAAAAGTTCAGAATGTAATCAGACGGTCTGATGATTAACTCCCTGTTGGGTTTTTTAAATAGTCGTTAAATGCAACAAATTGAAGCAAAACTAAATATTTAAAAGTTAACTTTGCTTCATTTCCAGAGAAAAGGATTGTTTTAACATGATTTGTAGCGTGACATATTAAGAAAATTGCATTTCTTAATATTTTTTAATTTAAATAAGTGTGAATCAGAAGCTGACAAACAAATGACAAAAAAAACGTCACATACAAACTACATTTGTTTTATTAAGAAACTCTAATATCTACTTGTGTGAATAAATCATTTATTAACAAAAATGTCTAATCATCAGATAATTTCTTTAATGTTACAAACTTTAAAACATTCTTGAATTTTTGCATTCATTTGTATTTTCTTTTAATAAAAATGTATTTATTTCCTTAAGAACAACAAAGATAACTTTGAAAGTCAGAAATAAGCTAGAGCTTCAGTGAATTTCTGTTTCTTGACATAAACTATGCATCAATCTGGATCAGTTAATATCTGTCTGTACCTGAGATCACACAGAAAGAGAAAACACAACCGTGTTTTTGTGCAACGCTCCTGCATATTTCCTGTCCCTTCTTTTTAAAGCAGATTTTTACACCTCAGCTCTGACATCATCCAGTGATCATTTGTTCTATATTTGTATTCAACCTCAGACTTCTAAAATAGCAAAGAAAATGTGCAGAGGATCAAATAGATCATGTTTTTGCTGGTGGGTGAAAGATGTACTTGGATCAACTCTCACACTTCGAAAGGTTTAAAAAAATAAAATTTTCATCAGCTAAAATTAAACTGTGCAGCCATTGGATTAAAATACTTCAACAAACCTTTTAGTTCATTGAGTATTTAGTACAGTTGATAGAATATACAAGAAACGTAAAAAAGAAGTGCAAAAACTTGATTAATCCATATTTGGGAGGCGATCTTCATATTTGGAAGCTAAAGGCCTCATATTACGTGTGGATACCGAAAGACCCGTCGCTATTGGTTACAGATCAGCTAAAATAAGTGTTGATGTGAACGCTAAAAGATGATCTGCAAACAACTCAGCTGCCAAGTTGGAAGTTAAGAGTTGATGATGTAATGGTCTAACTTTAGGAACTAACATGGAGAATTGCAAGATGAGCGTTTCAAATATTAATATTTATCTTGTGAAGTTTTTTTCCCTTCAATCATTTGGAGATTTTCAAATAAAAAATGTCTTAAACCTTTTAAAGAACGACTCCAATTATCTTTTGATTTATTGTAAAAGCGTAAAAATGTATGATTAAGACATTTTTAGCCAAAACCTGTGAAGTTTTCTTGGATATAGTTTCTATGGAGTGGCAGGATTTCACCATAATTCACCTCTGAGTTATGGGGGGGGGGGGGGGGGGGGGGGGGGGGGGGGGCACTGGCGTGGAGTAAGCCTGCACTCATTTCCCATCATCTCTTCGTCTCTCTCCTAGCTTAAAGCCACACCCCCAACCTCACATTAACGGCGCAACATCAGAGCTATCCAGCCGTACAGATCTGATCCAGATGAAGAAAACTGTCATGGATCCATTCGTCTACAAGTGGATGCATCGGAATGAAGAGGAGCATGGAGGCTTTTGACTGTGGTTTGTACATGAAAAATAGAAGCTTTGTCACACAGCATATTTTCATCTGATTCACAACAATATGAATTTAAAAAAACTCAGATATGCAATTTCAATCTTAATTTTCTTTATATATGTCCTTTATCAGGAGACAAATGTCATAAGAACATGATAAAGAAACAAAAATTCATTGGAGAGGGACTTTAAGGCCATGAGGTTATCTAACCACAGTTGGTAATTCTGTTTAACATTTGTATATTTAGAGGGTTAGTTCAAAGATTAGCTCGAGTCTTATACTGTAAAAGGTTCAAATCTGTTTGAGTCAAATCAGACTAAAGAAATTAGTTTTGGGTTATTCTAACTGGTTCATAAAAGTTGACAGAAAGCAGCAGGAGCCAAAGACGGACAACATAAGAAACCACCAGAAAACCAAGGTTACGACGATCTTCTCAGACTGGAAAAGTCTGTTTGTCTGCGTAATTTGATCGAGTTCTGAACCTTGCGTTTAGCCTGTATTCAGTCTGGTCTCTGTGGAAGATTTCTGTCTCAAACTAAAGCTTGTAAACAAAACCATGTGACTAAAGATGTCTTCAATCAGGGCAAAGTAACAAAAGAAAGAAAATGGCAGTCCTACGCTTTGCAATCCTCGTCGGGAGAGGACACTTAATAAAGTTTTACTGATCAATTTTGAACGTGTGTATCTTCGTAGCTTCAACACTTTTCTCTTTGGGACGGCAGAGGCATCCTGCAAGACGGGTACTAGCAAGGCGACGGCTATGAAGATAAGATGATACAGTAAGTGTTTAGGACACATTGATAGTTGGTAAAATAGTGAGAAGTCATATGTATCAGCTTAGAGGTCGTTTTAATGAGCCTGCATTCATCTGACCACATTTCAGTGATTCACTGTCGTATCGTTGTGGTGTTATGACATTGTTTATACGACAATTCTGTTGAGGAACTACAATACGGCTTTTGGAATGACGTTTAAATCAGTGGTATGTCGCGCAAAGAGACACAGAAAAACACGTAAAAAGCATTTTTAGAGATGTTTACAGTTTTTCTCAGTCGCTTTGGTGCGTTTCTCAGAACACTATTAACATTTGCACAACAGTTAGTGCATTTCTCTAAACAATTAGTGCAAACTGCAAAACCTAGTGGATAGCCTGCAAAAGCACATCACATGCTCAAAACTGATAATCCATTCCTCAAAAGCAAGTATTCATGTCAATGAAACTGTCAGTGCCATCAAAATGAAAAGTCTTGACACCATCTTTATGAACAAGATAGTCAAATGACTTTGTCATGTTTTCACTATGACAGTTTATCATTTCAGTGTTTTCCATTGCAACAATATTTGGTGACACCTGAAAATGTTGAAGACAGCACTATGGCCTACTTGTACAGCCATCGGAAATGTGCAGTAAAGTCACTATAGATGTTAAACATGAAATCACTCTTTTGGTAGAGCTGTGAACAATATACAGCACATGTAACAGTACAGTAAATTACTGTTTGCATATCTATTTTCCCTACGGAATGTTTGAATTATTGAACTGACAGTAGTTCTTCCAATATTGGGTTGCACCCTTCCACCAGCCTCATCCATGGTGAGGCCGTGATTGACAACATGGTTCACAATTGTAGCCCTTATTTCATTAGGAATCCGCCTATATCTGCCTCTTCTCCCTCTTCCCCTTCCCTTTCCTCCCCACATCCTCACCCCTCTTCCATTGACGATTCATAGGATTCATCCATAATTGACAGTGAACAAGTTGTTTGTCGTTGGTTACAACTAAAATTGCACACACCTCCTCATGAGTCACAGCTGAAATTCACCTGAGATCAAATGTTCAATTTAGGAGACATTTTTAGGAAAAAATTATAAAGAAAGGTACAGAATTTGCTTGACAGATGGCTAATATTTGACATTTGATAACTAGTTCAACAATTTTGAGTGTAATGACTCAAGCAATGAAAGTAAGACTATTAGTTTTATTGAGAACGACTATTCAGCATCCATAAGTATAATTAATTTTGACTGACATGACAAAAGCAAATGAAAATGTCAAAAAACAGCAGAGAATGTATGAAATCAACTGATTCATGTCCAAAATCATTTGCAGTTTGTTCAGAGAGAGGAGATCTTGCTACTATGATGTGCACAAATGACTAAGTGTTGTGGAGGTTGAACTAATAGTTATGAGAATTTCAATTCTGATCTGAGAAACGCACCAAAGCGATTGAGAAAAACTGTAAACAAACATTCCAACAAATTTGATAACACGACAATTGTTGCTTTAGATTTGTCCTGTTGCTTCATTTCTACTTTGTTTACATCACGTGAGTGACTGCCAGCTAAGGTGGCCATTTTGGTCCGGTTATCCAGCTCCTGAACCGCTTTGTGTTCAGACTGAGAAGAACTAAAGCTCAGTCAGATTGGAAACAAACCACAACCACCTGGAGAGATGGGTCCGAGATCAGATCCTGGTACCGGATCAGAGTTCAGTTCAGTTGGATGTATTCAGACTGGATTATTGGAGGAAACGAACTCTGGTTCACTTTAAGTGAACCAAATGTGTCCAGTCTGAACACAACCAGAGATAGATAGATAGATAGATAGATAGATAGATAGATAGATAGATAGATAGATAGATAGATAGATAGATAGATAGATAGATAGATAGATAGATAGATAGATAGATACATAGATAGATTTTCCAGCCTTCCCTCTCCAGTGAGGTGTTCCCTCCCCCGTCGTGATGCTTTTGTCTCATTTCCTTTCAATGCGCGCGTGCGCTCTGCGCGCACTAACCCGTGCGCAATGACCAACACTCCGCGTCCGGCTGAGCACTGCAGGCGCGGACTGAGCTGCGGTCAGGCTGGAGGAGCGAGTCTCCGTGATTAATGGGAAAAGTCTGCGCTGCTCGTCAGAAGCGGCTCGCTTTCAGCCGGTAGTTTGGCCCGGGGGAAGCGCGGGAGACCACATGGTCCCGCTTGGAGGCTGAGGAGCTGCGACGGGTTCAGGTGAAGCGATCTGGAGTTGGTTTCTTGACAGCTGCGCCACGGACAAACATCAGTGAGCTGTCACCATCCATTCAGGTACTCATTAGTGTTCATTCTATTTTACTACACGAAAAGCTCTAAAAATCTTCTCAAAAGTATTTTTTTGCTTTTAAAATTTGTAAAACAGCAAATTTTAAACTTTTTTCAATAAAAAAATCCCCTAAAATATGAATAAAATTAAGCAATTTAGATCAAGAAATGGGTTTGTTGTCTTTTGTGGCAAATTTCAATTATAAATGAGTTATTTCTTCATAATTGTCCTGTTAAAAACAGTCTTTGTTCATTTAAGCAAAGTTTATTAGCCAATTCATCAAACTCTACTGGGGGGTAAAGTGCTTTATAAATTCTAAAATAGATTTTTTTAAGAATATAAAGTCAAAGTTTTGGTGAAAACAAACATCAAGTATTTCAAAATACTTTCCTAAAAGGTTAAAAACTTAGTATAATTTATTTAAATCCTTAAAATATTGTTCATTTTCATGAAGTGCTTTTGTTTCTGAGCCCAAATCCCATTCCAGACAAACATTCCTGTTTATTTGTCTGCTTCCCCTCTAATAGCAGTTTGGTAGACGCTCTTTGAAGAAAGTCCATGTGCTTTCTTTCCTCCATGCATCCTCGCCGTCTCTCCGTCCTCCTCCTGACACTTGAGAAAAGGGAACAGCTGGATGGGAGCTGAGCTGGGGTTTGATCTGTTCGCATCAGCGGGTCCCAGAGGGCCCCCCCTCACTTCTGTCACTGCCATGGGGTGGGTGGAGAGGGACCCGGCAACTTTGCAGCTGTCTGCAGCACACACATAAAGACTGAAGCCCCTCTGCGGGACTCCTGGTAATCCACGCCATACTTACCTCTGCTCCAGATCTGCAGCAGAGGGTGACGCTCCTCTCAGTTTGGGACCCTGAAGGTGTCAGTTTGGAGCACTTAAAGAGTGCACAGAGCAGAAAATTTAAACTTTATAGTAAAACAGTTTGTGATAAGAATAAAGGAACACTTTAGGCTGTTATTTGAAGACAGTGACAGCAAGTGTGTGTTTGGGCCAGATGGGTACACTGTGAGCATTGTGGGAGCTGGTTAAAGCCTCACAGGAGGCGTGTGAAAACGCAGTAAAGATGTCACACTGCAGCTGGCACAGGACAAGAGCACTGCTTTTTAAGCTGGAGTGTGCACGACGAGGAGTGCATGTGCCACGAGAGACGCGGACCACCTCACCGCTGGGTGAGCTCTGTTGCGTAACAAAAGATAAGGCCACTTTAGCTTATTAAACAGGGGGGGCTGTTGCAATTTAGATTTGCTCTCCCATGAAGCCGGAGGACTTCAGATCAAATCAGAAGAGTTTGAATAAAATTTCATCCGTTAAAAAGTTTCCAAAGCAAACCTGACGTATCACACATTTATTAGCCAAATTTGTCAGGAAAACTCCTTAAAATCATTTAAATGTTCAATGCTTCAGCTGAATGTTATCTTTTGGGTCAGTGAGTGTACACGGTGAGGAGTTTATTTGTTGATAAAGACTTCTATAGACTACAATTTGCCAGTAAATTGGAAAATTTGAATTTTTTTTGGGCCGCTATTGGTTCAATAACTTTTGAGGTAAAGCCAAAACACATTGGTTTCTTTTTCTGATTGTATTCATTTGAAGTCAAAATCGTTTTGTTTTTGTCTTCTTTTGTTAAAATAAATAGTTATAAGCCTTTGGTACTACCTATCTCATTTCAAACCCTGTTACACTATATATGAAAAATTAGGTTACCAAGCTGGCTTTTTTGGGGCTATAGTTGCTTGTTTTTCATGTTTTTTGTTATTTTTTTGTTTTTTATTCATAGTTTTATTTTAGTAAATTGTCAATAATTCCATATTAGTTGGAGGTTAAATACTAAAACTCCTATGAGCATCTAGACAAAGATAAAAAACACTCTCCCATGAAAATGAAAAAAATAACATTCCCAGTCATGTTTTAATTATGATTTTAAAGATTTTAACCAAAATCCCACAACCTAAATTTCTTAAAAATACATTTTTCCTGTTGATCTGAAGCCTCTGTTTTGACAAAAATCTCCTTTGAGGGGGCGTGGCTTTTGGAGCTGAGCTTAGTAGCCCCGCCCCTGACTCCTCCCCCTGTCTGATTATCATAGGTCTGTGTCTTGCTTGCGTAAATCTTCACTGCTGCTACATAAAAACGTCAAGCAGTATCGGTAATGTTCAGCCGTATGGTTTTGATCCAGAAGTGAAGAGTTTCCTTCTAGTTCACCAAAGACTCTTTTAGCTAACTATCAAATGTTTATTGACGTTGCTGTGATCAAAACATTCAATCCATTGGTTTCTCAAAGCAGAATCCTTGGGAAAATGATAAAAGCTAACATCAAAACGCTCTTTCATTGATTGATTTACAATTGTTTGAGCCGATTTGAACATGATTTTCATCAGCTCTAATTTCTGAACTTATTTAAAAAAAAACACAACAGGATGTTCTTGTAAGCAGACTCATTCTTATCAGACTCTCCAAAAATAAATCACTTAGTGAAACTGAATTAGTGGCAATAGAAAGAGCGATAACGTGACGAGAGACGAGTGAAGCGGTTTCCTCCGACAGCAGCGTGTCGGAGCTCCACACATTCCTCACACATTTCTAGTTCCTGCTGTGACATCACACGTTCAAGTTCAGCTTTAGGTAAACTAGCTGGGAGTTCATTGTCTTCCCCAACGCCGTGTTTGTTTATGCAATAAAAGCTATTGTGTTTTGTGATAATGAGAGCCGCTCCTCGCTGGGCTTCCTCCATGCAGTTATTTTGTTTTGTACTTCTGTGGTGGGAAGAGAATTTTAGGTCAAGAACAAGACAAGGAAACTCCTGCTGGAGTGCACTGGTTGTTGTGTTGATTTTATATAAATGTGTACTTGTTTATGTTGTACTTGTGCAGTTGGAGTGCTTATGTTGTGCTGTTTTGCCACTTTGTAATTGTAACCACACTGTTTACACCAGTATCAAATTTTTGCTGCTTCCAAAAGCTCATTTAAAGTTTTGGACCTAACTCCACTTGCATTTCCCTTCGTCTAAACTGAGAAACTGTAACTCCCAGCATGCATTGAGGCCAGGTCTCTCTTTATGAATTTGGAACTCACTTTAAAGCCATTGTTTAAACACACCAGGTCAAGGGAATGTATCAAAGAGCTTCCATTTCCAAAACCGTCCTCTTCTTTTTGCAAATGACTGGAACACATTTGAAACGTTCATAATTACCATCCATCTCTTAGTTCAGACGAGTCATTGTTGATACTCGCTCCTGTTACAGAAGCTAAATGCATTTCTGTAGAACTGTTTTGTGATCGTATATCCACTCTATTTTATGTTATTAATATCTTTACAAGCACTGATGCAGCTCGTGTTTGTTAAAGAAGTTGTTCTCGCAGATCCAGTATAATGAAGATCAAGTATTATTTTTAACATGTTCTTGTGGCATTTTTACACAACAAAAGACAAACATGAAACTTAAAATTACATTTCTGAATATTTCTTTATTCAAATTGTTGTGAATCAGCAACAGACAAAAAAAAATTGTAGTTTGAAAAAATATTTGTTACATAGAAAATATACTGAGTCAGTCACAAACAAATAGATCCATGTATGTCTTTGTTATCAAAAAAGAACAGCTGGATAGCTTTAATATTGCTTATCATTTTTGTTGCAATCGCAATTTTAGGTTGGAGATGTTAGGGGCTGTAAGCTAGTGGGAGAGTATATACACAGATGGTTGACGGAAAGGGTGCTCTGCACCAATAGCCCCGCCCACAACGACTGCCGCTCTGCAGAAACTGTCCTAAAAAAAAAAAACAGTTTTATTTAAAGGCATAATCATAATTATAATAGCTAAAAAGAAGATCAAAGAAAACATTTCTACCTGCATAATAAAGGTACTATTGGTACTATTACTAGAACTGGAGGAAACTTCTAAATAGACAAAGAGAATCAGCTTATCAATTGTTCTTCTGGGAAACAATTTCTCCTTTTAGAAATACTCTGAGCACACAAAAACACTGTTGTCTCATTGCGTGACGCTGACAGAAAACAAATCGTGAATTGCTATCAAACCTTTTATTTTACATGTTTAAAGTAAGACAGTGAACACTGAATAATTCTAGAAGCAGCTAACGTCAGTTTATTGATCTTGTTGCATTGCAGTGTGCTAGTTTTAATAATGAAAAGTATTGTCACAGGTCTGAATGAACTCTGGGTGCTGAAAAACACAACGGTCTGGACAGAACAGACCCACAGTGCCACATGAACACGTTGAAACACTCCTCTGAGGCCCTTCATACACTATCCCTTTGTCCCGTCTCCCACAGTTTTGTGCTGTCAGAATTGTAGATGAAGAATTAAACCTTAATGGAATATTTATGGAAGCAGCAGAGAATTCCTTTTTGTCATCCGTTACATTAAACGTGTTCTGTGGAGTTCGTTTAGCGCCCTGCATTCATGAGCTTCGTCCTGGAGACCTGAAATGTTTTGTCGCTTGCAGCGAGGAAGTCACTGAGTGCTTTTTCCTTTTCTCTCTGCAGGAGGACGGAGCAGCTGCGCCGGCTTGTATCCTGACTGCCCTCATTTGTGCGTCTGATGGTGCAGGATGACTTGGAGGGGGCTTGACTTCAGAGGCCCCCAATAAAACCTTGGTTTCCCAAATATCGCCCCTCTTTCCGGACGGCTAGTGCTTTTGTTTTGTGGAGACTTAACCTTCGTTAGAGCCGCCGCCATGGCTAGCCTGGTGATCAACGAGACTGGAATGGAGAACTGCGGGATTGATGATTCCTTTAAGTATGACTTGTACTCTGCGGTGTACAGCGTCGTTTTCATTCTAGGTCTGATAACTAACTGCGCCGCCCTGTTCGTGTTCTGCTTCCGAATGAAAATCCGCAACGAAACCACAATGTTCATGACAAACTTAGCGTTTTCAGACTTAGTGTTCGTTTTCACGCTGCCCTTTAAGGTCTTCTACAATGTCAACCGCAACTGGCCGTTTGGAGACGGCTTGTGCAAAGTTTCGGGGACCGCCTTCATCACAAACATCTACGGCAGCATGCTCTTCCTCACCTGCATCAGCGTGGACCGCTTCCTGGCTATAGTGTACCCGTTCCGATCCCGCTCCATCCGCACGCGGAGGAACGCGGCACTGATGTGCGCCGCCGTGTGGCTGACCATCGTAGGCGGAGGAATATCTGTGACCTTCTTCTCCACCATTAACAGCAAACACTCAGCTACTACGTGTTTCGAAGGATTCTCCAAGAACACCTGGAAGACCTACCTGTCTAAAATTACTATCTTCATTGAGGTGAATAGACACTCTGAGTTCTTATAAATGCAGTGAAGTTCAGCTTTATGTCATGTTTTTGTTGTTTTTACAGATTGTTGGTTTCCTCTTACCCCTCCTGGCCAACTTGGTATGCTCCTCTCTGGTCCTGCGAACACTCCGCCGCCCAGTGACCGTCGCTCACGGCTGCGACAGCAAGAAACGTGTCTTGCGAATGATCGTGGTCCATCTAGGCATCTTCATCATCTGCTTTGTCCCTTACAACTCCATCCTCTTCGTGTATGCGCTGGTGCGAACCCAGGCGCTAGCTAACTGCACGGTGGAGCGGTTCGCACGGACGCTCTACCCCATAACCCTGTGCCTGGCCAGTCTCAACTGCTGCCTGGACCCTGTGGTCTATTACTTCACCTCGGAGAGCTTCCAGAAGAGCTTCGTTTTAGGAGGCAAAGGAAGCGGCTCTCGCCCCGAGAGTATTCCCCGCAGTGACGCGGAGGCTAAAGAGATGCCCAACAGTCTCCCCACGGACACGCACTCTGTGGCCAGCAACGGAAAAGAGACAGTCATGTCTGACAGTCAGTTGTGACTCAACATTTGCTTGTTTTTTTTAATTTTTTTTTTACTGGAAGCTGCAATTAGCTGTTTGATCCTGGAAGTGGCAAACAAATATCTTAGCAGATTAGTTAAGCCCTAAGGGTAAGTCCCGGGGTATGGCCTGGGATTTTCGGATTAATCCATAACTGTTGAACTGAGGAATAAATCTTTTTTTTTTCTTTTTTGTTGGGAGAGAACACTCGAGGGAGCTCAGTTCCAGCCTGACGGAGAAAACTGTTTGTTCAGCGACCCTCCAGCCCATCATCACTCAGGCTTATCGCTCAGTCCTGAAGACGCACTGGATCGCGCATGAGACATAAACTTCGTAGTGAAACATTCGTACCGCAGGTTATGTGAAAGTTAGGACTTTCTCATGCTGTTATGTCATTAACGTCTGAACACTTTAAAGTGTGTTGATACTGCTGTTGTGTCCCGGCCTTGAACTGCCCCAGTTCTATGTTAAGTTTTGATGTTAAAAGCCTGAGTTTTATTTCCCTCATCAAACCTCCTCTTTGTCAGCGTGAACCTAAACATGAACTTGCAGAGGAGTTTGTCTTTCTCTTGTTTAGTCACTGGGCAGCCCTGATGCATCGGAGGACCTTGGTCTGCGCGCTGTGTCGCAGGCCAAATGCTTATTATGGCTGAAGCAATGGACCATTGTTTTCCCCTGAATGAGCGCTCTCTGTCTTAATCTGGCCTTAGACTGCAGATCTGCTCACAGTCTCTTACACGCAACAAACATGTTCACATTCCAAAGTACGGTTGAACAGTCGGGACTGTTTATCCAAAAATCGCCTTCTTACACAACGCAGTAATGAGTCAGGAGATCCTCTAGTGTGAGAACTGCTGAATTTGCATGAAGGACTTATTTTTTTTGGGAATAATTCTGTCAGAAATGTCTTCAATTTGATGCCTTTTATAATGCAGGCCTATGGGGGTGAATAATAATAAAGATTTTCTGTGGATGATTTTCTTGAAAGGGTTGTGTATTCAAGTTAAGACTAAAGACTGAAATTTCACTTATGACTTTGCAATTATTGCAACTTTTTCCCTTTAAAAAACTGTCAAGCAAATAGTTATTGAAGTACCACTTTAATCATCTCTTGACTTATTGTGAAAGTGTCCCAGTGGTCTTTTAATTATGATTATGCTATTTTTAGTCAAATTCAAAAATTTGTGTCGTCTTCTTGGACAGTTTCTGCAGTGTGACCGGAGTTCATTTGAAATTTGTCCCTAATTTGTGGATGGGATCATTGGTGCAGAGTGAGCCTTCCTCCACTTCCCATTATCAATCTGTATATACACTCTCCCACTTTATTACATCCCCTCAAAACCCCAACTTAACTTTAACATTGCATCAAAATTGGCAATATCAGTGCTATTCAGTGTTTACAGTGTAACCCTTGTGTTATGTCATAGGGGTCCAGATGACCCTAGCCTTACATTGACTGAATGGAGTTGTGGCTGTAGGTTCTATGTCACTAGAAGACAAACTCTAATTTAGGTAAAAATTTCCTGCGAAATGGAAAAACTGAATTTCCAATTCAAATATCTGTGTGAACAGACACCGATGTTTGGTTTCTGACATTGTCTCAAGGTATTTTTCAAAGCTACATTAAATCAAGAAGACTGAAATTATTAATAACACTTTAGTCAATTGATTCCCTCCTAACTATGAGAGGTTGACCTCTCCAAAAACTTTGAGGAAACCAAATTATTTAAAAAGTCCAACAGAAATGCAAAAGCTGGTGAAGACGAAAAAGCTAAATTGTAAGTCACCCAAACAACTTGCAGAATTTAGTGTCAGATAGCTGAAGACGACCTTAACATGTCAATAATATTCAGAAAAGGCCATGAGTTATCTTATTTCTAGGCAGAATTCTTAATACTAATGTGAAAAAACCGACTGTATACAAAAACTGGACTGAGTGACCCCTCTCCCTGGGGTTTCAAACAAGTTGTATCCCCTGGTTCTAAAAAGCAAAAACCCCAAGATTTCTATTGAGAAATAAACATCCATTGCTCAGTAATTCTATTTTTTCAGAAAAACATTCTTACTCTGCTACCTTTATCAACACGTTCTTAAACTGACCTAACAGATTCCTCCAAAAAAAATTATGCAATCTCGCGTCAGATTTTGGACACATTTCATGTAGCACACTTTCAAGTGGTAGAGGTGTGGACTTTCAACAAGCTCGTTCACGATTGGAGAGATCGGTTGCCATAGAAATGTTGATGTAGACAAACTCGGACCAATCACTGGTTCGTGAGGAATTCTGGTTCCAACATGGCAGCATTTGTGTTGCACGAAAATGGCGACTGCATTGACTTGATTTTGTTGGAACTCATTTTCTAGGGGTGACGTCACACTCACTCGGTCTAGTTAACTGTTCCCAAATTTAAGCGAACCAGGAAGTACTAAACGCTGCAGTTTCTCAAAAGACCACTAGAGGCCGGTGTCAGAGAATAGGAATTTTCCAATGACTCCTATGAGAAAAAGTCACACTTTTTTTTTGCCTGTCATTTTTAAAAAAATCAATAGTTTTGATTATATTAGAGTCTAAATTCAGAGTCAGTTTTTCTCAAATGCTGGTTGAAAGTTCAGTCCAATTATTTTTTTGGCAACATTGAAGAAAAGGTGGATCAAACTCTGGAGAGTGTTCATCTCCCAATTCATTTTTACTGCGCAGAAACCTGTGGATGACATTGAAAATTACTTATCCAGACAGAGGCGGAGCTTAAAACTACATATTTCAAACAGTTTATTGTTGATATTAATATTAAAACAACATTTTTTAAGCTGAGGTGCTATTACGAATGCTTAAATAAGCTTTTATTAACAATTTCTCTTTACTCTTTGTCAATAATAATACTAATATTGACTCAGAAATTGGGGAGGGGGCAGCTTCCCTCACTTGTTCCACTGTAGCTCCGCCCCTGCATCCAGAGTATATATTGTTGTGGTCAAAATCCTTTGGGAAATAATTAGAAATCATAGGCAATTTGTCTTTTAGAACAGTGAAATGCAGGGAGTCAAAAGGCTTTGCAGGAGTGTTGACGTACATGCGCGGGCCAACCTGTAGCTTTGCAGACTGCTGCAGTGGCATTTAAACAGACAAGTGAAGATCCGGTAACCGCTCTAGGCCTCTTTTTGTCCAGCAATATTGCCATGTGCATTCAGAGTCACTGATAACAGTCAATGGACTTTGGAATTTGGGGTCAAGAGTAGCAGAGAGGAGGATGACAGTCCTGCAGAGGACAAAGGGGTAGGAAATAGGAGGAGTGCAAAAGCAGGCTGGAGCTCCTCTCTGGTTTTTGTCGCGTTTCCAGCTTTCAGAGAGAAACAGCTCGAGTGTTTACAGTCGACGTGTTTTTGTTCCAGCAGCAGGAGAACAGGAGGAAGTTCATGTTGGTTTACTCTGACATCTAGTGGAGACAAGTAGAAGCTAAGTTAAAAAAAAAAAGGTGAACCCCAGTAACCTGTGGTAGACACGTCTGAGATGACGGCTAATTAAAGCATCATTGTGAGATTTTTTATGTGTGTGTTAAAAAAAAGCACTCACACATTTGCCTGCGAGTCATTTCCAGAGTACTGCATTCTTGTTCGTGTTAGGTCATGGGGTTTTGTTGAGACCTGCTTTGACTTGTTATTTGATATTACATCGTGGCTGCAGATTTCCAAGTCTCAAGGCACAGGGACATTTCTGTCTTTTAGGTTTCTAAAAATGGTTTCAAGAAGTAAAAATACTCTGGTGACACGTTCCGAAATGAATGTTTGATGAGCTGCAATTCACAAAACAAGGAAGTTGAGCTTCTGATTGAGGAAGCAGATAAAAACAGCTCTGAAATGTTCTCCAATGGTCACTGAACCATATTCAGAGGTTCTGCGTTTCTCCTCTGCTGGAGGAATCTTCTGTCTTTTCAAGGGTGAGGATCAGTTTCTTCAAATCTTGCTCAATTTTTGCCCAACCAGGTGTGTTTTTATAGTTGCACTCTGTTGCTAGGAAGCCTGTGACACGTCGAACGGCAGGAAAAGGTCCCTGTGCAGACTGAGAGGGCAGAGCTTCCCCCTTCGTGCGCAAGAATCTGAAAATCTACTTGAGAGCAGACGCCAGCAGACCAGCTCCTTGCAGCTAAACCGCATCTGTGGCATGGTAAAGCTGACTTCTCATGCACTCTCTGGCCATACTTTTGCAAACGCCTGTCGTGCAAGCTCAGTGTTGACATTGTTTCCATCCGTACAGCTTCAGGTTGAGCTTGCGTTGAGGAAACTCCTGCAGTATGTGGTCATCTTTGGACCTGAGCTCTCCTTTTTCAGACTGAGGGTGAAGGAAGTGGAAAAGGTACTGAAACATTTTCTTCATATCAATGTTTGTTTTCATTTTTGTTATATCACAGTTTATCTTTTTCTGAATGTGCATGATTCAAAATAGTGATAAAAGATGATGAAAGTGAAAGAGTTTCTTTAAAACTTTTGATAAAATAGATTTTTACAATTTAGCTGTTAATTTTTTTTATTTTTATTTAGATATGTGAATTTAAAGGTCACAAGTTACCTTTTAGTGCTCTTTAGTCAAGTCTGAGAATTTCAAAACGCTCCAGGTTACATTGCCGCCGATGATGAAACGACAAACCCATGAGATTGCAGATGAAAGGGTGATACCAACTGAAACCCCCCTCCCAAAAAGCGCCTTTTTGTTCCTCTTGTGAGGTTTACATAGGAAGGGCGAGGACCTTTCTTAACGGTAGACGGAAGAGAGATCTTTTCGTGATTGGCAGTTAATTCACTCCTTTGCCTCCATTTCCTGCTGCAGCCGTTATTTTTCTGATGTAATTCAGTTTCTGTTGGCACTGAAACTCCCCGTGTAAACTGACGGGTGTATGTTCTATCTATGTAAATTCTATAATTTTCCAGTCAGGTGGGGAAGGGGGATGCTTTAGTTCCACGTTTTATGCATCACAACATCTCCATGTATATGGTGGTTTTATCCCATTTATGATTCTGGATAAATAAATCAGCAAGTGTGTATTGAAAAGAAATCTCTTGTAAATGTGTTTTGAATCATAAAACATGATGCATTCTTATTTTTAGCGAGTTTTTGTCAGTAGAAGTGATTCATTAAAGGCCTGAAGTGACACACACATTAAAGCAGAATTAAATCAAAGTTTCTCAAGTTTATTTTTGAAACTGTTGTGCACTTTGAATGCAAAACTGGATTTTTTTACACCGACAATATGAAAAATTAATAAATAAAGTTGCATGTTATTATTATTAATATTATTATTATTATTATTATCCTTTATTTAATCAGGATGGGTCCCATTGAGATTTAAAACCTATTTTTTAAAGGATCCATGGGAAAGAATCAACACAACAATGAAATACACACATACAACAAAGTTACAATACTGATTAAAATTTCATATAAATTAATTAGTCAGAACATGTACAATTTAAAGAAGCTGTCTCAAGTGCTCATGATCTAGATTTATAAGTTCTCTTTGTTAAGTTGTGAAAAAAACTCTAAAATTTAATTGATAACCAAAATACAAAACATCCTATCTGAAATTGATTTTATTTTTTTACACTAAACGGTGAGAATTCCACATTTTAAGTAAAATCTGAAAGAAAATTCTGCCAATTTTATGACATAAAGAGCAATCACTATTGACTGGAACATTAGAAACTGCTTTCTTGAAAAAATGGATTTTTTTTTTATTTTTTGTTATTTTGGTCATCAAATATACAAACTTAAATCACAACAGATTTATTATGTTCCTCTTTTTTTTGCTTTAGTTGAAGCAAAAAAAAAAAGGATTATTTATTTACCCACAAAGGCTGACTCAAAATGGAATCGGAACAAAAACTAAATTTTATTTTCATCTTAAAGTTTAAAATAGTTCATGGTGGAGGTGTAATGGTTAACACCCTCCCTTCATGGAACATGCTGGTTTAAAAAAAGAGTTTCAGCGTAAGGTTTGCGTGTCCAACTTTTGCATTTGTGGGTTTTCTTCTACCACTCCGGTTTACCCCCTCAGTTCAAAAGTCCAAAAACGTACTTCATAGGTGTGAATGTGCGTGGACCATAAACAGGCTTAGAAAACAATATTTAATATTTTCTGCAGGAAAAACTATTCTTTAGTCAGATCCTTAATCTCTTTTATCATCTGCAAAATCTAAAATTGTAATTTTCCTAAAAGAACTGTTTTTAAAATCTTCTCTAGATGATGGGAAAGTATGTTAATATTCCGAAAATGACCATGGAATACATAAATAAAGAAAAATTACGTAAAAAAATTGCATTTCTGAGTATTTCTTTATTCAATGTGTTAAATCAGAAGAAATGCTGTTGCTTGCGTTCTTTCACTAGGGGCAGTAAAGGAGCTTTTCCTGCTCTTCAAAATGGCTGCCTCCATGACATTTTTGGAAATGTTTAGCTAATGTTCAGAACAATAACTTATATATTGTTAGTTTTTCTTTTAAATGGTTATTCCCTGCATTGAAAGAATGCCACATTTGTTTTTAATTAGTTCTTTATAAAACAGTTACAAAATATTTGGATCAAATTTAAGACAGTGGGTAAATAAGGTTCATTTTTGCTTAAATTAACACTCTTGTGGATTTCATAAATGGGTTTCAAAAACCAAATTAATTTTAAAAAATTGATCCTCAGAGTAAAACTTTATCATATCTTTTTCCCCACCAAACTAAACCTACATGTTCATGATTTTTTTTAAGGGAACTCCTTCATAACCTTTATGTTTAGGGGAGAAGTATTTCCCCCTTTTCGTTCTATTTTGTATATTTGTCACATTTAAATGGTCAAATCAATTGTAATTTTATTCAAGGACACTTTGGAAAGTTAAATTTCAAAGAATGAGTTTTCAAAGGGGAAATAGATAAGATTTGCTTCCATTTTATATTTTAAGTGTTCAGTTTTGATCACCAGAGGTGATGTGACTTAAAAATAGAAAGTCTCATCACAAAACCTTCAGCTAAACCTGACAAACATAATAATACTGTCAGGGATTAGATTGCAGAGCTGGAATCTAAAATCTGAACCTTCATGGTTAATGCTGAGAAATGCTAGACCACTTGTATTCAACATCCTGTGTTTATCTGAAACTCCAAATATTACCTGGTAAACTATGCGAGCGAGACCAAAGCAAAAGCGCTCAGATCAGATTTCATGTCAAAGTATTAAACAAGTTCATTAATTACCGTAAACAGAAAAAGTGAAACTGCTGAAAAAGGAAAGTGTCTTCTTTGTGCCAACTCAGCTGAAATGAGCCGAGACCCGGCAGTGAACTTGTTTCTACCCGTTTGACTCACCACGGTGTAAAGTGTAGGAGATAATCTTCTTATCAGAAGCAATATTTTCTCCTTCACCAGATTCCCCTGAATGTTAACCGCTGGACAAAGTTCAGCAGCTTAAAAATAATCAACTTACTTGGGGTGGTACTGAAGTCCCCGAGGACTGAGGTGCTGACTCATCCAGGAAGTTTTTAAAAATTGCAGTCACAGTCGCCCACAGTGTTAAGTGTTAAGCATATTTTAAAAATGATAAATTTAAGGTTCTGCCAGAAATTTCCCCAATGAAGAATTTTCTCCATCAATTCATGGTCTCATATATGAGACTGTTCTAAACCAGGGATCCCTAACTTTTTAGGGTGGTTTAATCTCAGGCGATATTGAAGTTTCCTGTAACTTTTGAGGGTAAAGTTCATCTTCATCCTCTGTAAAATATCTGCAGCTACTTTAAACTTTTATTTTTAATAAATAAGACTTTGTCTTGGAACCATTAAAATGTGAAATAGATTTCCTCTTAATCCAGAACACAATACAATACGATAACAATACAAAACGCTATGATGCAATGTCTTTAGTTCTATAGTACTTTTCATAGAAAAAATCAAAAAGGTCTTAAAAAAATAATATAAATTTCCAACAACCGTCTCTGCAGTACAGAAACATTCACCTGAACACAGAATGAAATGCTTTACATGAGCTGGCTTGTATGCAAAAGTCTGTCTGTGTGAACTGTAGTTGTGTTGTGTACATGTCAACAACCCCCACTCCCCCAACATCCCTCTCTCTTCTCCCCTCTTCTTCTTTTCCGTTCGGTCCAAAAAAAAAGAACACAAATATAACCATTATAAATAAAGTTTAGCCTAAATTACAAAGGGGGTTTACACAAATATATCCCCCTGTTTTAGCAGTAAAATGGGTTATTTAGCAGTTAAAACATAAAATCAAAACAAAGGCAGGTAATCCAATATTAACGATGTTTACTAAAAGTAAAGCTTAAAAAAGAGGAATAAAAACTCACCCGAATAAAAACGTTTTCCTGGAATTTTACTCATAAAGACCCAGACCAATTTCTCATTAAAAATAAAATTACGTGGAAAACACCACAAACTTTATGGTTTAAAACACTCAACAGATTCGTTCGGATGCTGTGACATTGGGAGGGGCTTCCTTTTGCGAAGAGCAACAACTTGCGAGGAGAGTTAAAGTGATGTAGTCTAGGCAAAAGGTTATGGGGTTAAAAGGTCGGGAGAGGAAAGGAGGCAAAAAAACTGATATGTAAATGAAATGGAACAATACAAAATTGTAAAAATAACAGTCACTAAATTGGGTATTTTGCGAATTTAATCATATGAAATGCAAATTGACGGTTATTGCAACTTTATTGGCTGCATCCTTGTTGTAACATTAGCCAATCAGTTGCTGTCTTAATGTTTGTGGCAACAGCAATCACAATAAATGCTTATTTGGAGTAAAGACTACTGCTTTTTGTCTATTAAATGCAACTTTCTTTTATGTTGAAGTAAAAAACTCTACTTCTAATTCTTCTCTGGCTCTGCTAGAAGAAACGTTCCAAATACCTTTAATTTCTCAGTCGGCACCACCGCTTCAGAAAAGTGGAGGTTGTGTTTTCAACACGACTTGAACATGAGTCGGATGTGGTGAGGAGAATCCAGTGGTTTTCAGAAATAAAACTTCCTTTGAAACTACAAATGGCACCAACTGCCACTGTGGTTCTATGTTGCAACAGTCCAAGCTGGTTCAGTCAAACAGGTCAAGGTGGAAAATGAAGATGATGAAGAAGATTATGAGAGCTTGAGGTTTTTAGATGAACAGATGCACTTTATGAGGCTGAGAGAACTTCTGCACTGGGGAGATGAAGGCCATGACGGAAGTGGAAGGTCAGCAGTGAAGGGTAGGAGTAAATAGAATAATGTAGGTTATGGTTATTTTTTCTGTGACCTGATACCAGCTTCTAGAATTTCAATAAAGTTTATTGATTATATGTAATGGAAACGCAGATGTAGATGCATATCTGTCCATGAAAAATAAACTGCATCCACTGCTGCAAATATAATTTAAATGCACATGTTTAGCATCTTTTTTCCACCAGAACATCAGAAACTCTTTTTGATTATGCCACATAAACGCACCAGACACCAGACTAACCCCTAGTGGTCGACTTGGCTTATTACATCCTGGAATTTCTTGACATCAATGACGAACACAGAAAGCTTTTTCCTCACTGACAAAAACTTTGTGAGCGTGCTCAAACAAGCTGGTTATCCAAAAAGGTTGTTGAATTAGACACTTGAATTCACATGGATGCTCTTTGGTTTTAGGAAGTTTACACATGTTACACTTGATTTGTGGAATTAAATGTTTGGATATGCACTGCCACAAAAAATCTCCTTACAAAAAGGTTACAAAATACAGAAAATAAGATTATTTTTGTTTTTATAAGTACTAAAATTAACCTAAAGAAGAAGTAGGATTGCAGTAACATTCCTTAACATAATTTATTAAAATCCTGCCTTTTTAAGATAAAATTTAATCTTGAAATGACCATACGCTTGTCAATATAAAGTAATCGTCTGACTATATTTTGATTATTTGTACTGATTAACATAAATTACTTGTTTATGATATGAAATTAAGACAAGTCCAATAAAAATATACAGTGGATGTTTAAAATGTAATTACATCACTGATCTAATACATGAATCCTTAATGATTTTTTATGGGTATAAAATATTTTGTCCTGAATGTCGAATGCTGAATAATTCATGTACAAAAATGATATCAATGGTAAGGTCAAACCGGGGTGGGATTATATAAGTTCGCTTCTAACTCCTTATTCAGTCTCTCCTTCATCATTCAAATCTTCATGCGATACTAATTATCTTGCTTGAAAAAAAACCAATTTTTTAGTTTCATATTTTGTTGCTCTAAAAATTGAAAATATTATGTCCTAAATGAAGCATTCGTTGTTAAAAAAATTACATGTTTCACATGAGAACATTTATGTAAATGCTAATACACTAAAAAAATCCTATTAAAGGAGCTGCAACAGCTTAACTGTCCCTATTTCAAGACTCAATTATAATAAGGCTAGAATTGCACATTTTAAAATAAAGCTAAAAAAAACGAATTTAATTAGAGATATTACCTACAACATGATTTTTTTAAGGTCAAATGATTCAACAAGATGTTTTAGATTAATTGTCTCATGAAAAGTGAGATAGTTTAGTGTAAAATATATATTCAACTAAAGGTTAGACAAAAATAATTGGTGAGATTTTGTGTATTTGTACTGTGGCAGAAAATAGGATTTAATTATAGTTTTACTTCCTGTTTTCTGTCACTTTTTTAAACTTCCCTCCTTCATATATTTTTCCAGCAAAATATTTAAATATTGAAACAGCAGCAGTTCTAGCTGTTTATTATTTTATTTTTAGAAAAATGAACAGTTTTTCTAATTTTGGAAAAGAAGAACTCATCTGTTTTCTCTTTTTAGAAATGAATGAAAAGGAGATGCCACCAGCATAAGGAAAAAAAATAAAAATAAAAATGAACACGAGTGGATTTGGGAATGGCTCCGATTTATGCAACCACAACCTGACCAGCTTCAACCAGACGATGGACAGGATGTACACCTACTTCTACCTGCTGCTCTTCATCCCCGGCCTGCTCCTCAACACCACTGCCCTGTGGGTCCTCTGCAGGCACATCAGGTACCTGAAGGAACGAAAGCTGAACGTTTCAGCGTCCACCTACAGAGCTGAAATCTTTGCTTTCCTTCAACAGCAAAAGGACGAAGGCGGTAATCTTCATGATAAATCTGGCTTTGGCAGATTTGACCCACATCCTCTCGCTGCCTCTCAGGATTTATTATTACTTCACCCACACCTGGCCTTTTGGACGCATCGTCTGCTTGTTCTGCTTCTACTTGAAGTACTTCAACATGTACGCCGCCATCATTTTCCTGGTAAGAGGGCGTTTAAGCAAAACGTTTTTACTAGAGGAACAAGGAAATACAAATAAGAATTTGAGAGTGCAGGTGGTAAAAAGAGAAGGTTTGTCTTCCATGAAGAGCTTTTTGTTCCCGTCTCTTTCAGGTCTGCATCAGCATGCAGAGGTGCGCCTTCTTGCTCAACCCGTTCCGGGCCCGCCGCTGGAGGCGCCGCTACGACCTGGTCATCGCTTTCACCGTGTGGGTTGTGGTCGGCGTGGCGTGTTCCCCTTTCATCCTGATGAGGAGCGACAGCAGCACATCGACTCAGCGCGCGTCCACCCCATCGGAGGTCACCTCCACACAACAATCCACGCCGTTTCCCGCCCAACGCCAGAGCACAGCTATCATCAGGGTGACGCCAGAGTCCAGCTGTTTTAAAGACCTGCCCATTCGTAAAGTGCCACAATCCGTGGGGATCAGCATGATCACGATGTGCGAGCTGTTCGGCTTCCTGATTCCGCTCGCCCTCATCGGCTACAGCTCCTTCCGCACCGTCATGTCCCTCAGACACAAGGAGAGTCAGGACCAGCAGAGCTCAACAGCCAGCTCCTCGGCACGCAGCCGCCTGCAGTCAGTCACCTCCAACGGCCACTCAGAGAAATACCAGGAGCAGGCCAGGGCGGAGAAACGGCGGGCTCTGCGGATGGTGCTGGGCTGCTATGCGCTCTTCCTGTTCTGCTTCGCCCCATATCACATCAACTTCCTGCTCTACTTAATGGTTTCTCAGAACCTAATGACCCACTGCGCCACCCGGCTGGCCGTGAGGCAGTTTCACCCCATCTCCCTGTGCATCGCCAGCCTGAGCTGCTGCCTCAACCCGCTCCTTTATTACTTCCTCACGGCTGAGTTCAGGAAGCACCTGGCCAAGCGCACCTCCTCCTTCTCCTCATCCATCCTCTCCTCTCCGGTCACCTCCCCGTCAGACTTTCCTATACAATGCAGGTTACTGAGGATGGAGAGCACCTGCTCAAAGTGACAGACTGTTCTGGAAAGAAACTGCATCAAATTAGTATTAACAAAGACTGTGGTCAATAAACATTACAGCTTTCCTTCACATAAATAGATCTTTCCTGAAGGTGTAAGATGTTTGGTTTTGTTTCTCTTTATCGTATACCTGTAAATAAAAGCCCAACCTTTGTTTCCTATCCGTTTGTGTTTTTTTCCACCTCTCTGCATCTCGCTTCACTCTGAGGTTTCCTCTGAGAGAAAGGTGCGGCATAAAAACAGGTTTGTGATGTGCTTTCGCTGCGATTTCTTTCTGTCTCGACAAATAAAGGCTGTTGCAGGCGTTTTAGCACCTCTGAGTCTCTGACAGGATCTGAGGTTTGTATCAGACACATACCCGCTACATCCAGCTCTGTAGAAGAAAGTTACCCTAATTTATCAATTTCCAAAACCTCCCATATGAGCCTTTTTTTGTTTATTTTACAAAAATCATCTATCTGCGTTTTTTTTACATTTTTCGTCTGTCACTTGCACATTTTCGTGCAGTCACAGCCCACACTATGAAGAGTGATAGCAGAAGATGAAGTCTTGAAAGCCACGCCCCCTTTTTTTTTTCTTCACAGGAAGCCGTGTGAGTCAAAACCCCCAGTACAGCTCAGTGACATAAAGAGAAGGACTTCAGATTTAGACAGATTCCAGGAGAGAATAGAAAGAGAGAAGGACAGATCAACTCCTGACACCAAAGGGGATTTAAAAGAACAAAAGAGGAGGAAAGAAGAGTGAAGCAGAGGTGAGAGTTTGTGGTTGCTGCTGCCTAAAATGAAAAACAATTGAACATTTTTTTTTTGTTGTGGAGCCTCCTTTTCATAGAGGATCTCAGATGTTCCATCAGTGTGAGGAATGTGTCATGTTGAGGGCACAATTCACATGTTTCCATGTGGTTGTTTTCTGAGCACGTGGATTAGACGCCCCACCTGAACAGAAAAACCCTTCACTTGACTTTAAGAGTAACTTAAACGCTTAACTAACGTGCTGTGAGGCATTTATCATTGAGAGCGTCTGTCAGAAGGAAAGGAGAACTTCACGGTGACAAGTCAGCGTTAGAGTCAGCAGTCTTTTCGTGTCACAGGAACGGGCTGGAGCTCCTCATGGGACGATCCATTCTGAGTAATAAATGGAGAATCAGTAACAAGGAGTTCAGGGGTTAGTGCAGACGAACAAAGTTTACTGCAGAAGCCATGTGGAGGTTCAGGAAATCTCCTCAACAACCTCCAATTGGATTTTTTTTAAAGGTTAAATAAAGCTCCACTGGTTTCTTCATGGACTCACTTAGGTAAGTTCATGCAAAATTCAATATTCAGTGAAAGGATCAAGCTTAAAAAAGCTTTGATGGCTTCTAATGTCATGATACTTTGTTCCTATTTTATCTCCTTGATTCTTTAGTGTAAAAGTTTGGTATCTATTTGAACTGTTATTAAGCGGGAACAGCAGAGTGGGTGACCACTGCAAAAGAAAGGATCAAAAATATGTATTCCAAACTGTTTTCTTTTAATATGAAAACTGCCATTTGTTTAGTGGAGGTGCTATTCTTAATGCTTAAAAGGGCTTGAATTGAGGATTTGTTTTGTCTATGATGGTACTAATATTGATTAAGAAAAATATTTGTATCCATCTCATGTTTGTGTGAGTTATAGAAAAAAGGTGAGTGTCATCAGCATAAAAGGGAAACTGGTGTATTTTCTTTAGTGGCTGTATATACAGGAAGAACAAAAGGGGGCCATGAATAGAGCCATGTGGAACGCCACAGTTAAATGACAAGTGAGTCAGAGATAGAAAACATAAAAGACAAAAATTTTAGAGGTTAAAAACATTAAAGAAAAGAAGTTGTACTACATAACACAATCATTTCAAACTCATAAAACAGGAAACGCCTTTTGCTGCCTCCTATAGCTCCGCCCCCTATACTCAAGTCTTTCAGTGCAACTTTCCTAAATTGTAATTGACTGAAAACACACTATATGTGACAGTGACTGAAATGAGTCGGCAATTTTAAAACTGATGACCTTGAGTCAAAGTCATAGTGAAAAGTTCCTCTTATGTAACAAGTAACTCAGTGGCTTTTTGGGGAAACACTTGTGGCTTCCATAGTTTTTGTTTTCAAACACATTTTAACTGTAATTCTTGAAGTCAATGAGTAAATATTTGCTCAAAACACTACAGGTCCAATCAGAAGCAAGCTATGAAAACATTTGTTGACACAGAAAGACGCACAAAAATAAATGTCTGATCATTTTTGGCCAACACATTCTCACTCCCAAGATGTCAAATATTGACATTTGGTTAAGGACCCCTTTGTGTTACTTTTTAATGCTTTGAGTGTCCCCAACTTGTTGATTTTTGACGTGTTAGTTGTTTGTAAGTTCAATGGTCCACAACCCCAGGTACGTGGTACTGTGGACTGGTCCTCCGGATGCAGTCGGTACCAGTACCTTAACCTGGTACCAGTTTGCATCCGGTACCACGTCTGGTGCTGCATCCGACACTGTGTCCAGAGGCAGGTTAAGGTTAGAGTACCAGCACTGGGTTAGGGTACCAGTGCTCTCTGCGTCCCGGTACTAGACCAGTTCCAGTAGATTGGGGACCAGTGATTTAATGGAAACACCCAGCATGTCAATAAACAACGAGTTGGGGACACCTGAAACGTCAAAAAGTGGCACAGAGGGGTCCTTAACCAAACGTCAAAATGTGACGGCTTGACAATGACAATCTGTCGTTTTGGCGGTAAGGCCATGGGCCAAAGACATTGGAATAAACTGGTCAATCCTGGTCCTAAGAAGCCACAACCCTACCTATTTTCCAGCTTGTAGCTGATTAGCTGACTAAAGCAATTCCAGATCCTTACTGACCTGATTGAGATCGTCAGCTTGAAACAGTCCAGGGAGAGCTGGAAAGCAGCAGCTTCCTGAGACTCTGGAGGAGTAGGATTGGCCGACCATTGATGAATCAACTCCAAAACCATGATGCTGATGGTGGTTCCAGGTGGAGATCAGGGTACCGGAGGTCCATTGAAACCTCGATCAAACATCCAGGCGAATGAAATGTTCCCTTTCTACATATCTCGATTCATCTTTTGTGGGTTCATTATTTTGCTAATATTTTTTCTGTGCAATTTAGCATGACTTGTTTTTTTTCAAAAGAACACTGTGTTCTACATCCTTATTGGCTGTAGACCTTCTCAGCCAATTTCCTCCATGGCATCTGGGGTACAAATTTGTATTCTTTTGCCAAAATTATATAGTTTTTGAACACAATCAAATCTTTGGTTTAATTTTGATTTTACTGGACTCATTTTCCTACAAAGTTTGGAACTGAAAAGGTTCATTTCTGTCTGAGAAAAGTGTGTAGCGAGGGGTTTTACAGCCATAAAAAAATCAAGAATTCTACTTTTCACCTATTACAAGGTATTTTTACAACTCCTGCTATAAATGAGAGAACACTGGTTGTGATTGGCTGAGAAGAAAGGCGGGGAAGTTAGAAATTAGTTCAGAATGAAGGCAGAATTTTGAGTGGTATGTAGAGGGAAGAAACGCCGGCTGAGTCAGGCTGATCTTCCTCATTGAATCCTTATTGCGCCAAACCTTTACAACAACCCTGGGGGCTGAAAAAATGTCCTGTTGCATGCTAACAACCACACTTTTTTTTTTTTTTTTTTTTAAATAATAAAAAGTACTCATTCTAACCCACATGTTAGCCCTGCGGAAATAACCCATCATCATCAATCAAGGCTGACAGTGAAAAGATCTTGACCTAAAAGCGAGAAAGTTCTGTTTATTCTTCCAGGCTCTTTCTCAGGCATTAGTGCTTAATTGCCAAAAATAAAAGTCAGTATCTAACAGCTGGAATTGAGCCCATTTATGCTGTAGCAGTTTAGGAATTCTCAACCCCACTCTGACCCCAGAGGTTGTCAAACTGGTCCCACTCTTTAAGACGATCCAACATTCTAAAGAAATGTGTCTTCTCGTGCTATCAAATGTCGGATGAAACCAAGACTTTTAGCGAAGAGGAAAAAGAGGATGGATTTCTTTCAATTCCTTCAACATATTTCAGGGTGATGGAAACTCAAACCAGCTGTGCATGCGAGCAAGTTCACCACACAGAGCAGTAGTTATTACATCATCATTGCTCGTGTTTTGCACTGATATAGATCTTTAACCCTGTAAGATGTTGTTGAAAACACTTAAACACAAAATCTTTAGCATGCTGTAACTTTACAACCGTTAACCCGATCAACGTAAATCCAGCAGGATGTGAATGAGCTGGAATTACGTTGATTGGGTTAACGGTTGAAAAGTTACTGTAAATCAAAAAACATAAACACTGGAGCTCCGGTGTTACAGGGTTAATAACCAGGGGGAAGAGGTAGAGTGGTCGACCTCTGTCAGAACATTGCAGGTTTGAATCCCACCTTGCCTCTTCCTATGGACATTTGTTTCTGGAGGTTCTAGGCTGCAGCCAATGACAGACAACCACGTTACTGTGACCTTAAAACACTTTGAGTCTTAAAGCAAGGTTGAAAAGTGCTATATCAATATAGCCATCAAAGTCTTATCTTGCGTCCCTTCATGATATTGTCTCCTGAAGAGCTACTTTAAAGTCTTCTAGCTTCTGTGGTGGAATTTTGATCTGTTTCTTAAAATGTATGTATGCAAATATAAGATCCTCTGCTGTAAAACATGTTCACTAAAGGTTGTTACCGATTACTGATTTCAATCATATATAATCATTTTATAAACATTGGCAAGATAAAAAAAAAGGTAAACAAAAAGTCCTAAAGCTAACAGATGAGTGTCATAACCAACTTTTTCTCTGTTTTTGGCTCTGCTCTTTCAGTTATCCTGATCAGAAAAGCAAAAGAGGTTTACGGTTACAGGCAAAACATGTAAAACATTCAGGTGTTTTCTCTAAACATCACAATTTCCTGTTAGAAAAATATCAACACACAATGATGGTTTGTGGTCAGCTCACCTTAAAAAAAAGAGTGACTAATTCCAGCCCTTTGCTGCTTGAACACCCACTGTCGTTTACAGTTGTAGGTGAAGTGGAGTTCTAGATATTACAAAGTTTCCATTATCGAATCTCTTGCTGATTTATTGTGTAACACAGACATAAAAAGAGTCATGATATGCTCTGTGAGTTTATTGTTTTAGACACTGTCCACATACAGTACATTTATTGAGAAACTGCTGGTCTGATTTGCCTAATTGGACCATCGAGGTTAGTTTCAGTGCTGGAAATGTGAGAGTACACCCGTGTGAGGAAAACAACGAAAACAATGTCATCAGTCAGTGTTACACGGCAGCAGAGTGTCTTCTATCAAAGCCTGATGTGTATCTGCTCATGCAACAAGCAAATGATGTGGATGCTCACGCAGAGCAAGCCAAGTTTCCCCTATCCCAGCATGCACCTGGGAAGAGGCTGATCCAGTTTATTCTGATCAGCTGCAGAGTTTTGTCATGTTTCCTCTTCAGCGTTTAAACGAGGAAGCTCAGACAGAGAGGAAACAGGTTCCTGCACATATTTGTGATCATTCTCTTGAGATGCACATTCTTTTCTTTCCGCAGGACCTAAACGGCTTGTTGGCATTAAATGACCGCCTGCACCTCCAAAAGACCACCCGCAGAGACAGCAGCATGGACTCCTCCTCGCCATGATGGACAGCACAGACGCTCCAACCTGAACACCAGCAAGCTTCCAACAACTTCCTCTTCTACTTTTTTCTATGAATTGGCGAGAAGACCTTTCAACATTTAGAGTTATTGGCTTAAGATGAAAGAAAACTGTACAAATTCGAGTTTGAAGGATTACCAGCACGATGTTTACGCAGTGGTCTACAGCGTGATTTTAGCTCCAGGTCTGATCTTTAACATCCTTGCACTCTGGGTGTTCAGGATCTACATCAAGGAGACCAAAAAAGGTGTTATGTTTATGATGAACCTGGCTTTGTCTGACCTGCTGCAGGTAACTTAAAACACTCTGTGAGACTTTTCTTTCTCTGTAATCTTGCAAACTTTCTTTAATCAATCTGAGAAGAAAAATAGCAGATCTTTGTAGTCAGAAATAAGATGCACAAAACTCCAGATAATTTTATTTCTTTATGAAATTATTTAAAAAAAACATTTGGGATCCATAGACAAGGTAGCAAACCTAGAAATGTTTGGTGAAATGGCTAAAAAATGTTATAAAATGAATCCCCCTCTGTCTGAAGCATGGAAGTGGAGATATTATGCTATGGGGTTGCTATTAGCTTATTTAAAAGGCAATTGTATTAACTTCCATTAAATACCAGAAATGTTGGGGGCAGTATTTAAAACATCCCCAAAGCAGCAATCAGGGATACTGAAGTATTTTAATCCAACTCAAGAAAACTGACATTTTCCAATGTACTGCATAGACTTGAAAGTTGGAGATATTTTTTTTATCTGGCAGCTCTTTACACCATCAGTAATAATAACAATTAGAAAAAAAATAAATTTATTTTTATGGAGAATGTAAAGAAAAAAAAAGTACGAGACAAAAAAATTGATATTCATAGTGCTGAAGCATCTGCTGAAGGACACCAGGGTAGAACAAAAGTGCCATACCACTTAAGATTTTAAAATAAACCAAAATAAACCAACGAAAGGTTTCTAAAATTAAAAAAAAGAAATAATCAAATTTGCACTTTGGTTCTAGTTGACGTACTATCTCAACTTACAGCTGAGAAGAAAGAGGAGAAAGTCTTGCTGGTTGCAATATATAGTGCATAACTGATACTATCCATAAAAATGTAAAGCAAGTGATCCCTGATGTAAAAAAAATAGCTTTAACTCAGTGTTACATGGTGACAGAGTGGACTGCAAAAAGGCCCCAACGTAAGTGTATAATTATGATGGACTGTCGACCTGTCCGAGGTGCACCCCGCCTTCATCGACAGTCGCCAGGTTAGGCTCTGATAGCTCTAGATGGATGGATGGATGGATGGATGGATGGATGGGGCTGAAGGAGATCAGAGAAGTACTAAAGTGCCATCCCACTTTGAAATTTAAAAATGAAACAATGAAAATCAAAAAAAAAAAAAAAAAAAAAAAAGAAAAAGAAAGTTCCAAGTTGCACTTTGGTTCTAGTCGATGCACTTTCTCAACTTACCACAGATAAGAGGAGAAAGTCTCGTTGATAGCAGCATAACGATACCAGCCATAAACATGCAAAACAAAGGATCCCTTTATCAGGCTGATTTAAAAAAAAAAAACAAACGTTTACTGGCTTTAACCCTTTAACACCTGAGGCATCACCAGTGATGCTTCGACACAAAATCTTTGACAAACTGGAACACTTAATTTTTAACACGATCAACATAATTCCAGCAGATTCTGAAGGAGCGCCGGTGTTAAAGGGTTAACTCAGCGCTGCATGGTGGCAGAAAGGTTAGTGCTCTTGCCTCACAGTGACAAAAGCCCAGGTGTGTCTGTAGGTATAACTGCAATGCGACCTGTCCAGAGTGTGCCCTGCCTTCACCCAACAATAGCCGAGATAGGCTCTGGTAGCACCGTAACCCAGAGAGGGTTATAGCAGGATACGGAATTGATGGATGGATGGATTTGAATTCAAACAGGAAAATCGCAAATAAACTAAGAGTTTAATGGTAGTGTAGTGTTCTAACAAAAGAAGAAGCTTCCCAAACATCTTTATATTTGCGATAAATATCAAAATATCAAACAATACTATAATAAAGTAAAACAAACTTCATAAAACTCTGTTTGCTCTTAGCAGAATATAAATACTTAGAGCCCACCTATGGTTTGATATCCATTCACTGTCTGCATCAATGATGGAAAAAGCTGAATATCATCAGCATATCGACGAAACTCTAGTGTAGTTTCTTAAATGGCAGCATGAACAGGACGTTAAAGTCTCATTAGATGTCATGCTGCTGGGTGTGAAAATTTGTTCTCTGCATTTGACCAATCCCCTGTGGGGAGCAGTGAGCCCCAGACACAGCCGTGCTTTGGAACCATTTGGTGATTCAACCCCCCCAATCCAACACCTTAATTCTGGGTATAAAGCAGAGTGGCACTGGGTCCCACTTTCAGAGTTTTTATTATGACTTGACCTGGACTTAAACTTATGATCTTCTAGTCTTGGGGAGTACACTCTACCACAAGGCCACTTAGCCGGAAGAACAAAACAGGACCATGAATGGAGGCTTGTGGGACACCAAACTTATATAACAAGGAAAAGAAAAAAAAATAAGAGCACATACTGAACATTAAAAATATTTGTGAAACAAATTTATTCAAGGATTGAAACTGAGTTTTATGGTACAATTGTAACCTGTGAGAATTACAAGAGGAAAATTTTCCAAATATTTTAGATTAAAAAAACTTACATAAATAAATCAAGCAGCTTTTTTTGAAAGATCTACCAAAATGAAATACTTGAATAAATGATTTAATTTAATATTGACATTAAGAGATTAGCACTTACAATTAGACTGATTGGTTTGTAGTTTGTCCTGTTTGAGCATCTTAATGAGACACTTCTCTCCCCAGGTGCTGTCCCTGCCTCTGCGGATCTACTACTACCTGTACGGCACTTGGCCTTTTGGCAAATTTCTCTGCATGGCCTGTTTCTATGTCAAGTACGTCAACATGTACGCGTCCATCTACTTCCTGATGTGCATCAGCATTCGCCGCTGCCAGCTGATCAAATGCGCACTGATTTACAACTCATCCAAGAAGAAGGGAGATCTTCTCATTTGTGGACTTGGCTGGCTGCTCGTCTCACTTTTCTGCCTGGCTTTTCCTTTGCTGAGGAGTCCCATCCTGGAGTCTGACAGTACACAGTGTTTCTCAGAACTTCCCATGAGGGAAGTCAGTACCCAAGCAGCTGGAGTTCTGATAGTCATTGGAGAACTCGGGGGTTTCATCATCCCTTTGGTTGTGGTGCTGGTCTGTGCGTACATCACTGCTGGGAGCCTCCGGGAGACGACAGCAGAAGCGATTCGCGACAGAGGGGAAAAGAAGAGAGCATTAAGAATGGTGCTGAGCTGTGCCATTGTATTTTTGGTATGCTTTGCCCCTTACCATATAACTCTGCCTTTAGATTTCTTGGCCAAACGCAAAAGGCTGGGCAGCTGCGCTTTTATGGAATTCATCCAGCGTTGTCACACAGTGAACCTCTGCCTGGCCAGCTTGAACTGTAGCCTGGACCCACTCATGTACTATTTCACCACTTATGAATTCTGGAGGCGACTAAGTAAACACAGCGCTTCAGGGAGCACTACTTTGAACCGGCAAACATCCTACACAAGTGGAGGGGACTTGGATAATATAACTCCAAATATTCAGTTATTACCAATTCAGACGGTATCTCCCCCACTCTGAGAAGAGGCATTTACCTGAGTATGCAAAAATCTGTAATTAGTTTTTGTTGTGATATGTTATTTTTGTCATTAAAACTTGTTTTTTACATTTTTTTTTTTTTTTTTACATAATTGTTCTATTGATAGAGAAGTTTAATAAACCAGACAATCATTCCCAAATTGACCCTAACACACAGCTCAAACAAGTAGAACATTTATGTGTTTCTTTTTGTGGAATTGTTTACTTTAGGTACATCTTACTTCATTAACTATAAGAAAAATAAACCAGCTAGTAAACAAGATTTATTGAATTTTTTATGGATCATCCCATAAACTCAGCAATTCAGTTAATCTCAAAGTGTTTATTGCCAATATGCCACCAAATAAAATACAGTGTATGGTTAGCAGTAGCGTAGTAGTTAGCAGTTCAAATCGCGGCTGGGTGGAGTTTGGGAGGTTTTTCTCTGGGAACTCTGGCTGCCTCCTACAATCCAAAAACATGTTTTATAGGTTATGTCTCTAAATTGTCCTTAGTTAGTGAGTGACCCTAAAGTTAAAGTTAAAGTCCCATTAGTTGTCACACACCTAGGTGTGCGAAATTTGTTCTCCGCATTTGACCCATCCCCTAAGGGAGCGGTGAGCTGCAGACACAGCCGCGCTCGGGAACCATTTGGTGGTTTAACCCCCCAATCCAACCCCTTAATGCTGAGTGCCAAGCAGGGAGGCACTGGGTCCCATTTTTATAGTCTTTGGTATGACTCGGCCTGGACTTGAACCCATGACCTTCCAATCTCAGGGCGGACACTCTACCACAAGGTCACTGAGCTGGACCCTGCAACAGACTGGCAAACTGTCCAGGATGTACCCCAGCATTGCCCTTTGGTAGCTGGGATGGGCTCCAGCAACCCTGTCACCACAAATTCAACCCGTTCAGGTAACACTTTATAATAAGATTCCATGACAAGCTTTATTAACACATTAACAAACATTATTAATGTGCTTATAGGATGTTTATAAGATATTTATAAGCATAATAAGCCAAATACAGTTTATTAACATACTTAGTAAGATTTATTATCATCTAAAATGAGACCATTGTTTATGAAGGCTATATTAATAAACTGTTAACAAGCTTAACAAATGTGTTAACAATCTTTGTCATCATTACATTTAGTGATTTGCAGTACCTCATCTAAAGTGTTACCCAAATGGGTTAACAATCTTTGTCAACGTTACATTTAGTGATTTGCAGCACCTCATCTAAAGTGTTACCGGATCTACTTTGAGACCATTGTCTACAAAAGCCATATTAATAAACTGCTTACAAGCTTAAGCAATGGATCAACTATCTTTGTCAACATTATTCTGAGTGTTTTGCAGCAACTTATCTAAAGTGTTATCAAGGTTTTTTTTTTTTTAATCTATTACACAAAACAATACAGAAATGACATTTTCTTTCAGGTTTTTTTTAATTCAAAAACTCTTTTCAGTTTTGAACTTATAAGCTTTTTCAGCAGCATTGTTACACACCTTTTTTGTGATAAGGCGTATAATTCTCTCTACAGGACTATGAGAGGTCCCTGGCTCAACCCCACTCTGACCCCAGAGGTTGTCAAACTGGTCCCACTCTTCAAGACGAGCCAATCTAAAGAAATGTGTCTTGCGAGCCCCCAATTTATATCATACTCCTGTCTAGAGTCTTGTAAAAGGATGAAACATAAATATATATATCCTAATGAATCAAAAATTCTCACAAACAAACCCAGGCTGGGGATTTATTTACAGGAAAACTTAAACTATACAAAAATGACCAAAATACTGGGACAATAACAGAAACCAAACGAATAAAAGCTCTGCTGCTGCCCGCTGTGTGTGTGTGTTTCCAAAAGATGATGTAACAATATTTAAATACTGAGCTGGAGGTCTAATGAGAAGTTCTGCACAAATGGAACCAATCTTCAAACAAAAATCTCAACTATTAGAGACAAAATTAGAGACAAAAAAATTCAGATAATCACATTGTCTGATTTTTTTTAAAGACTGTTTTTGTAATTATGGTGGAAAATAAGCATTTAGGCAACTACAAACAATCAAGATGTCAGGCTTTAACTTCTCCTGCAAGAGGATCCTCTGTCCTCCACTCGTTACCTGTATTAGTGCCACCTGTGTGAACTCGTTATCTAGATAAAAGACACCTGTCAAGCAGTCGACCTTTTACTTCTGACCAAAGACTTATTTGCCACCATAGTTAATTTACAAATACATTCTTTAAAAAATAGTCTGATAATGTAGTTTTTATTACTCATTTTGTCTCTCATAATTGAGGTTTGATGAAAATTAAAGACTTCTTTCATCTTTTTAGTGGGAGAACTTTCACAATTGGTGGCTGACTAAATATTGTTTTTGCCCCACATTACATGAAGAAAATTAAGCAAAACATTTTATTTCTTTATTCAGATTGTTGTGAATCAGGAGCAGATAAAAAAAAAAAAAAAAATAGTTGGAGAAAGCTTATAGCCGTGACGTCAGCGCTGCAGGCGGCGGGTCAAAAGCTCTCCGATCCGCTCCACTCTGATGCATCCACTTGTAGACTAATAGATCCATTAACGTCTTTATTTTCCTTGTCTCAGTTCAAAACCTTACGGCTGGATAGCTTCAATATTGCTGATTCTGTAATGTTTGGTTGGGTGTGTGTGGGGCTGTAAGCTAGTGGGAGAGTGTATAAACAGAGAGCTCTCAGTAACCAAAATTAAGTCAAATTTCTGATGAGCTATTACCGCTCTGCAGAAACTATCTCCAAGAAATCAACAGTTTTTTGGTTTTTATTTTGGCTAAAAACAGCTTAATCATAGATAAAAATTAATTTTAAAATAGATCAAAAGATGATTGAAGTTGGTCTTTCAGCAAAAACTTGATTTTTTTGCAATGAAGAAGCCAGTAAGAGGTTTTATATTTATTTTTGTTAAAGGTTTTTAGAGCAGGATTGAGTGCATTTGCATGCAGGACAAAAACAAAGCAGACAACATTTTCTGTAGGTAAAGAAAAGGAACTTTATTCAACAACTAGGTTCAGCTCAGTTTTTTAGTTTACACACATTTCATTCAAATCTTGTATCGTTCTGTAACAAAAGCAGTCCAAAGCCCACTTTAGCTTCTCACTGATTGTCTCCCAGAAACAACAAAAATTACTCAAGTTATTCAACACATGGTTATTATTCATGTTTTTTCAACTTTTTTTTCTAATTTAACATTTTATTGCTCACATTTATAGTAAATTGTATCTATTGTTTTTTTTTTATTTTCTTTAAAGCACTTTAATTAAAAAGTGCTTTACAAAGAAAACTAAAAGTTGATCAATGCAAATAAATCCAAGCAGCAAAGCCGTTTCGTTAAAACACATTTAAAAAAATCCTTACAGCAGTCTCAAAGAACAATAAATTAGGAACGCTTTATAATTGTAAGATAAGACTTCAAATTAGAAAATGATACTTCTGAAATTTCCCTTTTTGCTCATCCGGTCTTTAAACTCAAATCTCTTCGTTTCAGTTTTTTTTTTTTTTTTTTAATTAAACACAATACCTGACGGTGCTAGAGTGCTTACGATCGGCTAAAACACAACACAGACAGAAGAAGCCTCGGGTAGTAGAAGTATCTACAGCGCTGGTCGTGTGCGTCTTCCATAAAAAGCAATGATAAAGGACTCCTACGTGTGTGATGTACTTGCACTTGCCCAGAAACATCGACGCTATAACACCTATAGTAGTATATACTGACACATCTGTATTTAGGTTACTGGCATGAGTAGGATCACACAAGACATGTTTCTGAAATTCACTTTTCAGTAGAACGACTAACGACTCGGATCAGAAGGTGCTAGAACACGGTAACAGCAATAAAATCTGCTTGCAGAAAGCTACAGCAACAAAACCAACAGAAACTCAACGGGGGTTAATTGCACAACGTAAGCGAGAGAATATTGAGCAAAACAGCTACGACGTCTGCATGTCTGGGGCAGAGGAGAGGCTTATAGGTTCAAATGCAGGAACTCAAATCGACTCGACACTAGCTGAAAAAGCAAGAGGCAAACACTGGAATTTTTGTACAAAAGTAGCTTTCTTTTGAAGTCGGTTTCATCCCCTCCCACCCACTCTTTACCTCTGTGACTCACACTCTCTGCTGGCTCTACCATCTTTTTTTTTTTTTTGCTTTCCCATCAGGCCTTGCAGATCCGGGTCTCCGTCACAAACTTGTTCTCAAAGTGATGGATGGTGAAGCAGTCCTCGGCAGAACGCTTCTGGATCCCTCCACCTAAAAAAACAAACATTTTTTCCTAAATAATAGCCAGCGTGATTCGCTTAAATGTAGTTTTAGTTCATAGTTTTGTTGTGAAAACAAAGAATTGAATCTATTGTGCTAATAGAATCTCCCGGTAGAATTACCAATAATTACGATTTAATGTAAACAATATAAATGCAAAATTGTTGTTTTTTATTTTTTTTAGACATTTTTAGAATTTCAATTAAGTTTTTTGTATTTGTGAAATGGTAACACAACTTATGACATAACAGTTCATCCTATAACCCAGAAACTTTAGCTTATATGTTGCCATTTCTTTGACTACCATAAGTCTTCAACCGTTTCCGTTTGATTCTGAAGTAGAGAAAAACAGCAGCTGTCAGCCGATATCAAAAGCTCAGAATCTGCTGATTAATGTTGATCAGTATGTCAAAAAGCGTGTGTAATTTAAGTATCTTCCGTGACATCTCCGCTATTAAAGGATTTATCAGAAAATAGTGTTTGTTGACTTGCTTGTACTCATAACTCTATGCTTTTGAACACAAAATGGCTTTTTTTTTTACTTTTAACACTTGCACTTTGCCCAACAACAGGAAATAACACCCACACTCTTTGAATTACTGCAAATTATTATCCTTATAACTAGTTGCAAAAATCACAAAATATTTTGTTAGCTTTAACATGTAATGTGAAGCATTGTTTAGCTTTAGAGGTGTAACCATTTATCGATTATTATTGATTTATATTCCTACGATCAAACCATATTAACTTTTTAAGTAAGTTTTTTTATTATGAACACTATTTTAAAATCAACCGACTGACTGCAGAACTAATATTGAAAAGATATAAAAGCTGCAACAGATTCATCGGGTGACACATCCGAACCTGGCAGGCTGGAACGGCGCTGCATTCTGTAGGTTTCTTTTCCGTCGCACAGCCGGCGAATGTAGAAGCCCAAAGGCTTGACGTCTTCGATGCGCTCGGTCACCACCAGGTCCTCGTGCACCAGATAGCTGCGGTACGAGTCGGACTGGAGACAAAAGGAAATACTCAAAAAACACCTTTTTTACGTAAAAGTAGGTTTTTAAGCCATATTTATGGTTATTTGTGTTAGTGCAAAAGAGAGTATGTCCATTCATGTATAGGGTCAAATCAGGATCAGCTTAAAGTGAACAAAAAAAGATAGAAAACTTAAAAAATAGACAAGACAGTGTAACTGAAAAAGGCTCAGCTCAGCAGCAAAAACTCAAAAAATCAGAATTGGAACTGTAAAACTGAGGACTGCAAGTGAAGATTAAAAAAAAAAAAAGAAAATTAAAAGCAGCAGCTGTTATTAATGGATGATTTTTTTTTTCAATCATTAATTTTTACATTTATAGTTTTTTTTTTTATTTCAAGTTTTCACCATTTTTTTTTCAAATTTTCAATGTTTATTTCAAATTTTCACTGTTTTTTATTTTTAAAACTTATTTTTTCAAATTTACAATGTCTTATCTAATTTTCAGTTTTCAATTTTTCTGTTTTTTCAAGTTTTCCATTATTTTTCCTTATACAATATCTAGTTTTCAAGTTTTTAATTTGTTTTTTCATTCTCTTAAAGCTGATCCTGATTTGACCACATATTCATGCTTATTTGTGATATTAATAGAGCGGAAACAAAAGGGTAAATAATCCTGTCAAACTAAAACAAGTTTCACATCAGAAAACTACATACAAAATATTTACTATACTATATTTTTCTTATCATTAAAAATATTTTAAACTACATCCTTAAAGGCCGGTGCTTTCACATTTTAATCTTCATGAAATTATCAGATTTATCAGCTGGTTTAAAGTAAAGCCTTTTATTTTGAAAGTTGGTTGTTTGTTCTGAAAGAAAAGCCTCACCATGAGCTGTGAGAAGAGGTCAATGAGGTCCTGAGGGGGGAGCACCACCGAGGTGTTCAGGGGGATCACGAAGCAGGTCCTCAGAGTCAAGTCCAGGTACGCCGTCAGCTTCTGCTCACAGAATCAGAACCAAACAATTCAAGGCTCCGCTCCTGAGGCTAATGCTGAGGTATCTAGCCTGTGAACATTTAGGGTGAAGCAGTCCTCAGTCAAGCAGGACGGTCAGGCGGGGTCCTCCGGGACTGTGAAAGTCGTGCAGGGGGCGGGTCTGGGCCTACGCGGGACGCTGATGACCGCCATGTTGTCGGAGATCTCCACCTCCTCCTCCACCCGGGGCAGGTAGTACGGCTGGCTCTCCTCGGGGGTTAGCACGTCGCTGAACTGCATCGCGCCGTGGTACAGCCTCTGACGGAGAGTCACATGACAGACGACAACGATAAAACGGTGCAGGAAGTCACAACACAACCAGAACTAATTAAAACGTTGGCTCTGTCGGATCATAAAAACTCTTCGTCCAGCAGAACTTTCAGAATTTGAGGCTACCAGGACGGGCATTGAAGCCGTGGTCTTTATTCTTCTTTAGGCTTTAGATCGATTAAATGTCAGACGAGATTTTTTCAAACCGGTCTGTAAAAGTTGGCATCTAATTTTTTTATGCTTCTGGTGTCCAGGTGATCTGTTTTTCAAAATAAAATGCAGAAAATGAAATTTGGTTTAAAAACACAGTTTGTAGATATTTATTGAATGAAGAAGATTAAATGAAGAAAAGTGTAGATATGTGAAAGTTCAATAAAGGCAACATTAGGTTTTTAAATCATCTTTAAGGGTAAAAAAATATTAGTCCTATTTGGTAATTCTTTATTAAATATTGATTTTCTGTGTATTTCTCTTTAACAAAGAGGAGTATTTTTGTTACGAAAGTTTTCTAACTATTCTTAACTATCCTTCTGACAACTTTATTGTATTGAATCTTCATTCTCTGTAAAATATTTGTTGCTGGTTAAACTTACAGTTTGTGTATGACCCATAAAAAAAAAGTGGAGATTTTCCATTAAGCGTCAAAGTGGAGGCTAACTTCAACCAACTTTATAAGTGTGAATGAATAAATAAAGCAAAATAAAATTACACAACTGGTATTTTCTAAGTATAGCATTAAATGTAAATCCATTGTGTAGTAGGCAATTTTATTAAACGCTGTTGTCCAATTTTTCTTTTTTGGCTGTGTGTGATGAATTAATCTTGACTTGTAATTACTAATCTAATTAATCTAACCTGTAAAAAAGAACTTATTTTTAGGAATACTCATTTAAATTTGTGACATTGTGGTTCAGAAAATGATCAAATTCAACTAAAAAAAGTGGATTATGAAAACCTTTAATTATAAGGGATTTATAACTTTACACCTCTACATAATTTATTTTCAAGCTCGAACAGTTATAATTAAAAAAGAAGGAGGACACATCAGGCCTTGAGTGCTCTAATTTAACACATAAAAATATAATAATAATAGACATTTTAGAAATCCAAAAATATTCTATTTCTTAACACCATAATACATATGTTGGCATACCTTATTCCACAGTTTAGAGTCGAATCCCTCCATGTACCCCATTAGTTTATGATAACAAACTCCTTGTCGAGTTTTATCCCTTACATAATAGATAATAGCTGTGGCTTTGTTTCAGGTCTGCAGGAACTACAAGTCGCTATTTGATGACATCACATCAGCGACAAGCGCGTGCTCATATATATATATATATATATAATTATATTATACTTATACATTTCATATCAATGCACGCGCTGCATACAGGGACAGCATGAGTGATGTAAGCGATGTTTTTAGCTTAGTTCACATAAGAAGTTCATAAAAGAATAGACTAAAACTAACGTAAAAAAAAAAAAAAAAAGAATAAAATTAAACCCTAATTTGTCTCTAACTAATTTATTGCAATTAACGCGATAATTTGAACTTTATCATCAACATACGTGTAACATTGGAGTCAGTCGCCACATAATTGCCACAATAAATCCATATTTCCAGACGAAAAACTTCTGGTATTGTTTGTTAATTTTGCTGTTTTTTCTTTCAAAATAACTTTTTTTGTATTAAATTTACTAGCTTGAGGCTTTTTATTGTTGCTGTTGAAGAAGCCGCTTTAAGAAGATGGTAAATATATTTAGAAAAGACTTGACATGCATCAAGAGGAGTAAGTCATGGTCTGATGTGGTTAAGAAAATCAGTTTTTCAAAATAAAAGGAAACAGAAATAATGTATGTCTATATTTATTAATTTTTTTTTTTTTTTGCAGCGCGGTACCAATTGATCCAAGAACCTGTCTGCAGTCTGGATGTTGCTGATTTGTTCCTTTTAATTTAAGTAATAAAACATTTATGTTGTAAAAATATATAAATCCCACATAAAATGCCCTCAAGATCCTCCTGGTTGGATGCAGCAAAACACAACATTATGCAAACATTTCCAAAATACATTTAAAAACCTTGCAGGCATCGGTTTTTCATCAGAGATCAGGATTTGTTTTCCAGATTACTGGCAAAACCAAACAAACTCAGACACGGTGTTCGCAGAATTTGCATGAAAGTCGTCCATCTGATTCCCGTCAGCTCCAACCTGTTGAGCTGGCTGTTCTTAGGCAGAAAGGCGACTTGCTTCTCTTACATAAACCTTGTTCTGGTCACCTGCTCTCAGGAGAACAATTTAATTAAGGTTGTTGCTAGGCAACAAATGCACCGCTGTTCTGCTAATGGAGCGAGCTTTCAGAGGGAGCCTTTGAGGTCTAAAGCTGCATGATAAACTGCCCTAAAATGAAAAGAATACATTTGAAGAATATATAAAATAAAGGTTTTCACCTAAATTAGAGAAAGAAAGCAGCAGCGGTCGGATTGAAATGCAAGGATGCTTCCTGATGTTACGCAACCCTTCTCTTCCTGCTGAGACTGATGTTTTTCTTTTTCTTTTTTTCGTTAAATAATAATTTTATCCACTTGAGTCTTTTATTTAAAAATGCACTTGCACAGTTTTTTGGGTATTTTGTACATTTGCTGTCGTCTGTTACTGTTATCTGCCAGAGATAGTCTGGATGGATGCTGAGATGTGAAAATGTGACTTTTCTTCTCTGCTGCATGACATACAGATGAGATGGATTGTGGATTTGGGTATAGGAAAATGATCATTTTGACCTCAACATTTACCTTTGGGGTGAAATACCGGTACAGACACGCTGCCCCCACGATGAGCCCGCTCAGGATGAAGGCTATGCCCAGCAGGGTGAGCAGGCAGCGACCTGTGGATCCCTCTGTGACCACTGGAACAGAGGCCACTTCAGGATCCTGAACGCAACACACACAGATAACAGCATCGTCAGTGGTGCAGCTTTTATTTCAGCATCACTGACTGACTGTGCATTTGTGCAGAGAATGGGCGGTCCAGCGCGAGGATAAACAAATGTCTGCAGAAATGCAAATCCAGCGCGCGGCCTGAGCATCTGTCTCCCTGCAGGCGGCCGGCGCGGGCCTGCTAACCGGAGCCCCCTGTAGCTCACCTTGGCGGCGGCCGGAGCCTCTTTGCCCAGCGCCTTGTGCGCCAGGGCCGAGTTAAAGGCGATCTTCACCATGCTGCCGCGCGGACGGGAGCTCGGGTTTCTGCAGCACAGCGACGCGGGACGACTCTTCGGCGGTGCACCGCAGCTCTTCAGCTGATCCTCTGCGGCTCAGCGCTGTGACGCACTTTGCTTCCACGGCTCTGTTGAGCGCTTCCGGTGGATGAGGAGGAGGAGGAGGGGGAGAGAGATTTAAAATATCAATGACGCGACGCGACAGACGTCCTCGCGCTCTGGAAACGTGTCCTGCTGAAAACGTGAAACAGTTTCGGATGTCTGGCTTTTTCTCCTAGATGTCTCTGAATAACGGTTTAAGAAAAACAACAAGGTTTTTGTGCCGCGTGGAGCTATTGAGTGAAAACGGCAGCTTTGTCGCCATCTAGTGGATACTAATTGAAACTGCAAAAATAAATAAAAAACTAAATAATATTAATATTGCTGCATTATTGTATATACATTTTAATATATAGATTATTATAGTCATTCATATTTATAATTTATATAAAATTATATTTATATATGGGGTGTAACAAATAATTAATGAATTAATTAATAAATCAGTTATTATTCTTTATCTGATGGTGTAAAAACTTGGTGACGGGAGCTCTGCTGTAAATTCAATTTCTCCCTGGGATCAACAACGTATTTTGATTCTTATTCTAATCAATTTTTCTTCCTGCGATCCAACCAGATTGATCTATCTGACACCCTGATCTCCCTGAGTTCCAATACTACACTGAGTTATGTCACCCCCCGAAGTGCTCAGATGACACAGCCATAGTCGGTTGTGTGGAGAACGGATGGGAGGATGAGGTGCCTGTGGAGTATTTTTTCAGGTGGTGCGGGGAGAATCACCTGCATGATGGTGATGGATTTTAGAAGGAGTAGGTCCCTACACTCCCCAGTCTCCCCAGTATTAGTGGAAAATGTGTAGACAGTCTCATTTCATAAGTTCCTGGGCGTCCATCTGGTTAATAAACTGGACAGGTCCACAAACACTAAAGCAGGTCATGAGCAGACTTTACTTCCTGCGGAGATCCTTTCAAAGTAAAGTAAATCGATTATATCAGTACTGGAAAAAAATTTGGGGGTTTAAAGAGGTTTATTTTACTTTAACGTAAAAACAACCATTTGTCATCAAAGCAGACAACATACAAGCAATGTCAGCAAAAAATGTTCAATCCATTATTGTCCAATGTGTAGAGTCTACCAAGACAAGGGAATTAAATATATTTTACACTACTTACCTCAAAAAAAAACAAACAAACACAGGAGTAATATTATAATACGTGGTTGACAGTTCTGACTTGTGCTTCCTTATTCAGCTTCTAAATATCATCCCAATGCACTCAGGAGGTTTCCATCCAAGGCCAACAATTGCTAAAACAACTTTTGCTGAAAACCGACAGCAAGACAGACAGTAAGAAGTGGGTCAAAAATAGTTCTTTGTGGATGCTCTTAAAAACCTTGTTGAATGCCTTCAACATATTGACTGTATTTGAGGCCTGGACTGAGTGACTGAGCTCCAAACAGGAACTACCTGCTGGTTCCAAGATACCAAAATCCATGACCATTCTCTCTCTGCTACCTTTATTTTAACATGATAATCCTTTTTTTTCAATTATATTTTTGTACTGCAAGTTAATTGAGTTATAAACCGACCAATCAGACAGATTTTGTGTAGCCCGCTGTCACGTGGCGGGGGTTTTTGCAAGTGTAAACTCAGACTGACTCAGATCAATCGCCGCTTCCTTTTGGCGCCTGGTTCCACATGGCGACGTCATAAAGACTGAATTGACTTAATTTTGTTGAGCCTGTTCACATTTATGTGCTTTATTTTCAGATTTACACATAAAGCTCAATCTTTGTAATCCTCTTCAACACTCGCAAGAGTGACAAAGAACTTTTTTCTCAGGCCCAAACTGCCTTTTGTCATACATCATCATCCGCCACACTTGCCTCTGTCGCCACGTCGTATCCATAGTAACTAAAGTTCCTCACAAAATGGAAAGCAGACTAAGCTGTTGACACAGTCCTGGCTCCAAGACCTTTCCGTGTCCACTCCAGCTCTTTGGTAAGTAACTCTGTAGATGGAGTTCTGGCAGACAAACCGGTTCCTTCCTGATTGCACACACACACAGCCGGACTCACAGATTACTCAGCTTTCGTCCACTGCCAAAGCCATACAGTACGTCCAACATGTTCCCTCAGCCGTCTCTGGTCTGCGGTGGTCTTCTGCTTCCTCTGTTTTCAGTCTCCTCAGTTAGGGTTGCACGTATGAGTAAATAAACACTAAACTGCTACACCGGCGCTCTAATTACACGCAAACCCACTGGTGCGTCTCCAGCGCTTGCAACTGTACCATATGAAGCTGGGAGTCTCGCATAAACACACGTAAGCATGAATCTGCTGTGTGCAAAGCTGCGATGTTTCCTCCGTTAAACAGACAGATTGGACCGGTAATCACCACTGAAAGGTACATAAACAGAGCAGCTGATTTCTGTGGCCGACTCCCCCCTCTGTGCGCTCCTCAACACTGACTGACTGAGAACCCTAAGTGGTCCTGAAGGCTTGTTTATGGGTTCATCTTACGCTGTGTTTGATCCAAGGGCTTGCCCACAAACACACTCCAGTACACTAGCACACACACACACAGCGCTTTGTACAGGGGAATCTGTATTAGCCAGTATGAAAGGCTAAAAACTTTTGTTCACTCTGGAAATCTTCTCAAAACACGAGGCGAGCAAAGAAAAAACATGGGATGAATTCTTTATTAATGAGAAAACGACACGTTTGTCAGGTGGGTGGGCCTTAAAGGAGGTGAGAAGAGGATGTGCAGTGATGAAAAAGAAAAAAAAAATCGGGAAATTCCTGGAAGATCCAAAGGAATCTATGAAATTTGATGCTCAACTGACTTTTCCAAAGAGTTGATTAAGGGACGCCATCCATGCATGTCCCAGCAGGCCTGCTCGCTAACGCGATTCTGCCTTTCGAAGTGAAAACAGTAAAAACAAAGACTGTCAAACAGAAGTCATGAGCATCTTTATGGTAATTGGCAGGAGTACGAGCAGGATGCAAATGTTTCACTTGTGTTTAAATATTAAAGGACCACTCCACTGAAAATTGTCTTTTTTACATGTTTTTGTGGCATTTTTCTGAAAATGAAGCTAAAAATGTTATTTATGACTTTAAAAATGCTGTTTGAAAAAGAGTTTAATTATAACAGAAAATACGCTGGACAGTCCATAAGCTCTCTAATGCATCTACTTATGGAGGACTGGATTCTTGTACCATATTTTTTGGAGTATAAGTAAAGTTTTTTGCATATTTTGTCTAGGGGTGCAACTCATACTCAGGGGGGGATATAAAAGTGAATTTTTGTATTCATTATTATTGCACTAAAAAAACGTTCCCTTTAGCAGTTATTTTACACTAGCAACAGCTAAAGGGAGCTGTAAGTGTGTGTATCAGTGTTTGGATATAAGGATTTTCTTAAAAATTTTTCCTCTCTGACTTATGCGGGACAATAAGTCATCGAACTGGGTTGTAGAGATGCAGAAGTACCGCTGAAAGCGCCGTCATTCAGACACAAATCCTGCAATAAAAGATAAACATCTCCTTAAAGACAAGTAAATAACCTCATGAACCCAGACATGGAGACATGTTTACCAATGCTTTTGTAGAGCTCCTTAAAAGATAAACAAGCCAAATCTATAAATGTCAACTGTGTCTTCCATACATTATAAGTGAAATTTAAAGTCAATGTTTCCACGAAGCGATGAGCCTAAAAACTTTTCTTCTTTATTAGGTATTTTTTGACTTACACTCCAGAGCGACTTATGTTTTATTTTTTCTTCTTTATAAATTGAATTCAATGTAATTTTATTTATGAAGGCCGATTACACAACGCAGTTGTCTCAACATGCTTCACGTCAAATCGTCCAAAAAACATAAATTCAGTTATAAAATATAAACAATAGCTGACTGCTAAACTTAACAGATTTAGCTAAATTGGGCGTCCCTGCCCTTAGATCCTCCTTCATAGTAGGGAAACCTCAAAAATGTCCACATGAAGAAGGGATCTTCTCCCAGGAAACACAAGCAATGTACCAGGACTGTTGAAGAAGAATTAGCTTGTTTAACTCTACAACTACATGAAAAGCAGAATGCCTTAATCCAGATGGAACTGGGGGACGGCTGGGGGCGCGAGTCGAGCCAGAGGCGAGGTCCACTGGCAAAAATAGGAGCACAGATGAGCCACCTGGAATCTGGAATCTCCTCCACTCCCTCACTGAGGGACAACACGTGAATCACACTGCACCAAACAGAGAACTAAATGATACAGAATGGTGGAGAGAAGTAGATAGAAATAGAGGACAGAACCCCGGTGCACCAGACTTTCTCCACCTTCTCCAACTAATTGCTATTGAAATTTATTGTAAACGTGTTAATAGTAAGTAAGATATGAGGTACTATTTTGCTCCTGTGACTTATACTTTGCTGTGTGTATATACTCCAGTGCTCCAATCCAACAGTCCAACCCAAAACTCGAAAACAACACTATTTTTTAATTTTGGCTAAAAATGGCAAAATTCTAAATAAAAGACGGCTGGGAACGCTTTTACAATAGATCAAGGGATGGGACTTTAAGTTAAAGCAGTAAAAACTGTTATTCCGCACACATTTATGCTGGTCTGCAAAGGCAACGCTGGCCTCAACAAGCGAGGCCAAAAGAAACCTTCATGCATGACATCATTCACTCAGGAGCCAGCGAATATGAATGCAAACACAGGCACATAACTCCCACATTTGTCATCAGTTTTAGTGGTAGACATGCGAAACCGCTGGTGACAAATGACTTTGTCCCCTGTGCTGCTCCGCAACTGTAACTTCAACACACACAGTCTCATCACTGTTATGGTTACAGCTGGCCACAGCGCTGGAGCGAACCAAAGAGTCAGACGCTGTAACGTCCCTGACTTGTCGTCATGTGGATTCGCCATAATCACCATGTGCCTCAATTGAAAAAACATTTAGTGGTTGAACCCAGAAAAAAAAAAAAAAACAACAGTGGAGCACATCTTCTGAGCAGAGCTGTCCATGTGAAGGGAGAAGTGATGCTGCTTCAAAGCTCCCATCTGAACCCCCGTTCATCACTCTGCTGTGATCCTTCCTCCATCACACGGACACTTTTAGCAATCACATATGGCTTTAAGACAAGGGTGACAAATGAGAGTTTCCCATGAGTATCAGCTTCCTCGGGTCCCTTTGTTCCTCATCCTTCCAGCTCTGGTCATCTTCGTTTCATGCTGATGGAGGTCTGAGAGGATGATTCAGGAAAATTAGGGTTTGAACCGCAACAGATATTCTAAAGTTTGTGTTTCAGGCCAGATGGATGGAATTGTTGTTCTTTTTTTTTTTTTCCCGCCCAGCAGCAAATTTGAGGAAATTTATAGACAAGTGACTCAAGAAAGTCTGTAACCGTCAATCAATATTTTAATTTATGGAATACTAAATGAATCATCAGTCATCAATGTACTTTGTTATGTTTGTTTGTGAAGATTTATAAGTCCATCTATCTGATCTGTTTCGAGCGTTTCATGTGTATGAAGCTCATTAAAGCAAAAATCATATCATGGGGATCAAGAAAATTAGAAAAGTAAACTTTTTTTTCTAAAGACATGTTATTAATTTTAGGGGAGAACATTTTGAAAATTTCATCTCAAATAACATACATCAGACAAATGTTAATAAAATCAGCTCAGTTGTCATTTTTGCATTAAAGGTGTAAGCTGTTAAATTTCAAATTACTGGAAGTATTAACAAAATATTGATTCATTTGTTTATTTATTTATTTACTAATTATTTACTTTCTTACTCACATACATATTTAACAACTTATTACATTTGTATCTTTTAACCTATTTATATGCGTTAACTTATTTATATGGGGTGCCGTTTGTAAATCAGAGATGTCAAATTTTTACATCAATGTTTTCAGATATTTAGCGTGTTTTAGGAGAAAAAAAACAGGTTTTGTTTTTCAAATGCATATTCTCACCCTTTAAATTAATATATTTATAAATGTTACATTTAATAACTAAATATTTAGTTAACCAACTAAATATTTAATTTTAAGCTAAATATTTAGCCTACAAACTAAATATTTAAGTTTTGCAATTAAATATTTAGTTTGCTCATTAAATATTTAAATCTAACCTAAATATTTATTTTTTCAAACTAAATATATAAGTTTTGCAGCTAAATATATAGTTAGGATTTAAATATTTAGATTTGAGTTAAATATATAGTTAGGATTTAAATATTTAGATTTGAGCTAAATATATAGTTAAGATTTAAATATTTAGATTTAAGTTAAATATATAGTTCAGATTTATATATTTAGATTTAAGTTAAATATATAGTTAAATGTATATATTTAGATTTGAGTTAAAATATTAGTTAAGATTTATATATTTAGATTTGAGTTAAAATATAGTTAAGATTTAATATTTAGATTTAAGTTAAATATATAGTTCAGATTTATATATTTAGATTTAAGTTAAAATATATAGTTAAGATTTAAATATTTAGATTTGAGTTAAATATATAGTTAAGATTTATATATTTAGATTTAAGTTAAATATATAGTTCAGATTTATATATTTAGATTTGAGTTAAATATATAGTTAGGATTTATATATTTAGATTTAAGTTAAATATATAGTTAAGATTTAAATATTTAGATTTAAGTTAAATATATAGTTAGGAATTATATATTTAGATTTAAGTTAAATATATAGGTAAAATTTATATATTTAAATTTGAGTTAATATATATTAGGATTTATATATTTAGATTTAAGTTAATTATAGTAGTTAAATATATTTTTAGATTTAAGTTAATATATAGTTAAGATTTTATATTTAGATTTAAGTTAAATATATAGTTAGGATTTAAATATTTAGATTTGAGTTAAATATATAGTTAATATTTATATATTTAGATTTAAGTTAAATATATAGTTAGGATTTAAATATTTAGATTTGAGTTAAATATAGAGTTCAGATTTATATATTTAGATGATTTATATAGATACATGCATGTATTTTGGACATGCAGTTCAGGTGTCAGGTACAGTAAGTCACGTGATTGGCAGGATTGGACGCTGACTTCCTGTAAACAAAAGAGCTACAGGTGACTGCATGATCGGTTATATGTGAATGTATGCTATGGATTAGGAGTCGGCTACCCTGTGTGCACCCAGGGAGACGTGCAGAGGGAGAGGGACAGAGAGGAACGTAGGTACCGAGGATGAATGGAGCGCGTGTGTGAATGCGGGTGTGTGAATGCGCGCGCGTGTGCGTGCGTGTGTCTGAGTGCAGCTATCAGCTGACGGTGCTACACCGTCACTGTTAGTTTTTCTTGACTTTTCGGGCTCAAAACTCGTAAAATAGCAACGTCTAGGATGCACGGAACAATCACGGAACCGGACGGTCAGCAGGATTTTGGACCCCGACCCGCATCGGTGCCAGGGTCAAAGGTTAGGGTTAGGAGAACAGGCGTTGGATCCTACGTACAATACATTTAATTCAAATCTAAATATATAAATCTAAACTATATATTTAACTTAAATCTAAATATTTAAATCTTAACTATATATTTAACTTAAATCTAAATATATAAATCCTAACTATATATTTAACTTAAATCTAAATATATAAATCTTAACTATATATTTAACTTAAATCTAAATATATAAATCCTAACTATATATTTAACTTAAATCTAAATATATAAATCTGAACTATATATTTAACTTAAATCTAAATATATAAATCTTAACTATATATTTAACTTAAATCTAAATATATAATTCCTAACTATATATTTAACTCAAATCTAAATATATAAATCTGAACTATATATTTAACTTAAATCTAAATATTTAAATCCTAACTATATATTTAACTCAAATCTAAATATATAAATCTGAACTATATATTTAACTTAAATCTAAATATTTAAATCCTAACTATATATTTAACTCAAATCTAAATATATAAATCTGAACTATATATTTAACTTAAATCTAAATATTTAAATCCTAACTATATATTTAACTCAAATCTAAATATATAAATCTGAACTCTATATTTAACTCAAATCTAAATATTTAAATCCTAACTATATATTTAACTTAAATCTAAATATATAAATATTAACTATATATTTAACTCAAATCTAAATATTTAAATCCTAACTATATATTTAACTCAAATATAAATATATAAATCTGAGCTATATATTTAACTTAAATCTAAATATTTAAATCCTAACTATATATTTAACTCAAATCTAAATATTTAAATTCTAACTATATATTTAGCTGCAAAACTTATATATTTAGTTTGAAAAAAAATATATTAGGTTAGATTTAAATATTTAATGAGCAAACTAAATATTTAATTGCAAAACTTAAATATTTAGTTTGTAGGCTAAATATTTAGCTTAAAATTAAATATTTAGTTGGTTAACTAAATATTTAGTTATTAAATGTAACATTTATAAATATATTAATTTAAAGGGTGAGAATATGCATTTGAAAAACAAAACCTGTTTTTTTTCTCCTAAAACACGCTAAATATCTGAAAACATTGATGTAAAAATTTGACATCTCTGATTTACAAACGGCACCCCATATATTTAGTTACTCATTTATTCTATTTTTATTCATTTATTTATACTTGACTATTTTTTCACCTGTTTATTTAGTCATCTATTCTTTTTCAGTCATTTTTGTTTTTTATTTCGATTAAATTTCCATTTGTTTCCCTATTTATTTGTTTATTTACTAATTTGTTCATTTATTCACTCAATTAGTTACTTATTAATCGATTACACTTTTATCTAAAGTATTCATCTTTTCATTTGTTTGTTTATTCATACATTTATTTATTAATCTATTTACGTGTTTACTTGTTTCTGTATTGACATGTTTACTTATTTATTTATTTTTTTACTTAATTATTCACTCACTCACATAACATTAGTGGGCTAATTATCTTTAGAGGAGATTTATATAAACAAAAAAATAAACAAAACAATTTAATTCATTCTGCATTATTCAGTTTTGAATAAGCGTTTCGCTATAAAGAAACTCACTTAGTCTTTCACAATAAAATGTATTAAATGTTTGTTGCAGCTGCATAGTTTGGCATTATAAATTCATTTAATGTTGTTAGTATTTTTCTCAATAATCATTATTATCATTATTTTTAAATTGAAATATGTTGCAAACTAGAACAAACTGTTTCCCGGGAACACTATCCTGTACTTTCAGATTCCCGTCTGCTCAAACACACCTGCCTTTAATGGCTTCATCAGAAGTTGATTATGATCTGGATCAGGTGTGGTGAAACCTGCAGGTCAGAAGCTGTAGCATCATTAACATGTTTTGCTAAAACAAAGCAACTTACAGAATCAAGTTTTATAAAGTTGCCTCTTGTTTGACTTTTTTTTATGTGAGTCTCTTAGATGAGAAGCGCTTATTATAAATAAAGTTTGATTTGATTTGAATTAAAGTAGCCTACAATTTGCATAAAATTGACTTCTTATGAGAGTAATCAGGTTACCAAAAGTGATAATCTGAATATTAAGATCAGTTCCCTTGATCAAACGACAGTCTAAACATCTATTAGCTTTTAAGTTAAATGATTCAAACTAGCCGATTTATTGTCATTTAAAACTGCATTTAAAGAAGGGTCAAGTCGAAGATAAAATCTTCTGATGTCATGTGTTTGTTGTCTTTCTGCTTTACGCACAAAAGAGACACAACGAAGATGAAAGTTTAGGAGTCAAAGAAAGGGTCAGAAAAGATGTCCGGTGCACGCATCGCCGTAAGCACCTGGTACAAACGGGAGAAAAAGAAGTCAAGCAAATCAAAGTGCATTAAAGGGTAAAGAGATAAATGTGGCACAGACACGACTGAACTTCAGGGGAATTACCTCATGGAGATGCTGCTCCAGAGGGCTGCAGCCATGTTGACTTTGCATTGGCGGAGAACACGCACACATTTGTACACTCAGCCTTCGCTGAACTGTGGCCAATGGCATCACAGCCTGGATGAATCATTTCCAGATTCAGTGATGTCACCTTTGTGAGGTTCACATGGAGCACACGGCCCAAACACGCCGCGCACCTTTTCCGCCCGAGGGCAACCCGCTGATCTGTATTTTTCTCCAATTATGACCCCGCGAAGATTTTGATTTCAGATTCCTCCGCTTACGCAAACAGAAACTGTCTGCTCGTCATGCTGTGGGTGCAGCACGACTGACAGACTTAAACTCCCTGCTGGACTTTAAAAATGGACCAATTGTGGGTATAGGATCCTGCTGAGGTAACAGGTCACTGGAAGGTCATATACCAGGATATCAGGGGAAATGTGGGCAGAAATGCAGCCCCGACACATTTCTGAGTCCTCGCTGTACGCCATGTTTGTCGAAAACATCAAACATGTTTTTCTTCTTCCCTTTAACTCTGTTTCCAGCCATGCCAAAGTTCACCACACTAAGAATGTGAAGCGATATCCTGAGGATGAAAGCGATAGGCTGCGTTTGTGTGTCTGGAAGGACTTTCCAGCATTTCAAAAGTCTAAGCCGCGGACAGGATGTAGTTATGAAGCGCTAATTTGAGAGCTTTCTGATTGCAGGCTTTCTGTAGGCCCCTAAAACACACACACTTTTTTTTTTTTACCAGCCATTCATCTATCAGGTGTCATTAGGATGAGCTGATTGGAACCAGAGGGAGACAGAATGATGTCAGGCGAGGACTCTTTACCGCCAGAGCTCTCATCCATCTCCGCATCTCTCTTTCATCCTCATCATCGGACAGATAAAAGTGCTGACACTGACCTGCAAAAGCAAAAGTCTTGATTTTTTTTTACTCCTTCAGTCTCAATTTGAGTCAGAAAAACAGCTCAGCTCGAAGACAGAAAGAGCTGTCAGCGCAACAATAACAGGAAAGCCGCTTTTTTCCTGTAGATAAATGTGCCGACGCGTCATAAAGTAAATGCAATTTGAAGAACAAAGCTGAACACACGTCTTTGCAGGATGAGCTGTTGTTCAGCAGTGGCAGTAATTCCTAAAAGGGGGCTGCCGTGCTTTCACGCTGAGAATAGATCTTTATATTAACACTGACGGAGAATCATTATCTGTAAATACAGGCGGGAGCCGCTAATAAATCATTTTTCGTGGCCCTGATAGAGCACCGACCACAAAGCGTTAAGGCATCGTGACAGCAAACCACACAGCGGCGGCCCGCTCTGCATGCATGTGTGTCCGTGCTGCACCAGGCTCTGGCAGGCAGAATGATGGGGCAGGACGGGGCTTTTGATTGAAATAGCACGCTGGCTCTTGAGCTCTCAGTTTGGGAGGGTTTAAATTATAGTCTGTGCGGGGCTGCAGAAAGTATGGAAATAAAATCAAATATTTTTTTTTCTGATGGGCTCTGGAGTTTTATTGCTGCAAGTATATGATTGTTAGGGTTTCTCTGGCTTCAATATCAGCGTCAAATCCTCATTTGTGCATGTTTTGGGTGTATTAGTTAACTTTTAACAATTGTACATTTACCTTAACAACTTAACAAATGGTTGAAAAACGTAGATTTGAGTTAAAGTTAAAAAAACAACATTTTATTCCTTAATATTTTAATATTGTGTTAAATATTAAAATTAATTATCATCCAAAATTTAAAGTCAGAGTTGTGGTTTTAAGGATTTGCATGCACTCAGCTTCTAAAACATTATCCTAGGAAGGCCACTAGAGGGCAGCACAAACACAAAAGCCTGTAGCAGGTTTGGTTGTCTCAGCAGTCACTTGGTGAACTCTGTAAGTGTGTCTGGCGTACTGCTTTGAAGGAGTGACGCAGTGAGGTCTCAAGAAGAGTGTTGCTTTTAGAATTCTTGGCGTTTGTGAATTGGTTTTACACTTTTTTTTATTTTTTTTTTGTCTTTGGTTTCTGACTTCGAGTAATGACCTGCACAATTAACTGTTCATGCGCTGTCAGTGTGTTGAGTCATATCAGGCCTCTTGGGGAACAGTTTCAACCAAAGGAAGCGGAGAACAATCTGGAAGAAGATGCCGCATAGAGATTGAAAATGGAATAGCAACTCACTTAAGACCCACTCCAATAAAAATAGTGTTTTTGGTGCTTTTTATCATGTTTTTGTATCATTTTTTATCATGATAAAGGATATAAATAAAAAAAAATTAAGCTTAAAATCGGTTTTCTATGTATTTCTTGATTCAAATCATTGTGAATCAGGAACAGTTTGCTCATTAGTTTAATCATTTGTGCACAAAAAAAGTCCACTTGCAGACAAATAAATGCAAGTACGTCTTTATTTTCTTCGTCAGAGCTGGCACGAGGCTCAAAACTGTCCTGCTGGATAGCTTTGTGTTATGCTAATCAAGTACGCTAGCAGGAGGGTTTGTAAACAAATAGCTTAGTCGTGGTTGGGGTATGGGGTGGGGCTTGCTCCACGCCAATGGTCCCGCACACAATTCAGAGGCAAATTTCTAATTGACTACTGCTGCTCTGCAGAAACTATGTCCTGGAAAAGAAAAATTACCCTAATGTGTCATCTGAGACACAGAATTTAGTTATCCTTTTTTTTTTTTTTGTATTTATCAAAAATACAATAAATTAAAGATTTTAAATGTGGCAATCTGTGCATTACGATTCAATATAATACAAGTTTCACTTTTTGAAATGACTGACAACATATGCTTAACGTCTTTCCGTCTGTTTGTCTTTGCTCAATGTTTGTCTATTTGCAGCTGATGATCCTCAAACCAGTCACTACACTACAGACATGAAAAAAATGTTCTTCGGTTATGTCAGCAATTACAGTCCAATATTGGAGTGAAGAAAGAAATATCCACCTTTAGCTCATGAAAAAAATGTAGGTTTTGTCATCAAAATCTCAAGCTGTGTCTCAGTTTTCTCCTAAAAACCACAAGCAAAAATATCAGAGTTGCTAAAAAGACAGCAGGAATGTAATTCGAGGTAAGAATTGTTCATCTTTGTCATTTTTAGCTTAAATAGAAAGGATTCTTGTGAGATTAAGAGTTCTCTCTCCTCTGATTTGTTGCTCCGTTTGTCCGAAGTCGAGTCAGTCCGGTCCTGCCACTCTCTGACAGTTTGACCCTCTTCAGGGGTCACTCCGATCCTCTCAGCCGCTCCAGCTCCTGCTTCAGTTCCCGCTGCAGCCAATCACGTCCCAATCCGGGCTCATTTGGGATGTGATGTGGGAATGAAAGGTCCGATTAGGGACTGCTGGAAGTACTCAGCTCCAACGGTCCCAGTCAGCGGCCCCCCCCTCCGTTTCTCACCAGCGCCTCTCCCCCCTAAGCGCCGCGCCGCGCTGCTCTGAGCGGTGATTGGCATGTGAATTGCAGCGTGCGGTGATGATAATAAGAGCGCTAACCAGGGCCAGGCCTTCCAGCCAGCAGCCAATCCCAGCTGGCAAAGACTGAAAGACGACCGCTGCCACCATCTGAAGGGGCAAATAAAAATGACAAGCTAACTGTTAAAGAACTGCTGATTTTTCACTTGTTTTTAAAGCCTTTGAGGCTCTGCCAGATTTTCCTTTTCCAGCCCCCTTTTTCTTCTTTTCACTCTTCCTCTGACAAAACCACATCCAGATATATGAAACCCTTCATTTATTGGGAGAAAGCTAAAAATAATCCCCCTCTGCTGTGGCGCTGCTCTGATTGATTGTGTTCTGCAGGACAAAAACACATGCGGACGTGTGATCGAAGGGTGTCTCGACAGCCTTCTGCCACATGCCAACAGAAAAGGGAAACTCAACACGTCTCAAACTCCTGCTAGCACTAGCTAAACACATTCGAGTGGGTTTACATTGGAGCTTTAAGCATCAGTGTTTTCAAATTGTTTAAAACCACAAATGTTACGTTCCTAGCTAGCAAATTTGTGTTTTTTTAATCGTTGTTTTCAAGGACATGGTTTCTACAGAGAAGCAGGAGTTCTTTAGAAAATTCACCTTTGAGTTGTGTGTGGAAGTAAGCCCGCCCCTGCTTCCCAACATCCTTCATCCTTTTGTTTTCACAAGCTAACATTATCGGTGAAACAAACATGGTGAGAAATATTGAAAAGTTTTTAGCCATATGCCAGTTCAGACGAGGAAAACTAAGGCTAGGTCCAAATTCTAACCCTAACCCCTAAATACTAAAAAACTCTATAGTGCAGGACTAATAGTGCCCTGGATTGAAAAAGCAATTTGGACACAATGCTCACAACATTTATTTAACTTGTCTAAACACCGCTTACAACGTCACTGATGTCACACAGTGAAAATCGAATTAATACAAACCCTTTAAGACGTCTATCTATGACTCCGCTGTGTTCTGATGATGAAAATGTGAATGATTTATTAAAAAATTACATTTAAACACACTTATCCCGCAAAAATAGTTCAAACGCAATGCATTGTGGTCTATGTTTGCTAATGTAGAGAGCCTCAATGGACGCTAGTTTTTCACAAAGACTGGTGGGAAATTTCCAGGACACTGGATTTTGAAATTGTAGATTTGAACAGCACTACAAAATAGAAAATGTCCTATCTAGTGCCGTATATAGTTAGTAGAGAAACAATTCATTAGTGCGTCAATGCACTGTGACTGTAAAGCTTTTTGGGCCTTCAAGGAAGGTAGAAAAGTGCATTAAAAGTGCTATTTACCGTTGCCCAGGGGTCTGCAACCTGCGGCTCCAGAGCCAAATGTGACTCTTTTATCTCTCCATGGTGGCTCTCTGGCTTAAGGTGAATACAATAATAATTATTTTTAAAGTAAGAATTACTTAATTGTCATTTATAAATGCTGCTTGTATTTTTGGTATTCATGAAGTTTATAGTTTTTGAAATATTGAACAAAATGTTAATGAGAAAGTCTTCAAATTTCAAAATTTTAAGTAGATTAGCAACAAGCCTTTAAATACAGTCATGGGCTATGTTTTCAGCTTTTATAATAATTGTCACAAATGTTGGAGTGTACCTGATATTTTAGCAACATGCTAACATTTTTGGCTAATTTGTTACCTACTGGGGGTTTTAGGTTAATTTAGAGTTTAGCTTCTATATTAACAACATGATTACATTTTTGGTTAATTTAATTTACGGGAGCTTTTAAGGTTATTTTAGAGTTTAGCTTTTATTTTAGCAACAGGCTAAAGTTTTTGACTAATTTAGTTTATTGAGAAACTTTTAGGCAATTTTGGAGTTCAGCCAGTAATTAAGCAACAAGTTAACCTTTTTTTTTTACGACGTTGACCTTTGCTAGTTTGAAGTTTAGCTAATGTTTTAGGAATATGCAAACTTTTTTTGTCTAATTTGTTATTTAGGCCTACTGGGATTTTTTGGTTATTTTAGAGTTTAGTTTCTATTTGAGCAAAAGGTTTTTTACTGATTTAGTTTACTGAGGAATTTTAGGCTATTTTGGAGCATATAGTGTTTAAGCAATGAGGTAGCTTTTTTTTGGCTAATTTGGAATCTAAGGGAAAAGATAAAAACATTGAAAACAAATGACATTTTGAGAAATGCTAGTTTCTTTTTATATTTTTTCCTATTTTTAGTGCCAGAAATTAGACATAATTCATATGTATTTCAAAAAAGGGTAATGAAAGCAAATCTTAATTTCTGAACAAAATAAAAAAGTAAAAAAATAAATAAAAAAGGCTAAAGTACAACTATGTGGCACCTTCTAGGTTTTGGCTCTTTTACTTTGAAAGGTTGCCAACCCCTGCCATAGCCTAATACACGTGGATTAGAGGCTGACATTTTTTCGGTATTCTCATGGATCATGGGATTCCCATAGGATGGGAGTTGTCTCCGCCATTAATCACGAGACCAGGAAGTTAAAGTCTTACGGGAGTGGGAACCAATCAATAAGAAAAAACAGCAAAAAAAAGTAGAGGCGGGACCATTTTGTAGCTTTTATAAAAATATGCCTACAATGACACTTAATTTAAAAATGACTACATTACCCAAAAGCCATCAGTGTTCCTTGTCACGGTTTCCTCGCTGAAATCTTGAAATGCAGCGATCATTCAGGGAAGTTAGAAGTAATAAAAAAAATTTAATGAGGGTTGAATAATAAAGAAGTTGAAGGAAAATAAAGACTAAAATATAAAGTAGTGGAACAGGAGAGGGACTGTTTTGAATGGGAATTTGAGTCAAATTACCAAGAGCAGGACGGGACAAGATTATTTTTATGCTTTGGTCTGTGAGTGGAACGGGACAGGAGTGCCATCCTCTAATGAGGATCTAGTCATTTACAAGTGGATGCATCGGAATGGAGCAGATCAGGGAGCTTGTGCCCCGCCGACTGTAGCACCTAAATTACAGCTGCAAACTTTTTCAAACTACATTTTTTATCTGCTCCCGATTCACAATGATTTTAAGTAAAGAAATTAAATGTTTGGCTGATTTTTTTTTTTTTATATACATGACCTTCAAACTCACAAATGTGGTACAAGAACATGTCAAAAACACAATTTTCATTGAAGTGGACCTTTATACAATTTTCCCCTGACGCTCCTCCATGAATCCTGGAGGCTACTCGGTTCAGTTTGATGGACAGGGCGACCTCTCTGAGCCGCGTGACTCAGAAAAACGGCGCTCAGCTGAGAACCCCACAGTCTGACTCTCATTACCAATTACGTCTGTTTTTGTTTCTTCTTACCGCAACCGTTGACCGCACGGTTACTGGAAGTCAGAGACGCGGAAGGAGAGAAAAGGCAATTTTCATCAAAAAGAATTAGCCAAACAAACATGTGAGATGGATGTTCCCTCCCTGGACCCGGATTCACAGACGGCCTCTGAAAGCAGTTTGGACAAATAAAGATCTATGTGGGTTTAATGAGAGGAGAGTGAGGGATCACCTGAGGCCCATAGGGGGGAGAAGAATGAGGGAAAAGATAACTCAACACACTTGTGGTGAGAGGAAGAGGCAGCGTCTTGGCAGAGGCGTCTCTCGCGGCTCCTGTTTACTTCACACCCTCATCCCTTGTTACCCAAAAGAGCAAAGTGAGGCTGAGGGAGCCATGAGGGCTGGATGCCACGGCACATGAGCCATAAAACCATCCTACGCTGCACCGAGGGGAGAAGTATGCCTCATTCTGAGGAGGAGGAGGGAAAAGAAAACAGTGACAGCTATGACCCGACTGTAACATTTGATTTGCTCTTTTTTGCTTGAAGTTTGAGACTCTTTAATGGAAATAAAACCTTTATTAACTTTTTTAAACAAGTGTTCTCTTCTGATCTTTTATTTTTTAACACGAAAACACAGAAAAATACTATTAAAGATCATTAAGGATCATCTTTGAGCTCCGTTTCGTTTGCTGTGGTGATGGACAGACTGACAGAAGAGGTTAGACAGGAATCAGGAATCCATGTTTTTGTAATATTTGATCAATTTTACTTTGAAAGGAAGATACCTGCTTTGTGGCAACCCCCTAGTGGTTACTTGCTAAACTGCACCAGACTCTACTTGCTATTTATTAATACAAGCTTCAACCTGGAATTCAGCGGTGCATCAATGATGGAAAACAACAAACTAAATGTATGAATTAAGCTTCACAAACTACTTTTCAGAGCAATAATCCTAGTACAAGTACTTTAAATTAGATTTGCTAACATGAAATAACTTTCTTTTATGCATTTTGATTTGCCTGTAAAATCCTCTAACTTACATAAAATTATAGTAGTAATGAGATACCTAGTTTTGGCAAAGGTTGTTTAATATTTCATCTTCACACTTTGTCAGAATAAATCCACATTGTTCAGCAAATTTATTGAGTTATATAAATATTGATCAAACACAAAGAATAGAATATAGGGTTTTAATCTTTGTTTCTCCATGTTTACTGTCATAAATTGAAACAAAACATCTTTGAAATGTTGGTATTTTCAAATTAAAAGCATTATTTTTGTTTAAAACAGCTGGGATTTTCATCAGGTCTCCCTCAGTTCGACAGTTTAAGTTTAAAGTGTACCTCACACATTGTTGATTAGCAAGAGAATCAACAGCAAATGAAGTGTTGAGGTGATCAGTGTTGGCAGACACAGTCCATTAACTCTCCAAGATAACAAAGGATCTGATTCCTTACTCGTTCAGTTTCCTTTTCGAGGCTCCAGAAGAGCAAAGAAAAGATTAGATTCTGGTTCCTCCGGGACTCCAAGGGTTTGATGGAACACTGACAGCTCAGCATTCACAAGGTAACTTATGATGCTATTTTCACACCGCCCTCTGCAATGTGCATTCAGGCGCCCACTTCCAATTTTTAATTGTATTTACACTAGAGTGAGAGAATAAACCCCTAGAGATGTAACATTTCATTTTTCAAGGGACTCCTCCTTTTAAAGAAATAGCAATAAGAAAGAGTAGGAACTAAATTAAATACTACAAACAAAGATTAAATACACATAACAAACACACTCACACTTAAAGAAGTGCAGCCTCTCGATATTCACCCCTACCCAACAGGACATTTCAGTAAGTTCAAATAAACACATTTCCAAAAAAATCGTACAAAAAATAAAAAAAAATGAAAAAAAAAAAAATAGAAAAACAAACCAAAGAAAGTTAATGAAAGCTAACGTAGAGACAATAGAAGATTGACAAAAATGTAGAATTTTAAAAACAAACACAACTTTCTTAAACAATTACAAAGATGACATGGAACGTATAGATAAAGGCAGATTGTTCCAGTCATAAGGATCTTTTACACAAAAAGCATTTTTCCCGGCTTGTTTTTTGTTTCTCAGAGCAAAAATGAATACATGTCCTAAATAAATGGCAGTTGTATTTGTGACTGTAAGAAGTAGCAGAGATGCATATTTAAAACTGTGACAGTTTGAACAGATGGGTTTTGAGTTTTGATTAAAGATTGAAAAACAGTTTATGTTTCTAGTAGTGAGTTCCAGAGTTTGGAACGCCTGAATTTACCTGAAATTGCAGCTGAAAGCCCTGCCCCCCCATGGAGCTGAGACGAGGGAAGGGTACAGTCAGATGGAGATCTTAGACAGTGGGATAGGGTGGCGATGTGGATCAGGCTGGACAAGTATGATGGAGCGAGGTTGTGGATGCCTTTAAAAGTAAGCAAGAGAATTTTGTGGTGAATTCTGGAGTTGATGTGGAGCTGCTGGAGAATCGGGTGATGTGGTTGTAGAGGGGGGGTTCACCTGGAGCCAGACTACTCTGGCCTGATCTCTGATCCTCCCATGCTCGTGTTTGATCTCTGGTTGTCTGACCCTGCCTGTTCCATTGAACCAATGACTGTGGAGCCAGCTGTCCGACTGTTTGTGACAGTATGCTAGCAGTGAGCCGAACTGGTTTAGTGTTCTGCCCAAATTGTAAGATTTGCTTCAGAACTTTCCATCAATATTCTTCAAACTGTAGGTGGCAGACATGCGCTAGAAAACAGTAAAAAAGAAGAAGAAGAAGAAGAAGCCCCTCCCTGCTTGTCCAGTGTGAACACCATGGGCCAAATGTTTGGTGTTTTGGTGCTCAAACAGCTGATATGAAGGAGTTTGTGGCTTTGTTCCTGTCCTCATAGATCTTTTTTAAATTCTCTCAGGAAATATCAGTAACATCACAGAATTTCCCAAACTTCCTCTTTTCAGAAATTTAAGACGAGCAGTTTTTGGAAACATTTCCTCGCCTCTCCCCCATCATAGACAACTCACATCCCATTAACCTTGTGCTCCACTGTTTACAGCACTCTACATTCAAACACTCCCTGAATTTCACAGCAGAAGGGTGGTGGGAATTTGACGAGCGGGCACTCGCTCAAACACACTCAGAACCTGCTCGGCATCCGGATCCGGCTTAAAACAAACCATCAGGCGGCCCTGTCACGTCCGTTCAGCGCCGGGAAACAGACAGGCCTGCTCATAAACACACAAACACAGAGAGCGCACAGATACTGTACAGACAGATGCTCAACAACTGCTCATGATTACCGCCTGGGCTCCGGCCTTCAGCTGCAAACACTACAGCCTCAAACCAAATGACAGGGGATGAACAAAGAACTTCAATTAAGAAAACCATCACAGGTTTTTAAGATCCTAAAGTCGGTGCTTACATGTAGACCTATTGGGTATAATTATTAATTTGGCAGGGGATACAAATCAACAGAGCCTAAAATGATGTGAAAGTGCAGCTGGTCATCAAACTTCCGGATTAATGGAAACCTGAGGCCTCTGCCAAATTGGATTGGAGTCTCTTGTTTCCGCTTGTTTTGTGCTTAATAAGAGGAAACACGTGCTCCAAATATACCAGATTTGAACTAGATTAAGAATCAGAAAGCAACCAGGAGACTTTCCTGTTGACTGGATGCACGTGGGCGCTCAAGCTCGCGCTAACATCCCAGTAAGAAGATCCATGAAGGGCCTGACTGCTGCAACGAAATCTACCCTGCGCCTGCGCAAAACCGCTATTTTTTTGACGCGCCAACTTAAAAAAAGAAAAGGAAGAATAAACAGAAAAAAGGAGTTGTAGTGACAGAGAAAGCATGTGATTTCAGTTGGTCATAGTTCTCCGTTTCCCGGCTGTTATTGTCAGAGATTTCCATCTGCAGCCAAACCAGCCGTTCCGTAAACACAGACTCCATTTGTTTTCTCCTCACAGTAATTACAGCATGTGATTAAAACGGCATTTAAAACAGAAACTTCGCTGACTTTTATTTGTGTAAAGCGGATCTATTTCATGTCGAGCTGTAATGTAATAATCCCGAGCTGTCAATACAGACCCAGATCTCCGCGTGTGCGCAAAACTCCAACTGATCGGCGCGCTTATGTGAACCAGACAGCCGCACACGCGCGCGACCAGGAGGACTCTCACTTCATTTAGCAGAAACGTGAAAGCCCTTCAAAGAGGGTAGTGGGAAATTTTAAGTTCAGCTGCAAACAAACGAGCTTTTAGAAGACATTTCAGAAGGAGGAGGTCAGAATCAACTCGCTTAAATATTTGCGCACTGCATAACCGGCACTCCAAAAATGAATTTGAGGTTTTCGGAGGATTTTTTTGATGAAGAGGATTTCTACATTTTCATCTAAATTTAAATAACTCTCTTGAGTTATTTTGTTTTAATTTTTGTGCATTTTGAGCTGTGCGTAAAGGTTCCAATGTGCGTAAAGATGGCGTGTTGAGTGTCTTTTTTACCCAAAAGTTTGCATAATGTGCTCTGTGAACAAATAAATGACAACAAAAAAATAAAAAATAAATAAATACATTCATATTCAAGTCATAAAAGACTTCTGTTTTGTTGCCCAACAGCAATCAACGAACTAAAAATTTGAAGGAAAAAACAACGAGTAAGCTCCCAAATATGGACACTAAACTGTCTTCCTTTTGAAGGGATTTTTTTCCTACTGATATTTCTTCCTAATTCTCTTTTGGGTTGATGTTTCAGTTCAAGCAAAACTTTGTTTGGCTCAGGCCCGTGCGCTTTCCCCTCCCCTTTCCCATGTGGATCCGTCCACGCTTTCTGTGGGGCAGAGAGCAAAGGGGACACGCTGAAGCGGATGAAAGGGGAGTGAGGGAAAACACTGCAGCGCGGAGGAGAGGCGTGCCAACAATCAACGATTCTGGACGGGAGCGCGTCTCGGAGAGCGCATGGCAACGCACCGGATCAATTACGCAGCGTCACGGAGCCGCTGTGAGAGACTAGGGCCTCCCTGAGGTGTTGCCCATTTGTGCAGCTGTTTGTTCTGCCTCGATTTATGCGGGCTGAGCGGGGAGTCTCGCGCAGGGACAGAGTCCGGACGGACACGCGGCTCGCGCGCCCGGCCTCTCGCTGCAGAATGCAGGGCTTGAGCTCCAGGGCGCACGCCTTCTCGGTGGAGGCGCTGGTCGGGAAACCCAAGAGGATGAAAGTGTCAGAGAGGATCGGATCGAGTTCAGATGGAGACGCCGATGGCACCGGTGAGGCGCGAGGACGTTTAGAGAACCAAGATACTTTTTTTTTTAACAATTAAATGTTTGTTTTTGGAAACTTTAAAAAATAAATTTAACCACAATTATCAACCCAAATGTTTTCACATCTAGAAATAAAGTCTGCTGCTAAAATTTCAATTCTATTTTTTATTCAACTTATAAATTTAACTTTTTGAGGAACTTTTGTTTATTCTGGTCCATCCCTTTTAGGCCAACATTCCACCAAGCAGACTCAGAAGGCGGGTTCCGCTCTGAAAAGGCCCGATGACACTTCCAGTGAGCCGCCCGGACAGACTGACAGACCCACATCAGAGGACTCGGAACCGACCAGTGAGGACAGCGACTGCCGGTCAGACAGAGAGGTCCGAGTGGAGCTGCAGGGCTCCGAACTGTGGAAGAGGTTCTACGAGATCGGAACCGAGATGATCATCACTAAAGCTGGCAGGTAGGACGGGAAAGTGTGGGAGATCTGCTGCCTCGAGTCACAAATCATCTGTTACTTTGTTGTTTGAAGTCAGTTTATGATTTATCTTATTAAGTCAGATTATCATCTGCGCTTTAATGGGCCTCTTCCGCTTGTGGTCGCAGGTGTGAAGAGCCCCTGAGTGCTGCAGCCAATCAGAAATGCGCAAAGAAAGTGTCGGTTTGCTCAGTTATCAGATGATACGCACCACGGAGGGAAAAAGACACTGTTTTGTTTCACTTTTACGCGCAACACGTGGCGAGTTTTTGAAGTTTGACTGACCTGAAACAAAACAGATGGGACTTTTTTTTTTTTTTTTGCTTTATATAAAACATTTTAAAGTTATTTTCAACTTCATTAAAGCAAACTGATTTAAAAATATGATCTGAAATGACTTGAAACAAATGAACGACAGAGAAAATCCTTCTTTTTAACTGTCATTGATGTGCTTCTCATGTGAAGTATTTTAATTATATGATTTTTTTAAATATGTGCGTAACTCTTATCTTGTCTGTCCTCAGGAGAATGTTCCCATCCGTGCGCGTCAAAGTGCGCAATCTGGAGCCTTGTCAGCAGTATTACATCGCTATGGACGTGATGCCCGTGGACTCCAAACGCTACAGGTGTGAATCCAGTCAGTCATTCTCCAGATGTCCCCCTCCCCTCTCACCCGCTGACCTGCCCGCGTGCCCCCTCCTCAGGTACGTGTACCACAGCTCGCAGTGGATGGTGGCCGGAAACACGGACCACTCCTGCATTTCTCCACGGCTCTACGTGCACCCGGACTCGCCGTGCACAGGGGAGACGTGGATGCGTCAGGTCATCAGCTTTGACCGGGTCAAACTCACCAACAATGAGATGGATGATAAGGGACATGTAGGTGACCACAAGGTGCTCCTTAAATCTGTCTCCAAATTACGCATCTGTAATAGTTGAAGTGAGGTCTTCATGTGGTTGAGGAGCTGAAAAAGACTTTCATTTCCATCCTAATGTTTTAAATTCATCCTGAAGGTTTTGAGCGGTGGAGGGGACACATTCAGGCCCCAACAACTCAAAAATTAAACTGTGTAACCAGTTTAACAGCCTAAAATACAGACATATTTTTTAATTAATTTTGTAAAAAACATATATTAATATAAGAAATGAAAGCAGAAAAAGAAAAATGTTTTTACATTTAGAAACACGTTAACTTCTTGTGAATTATTTTTAACAGCTTCTTAAAAATGACTGAAAAACTTTTTTCTGCTACATTTTTGAAATTTCTTGATGACAAGTGATTAATGTCCCCAACAATTACATGACTTCTTGAGCTTTTTTAAGTTACTAAAACATTTTAAATCTAAATGAATACCAGTTTTGCTTTAATATATCTCAAATTTAAAGGAATTGTCTCAACCACACTATTCCAGTGCACCAAATTTGCAGACAGTAAAAGTTGGTTTAGCTCAGTCAAAAAAAGTGCAAATATTTAGAGTTCATTCCAAATTTGTTCTAAAAAACAAACTATATGTTATTTTAGAGTTTATTTATTGTGTGTTAAGAAAAAAAAACTGTTTGGAGATCACAAATAAATATTAAGCCTCAAGACCTCAACAAAAACAGCAGAAAACAGAATTTTATCAGGTGAATACTGCAGTAAAAGTGTGACAAAAATAACAGAACATGAATTATGTTGCCTTATTTAAACAAATCTAATGAAAGTTCTTCTGTTCTGTGTTTTATTACCCTTAATAAGAAAATAATTCAATTGGCGCACATTCTGATTATGTAATCTATTTTTCAATTATGGGAAGAAAAATAAATTTGGAAAAAAAAATAAACTCAGCTCTGAAATCTGTTTTTGACTTAATTTTCTGTGTGCGTCTAGAGTTTATTATAGTTTAGATATTATCAATTTGTTGTGATCTAGTTGTGCTTTGGGCAGTATTTTCTCTCTAAAAAACTTTATTAACTTGTAATGTCCTTTTTATTAGCTGAGCAAAAATGTTTGAGTAAATGTGTTGATCTGAAGCACCCAGAAGTGAAATTGAAAAAAAAATGGTAAAAACATTTCTAGCAAAAAAGTGTGAATTCAAATTTCTAAAAAAAAAACAAAAAACAAAAAAAAAAAAACAGTTTTATTAAGTTGTTTTCTATTTTTTAACAAAATGTAAAAACAGAGAGAATTGATCTTTTCATCAGTTGTTGTGCATTTTAAACACTACAAAATAACATTTTCTGAGTTCAGGATGAACTTTAAAGACACATTGAGGCCTGAAATGTGTTGACATTTTCAAAAAAAAGTTAACTTTCAACCCACAAGAACCCTAGTGACATTAGTGTAGCAGAAAAATATCTGTAATATTTACTGTGGTCCACTTGGTTTCTGGTATTTTCCACATCATTTTCTTCATAAGGAAAAATGAATCTGAGTCTTTCTGGATTAAAGATAAAAAATGGGATTTCAGGATCTGATGCAGAAATCTCCATCTCCAGATCATCCTGCAGTCGATGCATAAGTACAAGCCGCGTGTGCACGTCATCCGGCACGACCCGCGGATGGACCTGTCTCAGATCCGGTCCCTGCCTGCTGAAGGGGTGCACAGCTTCTCCTTCCTGGAGACCGAGTTCACCACGGTGACGGCCTACCAGAACCAGCAGGTAAGCCCACACGGAGGATTCCAGAAGACCTCCGGCCCAGACGTCACCCTCTCTGATTTGCAGGAGACGGCTCAGGTTGACCTCACGCGTAAATCAGGGAGCTGATTCTCGGCATTTCAGCTCTTTTCACTGAGGCTCCTTTTACTATCAGAGAACGTGTTATTGTGGAAACTCAGTAGAGAGCTGCATCTATGCCGACTGCTGCAGCTCACAGCCCGTTAAAGCATGAAATAACAGCAACCTCTTTTCCAACAAGACACGCGGGCTGCTGGGAGACGGCGTCCCGGAGGGCGGCGGGGTGAGGAATGCCATTTTCCACATCCATGCTGACCTGTTTGTTCTCCTCCCTCTAGATCACAAAACTGAAAATCGACAGGAACCCCTTCGCCAAAGGCTTCAGAGATCCGGGAAGGAACAGGTAAAGAAAAGCACATAAAAGTCCCCCCCCCTCCCTCGCTGAAAGACCCGGGACAGAGTTGAGGTTCAGCCACTGAAACGTGAAGCCGCGTAAACCCTTCTCATAAACCCGGCCTGAGCAGTGCAGGATTTCACACCTCTCAGAGCCACTATTTGAATCCCTGGAATAACCTTTTTGGGCTGCTTTTACAGAGTGTGTTTGTGGATGCAGGGGGGTTCTGGACGGCCTGCTGGAGTCCTATCCCTGGAGGGGCCCTCTCAGTTTGGACTTGAAGCCTTTTGCCATTCAACTCCAAGGTACTTTTGCTGAACTGGTTGAAACTTTTTGTTGCGGTCCTGACTCACGTCTGTCGACAGGCAGCTCGGGTTCGGGCGGCGTGAAGAGCCTTTTCCCTCTCTCCTCGTCTCCGGCTCTCCTCCCACACTTCGGCCTCTCCTGCCAGGACGCTGCCCTTCACACCCTGGCTCTTCCGCTCTACGGCAAAGCCTCCACCACCGGCGTTTCCACGCCAGGCGGCGAGGCCTTCCTCCTAAACGCAGAAAAGCAGAGGAGCTTTCCCCCGCTGCCGCCCCTCTCAGACCTCCCGCTCCTCTCAGCTCTCCAGGGGAGGAAACCTTGCCCTCACAGGCCTCCGGGGAGCCTCCCCCCTCTTTACAGCTCCCACTTCCTCCCCGATCTCACCGAGGCTTCGGGCCCCTACTGCCTTTACCGCTACAGCCTCCCCCTGAGCCCCCAGCTCATTTCCCGGCACCCCAAACTAGCCGAGGACACCTCAGACTGTCTGCTGCGCCAGTTTCCATGGCAGCTGACCACCAACCACTGCCTCTGACAGCTGGACCGCACTCGCAGGCAGAACACGCCAGCAAAACACGCTCATGCAAAGGAGAAATGTGACTGAGGGAAGGATCTTTTATATTTAAAAAAAGGGGTTTTGGAGCACCAAAAAAACAAAAAAAAATTTTTTTGACAGTTTTTATTTGGACTTTTACTGAAAATTTTCTGTGAAATTTCAATTTCAAATGATGTCTGAAGGGTTTGGTTGCCAAAGAGCCTGCAGGAAAACCAGAATTATGTCACATTGTAAACTCAAAGAAAACAGCAAGTGCCTATTAAAGTATTTTTATGTTCTTGGTACCAAAAGACCTGTCGGTAAATGTTTTTTTTATGTATTTATGAACCCATTTATCTATAGGAGCATTTTCCAGATTTTTTTTAATGGTAAAGTAGGCTCTAAAAAAAAGGAAACAAGTCAAAATTCTTAATATTTGGGGTAAAATTGTATTATTCCCGTCATTTGCGACATGAACTAGGATTATTTCCCTATTGAAATCATTTCTTGATACAATTACGTTTCTTGAAAGACAGTTTTTTTCTTAAAACGATGCTCTTTGTACTTTCCCAACATTCAGCTTTGCAGTGCAGGACAAACATGCTGCATTAATCCTTTGTCATTAAGTCAAATGGGATGGAAGTGTGTTTTTGGTTTACTCTGAGGATTCAGGATCAGGGTTGACTTCCTCTGACCAAAAACATGATCTCATCAGAGCCACTCTGTGATTGTAGAGGAAGAGCAACACCTGCCTCGACTCAGGCAGCCGCTTTCCTGTCCTGTATTTTATTACCAATAACAGGACTAATCAAAGGCGGATGGAGGAGGAAACTCTCTTGTGCAGCATGACTTGATAATCTGGTGCAAATACACTTATGTCAATATTTTTGAGCAATAAAATGTGTGTTTTTTAAGAAACTCATTTTGTCTTGGTGTGACAGAAAAGAAGAAAACTTTTGACATAAATTGGGGAAAAACAGTGTGTGTCCTATTTCAAATACTGATGGACAAAAATACATTTATCGCTATCAAACTTCACAATTTTGCAGTTTTTTTTTTTCATTTTGTGGCTACATATTGAATAATACACACAGAATAACTTGCGATTAAAATTCTCAACTTTGCCAATATATCATAATATACTAAACATAACCGGATAATATTTAAAAAGAAAGCACAGGAAGGCTAAAAAGTAACAAAAATGTTGTCAAACAGTTCAAAACTCATACAAACAAGACAATAAAACAAAAAAAATAATGACTCTTTTGAGGAAGAATGAGCTCTATGACATTTTTATCAAATAAAATGTTTGTCTAATGTACAACAGTCACCTTTTACAGAGAAAAAATGAAAAAAAATCCCCTCTGAGTTTCCTTCATTGACCAAAGAGGTCGGACCTTTAAAGATCTGAAAGAAAATTAAATAACCCCATAGCTAAAATGTACTGACAGAAATTAGCAGCACCTTTAAGAGAGAAGAATGAACGGCTCCCACGTGAAGTGAGGTCTGACGTGACAAGGGAGCAGATTGTTCCCAACGTGATGATGCGATGAGATCACCTTCACCTTTTCTCGATGCTTAAGGGGAAATGTGTTACCGGCAGATTCATCCAGCAAGCAAGTTTCACTCTATTAATCCTCCTGCTGTTGTAGATTTAATTTGCAAAGCCAAAGAATCCGTGTAGTTTGGTGAAGAATAACAAGCTTGGACCAAATTTCACATTTTTGTGTTGCTCAAGAATCTCTTGTATTATTCCACCAGGTCGGCCCCTCTTTCTGTTAAATCTCTGCAAATTGGTGGCAGGTCGTTCCAATTTCAATTCTTTGTTATTTTTCTGGAGCTTCCCACACCTTTAACCCCATCTCCCAACTGGACATCTATTTTCATCCATTCATGGTCTGGTCACTGGGTTGCTGGAGCCTATCCCTGCTACTGTTAGGTGCAGGCGGGGTACACCGTTGCATAACTACACAATCACACACCTCAGGGACAATTTGGAGTGACCAATAAACCTGTGAAGCGTGAAGGAGGCTCGAGAATAGGCAAACCCAGGCGGGATTTGAACCAGGGCCTTTTCAGTGAGTGCTGACCACTACACCACCACGCAGCCCTGAATTGCTCATCTCTATAATAATCTGAAGGTTGTTAAAATCCTACCTCCTCATGAAAATTTACAGAGTAATTTGGCTATTTGGAGGGAGGGATCCAGCTTCCATTACCAACGGTGTTCCTCAGGGTTCAGTTCTCGATCCACTTTTCTTTTTCAGCCAGTGTCACATTTTTAAGGTTCATGATTTACTTATACCTTCTTTCTTGCCTTTTCACTGCAGAGGATTTCTAGAAACTGAAAGATATTTAGAGATGATACTCAATGAGTGGTTAAATGGGCCAGAAAACCTCTTTCACTTCCTGGGTGATTTTTTTCCCTCTACAACATCAAGAAGATCAGAATCTGCCAAAGCAAACATCAAACCAGATCTCTCAACTGTTTTCTGAAACTCCCCAGCATAAACCTAACTGCACCAACACACCTGAAAACCTTCCTCTGGGTCTTCCAGCTGTCCCGTCCACTGTGCTCTGTAATCCTCATTTGGTCAGATTAGTTCATCTTCAGCTTCCTGAAGCATTTGAAACCCACTCCAATGAAATTATGCTTTTAACATGTTCTTTCCTGGTTATGGAGGACATATATGAAGAAAATTAAGATTAAATTTGCATTTCTTTGTTCAAATTATTGTCAATCAGGAACAGATGAAAAAATACAGCTTGAATAATTTATTTGTAATTTAGAAAATACAATGGGATGGTCACAAGATGTCCTCCTCTCAGCAAGGGGGAAGGGAAGAGGGGGTGGAGTTTCTCTGTGCCAACAGTCCCGCCCACAACTCAGTTAAATTTCTAAGGAACTCCTGCAGCTCTGCAGAAACTATGTCCTAGAAAATGACAATTGGTTTTTTTTTTTTTTTTTTGGCTAAAAAAAAACACTGGGGACACTTTTACATTATCAAAGGATGAGTGTGAGTCTTTAAACAAATACCTTCATAAATTTAGTCTTTAGCATCTGCTGCAACTAAGACCTTTCACTTTTAATCAAGGACACTTCTATATTTTCTTTTTTTATTCTCTATTTTAGGTTGTTTATAAGGAAAATGGTCAGAAAAAAATCACCAAATGTTCATGTTTTCAATGAAACTTGATAAGCTAAGGATCCTCCAGTCTTTGACTTTAACAGCTTTTGTACCAAATCAGAATCCTGGTCCTCTAAAGAGTCCGAGTCGTCATTGTTTTGATTTAGTCTCCATGTTGCTGGAGGAAAAGCAGTGAAACCAGCTCTTTGTTTTCATTTTCTTTCTTTTTTTTTCAGCCATGCACCTTCCAAAGGGACAAATTCATGGGAAAACAGATGTGAAACCTCTCACTGCTGTGTTTTCTTGCGTGCTCCAAAGGGGGACACACCCATTCAGCCACTGATGTGATAATTTCTGCCTTCAGTCCACGCAGAAACCGCCCCCTCCTCTCAGCAGTGGAGCGGTTTAGGAAAAGCTTGAGGGGTAATGGCCAGTTCCCCCAACATATATAGTAAAAAAAAAAAAAAAAAAAAAAACGGTCATAACCAAATAGTAATTTAGCTGTCATAGCCGAGCACAGCAGCGAGGTAACAAGGAAATAGCAGGAAGGAGTTAATTCAGGAGCGGGAGTTAGGGGATGGCCCAGGATCCGGACAGCAGTCAGGTGCAGCACTATCGCACAGCCTGGCCTTTGTGTGCTGGCAGACATCATCTGTGCTGCTACCTGATACTGTCTGTCATTTCCATGATTGTCTACACGGGACAATCATTTTAAACTAACTCCTGATCTTTCAATTAGACAAATTGCTTTCATGCCAGGAGAGCTGAACTCTGCACCTGCCGCTTTGAAGCACGAGGAAGCAGTAAAGCGAGCTTGTATCGCAGGTTTTTACATGCAAAAACATAAAGCACCTGTCATAACTGATATGAATACTTTCTGTTGGGCTGTTAAAACACATTTCAGGATTCTAATCAAGTAAATTGACATTCTTTGCAATTTATATATATATATATAAAATTTGCATTTCAAACCAATTTCTTGCAACATTTATGCAGTTTGTGCTCCAAAAGTATGAAATAAAGACAACCACGTAAATTCGCAGAGACTGTATTGTTCGCGTGAAAACAACCCGTTGGAGGTCAAGTGGAGTCTATTTCTTGACAGCAGCCAAAGTCGACCAAAATTGTCTGCTGCCATTTATCGGCCTATAGATGATGAATCTCCACCACCGGTGCTGTAAAACATGTAATCCTCATGTAGGCGGTGGCTGAAATAACATGGAAACTGTGTCGATTCAAGTTTGTTTAAACACAAGGACGGACCTTTCTGGGCCGCTCTGACTGACAGGTAGTGAGGGAAGAGAAATTTGACCTCCAAGTCATTTGTTTCCAATCATGTGAAATGGCATCCTGAAACAGGGAGGGAAGCCCGACAGAGAGCGCTGACATGTAAATATACTTTGCCTTTTATTAGATTAACACACACACACAGCACAAACATGCAAATGTCAGTTATCTCCTGATCACAGTCTCTGCAGAGCTCCTCAAGATGCACAGTCGTTGAACCGCCTTCAGTTTCTGCCCCGCAGCCTTGCTCAAGCTTGGATTTGCTGTCAAAGTTTATGCTATTTTCTTTCCAAACTCAATAAAAGCTGCTTATTTATCAGGTCAGATTAAGGGACACGGCCCAACCCTTTTGTGAAGTTGAAACCAGCTGTGGCTGAAAGAGAATTATGCCGGGGTGTTTAACAGCTATTGAGCACCACACATCACAGAGCTACGCAGTTACAGTGTAGGAATCTTTTTTTTTTTCCCAGCATTCCTGCTGTTTCTTCATGAATGAAGATACAAGTGTCTTGTTTATAAAAACCTCTAGCAGCAATATAATCCTGTATTTTAGTACTCAGACCATAAACTCAATGAATTTGCATTTCTGTTTGCCTTTACCATTCTTTTCCAGAAAACTATCTAGTCTATGTAAATGCAGTCTAGACAAAACACAAATGAGCAACTATAGACTGATATCAAACCTGCCATTTTTAAGTAAGATCATTGAAAAAGCTGTTTTCCATGAATTCTTAATAAAAAAACAACTGCTATGATGTCTTCCAGTCCGGCTTCAGACAGAACCACAGCACTGAAACGGCTCTGACCAAAGTGACTACTGACATACGTTTGACTACAGATAGTGGAAATATCTCAGTGCTAGTTTTACTGGATCTCAGTGCTGCGTTTGATACAGTCGACCACGCTAAACTACTCAGACGACTGGAAAACTGGGTGGGTCTCACTGGGCCAGTATTAAACTGGTTCAAAACGTACTTAGAAAACAGGAAATATTTTGTGTCAATTGGTAACTTCACATCTGAGCCAACAGAAATTACATGTGGAGTTCCCCAAGGCTCCATCCTGGGACCACTTTTAGTTAACGTCTACATGCTCCCACTGGCCCAGTTTATAATGAACAACAACATAAGTTACCATCGATATGCAGATGACACACAGGTATATATTACACTGACACCAGGAGGCCGAGGCTCTGTACAGGCTCTTGGTAGATACATTGAGGACATCAATGACTGGATGTGTCACGACTTACCTCAGTTAAACAAAAACAAAACCGAGGTTATTGTCTTTTGGAGCTAAAGAAAAAAAGTTGGTTGTCACAACAGAGCTTCAATTTATCCAGCTAAAAGCTACCGCCCAGGCCTGAAATTTGGGTGTAGTGATAGACACAGATCTAAACTTTGATAAACACATTAAAGCAGTCACAAAATCAGCCTACAATCATCTCAAAAATATCTCACGGATTAAAGATCTTTGGTCTAAGCAGGACCAGGAAAAACTAGTGCATGCTTTCATTTTTAGTCAACTTGATTACTGTAACAGTGTTTTTACAGGACTACGAAACTGCAGCTGATTCAGAACTCTGCTGCTCGGGTTCTTACAAGTCCAGTCCAGTTCTGAGGTCTTTACACTGGTTACCTGTCTGCCAGAGGATAGACTTTAAAGTTCTGTTACTGGTTTATAAAGCTTTGAATGGTTTAGCACCAAAATACATGACTGACCTCCTGACCCAGTATGTACCAGCCAGACCTCTCCGATCATCAGGATCCGGTCTTTTATCAGTTCCTAGAGTCAGAACTAAACACGGTAAAGCTGCAGTCAGCTTCTATGCTCCACAGATCTGGAAGAGACTTCCAGGAAACCTTAGATCAGCTGAAACACTCAGTGTATTTAAATCCAGGTTGAAGACTCACCTGTTCTTGGCTGCATTTGATTAATATATATTCAAAGGTTTACATCCGAGCTGTTTATCTATGCTTGTTTTAAATTAAAATCTTTTTATTTTCTTTTAATTTTATTTTAATAATCACATCTTTACTATTTCTTTTGATTGTTTCCTTGAATGTTTTATGTAAAGCACCTTGAATTGTCTCTGTACATGAAATGTGCTGTACAAATAAACTTGCCTTGCCTTGCGCATATATCCCGATTGCTACCCTTGTTGAAGTTGGAAGTGGGGCCTTCTGGTCAAGAAACAAGACAGCGCCTTGAACCTGTTTTTTTTCAATGATTTTATATTTTCACTGGTGTCCATGGAAGACATGAAATCCTGCCCACCTTTGTCCACTTTTGACATGGGATGGATAACACGTCCATGTAAAGCTTGGGTCATGTGAGCGGGTGTGGTGTAGTGGTAGGGCAGTTGTCTCAGGATCGGAAGATAGTGGGTTTGATTTCTTGCCCCGCCCATGTGTCGAAGTGTCCTTGGGCAAGACACTGAACCCTAAATTGCCTCTGGTGGGAGGTTGGTGCCAGTGTTCGGCAGCGGAGCCACCACCAGTGTATGAATGTGTAGCGCTATGGGCCCTCGAAGGAGGGTAGAAGGCGCTATACAAGTAAACGCCATTTACCATGTGAGTTTTGGGCTTCTGTGTACAAAACTCTCGCATTTACATAGTGCTACGCAATTTTTTAAGTCAGTTTTCGGGCTCTACGTGCAAAACGTGCAGCATTTGAGCACACGTCAAAAACAAAACTGGTTGAACTTCAGGGACTTGGATTTGGTGGTGACGTGTGGATAGCTTTATTTACAAAATATGGAAGTATCTTCTGCTCACCCGGAACTAGGCAGCAGTCTAAGCAAAGTTGCCCAGACTTCCCTCTCCTTTCCCCACTTTCCTCCAGCTCCTCTGGGGAGACCCCGAGGAGTTCCCAGACCAGCCGAGAGATGTAGTCTCTCCAGAACCTCTCTCCAGGGAGGCGTCCAGGAGGCATTCAGGCTAGATGCTCCAGCCACATCAACTGGCTCCTCTCTAGGTGCTTCTACTCCAAGATCTCACCCTATCTCCAAGGGAGAACCTCGCCACCATCTGAAGGAAGCTCATTTCAGCCGCTTGTTGTCGGGATCTCGTTCTTTCGGTCATGACCCAGAGCTCGTGACTATAGGTGAGTACTGGAACAAAGATCGACCAGTACTTTGAGAGCTTTGCTTTCTAGCGCAGCTCTCTCTTGACCACATGACGGTGAACCCTGTTCCATTCCACCTGTCAATCTTACTCTGATCATCCCTCACTCGTGAACAAGACCCAAAGATATTTAAACTCCTCCACCTGAGGCAGGAGCCTTCCACCCACCGGGATAGGGCAAACAAGGACACATCGAAGGGCAAACCTGTTGAAAATTGATCCTGAAGGAGACATTGATAATAATGCTTTAACATTTCACATCAAGCCTCTTTCAGCTGTGAGGTACATGCATTAGTATTGATTAGCGTGAACACCCCATGCTAACTGCTTGAACGTGCCACACATCCCCAGTGAGTCTGTAGCATAACTAGAATAAACCCACATGCGCTACAATCTATATCGTCTCTCTTTTTTCCCTCTTTCTTGAGTGAGCGACATAATTATTTACTTTCTTTGTGTCTTTACATCTTATTTTTCAGCACATTGTCCACAGTTATGACAGCCTTCATTTCACGCTTTGAAAATATAGAGGAAAAACGACCAACTAAGAAGCAATGATCAGAGCTATAAAGACATAACTGGGGGCTTGTCCGGGATCCCTTCTGTCACGTTCAAGCTTTTTCTCAAGCAATCTCATCAGTTTATAAAGTAAAAGCCAAGAATTGATTTCATAATTAAATTAGAAGTGAGCTCAGCTTTAGGATTTTGATTAAAAAAAAAAGTAAACAGCAGAAAGTAGTTGCACAGAAGGGTTTAAAAAATTAATTATTGCATTTAGTCTGCTGCTATTTTCCTACAATGTTTTATTTGCAAATGTTGTGCTATTTAAATAATACAATCTGGGGGGAAAAAATTGGCATTTTTTGGCTTAATTCCTAAAACATTTTCGGCAGCTTTCGTGAGACTAAAGGAACTCTTGGATTCGACTCTTTTGCTGTTGAACTGTGAGTTTAATGGTGAAAGGAGCTGCTAATTCCAATGCAAGGGTGACTGAAAGAGGGCTGTCAGCACTCAGCTTACGGCCCAGAAACATGCACACCCTGACCTGTGGTGTCCATCACTGGGAGCGGTCTGCTCTTCCAGAGGAAGTGTGTACTCACTTATTCCGCTTCTTTTGTGTAAATCGGGGTTTTAGGAGTTATTCCTGCATTGGATTTGTTTTGTACGAACTATAAATCAACTCTTTTGGAACAAGAGATGTGAGATATTCTTTTTCTTTTTGGCCTTATCTCCAACACAGGGATGGATTATTCTTGCCTCTTTTTTGCTTCCTGTATATGACAGGTTATCCCTCTTGAGACAGATACTCAAACAGAAGAGAGGATAAGAAAGAGGCGGGGATGATTGAGTGAGAATGATGCTCCGTGGCTGATGTATCGGATGGCGGGCCGAGGGCTTGGGTGAAGGGCTACGGTGGTGATTTAACACTGGTTTGCACTCTGCTTTACTCTTTATACCTACCTTGCTTCTTTCATGTTTCAACCCAGGGTCAGACCTGCCTGCTGCCCCAGATGGTGCTGTCTGTCTGGGCTGCCCTCTACAGGATGTGGCCCTCCAGTAGACCTACGCTTGTTTAATTGATTTCAGGGGAGGGGGGGGGGTGGAGGCCTGCTTTTTCTTCTGTTTCCTTCACACACACGGACAGCCTGCCAACAGCTAGAGCGCCCGGTGCGGACACGCATACACGCGGCCAGCGCTGTGCGCTGTCAACGCTAATTCAATTTGAGACGCGGGAGTGTGACTAACAGCAGACCTGCAGAGTGTTTTACCATATGCACCGCCACACACACTCCCAGCAAAGCGCTCCTGATTCCTCCACATTTCCACCAAGAGGTTTAAATCCTATAAGCTCCAACTTGGCTGCTTCTTTTCACTGGAGACAATAAATATGACAACCAAAACATTACTAAGACTTTATTTTGCATACTGGTAAATACATACTAACCTTAACAGGTAAGAGGGACTCCAGTTCTTAGTTAGTGGTTTGCTATTGAAATAGAAAACTACAGTGAAGTGCAAATAAAAAAAATATTTATAACATATTAAAGATTATAATAATGAAAAATAATAATAATAAAAAAAAACATCACAAGATCCCCCCCAAAAAAATAAAATGTTTCATAAAACAAGTAATTTCCAGAAAATATAAGTAAAATGTTAAAATACAAAACTGGAAAAGGTTATTGGTTGATGAAGTTTCATTTTTGATGTTAAATGTGTCTTAAATGTCTTTTAATTTTGCTTCAATTTTTCAACTTTTCTTTTTGATTTCTGGACATTACTTTTCTCTTTTTTTTTATTTTGTTTTTTTTTTAATTTTCTTTTTAATTCATAAATGTAATGCTGTTTTTTATTATATATTTTGCTTTTTTTTACTGTTTTAAAAGTGTTTTTTTAGTGGCATAAAGTGATTTTTTGATGATTTGTACTTCAGCACCACCAGAGCAAACTGCTGAAAAGTGAAAATTGTAATCTAAAACATCACAGCAATTTTGTTTAAGTCATTTTTAAAAGTTCCAGTAGAAATGAAACCTAAAATGTTGCTGCATATAATAGACATTTATATCTTAATGTTAAGTGCACAAAATGTACATGTAATTATCACAGGTGGATTTGTTACCAACTTGTGTACTTGAGCTAAGAATACTATGGTTTTTTTAAAACAAAGTCTGCAGCAAGAAGAGTTTTCGTTTTTGTTAGTCCACACAAGCTTTCCTGCTGTCAGTCAAAGTTTCTGAGATTAAAGATTACATGTAAACTAGTCACATCTGCCTTTATGGGTCGATGTCTACAGACGAAAAATGGGCAAACCCGTTTGAGGCACACAGGTGGCTCTCTGGAAATCTCAAGAACGTAGCCTGCTGGGTGAGCCCGTAGAGACGCGTAAGGGTAAGTAAAGGCAAATTAGATGATTATTAGGTGAGTTGTACATATTATTCTATATTTCAACCCCTCCCCAAATCCTGCAGACTCCTCAAGGGGCACTGACAGATTTATTCAAGTGAAAATGGAATGCGTCCATTCTTAGAAGCCTAGAAATTTAGAAATTAGACAATCATTGTGTAGTTTGTGTGTACATCCTACAGGTACTTGTGTATCACATGCACATCCTGCACAGTCAGTAAGGAGCCGGAGAATGTTCCTTACTAACTACCAGAGTAGGACAATGTATTTATTTACCACACAAAACAATGGTATGTTCCATTTTCATGACGCTCCCTTGGACTTCTCCACGACCCTCCATGGGCCCGGACAACCCAAAAACCTACGGAACACTCAACTCTCGTATGGAAGCATATGACTAAAGCACAAGCAGAAACACATCTTCTACACAAATATCAGCAACTTTGTAAGTATAAAAATGTGATTGTTTTTCTTCCGTTTGTTTATTTTATGAGGGCTAAAATAGTACAAAGATTAAAATATAATGGTGGCTGTAAAAAGAAAACAACCTTAAGTTGTGTTTGCTTCTCACTTTTTTTTATTTGCATTTTTTTCCATGTATTCTCGTAGCTTTTTTATTAAATTTCATTTTGTCATCTCGCTTTGGAATATTTCTTCTTTTTTTTTTTTTTTTTTTTTTTTTTTTTTTTTTTTTTCACAAAGTGACCAAAGCAAGATTTTCAACATTTCTTCTGATCTAATAGTTATAACACAGTATAACAGGTGAGTAAGCATCAAATCAAATTTCTTTTGTTTCAATTTATTAGACATTTGTGAGGCAATAAATCTGAATAACTGGATAAAAAAAAAATTGTGAAGCTCATTTAAATAAACATGATTTGACTAAATGAGGCCAAGAAGTGATTCTTCTTAGAGTACATAAAAACTAAATTCAAATATTTTCCATTATTTGTTTGAAAGTAATTTAAAATAAACTTTTAGGGACAAAAGATGCTGCATGTCTATGAACTGGAGGCGGGAAATATGTTGACGAGAGCGATTGGTCAAATCCTAATGAAGCGTTTTGTGAAGAGCAGAGATGGATGGGGCCACATGCCTCCGTGCACCCGCGCACGTGCACGACAGCAAACAGTAAAACTGATTAAAAGCAGCATCAACACGTCTGACAGAGCGCAGTGGTCAAGAGGTGAGTGGAAGCCGAGGGGACACCTTTGGTCTGGAACGATTGGACACAGGCGTGCACGTGCACACGCACGTTCATGCAGCAGCAGATGGAGACCGGGGAAAGCCCTGAGCAGCACTGATTGGTCACACATGCCCATCGATATCTAAGCAGAACCAATCATCTCGGCTTCCTGTCTTTGACCTGACCCTTCATGGACGGTAATTGAATATTTCAAATGGGAAGCTGAGAGGCTGCAGGAAGACGAGCAGAGGAGAGAAAGGGGGAAAAAAAGACTTCCTCACTGCAGGAAACCTTTCCACATGAGATTCACCTTTAAAAATACATCCCGTTTTACAACTATGGGGTAAACGTGCATGAAAATAATAAAGGAACATTGAAAAATATGCCAAATAAATGTAAAAATTTGAACCCAAAGCGAACAGATTATTTGTTTTTCTGTTTAAATACTTGAGATACTTTCAGAAAAACCCAATGTTAGGTTTCGATTTTTTATTCCTGATGGAGAAAGTTCCAACTTGCATTTTTTGAGTCTCAACCTTAAACGCCTTCAGTTACCTACGCCTCACAACTGACGAAATGAGAAGAAAAAAATGTTAAAAATCAATGTGGTTTCAGACGACTGAGAGAAAAATTGACAAGGTCGTCCTGACTTTACGTTCAGACGAAATTAGGCCAAAAGTGGCCTTGAGCGTGCTTCAAATCTTTAGAAACGGCTGAATTCTTCCTCTTTGCTGAAAGATTGCAGGAACGAAAGCAGCAAATGCATACGAAGGTTAAAGTAATGAATATTTACTGTTTTTTTTTTTTGGGCCTAATTAAAATTTATAATCTGATGCATTGATTCAAAGCTTTTAGTGATCCCAATTCACTTAACGACACGATTTGACATAAGTATGAATATTTAACATCAGAGTTTGATTGTTAATTTTATGCTGCTTTAATGCTTCTGACAGCATCTTTCTAAACAGTGTGCACTTTTCTCTGAATTTTCTTGCACACTGTGGATGAATTCACATAATCTCACCCTATGAGTTCTTCAAAAAAGCAAACAGAAGTGAAATAAGACAAGAAAATTCAATTTTCTTAACATTATTTTATATGTATTTTTTTCTTTTCTTTGTTAGAATAAATGTTAAGTATGAATAAACATTATTTTTTACTCTAAGATCCAGACTAATTCCAGAATAATTTCTATATATCCACATCTACTATACCTAAAAATGTATTTGCAAGATTGATTTTTTTAAATGAAAGTAAGCCGTCACACAATGGTGTCTTCTCCCATTTTAAAGCTGAAAGTTGAATTCTTTGTGAACATTTTCATGTGATTCAATCAACGTTTAGACCGTTTATATAAATCTAAAGTTAACCTACCTATTCAGAATTAGGTTGTTCAATGAAGGAGATCCTGTAGATCAGGGGTGGGGAAACTTTTTGATTTGTGGGCCAGAAAGGGTTCTAAAATTTGGCATAAGGGCCGGACAAGGAGCAGATGGAAGGCGTGATTTGGTAATGAACCTCATAAACTAAAAAGATAATATGAAATTTAGAGAAAAGCATGCTTTAATTTGGATTAAAATTTACATATATCCATTTAAAAACAGAAAATTTGGGAATTTTAATTTCTAAATTTAGATTTTTGTTCTCTTTTTGGTGATCCAATGGGTTGATGTTCTTCAGAGAAAAATGCGAACTCAAAGAAATCCGAGAAATCACCTTCTGACTCAGAAGTCGCACACGAATGCCAGAGAAACAACACCATTCATGAGAAGGAACCAGAAATACAATGAAAATAAAACAATAATTGGGATTTTTGAGTCAATATATTTTAATTTGGAGGGCCAGATTAAGTAGTTTAGGGGGCCGCATGTGGCCCCCGGGCCGTAGTTTGCCCACCTCTGCTGTAGATGGTGTATATTTGGGTAAGAACATCATTAAAGACGCTTCACATCCCGGACCCTCCCTGTTCGATCAGTTTCCTTCAGACAAACCTGGACCTCTTCTGTTAGAGTGCATGCTTAAATTGTGCAACAATGAATATTAATTATTATATTTTCTGTTTTTTACCATTTTAACTCTTCTTTAATTGAGTATCCTGGTTTTCTTAACACAACAAATGCACTTTTATTTAGCAAGAAATGAATTTTAACTTATTGGATTTCTGTACTGGATAATGCCCTTTTTATGTATTTGTATGTGTTATTTATTCTTTATATACATATATATATATATATATATATATATATATATATATATATATATATATATATATATATATTGTTTTTACCAGGGGTTGTTTGATTTATGAGAAAGCACTTTTAATTTTATTGGACCTGTGACGATGACAAATGAAGATTCTGCTCTAAAACTCAAGTTTCCACCTCCAATTGCACTTAAAGGAGCTGGAGTATTGCAAATACTACAACATTTTGGAATCCAAAAACCTAAAAGTTCTTCCTAAACCACAAAAACCAGTTTTTTTTTAGCTAAAACCGTCATTAGGTTTCACTTTTTGGTTGAACCCATAAATGACTGTCAGCTGCTGGTCAGATAAAAACACAGACTCTCCTTTGAAGAGTGCGTGCTTACGGTGAATGAACTCATCCTCCGACTTGAGCTCTGATGATGATTGTGAATGTGGCGGAGTGAGCTCTGATGATGATGATGGGGAAGGACACAGGGAAGGGTCAGAGGTGGCCGCTCGGCGTGCGCGTGTGGGGATAGCACCTGTAATGGCTCCCAGCTGAGACATGCCTGCCGCTCTACAACATGTGTGCGCACATCTGTGTGTAAAATGAGGCGTTGGCATTCGAGCGGCAGAAGGACCACTTCCTCTACAGGTGACACCTTTGACCTCTCATCTGCTCCCTGCAGGAGGAGAGATAAACGAGAGGCAGGAGGAGAAATGAAGAGAAACCATCAAATCTGTTAAATTCAAATGTCAAATTAAAAACTTCAATACTCCTTTAGTTATTTTTTTGCATTTATTGTGATCCCCAGCAGCTGATGCATGAAGAACATCAGTGCAAATTCTGACTTTACAGCTGCTTCAAGTATTTTTATAGGCCAGCTAAAAAAAACAGCTAAAAACTCATTTTCCCACAAGTCACCACTCGGAGCAAACAGATGTTAGAGTTGTGAATGCTTTTAATACTCAGTAGTTGGTGGAATTTTATTTTATTTGACATTTTATTGCCTTTTTGTTAGCTTATGTCACTATTTTTTATATTTGTTTTTAATTTGCTCAATTTTGCATTTTTCTTTGTATCTCTAAAGTGCTAAAGAAGCAAAGTTTCACTCATTCATTCCAAAAAATATTTGTCATTACTGAGATTGTTAAGAATAAACACTTTATTTGGCAAAAACATGGAGTGATCAGTTAAAAGAACAACTTTCTTTACATACATTTTATTTTATATATAAAACATTGATTTGCTCATAAAGCGTTAATAGAAAAGATTCATTTTCCTCCTGGTCTCTTCTTCATTATGAAACCTGGTTCTGCAGCCTGGAAATCCTCTAGAAGAGCTCGGAGTTCCACGGAAAAAAAAAAAAAAAAGGTTCAGAAGGCGGTGGAATCAGAAACCGAACTGTAGCTCAGAGATTCTGCTTCCTAAAAATAAAAAGATGAGAGAATCAGAGAACACACCTGTTAAATCTTTCATCCTTAAGTCGTCCTTTCATTGAAAGATTAGAGACTGTTAACCAGAAAAATCGCACAAAATCCGTGTGGGATTAACAGTGTCTTAAACTGGCTTAGGAATTTGTTACTATAAAAATCATCTTTTCTTAGACTGTTTCAACAGGTTTATGGACTAAAAAGATATTTTGATGCTCTTCTGTCTTATTTGAATTTAAAAAGTTAAAGGGCTGAAATTTTGCTTTTAAGTTATTTTTTGTTCCATGAATGAGATTTTAGCTCCTAAAGACGTCGGAGGAAGCGTTTGCTGTTTCCTGAAGACGATCTGAAGGAACTTGAATTTGATTTGAATGAGTGGCATTAACCTGGTTCCAGTCCACTAAGATGAAATCCTTTCAGGTCAAAAGTGACCTTAGATGTTTTTGATTGAAGAGATTTAATAAAATGTTTAATCGAGACACTAAAATTGTTTGGAATAGGTTAAGATATTTAAGTTTAAATGCAAAGAAATGAACCCTTTCTTGTCTGAATTTTTTTAAATTCCCACTCAAACTTTATTTTTTTTCTGTCATAAGATTGTCCCCGGTGGTCTTTTAATTAATCAGTTTTTAGCCAAAATCAAAAAGTCTGTTTCCACAGAGCAGCAGGCTCTGATTAGAAATATTCCTCTGAATTGTGAGCCGGACTCTTAGCACAGAAGTTAGCCTCCACTAATTTCCCATCAGCTCTTTGTTTACACTCTCCCCAGATAGCTTATAGCGCCTTAAAAGTGAACAGAAAAAAAGGCAAGAAATATCCGAGCTACGCGGCCGTTTCAGTTAAGAGCCAGATGATAGTTCAGACGAGGAAAATGAACAAACCCAAGCTTTTTCTTTTTGGAAGATTTTCATCTGCCCATGATTTGAATGTAGAAGTAATATTCTCCATTATGAGCAAAATGCTACAAGACACATCAAAAACTCATTGAAGTGGGTCTTAAAAGTAAATGTACTAGAGCAAATGATGGGAGGATGGACGTAAAGATTCAAATTGTACTTATTTACTGTTTAAGATTCACAACAAAATAATCCAAAAGATTTATATATATATATATATATATATATATATATATATATATATATATATATATATATATATATATATATATATATATATATAATTATATTGTATATTGGAGAACTTTTCTCTTTTTGACTATGGATTTTCAGTTTTGGGACAAACATAATCTTCTATGCCTCTTCTCTTTCATCCCAGAAGCTATAATTCTGTGTTGAAAATGATAAAGAAACTTTCTAGTTTGAAAGACAGCAGATTTAGAGCAGAATGAGACTCAGAAAACGTGCCAAATGTAGACATCTTTGGTTGCAAATAGAAAAAGTAGGTCTGTAGGAAGCTCCAACCTTCCAGAAAAGTTGTAGAAAATCAGTCACTACGGTTCAATCATCATAAATTTAACTTATATCTTCAAAATAAACATTTTAACATGGTTACCTTAGCCATAAAGGGACTAAAGTTCTTTAAATAGGAATTGGAGAAATTATAACTTCATCTTCCACCTCACACTGTAACAAATCCTATACATTCTGACATCACAAAATCAAATGAAAACATCTAATTTTCTAGATTAAAAGTTTCAGGAATCATTTCCCAGGATTCCTTCTCACCTGAGGTTAAATCAGAGCGGTTGTGCTCCAAAGATTATCTTCCATCTGAGCTGTTTGCTCATAGAGATGATCAAACTAGCTCTAAAATGTGTCAATCAGTGTAGAAAAATACAGATTCTGTGCTGCTCAGTCCATCATCCATGGATTTTACCATCACAGATATATATTTAGAGATCTGAGAATGAATAAATATTGCATTTCTAGTTGAGACCCCTGCAGACTGCTTCTGTCTGAAGCTGCTTTAATCACAAAATGAAATATGTTGTATCCTAGTCTTTCCACTAGGTGTCACTTTAAGCTTCATATTTTACCTTTTAACACTCCAGCTAAAAGCTTCATAATTCAATGATTAAAGATTCATTTAGTCAAAATGGACTATGTATTACTTGAATTAGCAACAGTGACTTTCTTAATGTTTCATGTGGCTGCATTCACGTTTAATGAGATGGAAAGTGGAAACTGTGTGAAAAGGTGGTTTTTACACTCCATTTCTGCAGACAAGAATCTCCGTTTCTGCTAATCAGAAGACTTTAAGTAAATGGGAGGCAGTTTACTAAGCTGCGACTTTGTTGGCGGAACATTTTGGGATTTGTTTTGTACGGTTTTGCAACATGACATCCGGTTCATAGTGACAGTCTGCACCACTGAAGCCACAGCATCCACCTCATCTTCCAGAAGTTCTGATGCTTCTGCAGGACGGGAGAAGATTCTCGCTGCCTCCATGTTCCCCTTTCTGTGTGGAGACATCCATGAATGCACCAAAAACTGTTAAACCAAAAACTAACAAATCTTTTTTTTTTTTTTTTTAATTTGGGCTTTTCTTCTTTGTCCTATTGTTTTAGAATAGAATAAAATAAAAAGTTATTGATCCAATGAAGAGCAAATTTCTTTTTAACAATAAAAAACAGCAGATAGATGATAAATAAAACTAAAAATACATTTAAATTTTTAAAAACAACAATAATTAGTTTCAATGAGGCGTTCTATACTCTAATACCAGACAAGAAGACGGATTTGTACTGCAGATCTGAGGTTAGATATGTGTTTAAGAGATTCAAGTCTTGGAATTGTGGAGGATTTCTAGTTAGCCACGTTACAGCATAATGATGCATTCACGGACGTGCCCTGAAGCACTCGGCTAATGGAGCCCACGTCAGTGCAGATAAGAAAACGCGGTTTTTCCCCCCAACCGAGTCAAACATTAACCAGGGTCATAAAAAATGTCGGCTGAGCCGCACAGCTGTCGCTGTTTTCCACCTTCAGTCGATGACGACGTTTGGAGTTTACGAGCACGTCAATGTTAGCTGGTAACCACACATGACTAGAGAAGGACTGCTGTGACATTAAACTACGCAGGACCGGAAACTGCCCAGCACTCGACAAAACGGGCGTCTTTTTATAGCATTGGAGTGTCTATTTATAAACCAAATATAACATCTAAAATGTAGTAATTTTGTTTGTTTTGATTTGTTTTCCTGCTGCTCGATGACACTAAAGGGTTAAATGGAAGGAAGCTGTTTCCCCGTGACGTACTTCCGGATTTGTTTTTTTTTTTTTTTTTTTCTTTTTTGGGCTCTCAGATAAATAGTCTTCTAGTTTTATAGTATATTTTCTTTGTGTAATTTTGTAAAATATTAAAAAATATATAAGCATTAAAAAAATGAGCTAGTTTTGTGGAGCTTTAATGTGCGCACGCGCGAAAAGTCTTTCCTCGGAGAAAGAAAAAAAGGTAAAATATATTCATGTTTTCTTACTTTTTGGGTTGAATTATAAACTATTTATATTTCATATGTGTAGAATACATAACCACGTTGAACTAGTGGCAAAAACAATATAAAAGAGAAGAGGATCCATCTCTCTCTCTCTCTTTTTTTCATCTTTGATAACAACCGCTGGTACCTCTCATCTCCGTCGTCACGATTTACCGTGCTCGCGCCGTCTACGTCACGCCTGCCTTGTGGACAGGCGCGCGTGTCCAGTGCAGACAAGTTACAGCGGGGCTATAAATAGTTTGTACCCGGTATCGGTGGGCTGGGGAACAAGTGACGCCATCGATGCTTTTTATGTGAGGGAGTAAATTGACCTTTTCCACAAAGCTGCGCTCTGTTTGTGTGTCTCTGGGTTTTGTTCACTTTTACATTTGCAAACATGTGTTTTTATTTATTGTTTTGGGGTTCTGTGTGCAGTATCACGCAGATCCAGAAACACAAAGTGGTGCGTTTTTCAGTGCGGGAAAACACAAATACTGCACCATATAGAGTGGATCAGGGTCCAGATAGAAGATGGCTCCAGTGCGCACCGGCCGAATCAAGGTCTGGGGGAGGGAGAAGAGTGGATGACTCATACTGTATCTGCTGGACACTCTATAGACGCAGTATTAGATATAATGATGCTTCCATTAGAAAAAAAAAAGGAAAATGTATGGCAACTTTTTGGGGGGGAAATACCCCAAAGAGACAAGTTTTAACAGATTTTCTTCATGGATGTATGCCACACTAAAATAAAAAGTAATATTTCATCCAAATAATTCCATATATTTCCATTAAACATCCCTTTTTCCCAGTTGTGGATCAAGATTTTCCCTGCCACTATATGTTGACGCCCTCTTTCCCACCATTGTTGTGAGCATAGACTCGTTTACACACATACACGCTCCCCCCCAGTCATGACTGAGTGACGGCAGGTTGCTATGGAAACTGCGTTACGCTCCGGGCAGCGGAGGGAGAAAACAAGAGCGCGAGGACTCGTTTCACTCCTCATTTCAGCACCGCGCTCCTGGACAGCGCCCGAATGAACGCCGCGGCGACGCGCAGCCGAATGAGCCTGACCAGAGTTGGCGGAGAGACCCGACGAGCGAAACGCGCATCTTCCCCGCCACGCAGCAGCTTCGGCCCGGCGGATCCTCGAGGTTTTTATTCCGCTTTTACGCGCAGGAGCCACACGCTCCCTTAAATGCCACAGCAACAGGTAAGAACCCCTTAAACTCCGGGAAGTTTTGCTGCTCATATTACACTCAGTTCAGGTGTGAACAAATCATCCAAGAGTCCATAAGTAAACAGTAAACATGACCAATTATTGTTTAATATATCCCTTAATTTGTTTAATTTTATTATTTTTAAGTGAAAACATATTTACATTTTGCAAATATTTAATTTTGTAACAAATGATTTAACTTTAGAGATATAAATATGTTAATTTCCCCACTAAATGATAGATAAAATATAAGTTTATGACATAAAAGCAACACAATCCCTTAAGTTTTGCACGTTGTGTTGTTTGTTTACCACTTTTCCCACACAGATTGTGATACACCAAGCAAAGTTAATGTGTGTATTTTTTCATGTTAGTGCACACACGCCTCAGAGGCTTTGTTAGTTTTTTTTTTTTTTTTTTTTCTCAGAGACCATGGATTATATGCGAGCTGAGCCAACACGCCGGGATGAGTCACTCAGCCTGCAAGTTTGCAGAAGAGTGCGAAATGGGAAGGAGGGGGGGGGATTCGGGGTTTGAAACAGTCCCGCAGTGCCTCTTGTGTCTCCTCAACACATTGTTTCCTTGTGTATATGATCAGTGACAACACGTGGAGCTGTGTTGGTCGCCTCCAGTTGTGTGACGATTTTGCAACTTGTTGCAGGAGCCTTCTGTTTTGATAAAAGAGACATATGTCGCGTTCATTTTTAAGTTAACAATAGGTGATATGTTGGAACACTTTTTTTTTTTTTTTTTTTTTTTTGGAGCAGGCCTGCGATGTGTGAAGACCAAAGCATCCCATTACTCCTCATTAGTCTCCCAGTGTTTACCCTGACAGATCGTAGCAATCAGCGCCAATCGGCTCCGGCGCTGAGTGACAACCATTGATTAAAGCTAACAAAAGATCATTATGGGCTGGCGTGAACCTCCAAGACACTTTCATCCACACTGACTCACGTAACAGGCAAAAAAAAAAAAAAAAAGACGCTGCGCTCTCCTCTGTAAGCGCCACGAGGATTGCGCAAACGAGGCTTTTAGAGACGCATCGTGCGCCGCGCGCGAACACAAAAACATGTGTGTCTTTAATTAGTGACGTTGGTGTGATTAATGCAGATGATGACTCATTCGGCTTAACCAGTGCTCCTCTGGTGGACAAAAGGGTGCATTTACCTCCAGAAGTTTTGCTTTGAGGCAAAAGATTCTCAATGGAAGTGAAGCACGAGGGGCAAATTATGCAGAGCACATTTATGTGATGCCTTCCATGTGTCAGCTCATCAACACAGCAGCTCCATTGTGGAGAAGCTGTCAGCCAAGCTGTGATCTGAAGCCAGCAGACTGTCAAATGAGTCTGGCTTGTTTGTCAAACAGAAGATGGAGCTGCTATAAAAACGCTGCTGTCCCTCCCTCCCTCCTCTCCATCCAGGACAGCAGCATGTCTGAAAGGAAAGCCAGCCAGCGGTTTCACAGCCTGAACGCTGAGCAGGTGGAGGTCCTTCATCAGGTTCTGTCGGAGGTGGTTCCCATCCACGGCCGCGGGAACTTTCCCACGCTGGAGCTGCGTCCTCGTGACATCATCATCGCCGTGCGGGCCAGGCTGCAGAGGCAGGGCATCACGGTCCGTGATGTCCGCCTGAACGGTTCCACTGCCAGCCACGTGCTTGTTAGAGACAACGGAACCAGCTACAAAGACCTGGACATCATCTTTGGAGTAGAGCTGCCCAGTCAGGAGGAGTTCCAGGTAAGATTTTTTTTTTAATTTCTTTGGTCTGTTTAACACAAAATTCATTTCCTTAGTCCTTCAACAATCAATATATGTGATATATGCCAGAAATGAAAGGTTTAGGGGAAAGACTTTGAGGTGTTTTAAATAAGAATTGAAATTGTGCAAAAGTTGATATAATCCAACTTTTGACTCAAACACGAAAGGAATGCCCAAATAAATGGGGGAAAAAAGGCATTTTAGAGACCAACTCTGATCCTTTTTTGATTTACTTTCAAGTCTTTTAATTATGTCTTCATCCAAAATCTGAAAACTTTTCTAGAACAGTTTCTGTAGAGCAGGAGTTTGTTAGAAATTTGCCTCTCAGTTGTGGGTGGAACTGTTGACTCGAGCTACCCCGCCCCTCTTCCTCCTTTGTTGCTGAGAGCTCTCTGTTTACACACAGTTTACAATCCCTCACACCTCCAGCCTAACATTAACCACTAGAGGTACCCAGCAGTAGTTTTTGAGCCAGAGGTCAGTTCGGACAAAGACGTACATAGATCTAGTTGAAGCAGGGAGCTTGCGGCCTGCCCAGCGTACGACACAAATACAATCTTTTTCAAATGACGTTTTTTTCATCTGCTCCCAATTCACAATTATTTGAATGAAGGCACACTCAGAAAAACAATTAGAAGCTCAATTTTATTTATATATTTCCTTCAGCCTCAGAAAAATTACACAATATCATGTTAAAAACACCATATTTTGATTAGTGTGTCATCCAGTTATCTTGAATAAAACTGAAAAGCAAATGTGTTAGAAAGACTGGAGAGTTATTTTTGAAGCTTATTAATGCATGTTTGGATTCAATCTGACACTACAAATGTAAAAAAAATTGGAAACTTTAACTTTTTTTTATTAACAATTAAAAAATAATGACGATTGTTTAATTTATATGATCCAGTTAACATCAAATATACACTACATCAGGGATACAAGCTCTTTTTTCTGTCCCCCAAACAACAGAGTTCTAGATTTATAAATTGTTTACTTTATTAAAAGGCTTCAAAATGCCTCAGGAAAATATACTTAAATCAGGAACAAACACATCAACTAACTGTTGCTATCATTTTGGTGACTTCTTGCCCCTCCAGGTAATCAAAGAGTCAGTGCTGGGCTGTTTGCTGGACTGTCTGCCTGCTGCTGTCAACAGGGAGCGGATCAGCAGCGCCACCATGAAGGAGGCCTACGTCCAGAAAATGGTCAAAGTCTTCAATGAGCACGACCGCTGGAGCCTCATCTCCCTGTCCAACAACTCCGGCAAAAACCTGGAGCTCAAGTTTGTGAGCGCCTTGAGGCGGCAGTTTGAGTTCAGCGTGGACTCCTTCCAGATCATTCTGGACCGCCTCCTGGAGTCCTACATGCAGCAGGACCTGCAGCACAAAATGAACGCCTTCAACCTCAAGGACCAGCCGGAAGAGAGTAGAAAGAAGGAGCCTTCCTCTGTGCTCGGTCAGGCCGCCGCTCCCGAGTCAGAGAGGTCCACGGGTGGAGACTGTGAAAAGCAGCCTCCGGTCAGCAGGTCGCAGAAGAAAGATGAGGTGCACGAAAAGGAGTCTCAGACAGAATTCCCTCAGGCTGAACATTCCAACCAGACCAAACACTCAGACGAGAAAACCTCTGCAGAACCAGAAGAAGTCATTAAAGAAAACACGTTGCCAGAAAGCAAACCAAGTTCTGGAGAATCCAAGCAAATGGCTCCAGAGGAACTCAAACACAGGCTAGAGCTCGTCGACGAGACTCAGTCGTCAGGAAATTTAGAGCAAACAACCCCCAAAGAAGGTCCAAAACCACCGGACGAAAATCAGGAGAACTTCTCTGCCGAAAGCCCAACAAAACCCTCTGGCGAACAGGAAGAAGTAGCGGGGCAGATGGGATGTGCTGATACGCCCAGCAACTCAAAAAATGAAAGTCCGAGATGTGCGGAGGAGTCTAATAACGCGGACAAATCTGATAAAACAAAGTGTTTCAGAGAGGATCAGAAAAGTAATGAGGCAGATAAAACCCAACACGTGTCTTGTCCAGACGCTAACGCAGAGATAGAGACTCGCCTCGCAGATGAAAGCCGAATGGAAGCAGACGAGGAAACGGAGAGGAAAACTCCTGAGGAGACGTCGGCCTCGGAGGAAAGACAGTCAGGAGACACGCAGAGCATCGACTCCTCGCTTCCACTTGGCCTCACGCAGCCTGCTGACACAGAGGACACGCTGGAGATCAGCAACGTAGAAAACTCAGAGAAAAGCGCCGACACGCTCGACGCCGTCGCCCCTTCAGATACTCAGGACGTTTCACCTGCACCACCTGGCCTTGTTTCTGACAAAAAAACCTCATCCTCCCCCTCGGGTAAGGTCTCCGACAGACTGTCCTACATGGTGGTGCTCAAACACTCCTCACCCAAACCTCCTCGTAGGATGTGTCGAAAGGCTCCACCCAACCCCAACCCCCTTCCCGACAGTGACTTACTTGATTTGCCCTTCCCAAATTCCAACCCCACACCCGAGTCGATGAGTTTAGACCCTCCAGCTACCCCGTCAGATGTTATCTCTCCGGAGACTAATTCAGACACGACTCCTAATCCTTCCGATAAGCTATTATCCAATTCTGACCTTTCCTCAACCGCTGGTCCGGATTCTGAAATAGTTTCCATCTCAACTCTGGATCCCATCTCTTTGTTACCTCAAGAGGCGCCCTCTTCTTCTCAGATAATCACAGGAGGTGGAGATCTAAAAGAGACTCTCGACACAGCCGCTGATGAGTTGAGCCCTTCTTTCCCTCCAGAAATCGTCTCTGATCTTCAACAGCCGGAGCTTCTTAGCTCATCGATTTGCCGCGTCGACTCGTTGAGCCCCAACAGTGATGAAGCTGAGGCTCCGGCGGAGCAGACCAAAAACACAGACCTAAATCACGCCGGTCCGCAAGACATCACACCCACTTTGCCTCTTTCTTCCATTTGTCTCCCCCCTCCTGTGGTCAGCCTCACCCCGTCGCCCCCCAGCCTTAGCCCTCCCCCGTGTCTGACGCCTCCGTCACCGATGCTCAGCACCGTCAGCCCTGCCACCAGCTTCAGCTCCCCGCCTCTAAGTTTCAGCCCGGTGTCGTCCTGCCTCAGCTCACCTCCTTACCTCACCCCTCCCATGCTTAGCCTCAGCCCCCCTCCCCTCTGTCTCACACCCCCGTCCCCCTGCCTCAGCCCTCCCCTCCTCTGCCTCACTCCTCCCGTGGAGTCTGAGGAGCTCGCATCTCAGCTGCCCTCAGACATGGAGCCGTTGATCCTAAACGCCGAGGGAGCCGAGCAGGTCCTGCAGCCCCCTCCCCAGTTAGGAGTCCCCCTCCCGGAAGAAAAAACTGACATCATTCCAGCAGAACCTCAATCTACCGAGCCTGTCTCGTTTCCAATCACCATCCCGAACTCCTCCTCACGTGTGCTGCCTCATTCTCCTTCAGCAGGCCCGGTAGACCCCACCCCTCCCAAAGCCATTCAGGTGTCGGCCTCTGTCCCAGAGACACGAGAGACTCCCGAGATAACCCCTGATGTGTCTGAGCGGACCAAAGCATTGCACATGTCCGACTCGGCCCCTGATGTTGAGGTCCTTGCAGAGAGCATGTACGGCGACTTCGAAGCGGCCATGGACCACCTTCGCTATCGCCTGATCGCTACCAGGAATCCAGAGGAAATCCGAGGCGGCGGCTTGTTGAAGTACAGCAACCTGCTGGTGAGAGACTACCGGCCGGCCAGCGAGACTCAGATAAAGACGCTGGAGCGCTACATGTGCTCCCGCTTTTTCATCGACTTCCCCGACGTGCAGGAGCAGCAGAGGAAGATCCTGTCCTACTTGAAGAACCACTTCATCGGCGAGGAGAGAAGCAAGTACCAGTACCTGATGACGCTGCGTCGCGTGATAGACGACAGCACCGTGTGCCTGATGGGCCACGAGAGGCGTCAGACTCTGAACATGATCACTGTGCTGGCACTGAAGGTCCTCGGAGAACAGAATATCATACCCAACACAGACCACGTCACCTGCTTCTACCAGCCCGCCCCCTACCTGGCCGAGCACAGCTCTCCTTATCTAGCAGAACCCAGCTACTGCAGTTACTACATACCGCAAGGGGGGTCGACTCTGCTCTACCAGCCATACCCCTTACACTTGCACCCACAGACCGGGCTGGTCTGAGACCTCCGTGGACTTATTTGCACACAAGACACACAACTGAGCATTGGTCTTACCACATGGGAATAGCAGGAGAACATAATGCAGGGATTACCTGCTTGGTCTATAATAGACCTGTGGGGGTGGGCTTGAGTGGGTTTTTACCGAAAACTCCCTAGGTACTCTATAAGGTTCTAACACATGTAATTATCCGGGCTTTGTGGGGAAACTAATAAGTCTAACAATGATTCTTCCGATAATGTTTGAGTTGCAGAAAATGCTTTATGCACTGCATGAGTCGTAGGGCCTTTGGTCTCCCTTGGAAACCAACCGCGCTGTTGACATTTACACACTTGCACAGATACAGACACACAAACACACTTCCAGGTTCTTAAACTCTTGTACACTTTTTTTTTTTTTTTCCATGTTCTTACTGTGTCGTTCTTAATGGGATCGTTCAGAATGTGGACTTTTGCCTGTGGTTGATATCGTGCATGGATACATTAGGACTGTTTTCTCACTGCCAAATACTGTGTGAATACTATGCTTCTCAAACGGTTCCTTGTGACTTTGTAATTCCTCCGCAGAAAAAAAAAGGGGCATAATTCTTGAAAAATCTACCGAGGGGGACGAGTCTACTCGTGTGACGCTGTATTCTCATCAAAACAACACGCACAACACATTCGACATGCACGCAACCAAACATATAATACTGTGTGCACATGACGTGAGGCAATGCATGAGTAGCTAAATAGATCACATTTAAAAAGCTTTTAAATGATTAGAAATTGATCTATTTTTGCAAGAATTTCCCAGATTCTACTGACTGGTTAGTTCCATAAAATAAAAAAAAGAAGCCAACGATAAATGCCTTTGGTGTAGACTGTATAGCATATTGTTTACAGTATACTGTGTGCAAATACAATGTATTGTTTTTCAGGTAAATTGTGTTGAAATGTAGTGCTTGGTTCCTTTTCTCGCGTGGAGTCCATTCTGTAATCATGTGAAGTATCGTATCATCCGGTGTTGTTAATTTGATGCAGAACTCTGTGAAGGTGGTCAGATTATTTATGCATCTTTGGGTCATCTCTGAACACGGCCGATGCAGAACTTGCGCTGAAAAGAATACTGACGTGACTCACCTCCGATTCGAACCGAGACGGGAAAACGAGTTCAGATTTAACGCCAACGACAGCAAACTTTGACCAAAGATGATGGTTCAGTTGGGAAATCAAGTGCCTCAATGTGAGACATCGTCGGCATGTCTTTTTTCTCTGCACTGTGGGTGTTGAATGGGGCGGGCGGGTGGGCTGGGTTTATGTTCGGCTGTTTGACCCCTGTTACTGCTGCCCGTTTTGATGTCCTCTTTAATGTAGTCTTTTGTTGTTATTTATTCATGTACATTTTGATAAAAATAAAAGAGAAAACAACACGAGAGAGAGAGTTTCATTTCATCCACACCATTCCCCGAAATGACGCGCTGCAAAACGTACCCATCCTCCCAGTGATTGCGCTCGGCGACGATCCACTTAAGCATGACAGTCAAATCATGCTGGTGCCCAGGAGAGCAAACCAAAGCTGTGAAATTCAGTCTGTGTGCGGCTTCTTATCACAAATCACCTGTCCTTCAGATGTGAATGTACCAAGGTGACGCACAGGCTACGCAACATAGCAACAATGTGTAAATGTGAGGGGGAATGTGGTTGGTGAGGTGTGAAGCAGAAAGGAGAGGAGGTGGAGGGGAGGAGAGCATGTTTTGGATGGCAACATCCATCCATGCAGAGGCTGCATCAGGTGCTCCATCTCCACCGCTGGTAATTGAGTTGTGATCAAACAATAGACTCTATCTTTTCCGTCTCCAAAGGAATAAAAGACTTTTTTTTTAATTTTTTATTCTGCTTTGCCCTGGTGGTAGAAAGGTTGCATGCATATAAAACAAAAGATGTGATCTGGTGGGGTCTGTATCGGTCTCTGACAGACCTCTAAGGCACTGTTGTCCACTCCGGGTTTCCATAGAGACACAGACAGGGAGCACTGTGGGCGCAGGGAGCATGACAGAAGACATGGAAGACCCACACACCAAATGAGGAGGAGTGAGACAAAAGCAAAGCCGAGAGAATGGAGAGGTGGCGCAGCGAGCTGGATGCAGAACACAGAGACGGACGGATGAGAAATTTAGAGGATGAGACAGGAGGAGGTGAGGGGATAGATAAAGCCAGGAGCAGGGGAGTTGATGGGGAGCGCGTGGGAGGTTGTCAGGCCTTCAGTCACAGGGGAGTCACTGAGAGATGGCTGCAGTGACGGCAGCAGTGATGTCAGAGCGGCACACATGTTTACACACACGCACAGCTTCATCCACATCAATTTTGCTGATGGCCTGCCCACCCATCCGCCCTCGACAAATATTTTCAAACTTGCAGAGATCGTCTCCCTTTCTCCGTCGGACCCCCTCCAAATCCCAGTTCCTGCCTTTTTTCAAGCATTACCAGGCAGATTTAACTGGAGCATTCTGTTTGAAGTGTGATCCCACATATAATTATGACTGCCGGCCAATTTATTTCTCCAAATCCCTTGATCATAATCCTGAAAATTAATTAAGTCTTTCAGTTCCTTTGCGGCTTATTTTAGATCCCACACTTCAGGTGAAACAATTCTTCAGTCGGGCATTAAAAGCAGCTTCATTCATAACTTTTTTTCCTCCTTCTTTCACTACTACCTTCCTCCTTCCATCCTCCACCCTTCTTCTCCTCATTCGTTCCCCAGCTCTGCTTCCTTTCCTGCTGTGACTCAGTGTTCTTTCAGCGGAGGATACATGAAGATAAATAAATTAAAAAAATCTTGTTTTTCCTCAAAGAAATGGAGCGGTTGCAAAGCAATTCCCTTGATAAGGCGCACACGAGCACAGATGCCGCCCCCACGAAACTACTTTATCTGCTAATTCATCCTTAAAAGCAAAAATTGTGAAGGCAGTTGAATAGGGTTTCAAAAATAGATCTTCATTTCTCTAGACAGAAGTCTGTGTCGTCACGACTCTGTGACATGGATGAATGATTCCTCAAAGGCAAACTTGCCAAATGCGTACCTTACGTGGGACCGGAATCAGAAAACCTTGAGGAATCACAGCTGTCAATCAAACAAACCCATCATTTTTTTTTTGTTTGTTTGTTTTTTTAATTTTCAGACTACCTCCCTTCTACCTCCATGCTTTCCACAATCCCTGCTTTTCTCTGAGCTGAATCTGTTCCGGAGCTTCTGGGTCACTGAGACTTTACTTTGTTAATTATGCAAACCCAATGCAGCATAATAGACCGTAACGTCAGCCGTGTGATAAATCTTGCGTAACTGGTGATCAAATAAGCGGGCCCGTTTCTCACAGAGCGAATCACAGCTGGACATGCAGCTGGCTGCTTCTTGCTTTCAAATAAATTCACTTCCCAGAGCAGCAACAGGTGCCACAGGGAGAAGCGAATGCATTATTCAGACGAGAAGCAGCCTTTGCACCAAAGGGCAGCTTTGCCAGATGTGAAGTGTCGACAAATGTTGCTGGAAATGTTTGAGTTTGTGCTCTTCTTTTCCGTTAAATTTTGGTGTGGATCTGGGCTTTTATCCATCCATCCTATACATGGCCAAGTTGTGGGGGCAGCAGTCTAACCGAAGATGCCCAGACTTCCCTCTTCACAGAAACTGGCTCCGGATCTGCCAGGAGAACCACGAGGAGCTCCCGGCTCAGCAGGGAGTCGTGGTCCCTCCTGGATCTTCTAGCACTTCCCCAGAGAGGTGTCCAGATGACTCAACACGTCCTCCTCAATGTGAAGGAGCACTGACTCCACTCTTCCTGGGTGACAGAGCTCCTCACGCGAGCCACCGTGTGGAGATGCTCATTTCAGGTTTAGGTTACGTGTATCTCCAATGATATGGTCACAAGTCACTGCCAGCGCAATGGTAAAATCTTGTCATCTGGTCATGAATGTAGATCTGGCTGCCATAGACGTGCAGAATGGCTTTTTATATACCCTATGTGGGGGACATTTACAAATCGTCCAATCAGAGCTGATTCTGGCAGATTTTGTAATGACTTTACACACCCCTGTCACTGGACTGCCATCGTGTGACCTTAAAACGTGTCCAGGCAGCCACTGACCGATGTGAACTTTTAGAAGAATCGTCCGGTCATCGTTAAATTTAATTTATTAATTTTAACGTGGTGTGTAAAAATACGTCTGCCGCTTCCTGACGAATTTTCTTGCGTTTAAACTTGCATTTAGGTCGCCGCGCTGTGGCATTTTGGTATATGTGACCGCAGCCTTACTGTTGGGGTCGTAAATATATGTTATCCTATTCTTACTTATTTCCTTTACCTCTTATTAGATGCGTCTTAGTTCTCTTTATTGTGTGCTGAAATGTCTTGATCTAAGCTGGAAGTGGACAACCCTGCGCTGCTGATAAGGAAGATGCAGCGGCTGAGCCAGAGATTAGCAGGAGCCAGTAGAAGTTACAAGGCCTGACGATGATCACCTAGTCAAAACATGCACACACAAACTTTAAATGTTGTTTTTGACCTTGTATAAGAAACAGATTTGGACCGGTCTCAGCTGACGTTCTTTTGCTTCCCTTCCCCTTAGCAACTGAGACCAACCTGTAACTAGGGGCGTGTCTGACTCAATAAAATGCACGGAGAGAAAAAGCCTGGTCGGAGTTGGTTGAAAGATTGTGACCGAACAGGCTTTTGGCCCACTCTCCTTGCAAGTTTTAAACTTTAATCAATTCTCTGTGTCTCTTTCTGTGCAGGTTGTTTTTCTTTACAAATGTTAGAGCTTAAACCTAACATTTAATTGGTCCTTCGAGCCGGATCTCCAAGACACCTGATGGTTCCAGCGCGAGAGTGAGACCCAGAAAGTCTGTGGCCACAGCATACGATCCGTTTCCAGGGCTGGCCCTCACTCGCGGGCTGGGACCTGAAGGTTGACGGAGGATCCACGGACACAGAGAATTGTGAGTAGAGTCTTATTTAAAAGGAATGACAGAATGAGAGATTCTCAGAAGGAGAATTAAAACAAAACCCTGACAATTCTAGACACTATCAGGTAAAATAGAGCAAACAGTTAAAGTCCGCGGGAGGAGTAGACTCCCCTAGCTTACCTAGTTAAATTCTACGAAGGGCGGCGGCGTCCTCTGTGTTGAAATAAGAAGTAATAAGAGAATAAAGTAAAACAGCGCGCAAAAGTGTGAAAGTGTGAGACTGTGAGTGTGATTGGAAATACAGATACCATTAGGTATTTGGATTTCATACCAAATCAACAAGGATGGAAATAGTGAACCTTTTGTGGATGCACTAGGCAAGAAAACTCCACCTCTAAGGTTGAAGTGAGTTTTACCACAGAAGGGGGTATTAATCACTATCTTGTTGAAAGAAAAGCTTCCAGTATTAGAATACCCTAGGTATTAACAAACTACTGGAACCAAATTTTATTCAAAATGGGGAAGGGGCAAAGTAAACTAAAACAATAAGTCCTTGAGACATTACAAAGATTACAGAATAGTAGAAAATGAAAACCCAAATGCGATAAAACCACTTCCATATTGGATTGATCAATATAACTTTAATGGTAAGTTCAACTGTAAGAATAGTAGAATTACAAAACAAGATAAAACAAAATGCAAAAATAAACGAAAACAAATGGATAAAGAAGGATTTGAAGAAACAAAAGTATGGATAAAAATAGCAAGATAGAGGAAGAGAGAGAGAGAGGAAGGCCAGACAGGAAAGGGATGAAAATAGGAAAAGAGAAAAGGAGAGGCAGGAAAGAGAGAAGGGAAAAGAGAAAGAAAGTGACAATACGGAAAAGAATGTGATGTTTCATAAAAGAGAAGACGACAAATATTCAGGGCCTTATGAGCGTGTACGCAGAATGTTGGACCGAGCAGAAGTAGCAGGCCCAGAGAAAGAGGGAGATGGTGTAGTAGCGGCAGTGGACGTTAGATTAGAAGATCCCCCTCCACAGTATACAGGCATAGTAACTAGGAGCAAAGGATCTGTAGGAGAATGGTCTACAAATAAAAAAGGAAAGAGCTTAAATAACAAAGCAGAGGTGTTTTTCCAGGATATAGATGAGGAAGATATGATATTCCATTTGTACTCTAGAGGCAGAGGCCGTGGTAGAGGCAGAGATCGGAGAGGTCGCTTTGGGCCTCATGGTGAGAACTCCAGGGCCTGTTGGTCCTGTGGAAAGAGGGGCATATGGCAAGGGACTGCAGCCGCAATCCCACCCCTCACAATCAACAGCAATCTGCATGACTAGCTCGTGCAGGACAAAACAGAGAATCTGTTTGGGCTAAAGCAGATTCCAGTCCAGACACAGCTGCAGAGGATGACGAGAATCTAACATTAGAATTACTGTTCTTTGAAGAAAAAATACAGACAGCAAATCGTTCTTTGTTCTAGTACAAGGTGTAGCTGTGAAGTTTCTCTGTGACACTGGTGCATGTAGAACTACAATTAGATACATCATAACAGAGCACAGACCGAGAATAAACATTATCCATTGAAGCAGATGCTGTGGACGCATAGCACCTGTAATCAATGATCTATTAAAAGCCCGTGTACTGATAGAGTGTGCTGACTCTCCCGTAAATACACCAATATTCCCAGTTAAAGAAGAAAAAAGAAAAAAAAAAAAGCACCCCCATCCACAGGATGGAGGATGGTGCAGGACTTGATTGCTGTAAATAATGCTGTTATTCAGAGGTCACCGTGTGGCTGATCCTCACACCTTGCTTAATTCTTTAAACCAGAGGCCAAATATTTCACAGTAATTGACATAAGCAACGCCTTCTTTTCTATACCAGTACATAAAGATAGTCAATACTAGTTTGCATTTACTTTTAAGGGTAAAAGATACACCTATTCCAGATTGCCCAGGGCTATTGTGAAAGCCTACTATTTACTCCCAAGTCATGGCTTCTAGTCTGTCATCCTTCGAGCCGCCGTGTAACAGCCAGTTGTTCACCTACGTGGATGACATATTAGTAGCATCAAAAGAGAAGATGAATGTCTTAAAGATACATTAGCACTGCTAAAGCAGTTAAAGAATAATTATTTAAGGAAGTAAACATAAGTTGCAATTATGTCAAGAGAAAGTGAAATATTTGAGCCACCAACTAAGTGCAGAGGAAGAACTATTCTAGAAGAAAGAAAGTTGCTATCCTACAAGCTCCCAAACCCTTAACAAAGAAACAAATGATGTCATTCTTAGGATTAACAAACTATTGTAGAAGCTGAGTTCCAAATTATGCAGAAATAACAGCTCCATTACAAGCATTAGTGTATACGAAAGAATTAAAAAAAAAAAAAAGTCAGATAAATTAGACTGGACTCCTGAAGCGGAAGAAGCAGTCTGTGACATAAAACAAATTATGATAAACAGCAGTACTTTGGCCTTACCCGACTAAAAAAAGAAAAAAAGAAAAAAAAAAAAGTTCATACGAATGGTTGATTGCAAAGGTCATTTTATGACCTCTGTGTTAACTCAAAATGCATAGTAGTAAACTCAGACCAATAGCTTACTACTCCACAAGAATCACAGCCACATCTAAAAATAGAACGCTGTACGGTTTTGAACCCAGCCACATTAGTACCAACAGAAGGTGAAGGCTTATCACATCACTGTGAAGCCCTTGTAGACAAAACAGCTAAAGCAGCAGCACAAGGGGAAAATGATGTACTGCAAGTAAAAGGAACTGGTTTAAATGAGGATATACCCAAAAGCAGAGTATCCTTTTCAACATACATATGGATTTTATAGAATTAAACAAAAATAAAGGAAAGAAATATTGTTTGGTGATAATAGATTCATTCTCTAAAAGGATAGAGCTCTTTGCTACTGCTCATCCAGATGCATTAACGGTAGCCAAAGCCTTATGTAAGATATGATTCCAAGAAATGGTATACCTGAAATAATCTACAGTAATAACGGATCTCATTTTGTGAATGATGTAGTTTTTAAAATAGGACATGCCTTCATATTAATTTAAAAAAGAATTACTGTGCTTATCATCCACAAAGTGCAGGACTGGTTGAAAGAATGAATGGAACAATAAAGAAAAAACAGATTAAGGAAATGTATGGAAGTGACAAAGAGACCATGGACAAAATGTTTGGATTTGGTAAAATTATATATAAATATAATAAGCACGAATGGATTGGTTCCATATGAAACCTTGTTTGGAAGACCCTATAGATTACCTTATTTTACAAACGAATGGGAAATTGATGATGAAAGTACACTAGCAGACTATATGAGAAAGATGCTTCAACAGCAAAAACAAAAATCAGACCAGACTAATGATGATGTCACATCTTCTGTGTTTTCACAGGATAGCCAAATTAGTCGAGCCAGGAGACGTGGTTATTATTAAAACAGAGTAAAAATACATCACCACCACAGATTAGTGGAAGGCCACAGAAATCTGAAGCTCTCCGACAGCGCCTCCAGAGCAAGGCCGACTACAAAGGGGCTGTGAAACCATAGGTTACAGTCGTCTCAAACCCGGTGAAGATTGTCCACAACTCTGTGCAGGTGATAGGGAGAGGCTTCAGGACCCTAGGCAGGATGTTGACCCCAAAGCAGCAAATGGTGGTGATGGGAGTAGTTCTTTTAGGAATGGTAATAATAGTTCCTTTACTATATTGGTTTGAACATAAAGAACTGATGGAAGATGTGACACATACCAACATAAATAATAATAATAATAATAATAATAATAATAATTATTATTATTATTATTATTATGCCATGAGGCTGCAGCAGCTCAGAGATTTAAACAGGTGCCGAGCCATGTAAGGATTTAAAAACAATAAAAGGATCTTAAAATTAATTCTAAAAAACAGGTAACCAGTGCAGTGAAACTAAAACCGGGGAGATATGATCATATTTATGTGTTCTGGTTAAAAGACGAGCAGCCGCATGTTGCACTAGCTGGAGTCGAGCTATAGCCGAGGTGTTAATAGGACAAAAAGGACATGACACAAGTAATAAATGCAACGGGAGGAACTTTGAAACTTGTGGGAGGTCTGCCTAAGGTTAAAGACACTCTGGTGGTTAATGACAATCTGACCACAGATGATTGGTTCAGGATTACTACAGGAATCACTAAAACAGATAATAATTGGTTACTGATGGCAGAGGAAGCGGCTCAAGCAGTCAAAGCAGATTGTGTTGTGTGTTTAGGACCAAGACCACTTCTTAAAGTAATACCATCCATATTACCTCCAGACTGTCTTTTAAATGTTATGACTCAATCTGTACCTTCAGATAATTGTTCTGTGAGGGATGAGGTTTATCCGCTCACAACAGCTGAAAGCAGAAACCACTCTTCTCCAGTAAGATACCTAAAGCAAATTACACATGTATTTACAGAAAAGGCACAGGACTAAACTGGGGAAATAAATTAAAATATGTATGTTGAAACTCTTGAAGTAAACATAACTTTCAAACCTCTGTCCCGCAGTGACAACTGGTGGTGGTGTGGAGAAAACAAGCTGCATGACAGACTGCCTTACAACACCACAGAACACTGTGCCTCTGTGAATTTATTACTTCCTGTTTCTATAACGCCACTTTCTGTTGCAGACTTTCTGACCTGACGACAAGAAATTAACTAACCAGGTTCTTGCAGGTTTCGAGTCATCCATCTGTCCGTGGTGCATCATTAATAAAAATGTTGATGAGATAGAACAACGTTCACTACAATGTTCAGAGATTAGGCAATTAAACGAAGGCAGAACACTGCCGTCCCGGGCGATTTTCAGCTACCTCACTTATGGCTTTCCAAAGCAGAATGGCTGTCGACACGGTGCTGTCACAGCATGGAGGAGTTTGTTCAATATTTGGTGATCAGTGTTGTACCTACATCCCAAACAACACTGCAGCGGACGGGAGTCTCACCAGGGCCCTGGAGGGCCTCCGAACTTTGAACAAAATGATGAAAGACCACTCAGGAGTTGATACATCGCCCTGGGACGGGTTTGGTGAGATGTTTGGTAAAAAAAATAATTGGTCATGCTATTTTACTCTCTTTTGCTGTCTTTGCAGCCACCCTGACCTTGTGTGGATGTTGTTGTATCCCTTGTATAAGAGCTCTGTGCACCAGGATGATTGAAAAAAAGCCGTTGACCCACAGGTGTCCGGGATGTATGCTCTCCTGCCTCAGACTGACAAACCTCATGGTGAAAATGACGACAACAATGATGATGAGGATGATGTTGATAATTACTTTCCAGATTTGTTTTCAGTTCCAGAAACCTGCTAACCACCCTCTGAGTGTAATTTTAAGTTATGACAATGATGCTGTGGCTGAAAATCTCCAAAAGTGAAGGGGTCATGTGCTGAAATAAAATAAGCAGAAAACGGAAAAACAGGGGGGCGTTGTTGGGGTCGTAAATATATGTTATCCTATTCTTACTTATTTCCTTTACCTCTTATTAGATGCGTCTTAGTTCTCTTTATTGTGTGCTGAAATGTCTTGATCTAAGCTGGAAGTGGACAACCCTGCGCTGCTGATAAGGAAGATGCAGCGGCTGAGCCAGAGATTAGCAGGAGCCAGTAGAAGTTACAAGGCCTGACGATGATCACCTAGTCAAAACATGCACACACAAACTTTAAATGTTGTTTTTGACCTTGTATAAGAAACAGATTTGGACCGGTCTCAGCTGACGTTCTTTTGCTTCCCTTCCCCTTAGCAACTGAGACCAACCTGTAACTAGGGGCGTGTCTGACTCAATAAAATGCACGGAGAGAAAAAGCCTGGTCGGAGTTGGTTGAAAGATTGTGACCGAACAGGCTTTTGGCCCACTCTCCTTGCAAGTTTTAAACTTTAATCAATTCTCTGTGTCTCTTTCTGTGCAGGTTGTTTTTCTTTACAAATGTTAGAGCTTAAACCTAACACTTACTTAAAGGGTAACCAAACAGGGAAGTTGAAGGTTGACTCCACCCACAGCCGAAACATGAAAATCCGGTCAGAGGGGTGGGGCTTAGGGGCTGGGCTGGGCTGATCATGACGTTGGACTTCTGAAACTTACAAGGTTTGACCAATCACAAAATGTAACTGTAGTGCCTCGTTTTAACACAGATAGCTTATGACTATATTTTCAAGAAATAAAAATTTGTATTTTAATTTATCAAAGATTTGGTAAAGACCAACAGAAAGCACTTTGAAAGCCCCATTTAGAGAGATCAACAGCCAGAAAAAGTTGATTTAGGGTTTGGTTACAAAGATTAATGGTTTTTAAAACATTCATCTGATGGAAACTGTGCTGTGGATTTTTTTTGCATTTTTATATTGGAGGACAAATATTAAGACTCCATTTCTAAGTACTTTTTTCCTCAAATTATTGTGAATCACACAAAAAAAAATGGTTTGTTACATAGGAAATACGCTGGGGGGCCACAAACTCCTTGCTCCGCTCCATTCAGACCCACATGCAGACAAAATAGATCCATTAACATCTTCGTTTTCCTCATCCAGGCTGGCTATAAACTGCACACCTGCTCCAATGTTCCTCATCATTCTTGTTGTGCTGGTCATGTGAGGTTTGGGTTTTGAGGGGCTGAAGCTAAAGGGGGTCGTGCAAACAGACACTTACTCTCAGCAAATGGAAAAGAGACATGGAGCTGGGTGGATCCATGCCAACTGAGCAGCGAATTTCTAATGAATTCTACTAAAATTATGTCCTAGAAAACGAAACGTTTATGATCAAAATATGATCAAAGTTGAATTTAATTAGAAATTGAATTAGAAATATTTAGTATCAGTTTGTTTAATAAATTATTATATAATAAATTAGTAAATTTACCATTTGAGTCCCAACAACACTTGTATGTCGTTTCAATTATTTACTGTTTAGCAACTCTACTTGATCTGCTGATTTTTAAGACTACTTTCATGAAAAGATAATAAATACAAAGGTTTCTACGCCTTTAAAGACTCAATTTGAAAGGACACCAATATTCCTTTTATGAGACTTTTTCATCAATTCCTCATTTTGAATTCTTTTTTTAATCTCGTTATTTCTCTTCTAACCGTGTTTTGTACGTGTCACTGCAGTAACCAGCAGCAGAGTCAAGGTTTCCCAGTCTCCAGACTTCTGTACTTGCCAATCAAAGCGGGTTGTTTAAGAAAAAAAAAAGTAAAATGTAAACAGCACAGTGTGAATGTTGATGCTTTCCAAACGGGAATTTAAAGTAAGATTTTCAGATAAAATAACATATCAAATGTTGTTCAATTATAAAACTTATTTATGGTTTTTTTTTTTATTTTAAGTATGTATCAATAATCCATCTGACTGCCTCCACACCATAGAACGGAGACGGGAGCATCTTTTCACATTTCTCCTTTTTCAACTAACAAAGTCTCCGTTTTCTTGTGCTTCACTTGTGGTGCAGAAACACAAACCGCTCATTATTGTATCCTCAGTGGTTAAACAGTAACATGCTGTGACCACAGAACACTTATTTTAACTGGGAGTCTCAACTTGAACTTGAATAATGAGACTCATCAGCATCATGGTCCATCCAAAGATTTCTGAGCTTTTAGAATTTATTTCTGATTTGAATCTTCTGGCAAAAAAAGGAAAAATGTTTAATGAAACTAAACTTTATTATGTTCGACTAAACACGTCACCCTGGTTTGTAATGTTCTTTAGACTCTTGATGGATTTGTGTGACACATATTTTGCTCTAAAGCTCCCTGTAACTGTTTAAGAGGAACAATGTGTTGAAAAAAGAAATACACACCAACTCTTCCTTAATTGTCATATGTGAGTCAAAACTGCCAAAACCGTAAAATAAAGGAACTTTGGTGAGTTTTAAATGTGTGGTGACTCATGAAACCACCTGTTATTTATTAATTCAGCTCAGTTTAATATATTTTTAATACAAAATACTAAAAGACTAACTTTATTACATATTTTTTCCAACACTAACCATGAGTTGAACGTTTTTTTTCATATAAATCTAAATATGTTTGTGTAGCTTTTTCTGGTGTTCAAGTACTTTCATTTATGGGTCACAAAAAACCCACAAATATTACACAATCCACATTTAAACATAAACAAAAACACAAGAGGAGAGGTTGAGGTGTTTTTTCTACAAATAAACGTGCATTTTACCCACAAGACGTGATAAATGAAGCAGCTCTGACTTAACAGCTGCTCTGCTTCTGTCTATGTGACTTCATGGCAAATAAACAGAAACAGATGAAGGCTGGTGAGGGCGTTAGGTGAAAACCCACTCCAATCATCTTTTGGTTTATTTTCAAAGGATCTTTTAATTACGATTGTGCAGTTTTGCCCAAAATGTAATCGTTTTTTTTTAGACATAGTTTCTGAGTTGTGATAAGGGGTAATCCCGCCCCCACTTCCCTTCTGTTTACACTCTTTCCCGCTAGCTTACAGCTCCCCAACATAAGGTTGTTGGTGCAAAAAAAATGGTGAGCAATCCTGCTGCACAGTTATGACCCAGATCTCAGACGAGGAAAAGGAACATGGATCCATTTGTCTGCAAGTGGACGTTTTTCCCACTTATCCTTTTTTTACTTATGTTTAATGATTTGAATAAAAAAAATACTCATAGAAATGACACAAGATCATGTTAAAAGCACCAAAAACCCAATTTTTGTTAGAGTGGGTCCTTAAAATCTTCATCCTCATTGTGACATCTGCTTTTCTTTGCACTTAGAAAGTAAAAAGCACGATTTTTCAAACTTATTATGTGTCTTCTCTCATAGCAGCCCATTCATATGAGTCACTGGAAGTCTTGACATGACAGAAAAACCTATTTAGTGTGAATAAAAAGGAAAATATGTCGGGGATGAATCAGAATAGAGGCAAAAAGGGTGTCCTTCTTTCATGATAGATGTTTTAAAATAGCTCAGAGTGACGAGCACATCTCTCACCTTAAATGTGGTGCAGCACAGATATAAAAATAAATAAAAAAAGATATTTTCTGTCTGGATGAAAACCCAAAATGAGCCAAGTTGGGATGAAACTCAGAGGCGCGCGCCTGGAGTGTGCCCTTGTGGGGTGGAGGGGCTGTTTTTTTTTTGGGGGGGGGGTGCAGATGTTTGAAGCATGGATGAGGTTGGAGGAGAAGAAGAGGAGTGTCTCGCTGCGTGTGTCTACGCTGATTGACGTCACAGACGCCCACTCATTTCCATCTCGTCTGCGTGCGCGGAGAGAATAGACTCCCATCTGCATCCAGCTCCTCTCCTCTGCGCGCTGCGCTCTTTGCTCCCCTATCCTTCTCCTCTCCGTCACCTCCCGGTCCTCTTTCTCATGCCTCCTCCCATCCACTCGTGTTCTTCCCACCCCCGTGGAGAGCAGCGGATAAACAGTTTAAGACAGCCAGACAGCGGAGCGGCGTTATTATTAGAAACTTGCCAGAAAACATCTGCTCATTCCCAAAGTCCACGGCTCTGCGGGGCCGAGATTTGACTCGGGATTTCTCACGCGCCCCGTGTACCTGTTGGCACTTTTGGCGCACGCGCGCGCGCCTCTTTTTTGTCCTTTTGCTTTTACGCATGAGCGAAAGAAGCCCGTGACGTTCTTTCCACAACAATTGCCCATCCACATTCACACAGCGACATCTCCGCTGACGACAGGACGTGATTAAAATCGCTTCCTCGTGAAAGGTCATCTTCATTCGTTTGTCAGAGATGATCCCACCCCAACACAAACACACACACACATCTGGGGGGGAAAGCAGGTGTGCGTAAACACGCGCGCGAATTCTGACCAGAATGATTTGGACAGAAGAGATCCGCCCACGGCGTTAAATAAAAGTCACTAAAAGTTGCACTCCAACAAAACCATGCAACCATGAGCCTCAAGGGAGCAATAAACCAAAGGCAACTATCTATGATAGGCCTACTTTAAACTTTGTTTTCCAACATATTTTACCAAGTTTTAAGATGTTTTAACTTTTCCTTTCTTGGCTATTTTTTTAAAAATCCCATTAGGATCTAGAAATTAAAAAAAAGAATGTTATTAAAATTAGTCAAAATTCATTTTGCTTCAACTCTATACAACAGAAAATTTGATCTAAGACAAAAACTATGTAATTAATTTCCAATTGTAGAATGTTATTGTGATGCTATTAAATCTTAGACTGGAATTCATTGTCATTATTTTGGAATAGAAATTCATGATCTATTTGAAGATTGAATCCACATTTTGTTCACAATTGAGTGATTTTCACTTATTGTTTTGACTCTGATATCAATATTAATTACAATTACGTACACAAAAATTAAGCAAAAAAATAAAAATAAACTAATGGCATTCAATTTTAAGGTTTTTTTTTTAGCTTTTTGACTCATTTTTCTATTTTTTTAAGATGCTTGTGCAGAACTCTTTGTTTCTGGATTTTGATATAGGTTATAATAGAAATGACTTGTTGCATGGACAGATCATTTACCATTTTCAAGTGATTTTCAAAAATATTTGCATTCTTTTCCTGTTTTACGCGTCCTCTTTAGCTGAGTTGTTAATTCAGCATATATTCATTTTAAACATTTTTTCTTCTTTTTAATTGACTTAAGTGGTTACTTGTTGTGGAAAGAAACTTAATTTCAGTTTTAATATTTGGGGCACGAACTGAGTTTGAATAAAGTGTCTCATTTGTTTTTTTTACATTTTGAAGTTAACATCCTGTAAAGCTACAACAGTCACATTTACTGACCAATCAGGAGCCAGCTCATTGCTGATTTGCAGATGCAGGTGATTCCACATTCCAACTGACTCAACACCTGATTTGGGGAATCAGGAGCAAGTAAAGGGAAAGACTGGAAACATCCAAAAGCTGTGGCAGCTGCGGAGTCCTCTGAGGAGCCATCCGCATCTCCATCTCCTAACTGCACCATGCTTACTGACACGTTCCAAACTTTTTGTAATTGGCAATTTGGTCATAGATGACAGTCCAAAATTAATCAACAAACAAAAAGATAGTGTAGAACAAAAATTCAAGTGTGAAAGGACACTAGAAATGTTTGAAACTGCTGTCCACCCACTAACAACTATAATTACAAATGGCCCAAGTTGATTTTTGTTTAACCCAACTTCAAAGTTAAAAAGGGACTCTCTTTTTTCTGACTAATTTTTTACTCAAAGTAAAAATAAATAAATCATAGGGAAGACCCAAGACACGCTGCAGAAACTACGGCCCATCTGAATTCTTCCCTTCTCCCTACCCCTACATTTAGAATTACAGAAATAGTGATGTCACTTTTGCTCAATGACGTCACCAATAGTCACCTGCCAGCTAGCTTTAGCGCGGAGCTTCCAGCGCTCAAATATTTATAGAACAACTGCAGTTGTATAACTTTATAAAGGTTATTACAACAAAAAGTCATTTGAATGTAAACCTCAGTGCTTCAAATCACCCACGGGAAGAAAAGCACTTCTCCTCGTGACACCCCCCATTCGGGAGGGGTCTGTACCCCTCCGCTTTGACGGGAGGATATTAAAGAAAACATTTCAGACAACACTTGCACTTCACATGTCCCTTCGAATGGAAAGGAACGAAGAAGAGGTAGGGAGAAGGGAAGAATTGGGGTTGGTGCTACGTCTCTCAGCTGGCCTGGGAACGCCGGGGTCCCCCCAGAGGAGCTGAAGGAAGTGGGCGAGGAAAGGGAAGTCTGGGCATCTTTGCTAATACTGCTGCCCCCGCGACCCGGTCCTGGATGACCAGCAGAAGAAGGAGGAATCGGTTTAAACAAAAACTCTATAAAAAAAGATCCCTAAAACTTCAAGAGGTAAAGAAATAAATAACCCAAGTGTGTAATGATTTGAAATGTACTTGTTTGATTTAATCTCTGTTATATTTGCTAAAAAAATATAAGAAATATATTTAAACTTTAGCTTTTCTACTGTTAACAGCTTCTTTAGAGCACCACTCTGCTTAATTTTTCATAAAAAGCCTCCAAAGTTACTCTTTTAAAACACTTTGGTTATTTCTTCAACCCAATTCTTGGGTTATTTATGTTGGGATGAATTTTGGGCTATACTTTTTGGGTCTATAAATGTTCTATTTATCCCATTTTTTTCCTGAGTTAAAATAAAGAAGTTAGTTTCTTTTCAACCTCGGAGTCTACTGTAAGGCCCAATCCGAATTCTTCCCTTTTCCCTTAATTTATAACTCCGAAGGAGAGTTATGAAAAAATGGCGTCTGGCATTTTGGACGTCACTTTTGTCGATGACGTCACCAATAATCGCCAGTCCGCTAGCTTTAGCGCAGAGCTTCCAGCGAAAGCGATTTTATAACTTTAAAAAGGTCATGCTACAACAAAAAGTCAAACGTCTGTGGTTCATAACGCACCCACATGAAAAACGCTCCTCGGTGCAGCATGGTTTAGCCTCGTGGAGGACCACCTCATATCCCTCCGTTTGGTGGGTCGGATTTAAAAAATACACTTCCTGGACACACTTAGACTTAAACTCCCCCTTCAAATGGAGGGAAAGGGAGAAGGGAGGAATTCAGATTCGACCTAAAAGTGTTCCTTGTGGTCTTTTATGCCTTTTTAAAGCCAAAAATAAAGAAAAATTCACATTTTCTATTCGATAGTTTCTGCAGAGTGGCAGGATTTTCAAAGAAACTGGGCTCTGAGTTTTGGGACTTTTGGTGCAGAGTGAGCCTCTTCTCATTTCCCATCATCCCTTTGTTTACACTGTCTCCTGCAGCCTGTCAGTGCAACAAAAATGGTGCTATCCAGCCATACCAGCTGGATGAGGAAACCAAAGACGTTCATGGATCTAGTGTCTGGAATGGAGCGGAAAAGGGAGATTGTGGCACTGTCACTGCTACAAGTTGGCCTTTTTAAGTTGGATCTTCTTCCACAGAGATTTAGATACTCCAAAATGTAGTTTTGATCTTAATTTTCTTTAGAAAAATACCACAATGATGCAAACTTGGGCTATTTTTTTTTGACTCCATTGAGAAGTTTCTGGGACACAGGAGCCAAAGACAGAAGAGGACGAGCAGACAGACTGGCAGATGGTCAGATAGACAGATAAGCAGGCAGGCAAACCTTCAGTTCAGACATGAAATAATACTGCGGCTGATTAGCGCGCTGATGCCCGATATAGGAGAGAGCTGCGCGTCTGCGTCTTAGTGGCCTATCAAAGCCGTTAATGAGTCCGAGGGCAGATCACAGGAGACGGGATAAATGGACGGATCAGTAAAGGTGTAGGAGCCGAGCACTATCACAAGGACAGATGAAAGGAGGCTGTGCACAGAGGAGATCAAAATAAGAAAAAAAGAAGGAAAAACTTTGAGCCAGATCAATATCGGTTTGGCGAAGCCTTATCAATTTATCAATCTCTCAGCTAAATTCACCACCTGCTTCTAACCAAATGAGTTATAAATTCACTAAACAGATGAGAGTGGAATTGGAGCAGAGGGGATTTAAAAAAAGAAAACCTTTGAAGCTCATTTTCATTGAGAAATGTGTGACTCATCCCTTATCATTTATCGGTGATTCATAAGCGCCTAATATATGCCTGGGGAAAAATAGTAACATCTTCAATACACCCGTTAATAAAATGTGGGTTTAATAAAAGCTCCACCGCATGGAAAGAGCGGAGAGCGCGCGGGAGCACCCGCGTGGCAATGCCGCCATCTAGCGGCGCCGCGCGTAATTACGCGTTTCACAACAGAAGAGGATTTTTAGACAAAATGGAGCCCAGCGCTCGGCCATGACAATGCAGGTCAGGGTGGCTGCATCAGCGCTGAACAAATACACGGCTGAGGCCGAATATGAGTGAATAGTTTCAAGTTGGAGCAGGCGAGGGATTGTGCTCCATTTTCACTTCATATGCCCACGCGGAGGAATGCACGTGTGTTCCAACTCGCAAAATATGCAGAATGCTTTGGCAGTTGCAGGAAATAATGCAAGAATCCCTCCTTCCTTCGTGCTGCCAGCGCCGGAAGCGAATGCAAAGCATTCAAAGGCGCATAAAGAGCAGTGTGTTTGCTCAGTAGACTGTATACAATTTCTCCAGCCCTTCAGGAGCAAGTTGAGCATGCAGCTTTGTGTGGCTGCACTCCATAAGGATGAGATGGAGGTGAATGTGGGTCACTGAGCAGCAGATCTAGACGATATGGAAAAATCATGATATAGATAGCTGTATATTACAATACCGATATATATCACGATATGCCACAATTATAGATATATTGAATTATTCTCTGAAAAAATGGACAAAAATTCAGCTTTACAAATGATAGAAGAGATATGGCGCGATACTTTTCTATACAATATGTCTCGTCAACATCACTAGGAGGCAGAGAAGCTGCCAAAAGTCTTTAGACTTATCTTAAGCTCTAATTTTCAAAAAAGTTTGAATTATTTCCAACAAAATGTCTATTCTAACCCTACATATCAATAAAACTATGCATTAAAGTTGGATAAAACAAAGGCCTGCCCATTTTAAAGCAGTTTATATTTCACAAATCGTAGCGGCAACTGGTTGCACCGACGGTTGAAGCTCATCATAAGCCTAAGGATTACATTTACCGCTTACAAGCTCCTTCCTTAAAGCCCTCACCGTTTCCGTGTGATCCAAAGAACAAAACCAGAGACGATGATTCGAGGAAAATTCCCAGGACTTCTTTTTATTAAGAGAACTTCAGAACATAAGAGAGGGACCAGACACCTGCATTTGTCAGATAAAGGTTTCCAAATCCAATCTTTTTAACAAAAAAAGAAGAAAAAAAAAAAAAAAAAAGAAAGAAAGAAAAAGAAAACAGAGTGTTTAGAAAAGCTGACATGACAGCCTGGATGGAGCAGGAGCTGTTTATCGTCTAGGAGACAGGTCAGAGGCAATCGCTGTTCCCGGAATGTTTCACATGTTCATCTTCCTCTTTCTTTTGGACAACACACGTTTGCAATATCAATGAAAAAAAAAAAAAAAAAAAAAAAAAGATAGAGGAGGAAACAAGACCATGAGACAGAAGCGAAGGGAAGTCACTGCACATTTAGAGGTCTAAAAGAATCACATTAACATGGCCGAACCGTTAATAAAACATGGATAAAGGCTGAGCTGTATGGGGAGGGAGGGGGGGTCTAATCTGTGGAGGATGAAGGACAGAGCAGAGGGGGGTGGGGACGGGCGGGCGTGGGGTGGGGGGGGGGAAAAACACAGTAATACACAACTCACGACATAGCCAATCCGGCAGGGATACGCGTTCTACACCAAACGAGCCTTCCGTAATCATAAAATGCCTTTTAAAAAAGATTTTAGTGTGTTTTTTTTTAATCTTGCAGACACTTGATATGACCACTGCAAATCTGCAAGGCGCTCCATGTTCAGCTTTGCTTTTTTGTGCTAAAAATCTGTACGGATACTTATAAAATCATTGATAAAAATATTCCTCTGTTAACAATACGCCTTGGAGGGAAACCGTGTGAGACTTGAGGAGGAGAGGGAGGGCTGGCTGGCTGGGTAGGTGGGTGGTAGAGGAGGAGAAGTTGGGCAGTGGTGCTACTCGGACTTGGCCTCCTCCTTGGCCTCCTCGGGGGCTGCTTCCACCTGGAGGGAGGAGAAGAAGAAGGAGTTGGTGTCATTTTTTCGGTTTGAGGCGATCGGGTGTCGCCGGAGCTCACCTCGTTGGTCTTGGCCTCGCCGTTCTCAGAGTGGTTCTCCTCGTTGGCCTCTGCTTCGGCGTTCTCCTTTGCCTTCTTGGTCTTCTTGTCCTCCTTCTTATCATTCACAGCCTTTTCTTTCTGTTGGAGGAGTGGCAAATGTTTAGTTTTGACGCCCCAAAAACTTCATTCTTCACCAGAACTTATTTATACCTTTGCTGCCTTCTTGGCCTTTGGCTCCGGCTTAGGTGGGGCCGGTTTCTGTGAATAAATCAATACAATTTTATTATTTTAGCTATTAAAACACAAGTTTTTACCCACAATTCCCTGCTTCAACCATTTAAAGAATTTTTGACTCCTATTTGCTAAAGTAAACAGTGTGAGCGCGTTTCCTTACCGCTGATAACCGGGCCGATCTCCTCTGAGGCTGAAAAATATCAGACATTGTTAATTGGAGCTGCTTTACGTAAATGCATTTAAATTGCGCACAAAAAGCGACAGATTTGTTACCTCTTCCTTCTCTCCTCCTTCTGTTCCTTGTGCCTGAAAAACAGAAAAATATGAGAATAAATAACAAAAACAAGAGTAATGTGTGTTTACTTTTGCAGCAGATGGGACTTCTGCACGTTTTTGGGCTAATTAAATTTTAGTCGAGAAAACTTTTCAGATTCAGGTGGAAACTGAGAAATAATTGAAATCCAGGTGGATTTTCTCGCCTAGAGGGCCTGAATTGGTGCTTGGATGAGAGGATTGGAACGTGGGCCGCTTTAGCTGAGCCATGTGGGTGCGTGGAGCCATAAGTTGAGGGCCTGGGCCCTGTTTTTTCCCTCTCACTCCCCCCTCATCTCTTTCTCTCATTCAATGCATGGAGGCTCAGATTTGAAAGCTGGCGCGGGAGTCTCTCAGAAGGGGGAGGGACCTTTTCCGCGCTCTCGCTCGCCCCCTGCCGGTAGAGGCGAGTCATCGCAGCCATTTGGGACCGCGAACAAAGAGGGAAAATATGTAATTTTATCGAAATGCGCGCGCGAATGTCAGCTTTTTGAGTCAAAATGACAAGAAGAGGCACTAGAGAAATTTTGGGCCGTACTTTCGGTCGGTTTGGTAGCGATTTGGCGATAACCGACGCGTTTGTTCTCGGTAGGTCGGCGACGAAGGTGGACAAGAGCTGCAAAGCATGGCTGCTGCTTGTGCTTTAACTGCATGGAGACCGAGACTTCTGACTCCCCAAAAGGACAGCGGCGCTCGCAGTGAAACGCGATTTAATAGTCGCACTCGAACAGGAAAATATTCATTTTAACACACAAAAAATTCACATTATATCTAGAAAATTGGGGAAAATTACCGGCGATAAATAACCAACATACGTTGCGTTATAATTAAGTAATGTCTCGGAGGGATGTCTTCACAATCATTTGCATCGCATTAATAGCTGATATCCACCTCAAAATATTTTTATTATTTTGAGAATACGTACCTTTCTCTTGGGCATGATGATTTCTTGGAGGTTTTCTTACAAATACGACTAAAACGGCTTTTATTCGCGGGTTCAGTGCATGTGAAGACGAGTGTCTCCCTAATGCTCGGCAGTGTAGTAAACACACTGGAACAGAGAAGCGAGTGGTTGAATGGGGGGAGGGGTGCGGCTAAACGCATGATTGATAGGCTCTGGACCAATCAGATGACGCCATTCGGGCCCGCAGAACACTTGGAATTTTGGAGCCGGTGATGTTCTGGGGGTCTGCTCGAATGGCTTCTCCGGGGGAAGAGAAGGGAGGCAGCCTGCGAGAATGGAGGGGCTCCCCTTTCGAGGACATGTTGCTTTCACTTATGGTGTGAGATGTCAGGCACGAGGCAGAGGGCCGCGCGGCTCGCCTGCGCGCGGAGGCCCGCGCAGGCCTCCGCCGCAGGGATAAGCCCTTGCTTTTTTAGCCCTGTCTTTGCGGGCTCGTGTCACAAGCGCGAGCTCGCACATTTTAAAATTTCCACCCATAAAATTCACGCCGTTGTTGGAGTCCAATATGGCGCCCACTCCTCTTCGACACATTTTTTTTTTTCGTTGTTTTGTCGGTCGGCTTTACTAAATTCAAGAAAAAAAAAGACAACCGCCGGCTGCCGTAGACGCCTGCAGGGGGCTCACAAAGCCCGTTTAATGAAAGTAGCTGCTTAACTGAGGCGTGCTGTTACACAAAACCGCTCAAATGGGGGGTGTTTCATCGCTGCAAATGTGTGATTTTTTTTAATTTATGATAAGTTCGTGCAAAAAAAAAAAAAAACCCGCCTTAAATCTACATGTACAGTCGAGCACAGGGTGCGCGAGCAGGCCGGGTGGCAGACAAAGGGGGTCAAAGCTGAAAGATTCAGACAGTAAAGCCTTCAAGTGTTGCCATCTTGGAACGAGCCTGTCGCGTCGCTGTGCGCGCGCGCGCTGGCCTTGCGGAGGGGGGGAAGAGTCTGGAAGGGGCGTGGAGGCGGAGGAGGAATGTGAAGCTCCATCCAGAGCTGAGAAGCGGAGCATTTGCGCAGATAGTCTGCGCTGTGAACATCATAACGCTGCTTTGGAAGTTTGTTGTAGGTTTTTTTTAAATCATCATTATTTTTTCAAATCCTCCTGCTGTACGAAGCTGAACAAAACAGCTGCTGGAATCGAGAGCATCAAAGAAGATGGTGATCAAAGTGTACATAGCATCGTCCTCAGGATCCACCTCGGTAAGACCTGAAACAATGGAAAGGCTTTCTCTTTTTTTGCTGGGCTTGATCAAAGCATCCAAGATTGATTAGAAATGGATAATTGAAGTGATGTTCAGACTGTCATCCTCCTGCAAGCTTCAGGAAGAAGCTCTCATCAGGACACAGCTGGAGTTTCTCAATGTGTCTTTTCCTTTTCTTTTTTTTTTCTTCTAACTTTCTCTACAACTTTATCAGAGAAGAAACACCCAGAGGACTGTTGCGGTTTGTCACACTGCTTCCTGAACTTTGCTTTAGATTTGCAAAACAAGCTGCAGAAATGTAATGCAGGGAAGAGAATCAATAGCGCTGTCAGAGATGTTCCACCTGATGCCATAAGAGCACTTGTAATCTGACTTTCACTGTGCATTCTTTTGGATCTTTAGTTGCAAAATTTCTTCAGATGCAACTCCTGCAGACAAAGTACCATTTTTTTTAAGACTCATTTGATCAAGCTTGAACGATAAGAAGAAAGTAACAAAAGTAATCTTATTTTTTCCAATATTTTCATACATCTAGAGTTTCTTATCTGGATCGGTTATCCGAAGACATCAGGAATTTGAACTAAGTTATCCATTTATGTTTTGCAATGATTTCTGAAGAGGATGCATTTCATTGATCTGTTTCCAGTAGAAGAAATGGATGAGCTGCTGCAGCCCTGACTTCCTCCAACACACTTCCTTATATTTACGGTTTATGTTAATGTTTAGCGATCAACCAAACTGCTGTAAACCCGTCTTTTATGTGGCTTATCTGAGCCTCCGCTGTTATATTTTGCTCTTGATTTTCTTGCTTGTTTGTAAACCGGCACTTGATCTAAAGACTTTTGCAACAAAGAGTTGACATTACCCAGAATCCTATGTGCTAGACGTGTTTGGTACATTCCACCAACCTAGCTACTGCTGACGAAGCTGCCAAGAACAAGGGGTATGAGTGGGAGGGTTTCCAAAATAATATTAAAAGCGCTTACTGGAGTGAGGAGAACAACACAGATGGCGTGTTGAGCCAGAGGAATTTGACCAGGAATCTAACAAAAATGTGAGTTTTACTGGTGTAATCAGAACTATTCTGGTCTTAGAACTTCATATGTGGAGGGACTGAACTTGAAGAAGTAATGTTGAGGACGTAAAACAGAAACATGGAAGTGGAATTTTGTTTTGGATATCGATCTGATATCACCTACTTTTTTTTATCTGTGTTTTCACCTTTGAAGCCATAAGAAAAGTGTTTCGTTCTCTTGACAAAATCATCCAATACTTATCAACTTGAGATTATAACTTCTAGAAGGAACTGTCCAAAACCAGTCGTGGTGTTTTGTTACACCAAGGAAATACTACCATCCTCATTTCCATAGTATTTGTGTCAAAATAAGTCCACATTTGAGTGGGAAACTAAGCTCGTTTTCTTAAAAGCACCCATGCAAATGTCACAGAGACCTGCAGCAATCAACTTTTCCGTCTGTTGACTGCAGACAACTCCTCGAGAGTTGCACGGTTGGAACGAGGCAAATTAGTGCATTTCCTCCCTATGTCACTGCATGCACTGTTGCACAACTTCCCTGTAGCTACAACAGATATCTTACATTCAATGTGTGTTTTTACATTTACTGTTTTAAATGTTTACATTCACAGCTTATCTCCCCCCTTTGATTATGCTTCTTTTTAGCTATTTTTTTGGTTTTGTTTCCTCTTTAGAGGACCAAAATAGAGCGTAGCCAAAGTTGCATTGTGCAGCTCTTTTATATCACTGCCGTAATGTTGACAGAGCTGCGGCTTGGGTGGAGGCTAACGCTGCTGTTAACATTCCAGTAAGAAACTGTTTTCAGCAGAAATCAGACCTGATCTAATCACGACAGACCTTTATCCTTCACAAACACACACGACTGGAGCGGATTCATGTTTCCTGTGGCTCAGACTGGATTCAAATGTTTGGCCTCAGCTGCATTAGAAAGGTCACCGAGCCTCTCCGACCATTTTAGTTCTTTTTTTTCTTTCCTCTCCACCTGATTAAACTGAGTATGAATAGTCTCCAATCAGTCGCCACTTTATTGATCTAATTTTATGTTGTGGCTGCTGTCCATCCAATAAATGTCCGACATTGTCTAAGAGCTGTTAATACCAGAGTTCTGACCTTTATCTGGGATTGATCAGGTCTGCGGCGGATGTCACATGATGATGAGGAGCGTAAACTGCTTTGGTGTCGATGAAGAATCTTGCCTTTATTTACTTTTTTTGAGGAGGAATTAAATGTACTTGAATAGGAGTTTCTTCATCCATCCTTCCGAGTTTTCCTTGAGCAAATATTACCCAGATGACACCCGTGATATTCCACCTGGTAACTTCTTAAACTTTTGTAGGGATGTCTAAGAAATTCCTGTTCATAGCAACAAATTCAGAGCTACTTCTGAACTGTTTTTTTTTTAATGGGTATCTTGTTACACGTAAAATAGCTACATATTTTCTCCAAAATTCAAAGTTATTGTGAGACTGAAGTTCATTCAGTTTAGCAGCAATCTTAGTCTAAAAGTTAAACTGTGATGTTCAGGAAGAAGTCTTTGTGAATAGATCCATCACTGATTTACCAATGTGAATATATTTTCTGGCTAATAATTGCTAGAAGTAACAGAGAAATGGTCTATTTCAATGGATAGCATGCTTTGCAATGTTGAAATGAAAACTAGGTTGGGTTGTCTATTGATGCTTTGAGGAAAAGACTTCTGATTGCCTCTTTGTTTGCTGCCAGTTCAAGGAGATAAAAAGGTTTCATTTGAGCTTTTGAAGACAAAAATAGACAACGAGTTTTTACAAAAAAAGCTTTATATAATGAGGGTTTCTTTGGTCGCATAATTCCATAGTTTAATACTTTTCATATTGATTCTTTCTGAGATCAAAATCACATTATTATCTTGTCATTTTTCAAAGTACAGCAGTGTCTTTGCCTTGGATTGTTTTGAAGTTAAGATTGTTTCACATATACTTGTGAAAATTTGTAACCAAATACATAAGAACTGACCCAATGATACAAATAAGAAAACAATAGAGTAAAAATGAGACCTAAAATCCTGTGACCTTATTGACTTAAGTTTACTTTGTCCAACTTTATTTTTCTAAAAATGGACGACCAAGCCGGAGTATATTTTTTTGCCATTTTCCTGGAAAAAACACCACCCTTAATAAGATATAAATTTGAGTTCTACTAGAACCTATAAATAGCTGATTAAAAATTGGTCGGATTTGCGTCCCATGGTACTCTTATGAGGGATTAAAAACCTGAAGAGGACTGATTCACCAATGAGTTTTCTACACTACTAGTAATTCTCGGTTCTCATACCATTTACCCCCTTTGGTCCATTTAAAGTTTGTAGATTCCCAGACGTGAAAAGCAGTAAGGTTCATGTCAAAAGATCCAAGACCCCTGTCCTCGAGTAGATCAGGTTTTGTCTGTTGGTCCATGGCAAGTTTTGGTGAGCTTTTTCACTGGCAAATAAGACAGACTATCAGAGGAAACAAACGACAATCAAATGTCCCAATGAGAATATGACCTAAAGAATATTGATGATATCTCTCCTGAAGATGCTGAGAATTGTAGAATTAAAAAGAAATGTACTGAAAAAGCTGGGATGAGGACTCTATGTTTGACAAACATTGTACATTTTCAGTGAAAAGGTTCAAAGTCAAACCAAATGTCTTGTTTCCACTGAGCGGTCCAGACCGGTATTTTAAGTGTTTCCATTATAAAATGGACCCATAAGGCCAGACAAATTTGTACAATTTTTGGTCGCCATTGATTGTAGATCCCTAAAAAAAATGGAACGGAACAGTTAGGGGGGAATCCATTGATTAGCAGGAAGATATAATGACAACAGCAAGTGTCCGGCTAGCACTTCTCCTGACTCAAGATCCAAGCCGAAAGTTTTGCCCTTTTTCTTCAGCCGTAGAATATTAAATTATTTTGAACGTCAAGCTTAAGACACCATTGGTTGCATCTCCACACACTATAAACAAAACAGGGAACATTTCCCTTTTCTAGATTTGCATTATGTTTGTAATTCCAATGGGTATTTGCATAAAAGGCACATTGTGTAGAGCTGAGAACATCAAGCAGTCAAAGCTTGAGTCATGGAAATCAATCTTCAACGGTTGGTCCTCGCAACAAACTGGCTGCACATTTCAAAATGTTTAGACATCTTTCGCTTTTCACTACAATTTAAGGAGAGGATAATTTTAGTTGCATTCCAAGAAATAAGATAAGGAATCAATTGCTCAAGGCAGCAATTTGCAAATGATAAATCTTTATTACAACACCGAAGGCAAAGTCTGTTGGAAACGCCAGGCGCTCGATTCAGAACCAAAAACGCCAGTGTTTCAAATTGGGAGCTCCAGTGTGGAGTTAGACTCGGGGGCAGATGGCAGGACGCCACTTTGTCCTACAAATTAATTTTGCTTGGCAACTGTACAATGCAGGGTTGTTGCGGCTGTGCTGACGGTGCACCAAACTGAAAGGACGACAAGGAAACTCGTGTTGAATCGGAATTTTCTAGCTGTTTTGCCGTGTTAATGCGAGCAAGTCATAAACTACAGCGCGTTCCAGAGGGGCAATGACGTTTTTCTAGTCCCGCTTGAGTCGGTGGAACCGATTCTAGGATTTTGGTCCTTTTTAGTGCAACTCCTGTTGACTAATTCAAGTTGTCCCTGCAGACTCCAGCCCCCCACCCAAGTCTTGTTTCAGCAGATGGCTCTTTGGTAGTCCACCAGCCTCCTCTGCATAGCAAAAACTTGGGAGGAGCTCCAACAAGATGCTGTCAGAGCCGGAGGGAAAGAGATGAATCGATCCTTGTGTTTTTTTTTGTGATAAACCTGGTTTACTTTGGCTTGAGGTGGATGGATTTGCATGCGGTCGTGCAGCAGACTTTGTATGTGTGTGCATCTCTGTGAAGCAGGCCTTATTTGGCTCGTGTTTGACCAGTTACCTCCTCTTGAGTCCCAGAGGAGTTCTTGTTTCCGTCTGGCCTTGTAGGGCCATCCTCCTCCTGGCTTACACCCACTGAGAGCTCATTGGAAGAGAATTTCTCACACTGAAGGCAGGGTACACACAGACTCACATAGAATGAGTCAGAAGAAAGAGGAGCAGACAGTGTTCTGCCTTTTGTAATATATCCTTGTTCCTAGAACAGTCTCAGATCTTAAGAGATGCAAACTTATCACACTTGATCCACTTGTCCTTCCTTCAAGATAAAGACAAAACAAGGACTTTCAAATTTAATTGTTTGTGGAACTTTGTAATTTTGCCAAATGTACCTCACCAAGCACTCGTGTGTTCTTTTGCAGCAAAAAAGTTGTTACCAAAACCTTCTGTTTTCTTGCACGTCAGACATCTACCTGTGGTTTTAAACGACAACTTCCCCTTTGCGTTTGTCTCGCCTTCCATGCACAGATCAAAAAGCAGCAGCAGGATGTGATGGGCTTCCTGGCAGCCAATAAGATCGAGTTTGAGGAGTGCGACATCGCGGCCAACGAGGCCAACAGGAAGTGGATGCGGGAGAATATACCCGAGGAGTCCAGACCTGCCACCGGGAACCCTCTGCCCCCACAGATATTTAACGAAAGCAAATATTGCGGGGTAAGACGAGTAAACTGATGTCCTCTTTGTTATAGTTCAGTATTACTTCAATTTACTGTGTTGTTTTTATTGAGGAGTAGCCTCCGTCATAAGAAGCTGTTTAGTTTTCCCTCTTGTGTTTTGCATTCAGTCACTGGTTCTGATGCAACAGATTGCAAAATTACAGATTTACAAAAGTTGGAAAGAAAAAGTCACTCTGCAGACTCTTAAAAACTATTCTGTTTTTTTTTGCCAAAAAAGGTTTAAAATTGATTTTCTAGTCTAGACCGTCTCCCAGCTCAGATATTTTTAGCCTTCCATCTCTCCATTCTCTGCTAACTGACTTGTACGTTTCTCTGAATAAAAAAGGAGGTGACTAAATCACCTGCTGTGCGCTGAATGAAGGAAAAACGGTGAGACTACAACCTCCTGCGGTGCTTCTGTCCGCCTGACACACAAACCCTCCGGCCTCTGAAACAGAGTCTGGCAGTTTGGTCGAAAAAACCCAGGAAGTTGTTGAGGCATTGGCCTGTCTGTCCTGTACATCAGCGCAGGCCGAAACACGTTCTGGAGATATCAAAGACCGTCATCTGCTCAGAGATGTCTCCTTTGACCTGATGTATCTGGACTCCTGCTGGAAGCTTAGGGTGGGACAAACAGTAGAAATCCAGAACCAAATGTTCCCATTTAATACATCAAAAAAACCTACTAAGACCATGTTCATTTAATGTTTACTCCTCATCACTTTTCACCACATCCGTGGGTGTTAGATTTAATCATTTAAGTTCCAGAAAGCTTCAAAGATAAGGTGTAATCAAGTGTTGTGTGGCCTAAAATGTTGCGTAATCCTAACTCTACTAGACCAGTAGTCTTCAACCTTCAGCACTCCTATTTGGGTTCATCACACCTTAAAAAATAAGACAGTGCTTTATATTTATGGTCCTATCATGTTAAACAAAAATGAACAATTGCTTTCTGGAATAAATGAAGAGTAAAAATGAAAAGAAATTCAAAGTTTTTTTTTTTTCAAACTATGAAATGGTTTATAACTTTTGACAGAAGTTCATGTGACTTCCTTTCAAAATAAAAGTCATTATTCCACAATGCAGCAAATGTAGCAGGTAGAAAGTATTGAAATATAAGCAGTGATAAAAAAAAATACAAAGTTAATTTGACCTTAAATTCATAAACCTAAGGTGTATTCAGACTGGATCTATTTGATCCGCTTAAAATCAAATAGAGTTTGCTTCTCCCAATAATTCAGAGCAAATTTTAGTCTGATTACACCCAAGCGAACTCTGGTCTGGGACCAAGAACTGCTCTCTGACCCCTCTTTCAAGGTGGTTTGGGTTAGTTTCCAATCAAACTGAGTTTTGGTTTGCTATGAGATTCTCGCAGCGGAATATCTGGACCACAACAGCCACCGTAGCCAGTGGGCAGGATATGTAAACATCACAACAAAGACTCATCGATATGTGGTCGGATGAATGGGGCTTCGTGTTGAACCTGACGTTGATAAAACGTTCAAAATTGATCAGTGAAATGTAAAGTTTGAATAAGCGAACTATCTCGACAACAATTGCAAAACGTAGGACGTTCCTAATTTCCATCTCTTGTTGGTTTGCTCCGCCCTCATAATTCCTGGCCAATGAGTGAAGAGATCTTCAGTCACATGGTTCCATTTTACAGGCTTTGTTCTGGAACAGGAAACTAAACGTAAAGTTGACTCAATTCGAAACAAATTAAGCAGACTCGGTCTGGACCAAATGATGAATCCAGTCTGAGCTAAGTAGGTGACCCTTACCATATAAAATTCTTTAATTTGTTCAAAAATAGAAAATCCGCCTTATATATATGATACACGATGATATCCAGTTGACTTTCTGATCAAAAATCGAAGTGTCTTAGTACGACTTTAGTTAACTGAACTTGATGGATTCTTGGAGCATTATGGGTACTGTAGTCAAGAGTCTGGCGGAGTGATACGTTTTGTGCCTCTGTTTTGATGTGCCTTTTATTCTGGCACATCCATACTTTACTTTTTAAAAATTAAGAAAGTTTTGTAAAAGAGCCCCATATGGCTCTGGAGCCTCAGGTTGCAGACGCCTGACTCTTTATACTTAGATTGTTTTACAAAACAGCAAGAGCCAAAGAAAGAGAAAGCTTTGTAAGGACGAGAACACAACAGTTCCTGTGCGTGCCGATGCTCTCATTCCTCCTTCAGTGCAGTGTTCAGGAAAATGATTATTTTAAGTAGTAAATGTAATTCATAACTCATGATGGAACTAGCTGTTAGACTCAGATGATGTTCCTAGAACATTTTCCTGCATGGTTGCTGCTTGACTTCTACTGTGGTTTGTAATGACTCACTTCTCACACTCCTTATAATGTTGTGTTACTAAAAGGTTGAATTTAGATTCACTTCAAACATGTTTTTGTTTCTTTGTTTTCGTTTTACCTTTCCTTTTTTTTATGCTCAGTTTTCTGTGCGGTTGTTAATTATAATTTGATTTAAAACTAAATAGATATTAAATTGTTTTTGGCCCACACGCTGTATGTGTACTTTTAAGCCCGAGAAAATGTAAACATTGGGTAATGTTAACTTTTATCATGTATTGTCGGCCTTCCTGTCTGATATTGAAGGTAAAACAGGAAAAGTTTCAGGTTTCATTAAAATATTCTCATTTATAACATGAAAAGTTCATTTTGTATTGTTGATGGATAAACACAAAGTAGTAAATGCAGGAACAAATGCAGAACAAAAATCTAAGATTTCTTGGGTTTTTGCAGCATTGGGCAGTATTGAATGAGAGGATGCTCAACAGTGTAAGGGATCTCACAGAAAGGGAGTTTTTCGGCTTAGTTTCAAGGTCTCGGATAAAACCGTCCGAACACAATTGATCACCTCTGCGTGGCTCTGATGCAGGGTGTGTGGCATCACGTTTTTGGATAGAAATTGGGGGAAACTGATCAATGTTCTTGTATTTTTCCAGAACTATGAAGCCTTCTTTGATGCCAGAGAGGACAACGCTGTGTACGCTTTTCTGGGTCTGACTGCTCCCCCAGGTTCAAAGGCAAGTATAAAAAACACAAAATATTTTGCCTCTCATAGGGGATTTCTCTGTAGAAGACACATATTATCTTGTAAAAATGCATTCAGTTTATTAGGTACACCTTGCTAGTATTTTCTGTGTTGGTGGCATAGATTCAACAAGGTTTGGAGGGTTTGGTTCATATTGACATGAGAGCATCAGACAGTTGCTGCAGATTAATCGTCTGCACATCCATGATTCTAATCTCCCGCTCCACCACATCCTCAAAGTTGAGATCTAGTGACTGTGGATGCTACTGGAGTCCAGTGAACTGGTTGTCATGTTCAAAAAACAGTTTGAGATGATTCCAGCTTTATGACAACACGTTATCCTGCCATCAGAAGATGGTACACTGCAGTCATAAAGGGACGGACACTACGCAGGTAGGTTGTGGTGCTGTAACCATGAAAAATTGGTACTAAGGGCTCCAAAATGTGCAGAGAAATGACCCCCCACACCATTATACCACCACCACCAGCCTAAAACTTTGATACAGGGCGGAATAGATCCATGCTTTCATATTATTGATCCATCCATTAACGTGGGAGCAGAAATTCAGACTCATCAGACCAGACAATGTTTTTCCAATCTTCTATTGTCCAATTTTGCCTCCGTTTCCTGTTACGAGCTGACAGAAGAGGAACCCGGCTTCAGAGATGTTCTTCTGCACATCTCGGTCGTAACCAGCGGTTCATGTTACTGTTGTCTTTCTATCAGCTAGAACCAGTCCGACCATTCTCTTCTGACCTCTGGCATCAACTAAACATTTTTGCCCACTGAGTATTTTCTTTTTTTTCTGACCATTCTCTGTAAACCCTAGAGATGGTTGTGGGTGAAAATCCCAGCCGTTTCTGAAATCAAAGTCACTTCAATCCTCTTTCTTCCCCGTTCTGACGCTCAGTTTAACTTGCAGCAGATCGTCTTAACCATGTCTATGTGCTTAAATGCATTGAGTTGCTGTCACGTGATTGGCTGATTAGAAATATGCATTAAGGAGCAGTTGGACAGGTGTGTAATAAAGTGGCCAGTGAGTGTATTTCCCTTTTTTTAATCCATCCTGCATACTGGCACCTCCTCTCTGTTACAGCCGGAACTACAAAAAGGTGTGTCAGTTACCGTGGAAACAGGGTTTTTTTTTTAAATTCCTTTTTATGGCAAGGAAAATGCAGTTAAGATCCATCTGATTTTGATTTTCTTACAACCTTTTGTGTCCTTTTTCCTTTTTTTTCTCTCTAGGAGGCGGTAGCTCAAGCAAAGAAAGCACAACAGTAGCACCTTTACACTGTTCTCAACCTGAAACCTCCGGCCTTCCCCACATCCTGGACCCAGACCGACCTACAGAGCAGGAGTCAGCAACTCTTCACTGGGCTAACGACTAATACCCGATTTTTACTTCAAACTTTTTTGTATGATCCGTCTTCAGCTGTGCCTTGAGGCCTCAGACCTCAGTGTGTGAATCCGATAAAATGTCCGTTTACCGTTAGCGTCCAGTCGTAGCTTCCTCTATCGCCAGGCTCCACCAATACTGTAACGCTCATTCTTATGAAGCTCATTTGATCCAAAATCACTCGAAGCACACTCAGTCATCAGAACAACAGCACTTTCTGGAAAAGTTGTTGATAAATCTCCATCCTTTGAGTTATTTACATGATTCTGATTTGGTGCCATTTGTATCACAGACTTTTCCTTTTTTTATTTTTATTTTTTACTAAGACTAAAAGTTTAGAAACTGAAAGTACATTCCAAAAAGGCCAAATGAGGGAAGTTTGTTTTATACTTTTTTTTATTTACGTCTTTGTTTAAAGGAAGTAGCAGTTTCTCTTGTTTTTGTGGGACATTGTGTTGATAATCTTGTACAGCCTGGCCTGAAATGAAATAAAGAGTTAGGTGGCAAAAAAAAAATCCTTTGTGCTCGCGTACTTAAACGAAATTCATGTGAAAAATGTAAACATTTCAAATGAAAGACATTCTACTTCATCATATCAAAGTAAGTACTGGAAAGAAAATTAAAGGAAATGCTGCTAAAGAAACTTTAGTAAACCCACATTCCCTTAAAAAAAAAGGATATATGTGGGTCTCTAAACATGAATTTGTTGCTTTTATTAAAAAATAGAAGATAAAGTGAGTGTCAAAAGAGCATTTTGGACCTCAAGTATCTTGAAATAATTGGAAAAAACTGGATTAGAACAGTAATATTTAGATACTTTATTGATTTGATGGTTTCTGCGTTTAGTTTCTGGTTTATGCATGTATTTTTTAAAGAAATTCTTAGTTTTGATTTGAATCTTTATAACTAAATTACTGTGAAATTCAACATAGAATTAGGTACTAAATTAACACATTTTTAATTAATAAAAACAAAGACAAAAAGGGTATTTTGTAAAGTAGTTTGCACATACACTTTGTTTCCATTTGCAAAAAGTAGTAAAGTTAAACTATTTTATTACTTGAGTATACGTAGTTTAGCTACTACAGATACTCAGACCAAAGTATACCTTTCATCTGGTATACAAGGTCTAAAGTTAATATTTATAACTTAAAATGATAAATATTTTAAGCATATAATATAATAATAATACATCAAAAGTGAACTTCAATAATACTGCCTTACTTTTAGCATAGACCAAGGACTTCTTTTTCCCAAAGGTTTAGGTAAATAACTTAAAACTTAGTTCCTTTACTCTTCTATTTTGGATAAACTTCTTAAGATTAAAGTATTGGGACAAATGTAAAGATTTATATCCAGCATTTGTTCACATTCAGCCAGTTTTAACAATTTGTAACATTAATAACATTAAAAGTTTTTTGACTTAACTACTCAATATTTCTCTCTGTGTGAACATTGTCAGAGCAAATCAATAATACTTAAAAAATAATATATATATATTTCTTTACTTCAATGTCCCTTCACGGACTCGTGGAACTGACACCAAACTGCAGGTTCAATAGATTTTCTCTCAGTATCATCTCTTTGTTGAAAACATAAAACCCTTTTTTGATTACATACTTGCTCTTATCTATATAATATTTGGCCATATTGAGGAAGACAAACTCAGTTATCTTTCACTTCCTGATTTGTTCTTTGAGGCATTATGGGTAATTGAGTCACCATGGAGGAACTTTTTAAAATCGTCCCATTATGCAGTTTAATGAGAACTAATAAGTAAATATTATTTATATTGAACATAAATGATTAAAAATTGTGGTCAATAAATCAATATATAAAAAAAAGTCTATAGTTACAAAGCCGAGAAATATAGTTAAGGTCAAAACACAACTGTGTATGTGGTTTTGTAGATGTACATCTGTTGAGATGTGATTAAATAGTTAGAGAGTTTAAATGTTCAGCTTTAATGTTTTTTTGTGTGCTTTTGGAACCTCATATTCTACAGCTGACAGTTGCTAGAATCCAACAGCGGGCGCTGGAGGGATGTGAGCCATCACAGCTGAGCTGCACAGCAGCGCAGAAATGTGCTGTGAGGTGACAAATCGCCACATTCTGCTGGCAGTCAGACGGGGGAGTCTGAGGAAAAACATCACCTGGCCGACTGTGGAAATGGAAAAAGAGGGTTCTTTCCTCCTCCTTTCTATTCAGTCCCAAACTCATTAGTTTTTTTTTCCTTTTGGAAAAATTCATTTATGTGTTGAAACAACAGATGCAAACATTCTAGATTTCAGTTTCAGTTGAATTTTGGATTCTTTCTGGGAAAAAAAAAACAAAAAAAAAACTGATGGATTTCCATCACACAAAATCATTTTATTTTCTAGGTTTTGATTAATCTTGCTGTATTTTTTATGTGTAAAATAAATCTAATCAGTTAAAAAGCAGGATTTACATTTGTGGTCATTGAGAAATAAAACGTCACACCAAAATCAAAATTGTCAACCAAAATGATTACATGATTTGACTTCTGAGACTTTTCATACTTTAAAATCTCTAAAAATAAGATCCATTATTTGAGAGTGACAAAGTGTGTTTTTTTTCCTAAGCATATTGGTCCACGTCATTCTTCTGCACTGTCGGAGCAAACCGAAATGACTCAAGGCCTTTAAGAGTTTGAGTTGGCAGAGTGTGATGTTGGTGATGACATAAAGTACATACACGTACGCTGCCCACTAACTCTTTAATCCGTGGCGTTATAAACTGGAGTGCTGATGATTTTCCCTGCGTAGATCACCTCACTGAACCTTTTGTTGCTTTGAGGAACACTTCAATCTATTTAAATGAAGAATTATTTTGCAGTTTTGGTCACTTTGTTCAAGTTTCTTGAGTATTTTCATTTTTGTTTAGATTTTTAACATGCCAAATAACCAAGCACAATGATCACTAAAGAATATATAATCTACTGTCAGAGTGATTAATTATTTAAATAAACGATAACAACGATAAATGAGGGGCTGCAAAACCCTCAATAAAATATTGGTGAAGATAGTTTATACATTGTTAAAGCTTGTTTGTAGTTTATTAATATAACCCCTGTAGACAATGGTTTCACTTTAGATGTTAATGAATCTTGATAAGTATGTTAATAAATGTTATTCGGCTTATTCTGCTAATAAATGTTTAACTATTAACCAATAAACACATTAATGATGTGTTAATAAAGCTTGTTAAGAACAGTAGTGTCTAAATTGCTGTCAAAAGTAGTTAAAAATATTATTGAATTTTATACAAAGATTAAAAAAAACTTAAAATCTACATCAGTGTTGTCATGTTTACATTAAAGCATAAAAGAAGAAAATTATGGTAATATAAAACTCTGTTTGCATTCTCTGCATTTTTATTTGACACAAGGTGTATTTTATTTTGAAATTAACTTGAATGTACAGCTTTCAGAAGTATACAAATTTAAAGTTGTTATAAAAGAAAAAAAAGATAATTTTATAATTATTCTCCTGCTTTATTCTGGGTCAAATAGATTTAATTTAGAAAGTAGGCAATTTTTTTGTGGACCCATTTTAGTGTGAAAATTGGTCAATTTTGAACACAATATAAAGGTTAAAAATAAAGAAAATAAAAAACCTAAAAAATATTTTTTCACTTTAAAACTTCTTCTGCAATGAATATTTTGTGTAATGAACATGTACCCTGTTTTAATAAAATAGAATATCAAATATTTTTATTAAAATAGAAACAAATAATAGATAAAAGCCAACAGGAAACATCACTGCTGTTCTCCAGAAATGAACCTAATGGGTTACAAATACCTTATAACTAAACAGCTTACCAAAACGTCAATAAAGTTTATTTTCCTAAGTGATGAAGAGCAGCTCTGGCTTGTTTTTGGTCAGTCAGTAACTGAAGCGGCCCTTTAGGTTGCAGACCTCTGGTCATTGTTTGCTTCCCGTAGTGATTTTGCGTTCCAGCGGTGGAGGAAGTGAGCGAGGGTGGGTGGAGAGCCCAGTTGTCGCATGCAGAAGTGAAACAGCACAGAGGAAGAGGAGTCAAATATCTAAACCGAGCTCAGCGAAGGGCAGAAGAGGCAGGAGGACAGACAGCCGTCGGTGTCATGTTGGCTGAAGGTTTTTTGACATCCCTGCGCTACAGGGAGGAGAAGTCGTTGGCCTCCAAGCAGAAGAGGGGTCAGACCGGCGCTCGTTGTGCGGACCCGCTGAGTTATGCCGTTTCTTACTCCAGGTCTGCGCTCCCGCAGACGCTCTCAGCTGAAGAAGGTAAACACTGTAACTTCACTGAAATGTTCTGATAAAGGTCAGCTTGAACTTTTTAAAATCCTTTCATGGAGCAAAATTATCCTGAAGCTGTTTGACCTCTGTCTGAAATCCTTCCACTTTTCTCAAACTATCTTAGAAAAATAGTTTCTTCCCTTCAGTTTTTCTCAGATAAAACATCAATTTCAAATACACATTTTGTTCAAAGTGAATAAAAATGTTTACAGTTGCAAATAACCCAATTTTGCTTCAGATTTAAGTCCAGCCCCGAGACAGAGAGCGTCTCCTCAACTTCCAGGCCTCTTCATCCCTGGGTATTCCCCTGCCCTGAAACCCGTCTGCATCGAGGACTGCAGCCTCCTGGACCAGTATCCAGACCTCCAGGTGGCCGATTCAGGCCGCATATCCAACAATCCGCTCAGAGCCAACTCAAGCCAGCAGGACTCCTGCAACCCCGAGGTGCAGCTGAAGCCAGAATTGCATGCTGGGTTAGCTGCATCCATCCCCGACCAGGGTTATCTGGTCATGGGGGGCACTGAGAGCATCAGCCTGGACCTGGATGAGTCAGGGTTGGAGCCCATGTCCAACTCTGTTTTGAACGGGCTGCTGGAGAAGAAGCTGGAGGAGGTTTACATGCAGCACCTGACAGATAATTTGGCTCGATGCAACTCCCATCTGGAGAACAGCCTCCTGCACGGCCTGGTGCCGCCGCCGCAGCCCGGTTCTCAGGAACCGTACTCCCTGGAGAACAGTCTGGATCAAGGTCCTCAAAGAAGCAGCGGTGTCAAGATAAGTTATCTGAGCACCCACAATATTGTTCCCTCCTCATCAAACTTCAGCTCTCCAGTGTTGAGGATTTCTGAGGCTGAAAATCCACAAATGCAAGCAAACGTCCTCCTCAAGTATTAAAGCAGATCCTGCCTCTCTGCTGTGCAGCCACGCCCTCCCACCTGTAAATCTAAGTGTAATTCTGTTTTCTTCAGTGCATTGTTTGATGAGAAGTGATGCCTCAACCACAGCTGGTTTCATATGCCACCTGCTGTTCAATTGTGGCACTACAAGTCATCAGTCTGAAGACTTTTTAAAACAGCTTCTAAATCCCTTTAAGCCTATTTCTCTGCTTTTACATTTCAAAGAATTTACTCTGATAAAATCATATTTAAAAATTTAAAGCTAAATGCACACATTTGATGAGTCATGAGTATTTAACGACAGTTCATTTCACACCAAAAATCTTCAAAATACAAAAGAAAAAGTATATTAAAACCAAAATCAAGTTCTTAAAAAGAAATCTTTTAAAATGAGTTTTGGTGTTTGAAAGTGTGAATATCTGCAGGTATTTCCCCAATCAGTTTGTGAGTTTTTGTGTGAGTCGTTATGTCAATTTTTGAGTTAATGTTTGAGCTCATTTAATAGCATGTAACTTCTCTGCTTTTTTTCTTCATTTTTTAAGATTAAAAACTAATTTAAAAGAAATGGATTTCTGCTCATAATTTGATGGAAAAGGACTTCAAATTCAAACATGACCTGTTTATGTATTTTACAAAAATACAAATAATATAAACATGCACTATGGGATCACTAATATAAATATTTTCCCTTAAAAAATAGAAAAAAAAAATGAAATTTATCATTTTATTTAACATTTCAGAGGATCCTTATTAAGAAAGATTTTGTCTGGCTCAATTCATTGTGTCATGCTTCTATCACAGTCACAACACTAAATTTGCTCACTTGAGGTGGTTTGTAACCACAAATTCTCATTAGCAAGAAGGATCCAGAACCTCCAGAAACACAAAAACTTTCACTCTTGTGTCTCAAATAAGTTGAAATGACAGGTTTCTTATAATATCTACAGTTTAATCAGTTTGTGTCTCATTTATTGTGTGTGTGGAGAGTATATTATGTGTTTGTGGGGTAATTTGACACACATTTTTTGAAAGATTTGGACTTAAAAGGAGAAAAAATTGAACTTTTTTTATTGGTGACCAAAAGCTGTTTGAACGTATCAGTTTAGTCAAAGAAATAAAACAGCCTCACAATATTTTTCAATAAAAGTCCCTTTTGGGAATAATTTTAGGTAAAAATCAAACTTGCATCTGGAATAAACTTCAGTTGCATTTACAGATTTATTATTCATTTGTGAGACATTTAGAATTTTAAAAACATTCAAAAAGGAGCATATTACACGCATCAGCAACACAACAATTTTTAAAGCAGTGAAACGATGTACAAAGAAATACACAGAGCATAAATTAGTACAATAAATACAACAGCATGCAGGTTTTAATGCCCTTTCCTGATTATTGTTTTCTGAGCAAATCTTAATTGGCTTTCAAAGTAAATCTACATTTCAAAATAAAAGAGGAGTCATTTAAAAATAAAATTCACATTGAGGTATTGCAAGAAACACACTCAAATTAGCAAATATAGTGTTAACTCATTTGACCTGGTGCATAATTCAGTGTTGTAATCTGTTTTTAGGTTTAGATCAAGCAAGTTTGGCTTGATAGTTTTACATAAAAATGAAAAAGTAGTGTATCTAATTCTCTCCTAAAATGAGAGAATTATTGTTGTGCTTTAAACTCCAGTAACTCTGTGCTGTTGGTGCAAGCTCAGGGATTCCTGTGCACATTAGCAGCAGTGTGAGTTCTGCTCAGGGGGTTGGTTGTGTGTATCTTTGCACGTCTGTGTACGTACGCTTGAGCCTCTCTGCCCTCCTGTCCCGTCCTCATGCTATCCCAGCATGGCTGCATGATGGCTGCAGTCTGGACTCTCTTTTGGGCCTTTTCTGTTTGTCTGCTGGGATGTTTGGGTCTGACTCCTCCTCAGACCCACAACCTGCCGCCGTCGGTGGGCTTCAACAGCAGCGGCGCCGGCCTGCATGTGGACTCTCCCATGGCTCTGCGGGTGTTCAGCGTGGACTACCATCATGTTCAGGCTCCCTTTGAAATCGTGCTGTGGATCATGCTGGCGTCTCTGGCCAAACTGGGTAAGACAGACAGCAGAGGTGAAATTCTTAAAACTAGAATCAGAGAATTATTCACATCCAAACACCTCAAAGTAATAAAAATCCTTTTGAATTAAATGTTCTGGTGGAGAATGTTTTCTTGTGTTCCGCATTAGAGAAAAAAATTGAAGAAATGTCCAGATAAACAGGGGTTCCGGCACTCCCGAAAGGGACAAAACAGATTTAGAAAGTGAATGAAAAAAAGGATAAACATAAAAAATTTAAATTGTGTTTTTTTATATATATTTTTATGAGTAAATGTTGAGGCTGTCCATTGAAAATGCATAGATTTTTTGTAAAAAAAAAAAAAAAAAAAGGTTATAAGCAGTGTGTATGATTTAAAAAGGAAGTAAAATAGTGAAAACAAAAGTTTTTAGAAACATTTTTGATGAGGATTTTACTATCTAAAGTTCAAAGATAAAAACTTCTTAAATCTTTACACTAAAACAGCATTGAATTACTGGTGGAGCTCTTGTCACAAATAATAATATTTTTTCAAATCAATTTCTAAACATGTGAGAAAAAAATCCTAAAAGTCTTTCATATTTTTAGTGAATTGATATATGTAAAAAAATTAAAACTTTGAACTTTAACAGAATACAAGAATCAAGGAGCTTTAATTATTCTATAAATAAGCTTTAGTTTCGTTCTTGGTGTCAAACTCTCTGAACTCTCTAGTCCTTTTTCCTCCTTTGCCACGTCTGATTGTAATCCAGTCTTTGCAACCACTAAATGAAGCTGATGGACTACATTTTTAATTCTGAAAAAGCGTTGGACAGTGCAGTACCTGGAACATGATTAAGAAATGTTGAATTTCTGCATTTATAGGGTATTTTTTCACAATCTGTGAAGAATCATAAGCTAACAGATCTGCTATTTATCACTGAAAGCTATAAGTTTGTTTGGACATGACAGAGCAGAAATGAACAGGACACAAATTCTGACTAAATACTGAACACGTATATATGAAGCTTATAATATAATACACTTATAATGTATACATGAAGCGTATTTAATATACTATAATGTTTGCAGATGACATTGTCATCTATAGTTAGGGCTCTGAGAAGGTGGAGGAACACATTTAGAGAGATGAGAGAGCTGCATGTGTGAAGGGTTGATGGGGATAAAGAGGAGATGGGATGAAACTAAAGTAAAAGGTGAACATATGTGGGATGTAAAGAGAAACTATGATTTAACATGGTGGAGGTCATTTCTAACTGAGGTTTGAAAAATAAAATGGCTAAGGCAGGAAATAAGATGCAGCTTGTGTTTGGGTAGAAACAGATGTCACGCAAACTTTGAAAAATTGAGACTAAAGTCAAATCAGCAACTGAAGTATCTCATCGGAATTTATTGTTGTGCTCCAAAACAATTCACTCTCTTCAAGATTCATTTCAGATATTGCTTTTTTTGGGTCACGGTTTTGTTTTAATTCAATATATAATTTGTATAAAACAGAAGAACAATAAAAAAAAATCAGAAACAATAATAAGCAAGCAAGAACAAAGAAAAATCTTTCAATGGCCTCTAAACACAAACATACTGCTAGGCAACAAAACAGTTCAGTGGTTTTAAACAAAAATTGTTGCATCCCATAATACCTCAGTATGCTTAATGGTCAACTTTTCTGGTCTCACAATCCCAGGTTTCCACTGGTCAGGCCGAGTTCCAGCCGTCGTTCCGGAGAGCTGTGTCCTCATCATGGTGGGGCTCCTGGTTGGAGGGGTAATCTACGGCGTCCGACACTCGGCTCCTCCCACTCTGAACGCAGACTCTTTCTTCCTCTTTCTGCTGCCTCCCATCGTTTTGGATGCAGGATACTTCCTACCCGGCAGGCTCTTCTTTGAAAATTTGGGAACCATTCTATGGTCTGTTCACGTTTAAGACCAATTTTGGGATTTTTTAACGTGTTATTGTGATATTTTTCTCATGATGGAGCAAATGAAAAAAAAAGATCAATCGAGTAGATCCATGAATGTCTTGGTTTCCCTCGTCTGAGTTGGCATCTAGGATAAAACTGTACGACTACAATATTGCTCGCCATTTTTGTTGCACTGGTAATGTTTGGTTGGAGGTGTGTTTTTGAGGGGCAGGGGCTCAAATTTGGAAAAGGGTAACTGAAACACTTTTTTTTGTTGTATCTTTTGTCCTTTAAACAATATGAAAATTAGGGACATTTTAAAAATACATTTTTAATAGATAACTACTAAGCTATGTGACCTTTGTAGATGAAAGTCAACATGACATCAACATATTGTCAACATGACATTATTTACTTTATTATGGACTTGGACAAAAACGATAGAACATCAGTAGATTTTTTTTTCTATATCACTAATAAGAATTAGAATTAATTAATATGAATTTGAATTAAACTTAAAAAAAAAAAATCAACAACAAGGCACTTTTTGCTATGAGATAAAAAGGTGCAGGTGCTAAAGCCGTATACAGAGAGCTCCCAGCAATGGGGAAGGGAAGGGGGGTGGGGTTGCTCCATGCCAACAGTCCGCCCACATCTCAGAGGTAAATTTCTGATGAATTTCTGCCGCTTGACTGACGCAAATTTATTAAAAAATACAAAAAAAAATGTCAAAATCATGATGAAAAGACATCAGGGAATGCTTAAAAAATAGATCAAAAGATGATCAAAGTGGGTCTTTAAATGTTTTATTTTGAGCGTGTGTGGCTGAATTTATAGAAATAATGACTTGTTTTAACTCTAAACACCAGGTGTGACCATAGGTTGGCTTTAAAGTGAAAGCAGGACGATTGCAGCTCCTGTGAAGTTGACCCGGTGTCGTGCACCTGCAGGTACGCGGTGCTGGGAACCTTCTGGAACGTGCTGGGCATCGGCCTGTCCCTGTACAGCGTTTGCCTCCTGGCTCCATCGTCTCTGGGAGACATCTCCCTGCTCCACTGCCTGCTGTTCAGCTCTCTGATCGCCGCCGTCGACCCGGTGGCCGTGCTCTCCGTCTTCCAGGAGATGCAAGTCAACGATCAGTTGCACATCCTGGTGTTTGGGGAGTCGCTGCTCAATGATGCCGTCACCGTGGTGAGGGCAGCACTGCAGGGATTGGGTTCCGGTTCCTGAATCAATAGTTTAAACATTTCACTCTCTTACAGGTGCTGTATAAGCTCTTTGAGTCCTTCCTGCGCCTGCCGTCGGTGTCGGGGTTGGACGTGCTGCTGGGGATGTGCCGGGTGGTGGTGGTGGGGCTGGGGGGTCTGTTTCTTGGCCTCTTCTTTGGCTTGGTGGCGGCCCTCACCTCGCGCTTCACCTCCAGAGCCCAGGTCATCGCCCCGCTCTTCGTCTTCCTCTACTCCTACTTGTCTTACCTGACGTCAGAGATGCTTCACCTCTCTGGAATCACAGCGTAAGAGTTGCTAAGCGCTAGCTTTGCTTTCAGTTCATACGTCTCACCGCTCTGTCTGTTTTTCTGCAGGATCGTGACTTGTGCCGTTACCATGAAGCAGTACGTGGAGGCCAACGTTTCGGAGCGGAGCAACACCAGCATCCAGTACTTCCTGAAGATGTGGAGCAGCGTGAGCGAAACGTTGATCTTCATCTTCCTGGGCGTGTCCACCATCCAGGACGTGCACATGTGGAGCTGGCCCTTCGTCTGCTCCACGCTGCTGCTCTGCCTCTTCTGGAGGACAACAGGTGGCTTCTCGAGTCTCTTCTTGTCACCCTCCACTCCACCTTCTCAGCATTAAACCTGTTTGCTCTAAGGCGTCCTCCTGCTGACTTCTGTTGTGAACAAGCTGAGGAGGAACGCCGTGACCTTTAGGGACCAGTTCATCATCGCTTACGGCGGCCTGAGAGGAGCCATCTGCTTCTCCCTCGTCTTCCTGATCGATGACACTTCCCCAAGAAAAAGCTCTTCATCACCACGACTATTGTGGTCATCCTCTTCACCGTCTTTGTGCAGGTTGGAGAGCAGCTGCGATGTGGATTCAATGTCTTTGAGATGCTTTTTGATCAAAGATCTTGTGGTTTTCAGGGGATGACCATAAAGCCTCTGGTGGAGCTGCTGGATGTGAAGAGGAAGAAGAAAGCTCTGCCGACAGTCAGCGAGGAGATTCACACCAGAGTGAGGAAAAAGAAAAAACTCAAATCCATATTATTCTTAAAAAGACAACATGTTTTTCTGATTTTAGCTCATAGATCACCTGATGGCAGGGATGGAAGATGTGGTCGGTTACTGGGGTCAACACTTCTGGAAGGACAAGTGAGTTTTCCTCTGCAAAACACAAGCGGTTATGAATGACCTGCTGGCAGGGGCGGACTAACCATTAGGCAATGGTGGGCGATTGAGTGGGGCCCCCAAAGGTAAACACTAAAAATAGTTTCCTTTATTATTTAACTATCATACAAACACAAATCAAAGTGAGTGGATAACAAATGAGAACATTCAATAAATCCTTTAATGTGATTTCACTTTTTAAAGTATCATCATTACATTTCAACAACCTTGTAGATAAGGATAAAGAAAAGATCAGAGGGGCTCTTGTTATTTATTGTCCACCCAATTTGCTAAGTCCACCCCTGCCTACTGGAGTGTCCATTCATGCTTTTTGCTTCTGCACACATCTGCCCGCGAGGTTCGAACAGTTCAATAAGAAGTACCTCAGGCGCTTCCTCATCCGGGAGGACCAGCAGGCTCACTCCATCCTCAGAGTCTACCAGGAGCTGGAGAGGAGGGGGCAGAGAGGAGACGCCGAGGCCTCCTCAGTGTAAGACAACTCCTCAGCGGTGGTTCTGAGAAGCTTTCCAGCGTTTAATACAGAACAAACACCGCTTTCAGGGTCGACCCCCGTCCTCCGAGCCGCCCCCCTCCTGCCAGAGGAGATGGACAGCATCCGGCGGATTCTGTCCAGAAACCTGCAAAGCTTTAACAAGAAGGTATCTTAGCAGCATCGTTTTGAATCCTGTTTGAACCGGTTGAATGTGTAACCGCTTTTTGCGCGCTGACGGCAGCAAACACGAGCCTACAGCAGACACAGCCTGCACCAAGACGTCGCCACCAACCGGGCGAGGAAACCTCTTCACAGACACCAGAGTGTTGGAGGGAGATACACCTGTGACACAACCGCACCGCAGGTCCAGCTCACAAGTGATTTACAGTCATGTGCAGTTTCTAGTCAAACAGCATGTTAAATAGTCAGGAATTCAAAATACTTTTAAAAAAAGAGCTCAAACTGTTGTATTTTGTTAAATCAAATATTTTTGTGGTTTTGTTTTTTAAAGGAGGATGAAGAAAGGCTCAGTGATTCTCTGAGAGGAAGAGCAGGACTAAGCCGATCTCACACAGGTATGATCAACAACGGTAAAAAAAGACAGAAGGTATCTCTGAGTCATTTATGTTAATGGCTCAAAACCCACAGAGGGTCTATACCATGCTTCCCTTAGCCTTTCTCACTAAACTATATCCACATATATGATCATATATTACCTTTGGAACATGAAAGAACAAATTATTTATGAAATGTGAATTATTTTTTGGGTTTTTTTTTTCCCAAGATGCCTCAGTCTCTGAGGCTCCGCCTGTTGCTCTGTCCATTTCATGACGTCATCCTGGAGCAGGTGTTGTGCCAAGATATGTTTCACCTGCCAGAATTTGTTTCCCCTGTTGCTGCACGACTTCCGACGCTGATTTGTTTCCGTAACACTCATATTAAGCGTATAAAGAAAGTGGATCTTCATGAGACACTTTTTTCCGGGGCTTTTGGAGTCTCTTGTTACATTCATTTTTTTTCATATATTTTACATAAAACAAGGACAGGGGTCACGAATTCTGTCAGGCCGCTGATCCACCCTGTCAGAATCTGTGCCCCACAGTAATTTGCAGGAGAAGCACCAACATCGTTGAATACTTCCATCACAAAGTCACTTTCATAAATTGCGTTTCTTATCCTGAATTAGCCAAACAAAAGTGTTTTTTTTGTTTGTTTCATTGTTGGTGTCTCATAGGAACACGGGGTCCAAAGCGATGGACACCTGTTAGATTCATTGGAGATGGGACACTAGTGGAAGATGTATGGTATTATTGTGCATTTAAAATGGAAGTTTTTAGCTGATCGCTGCTAGCTTTGCAGAGAAAGTACGTGAGTGTGTTAGCCTGGAGGCGGAGCTGGCAGCGAAAAGTCTTCCTGAAAGGGGCGGTTCTCACTTTGTGACATCAGCATGTGGGAAACCACTCATTTTCTTGGGTACGGGAGGGGCTGCTGCTGAGTGCAGGTTGTTATGAGAATACTCAGGAATTTGTGAAGGGATCAAAATTCCACTTTGGCGTTGTTTAGAGTAAGAAATGAACAGTATCATATACAGAAAAGCTCACAGTTGATTGTCCACGGTTTAGTCCCTTTAATATAAAGTTTTGGAACTAGATTAAATTCCCATTAATTTAAAATGGTAAAATATAACTCTTCTACAGAGAAACCAGATATACCTATAGACACCTATACGTTTAATTTTAGATTTTATAACTCTGACAGATATTGCCGTCCTTTTAACACTACACTTTGGCCCCAAACCTTGAGATCTTCAAACCAAAACCTTTTAAATATTTCCAAAACCCACAACAAAACAAGATGAATTCTGGCCTTTTAAACTGTCGCTTCTCGTCTCTGAAATTTCCTTCCTTTGTCGCTCCATCAGACCAACTCAGTGGAGTGTTTTATAAACCAAATTTAGAAATTTTTATTTAGAAAAAGATTTACTTTATCTTAATCTAATGATAATGTTAAAAGCTGCTGTTTGAAAAAGCTTCTAGTTGTTAAATATAAAATTTCCATTCAGATGGATCCACTTGTAGACAAATCCATGCATGTCTTTGTTTTCCTCTTCTGAGCTGGCGTTTGGCAAAAAACTGTACAGCTGGATAACTCCGATAATGCTCGCCATTTTTGTTGAACCGGCAATGTCAGGTTGGAATCATGAGAGGCCGTTAGCTAGTGAAAGGGCGTGTAAACAAATGAATCATGGGAAATGAAGGCACGCTCACTCCATCCTCAACTCAGAGGTAGATTTCTGCCGATCTGCAGAAGTTATGTCCTTGAAAATGACAGTGTGTTTTACTTGATCATGATTGACCAGATAGATCCAAAACACATGTTTGGAATCGAATTTTAACTTTATGTTCACTTTTAGCAGATCCTGTCTGTGTCGGATATTTTAATCTTTTAGTGTTTGGGTTTTGGTTTCATGTCATCTTTTTTTTTTGTAATTTTATTTTGTTTAAAGTGCTTTTGCAAAACTCCAAACTGAAGTGTCTCCATGAGAGATAAAGACATATACTGAGAATATAAAGAGCTGAATGTAAAGGACAGATTCTAAATAAAAAATAAAGTACTTATATATTTTTAGCTTTTCAAAAATATATTAAAAAAAAACTGTTATTGGACTCTAAATGTGTCCTCTCCCTTCCTAACAGTGTGCTCCAGGAGCTCAAGGCGGACCCTCTCTGACTCTTTGGCCTCCACAGAATCGCAGCCTGAGAACCCAACACCAGTGGGAGTGGACCGGACCTCTTCAGACCAGCAGCATCCTGTGGAGAAAACCCTCAAAAAACATCTCAGCTTTAACCTGGAGAACGAGAATCAGCAGTGAAGATGAAATAAAATAAAAGGTTATTCTTGACTTGTTTCTTTTTTTTTTTTACTCCAGATTCTTTTCAAATGTTTCACCAGGACACAAACCGAACCCAGAAATACTGTTGTCGTAAATTCTGGTGCATGGTCTGCGTTGCACACATGCTTACACGCAATCCTTCCTTTTACAAACGCTGCACACCCACTGGTAATTTGAACAGGACAAGCTTACGGTCTCCCAAAATAACTGCACCCCCCCTCCCCAGTCTGACCCCATCCGATTCGGCAGCGTCTTTACCCCACAGCATGCCAGGGAGTGGCTGAAGGCGTTCTACCTTCAGGACACCAGTTTTCAGGAGCTCCACACAAGGGGGTCCGCAGTCATGAGGGTGGGAGCTGCAGCCTTGGCTGGGGGGGTGTTCGGGGTCGTTGGGACCCTTTGTTTCTTCCTGGCCTTTGGTACAGACTACTGGCTGGTAGCCAGCGACAACTGTGGATCCTACCCCACTCAAACGCCACCGACTGTGGACAAAGATGCAAATAAGACAGAGGTAAGACATCAAGGATGTAAACGTGTTTGGTGAAAACCCATGAGATCGAAACGAGAAGTGTGGAACGTGATCTGTGTTTGTGATCCACAAAAACAGTCTAGGATATTAAGAGATGCTCTTAACTAGTCTAGTAATTGTAAACATTTGAAGGAGCTAAGACAAGAGAGACTTCAGACTGAACTGAAGGGAGACTTTTCCTTTGCATCTTCAGTTGATTTAGAAAATCTTTCACAGACTTTTAAACTGCGAATTATTTAGCATTTAAACCAGAAGTGTCCAGACGTTTTTGCAAAGAGGGACCAAATTTGGTGAAAATTGAGGGACAACCAACCTTTGGTCTATTTGAACCTTGTAATGAAAATGTATTGCAATGGAATATTTTTTATTTCTTCACATAAAACAGAAATACATTAAAAACTTTTCAATTTTCTGTGAATTTTTGACTTGAAGACCAGAATTTAAAAAAAATTATAAACTTTTGTCAACAATGGATCAAAATGAGATGTTACATATTAATTATGACTGAATGCTCACCTTAATCAATCACCTAAAATCATTTGAACAGAAAAACAACACAAGAAGGGATCATATTTTGATTTCAGGAACAAATAAATCTGTTATTTTTATTTGACCCTCATACTGGAACCGGTTTATTGTTGATGTTTCAGACAAATCCTGTATTTTTGGAATATTAGTACAACATTTGGGAAGGATGTACTTTTGAATCCCGTCTTTCAGAAAAGCGTGTTAGCTTTGAGAAAAATCAAAAATGGCTTCAATTTGTAAAAAACATAAAGATCATACACTCAATTGTTACAAAAATGTTCCATGTTTATGTGACACAGTCTCAACAATATGGGCTGTTCATGCACACAATGCAGTATTTAAACTTGAGGGGTACCTATGTAATACTATCTATATCATGTATTTATATTAAATATGTGTTAAAACGAGAATTTTCTCTTTTTTCTGAAAGAGGGAACTTTCACGCCAAATTTGGTGCTTCTACAAAATACACAATTATTTTAAAAACCAGCTCCACTATAAGGACTCTTAAGGTCAAGTAGCCACAGGTTGTTTCCACAATACATCATTTATCTAATTACGATATTTGATTTTAAGTCCTGAACCGGATATTGATTATTGATGTAGAGAAAATGGTACTGGTCGAGTCGGGGTGGGATTATATAAGTTCGCTTCCTTCCACCCCCTTTCAAGCGATCTATTCGTGATTTATTATGTGATGTTATTCCATGTATTATAACCTGATTGCTTGAAATAAACCATTTCATTCATTCATTCATTCACAATCAAGAAATCATAACTCTTAGAAAGTGCTGGAGGCTGTATATTATGGATTTTATGAGAAGGACCTTCAGGCTGGTAGAAATTAGAACACAAATTCCATCTGTCACAGAGGCCGGACTTTGGACATGCCTGGTTTAAATAGAACACAAAAGTGGAAAAGATGAACAACACCAGGGCCAGAATAACACTACCTTCTGGTAGTACTCTTAGGAATCCTTCCTCTTCTTCTTCATGGGTTTGATCCCGTTTTTCACCTCGACTCTGGAAGATCTTAAAGACCTTCTAAAAACCATAAAACCCTCTTCCTCCCCTCTTGCCCCTCACTGTCTTTGAAGGTATTTGATTCACTTGATACACAGGTTGTCAGACTCTGGTCAATACACAGTTTTGGTTTCATTAGATCTGTCCTCATCCTTTGACACACAGTTGACCAATAGGACGTTATTATGTCGACCTCAAGAAGATTCGGGAATATCTGGGACTGTACTTTCATGGTTCTCTTCTTACCTTCACTACAGAACATCTGTCATGTACGCTGAGGGTTTAGTATCTGAAGGCGCCCACTTGTTGCATGGTGTCCCTCAGGGCTCAGTTCTTGGTCCAATCCTATTTCTTTTGTATATCAACCCTCTTGGTAAAATTATTAGTCATTTTAAAAATGTGTCTTACCATTTATACGCTGATGACCTTCAACTGTACTGTTCTTTTAGTGAGTTTAAGTTTCATAACTTAGATGACTTATTACTTTGTCTCTCATACATCAAAGACTGGCGAAGTCTCAAATACCTTCAATTAAATGAAAAGAAAACAGAAACCCTGATTATTGCCCCCGAGCATCGAGTCACCTCCACTAAACATCACTTAGGCTTCCTGCAAATCTAGCCTTAGTTGTAATGTTTGACCAGTCTATGTCCCTAAATAATCACTCGAAAACTATTTTTACCACCTGAGAAATGTTTCCAAACTGAAAAAAATGGCAACCAAGGCTGACCTGGAGATTGGTCCATGCTTTCATTTCATCTCGTTTAGACTTTTGTAATTCTCTTTTTACTCAACAGTAAATCTCCTTCAGCTGATGCAAAATGCAGGAGCTGGATCCAGCAGAAGGGCTCATATTCTCCTGTTTTATCTTTTTTTTTTTACATTGGTTACCCATTAGTTTTAGAATTGATTTTAAAATGTTAGTTTTGATTTTTAGAGCTCTTAATGGGCAGGCCCCTGATTATATTTCCCAGCTAGCCGCTCTCTTCGGTCCTCGGCTCCGAACCTTCTTAGAGTCCCAAAGACTTGTTATAAAACTCGAGGTGACCTCTCTTAAGGGAGAAGCCCCAAGACTGTGGAACGCCTGGCCCTCATCGCACCGCCTGACTGATAACGTCGAGGCTTTTAAGAAACAGTTGAAAACGCTGCTTTTTAAATGAGCTTTTAGTTAATTTGTGTTGTTTTATTTATTGTTTTAATCTGTTTTATTTTCTCTCATTGTTTTACTGTGTAAAGCACTTGGGGATTTTGTCTGTGAAAGGGGCTCTATAAATAAAATTTACTTACTAACTTACAAATGACAAAATCGAGAACACAGAAATGTGATTGATGAAACTCAATAACCAAGTATTTTTTGTCTTTTTTCTAGTATAAATTTATTTTTATACTATATATAAATAAAATAATAACTTTTTGATGAGTTATAACAACTTTTTTTAAGACAATAAATCCTAAAAAAAATTCATTTAATCTTGAAAACATAATTTTCATAATTCAAATATAATTTTGACAAATTTAAATTACAACTCTAAAAAAAATAAAAAAATAATAATGTTTGAGTATTGTAGTTCTTAAAATAGGATATTTTGAGGGTGAAAGTTCGTACGTCAATGTGCCAAAATAGAACTTTATCAACACATGCTTATAGACTCCTCTAGACATAATATTCCTAATTATCAGAGGAATATTTCTAAATATAAACATTTATTGCTAATTTCAAGATTTAATTTGATATCGTTAAAGGTCAGGACTTCAACCTAAGGATCTTCTGTTCTGTTCGTTCTATTTGCTGATTTTTGCATTCATAAACATTTTTTTTTACGTTTTTATTTTCTCTTGTAGAGAACATTTTTATCCAATGAAGGTGTTTAATAAAGTGCGTCACTGAACTAAATAAAGCAGCGAGCTTCATTAAATAGGGTTCAGGATGAAAGAGGGAATTCAACAACTGCAACATAAATGCAATGTATGTTGCATTTGTTAAAGCACTAAGCTGAAAATGACCAGGTTAAACAACACCACAGCTTTACTACAACAAAATATATTTGATATATGCTAAGATTTAAAATCCATAAAACATATTACAACATAGAGCTTATATCTAAAAATAAAAAAATAAATAAATTAACATTAGTCTGTTTGCTCCGTACTGTTGACTTTAGAGAAACTTTATTTGAGAATCATAAAACTCAGAAAATTGTGGTTGAAATTTAAAATTATATTTAAAAAGTTCAATAAATGTCGTTTTGGAAAGAAAAAAAATAGATTTATGCTCTGAGAATAAGTGTTAGTTTTAGATTTTATGAGGATTTACTGAGATGGGTCAACTTGTACTGAGATTGTGTTCTTACTTTGTTCACATTTTGTTAAAGAATGAGTCATTTTCACTTTTACATCATATTATTTGTCTCTGTAATCAAAATGATCAACAATTAGGTACATGAAAACACAAAATATACAAACCGTTTGCTCAGAACTTTCAAAAAATACTTATTTGGCTGTTTAACATTTAATATTGAGTAATTCTATCTAATAGGACTTATTTCACTGTTTTAATACTCGCGTAGAACTTCCTTCTGTAATATTTCTTGCAAAGTAAAAATCATTTGTTGCATAAGCTGATGATTTTAACACTCTCTTAGTGATTTTCCTCTTTTATGTTATTATCTTTAGATACTTTCTGTTCTTTGACATAATTTATGACAATAATGGTTTTAAAGTAGCACAGGAAAGAGTTTTTTAGAGATGTAATTCATTACTGAAGCTTTTTGTTTGATGTTATTTTAACAACACAGATTTTTTTTAACACTTTGGGGATTTTCTGAACGTTTTAACCAAATGCAACAACTTAATTTTGCTGCAGACTTCCATCCATGTTTCTTCTAATTGCTTTCTAAAAAAAATACCCACAATTAATCTCAAATTACAGAAATTAGGAGATTCAAATGTTTTATGATGTCATTCGTCGAATGTCGAAAATGATAATATATACACTGACAAGGTCAATTTTGAACAGTTTATGAGATCAGTGGCATAATATCTTTGCACATACTTTGACAAATTGCAATAATTAACTTTTATTTTGACAAAAAATGACCAGTTTAAAAAAAAAAAAAAAAAAGGTCAAATCGATTCATTTTTTGGCCAGTAGGCGTCACTGTTGCACAGCTTGCTGCCAGTTTATGATCACAACAAACGACAATGGAATTGCTGTGTCCTCTTTATATTTGTTACTCATTAATGTGCTTGAAAAACAAGCTGCTCCTGATTTCATGTAGAACTTTGGCTTATTCTCTCATGAACTGTAAAATTAAAACTCTTAATTTAGTCAAAGCTTTTCCAGATTCTTCAGGATCTTAATCTACAAATTTGTGTGAAAGTCCACAAATAGTATTACGATTAGACTCTCAGAAATGTTCATTTCAAATAAAAGAAGATTGAAGTCGTTGTCAGAATCACCCTCCTGACAAGTGAGTGGCACTCCGCACTCGTCTGTGCAGAAATCTCAGCAGGCCTCAGTCAGAACCACGTTTGAAGCTGCAGCTGCAGCACAGAGGGACCAGCTGCAGGCGTGTTGACAAGCCTGAAAGTAAGAAAGGTTCGGGTTTGACTGTCGGCTTCTGTGATCTACGTTTGTGTCCCTCTTAGATGGCGTCTGAAGAAGCCGTCACTGCCTCTCCGTCTTCCCTCACTCTGCACCACGAGGGGTTTTTCTGGCGCTGTGTGTTTCAGATGGAGCCCTCAGCACACGCAGTCCTGACCACTCTCATGAGTATGTGAGCAAAAACTGCTCCACACAGTCATGACTGACTGCATGTCCCACAAAAACAACATATTTGATTCTTACTCTTTTCTTTTTCTTTTTAACCAGTAAATCAGCCCACATCCAAGTTGTGCGTCCATGGTTACCTCTTCCCCTTACCTGTGGCTCTGGGACAGGTTCCTCACCCAAATTATGACGCGACTGCAGGTGAGCCCTCACACTAAGATCATCACATTGTTTTGCCACCCTGAGGGATTTCTGAACTATTCAAAAGGGTCTAATTATATTTAAAAAATAGTCAAATTTCTTCAAGGTTGCTCATGATACATAGTTTGCACATTATTTGGCATAAATAGCTAAACTACATGAAAAACAGCAGAAATTGGCGGCAAAGAAACATTTTTAGGTTCATTGAAAATGTGGAAATATTGAAAGAAAGGAATAATATAATTTCAGGGAAAAAAAGTAAATCTATTACTGTAGACACACACGAATGAAACCAGGTTACACTTAAACGTCCAAACATGAAGAAGTTTAAGAATAAATATAGAAATACGATTGATAGATAAACAAAACAAACTGTGATATACATGTAAATATGTATGAATCTAAAATTTAATTGTGTAGGATTTTTTTCAGAGAATAAAATTGTATACGGAACCAAATAAGTGTGTGTTTGTGTATATAGAACTGTACATGACTTTAATAGACAGTGGGTGTACTTTTACTTTCTATCACCCCTTTTCAAATATTCAAGTTTTTTTTCCTTACATTAAAAAAAAAGTCCTATAGTGCTGCTATATTTAAAATATACATTTGAAATAAAATATAATCATCGATAAATGTTTAGGTAGAAGTGAACTAACATGATCATTAACACATTAAAAAAATCTGTTTATTTTTAAACTCTGATCATTTTTTGATATATTGTAATTGCGTTCAATTAAATTAAAATGCTGAATTGACCAATAAATAAAATATTAAAAACTTGTCATTAGGATAATTTCTGAGTTTTTCTCCCACTAGCTTACAGCTCCCTCAAATTCCCAACCTAACATTACTGGTGCAACAAAAATAACAAGCTTTTTCACCATACAGGTTTAAATACAGATTTTATTGGCATCAGATTCTTGATACAGTTGTCAGTTCAGATGAGGAAAACAAAAACATTCATGGATCTATTTGTCTACAATTGGATTTATAAGTAGCAGGGAGCCTGTGGTGTATTTTCTATGTCACAAATAAGATCTTTTTTAATCTGCATTTTTACATCTGCTCCTGATTCACAACTATTAGAATAAAGAAATACTAAAAAAGCCATTATGAACTTAATTTTTTCAATCATCAGAAAAGTGCCCGAGAACAAGTTAAAAACGCAGTTTTCATCCAAAAGATCTGGAGTTAAAGTATGATCAAATAAATACATTTAGTTCAGATTTTTTAAATGTGTGGAGTGGTTTGGTCATCCACCCTACAAGAGAAGGAAATCTGGATGAGGAAATGCTTTAATTTTGATTAAAACAGAACATTTTGGAGTTTTTAATTTTGAAAAATTTTGTTTTTTGTGCTAAATTTTGTCCCAATTGCAGAGCAGGTCAATGCCCCCCCCTCAGGGAAATTCTGAGAAATGCTGATGTTGGAATGATGGGAAAACTGACTGTCTGACTCGGAAAACCCACCTGAACGACAGAAAAACAAATCTTCCAACACCACATGAATCCAGAATAACTTTCTGACCTAAAATGTCAATTTATCCATTGAATTACAGGGTAAATCTAACAAGAAATATTCCATCTGCTGTAGTTTGCTCCCTTGATGCATGCATTCCAAACTCCCTTGCTTTCTGTCTGTGAAATCTCTTCTTTTTTGTGTCTTGCTCTCAGTGTTTCGTGGTTTCTGGACTGTGCTGGTAATCCTGGGGCTGGCTTCTGCCCTGGCTGGAGGCTTCCTCCTGGTGTGTGGCGTTCCTTTCATCAGCCACAAACTCTACAAGCTGGGCGGAGCCTTCCTCATCACTGCTGGTAAATGAAAGACCCCAGGTTGTTTCTGTGGTGGTGGTTGTGTTGAATGTTTGGGTACAGACATGTGTTGCTTCTGTCAGCTGTTCACACATGCGTCTCCGGTTGAGTACAGATCTGCGCTCTTCCACAGCCTGTTTGTTCCTCGCCACGCTTCTGCTCTACGTCCTGTGGATGGAGGCGGTGGACGTGGCCCGCTACATCTTGCAGGAAAGGGGAGAGTCGTGCCCACAGGCCGAGGTGTCGGTGCTCTACGGTCTGTCCTTCATGGTGGCGGCAGCCGGCGTTCCTCTGGAGCTCGTCTCCGGGTTGGTGTTCATGCTGGTGGGCCGGGCGCTGAGTGGCGGCGAATGAGCCGCTCCTGCAGCCAAGCAGGAGAGCCGAAGACCAAGCTTTTTACTTCCTGCACTGGGACTCGCCATGCACTTCTTACAGGACATGAAGTCATAAATGAGGAATTTTTTTAGAGGGAGTCAAAATGACATAAAAAAGCAAGTTTTGCATTGAAATGATCATTTTGGGATTGAAGTGGACTAAAAGGAAGTCATTTCTAAAAAATCAAGGAAATTTATTTCAACTTTACATGAAATATGGGGAAAGAAGTGAACTAACAGACAAATAAAAGAATAAAGAGTCTCAAAATATGATATTTTTCAAAAGTATTTTCAGTATTGATTAAGAGGCAGAAACAAATTGTTCTTTAAAAAAACAAACAAATACAAACTATGAGTCATCAGATTAACCTGCAATTCAATAATATAAAAAACACAGAATGGTAAAATATAGTTATGGAAAATATGAATGATTTCTTAACCTTCATATTTAGATATTTTCTCTTTTTTGCAAGAAATTGAGATTTAAGGTCAAGTAAGAGTTGACTGTAAATGAGAACTGGACAGAGTGAGTGTGAGGTCAAATAAACTTTTACTTTTAGTTCCAACAACATTAAGTCATTTCAGCTGCCATTTTTTGCAATAAAGCTCTACTACTGGTGTGTATTGGCAATATTCTGGTAAAACAATCCATATCCCGACACACGTCTCACGATGCGTATTTATAAATCCTAAGATTCTACCAGAACAAATGTTTTTCTATGACTTAGAAAAAAAACTTTACTTTAGTATTTAGGGTCTAGATGGAAACCAAAAGTAAAACACTAAAGGACGCTCGTAAATAATTTATAAAATATTATCTGGTTAGCATTTTAAATCGATCGCCACAGGAAGTATCACAGTACATTGCTGAATCGATTTTTTTTCCTACCACCCTTGCATGTTGGAACCAGAAATCGGCTGTAAATGATTGGTCCAAGTAGGTCTGAGCCATCTTTTCTATGAACACCACCCCAGCCAATCGGGGGCAGCTTGTCAGAAGGCCACACCCTTAACACTTTTTAAACCTCACCTACTTTTAAAGTATCTTATTGGCCAGTTTATGAATTTGAATAACTTACAATAAATTTTAGGAACAAAATAAATAAGCATTATCAATAATAACATGTTAAAAAGATAGAGCGAGAATAATTATTAGTAAAACCATTTATTTCTTCATAGAAGTCGATGGGATTTGGAGCCAGCAGGTACTTCCTGTTCAGAGGAAAGGAGTCCAGTTCTCGTATAGTTAATGGATTCTTTGGAAATTAAGTGATTTTCCTGTAAAGTAAAAAGTGGGCTGGTCCACAGTAAGAAACAGGCTTGGATTTTGAGATGGAGCAATCCAGAGTCACATGGGGACAAAAAAAAAATTATAAAAACAACAGAAACCATTATAGCACATCAACTTTAACAAAATTCATAATTGAAATATGTTTGTTGTTGTAATCAGGTCAAATGATAAAGCAGTTTGTCCCTCAATCAGACTGGAGAGCAGCAAAGAAAGGGGTGGAGACGAGACAGTTGTCTGGGAGGGATGCTTGTGGGTGGAGCCAAAGGATAGATTAGGGGGAATGTTGGGTGGGTGAAGGGGGCGGGGCACGGGGGGGGGGTGTTTGAGAAATGAACAGCTGTTTTTGGATTGCTGCGCTCCATGTCGACCACCTGCCTCTTTATAACCAAGTGATGTCTCACACTTATGTTTCTTTTCCAACACAATTCTGCTTCATTTTAATGCACAAAGTAGTAAAAACATAAAAAAATAAAAAAAATACACGCTTGACTTGTTGATTGACATTTCATTGTTCTTCTATGATATTAACCCGTCTGAATGGGTGGTGTGAAAAGATGTTTCTTTTTTTTTTAATGCAACAATAAAAACACACATGATCAAACCCTATAAAGAGTTTTTATTTATTATCATTCTAACAATGTTTTTCCCTCGCAAACACAGAACTTCATTTTATTTAGTTTTCCGCTAAAGTTTAGCTAAAGTTTCAAGTTAAAGTTTTTGAACTGCTGATCTGGTGAAACAGGAAGCAGCTGGAAAACAGAGAAAAAAATCATGTGACCATCAATCAAACAGCAAAGAGGAAAACAGAAATTTACAGCTACGCCGGACGTTTACTGCTGATAAAATTTAGGTTCCAAATCTGAAATGAAAGCAAAAGTCACAAATTTCAGCTGTAAGTCACGTTTGTCGTTGACGATGAAACACAACTCCACATTAATGCTTCAGAATCCAGCTGTTGCAGATGGTCAGCATTCATTCAAAAATATGTTCGGGCTGTAAAACCGTCCCGTAAAGGTGCAGGCAGTTTGATGAACGGTTGTTCAATATTTATTTGTCTGAGGCGCGTTCATTCAAGATGAGTAAAACGTGCAGTAGAGTCAAACCTTTAACCCACTGAGCACAAAATGTCCAGTAGATAACTAATAGATGGAGATACAATCTAATCTTTATCTATAACCATAGATATAGATACAATAGATGCATAGATACATCTATTGTAGATGTCTAGACATTGCAGACAATTCTATTTTGTTACTCTGTTAGATGTCTACAAATAGAGGTTTCTCCTACACATCTATGTGTACCATCTAATCTTTGTCAGCCATCAGCCAATTTTTACGAGTTATGAAATAAACCCCACAATTTTAAATCCTTCTATCAGAACTCACTGAATCAAACCAACTTAAGATATTTTAGACACACAAAAATACCCTAAAAGGACAATGCAAATAATAAACACTTTAAACACCATTAAAATTTATCTTTGTTGAATAAATCTTTACAAATACCGTTCTTGTCAAAAGTTTGTAAGACGGCCTCTAAAGCAGTGACCCCCAACCTCTGGTGCACGGATAGTTTAATGTCAGACTATATTATTATGATTTGGCCTGTACCAGACGGGAGAAGCTTTTTTCCCCTTTAGCTTTCAGTTTCCCTTAACTTTTGAGAGCAAAGTTTATCTTCTTAATGTACTGAATTTCATGTCTGAATCACTAAAATGTGATATACAAGGTATCCTATAAGTCTCCATGCAGAGGAGAGGTAATACATTCCATGCATATATAGTTTTCTTTATATATTTCAGAATCCCCAGATAATAAGTTTGAATAAAGATTGAAATCATCCTGATGGCCAGTTCAGTACCAGGCAAAGGGTTGCAAGCACATTCAACAAAAACAAATTCATAGACAACATATTATCCATGTTCAAATGGTTTATGTCAAGAAACGTTTATGAATGGAGACTTATGGGACACCTATAGATTTTTCCTAGACCCATTGCTGTCAAAGTGGAGGCTAAAATAGTTGGACTCCAATTTCAACCTCGTCTGACTTTTAAGATGCAACAAATTTATTAAAAATAAAAAAAAGACAGTCATTATAACAGTTATTTTCTAGATAATTAATGAATCCACTGTTGTAACATTATTTTTTATAGTGTGAGGAACTTGTGATTTGTTGGTTAATGTATTTTTTCTTTGAAGTCAAATATTCTTCTGCAAAAAATAAATAATAATAACAATAATAATAACTTTCCAAATCTATTGGTATTTTTTATAATTTTATTGCTAACATTTTAATTTAGCGGTCAGAACAGTATTGGGTTTATATTTGACAGAGTGACTTGAAACAGGATGAGTCAGATGTGGTGGTGAGAATCCAATAGTTTTCCAAAATAAAACTTCCTTTGGAATCAGATTATAAATAAAAATGATTTTCTGTCTCTCTGGGCTCGGTACCAAGTGTCCCCCAAACTTGTACCGGTCCACATCCTGATGGTTGGGAACCACTGCTTTGAATCTGGGGTCCCCAAACTTTGTCTTTTGAGGGCTACATGCTGTTTTCTTCTCTGACAAGGGTCCAGGATCTGTTTGTAGACCAACAGAGAAAGCCATGTGGATTTTTCGTTACCCAAGAAGGTATTTAGGTCATTTTATTTATTTATTTAATTTATTGTAACTCTATAAATTGTAGAAGGGTGTAATAAATTTTCACTTATGTGTGGGCACATTAAAAAAAAAAAAAATCCTGGGTGTCCAATATTGTCCAAATGTGGAGACAGAAATTAGCTTTGATTTAATTTAGCAACATGCTAGCTGTTTTGGGCTAACTTTATACTGTTTTTTAGGCTATTTTGGAGTTAGTTAATATTTTAGCATTAGCATTGACTGTTTTGACAAAATTAGATATTTTTCAGTTTTTAAGCCAATTTGGAGTTTAGCTTATATATTTTGGGAAAATCAGCATTTTTCCTTTTCGTGGCTAATTTGGCAATAAGCTAAAAAATTTGGCAAGCTGTTATTAGTTTTAGCCATCACTTTCAGCATCTTCAGCTGCCGCATTCATCTTACAGCATTCACACTTGGCATTATAGCAGGTGATTCTATTAATCTAGTTTAATTAAACTTTGTTATTTCATTACCCTATTTAACTCACGAAAGATGGCGGCTTGTTTACAACATGCAAGCATTATGGGATAAGATGTGGGAAAGTGGTCCGATAGTAATCTTATCAGCTATTTGCTCAAGTCATTCTGTTTTTTAAGCAAAGTTGTTTATTTTGTCTCTCTTTTAGTAAAGTTGACACGAAGTGTAAGTACAGTCGGTTACTGCAGTAAATCCATGGAGGTGGCCCCTGCAGCCAACAGAGGGCCCTCCAGCTCTCCTTTTAGGAAACTTCCCCCATGCATGGACGGACAGGAGCGCTGCTAAATATGTGGAAGCGGTCTGGAGAAAAAGAGGAGGACAGTGAGGGGGGGGAATTAACGGGAAAGGAAGCAATTACCGAAGCTCAAACCCGGCCGTGTTCACTGACTGCAGCTCTGCTTAATCATCGCTAATTAACTCTTTTGTCTCCTCCTGTCATCCTCCACAACAGAAACGCAGCATCACTTCATTTAAGGAAGCCATGATCTTGCACTTCAAGTGCCAGCAATTATGGTGTTATTATAAAGTAATAGTTAACATGATAATAAAGTAATAAACGTTTTGAAAATGAGCCCTGACAGACCCCCACCGGCTGCTTTTTTAAAATAATATTTCTTTGGATGTAACCCATATAGGTTTGATCTTGTTAGACAGGAAACAGCAGGACGCCGTCCTGTACCGCCGAGAAAATTAACCCAACGTAAACTCCCCTCACCCCTCCATCCTCCGGAGCACCTGGACTGAACACTGGTGGGCTTTAATCCAGTCAAAGAGGAGAGATACACTTGGCAAGATCTCTTTCCTTCTATTCTCTGACCCCCTAACTCTACGAGTGAGCCGATTACCTGCTGTGTGCCGGCGTGTGCGTGTTAGTGTGTGCGCGCGCACACGCAGAGGCCAGACGGGCCCAGTTTCTTCCAGATAAAGGCTTTTTCTCCTGTCAAAAATGACTGCCCTGATAAGAGCTGATATGAGAGAAATCCAAACCTTATGGCATCACTCTTGCTTTCTTTTGTCTCTTTTGTAAAACCAAAATCCCCAGGAGCAGACCCCTACACACACACACACACCCACACCCACACACACACAACGCTAATCTCTATTTTGGTCTGAGTTGAGGTAGAGGAGGAGCAGGTGGAGGGATAAAGAAGAAGAGTTGTGTGTGCATGTTTTTTCTAGTGTTTTTTTTGTGCTTAAAAATGAAAGAATGGGTGCTTTCGCATTAAGAACATCCCTGCACACACACACACACACACTGTTCATGTAGACAGATTATGTCTGAGGCAGTTGGCACTCCTGCCTTCAATTAACCTCACAAAGACAGAATCACTTACACGCACACGATGGTGATATCAGCACAGAGATGTGTGTATGTGTGTGTAATTGACTGTAATGTATACAGCAAGCTGCCCCGCAGCCTGATATCATAGCTGAATTATTACTGAAGGACATCATGTCATCATGTCTGTCCTGGAAGAGATTTTAATGAAATGTTTATTTTGCAAAAGCAACATTTGAAATTTTAAAAGAAAAAAAATCATCACAACAATCGTCAAAGTGAGGGATCAGGAGAATCCAACAAAGATGCAAATCATTTCTTATGAAAAATCATGAGAAATTCCTCAGTTTTGTATTTCACCATTATAATTATGGTGCCTGGGTGTCAAGGACCAGGTTATTTTCCTCAATTCTTACTGCAAGTTAGAGTGAAAACTCTCCAAAATTTTCTGACATTTAGCATCTATTTTGGGAATAATCAAAACTCCGCCCCCTCAAAAAAAAAAAGATGACATCACAGCAGGAGAAACTGTCCGAAAAATAAGTATGACCAAACATTTTTCAATAAATCAAATATAATAAATAAATAAGAATTCAAAATCTAGAAACAAAACAAAACCATTTTTTGGGAATATCCAAAAATAAGTTTTGAAATTATTATGGGATGGCCACAGGACCTACAGTTTGGCGGTCAGTTTTGTGTGAAATATGGAGATTTTCAAACTTTTGCTTGACTGAACTTTCTAATTCAAAACACAACGCCAGGTTAAGTCTACAACCACAATCGAAGGTTTTGTTGACCAAAACAGAGGCCGCCATCTTGAATTTAAAAAAGTCTTCCAACCCCTCCAGCATCATTTTGATGCTGGATCACATTAAAAAAAACTTGACAAAGCACTACTAAAAAACAAAGTTAATAACTTTTTTTGTACTGGTATAAAAAGAAAAGATACTTATATATTCTTTAATTTTATTATTTATTCTGAACTGTTTTTAATGTTTACATACAGCAATTTGATTAATGTGAACATAGGTGTAGATGAACCTTTAGCTTTTTGTTGAACGTATGCATCTTGCAGGATCAGAAAAATACTTTTTTCTTCATTCTGCTCCTTTTCATTTCCCCTGCATAAGATGTCTTGCATTTATTTTCTTGTGGAAATGAAATACAATAGAAAGAGAGAAAAAAAGCTACTTTTGAAAAGAAAAAAAATTTGGATTTGGAAGTTGTCAATTCCAAACCGTGTTAGTGTAAGAAGCTCGCAAAAGTGAATCTGTGGCTCAAGCTGAATGAAATAATGTCACATATAATATGACCAAATGAGGAATACAGGTGTGGTTAGCAAAAAAAACAAAAAAAAAACAAAACACAGTTGCCAAGGAAATTAAAAAAAATTACTCCTGCAGATCCTTCTAAAAACTACATAAACCTATTTGTCACCTACAGGCGATCAAAAAATAAAATGATTGCTATGGAGATGAAACCAACAGAAAAGCTACCATTTTGAAAAAAGTATTTGTTTAATGAATTTGTCACATGCAGCTCTGACCAGGTCAGTGGAGGCAGAAGGGGAGAGTGAGGGTTGTGGGGCTGTCGCTCAGCCAGTGAGGGCGGCAGGTATGGATTTAAAGGCCATAGACTGTTGCTCACAGCTTTATTCAAATATTCAATTGGTGCAAAAAAAAAAAAAAAAAAAAAAAAGTTAAATAAAACAATTTGCATCTCTATTGTTAGGACAACTGGCTAACCAGTCTGGTTCTGGATTTTTTGAACCATTGCAATTAACTTTTCTGAAATGCATTTAGAATGATGGTCAAACATTAGAGATATCCTCAAAAGTTGAAACGTCTACAAAAAAAAAAGGTATTTGCTTCATGGTGATTGGCACAAAACTGTCAGCTAACTTCTGGTATGGAGTGTGGATCTAAAGTCAAATTCTTAAATATGTATTTGCAATATAATTCCAGTTTTTCTTCAACTTTCCACCATAATTTCTCCCTCAAACGTCTGTGTTTTTCATCAAAAACAAAACAATAAATTTGTAACTACTTTCCTTCCTCAGTGTGTTACTTCCAACTTTATTTTCATCCTTGAAACTCCTTTACATATTTGATTTTCATGAGTGGACTTCCTACAATTTCAGAATGTTCTTCAGTCAGTCAGATGATCAGTAAAAAGCAGACTCAAATATCCTAAAGATGATCGTTGGCTAACAGAAATCAGCTGTGCAGGGATAATTAACAACTTGAATCTGGTGTGAGATTGGGTCAGGGAGAAGTGGGCGCACACCAAACAATTGATTTTAAATTATTAACACCAAATCCCCACAATAGGTGTTGAATGTTTAAGATTAAAATATACAAATCAGATTTTTTTTAATGAAATGCCAGGACAAGTTTGACCAAAAAAAAAGAAATTCTCTGAAAAAACACAATTATTAGCTTAAATTTCCTTCAACATGTCCTCAACATTAAAATAGTGGGCCAAGTACATGTTAAAACACCTAAAACACAATTTTATTTAAATTATGAATAATTAATCGTGACTTTTTAAAAATATATATATAAAATTGCACTTTCATAGTGTAGTTTTTTTTATTTTTGACCTATTTTCCGATATAAGATAAACACTTTGTTTATTTTGAGTAATTGTACTGCATTATTCTGTATGTAAAGTCAACTTGAGGAGCTTCGAGTGGACAGAAACCTCCTTTCTCAACAGTTTTTTTTTTTTTATCTATGTCTTTATTTTTCTTGCAACAACCAACATACACACAAATTGTTTTTCCCAACTCCATTACTGGAGGAGAGTAAGAGGGGATGAAGCCCGGAGGAGGAAGACGAGGAGGTGGAAGGGGTTTGTGAAGAGTTTCAGGGGTTCTGGGCCACTTGATTGGCAGCTGGCAGCCTATATGGAGCAGAGGAGAAGGTTTGCCCACGCGCACTTCTAAGGAAACAAATATTTGCCTGAAGCAGAAGTAGAGAGAGAGAGGGAAAAATATTAATTAGTTTACAGACGCGCGGAGAGATAAAAGTCGGGGAGACGTTCCCATCAAAAGGCTGCGAAGTTCGCCGCAAAATGGAAATTTTCCCCAAGTCGACACATCCAGCAGGCAGCTAACAGAGCTGGGAGTGAGAACATGTGAGCTGGGGAAGCACAAACACCAGATCCCAACATGAGATCCACATCTGGTGTTTTTAGCAACACATTCTGAAGAAAAAACGTATGTCTATTTTTTTTAAATACATTTCTCCAGTTCATATAATTATTTTTCATTAAAATATCAACATGAAAACACAGTTGTTTGGAGACAATTGGCACAATAAAGCAGGAACATTTATATAGGCAAATTTATTTGACTCTTATACCGTTAATAATAATAAAGTGTATCTTCTGATTTAAATTCACAAGTGATAAAAGATGTCACGAAATGCTTCTAGAGTAAAAAAATGTATTTAAAGCAAAGTTAATAACAATAAGATACTTGTTTTAATTAAAATTTTGGCTTTTGAAACTACCTAAATGTACTTTTGATTTAATGGGAAGAGCCAACACGTTAAAAAACGACAAGTTGAGGACACCCAAAAGGTCAAAAAGTGGCGCAGAGGGGTCCTTAACCAAACCTCAACATGTGACGACTTGGGATTGGAAATGTGTCGGCCAAACACTTGGGGCAAACTATAACCACTAGAGGCAATGTGAGGTTCTGTCTTACCCGAGGACACTGCAACACATAAGGCGGGTCTTCTGACCGACCGACCGGCCGCCCTCTGCACCACAGCCGCCCCGTTTAAAACAGGAGATTTTGCTCCTCTGTTGACGTTCTTTGAATTTACCATCTCTTTAAGACTGCTCACACCATTTAAGCAATTCTGAAGCTGAGAAAAGCAGCTTTGGGCTGATATGCAACATTTTTCAGCGGTAAAGTTGTAAGTCAGCTGATTCTCCGTTGGAGTTACGTTGATTGCATGAATACTTTCAGCGGTCTAAAGAGTGTGTTGCTATTGCTGTTGCTGGTGACAGCTCTGATGTTAAAGGGTTGAGCTCTCAGAAAAAATATTTCAGTCTTAAATTGTTTAAGTCTGTGAACCACTTCTGTCTTTTGTGGATCTATACTACAATGGCTAATTAAAAAGAAAGTGATTTAAAATAACAATGTATTCATCAATGTGTGTGTGAAGGGTGGGTTGGGCTTATATCGTGTATGATTTGTTTTTAAATGTAAAGCGCTTTGAGTTGCTCAAAGTATGAAATGCGCTTTTATAAATAAAGTTTGATTTGATTTGAATAAAGTATAAACATGTAACATAGAATCATTTTAAAAAATCATTAAGTATAAAAACCTGTCATGTATGACATATGTAAAGTAATCTAATAAAATGCAATGTCTAAAGAATCGCTGGTGGAACATGAGTTTATTCGAAGCTTTTCCGAAGTGTTCCAGTCAATGGTTTGAAAATTTTTGAATTAAACAATGCACAACATGCAAAAGCTATTTTTTGGAAAGATAAGATGTCAGGCAGTGCTGCATGAAAACAATGTAAAGAAAAATTTGAATTTTTATAAAAAAGAATATGAAACTGGATTAAATTATTAAAAATAATTATTTAGTTAACGTGTGATTGCAAATATTGATTAATTGTAAAGTAGCATTCTAGTTATTTTTGACTCAATCGTCACTCATTTAGGGATTGTATTTAGGTTTATAATTTAAAGGGGTAAAAAAAAAAAAATTGAATTCAATTGATTTAAGTTTTAATAAAAACACACATTTTCATTGCAAAGGCTTCACTGTTTCTGGAGCACTAATTGTGTCTTCGAGCAGGAGAAGCTTTTGCCCTTTACACTACCAAACTGATTAAAAGTATTTTTTTTAACTGCAAGTGTGTGAGACTTTGTCATCATTACATGGTCTCATAATTAACTTTTTTTGGTTTCTACCTTTAGTTCAGGTTAACTGTTTGACTTTTCCCGTTTTAGTTCTTTAGTTCTGCTCTTTGTGACTTTAATTCAGGTGTTTCCTGTTAATTATTCTCACTACTTTGTGTCTCAGTGGTTTCAGGTTTCCAATTAATGAGCATTTCATATAGAGGCTCATCATTCAAGAGCTGTTAGAATTCCTTAGACTCTTGTGTGACTGGTCAAATTTAGTGACCAAAATGTAGATTTTTGTATTTAAATGTCTCTTCTAAGTATGTTTCCATTGTAGCTTTATTTATTTGTTGTAAGACTGCGTTTGATCTTTTAGTCTACTTCTGAATTTCAGATTTTTGATGGGTTTTTTTTGCCTTTATTCCATATTGATTTGTTTGTTTGTTTTTCTTGTGTTAATCCACTTGAATTTGTCAATTTTCTTTTATTTCAAGCCCAACATTTCAAAAGTAGAACACTTTTTTTTTCTGTATGTTAGTTAAATTTATATTTGTTAGCCTTCAATTGCAATTAAACAGATGATTTCAGAAACTCACTAAAATCCCTTGAATATTTTAACAGAAAATAACTATAAGTAAGGAGGAACTTGTTCCCAAGAAAGGAACAGTTTCTCTAGATCTATAGAATTGGTTTAGTAACCTCAGACTCAAAACTATACTGCTCAAAAAAATAAAGAAACATTTTTTTTTATTGGGCCTGGCATGAATTGAATTGGATTAAACTTGTCTGATCATTTTCTTGTTGGTTAATCAGCTGAGGGCTCGTTAACCTCGTTAATCAGTTTCAGCTGTATTGGTGATCATGAATTAACAACAGGTGCACTTCAGTGGCAACAATTAGAAAACCCTCCAAACAGGACGGGTGTTACATGTGGAGGTCATTTCAAGTTTCTCCCTCTTGATCTTTTTTGGCTGGTTTTCCACTCATGCTGATTTTGGCTTGTGTAATTCTCTCTACTGGCAGTATGAGGAGATTCCTTAACCCTACAGAAGTTGCACAGGTTGTCCAACTTCTCCAGGATGGCACATCCACACGTTTAATGTGTTTAATGTGTCCAAATGAAGTCGTACAGCCCCCTGTACCGTGACAATGTTTAATAACAATCTAAACGCAAACATGCAGAGATGATTACAGAATGTTTTTGTAGAACTCTTCACAGTAAATAGACCCTATTCCTCCACATCATATGTATCTTCCATTCATTCCAACTGAGATTTGCAAAGACAGAGGTGGTAGCTCCTCCCACTTGTGGCCACGGCGTCAGGAACACAGTTTTTGACAGGTGGCGAGCAGCGAATTCGACGTTAGGCGAAAGAAGGGCAGGCACGCAAATTTGTCACACAAATCACATTCAGTGTGAAAGCACATTTTTACTTTGTAAAAGAGAATTCTTATAGTCTTTTTATTATTATTTTGCAGAATAAAAATTGCACTTCAACATGTTTTATATGCGTTTACCCCATTATATACAGTAATTGTACAATTTCGTCCTTCATAGTCACTGCTTTCTAAAAGAGCAGCAAACTCTTAAAATTCACACATTTAACATTAACATTTAATTTTTTTTATTTGTTTTTTTTTTTTTTTCTTACATAATTATTGGAAAACTGATCACATGAATGATCAAGAACTAGACAAGTATTCAAAAAAAAAACCCAGATAGTACCATGATTGTCTTGATTTGCATATCCTCCTTTAGGGCAAACAAACAATTCTTATTGTGTTTAGCTTCTGCTAGCTTTAAATAAACACAGCTGACTCTTTGTTTTGTCTCTGGGGCATCAATTACATTTATTACTGAACTGCTAAACTAACTAAGAAAAATAAAAAAAACTAAAAAAATATCCATCTCTTGCAGAAATAACTAAATTAATCTGCAGTCTTGCAAACCACTGAATTCACTAATCAGGAACAAAAAAAAGCACATGAAAGAGACTTGTGTTGCTTTGATACATGGCGCTAAGACGCTGACCATGGGATTATGCCGCACTGATGAGGTAATTACCACTCTATGATAGTGTAATTAAGCAACATCTGAGAAGAGAGGCTGCTGGAGTGGCGTGTTTGTGTGGGAGCACATCAAAGCCATTGATGGGGATGCATTTGGTTCAGCCGCTGCCAAGGTGCAGAACCAGATCCAAAATCTATTGTGATGGAGATGTTTGGTCGTCCGGACACAGATCTCCTCTGAAGAAGCTGAAAGTAAATTAATTTGCTGCATAGATGTAAAAGTTGCATGACTCCACTTAGAAGTACCTTTTTTTTACCCAATGCATCTTTATGCAGCTCGTCTTCCGGCCTTGCTCCTCCACTCCCCCCCTGTGCGCACTGAACCAGCGCAAATTTGGTTTTATTGTATTTATTTGTTTATTTTCTCTTATCTCTTTTCCATTTCAGAGGCTTCCTATCAGACCTGCGAACCTCAGAAGCGACGCAGCAAGGAAGCTGCTGCTTTGCAGTTGTGTGTGCACAAATATGTGTTCAAGGAGGAAGTAAAAAAAAAAACAAATGAAGAGAAAACATTGGAATCATCACTTTTTCTTATCTCATACGCTTCACAGCTCCCACTGTTAACAAACTCCTCCAGGGTGATGAAACAGAAACCGGTGAAATGTCCTCACCTCATAACTCAGAATATCTTTGAAGTAATATTATATTAAAACACAGCAAGAATAATCTGAGTGTGAAACTCATTTTACACCAGAAATGCATTCATCCATGGAGCCACAGGAGAACTCTGTTTCTCCTTCACTAATTTACTCACACTCGCACCGATCTTGGTTTGGAGGTCGTTCTGTTCTTGTCCCAGTCGTCGCATTTCCTGGTTACTTCATGATGGGGCAGGGTTGATAAAAATCAATTTGAATCGATTTAAGCTTAATAGATCAGTAATCGATTCGGAAAAATAGACATAGTCTGCTAGCTTGAAGCTAACATTTAATGGAATTACCTATAGAACTGCTAATGCTAACACTCGGTAGACCTAAACATACATTGTTGACTAAATTAACATATTTATGATTTCACAACTCTTTTAAGGAGATATAATTTTAAAGTAACCATTCTTGGTCTAAAGCATCGTTTTTTGCTTATACTGTCTTCTTCTTCTTGAATAAGCTGTACTGCTATTGCGCGATCGCCACCTAGTGGCCAAACAGAAACACCCTCCAGGAGATACAGAACAATGTTTACAATGTTAATGATCTGAACGTTTTAGTTGGAGCTTCTCGTTTTGAGAAACCATGTAACACCGTCCATCTCATTATTTCACTAATACATTTTACAGTATGTGAACTGGGTCAGATCAATATATTCAAACCATATAGTAGATTATTAGTGTATTTCTAAACAAATGTGTACAAATGTGTAAACTCAAAATTGAATTGAATGGATAGAAAGAATTGAAAATCAGAATCGGTTCTTGTGAATCGAATCATTTCTGGAAATTATCAATACCCAGCTCCACTTGTTGGTGGATTAACACAAAAAAGTGATCAATCTGTAAAGTTCATCCAGCATAATCAATATGATGAAAACCTCTAATGACAAGTTGTTGCCATGTTCTGGTTTAGACATTCAAACGGCGTGTGAAGGGATAAAACATGTAATAAAATGCACGCCTGTCCATACCTTGACCCCACCCCCAAACATGGGCCTCTTGATGACCTGATGAACTCTATGCAAAATGGTGGTCACTCCAGATGTGTTTCAGAGTGGCCTGTCTCAGGCACACCTGTGCAATATCAAGCTGTCTAATCAGCATCTTACAGATTTCTAATTGTTGTTTTTGTGTTTGTTGAAATGGTTTCAGATCTTTAAAGTTTTGTATTTATAATTTTGTTCATTGTACATCAGTAGCTTCTGTTGATGGTCTCTATCTAAAACAGTTCAAGAAGGTGCCCTTATCATGATGGGGCCTCAACCATGCTTCACAGCTGCTACAGTTTGGAAGCATCCTTGCTTTTATTTTCATTTGGGGATTCATATTTTGACAAATGTTCATCTCTGTTACACAGATGCTACTTAACCCTTTAACACCGGAGCTCCAGTGTTGATGTTTATGGGTCCTGAACTGCAGCCTTGTGGCTTGATGTGATCACAGATCAGGGGAGTTGTGGTGAAACCCTCTGATGGGGCTGACTTCTTGTCTCAACAAATCTCCAAGAGTTTCCGCACAGCATCAGGCCAAAATCTTGTAATTGTTAGTGTTTTTATATTTAGAGACAGTTATATTTAGAAATTGTGTGTGTCGTTCAGTCATAAAAGTAATAAACTAGTGATATTAAATGTTACAATTTCTAGAATAAATTAACCTAAAATTATGAATGACCTCACACACATACAGGATATCTTTGCAATATCCAACACTGCAAACTTCCAGGTACAGAATATTTGCGTATTTTCATTATTAGTATTAAATGTTCAAGATATGTCATGCAGGTAGGTTGAAATTGTTCTTTAGTTCATTAGTTTAAATTATTGGATTATTTCAAAAATTAAAAATAATGGAACACTGCAATGGAAAAAAACAAAACAAAACCTAGATGTAACCATATCAGATATCAAGCATCACATTGATTAGAAAATTAAGAACATATAACAAAGAGTTTATTAATTTAATTAATTTTAGAGTTTATTTAATTTAATCTAAAATTCTGTCCATTATTTATTGAGAATTTTTCAGTAATATAAACCAATTTGTTGCAGACAGTTGACAAACATTGAATAAAAGAAATGGATTTTGAAAAAATATTATATCTGACTATGAATTAATGGAGATTTCGAACCACCTAATTGTTATTATTAACATTATTATTATTGTTGTTTTTTTTTTTATTATTGCAATTATTGTTCCTTGTTTGAATCTTATTTTGCTTTGAGGTCTTTCAGTTTAACCCTTTCACACCAGAGACGTCACCAGAAATGAAAAAATAACAAAAGCTCTTTGAATCACCGTAACTCTTTGACCAAACATAATTATAAAAAAAATTGGACAGAAAAAAAAAGTAGCAATGTCGGCAAAAAGCTGCTTCTCTTCTCTTCACCTGAACTTTTGCTCTAGTGTTGAAAAAATAAAGACTTGAATCAGGCAAGAACACCTTCAGTTCCCCTCATGAAGGATCTTCAGAAGATATAAATACAGAAATGTGGTTACTACTGGAAGTAAATTAGTTAAAAATGAAATGTGTGCAATTTACTTTAGACTTACATGACGTAGTATTTTGCCGATGCACACATAAAAAAATAACTTCACATGTAAAAAATACTTTATTTTTTCTGCCTTATTCTGGCAATAATCATAGCAAAAAAACCTAGTTGGTTTAGGTCTCACTCACCAATATTCTGATTATTCTGTTATGACATGGGAAGCTAAAAAAATATTACAAACCAGAAATTCTCTGCTTGACTAAACAGAAAAAAACCAAAACTAGCCTCATCTTTAATCCCAACAATACTTTCAGACAGTCCATTTCTGGATCTTATCAGTTTTTACAAATGCCAATAGAGGTGATTTATTTGATTTATTTTAATATCACGGCCGGAATCTGGTTTCTTAAAGACCCACTCTGATCAGTTTGATCAACTGTAAAAGCGTTCCCATTGATCTTTTAATTAGGATTATGCCCATTTTAGCCAAAATAAAAAAAAAAAAAACTGTTGTGTTTGAGGACATATTTCAGACCAGGAAGAGTTCATTAGAAATTTGCTATAAGTTGCTGGCGAGACCATTGGTATGGAGCAACCCCGTCCCCTCTTCCCTTCTCTGTTTACACGCTAGCTTACAGCCCTGTTGAAACAAAAATGCTGACCGATATTGGAGCTATAAGCCGTACAGTTTTGAGCCAAATACCAGCTCAAATGAGGATGACGTTCATGGATCTATCAGTTGCATTGGAATGAAGTTTGTGGCTCTGCCCAGTATATTTTTGACATCACAAATACAATCTTTCTCAAACTGTGTTTTTTTTTTTCTCCCCTGAATCACAAAAAGAAATGCCTAATAAACTTTACATCCCCGAAATGCCTAATAATTTACATCCCCTCCATTAGAAAAACGTGAATGTTACACAAGGTATATATATGAAATAATAATAATTTTAGTGGGTCTTCTTGGATGTTTTTTTTTTTTTGTGAAGCTGTGAAAGTAGATCTAAAGTGAACAGTAACCAGTCCAGTTATGACATTCCTGTTGGATGACAGACGGGGTTTGGTCTGGAACAGGTAGTTCAAGATGTTCCAAAACCAAGTCCCATCAATCACGGCCTCATTACCACTAACATCCTCCACACTTCCCACGTGAGAGTCTGTGTTGGTGTGTGCGTCTCCGGTCCACTCAGGGGGAAAGCGCAAGTGATCTCTCGCAGAATCTAAACGGACGCTTTGATCTCCCAAAGCCAAACAGGGAGTGAGACGCTCACCCCTCGCAGAGAGGATTAAATATCCCTGAGTCTGGACATCACAACGCGCTCTCACCACCCTGCACCCCCTCTTTCCTGCGCCCCCTTCCTCCTCACTGCTGGCCTCGGGATTTAATCACTGAGCGTGACTCTTTTGGCCAGACGAGCTCGACTGAGATCTCCAGGAGGCTGGGAGGAAAGGCGGGCGAAAGAAGACGAGAGGTGGGAAAAAAGAACGTGGAGCGGAGGCTCCTCCAGCAGCCAAGAGGACATCTGAGTCCACAAGGACTTGGACTGTTTCTCTCAGAGAAAGTCAGAGTCTGCGGGGTCGCAGTCCCGCCTCGGGCCTCTTTGTGTGTGCAGATTCAGAGGGTTATTGTCTGGGTCAGGAGGGAGCTGCCAGATCTCGCATCAGGCAGGATTTATTTAAGAGTTAGTAGGTTGTCAGAAAGGAGAGGATTTATTTAAGAGCATGGGACAGAAGGAGCGGAGGGAGACTGGAGGATGTTCGAACTGCCAGATGAAAGAGTGCTGGAGGTCTGAGATGTTGTGCTAACCCAGGACTCTCAGAGGTCCCCCTCTTTTTCTAAACCCTTCTTTTTCTGACTAAGAATGGTTTAAAAATCTCACTTCAAGAAAAAATGGTACAGATTGCACTAAGTTTATGCATGTTAAAGTTTTACAGAGTTAAATATGTGCTGGAAGAATTTGCTACAAACCTGGGATGTGTATGTTTCATTCATCCTTTCAGAATAAAAGTCCTGGCCAAGAGGGCTCCAGTAGTTCATTCAAAAATATTATTAAAAAAACAAGAAAGGTTACTGTAAAAAGTTGTATTTTATACATTGTGTAAAAATTCAACTTTAGATAAAAATAAAAGACTACATAAAAAAAAAAAAAAAAAAAAAAACAACAGGACCCATTTTTTATGAACCTTCAGGTTTTGCTTCAATTGGTGGAAGATGTTTCTGAAACTGAAGCAATGACGGGATTTTAGAAAAAGGGATGAATAATTTCAAAATCTTGGTTTTGGGATGATCACTTGACGTAAATGTAGAACTTCAAAAACAACCACATGGTAAGGACGTAGAAAGTATTTTGCTTCACTTTATGCAGATGATTATTTCTGTGCAAGTTCTGACACCAATAAAAGTTACTTACATGCTGAAGTCTGGATGATGAGAGGATTACTGCGTGAGGATTTTGTGCTTCACTGTATAGAAATGTGAATGATCTTTGTCCAGTTGGGAATTTAAAAACTGTTTAACGGCGAGCATTTTTAAAATAAACCCAAAATTTCAAAGTACTAGTATCTTTTTTTTTTTTTTTATTGTGGCCTGAAATGGTCTCAAATGGAGCTTGACAGTATTTTTTGCCTGTTGCAACAGCATCAGGAAAGTGTCTGGAAAGTCTTCTTTTTACCAGTAAAAATTCCACATAATTTCAAAAAAATTGTTTTGTCTAAACTAGGGGTGTCAAACTTAACCGCACAGGGGGCCAAAATCCAAGAATTGATTTATGTCACAGACCGAAGAGGATAAACATTTATATAACACACTAAAACTAAATGTTTAAAACGTAACTTTTAAATATTACTATGCATAAAAAAACAGGCAGGAATATTATTCCAGAATAAATCAACTTAAACCTAAAATAACTTTCAATATTTTACTCTAAAAAAAAAAAAAAAAAATTGTCAAAATTATACAAGTTAGAAAAAAGTGCAAGATAACATTGGGCCGTTAATAACAATAAAAGAAAATTATCTTGAGTGCTGGATATATCGTATTTTCTGGACTTTATGTCAAGTTTTAGATGGGCCAGAGGTGCAACTTATACTCAGGAGCGACTTATTTGTGATTTTCTAAAAGCATAAATAGGCTCATATATCCGTTATTTTTCCATTAACAACCGGTTGCCTTTTAGCAGTTGTTTCCCACTAACAACCACTAGAGGGCACTGTAGGTTTGTGCGTCTGTATTTGCTGCAGAAGAAGTGCCATCCAAAACAATCATGGCTCAGAATCGGATTGCCTCCTTTTGGACGTTATGATGTTTCTTTTATTTTCATCGAGTCATTATTATTATTCTTTCTATTTTTCTCTTCTTGGACTGATGCGGGACAGCAAACAGAGTTACAAACAAACAGAAGAGCAGCTAAAAACACCGATTCAGATGCCGCTCCTGCTGACTCGAAGGTAACGATCACTGTAAGAAAAATAAAAAAACTGAAACACCCAGACATGGAGACGTGCTTATAGATGCTTTTGTGAAGCTCTTTAAAATGAATAAACGTAATCTCTCAACATCATCCGTATCTTTTGTACATTTTAAACGAGATATACAGTCAAATCCTCCATCATGTAGCACTAAGGCTAAAAACTTCAAACAGCTTCCACAAACAGTGGGCGTGTCTTGAACACATGATGGGACAAGCATTGAGCATCAAATTTGACACACGTTAAAAGAAGTAGCGGACTCAAATTTGACGCATGAATCTCATTCGGTGTCCAGTTCTACGTTACGTTTGGGTTGTTGAATTTGTTCATAAATGTTGGACTTTTCTCTTAAAAGAGTGAATCATTCTCCGGAGCGATTTGCAATCTGGAAAGTACGGTAATTATCTGGACATAGTCTATGAGACTATGGACTATGACAAGTGGTCTTGTGAGGATTCGTGACCGCATCCTCCCTAACTTGAGGTGAAGGCTGACCAGGTGACATTTTTGTTTTTTTGTTCTCTCAATTAATTCCTCTTTGTTTTTGAGTGTCCACCAGAGGGGAGTGTTTCCATGAAGCGCGCCATGAAGGCCTCCCTTGGACACCAGGTGTGATCCAGCATGCCATCAACCAGCTTGGCCTGGAAGAACCACCAGCTGAAATGGAGAGGGGTGGATGTGGAGACTTTTTCTTTTGTTCTGTTAATTATTGTTGTGATTATGTATTTAGTTTCTTATTAGTTTGTAGTTTTTTCAGTCACTTTATGGTTGGTTAAAAATCTCATTTTACCCATTTGTTTTTATACTCATTGTATATATTTAGTCAGGCATGTTTTTCCCTATTGTTAAGGTTATGGTATAGTCTCAATTGTATTTAAGTAGGGTGTTTTTGTGAAGAAGAGAGATTGTTTCTGGGCCGCCGCCATGTCACTTTGCCTGTGGGTGAAATTAAAGAAAAGAATCAGAGCTCTGAAGAGGACTGTCTCCCTGTAGTTTTTGGGTCCATCAACAGCTTTCCATATATACTGAGGGTCCACCTTGGCCAACCTTCACATTTTGGTGTCAGAAGTGGGATGTTGGCAGGCCGCATAAAGGTGATCAGTATCAGGTTGTGAAAGCATGGGACCAAAAGTACACAGAGTTCAAAGAACTGACGGTGCTGAAGATGTTTCAGAAGATGGTGCGACAGGCGGGGCTCCAAAAGACACACACCCAGGTGAGGAGCATTCATTGCCTATGGACATGGACTCAATCACTGGCTTGTTACAGCAATGTCTGCGGGTCCATCGGGACTTGAGCGACAGGTGGGACCGAGAGGCCGTGAAACAAGAAAAGAGGTGGAGACAAGTTCAAGTTCAGATGAATAACCTCCGAGAGGACTGGGAACAGCAGCAGCAACCAGGAGGAGAAAGTCGACACCGGCAGAACCCTGTACAGCAGCACCAGGAGGAGGAAATTGAGGTAAATCAGCCTCAAGTCCAAGCCAATCAGCCCAGCAGAGGTTGGGGGAAAGTGGTGGTGCCAAAACTTGAGGACAATGATGACATTGAGCAGTATCTGACCACATTTGAACGTCTAGCTGCAGCATACCAGTGGCCTGAGATGGAGTGGGCAATCCGATTGGTTCCACATCTTTCTGGAAATGCACGAGCGGCTTTCGTGGCTATGGCAGCTGAGGACGCCAATGACTATAAGAAGGTTAAAGAAGCCATATTATTCAAATATGAAATTAATGAAGAAGTTTATCGCCAGCGGTTCAGAGAGCCGGACATCCGCCCTAGTGAGAGTCCAAGAGAGTTCTATAACCGACTGAAAGACTTGTACAACAAATGGATCCAACCTGACAAATTGACCAAGGAACAAGTTGGAGAAATCATCATCCTGGAGCAATTTTATCGCTCCTTGTCTCCAGAGCTCAGAGTGTGGGTGAAAGAACGGGACCCGAAGTCAGCACAAGAAGCTGCTTTGCTGGTGGAGACCTTCCTTGCCGCACGCCGAGGCTCCAAGGCCTACCGCTTTGAACCTTCACCAAAGACCTTTCCACCACGTGGTAAGCCATCTGGGGTTGGGGGTGGTTCGAAAGGGCTAGAGTCAATAAAACCTGTGGAAAAATCTACGGTTGTAAAACCTAAAGTCCCAGTTTGTTTTTATTGTGGCAAAGAAGGCCATATTAAACCAGAATGCCCAGTGAGAAAAGCTAAATCAGCGTATGTTTGTACTCTTCCTAGGCCTCAAAAAAGTAACATTCAGTTTGCGGGAAAACAACAACTTACTGCTGTTACAGTTAATGGTCAAGAAGCCAAAGCTTTGCTAGACACAGGAAGTGTCCAAACATTAGTCCATCCATCTATAATTCACCATGAACTGTCATTAGGGAAGCCGGTCTTGGATATTTCCTGTGTCCATGGTGACTGTAAAACTTACCCAACAACTGAAGTGTATTTGGAAGTGGCAGGGCAAACTTTTTTGCTATCAGTCGGGGTGGTTGAAAGTTTAACACACGAGGTCATTTTAGGCCAAGATGTCCCCATTCTTCAGGAGTTAGTCCAAACCTGTAGTCCTGTTAACATTGTTACCAGATCACAGTTGAGAATGCAGCACTCTAAAGACGGAGAAGCTGTGAAAATCCAAACTCCCACAAGGCAGAAAGTCCATGAATCTTTAGGTCATGTGATTTCATCTGAGAATCCTGATGCATTGTCTGAGTTGCCATTTTTCCAAGAAGAGCTGCCACAAGCTACAATTAAACTTAGGAAAAGCAAGCGGCAAAAAAGGTCTGAGAAAATGGCTGGAACAATCAGAAGTGGTGTTCCTATACCAGAACCAGAGGTTAGTGAAATGGTGGAAAAATGTGATTTTGTAACATTACAGCAGCAGGATGAGTCTCTTAAAGAGTGTTTTCAACATGCAATGTCTATCCTTTCAGGTCCAGTAGCAGGTGATGGGTTTTTCATCAGAGACAACATTCTCTTTTATACGGCCAGTACAGATGACAGGGAAAGGCTGGTGGTCCCACAAAAGCTCAGAGAGCAGGTGCTACAGTTAGGACATAGCATCCCTTGGGCGGGTCATCTGGGTACCAAGAAGACCTTGGACAGGATCTCAAGTAGATTCTACTGGCCAGGTATGAGAAAAGAGGTGCAAGAATTTTGTCAGTCCTGTGCAATATGTCAGTTGTCCAGTGATAAACATGTCTCTAGGTTTCCACTACAATCACTTCCCATCATTGAGGTTCCATTCAGCCGTATTGGTATGGATATAGTTGGGCCATTAGAGAGAACACAGGCGGGTAATCGCTTCATACTAGTTGTCTGCGACTACGCCACCAGATATCCTGAAGCATTTCCCCTTAGAAACATCAAAGCTAAACAAATAGCTTATGCTCTGTTGCAGCTCTTTTCAAGAGTTGGCATCCCATCCGAAATATTAACTGATAGGGGTACAAACTTTATGTCTGACACACTGAAGCAGGTCTATAAGCTCTTAGGGATCAGAGGTATTCGGACCACCCCATACCACCCGCAGACAGATGGCCTGGTGGAAAGGTACAACAGAACTCTAAAGAGCATGTTGAAAAAGTTCATCTCTGCTAACGCCACCGACTGGGACAAGTGGCTCCCATATCTTCTATTTGCCTACAGGGAAGTGCCACAAGCTTCAACAGGCTTCTCACCTTTTGAGCTTCTCTACAGCAGGCAAGTGAGAGGTCCACTGGACGTGCTGCAGAACTCCTGGGTTGGGTCTCAGGAAAAAGCAACCAATGTTCTGACCTACGTTCTGCAAATGAGGGACAAAATGGAGAAAACTGCAAAGCTGGTGAAAACCCACCTGGAGAAGGCCCAACGAGGACAGCAAACCTGGTATGATAAAGGAGCCAGGGAGAGGTCATTCACCCCAGGTCAGCAAGTGTTATTACTTCTCCCTACTGTCGAAAATAAACTGTTGGCCAAATGGCAAGGTCCATTTACAGTGCTGAAGAAATTAAGTGCTACTACCTATGAGATCCACATGCCAGAAAGAAGAACACCTAAACAGACATTTCACATCAATCTGCTGAAGGAGTGGAAAACTGGGAAAGTTTCTGCTCAACAGCAGATGTTTGTCCGGTCTGTGACTAATGAGGAGGACAATGTAGAGGACTTTACCCCTGCCAGGTACAACACGGCATCTCTTGATCTCTCTCACCTTTCTCAGCTTCAGCAGAAGGACCTGCAGGCAGTGATTCCAGCAGATCTGTTCCAGGAAAGGCCAGGCTCAACAACCCTGGTGGAGCATCACATTCGGCTGAAGGACAATACTCCTATTGGTAACAGAATGTACCGCATCCCACAAAAACTGTTGCCTATCTTAGAGGAGGAGATTGCTGTCATGCAGGAAATGGGGGTAATTGAGCCTTCCAACAGCGAATGGAGCAACCCAGTCGTGCTAGTGGTGAAGAAGGATGGAAGCATCAGATTCTGCATCGACTTCAGGAAGGTAAATGCGCAGTCTGAATTTGATGCTTACCCTCTTCCCAGACTGGATGACCTCATTGAGAGAGTTGGCCAAGCAAAGTTTATCACCACATTAGACCTTTGTAAAGGCTACTGGCAAGTGCCGTTGTCAGATGCTGCAAAGCCATTGACTGCCTTTAGGACTCCACAGGGTCTCTGGCAATTTACCAAAATGCCTTTTGGTCTACATAGTGCCCCTGCCACATTTCAACGGCTGATGAACCAGATTCTGGCAGGTATGGACACATATGCCGCTGCTTACCTTGATGACATTGTTATTTTCAGTGCATCTTGGCAGGACCACTTGAGTCACCTAGCTGCTGTCTTAGGAAGAATCAAGGAAGCCGGTTTGACCATCAATCCAACAAAGTGCGCCATTGCCAAGTCAGAATTACAGTACTTGGGGTACATCCTTGGTAATGGAGAAATTAAACCTGTTCAAGACAAGGTGGAGGCTATTCGAAGGAGAGAAAGACCAACTACACGGAAGCAGGTGAAATCCTTCTTAGGCGTCGTAGGATGGTATAGAAGATTTATCCCAAACTTTTCCGAGAGAGCTGCACCCCTGACAGATCTTACCAGCGTCAAAAAGACTAAGTTTTTGTGGGGGGAGGAACATGACAGAGCTTTCCAGGATCTTAAAAAAGCCCTGTGTGGTGAGCCGGTTCTGCAAAGCCCCGACTTTAATTTGTCTTTTACTGTTCAGACTGATGCATCCAAACGAGGATTAGGTGCAGTTCTGCTCCAAGGTGATGGTGAAGAGAGGAAGCCAGTGGCCTTCATCAGTAGGAAACTCTTTCCAAGAGAAACCAGGTACTCCACAGTGGAGCTGGAGTGCTTGGCTATAAAGTGGGCGATCGACACTTTGAAATACTACCTGCTTGGAAGAGAATTCAATCTGGAGACGGACCACCGAGCCCTCCAATGGTTGGAAAGGATGAAGGATACCAACTCCAGGATTACCAGATGGTTCCTGTCTCTTCAGCCCTACCGATTCACAGTTCATTATCGGCCTGGGAAATCCAATACAGGTGGCGGACTTCCTGTCTCGCAACTCTGTTGGCGAGTCTCCGGAGGGTGGAGAGAAGTGTGAGATTCGTGACGCATCTCCTAACTTGAGGTGAAGGCTGACCAGGTGACGATTTTTGGTTTTTTTTTGTTCTCAATTAATTCTCTTTGTTTTTGAGTGTACAGAGGGGAGTGTTTCCATGAAGCGCGCCATGAAGGCCTCCCTTGGACACCAGGTGTGATCCAGCATGCCATCAACCAGCTTGGCCTGGAAGAACCACCAGCTGAAATGGAGAGGGGTGGATGTGGAGACTTTTTCTTTTGTTTTGTTAATTATTGTTGTGATTATGTTTTAGTTTCTTATTAGTTTGTAGTTTTTTCAGTCACTTTATGGTTGGTTAAAATCTCATTTTCCCCATTTGTTTTTTATACTCATTGTATATATTTAGTCAGGCATGTTTTTCCCTATTGTTAAGGTTATGGTATAGTCTCAATTGTATTTAAGTAGGGTGTTTTTGTGAAGAAGAGAGATTGTTTCTGGGCCGCCGCCATGTCACTTTGCCTGTGGGTGAAATTAAAGAAAAGAATCAGAGCTCTGAAGAGGACTGTCTCCCTGTAGTTTTTGGGTCCATCAACAGCTTTCCATATATACTGAGGGTCCACCTTGGCCAACCTTCACAGGTCTCAATAAATAAATAAAAACTTAAACATAATGACAAAATAAAAAAAATTAAAAATTACTCTATCAGTGACATCCCATAATACAACCTGTTGTGGTTTCTTGCTGTTTTTTTTTTTTTAATATACATTTAAATTTTTGGAAATTACTTTTGTTCTTAATTTTTTTATTATGTTTTTATTTATGATATTTTGTTTTGTTTTTCCAAACGGTAACGTTGTTTTGAATATTTGGTTTCCTTTTTTAATTGTAGTGATTTTAAAATGTTTTTGGGTTTGTTGGTGCGATTTAGCTCTTCAAGTTCTTGTGGTAGAGTGTGCCTGCTAAGAAACTGGAAAGTTGTGAGTTCAAATCCAGGTGGAGTCTAAGACTTCCCACTTGAGAATCTGTATTAAGGGGTCGAATTGAAAAATTAAACCATCAAATAGTTCCTGAGTGCGACAGTGTCTGCAGTTCACCCCTCCTCCAGGTGACAGGTCAAACAAATTTTAAGCTCCAAGGCGCATTACAACTAACAAGACTTTATCTTTAACTTTTGAGCCACCGTGAAAAGCAGAGGTTGACATGGTGAACAAACAGGTGAATTTAGTTACAGTAGTTTACACCTTTTTCTATTGTACCAAATTATTTAACACCTTTTTTTTTTTTTTTTTTTTTTTTTTACTGCTTTTAAGTTAAAAAATCTACAATTTGTTTCAAGAAAAAATTAAATTAATATAACATCACAGGGTAAAAAGTCTAGTTCTTAAATTGTAGAGAAAAACTTTTACTCCAAGTAAAAAAGTTGTTTAGTTTTGCATACATCTGATCAATAGGCCACTTGGAGGGCATCAGTCTTGCAGGCTGGAGTTTACACTTCACTCTCAAACGCAGTCGAGCATCCTCCAACTTTACTGTCTTACCTTTCCTTCCCCTCATTAAAAGCTTGTTAGTCTTAACTCATCAGCGAGGTCAAACCCTCTGAACACAGACATTACAAAACAGTCAAAATATCCTGTTTCACAATTTGAATAAATACAAGGCAATTTGTCACTGTCATGTCAGAGTTGGCCCTTTCTCTGTCGACTCTCTCATCCTCCTCCACGGCCCGCCTCCTCTGCCCCGGCTCGGCAGCAGGAAGCCGTAATGGGAATTGTATTAACCTCTGGTAGAGAAAGGTTGACCTTTTTGCTTCTGTTCAGCTGAATGGCATAAGAACACTCTTCCAGACATCACATGTGTTTCCACACTCACGCCACAAAAAGGTCCTGCCGAGTTATCACCTGCAGTCGTTTAACAGACGTTTCTAGTATTTTATGGGATCTAAAATTTTATCCAGAAAAAACTCAACATATTAACTCAATCTAAAAGGCATTATTGTGTTGAATGATTATTTTATGTAAAAAAAAAAAAAAAAAAAAACTTGACAGTTTTTGGCAAATCAAAAAGTTAGAAAAACAAAACTTTTGCTTTTATTTTGTTATGACATTTTGTTCTGATTACATACGTGTCAATGCAAATTAAACTTTGCAGGCAAAAGTTTTTCTTGTTCTCGGAAAAACTGACACTCAAGGATTACCACAGGTTTCCATTTTGTGCATTTGTCTGTATTTATATAGCAGTATAAATGCCAGATCTTTGGTGTCTTTCTGTTGAGTTTAAAACACAAGTGTCAGCTTTTGGGTTCAACATACACAATTTTTTTTTTTTTTTTTTTCAGCCACAATTTTAAGAATTGTTCCAATTTTGTATTTAAACAAGATGTTCATCAATTTCTGTCATCTCTATCAAACAAACAACACTTGAAAATTGTGTTTTTAACATGTTCTAACGGCATTTATCCAATGACAGAGGACTTATATTATGAAAATGAAAAATTTTGGAGTATTTTTTATTCAATTTGTAAATCAGGAGCAGAAAATACTCTTGTAATTAGCTGACACTGTTTGAATGTTCCATAAAGTTCTGATGAATTTCTCTGTGCACAAAATGGAAAATATAGTATTTTAAATGAGCTGAATTTCTTTTTCTTTGTTTCACCAAAAAGTAATTGATACCTCGCCTGTTTTTCTTTCACGCAAACACGTGAAGAGCCCTGCAACAGTGATGCACGTGGAATAGCACAGCCTAATCACTAAGTCACCACAGGATGAGTCATGTGGAGCTGAGGTCAGTGAGGAGAAACACCTGCTTTCAAAACACGCCGCTGGGAATGGCAATGAAGCAGGAACATCCAAATGAGACGTTTGAGTTCTTTCCTGATGGTCACATTTTTGGACAGTAAAGCCATGCAGACTTATACCTAACTTCAAAAAAATCAAACCTTCCACTTTTCATGTTGGGCTTGACAAGCAACTCTTCTATTTCCATTTTCATCTCAAGTTTAAGAACTGAAAAAACTTTAACCCGGTCATCAATCTGTTGTTCCAATCGTTTCTTTGAGAGAAATGATCCAGAAATGTTTGCGTCTGTTGCAGGAAAATTACAGAAAAGATGGATTTAGTGCATTGGTTGTAAGACTTAAAGGAATGTACCATTAAACTTTTCTCACAGGTTAAGCATAACCTACATTCTGCTACATCCAAAAGCAGCCCAGACTGGGGTTGACCCATATGGGTGTTGCTGGTTTTTAGGTTGTCCAGGCCTATGGGGGGTCGTAGTGAGGATATTGCAAGTTGCATGTATTTATGTTGTACAGGTGTACGGTGTCCTACACACCACAGTCTAGTCATTAGTTAAGCTTTAGAGTGTTGTCACACTGGGAATATTTGATTAGCTTAAAGTGAACCATATGTCATTTTCAGTCTGAATACACCCAAGTGGACTCTGGTCCGTGACCAGGAGCTATCCTTCCAGGTGGTCTCGACTCAGTTCCAATCAGACTTATCTCCGATTTGATTTGGGTTCATCAGTCTGAATAGATTCCATGCTCAAAGTGGAACAACTGGACTAAAATTGCCACTGGAGCTGTGCATTATGGGAAATGAGCAGAGTAGAAAACCCACAGACAAACATGGAAGAACAATGCTTCAGGAAACTGGCGTCCGGTTACACCTCCAACCACCAGAGGGAGCTCTCACCACTGCTCACTTCTGTCACCCTTCGACTCACGTCATTACCGGCAGCTCCCCATCATCTCATTAACTCCACCATATTTGTTCACCCTCTCGACTCTGCTCTATGCAAAGGATTGTTTTGCCTTGCACACTATTCTGAGCCATTTTTCTATAATTATTTTTCTATGATTGCCTCTTTGTGTTTTTGACCTCGCTCCATGTGTTGACTTCTGCCTGGATTTTGACCATGTCCTATTTTGCCCTCGTCTGTCTGTATTCAATTGAACTCTGTTGCATATGGATCCCAAAACCTTGCCCTTCTCATCAGACATGGCAACTCGTTGAAATTTGGACAGATGAATGCAGGCTCATGAAAGTAACTTAAACATGATTCACATTTCTTCACACACTGTTTTCCAGACAATCTATACGTCATCAACACTTATAAGCGCACATTCCTACGTCGTCTCCTCAACCTCCTTCCAGCATGTCTCCGCTGTACCAAATTATCAGTACAAAGTGTTTTACTTCATCTTGTTACAGACGCTCAAAATTGGTCGGCAAAATATGAAGCTGAATAAGTGAACTATTCCGACAAGGATTGCAAAGACTAGGACTTCTATTATACTTTCTCTTTTGCTTTGCCCCTTCCTTGCAATTCCTGGCCAATGACTGCAGAGATCTTTAGTCATGTGGTTTTGTTTACAAGCTTTGGTTTGAAACAGAAATGTCTACTTGATGGAAGTCTGAATACCAGCCAAATGCAAGGTTCAGGACCCGGTCCAGAACATTGGACTCTCTGAATACACTCTTCAGTCACAGCAGCCCTCATAGGTAGAGATGGGCTGTCTGTGGGCAAATAGTGGGTAAACCTGAATGCAAGTGGCACAAGAACAGCTCTAATGGAAGTCTAAGGGTGAAGTAGATGGCAGAAAGGCAGACTTACAGATTTTTCACCCCCAAACTTATTCTTGCGCATTGTCCAAGTGTTTGCTACGGGTCCACAGCCTTGCCATTTCATTCAGGTTTGCCCATTTTTCACCTGCAGACAACCCCTATGTAGCCATGCGAGCAGTTGTGACTTTACTAACTAAAGCACTAAACCGCTAGAGCAGGGGTGCCCAAAGCCAGACCTCAAGGGCTGGTGTCCGACATGTTTTCCACCCAACCTGCCATTGAAGCTCCCTATTGGCCAAACATACCTGATCCAGGTAATCAGTAGTAGAGAAGGGAGCATTTCTGAAAAATCAGCAGGAAGCCGGCCCTCAAGGCCTGGATTCGGACAGCTAGAGTGTACAGTAAAGACATCGAACAACATAAGTGCAACTTGCATTAGCTTGACAAATATTGCACAATACTCCTACTTACCACACAATAGTATGTTCATATTCCAAGAAAACTGCAAGACACACCTGTACTCTCTTTGAGATGCAGGAGCTCCTTTCTACGACCCACTGGGCTAGGACAACCCAAAAACCTTCAGCGCTGTACAGGTACATGTGAATAAGGCTTTATATACTTTCAGAGGTTAACAATAACTAAAATTGTTAAATACTGTACTATAACTAATTGAAAACTCAAGTATTTTGATCTATTTAAACTTGAAAAATATTAAGATAAACTTTGCAAACCTTTTTGCTCTTGTTTTTTTGAATTTTCATAGGGTGTGCTTGGTGCTCTGATTTTCAGTTTAAGTGAAATCTTATTTTCTGAGTATGAGGCTTTTGACGTGTGCAAGCTTAGTGATCCGTTTAAGGTTACAAGAAATGACAAAAGCTGAAGTATTTCTGGAGAATGTATCATGTGTTGGATTTCTTTATGTGCAATCACATAAAGGTTTGATTTTTGATTTTACAACTCAAAAATTAAGCATGAATAAAGCAATTTGCAAAATTCTGTTGAAAGCTCTGGTTTTGGTGTATTTTCATCTTGTTAGTGGCTAGCTTGACTTTTTTTTTTTAATTTTCCATAAAACATTTTGTCCCTCTCACTTTAACAAAAATGTCTTTCCTCTTTTTCACTCTCTTCATTTTACCCCCCACCTCTCTGCCATCCCTCCTCTCGGTGAAGCCTTATCAGTGCTTCAGGGACTGACTGACATTCACACTGACGCTAATGACACCACAGGATTCAGGGCGCTCTGCTTTCGCTTCTCGCCTCCCTCTTCCTATCAGTTTCAGTTTCTCATTTGTGCTTTTTTTTTTCCTCTCTCTTCTTGTTCTCACTTCCTGGGCAATTAGACAGAGGCAGAAGTCCCAGTTGACTCGTGGTGGTAATCAAACATCTTTTTCTTGTCCATTTAACACTGGGATTAATTTCCTACAAGGTTAATTAAAGAGGCCCATCAGACAGAACTGATTACAGCAAAGGTTGTACTGTAGCGATGCTGCTCGCTGTTTCCTCGTCTGCAAATGTTTTTAGCGTGAATATAAATAGTCATGAAACTTAAAGGCAATTTCCGTTTGGGCTTGAACAAAAACACTCAAAGCTGATTTCATCCACTAGCATTTGGATGAATTAATAAAAGGCATATTTCTACTTTAGATCTAATAATATATGGTGATATTTTGTTATACTTTATTTGGCAATACTAATATTGATTTAAAATACAGTCATGGCGATATTTGATTTTTTTATGATGCTTCCTTCAGTGTTTTATGCTTGTTTACCACTGTTAAAAAAGAAAAAAAAAATTAAACTAGACAATGTTATTGTTTTCTTTGAGAACAAATATGTTTTGATTTACCAAAAGAAAAGTACCATGAATTTGCTTAGGTAAAAGTAACTTGTATAATTAAATAAAATAATTTTTACAATTTTATTACAATGGATTAATATTCAGAAAGAGGTTTGGTAAAACTTTATAATAAGTATCCGTTATAACTAGTTAATAGATCATTAACAGACTGTTAGTTATTGGGTAATAAATAACTTGTTAAATAAATAGCTTCTTCATATGTTTTACAAATTAATAAAGTACAGTTAGAAATCTTTAATAAATAGGTTAACAGGTCATTTAAAACTGGCTAACTAACAACTTGTTAACTATTTATTGTCTGTCTGTAAGGTATGTTTATAAATACTTAAGAAATTGTGTTATTTAACAAGTCATTTATTACCCAATAACTAACAGTCTATTAATTATCTATTAACTAGTTATAACGGATAGTTATTATAAAGTGTTACCAGAGGTTTCTTCTGTCATTAGCTAAAAAGAGTTAAAAATTGTTCAGGTACACTCTTGGGAAATATCATGATATGTATTGCCTCATTAGCCGGATATCGGGATTTTTATCGTATCGTCAGACCCTAATATCTCTCTCTGTCTTGTATGTTTTCCGTCACTGCTCAGTCATTTTCAATGCTAGAGTGTCTGTTTTTGAATCCGTGTCTGTTGTCTTGCTGATAAACAGTGATCCACTACCATGTTTACCTGTAGAAAAAATACTTTAACCTATCTCTTTTTAACTTGATATTTTATGGCTTTAAAAAATAAAAAAAAGATTTTGTTTGCATGTTGGGTGTATATTATTGGTCAGTTTTGACACTTAAATTGCAACTAACACCAGGGAAAGTTTAAAGGTCACATACAAATTATTTCTAATTAACACATCAATACATATTTGACTGAGACAGGATTGTACACACATACACACACCTACATTCTCACACTTACTTTATATCATGTACCTAAAAGAAAATAACTAAAAATGAAATAAACTAAATTCATAAGTAACAGATTGTTTAATTATATGCACAGTGGATTTTAGATTTAAAATTCAAAGACATTGTTTTATTTTGGGCCTTTTTGGGTAATTTTTGACCTGTAAGACAAGAGGAGTAAACAGAAAATCAAACAAGGATTAATGTGATTTCTGTCAGAGCAAATTTCAGCTCAGAATAGAATATTAACAAGAAGAAGAAGAATGTATTTATGCTAAAATTTGTTTTTCTGTTTTTTTTTCTCAATGTGTGCAAACCTCTTCATAATAACATAGTAATACAACAAAATTAGCTAAATAAAATTAGATTAAAAGAAACATAAAAAGAAAAAAAATCTGTACTTTCAGCCTAACAAATATTAATATAATATAAAGTACAGGTTATCAATCAGAATCATTAGTATTAGTATTTATGTTGCTATATTTCTTTATTTTTCCCATATGATTTAAAGTTTGGTTTATTGCACAAAAACTGATGAATTTTTCATTGAACCCTAAATGGTGAATTGTTTCTTTGGAGTCGTTTGAACTTGTGTTTCAGGCCTGAGTGGCTGAGAACCATTAACTCTGATAAATTGATTAAAGTTTGTACTTAATATTGTGTTTCTGATAAACTTTCACAAAAGAAATTGAGAAAATGTGTGTTGCAGTTTTTTTTCTCGTCAATAAATGAATGAATTGTTATTAATTAAGTTACAAATGTATCTGTTTGTGTCATTTAAAAAAAAAAAACATAGTTGTGCTCCAAAATATGTTTCATTTATAAGGAATGAGTGAAATCTGCATTTAATATAAATAATTTCTATTTTAAGTAGATTTACCAATGATTCAGTTTAATTTGTTGGTTAAACCATCAGTAAAATGCAGTCAGGAGACTTTGGATTTGTTGAAATTATTTGAGCAATAATGGAAAACTTAAACAAATTTCTGTGGAGTTTTTAAAATTAATTTAACTTTTGTTGTTTCCTTTCGGGAAACAGAATTCAAAGCAGTCAATATATAAAAATAAAAATAACTGAAAAAAAATCTGCAGCTGAATGTGACCCTGACGGTTCTCCAGGGTTAAACAGATATTGTAAATTATCTTTACATTTGGTTTGTTGTTGTTTTACATTTGCATTGAGTTGTCAGGTTAAACTGATCCTACCTTATCACTAATTAAGCTACAGTGTAAGGTTGTAAAGTCCAGATTTAATGAGGTAAAGCAGAGGAAAACCTAATCTAATAGGAGGGGCTGTAAAGAAGTCATGGAGTCAAAGTTTAACTAAAGTTTCCTTTAGTTAATGACATGATGGGAATTTTTTTTTGTCTTTATGTTAAAAAATAGTGGATCTGTACCAGATTTTTTATTGTGTTCAGACGTCTGAACTAACATTTTTCTGAACATTTTTGGGACTCATAATTACACGAGCTCCACTACAAACACAGACGTGTATTTTATTATTTATCTACAGTTATTTTTTTGTAAAATGTAACCATTGGAGTCTCATTATGAGAGAATCTGTAAAGATTTTATTATTTTGAATAAATTACCTCGGTGAGTGTTCCTTATAGATTGTTTCCATTGGTGCCATATGCTCGCAGCCTGAATGCTTCCTGTAAATAACAAACGGCGAGCTGTTACTGTTCACCTGTGAGCGATTGCCAAGAGCAAAGGTCACCGTGACGGGTGCAACCACTCCGAGGAAAAGATTCCTGTTCTCCGGTCACCGTGGCAGCAGCCCGTTTGACCAGCACACACACACATATTCTCAATTAGCAGTGCAGCAGTCATTTTTCTGAATGCCAGCCTATTTTTGTTTATGCTCCACTGTGAGAAAAAGCCCTCAGGTGACGCACACGCGGTCACATGCGCAGCTTCATTAGCATGCTAATTGGAGGTGAGGACAGTATGGTGCGGAGGTGGCTCAGTGCAGCCCTGCTGTATTAATCACAGATTCGGAGAGCAGCTGACTCCCCGCCCCGGCTCCACCTCGGGCAGCGCAGACCTCTGCTTCAGACCGCCGTCGGGTAAGGAACCAAAATGCCAGCAGAGCATTTAATGTGCATAAATTCCACTCGGACCTCTTTCTGTTTTCCACCTCAGTGCTGTACTTCATCCATTTGATTAATTTGCCTGCTGTTAAAAAACTAATTGGAGCCAGGACCGTTCACCAAGTGACCACTAGGGGGTTTTTAGGAGAAAAAATATATAAATGAAATTTTTACAACGTAATAAGATATTCTTGCAGTGTGGCTACTTTTATGGTTTGCGATTAGATTTGTTAACCATGAACCAGATTATTATTTTTTATTTTTAACAATTAAAAATAAAGACACTATTTATTTCAAATGTAAACTGATCCTCAGATTAAGCACAAACTAAAAAAAAAGCTTTTGTTTGTTTGGTTGTTGCTTTTTAATCTGTAGTTTCTTTCTTTTTATTAAATAGATTTTGAATTTTGTGTGGTAATGAATATTTTATTTGAATGACCCGTGTAATGTTTAAGAGCTAATAAATCTGTGAATTTGAAATACTTGTATTTTATATGTAGTGGATTTTCCAGTTTTGTTAATTTGCCGTATATGTTTTATTTAATTTTTTAAGTGTTAAAACTTATTATAACCTTGTTTCATAATTATTGCTCCACACTTCTGCACTAGATTTAAGATAAAAGAACATGTGAATTCTAAAGAATTTAAAGAGCAATTTTTCCATAGCGTTGCTTTATTTAGAACGAAAATGTTTTTTTTTTTCTGGTGTTTGAGTAGATTTTCAACTAATTTAATTGTCAATTTAACTCCTAGAAATGTAACTTTAATTCATTAGTTGCTAAATAAAGCTTGCTCAATGAATGTATCACTCATTGAGCTTTCAAAATACTTTTATGTTTTTTTCACATTTAATATGGAATTGATAATACTTTTGTTTACTATAATAACACACACTCACTTGGCATCATTCTTGACACTAAATGTTGACTTACAACAGAAAATATTGAAAGCAGAAATAACTAAAATCGATAACGATTAAGATGGATTTTAAAAGACAGAATGGATGATGGATCAAGAGTAAACTGTTGCAGAGAGATGGCTTGATTAACCCTTAACGCTGCAGATGTTGCCAGCAACACCTAAATAACACACACTCTTTGACGTTCCGTAACTCTTTAACTATTTAAGCAAAACACACAAATCTGATGATTCTGACAGAAAAAAAGCAGCTTTGAGCTCTTTTCAAAGCCACTTTTCTCCATGTCAGTAAAAACTGATTTACAACCATTGTATAAACGTCACTACTGTAAGATGTGTTGCATATTTTAATGCAAGGCTGATTCTCTCTCATTTAGTAGGATATTAATTGTGAACACGGTTGAAAAGTTAGAAAAAATCTCAAGAAAGGGTTGGATCAGTACTAGAGAAAAAAAGATTTGTCTCATCACCAAGCAAAACAACTTTCAACTTTTGGATACATGACATCAATTGTTGATGGCATTAATAGTTTGGGTTCTAACACTAACCCATGTGGGACACCGCATGTGGTATTTAGACATTCAGAACTTACAAATGGTTTTCTGTTATTGAAGTTTATCTCTAGCAATTTAAAAACTATATAACTGTAATGCAAAAAAGTTTACTGATAGTAGAATAGAATCGCAATAGAATTTATGTTTTTTATCAAAAGCTGCCATACTTAAATCTTTGGTTTAGCTGAATCTAGTAATAATTCATTTTTTTCTACATCAGATATGTACTCTTTTTAAAAAAATAAATAAATCATGTGACATGGAGCTGTTTTTATGTCATTAGTTGAACAATTTGATTCAGAAATCCAACAATAGATGAATTTTGAATGTGTAAATTCACAAGGTCCAAGCTAAAGACGCGAGGAGTTTCAAGCTTTGAACTCATTTTAATTGTAGAAGAGGTAATTAAAATCACCATCACAACAGCTCAAGGGGAACATAAATAACGGTACAAACTACAAATAACCAAACAGATACCTAAAAAACTCATTTTTGATAACCTTAGTTGCACAGAGGGGATGTGTATGATGGCATTGAGAATAAATGACCTGTGATAACACTCATTCTTGCACTGGGGGGTTCTGAGTTTGTTGCTGGAGGAACTTCTTGTTTCCTTCACAGTCTAAGGAGCAGCCCAGGACAGATCTGGTCCTACTGACCAGTCAATGCTACGGTCACAAACACATATACCACCATACAATGGGGAGGCATTGGCAGAATCTTCAAGATGTGATGCCGCTGGTCAATTTTTTCGGTGATAACCACAGGATGACGCTATTATGAAATCGGGCGGACACAGGGCAGTACCAGGTGGATCTCCAGCCAGCAGCAGCTCTGATTGGACGGTGTGTAAATGTCTCCAGGTGGTGGTCATCCATACCAACTGCCATCAGCCACTCAGTAACCAGGGGAATATATATATTTAGAGGGTTGGCTAATGTTTCAGCTGCAAGCTAGCTGTTATGGCTAACATTGACTTTAGTTTTAATGCTAATATTTTAACTGCCTTTCAGCTTCAGCGATTTTAGCTATCGATTTCAGCATCTTCAGCTATCTGCACTAGCATCTTTAAGACCAAATTCAACATACAGCATTCAGTTTAGTTTAGTTTAGTTTATTAATTTATCAGGACAATGTACAAATACATTAAGCTTAGAAAGCAAATATGCTTGCACCAGATTATAGCTTACTAGCTAATTTCCATCTGTAGTCCTAGTACAAAATACATCATATCTAAACATTATAAACATATTAACCATTTTAAGACATTTTAAAAGAACTCCAATGTAAAACAAGTTATCAAGGATAAAAAAACAAACACAATATAAAATACAATATGAAATCTAAAATATTTTATAAAACTAAAACTACTGCAATATAAAATACATACACCAATTTATAAAAACAACATAAAAATATACATATTTCCAGTTAAAAATAGGATAAAACAATTAAAACAATTACAGCAATGGTCTTGTACTCTGACATCCATCTATTAATGTGTGCAAGATTGGTGCTCCAGCATCCATTTCTTGGCAGTTTGTGAAAAACTGTAAAACTCTGCCATGCTTTTTATGTTTGTTGGAAGTCTATTCCATTCCTTTACAGCCCTATAAGAAAAGGCAGACTGAGAAAAAGCAGATTTTCTTTTGGGGATGCTGCAGTCACCTCTGGATACCGACCTTAACACTCTGCCCCTGAGCTCAGAGCATGGCTGTATAAAGTTCTTAAGAGGAGGTGGGGCGGTGTCATGCAAAATTTTATGAACTAAGCGAATGTCAGAGTACCTGACACGAGCATCATTTCAGGTAATGCTATATATCTAGTTTTAGTTAGTTTAAAGATAATGATGGTTAATATGCGTGCTTTACCCGATTGGTTTACTAATTGGAAAAAATAATCGGTAATTAGTCGACTATCAAAATAATTGTTTATGGCAGCTCTAGTGTCAATACGTAGGTCTCGGAATAGCGGTGCTGTCAACGCCATGATGTCGTCCCCCCTTTTGGACTGATGGTACCCTCATTGAGTCCGCACGCTGCTACTATAAGACTTCTGAAAATCTGACAGTGGTAGTGGGACGGCAGCGGGGTGCTGCTACCTACCCACCTGTCTACCCTGCAAATGTGATCAGGTGATGCCATAAAATTTAAACTTTTTCCTAAAGCCCTTGGAGCGTGCTGGAACAAATTCAGTCACCTGCCAAATTTGCTGAAAAAATGTCATATTTTGGGATATGTGACCCTATTTTAAGTCAATTTTCTCCAGAGTGGTGCTGCTTGCTCCCCAGCAGACAACAGCAAAGACGAGTCCTAAAAAGTCTTTAGCAGAAGTCTAGACTCTCTGAAGGACCTCAGTCTTCTCAGAAGATGGAGGCGACTTCGGTCCTTAAGTTTAGTGACTAAAAACTGTCTCTGGATCTATGCAGGAAGTCAACCACATTCATTCACATCTCAAATAGAGCTTGAGCTCCACAATGTTTATTTTCACCAAAATGAGAACAAACCACAAATTTTCACAGCAGCTGCTGACTCTCAAAACTTCACAGATCTGGTTTGAAAACCCTGGCGAGACAAACAGAAAAGAGCTGATGCAAGAGCCAAAAGTAACCTGCTGTTACTGTAACAAGGGACCCTGATAACACAGTAATAACAGGCTAATCGTATTTGGGTTCAGAAACCACAACACGCTAATTCAATTAACTTTAATAAGCCCCTGTAGATAAAGGGCTTGTTTCGGCTGTCGTGATTGGCTCCAGGCTGCACGGAGGCGGTCCGCCGGGGTAGTTCGTCGCAGCATCCAAGGCCACCGATAGAGGGGGAACTTCAAGTGCAGGTTTGGAGATCATGCTTTTGTTGTGACTGTTTTTCTACTGCTTATGTCAGAGCCGTTTCCATGGAGATGAAAAGTGGATCGGCAGGTAACCCTCAACCGTCTCGGAGGGATTGGATGCTCCTTCGCTGCTTTCGTAAACACCCTCTTAAAGTTTGAACAATGAGGGTGGGGGGGGGAGTCGCTGGTCCCTTGGAACTTTCTTTTTATTGTTTGTCTTCACAAACACGCGGCACAATGGCAAACAAAACGGCTCCAGCTCTATTGTCCGGGCGCCGTGTCTCAGCTCGCTCTGAGCGTCTGTTTCGGGGCCGGGCCCTTTGTGTGGAGATGCGCAGAAAGGCATGGCCGCATTGTTTCACCGGCTGAGGAGGAGAATGGAAGTGTTGCGGCGCAGAGAATTGGCAGCTGAGCCCAGCGACGAGATTCTCCACACAGCATTAGAAGAGACGGATCACGCCGCTCCACCGCCGCGCACACACACACACCGGAGCGACGAGCACGGCCTCCCCTTTCCCTGTGAAATTAGCATTTTTCTCTTAACTCTTTTGTTTCTCCGCAGACAAACCAATCTGTTTATGGCTGTTTGGGAGCGTGCCTGTTTGTGTACAAAACGCACTCGCGCACATTTTAATCTTCAGACCAGCTGACACCAGCAGAATGTAACACCAGTCCCCACAGACTCCCCAACCCACACTTGCACTATGTTTATTTCTTGTTTCGCTCCTTTTCCCATGTACACATGCATGCATACCAGTCCAGTTGCTTATATTCCGTGTAGCTATAGAAAAATGGGGGGATGGTGCATAGGATCAGCAATAAAAAGAGTAGGTAAGAGGGGAAGTGGCGAAGAAAGGCAGCGTAGGCAGGGAGCGAATGGTGTCTCGGGGCAGAGAACTGTTGTAAACAACCTTGCTTGTGTTAAAAAATGGATTTGCTCAGAAGTGGAGGACCCAACTGTATTTGCACGGTGGCAAACAAACAAAACAAAACCAAAAAAAAAAAAAATGAAGTCACTCTCCCATCAAACGTCACAGCAATTTGGGAGATTAGACGGTGTGGATTAGACGCCTCTTTTTGAAGCGCCGCACGCCATTGTGCGCCTTTTCTTCGCGGCCTTTTCATTTCATAAGACGATATTACACCAAGTGGTGGTAAGACTCTCACGCTCACAATAACGGCGTCTCATTTGATTCGCAGACTATAGGATATGAAAGAGTAATTATGTAAGACGTAAACACCTCTCTGCATGCCGGCTGCTTATTTCACCTTGCACTGTCGTACTGGCTTATTAGTTGGCCCCTGCCAGATTTGTCGGCTTCTACTTCTGCAGCTGATTAATGAGATAGACGCGCAAATCCTCGCGCACGCTTTCAGGCACGTGCTCTGGACGCCGGCTCTCCTCTCACCAACTTTACCCGTGCTATTAGCAATGATTGAACCCTATCCAGTGGATGTAATATATTAGCAGGGAGATTATTCTGACGTTAAAACATGTTCTCTGCGCTGACAGCATCATCAATCACTCTCACACTGCCTGTACAAGACTCACACACTGGACGTAATTGCTTCAGCATGGGGTTAGAAAGGGGGGGGTGCGGGGTAGGAGGAAAGTGCGGGGTGTTGTGTGAGATTGTGTACACGCAAGCGGCGGCTCCGAGGAAAGAGGAGGATGCACTCCCTAAACTGCCGTTTTAACGCTGATTCAAATTGAAATGAGCTCTAATTTGAGTCATTGCTCACCAGAAAGAGAGCCAAGAATTATTTTCGAGAAGTAAATCAAACTAAATGCCTCCATTACCGCTTCCCTCTCGAGGCTCTGCTCAGGTGGAGATCTTCTCTTGTTGCTGCTGCTGCTGCCGAGGACAAGAACGTTACAAACCTGGTCCGACAAACTGCAAACAATTTTTTTATTTTGAAAATAAAAAGCAATTGTGTCACTTGTAAAAATTCACTGATGTAATCTTTAAACAGAAATACTCGTAGTATTACTTTTACAAGGGTTTTAATGACTGATGGATCTTTCAGAAGATCAGTTAAAATTTGTTTTTTTAAAACCCAATCCAACAAAAATTGCCTTTTCAACATGTTCTTGTAGCATTTCTCTGATCATTCAAAATTAAAACTGTATTTCTGAGTATTTCCTGTTTCAAATTGTTGGAAATCAGGAGCAGATGAAAAAAATACAGTTTGAAAAAGATCTTATTTGTGACGTAAAATATATTCTGGGGGGAACACAAGCTCCCTGCTCTGCTCCATTAACTTGGGGGGGATGTTGGTTTTCTAAAGAACTCCTGCCGCTCTGCAGAAACTATGTCCTAAAAATGACTCAGCTTTTTTCATTTTGGCTGAAATAAAAAAAAAGAAAAAAAATCAAAATATGTTTTTTTAATCCTATAGTTGCTAAAGATTTGATGTTCTTTTTTTATAATTACTTTTTTAAAGCACTATTTATTGTTTTTAATTTTTTTAACTCAACTTTTTTTGTTGTTTTTAAGACAACTTTAAAGTTTGTTGTACAAGTGACAATGACAAAAGTATCTACTTTGAGTAAAACAAATTATTGTTATGTTGGAGATTAAATCTGCAAAATAATTTGTACAGAATCAATACTGCATGAGTAAATTAGTATAAACTTCCAGTGGAAAACTTAATTAAAAACTATTAATCAAAATTAAACATTGGAATCCATTGATGTTTTAAAAAAACGACTCAAAATCATTTTTTTATAATCAAGATTTCAAGTCCCATTGAGTGGACCTCTGACTGGCTTTAAATTGTATGAACTTTTAAATGTAAATACTTTTTAAATGTTTTTTTTTTGCATATTTTTATGTGTTTTTATTGTTATCCTGTAAAGCACTTTGTGACTGCTGTCTGGGAAAAAAATAACATTATTTACTTACTTACATTTTTTTAGGTAGCTAAATAAAATTTGTCAGTCTAACTATGTTTAAGGCAACAATTCTTAAAAAGTAAAATAAGTTATAACGAAAATATATATCCACCTTGATAGGAGAAGGTTCTGTGTTTTTGAAAATAAACTATTACCTTTATTTTTTTTTAAATAAGTCTTTCCATGTCCAAATGTCTTTGGCCGTGGGTTCAGCATCCCACCAGCTTTCATTCATCAGTTTCCCACAGATGTGTCCATTTCAGAAGTTGTTTATCAGAATTGGATCATCTTCTCTTCTCCCTTGGCATCATCATATTTCGGCTGAAGTTGGGATTTTGTTTATTTTATTTTTCATTTTTTCTCCTGTTGAAGTTTAAGATTCTGCCATCAAACTCGTCTCCTGCATTTGATTCACACATAAAGTCAATAAAATAAATCCAGAATTCTTCATTGTTTTCAGTTTTCCTCTCATCTTTGATTATCTTAATCTATTGGATCGGCTGAAACGTTTTGCTTCCGTTTTTGAAAAATACACACAAAAAAATAAGTTCACACGGAGAAACTGGGGTTGGAGAAAATCTGCTTGGCACATCTGCTCGAGTATTGAAACCAGATGAACCTGACAGATGAAGCGAATAACCCCGATCATCTTGTTAGCCTCCAGTGTTCTGCTGGGAAACTTGAAGTCCTGATGTTACGCTGACACATAGCACCCTCTTAAATGGAGCTGAGGACTTGGTGCACCCACACATGGCTTGCCAACAACAGCGGAGGGGGGGGGGGGGGTGCATTCAGAAATGTGCAGCCAAGGTGTTGACACCTACAGTCCATGTAGATCTGCATTCATGGACCACCATGCAAAAGCTTATGGAGGCTGTCGTAGGGGAACTCGGAGGGTTATAGAGCCTGCGCAGACGCCAGTTGGTTCAGAACTGTTATGACTGTAAAAGAGAACTGGATTGAGTAACCCCTCCCCCCTGGCGTTTCAAAGAGGAAGTACCAGCTGGCTCCAAGAAGCCATAATCCCATAGACTTCTATAAAATATAAATAAACAGCTATTACATTTAACATTTCTTTGCTAATCCTATATTTTATCATTATTGTGAGTTATATAAGTTATAAATTGACCAATCAGATGCCTCAATAAAAGTAAGTGGAGTCCGCTGGCCACCACCTGAAACGTTGGAAATGTTTGAAGGGGACTTCCAACAAGCTCACTCCTTATTGATGACAGTAGTTGCCATAGAAACGTTGAATCGGACCAATCACTGCTTACTAACCTCGTCTGGCTCTAAATAGAGTAGAAAAGTGGCGACTGAATTGGCTTCATTTTGCTGGAACCAGAAGTAAGGGTAAGTTTGGGTGATATACAGTCCCTCAGTCCAATATCTATATACAGTCAATGGTTACAACATATTCTGAGTGAAGCAGATGGTTCTTAAAGAAACTATCCATAAAGCATGAGTGTATCTTAGTCGCATGCGCTCGTACTGCAGGTTTCTGGGTATTCTGGGTAGAGAGGAATGACCACATCTTAAGACAAGTGCAGGTGTCTTGCAGTTCCCTTGAGGCTCATGTGGCCAACTTGGGGGAAAATAGTACGTACCATTGCCATGCCTGAGGTAAGTGTATGAATTATTTGTTAGGACAATGTAAGTTACATTTGTGACGTACAAGTGACGCCCTTTCCTCAGCACTCCAGTCTTTAGCGAGATACAAGGACTGGCTGCTTACTGGCCGCATGCAAATGTTGATGCATAAGTGCCAGTAGGTCGCCTACAGAAAGCCCCCACATGCTGCACTCTATCTCACTTATCACCCCACCAACACAAAAGGGAACACATTGCGCATGTTTAAGAAGGATTGAAAAAATTGGTACGACCCACCCTCATCTCACTCGCTTAAACCTTAAACATTCACAGGCAGCATTTGTTGTGTTTGCTCCAGGCAGATCGCGTTACAGCTCCATTCTGACATATGCAAGATTTCGTGTTATTTAATTTCAGTCGGGTGAGAAAAAGCACAATTAATTTCTGCTTTTTCCAAACTGTCGGAAAAAGCCACAAGTTGCTGCCAAATCCGTGTCCTGATCGGTTCAGCTGGTTGAACTTTCAACGAGTTCTTGGTTTGTGCATAGAGCTCGAAAACAAACTTCAAAAATTTGTGTAGCAACGAATGAACACGAGGGTTTTTTAACCCAGAAGCCCGAAACACAAGTTTTGAAGTGTTTTCATGGACTTTTCATTGCAAGTGCTCACTTGATCGTGGCTTTAGTGTTCGCTATGACCTGTCACCAGGGCCGGCTCTAGGCATAGGCACCCTAGGCTGCTGCCTAGGTTGCCATCTGTTGAAGGGTGGGTACCAAATCACAATGATTAGGTTAAATATAAATTTTTTAGGTCCTTTTGTATTTTTTAACAGTTTGACACACCACTCATTTTATTAAAAAAAAAGTAATATTTCAGACCACAAATGATATAACTAAAAAGTTTCTTAATCAGTCATTTTGCCCGGTGCCGTACGCGTTGCTGCTGCTGTTAGCGCTTCCATAAAACTAAGGATAAAAAAAAAAAAAAAAAAAAGGAAAGGAAAGAAGAGGAGGAAGAACGGGCTCAAAGCAGAGGTTTGTTTGTTTTATTTACATCAAGTGCTGGGTAATTCCCCCCCACATTTCTGTATAAAAATACTCTTGATTTTGATTGAAAAAGAGGCATTTAACTCCGGGCTTTGCATACAGGTTTGCCTATTTTTCTAACCATAAGAGCAGTTGAGACAAAGACGTAAACTTAGACAGAACTCTAAAAATTTGAAACGTCAATGAAAATTGGAGCCTTGATTCATCATCAAAGCCGCACGCTCAGTTTGTTTTCTAAACTCCACTTAAGTAATTGCATCTTTTTGTTTTTCAATCACCATCCTCCCAGAGTTGGTGACTTTTATTCAGCTGGACAGAATTGAACTTGTCTGTGATCTCATTGCTCTTTGAGGCATTTATCCAAACCCCACTGTTTAGTCGCGCTCTCACTTACACCAGACGCTACTTTTTCACCGCTAACCCGCAGCATTCTCATGCTGCTCACAGGAGGGCGTCGATGCAAGCCGCGCCGTAGCCTGCGCCGCCTACCTTTTTATTTCTGTTATCTGATATAATTCATGCTATTCCATGCCTCTTCTCCACTCTCTATAGCAGAGACCTGTCTCCCGCTCTCTGTAATGTGATCTTGTGATTAGTATTCTGCTCAGGCATCAGGATGGAAAGCAGAGTGGCTGCCGAGAGGTGTGCTGAATCACATCACTCATATTCCCCTCTTAATGTGTGTGTATGTGTGTGTGTTTGGTGAAACCTCAAAGGAAAAGGTCCAAATCAATCTTATATCATTGACTGGCCACTAAGTGTTGTGCGTGCAAGCGTCACTCTGCTTTGTTTAAACACACATTTACTATCTTACTGAGCTGATGTGCCGCCATTTAACAGCTTTGCCTGACACTGTGTGTGTGTGTGTGTGTGCACATACGCCAAGGTCAACTAGATCGCTGTTTGCTGGTCAGTGTAGAAAAGTCCTTCCACCTTCAACGCCCAGAATTCTTTTACGTTTCCATGTATTACATCTATTTTTTGTCTCTAGCTCAAGAAAAGAGCAAAAAAAAAAAGATAAAATCTAAATTTACAACAAAAAAGCCTTTCTTTCATAAAAATTAGAGTGTAGAGAAGATAAAAGTTAATTCTGATAACAGTTTGGGGTCTAACACGAGTAAAGTTCCTACTTTTTAAAGAAAAAACTAATCGAGTTTGAGAAAATTCTTTTAGGCAAAACCACAGAATTTTCTAAAGCCACACCTAGTGACACGTCTGCTACAGACTCGCTCAAGCAATGGAAAATGGTTCTGGTTCTGTTTTGCCTTAAGACATCTTGACGTCGTAGTTTGAGAATTGAACCACTATCCATTCACTGGAGGCAACTTTCTCGGCCAGAAGCGTATTGTCTTAAAAATGTTAAATTAACTGGAACATAAAGGTAAAACTGCACCTACGCATTCCTTCATTTGAGTTTTTTTTTTTACTTTTTGGTTCTTTTTTTAAGAACAATATTTAACTTTTTAAAACTAAAATGTAGCAAAGCAGATTAGTTCTGCAAAGTATTAATGATGATGGAATTTAAAATAAGGAAAGGAGAAAACATGAAACGTAAACAAACATAAAGACACATTCGATTAGCTCAAAGTGAACCAGAGTTCGTTTTTCCGCGATAATCCAAAAAGAAATTTTCAGACTGAATGCACCAAAGTCGACTAATCTAGGACTAAGAATCGCTCTCAGGCCAATCCTTCCAAGTGGTCTTGGTTCATTTCCAATTGGACTGAGCTCCAGCTCACTCTGACTTTGTCTCATTCTGAATAGACTCTGCTCTCGGATTGGAACAACTACAAAGTAGCAAAAATAAGTGTTGTACCTGACATTGATACAGACGTTCAAAATTGGTTGGCAAAATATGAAATTGAGTAAGTGAACTATCCCGACAAGGGTTGCCAAGCGCAGGACTTCCATTATTTTTTCTCTCATTGCTTTGCCTTGCCTTCATGATTCCTGGCCAATGACTGAAGAGATCTTTAGTCATGTGGTTTTCGTTTACAAGCTTTGGCTTGAAACAGAAATCTCTAGTTTAAAGGTAGTCTGAGTTCAGTTTAAAGCAAGGTTTAGGACTCGGTCAGGAAGAATGAACTTTTCCAATCTGAATACACCCTAATATTTTACATCACAGGAATGTTTTTGCTCTGAAACCCTGTGCATCTCCCTGCAGATGTTGGTGGAAAAAGAACAGTCTCCGCTCTAATTCATCCCAAGGGTGTTCTATGGGGTTCAGGTCAGGACTCTGCGTACCCCAGTCCCAGTCATCCACACCAGACTCCGTCCTCCACGTCTTTATGGACCTTGCTTTGTGCACATGTGCACAGTCATGTTGGAAGAGGAATGGGCCGCTCCAAACTGGAATTTTCCAAAATGTTTATGTATCCTGAAGCATTCAAAGTGAACTAACTCCTGAAAAACCAGCCCGCACCATCATTCCTCCTCCACCAAATTTCCCACTCGGCCCAAAACAGTCTGAAATGGATCGTTCTCCTGGAACCTCCAAACCCAGACTGTTCCATCAGATGGAAAAGTGTGATTCGTCCCTCCAGAGAAACCGTCTCCACTGCTCTAGACTCCAGTGGTGGCGTGCTTTACACCACTGCATCGTCAATTTTCAGTTCATTTTTGTGTCTTGGATGCAGCTGCTCAGCCATAGAAACCATTCCATGAAGCTCTCTGCGTACTGGACCTGGGATAATCTGAAGGTCACATGAAGTCTGTAGCGACTGTGCAGAAAGTCGGCGACCTCTTTGCATTTTCCCATGCGCTGACCCCATCAGTTTGCCACTTTGTGGCTTAGTTGTTCCCAAACTCTTCCATTTTGTTGACAGTTGACTATGGAATATTTAGGAAAATTCCCGATTGGATCTGTTGCAGGTGGCATCCTATGAAAGTTCCACGCTGGAAGTCACTGAGCTCCTGAGAGCTGAACATTCTTTCACAAATGTCTATAAAAACAGTTCACATGCCTGAGAGTTTATATACCTGTGAGCAAGTGATCAAGATACCTGATTCATTTGGATGGGTGTGCCAATACTGTTGGTAATATAGTGTATCATTCACAAAAAATATATTAGATTACTTAACTATAGTAACATATAGCAAGAATTGACTGTTTTGCTTTTCACATGACAGTATTTTATGCTCTTGAACTGGTTACACAGCAAAAACAAAACTGACCTCATCCTCACATTAACTGAGATATTACTAATTTATGAACTATAGATGTCTTTATGAATGTTTAGCTAACAACGTTGTATATTTCTGAACATTTTTTCAATCTTGATTTTTCTTAGAAGATAAAAAAAAATGCTTTTAACCAATATTTCTAAAGATTGTTGTCAGATTTCTCTATAAAAGCATTTTACTGCTTTACTTCTATAATCTGGAAATTCCAAACTTTGTGTTTCTAAACAATCAAATTATCATATTTAAAGACGTGAATTTTTCAAATCTCAAAAAAAGATTCAGCCTGTTAGACTAAATAATAAAATATCTGTCATCTATTCAATTCAATTCAATTTTATTTATATAGCCCAATATCACAAATTCAATTTGCCTCATTGGGCTTCATGCCTGCAGTTTTTACAGATGCACAGATGGAGTCATAAAATATGCACAATAGGTAAAAACTAAACAGACTATAAAGAACAGGTCATCCCTGTCCTTAGACCCTCCCTCGCGGTAAGGAAAAACTCCTAAAAAAAACCTGAGTCAGGAAAAAAAAGACAGCTATAATCATCCAGTGAGAGACATTATCGCCGCTTTGCTTCAGTGGCCGTAAATATTTTCCTTTAAATGATAAATATTTGCCAGCTGATTATGTTTTGGCAGAGCAAATGGACAGAAACAAATTTCAGTTAACGTTTCCCCGGCAGCCTCTGCTACACTGATTATTCGCCGGCAAACATCGCGTTTCGACAAATTTCTTTGCAGTTCCGATTGACGAAGCAGAAGGCGAAATGGTACAAAGAAAGCACGCGCGGTGGAAAAGGTAAAGAGACTTTGGTGATGCTGTGCCCAGGTACACAGAGGGATAAAGTGTGAGCGTGAACGAGGCGGGGTGTGTGGCCGGGGGCTGAAAGAGATGTGTGTGCATGCATTAAAATCGGGGATTTTCTTGTCAAAGTAGCAGGGTTGGGGATTAGTTTAGAATCTGACTAGAGGAGGGCTGATGACTTTAGCTACATAAAGAGATGACGGGGCAAACGGAGGCGTCGATATCAGTGGTGGGGGATATTCTAGACAAAAAAAAAAAAAAGAAGTCCTGTGTGGGGTGGAAATGCGGAAAAAAAGGAAATTAATATCAGTGTATTGAAGAGGATCTTTATGCTTCCCTTAACCGCAGTGGCAACACATCTCGCTGAAAGACAGGCACTGAAATAACCTCTGTTCCAGCTGGTGGACTGCTGAGGCTCCTGCTGGGTTGTTTTAATGGGGAAAATTAGCCAAGCAGAAAGGTGGATCCTGTTTGTTATGCTCCACTGTCCCCTCCCTTCCACTCAGTCGGCCAAGGAGGCATCCTCTGTTGTCCTCTATGTCTCTCGGAGCTCTCTAGACACTGTATCTCCAGCAGCTGCTGCTGCCTTCATGCATCCCTCTCCTCCAGCATCCACACTCTGCCAGGCACAGATACATACAGGATGTACGTCCAACCAACACACATCCCAAGACAAATCCCAAATACACCCGCACCTGTAAAGTTTAAGTCAGAAACTGGATTTATTTCTTTAATATTCCAGGTCTGTCATAAAGCTGCGGCCCAAAGGCCAGAGCAAAACGAAGACCAAGAAGGGGAATTAAAGGCACAAATGAATTAGATCTGAATGTGTGTGATATGGGAGTTGGAGTGGAGAGAAAAGAGTGAGAGGTGAGGGAGTGAAGGATGAGATGAGGATATGCAAAGGGGTGAAAAGCGTCTTTGTTCTGGTCGCCCTTGAGACAGCTGACATGGCCACAAAAAGACCTTCTTTCAGAGCCAAGGAGACCGAGTCAGAGCAGGAGAGACGAAAAGAACGAGGGAGATTTACCACTTGTGGTCCACTCGAACAGACACAGTAGAAACCAGAGGTGGAGCGATTCTTTTGAACGATTCGTATCATAACTTGTGTTTGACAACACGATTTAAAAAAAATATAAATCCAGGACATCTTTAGCTAAAGTGTGACTCAGATAAATACCTGGTACTGAGGAGAGTACAGGTGAAGTTTTTCAGATTTTTTGCAAGACAATCAATTTTAAGTAAAACGTTATATTGGTATTGGTCAATTCCATTAATAGCTTGCCTCAGACAAATTGATCTGATTGGATTAAAGGAATACAAATTGATTCATTGATTAATTGTTTCACCCCAGTAGACATTGCACTGTATAGTCTGTGATCTCATACTCATTTTTAATAAAATAATGCTCAGTTTCTGAAAATGTTAGTTGTTCCACTGGTAAAAAAAAAAAAACAAACAAATATATATATATATATATATATATATATATGTATGTTTTTCTTATTATAAAAAACGTTGAATATCATTTTTGATGGAAACATTGATACGTCCCCAAAACATTAACCAGACCGACAACAAGACTGTCGGACATCAGACTGTACAACGCCACTGTTTAAATCGGCTTAGATGTATATATAGTCATTGTAGATAGGTGTATATATTGCTTTTATTCATATTATGTTTGTATGTGTGTTTGCAAATGTGTGTGTATGGATGCCATGACAGATGAATTTATCCCTTTGGGATATGAATAAAGTTAAATTCAATTCAACAAACATTGGAAAATCAAACTTCTTTCATAAAGCTCTTTTCATATATATGTAACAAAAATGAAAAGTCAAAATTCCCTCACATTCTAACCACTGAAAGACTTTATAGTACGGTACAATCCATCTTTTTTAATGCCAAAGTAAAACCTAATAAATATGAACATTGAAGACCATGTCCACTGTGTTCTGATGATGAAACCTTGGGCCATTTTTTCAAAATAAACTTAAATAAATGTTTTATTTTTCAAATGACAGATTGTTCAAACGCAATGCATGATGGTCTATGTTCTCTAATCGATTTAGCATAGAAGTACAGTAGTTTTTCAGAGACAAATTTGAAATTTCCAGGAAGTTTTTTTCAAACTCCCTGAAAAAATGGCAAATGCTCTACAGTGCACCAAGTAGTGATACACAACCAAAGTGGAATACACAACAATAAATACATTTTTTTCAGCTTAAACACCAAAAGCATAAACAAATGGATTCACACATGCAAACTTTTTTGAGGTCATTATTATAAATCTTTAAAAAAAAAAAACAGTTTGCTTTATTGGAATTAATAGCCAATGTCTTTTTTTTCTGTGTATTTGTATAATATGAGCTTCAACTGTGAAATAAATAATATTTTAGTATTTTAGTACTGTGGTCCTGAAGTCCGAAGAAAAAAAATTAAATATGACGTCAATTAAGAAAGCAAAAAATGTATCTAAACAAATTGTGACATTTTAGAAACCAAAGCAAAAAAAATGAAATAAAATAAAAATAAAACATTTCAGAAAACAAAAACAATTTTCAGTAAACAAAAGGAAATTATAAAAAATGAAGCACAGTTTGAGTTGTTGTTTGTCTTTTTGTTAATATGCAGAGATTTAAATCGAATTTGGAAAAAACTCAAATGTCATCATGCAGTCATCGATGTCCTTTAGTACGTAACCTTTTCCGGTATTTCATTTTATTTTTCACTTTTAAGAATGCAATGTGGAAGAAAACAAAAACAACTAAAGCAAACTTTAAAAGCAATAAAAGCACTCTGGCTAAATCCAACACATTCTCATTCCCAACTTGTCGTTTTTGATGCGCTGGTTGCTCTCATTAAACCAGGGGTCCTCAACCTCTAGGCTGCAAACTGGTACCAGTCCGGGGGCCCGAAGACAGAGAAATAATGCATACACTAATCAGGGGTCATCAAAACTGTTGATATAACCTTGATGATATTTAAAGTTTGTTTGGAGCTTTATATAACTTATCTCAGCTAATAATTGTTACTAATATATCATTAAAGGTTTAGGTACAGGTTTATTCAAGGGAATAAACAGCATTAAAGTCTTTTTGATGTTTGGTTGTTTTTGTTCCACATCTCTGGCCGGATTGAGCATATATTATGGGAAAAAAAAATCTTTGTTTCAGCCTCAGAAACTGCTGGTTGATAAAAGCGACTCTAGTCTGTCAGAAAAACATGAGTTGAATGTAATTCATCGCTCTCAGTAGAGGCATTAAGGAAAGGACCACCACATTGTCCATCACTTCTGACAGAGATTTTCCAGCTAAAAATCACTTCTGAGCACAAAATATGAAACTAGTGTTCTGCCATTGGAAACTCTTACTCCATTTGTCACAGTAAATGTAAAAAAATTAATTCTGCATAATCTGTTTGACCAAGTCGGCATAAAATCTGTCAATTTTACCAAAAGGATCCAATTACTGAGCAGCTAAGAACAGAGATGGTTCTGATTTGCGTCTCTTTAAGAACAGAGACGCTACGTTTAAAATGTTGGACTTTTTTTTTTTTCCAGGAAGTCACTAAGCTGGATGGAGTAACCGTCACCACATGTGTCCGCCTCCTTCAGGCTTAAGTTAGACTTTTAAGCAGTAATATGAACCTGCAGGCCTGGAGACCCAACACCGCTCTCAGGACCACGTTCTCAAGACCGCATTCTCAGGACCCAGGTCTTTTTGAGACAGCGCCCCTACTGGCTGGAGGACTAACAGCACCCTAAGGACGATTTTAGGACTAGTTTTTTTGAGACAGCGCCTCCTTGCCGCTGGGTGCCGTTTATCTTTTTTTTTTTTAATAAATGTTACTAATGTCGATTTTGACTGAATATTTCTAATGATTTTCTTACTGATGAATTATACATTTATTTTTAACCCTTCAGGCACCAGGGCTTTTCAGTGGAAATATAATTCAGTACATATAGATTCTTGAAACATTTGCCTAGAGAATCCAAACTGATTTTTCTCTTTGTCTTATCTAACTGCTGAGAGAGAGTTGAGTCTGGTATTTTCCAAGCACCTAAAACTTATCAGAAGTTGAGAATATTGGGATCTTTATTATATAAATTTGTCTTTACATTTTGTCTTATTCTGTTGCACTAATTTAACACATTCTCAATGAGAAACGCATGTATTTCACTATTAAATAAAAATGAAATATAATGAATTAAAACGTGCCAGAAAATCTAACCCAAAACATCTAGAAAATTCAACAGTTGAGGTGGGAAGAATAACTTTAATTAGGAATTATATTAAACAGAATAACATTTATTAAATGTCGCATTAGGCTTAAAAAGACAAACAATACTTGTAGCCACCAAACAGCTGTTTCTGTACAAGAAATCACAGCTGTATATAGGAAAGAAAAATATATTAGAACAATTTTTCAAATTAAACATGAGATTAAAAAATACTTTCTACTTGAAGAGTATCTCTGCTTTTTTCAATTCTATATCAATCCTCTGTCAAATTTATCTACTTTACCTAAATAAATATTTTGCTCTTGGAAATGTTTTGTAACAGTTGCCATTTATTTTTGATTTTTGAGAGTTTTTGATCATGAATTTGAACCTTTTATAATATTGTTAGTTGGAAATACTTTGTAGAACAAAGCATTTAACACACTGTTTCATCTAGAGACTTCCTCTTTTGAATTGTTGAATCCATCTGGAATAAAAGATACACAAGTAAAATGAGAAGTAAAGAGTAATTTAGTTCTGAACAAAACAGCATAAATACTTAATAATGTTATTAAAAGTAAACATTTTGTTTTCCTCTTTTTTGTAATGCATGTCAACTATATCTGGGTTATAATGACACAATATTAATGAATTACACAAAAGAAAATTATAACACATGAAGGTATAAAAATAACTATGCTGTAAAATGCTTAAAGTTGTATTCCTAATAAACCATCATGAATTTATTTTTGTACAATCAACATTAATATTGGATAAAAGCTAAGCTACATGTAGTCATCACTGTTTCTTACTGCAAAAAACAAATTTATTGGTGATTTACTTTTTTATATTTTAAGATTCATGTGATAAATAACCTAGTTGTTTATCCTTTAGCAGCGCTTTGATCTTTTTTTTACTTTTACTACTCACGCGTGCAATGTGTCTCGTAAAGTCTCCAGAAAATAACAAAACAAACTCCACCCTGTAGGAGGCGCTGTTTTAAAAATGTCTGGGTCCTGAGAATGCGGTCCTGAGAGCGTTATTGGGTCTCCAGGCCTGCAGGTACACCCTTCTCCTTTTAACAGGTGACGTTAGGGTATTGATCCAGTGTTTAAACATACATGGTTCAGACAATTGTAATGCTTGCTTGTCCTGCTCATTGGACCAATTTAGAAGACTGGATCCAAGTCAGCAGAAAAAAAATGAATTTGGATCACAGGATTCTGCCTTTAAAAAAAATAAAATAAAAATAAACCAAGAAGTAAAAGAAAATATTTCACTTTGGACAAGAAAGAGGCAAAAGAAACAGGAAATGTGGTGTCTTAGATGAAAAAAAAACCTAACCCATCATCATCCCGTCATGCTTTAAGTGCTGGAAAGTCTACTGGGTGACAGGAAGTTGGATTTATGCCAGTTGCTGGGGTTGAAATTGATTTCTAAAAGCATGAAATTATGATATGTAACTGCTGAAGTCACTGTAACACACAGAAGACCTGCAGAGACTTTGGGTGGTTTCAGTCTTGACTTTTTCTCCTGTTTGAGACCTTCATGGGTATCGAACTTTGACAGAGGTGGGTTTGCTATTTTTGGGGGAGCCTGTACCAGACCAGAGTAAAAAAATGTATTTTATAGAATATAATATGTGAATGTCATAATAAATACTGTTTAAAAAACAGTGTAAGCAGGGATGATACTAAGGAGCGACATTTCCATTTTGTTGTGTAGTTCCTCATATCCCCACTAGGACTGATTGAGGATGTGAGTCAGTCTCCAAAATGCTAAAGTTTAATTTGATCAAATATCGCATTGTCTTGTGATTATTTTAATTAATCGCGATTAATCCATTTCAATCACTAATATTTTTTATCTATGAATTGCAGTATAAAGCCTAATTTTCATTTAAATCCATGAAATGGTGGCACAGTAAAATTTTAACAAAAAAACAACTTTATGTAGTTAACCTTTACTTTTACACCAACAATGGGCTTTTTTTTTCAATTTTGAGAAATTAGGAAAAAACAAAACAAGCGCAAAACAAAACGTCCGGTCCAAAGTTCTCAAATTTATCACATAGCAACAGTAGGAAGCCATTTTCTTAGCAAGTTAAATTATGATGACCACAAAATTCTTATTTATACCATAATTTACATTGGTGTACCTCTTTCCATATGGGACCAGCCCTCTGCATACCCCATTATTTATGATAGAGAACACCTGAGTTCTTTCATTTCTCATTCACACAATAGTTATTCTCCCGCTCCTTTCTCAAAGTTTTTCGGCATGTAAAAACTCAATCACACTTTTCAGCAATTTCAGCAATCTTGGTATCAAAACGTTCACTCGTTCAGGACATTACTGCTTTTATTTTTGTTTTTTATAAACTTAATACTTTTTGAAATATTGATTAAAATATGCCCCATAGGAAATGAATGAGAAAATGTTCAAATTTCAAAATATTAAGTAGATTAGCAACAAACCTTAAAATGTATTTAGCAACAAGTCTTATTCATGGGCTATGTTTTCATATTATAAAGTAATTTTAAACAAAAAATTGAGTTTAGCTAATGTTTTGGAAACATACTAACTATTTTGGCTAATTTGTTTTCTACTGGAGTTTTTTTTAAGGCTTATTCAGAATTTAGCTTCTGTTTAAACAACAGGCTAACTAATGTAGTTTTATGAGGATTTTACAGCAGTTTTGGAGTTTAGCTTGTATTATAGCAATGTGTTAGCTTTTTGGGCTAATGTGGCACCTACTTAGGTTTAATGTGCTAATTTAAATTTTAGCTAATATTTTAGCAACAAGCTAATGTTTTTGGCTAATTTACTTTACTGAGGTAGTTTAGACTTTTTTGAAGTTTAGCTAGTATTTAAGCAACTAGCCAACTTTTTTGGGCTAATTTGGAGTTTAGCTCATAAATATTTTTTGCAAAGTTGGCATGTATTAGTGAATTTAAAGCAATTTTATTACTTTTTTCAGAAATTTTGGTCAACTTCATTTCTCTTTCATAGCTCATAGGAATTTCTGGTCTTTTAGCAAATTTGACATTTTGCAAATAACTTTTGCACTTTCAGCAAATCCCCTTTGGCAAAAAAGCATTCACACTGGCATCATCGCAGGCAATGCAACTCTTTTAGTTGTTTTTGTATCTGAGAATATGACAAGAGTTATAGATTCCGAATGAGATTACCACAAACAACACACTAATTTGTTTATAATTAATTAATCTCGATAAATGGAGAAATTTTACACCCTTAATTAAATAATAACAACAAATTAATCCTGGAGTAAAAACCTTTTTCTGCTTCCTGTAGCTAAACGCTGAAGGCTTAGCAACTGCAGTGAATTATCAATAACTTTTTTGTTTTTTTCTTTATTTGCATAAATGAGGTGTGGTCTTTCGATCACTTCTTGTGTCAATAACTTTTGCATCTCTGCAGACCTTCTGGCTGTGTATTGAGATCAAACGCAGAACAATAATTTCACCCCAAATTGATCTTTTCTTCTTTTTTGTGGAGATGTTCAGCAGGAGTTGATAAACGAAACCTCCAGTCAATGTTTACTTGGTGTCGCCACTGTGCACTAATTATTAACTTTTACTTTTTTATAGTTATTTTTCTACGTCTTGCAAAAACAAGGTATGTGAAGGAACATAAGCATCGCAAAATCGATCTAGTCATGAGAGTAACAGCCGAATTGGTTCAAAACAAGAGGAATGAACAAGATCATGTTGATAAAAATATAAACTCTGGAAAAAACTCAGTTTCTCCTCCTGTTGTGTCTCTACTGTCTTCTTATGTACATATGAAGCCAACAAACTGACGTCCAATCACAAGCTTTCTTCTACCAGATTGGGTCAATTGCCTTTGCTTAATTCATTTAAAACTACTACTTTTTATTCTCTTTATGTCTTTTGTGTAAATTTAATGCTATTATACTGTATGAAGACAAAAAGGCTTTCTATTCTATTCTATTCTCTTTGGTTTTAAAGGATGCTACTGGCGTGTGCCACAGAAGACGGAGAAACGGTAGCTAGGATGTTAATAAAGAAAACAAACACTTTCATTTCAAACATTAAGAGTTTTAAATGAGAACAATGGTTTATTCATTTCCTCACAGTGTTTGTGGCTGTCGAGGGTTTTCTTAGAAAGTGATGTGAGTGAGAACAGCGTTCTCTGGAGGCTGTCTGGATTAGCCATTGTTGCTAATGAGGCTTTTGTTTGACCCGGTTGTTTTCTGGTTCAACGTTGACCTGTTGTACTAACTACATTTTCTTTTGCACTTTTGTTAAAGACTGTCCAAATTAAAACTAAAACGCTAAACTGTCCTGGATTTTAAACGCAATTTGGAATTTAGTTTGTTTTTTTTTTTTTTTTATCGTAAATACAACACTAATTTCCCAAAGTAAAAATCTCATAAATATAAACATTTTACAGACTATTTATGAATCAACTTTAAACTATAAAAATAAATAAAGTACAATGCATTGTGGTCTATATTCGCCAATCTAATGTACATCAATCCCAATGAGCTATTTAGGCTAGAGTTGCTACGCTAGCTTGTTGCATACACAAAGTTAGACGCCATATTGGATATGTCAAGATGTCTGTTTACTGCTGAGCTACAATTGCACAAACAGAGCTGCAAAAACAAGAATGTGACTTTTCACAACTACATTATTACTGTCAGCTAATAAAGGAGAACTTATAGAAAATATTTTAGGAAGATCTGAGTGAGTTTACTGTCAATAGTCAACGTTTAGGCTGATCTTGTAGCCTATTCAAGTTAATGGTAACTTCCATGTTTTCTGGGGGGGACCACCCGTCATTTTGGTTTTATGGAGGATGATTGTGGTATTTGTATGTGTGCTCGACCTCAGATCAGACCAGACAACCCGCTGGGAAGCAGATTACTAAGCGGAGGAAAACAAACTAATCAGTAGCGAAGAGAGAAGGGTCCGGCGCCGACATGTCCCGTACAGGTGATGAGTCACATACGGTTCGATTAGCCCCACCCACCTCTGCTTTAAGACGAACAGCCCCCAATTCTCGCCTCACCAGAGACGTGGACTAAAATGCGAACTATGCCCTCTCTCCTGTCTGCGGGTCCCCCTAGACCATAACCCTAATCTGTAACACATTGTTTATTTCCGACCACGTTGTGCCACCCCAGGTGAGGACCGGCCCCTATAAGCAAAGGGCGCAGGGGGTCTGCAGCGATGTCAACTACCCAACAACCCGTTTAACACAGACCGAGTGTTATGGTTTGGTGTTTTCCTTTATTTGGTTTTGTAGTTTTGTGTTCTTGTACTATGTTTTGTCTCTTTGGTGCTCCTGCAGGGTGGTGTGAGGCAGGAGGCGCGGCTTTCCCTAATTGGTGACGCGGCACACCTGCAATCAATTCAACCTTTAAAAGCCTCTCCCTGGCTCCTCCAACCTGCCGGGTTATTACTCATCCATGTGGTCTCTTCCTGGTTCCTGTCTTAGCTGTCTGTGGTCTAGCCTCCTGCCTCCACCTCCAGACTGCTTCTTTTATTTGCTGCTGTTTTGACTTAAATAAATATTCACTGATTGAACATCAAGTCTGGCTCTGCGCTGGGATCTGTCTACACACCTTGACACCGAGGAGTCCAACAGTTTGTGTAAATCTTGTGTGTAGATCTGAATAAAATCACAACCATCCATCAGGCGTACATTGTGTTTCCTACATAATAACATTTATTTATAGAAAAGTTTAAAATGTCGTTTATCTGTTACACTTTGTACACAATCGTTGATACCACATCCTGGGTCATGATCATAGTTGTTTTCCTTTTAAAATCAGACCAAAATCAAGCATTTATGGCCATTTTACTGCATCTGCTAAGTCGTATTTGATTGTTTACTGACTTGTCCAATATGGCGTCGCTTTTCACGTATCTTGGACTATGGTAACAGGCTAGTGTAGCATCTCTAGCAATATATCTCATTGATCGATGCACTTCTGGGAAACTTGATTTTTGAATCGTCCCCCAAAAAAAACGCCAAATATTGTATTAAGCAGTGAAGGAATTTAGACACAACCTTAGTCAGATGTGATTGACATATTACTGACTTTCTTTTTTTCCACTTCCTCTGACTTTCACCAGCCAAAAACTGTTAAACAACACAAATAAAGCAACTTTTCTTCCAATGTGTGCAATAGAAATACTTTAAGTTTGGTTTATTTTCTCAACTCAGATGGCAAAATACAAAGAGGAAGTAGAAATAGAACATTTATCTCTGCTTTTTGAAAGAAAAGAACAAAAAAAACAGTTTGAAAGGCAATACAACACTTGAAATATTTCTAGTTTTCATTGAATTTTTTGTCACTTTATGTACACACACACAGTAGAAACCTGAGATTTTGTTGGATCTCTCCCTCTTTACTCATAGTTCCTGGCCCCAGGGGGTGAAGCGACTCTTCAACCCATCTCTCACATCCAACCCAAACACAGAGCAACCCAAAAGTGCGATCAAACCCACTCACACACACACACACTCTGGCAGTAGACCACATCAGAGGGGGTCCATTCCCTTCCTCAGTCCACAGGTCCTTAGACAAACACATTATTCTGGATTAAATGCTTCCCATATTTGTTATTCTTTCATTTGAAACTCCAGGTGGGTTTGGTATGAAACCAAAAATCATATGAGCATTCTTCTGAGAGGGAAGCATTCTGAAAGTCAGGGGGGGGTGGATGAGAATTCCCTTTCGGAGCGAGAACTTGCAACAACATTTGTGCAGATTCAGCCGATCTCTCCGGCGTCTTCCTTACAAGTCCAACAAAGGCAGCGCTGTTTTGTCAAGAAGTGCTCCTTTCCCCCTCCTCTGAAACTCGCCCAACCCTATTCAGCATTCTGCACAAAACCAGGAAGTGTGCTCTCCACGGAGGTCCACCGCTGGCTCTGAATCAGATCCAATTGATTCGAGAGGCGCTGATCCTCAGAGGGACGCGGCGGCGTGTGAGAGGCTTTTATTTCCACGCCGTACCGGTTTGAATAGACATAGAAGGTGACAGATGAGCAGCACAGCTGTCCGCTGGGAGGCCTAAACTGTAGACTTTGTCGACGGTGATGATTGTCCTGCTCAATTATGCTGTTATGCTGAAATTACTGCCAGAGCTTCAGAGTCCATGCAGGTCTGAGCCAGGCGGCGAGGTGATGATGTGTGTTGAGAGATCACAGATCGGCCTCCTACAGGTACCGGACAGACGGACGGAGCTGCTGAAGGAGAAGGGATTGTGGCCTCTTTTATCAATCACCACTTAAAAATCCAACACCATGTTGAGGAGAAAAAAGGATTGGGGGGGGGGACGCTCGTTCAAATATTAGCAGTCATCGCACAACCCAGTCACAAAGTGTGCCTGAAAATCATCCACAATCTGATGCTCTTGAGTGATCCCTGCCTCGGCTTTCTGCATACTAATTCCGCCGTGGGCGACAAAAGGAGATGCACATCGGGCTGGAACTCGCAGCAGAGCGTTAGCTTCCTCCCGACGTGTTTATTTTCATAAAGTGCGCAGCCTCGACGTGGCGGCGTTGTGGACAGAGCGTTCCTGCTGCAGTGCGTTTGATGTCTCTCTTGGACCCTGGAGACTTTGCTCATGCATAACCACTGTGTGTCTTTCTGATCTGCCTCTGTGAGCTGCTGGAGAAGGTTAGGGCGGGCGTTGCACATTAGGCAACGTGCTCCTGAATAAACACAACTTGCCGATTGAAGAAAACAAAAGCAAAGAGGACTTCTGTAATATTTATCGAGGCGATGGAAGTGAGCTAAATGGCACAGCTCGTCCTGCATCATTTAGCGCTGCACAAAACAGTCCAGGAAACCAGGGGGTGTGATGGCGGTTCAGTATGCTGGTGAGGACTCTCCAACTGTAGAGGGGGCACAGAGGTCACGAGGTGTGTGTCTGTGCGCGTCTGTGCTGGTGCGATGGCAGCATCGCTCCTCCAGGGCTCAGTGGGCTAATTAATAATGAATCCCAGAGACTCTGCGTTTGAAATGCAGATGTGCGAATGCCGACTCCGCCCGCTCCTTCAGAAGGACGGGTGTGTGTGTGTGTGTGCGTCTAAGTGTGGGGGTGTTCGAGGGCCGCGGGGAAAAGTGTGTTCGCTGGTTGTTTAGCTGTGGCAGAGAATTTGCCGCCGTAGCCTACATGAAACTCGCAGGGGCCATTAATTAAACATCGAGCACATTTGACTTTTGAGTGAGAGTTTTGAAAGACCGTCATCAGATTTTCATCTGAGGGGGTTTTCATAACAAGCCTGCCCTCCTTCCGGCTCCAGAGTCCTTCTCGTGTGCGCGCCGGGCGCCGTCAGAGGCCTCGTCCAGCAGCTCTCTGCAGAGGAGGCAAAAACAGAGGATGAGGGTTAAGAAGTGGATGAGGATGCGGAGAGGTGTCGAACTTCCTTTTTCTGTTGGAGCAATCGGATGTTTGACCCCTTGATGCAAATATGAACCTTCGTTTAGGTTCCACTCAAAGCAAAAACATCTTTTAATAGCTGGAAAAGAGGTCAAAACTTAAGAAATACCACTAATAATAAAGCCCTATTGTACTTGGCACCTGTAAGACAAACTTTTTGAATAGTTCTAATAAATATATTTCACTTAATTACAGATAAAATCATGAAATCTAAAGTAATATTCCAGCTGTTGCTTGTATTGAATCTTTTTTTTTTGCTCTGATTGATGCGTTCGGATGCCAAACGGTGGCAAATTCCCGACCTGCTGCAGCTCAACTCCTCCTCTAAATTGACTAAATGTGATTTTACGCTGCAAATCGTTTCATTATTTCAGTGCTAATATTGAAGACCTTCGATATTTAATTGAATTTTCTTTGCATGCAGTGTCCCCTTCATAATGTAATTTAAGAAACCTCACTGACATGAAGAAGCTGTGAAAATCAAAGGTGTTTACAGCTCTTATTCAGAGTATCTAAAACTAAAAAAGAGTTTACATTATTCAGTAAGTTATATCTTTTTTGTTCAAATTACCAGAAAGATTTTTCAATTTTAACTCTCGCCATTGTAAAATACAACATATTTAGAGTCCTAAATTTGAAGAAAGTTTTATATGGTCACTTCTTTTAATCTTTTAATTTTTTTTATGTAGACAATTGTTTTAGATCTTCAGGTTTATGAATGCTTTTATTTATATATATATATATATTAAGTATTTTTTATTGTTTTGTGTTTCTTGTGGCAAATGGACCATGAGTGTGTAGGAATAAAGTTATCTATCTGTCTTATCTATGGACTCAATTTGCTTTTTTTCTGCAATTATTATTTTTAGTTGTTTAAAACTTCACAAATCAGGATGTTTTGGAATGAAAGTTCAGATAAAATCCCATGAAACACTTAAATCTACAGCTGCAAAAACAAGATTTAACCCTATTTCCAACTCTTAATAAAAATATTATTGTTGCTTTTTAAGTTTAATTTTTTTGTTCTAGCATTTTCCATCAAATTCAAACATCTCTAGGACAAAACTCCTAACTATAGTTTAATTTTTGGACTTACAGGAACCTTCATTATATTAATGAAAACACATTTTTACGTGATGTCTGTGAAGTCACCAAAGCGCAGAAAAGACGCGTCTGAGCGCACGGTTTTACGCATGCGCTGAGGGTACTTTTCCTACACCTGTGCATCTTGATAAACATATAAATACACGCAGTTTGTCAACTTTTAGTTTTTAAAAGCTGTAGTTAAAAGTCAGTCCTGAAAATCAACAGCTTATCAGGGAAAATGACAGGAAATTGCTCCTCTGAACATGGTGTCACCGTCCTTCATTAGCAACGCCACGGGTTAATGGACTATTGATTTTTGTGTCTAGAAGCTTGGAGGACGACTTAGTTTAGACTGAAAGATGACAAAGGGAGGAAAAAAAAAACTCTGGAAAAAGAACAAATTATGGACAAAACGTTTGCTTTAAAAAGAAACTAAAGGACTTTTTGTTTGTTTTTATTGGCAGAAAGCCACAAAAAGTAGCCTTTGTCCTGCTAGGAGATAAATAAATAACCAGTGGTCATTGTTGGCCCGCTGAAGCAGAGATTTTTGGACTCCGTGGGGGAAAGTTTGCAAAGGTCATGACTCCAAAAGTGACAGGTCCTGCCCTGAAGCCAAAGGCTGTCTCTGCAGCAGATTTATCTGCAGCAGTTTCACTTCAAACAATGAAAGCCAAATAAATTGTTACCTTTATTTAAATTAAAAAAGCAAATACATGTTGCAAACTAGAATACATATTGTCACATTAAAGGTGAAAAAATGCAATATATTTTTTATTTGTTTTTTGCGTAATTTTGGCACAGCTGTTTCTATTATTTGGAGGCGTTTTAATTTTTTAAATCTAGCCAAAACGTTCTTTACAGATTCCGAAACAAAAAAAAAATAGAAAATAATTAATTTAACAGATTTGTTACTGTTAATTTTTGTAGATAATTTAGTGGAAGCAGACTCTTTTTTTTTGTTGTTGTTTTTGAACAATAAAAATAGTTTTTTCTTCTTTAATCCTTTGTTTACTTTTAAAAATATGACCTTTTAGTGTTTACATATACAGCTGTACACATATAAATAAATATAAGGAGTAAACAGCCTGAGTCACAGGATAAACTGTAAAAAATTCCCTCACAGCCGCCGCGCAAAACAACCAGAAACAGACGCTTTTAGAAAAAAAAAAAGGGAAAAGAATAAAATTATAGAAATTTCAGTTCGTTTGTTTTTAAGCAGTAATGTGCGCTTTGGTAGCAGAGAGCCCGCAGTGCTGCAAGTGTAGCAGAGCTGGCTCGGGTTATTTCTGTGAATGGGCTCTTTATTGGAGGCGCGGAGCGGGGATTTGCCTTTTATTCGCCTCGCTATGGAAACGCGCTCGACGGCAGAAAAATGTTGATGTGAATAAAAGGGAATCGGCACAAGGAGCGTTTCTAGAGAAGCATCTGTTACACTTAGAAACTTAGACTATGGAGGGCATCGCAACCCCCCCATCTGAAAGTCCCCCTTGCACCACAAAAACGCACACTTTATTTATTTTTTGCAACACAAAAAAAATGTGCCACGTTTTATTTATTGTTTAAAGACGAATATTTAAAAAATCACGTTTTTACACTTTCAGAGAGTCGGTCTTTGGTAAAAAAAGACCTTTCTCTAAACGGATAATTAATTCTCCAAAATCAATTTCTCGCAGCGTGTAATCAATATGACACCGCCGCCGTGCAGTGTGGGGCAACTTCACAACAAACATCACTTTCTCCACCCCCCGAAGACGCAAAACGGAGCGATCCAGTTCACTAAAACTGGGGAAGTGGAGCAACAAACCGCAGATCATCAAACCTTCAATCACTCTCATCCGCGCAAAGCGTTCAAACGCAACTCCATTACAAAGAAACAGAAATAATGTGCTCCATTTCTGCCACCTAAAGAGCCCCATCTCCCCCTGGATCCCGTCGACCGCTGCTCTCCTGCCTCCAGCCCCTCCAGCGGTTTAATCCGCACCTCCATCCCTCCGGTCAGCTCACCTGCCGCGGCCTTCCTCCCCCTCCGCTCTCCGCGGCTCCGTTTTAAAGCTCGCCTCGCTGTTTCTTTAATGACTTTCTGGTGGCTGCAGCCTTCTTTTATTTCTCCTAAATGTATGAAAATGTATGCAAATTTAAATCAAGCTTAACCCGGGGAGCTGGAGCAATATGTTTAATGGAGTTTCAAACCAATAAGGGGACTGTGACGCAGCCTTCTAATGGCAAATATAATTACGCAGCAAAGTTCGCTTCTAGATGTGGTTATTTTTCAACCCACGATGGCTGTGGAATAACTGAGGGAGGGAGGAGAGGGTTTGGGTTTAAAATAGTGCTGCAGTGTGCCCAAATCGGCAACAGAAAATGTAATTCTTTGACTTTAAATTAAGTTTAAATGTATTTTTCTTTGTGTATTTATTGTATTCTTGTAATTTTTATGGTATTTGGAGGAGCCTTGTTTTATAGACTAAATTGCTGTTTTACTGTGTTGTTTTCCTCCAGTGATTAAGGTTTAAAAATGAGCTGTGCGTAAATCACCGTGCGTAAATCACCGTGCGTAAAACGCGCGTCTTTCCACAAACACCTGAGGAAATTTCTCTTAAGTTAATCATTAGGAGCAAGAACTGCTTTTAGTTTGATTGTACTCCTGTAATTTAAGTGCTGGCACGTCCATGAAATGCCACCGCGCTTTAATCTCTTTCTCCGCACGCGCTCAAGGGTGACAGGAGCAGCAATAAACCCGCGCGTAAATCAGTTGGAAACTTTAATTAATAAACAGGAACTGCGCTCTGCGCTCGCATCACTCCGCAGCCAGACCCAATGGACCAGGACCCTGCGACACACACACTTCCGGTTCGACTGCTCCGCTTTCAAAGGAGGACGTCCCGATCTCTGCGCTGTCATTGGTGGAAACGTGTCCCCGGGAGGAGTGTGAGTGGTGGCGCGCGCTGTCAGTCAGTGCCAGGCAGCTGCCAAGCGCTGGGAGAGGGGGAGATGTCAGAGGCTGAGCTGCTGCCTCTCTTCAGTAGCATTGGTGGGGTTGAGCAGCCAGCATGGCCACAGCTGCCTCCAGCCCCTACACCCTGCTCAGCTCCAGCTCCATGATCCACGCGGACAGCCAGGCCATGCAGCCTGCGAGTCCGTACAGAGGGCACCAGAAACTCCTCCAGAGTGACTACCTGCAGAGCGTCCAGAGCAACGGGCACCCCCTCGGGCACCAGTGGGCGACCAGCCTGTCGGAGGGCAGCCCCTGGTCGACCTCCATGGAGCAGCAGGACGTCAAGCCGGGCCGGGAGGACCTGCAGCTCGGCATCATCCACCACCGCTCCCCGCACGTCGCGCATCACTCCCCCCACCACAACAGCCACCCGGGAGGCTGGGGGACCCCGGTGTCCCACAACTCCTCCATCACCAGCGGGCAGCAGATCAACATCTACTCCCAGACGGGCTTCACTGTCAACGGCATGCTGGACCACGGCGGGCTCACCCCCCCGCCCAACCCGCAGGGCCAAGGCATGCACCCGGGCCTCAGGGACACGCTCAGCCCCGAGCACAGCGACCTGGGCGGGCACCACTGCCACGACCACTCCGACGAGGAGACGCCGACCTCGGACGAGTTGGAGCACTTTGCCAAGCAGTTCAAACAGAGGCGGATCAAGCTGGGCTTCACGCAGGCGGACGTGGGGCTGGCTCTGGGCACGCTGTACGGTAACGTCTTTTCCCAAACCACCATCTGCAGGTTCGAGGCGCTGCAGCTGAGCTTTAAGAACATGTGCAAACTGAAGCCGCTGCTGAACAAGTGGCTGGAGGAGGCGGACTCCTCCACGGGCAGCTCCAGCAGTATAGACAAGATAGCAGCTCAGGGGAGGAAGAGGAAGAAGAGGACGTCCATCGAGGTCAGCGTGAAGGGAGTTCTGGAGACGCACTTTCTCAAGTGTCCAAAGCCGTCCGCGCAGGAGATCTCCTCGCTGGCGGACACGCTGCAGCTGGAGAAGGAGGTGGTGCGCGTGTGGTTCTGCAACCGCCGGCAGAAGGAGAAGCGCATGACGCCGCCGGGGGAGCCTCCGCCGCCTTCCCCGCACGAGGGACCCTATTCTCACAGCGGGGGGGACGCGTCCTCGTGCCACGATCTCTGACCGGAGGCGCGGGGGGACTCCCGCGAGCGCAAAGGCGCGCGCTGGCCTCTTCCCAGCCGCGCGCCTCCCGTCCCGGCGCCGGCACGGACTCCTCCAGACGCCTCCCGCTCTGGATCCCAGCAGAGACACCTGCTCAGCCTTCTCTCAGTCACGGGGGCATTTTTCTAAACTCACTCTTTTCTACATCGCGGATTTAAAAAAAAATGTGCCTAAAAATTTTACCTTCCAGCGCCTTCTGTTTGTCTCCTGAAGAAGCCGGGACTGAAGCTCACATCCCTCTTCATAATTGATTTGTTGCAGCTCCAGGAGCTCTCACAAACATTTTTTTTTTTCCTTTTACAACATTAAAGCACTTGGAAGATTTTTTTTTTCTTCCTCCATCTTCTTGTTTGTAGCTTCTGAAGAACGCGCGCAAAGTTCCAGCTTCCTTTTTAATTCTCCTGACTTTCGACCATATAAACTGTGTGGACTTTGATCCAGAGAACTAGAAAATACCTGCCTATAATTTTAATGTACGCTCAATATCAAAAAAAATTTTATAATCACAAATATTCCTGGTTTTGGTTTTGTTTACTTGTATTTTTTCCAATATTGTACAGTTTTTATATATTATTACCCTTTTGAAATGGTTAATTTAAACACTTGCTGTTAGTTATTCATGCACTTAATTAGTGATGTTTAAAAAAATAAAAGCAGGAAACAAATAAATAAAAAACACACAACATATTTTCCATAACGATTGAAATGTTTGAGCAGTTTTATTCCAAATTACAATGACAGCAATTATTTATTTTCACTATAAAGCTTGTATTGTTTTGAAGATAATATTAATAATAATAAAATGTATGTTGTAATAAAAATTTTTTTTTTCTCTGTTTAAAAGAGAAATTGATGTTTGTAAAATTATTAAATTTCAAATTAGATTTAAAACTTTTAGTTTATTGAATTTATTTTAGAAAAAAAATGTAATTTTTAATTTAAAAGACGATTTTTAATATTTTTAAAAGGGTTTTTCAAGTCAGAAGGCAGCTGTAAAACGTCCAGCGGTTCAGCGGGATCTCTGCAACACTGAGGCGCTTTCTCCACTGAAATGTTATTGTCCGGGCCCTCTGCCCTCCTCAATCAGACATGCGTGATTTATCGCCCGGGCTGCTGGGCCTGACAGCAAAAAACACAATGACACACTCTGACACACACACACACAGACACACACACACACAATCAAGAGCAGATGAATTTCATTTCAAAGACTACAGCTGTGCATAATTGGGGTGAAATAGACAGAAGATACACAAACAAATAAATGTGGAGCCTGAGAATAATTTCTGGATTGAAATAAGTGTGGATGCAGCTCTGCTGGCATCATTCAGAAATAGATCCGGGGAAGGAGGGAGGGCGAAGGAAGCGAAGGAGGAGGAGGAGGAGAGGCGGAAGGGTGCTAGGCCTCGCCTCGCAGTGGAGAGCCTGACTGGAATACTAATGTGTCTGAATTTATGCATCTCCTCAGTCTGCAACCCCGAGAGGGGGGTGGGGGAGACAGAGGGGAAAAAGGGAGGGTGTGAAGGGTGGAGGTGAAAGAGGGCGGTTATGTTGGAGAACAGGGAAGTAAAATCACGGCTGATTGATTCCATCCATCCATTTGGGTCTGAAATAATCCCTGATTTCTTTGGGATGGAGGAAAACAAAAGCGGAGGAGCTCTTCTGCATCCTCACACAGGTCGGAGCGAGCGGGAAAGAGTCGAGCGCTATATTAGCAAATGTGTGTTTAGAGGGGATCACACACAAAAATACCTCACCGGTTTGAAAAGCCTCTGAAGGTCAGGGAAGACAAAAGCCAGTGAAAAAAGGTTTCATACTTCAGGTTTTCGATCAAATATCTGAACTTGTAAATCAGTTTATCAGAAACAAATGAAGAAGAAACTCAAACAGCAGAAGATCCAACAGGAAATTTGAAGCCCTAAAAACACAGTTTAACCAAAAAAAATGTTTCTAATTTTTCAATTTCATTTTTTTCCTATAAAACAATGTAAAACAATAGGATAGGACTATTTTCTGCATCAGGTCACACAGAGGACACTGAAAGTCTCACTATATTTAGACACGGACAACATCAAGCGTTTGTTTACTTCACACAAACAGAAACTTCACATGAGACAACTGGACTGTAATTATGTTTCTTCTTTTTGAACCAATTTATCCTTAAACCGTCCCATCTAATTCTTCTATTCCATTACTACTCACACTTTCAGAAAAAAAACATCAAATTGGCCCTTAATTTATTTAAATTCATTCATTTCTTAAACTAAAACTTAAAAGCATCAACATGTTTTGGAACAAACTTTGAACATTTGCAAATTTAAAACCATAAAACAAACCAACATCACAGTAAAAACAATTAAAGGCACTAGATTTGTCTTCATTTTATTTGTATTTTTTTTTACTTTTTATTTCCAGGTTTTAAATCAATCTGTACCGGTAACAAAACAAAAATGCATATGTCAAACAAATAGAGGAACCGTACACATAAAAGACTGTCAGTTCTTTAAAGATGAAAAGAAGGACAAAAAATAAGCATCATATAATTAAAAAATCAATAAATTGACTAAGTGAGTTAATCAATAAAGACATTGTTTCAATTAAACCTTAGGTTTTCATTTTAGCAATATCTTTATAAATATATGTACATTTACATAATTATAAAATATTTAAGCAACATATAATTTATACATTTTAATAGTCTTTTAATTTATTCCACTTCTCATTAAATAAGTCTATTTTCGTTTGAAGGAAGTCAGTAATTTTTCCATCACGTAAACTTGTTCTTCCAATGATTTCTTGTTGGTGGTTTGATAATGAGTGTTATCATTTTCTAGCAATTAATTTAATTTTATTATACATATATTAAATATATATATTTTAATCATATCAAGAAAGGGAAAATACCCAAAAAATGAGTATTGAAAATGTTCAAGTAAATATTTCCCTAAATGTTAAAGTTTAAGATGAAACGATTATTTCAGCATGAAAAATATCTTTTTAAAATTTAAGTTAAACTTGAATATTTTTATTTTTTAAACAACCAATATGAGTATTAAATTGCATACGAATAAAACATTTTGCAAAAGGTTAAAATAATAAGAAAAACAATAAATAGTTATAAAAGAAACAATTTTGAAATATACATGCAAAATGTTTGTTATAAAAAATAATAATTTTAAAATTGTGATTAAAAACAAGAATTTATTAGAGATTATTTTAAACTCGTTTACATATTAGCAGTGTTTATTCTCCCTGGTGTCTCTGAAGGGTTTTGCTGCTCCTTCACAGTGACCACACTTGATAAGTGATCACCTGAGGGCAGAGGACCACTCTCGGTATTGATAATGCATTAGAGGACAGTTGGCTCCAAATCAACTGTAGCTGGAGAGAAAACGAGAGCAGGAAGCTGTGCGAGAGAAGAAAAAAAAAAAAAAGGGGAGGAGGTGTCAGAGAAGAAAAGAGAAGACAGAGCAATCCGAAATAGGATTAATCGTGTAACCTAAAATCAATTTCACATCCTCAGCTCTGGCATCCCCTGACAGGGCTGGGCAGCTTTAAAGCTGGGGGGGGTGGGGCGACGGGAGACATCTGAGCAACTGAACCCAATGTGGAAATCTTCATGGATGGAGGAAGGAAATGAAACTCTTCATATAATGACGTCACCTTTTTAAGATTTTTATTGTAAATAGTAGTATAATTGCATTTTTTTAATGTTAAATGTGTGAACAGCAGCCTGTGCAATCTCCTCGATGGTCTCCATCGATGCTGCAGCATCTGCGCTGTAACTCTCTGCCGCGGTGAAGTGTGATTGCTCCATTAAGGAACATAAAGTGACAACTACAGTTTGTTATTTTGAGGCTGCCATGTTAGGTGGTCACACATGACTGCATGCTGACAATTAAGAGGTCATATTTCATCCTAGCATGTTAAGAGAAAACCTGTCACCAGACTACAAGCGTGTCTGTTAAACTGCAGACGCACACATCTGCTTTTGGCTGCCTAACTTTACCCGCCTTTAGACGACGACTCCATTCACTCCAGGTCAGGCTCCTTCAGAATAAAGTTTGTCTGCTCAGAAAATCCACTTAGTTTGAAAGGTTTTTCGCCTAATTGACGTATTTCCAACTAATTCTGAAGCTGAGAAAAATAGTCTTGCTCTGAACGGTAGTAAAGTGTTTACATAATCAATGTAAATTATTAAATATTGTGTAAACGGTTGAAGAGTTTTTCAAGAATGTGGTATTTTGCCTTCACCGGCGACCGCTCTGGCGTTAAAGGGTTAAGCATGACCTCAAACTTGACCGTGGTCCGTCTGAAAAATGTGGAAAGCATGCGCATGAATCCTTGTGGAATTCAACGGTTAGGAAATTGGACTATTTACATTAAGGTTTTGAAAGTGAATCTCAAATTCCTACCTCAGATCTAAAAAGAACAAATCAAGAAAAAGCTGAATATTTCTAATTAACAACAATATTATTGCCGTGTATAAATAAGTTTTCTTTTTCTTGCCTTTTGTCATTCTGATTGAAGTTCATTCTGGGCATTCCAAACCCAAATTAACCCAAATGGGACTCTTGTGGTCTTAGAATGTTTTTACTCCAGGGGGCATCAGTGAATGAAGATCTAAAGGAAGCAAACCAGATTGCCTAGAAATGATGTCGTTCTTGTTCATGGGTGTCTAAAGTCGGTCCTCGAGGGCCGGTGTTCTATAAATTTTCCAACCAACCTATCATTGAAGCTCCTTATTGGCCAAACACATCTGATCCAGGAAATCAGCAGCAGGTTAAGGCAGGATTTTTGGAAAACCAGTAGGACTGACTTTGGACACCCCCCTGTTCTAGTTCCTCTTGATTTTAGGCTGGGATTGCCTGTGTTACAACCCCATAGGCAATGTGTGTGTTTCCCCTTTTTGTTTGCAGGTCCCGGTTGAGGTGGAGTCTCCACCCTCTGGGCAGACCTGGTCAATCCCACAGAGGGTATAAAAGCTGCTGGGAGTCATGGCGTCGCTCTCTCCCACCTGATAGATGAAGCTGCAGCCTTTCCAATCCATCTACCTTTATTTTCAGATTTAGTTGGGTTAGATATGTGTTAAAATACATCTTTGGTTAAAATTTACCCAATCTCCGTCTTCAGTTTTATTTAAGCCAGTCGTGACAATTTAGGGGCTCGTCCGGGATTTAGACCGGGACCTGTCCTGAAACAAGCTTTGACCATGATAGGATAAAAATATTAAAAAATACTAAGATAAAAACTAGGTAGTCTTTCACTTCCTCCAACCTCATTTAATGACACATTTTCATTTTTATACTATATTAGAAATTGTGCTTGTTTTATATTTATACTATGGCCTGAAAACGGTGGTACGGACCAGTACATTTTGGTCCAAGGCAACATTTAGCTACTTTTAGGAAGCCGTCGAAGCTTAAACTCAGTCCAACTGAAAATATGAACATGATTCACTTGGAAGTAAATCCTGGTGCGGTCTATTTTGTGAAACCAAAAGGACTATCTGAAGCTGAAGAGAACATTTAAAGGAAATAGAGTAGGGTTCTCACGATGAGAAATTGTTCCATTATAGATAATCCACTCTGGATAATGGTAAGTATCGTACACCTACAGCACATTTACATGTTGCTTGAAGACCCAGCCAATTTTAGACTCACCGTTCCAATCACCCATACAAACACAAATTCATTGAAAGGGGCGTGGACTTCGAACAAGCCTTCTCATGATTGGTGACCGTGGTTGCCCAAGAAACATTGACTCAGACTAATTCAGGCCATTTGGCGACGGAATTGGTTTCAGTTTGGAGACGAAGGTAAGGAATTTTCTATGTGTGACATCACAGCCGCTCTGTCCAGTTATATATACAGTCAATGCTTTCAATGGATGTAGAGTCTGAAAGTGGTCTTAACCCTTGTGCTGTCCTAGGTATGTTGACATTGGGAGTGGGGTCATCCAGACCCCATAAGATAGCATGAGGGTGATTTTTTTTTTTTTTTTTGACATAGGAGCCTGAAACACACATATACATGGCCTTTTCTTTGAAAGTGGTTGCTTGAACACGTGTTTCCGAGGGTGGTGTGAACGTAGAATAACACTGGCAATGACCTATAACCACCAAGAGCAATGTGGGGTACAGTGTCTAGCCCAAGGACATTTCAACACATGGGCGAGCAAGGAGGGAACTGAACCAGCAATCTTCTGATCAGAGGTCAACTGCTCTACTAATTTCTCCATGTCCTTCAGCTGTTTATTCCAAGTACTCTCGACTATTCCACCTTTTTGTCTAAGTATTCCTATTCGGTCCCAAGATTTACGGAAAGTCCCCGATGGTGAGTGTGTTGTCAGGTCATGGTCCCCACAAGGGTATAAAGACACACACACGGTACGGACTGTTTACGACACACAGCTAATAAATCACTGTGTCTGATATCTTCATTTGAGACAGAGGGCCGATCACTACTCGTCCTGCTTGTTCCACATTAAATCATTATCACACACGCTCACTCCATTAATTCTCTTGCTTTTATTAGCAGCAAGAGTGGCTCCACGCACACAGTGGACCAATGACAAGCACTGCATCTACCTCATCTGACAGCTAATGGCTTCATTAGAAGCAGCGTGTTAATTGGCTGACTTTAGGGAGACGCTTGTTAATGAGGATAAATAGACTCACACCTGAGCGAGGCGCTACCCAGCCACAGCAGCGGTGGAGGAACTTGGAGCAGTGAGGAAGCGTGGCCTGCAAATATGACTGCAGAGCTCCGTGCTTTCTCCCAGTATAAACAGAGGGCCGTTTTCCATGCCAGGCAGACTTATTAGCCGAGTGGTTGATTAGCACCAGGAGGGCAAAACAAAGAGCAGTATGTCAAAGCAATTAGCCCCACTGTTTACCTCTCAGCTCCCGGGCTGACTCCAGAATTCATCTCATCCATGGGAGGAAGAGGTGCACATGCTCAGACGCTCCCTGGAAAAGGACAACAGCTGGTCCCCGGGCTGGGGCGTGTGTCCGTGTGTGCCCATTGATGGGAGTGGTCCTCAAGCAACAACCCATCTGCTTTCCTGCCCAGATCCACATTCTCTGCTGTCTGGTCGTGAAAACACACACACCCACACACACAGATAAGAGAGGGGGCTCATATTCTTAGGGGACTGGAGGTGTGAGGGTGCTGGACCGACAAAATGGAAACGAGGGAGACTGATCATTAACATAAAGATGGGACACAAGCTGACTTCACCACACCAGTTCAAAAATAACAGGTTATGCAACGGACATTAGCATCACCTAGTGGTGACTGCAAGTCCTGCACGTTGCTCTTTCATCAAAGGTTGGGGACAAAATGGGATGCTCTGTTGAAACTATGAAGCTTTTCACCCAAAGTATGAAAACCCAAGTGAAATGGATTTAAATGAGTTTTCAAACGCATTAGAAAATAATGGAAAATTTTATTACATTTTGTCTTGTAATATAGTGTTTTTTTTTTAAACCAATTAAATGTTTTCAGTATGTTTTTGAAGAGAGGACACATTAGAATGGTTGAAGAACCAAACTGCTTTAGGAAATACTAATGCAAGTGGTCAGGCATGGTGGTAGACGGATGATAATTAGGACACACTTTGTAAACTGACGAGGTGAAGTTCCTGTGACCGTTTAAAATCGACAGCGAGGCAAATAAGTATTTGAACACTCTGTGATTTTGCAAGTTCTCCTACTTAGAAATCATGGAGGGGTCAGAAAGTTTCGACTTAGTCCACAGTGAGAGACATAATCTAAAAAAAATCTAGAAATCACATTATATGTGATCTGTAGTGTAACTCAGCATTCTGTCCCCTCCAAACACAATACGTTTTTTTTTTTGTTTGTTTTTTTTAATATACCAGGGTTCCCTTTCAATCACATGTAGATCCAGAAGAGTATTTGGTGGATGGAATATGGTTGAACATTCCATCCACCAAATACTCTTCTGGATCTGGATTCTGGAGAACCAGAGAGCATTGAAAGTGTGCTGATTCAAGCAGGGAGACTTTAGTAGCACTGCAGTACTTTAGTCCATCTCAACATTGTGGACTATTATTAGCTAATGGGACCTCAGCTTTCTTCAGATCATGGACCAGTTCCTCTGTGCAGTTCTGAGTTCTTTCCTTGCTGTTCTCAAGATCATTTCTACGAGGAGGCTTTAGATAGAAGAACGTTTTCAGTGATCTTGTAGTTTTTTGGGTTTTTTTTAAATTTCTATTAATTTCTCCAAAAGTTGTTTTCTCCTCATCAATCTGATTGATTATTATGGATTGATCATCCCAAATCTATAATTTTGTCCCTGGTGTCCTTCGACAGCTCGTTGGTGTTGGTGGACAGGTTCCAGTTTACAGGTATTGTTTATATGAAGAACTAGTTCAGACTGGTGACTTACAGGAAACTAGAGAAGAATAGGAGAACTATTAAAAGTTGCAGGTCTGTGATGGACAGATTTCCACCATTTTACATAGAAACGTTAAATATAGAAAAGAAACCTGCACCATTAGACTAATTTGTTCAGAATCAGGCAAAATGGTTTTCTTTTTTACAATCTATCTCTCACAGTTCCTGGTGTCCTTCGACAGCTCGTTGGTGGAGAGATTGTAGTTTAAATCTTTTGAATAGTGAAAAAGTGTGTTTTATACAAAGAACAAATTCAAACTGGAGAGAAGGACGGAAGAACTTCTTAAAAGTGAAGTCTGGGATGAATGTGTTTCTACCACTTTCTTTAAATAAAAATATATTAAATATAGAAAAAAAAATCTGCACGATTAAACAAATTTATTTAAAATCATGCAAAAGGGTTCTCTGTCTCTCACGGTCTCCTGGTGTCGTTCGACAGCTCTTTGGTCTTAGTGAAGAGGCTGTAGTTTGAACCAGTTCAAACTGGTGACATGGGAAATGAGAGGATAGAAGAACGTCTTAAAAAGTTGGATGAATTTCTACAATTTTTTTACATGAAAATATATTAAATATAGGAAAAATGTGAAACTAAGAAAGTAATTTAAAATATTTTAGAAATTCTTTCATAGTTGAAATTTTTGATGAATATTACAAACCTTTCATCTCTATTTTAGAGGGAAAACCTGTAGAAACGTTAACATATATTTTTAATCCCACCATGAATTAAATGAGTATGGAAAAATAGGAATAGAACTGCAAACCTTACTCAACAATTAAGTTCTTAAAGAATCCACTAAAGAGATTTGTGATGTGATATTAAAGCTATAATTCAAGTGAATTGATTTTGTTTTTATTGTTCAATAAAATCATAAAACAATACCTTTAGTGACATAAAAGCCCACAGCTTGTGCATGTCAATAATGATCTTTAATGTCAATATATACAGAACTTGAAAGAAAAATAGAATTTTAAAAATCAAATGAAATAAATACAATATTATACAGTTTCAACAATGTCTTTTTTTGAAGAGATATCCATGGAAATATTTTCTATAATTCAGCATCTCTGGTTTGACCTTGTGTCCAGCTTCCAGAGAGAATCCCTACTGCTCCCCCACATGCTGTTCATCTTCAGAACTATCAACACGTACATTTATCGGATTTTTATTTGATTTTGTAAACACATTCTGCGAACATTAGCACATTTTTTTCACTCTAAAGTTCTTGGCATGAGCTTTTAACCATCTGCAGCTTGTGTAACTTTTTTTATTCACTAAGTTTTACAAAAATTGTGGGGAAAAAAATGTGAATGGCGAGGAAACGGGTTCTGATCCAACATGCGTGGTGGTTCTCAAAGTGCTGGTTAATGATTCTGATCCTGAGAAATAGCTTCAATCTGCAACAAAATTAAAATTTAGTTGCTGTTTTTTTAAATTTGAAACGCTTTTTCGGTTGTTACATTTCGCCGCAGCAACAATCCTGACGAAAAGAAATTCAAAAGATACAGATGAAATAAACGGGGTGGGAGGATGGCGAAGATGAAGAGCAGTGAGGGAATGGGACACAGTTTACTAAAGCAGCTTCAAATCAGCCAATCACAGTGAAGGAGAACATCAGCTGGTGCGTTTCTTCCAACAAACCCAGGAAGAAAGAATGAAAGGCGAAGAGGGCGAGTGCATATGAAAGCTCTGGAAATAAATACAAGTCATCTTCCCAGCAGTAACAGATATGTGAGTTTCCGGCTTCTTCGTAGCCGCTTTCCGTCTGTCTGCTCCGACGTTTGAGAGTGTGTGTGTGGGGGGGTGGGTGGGTGTGGGGGCGCTGACGGTGGATTTTTAAATAAATACTCCGGAAAGGCAGACAGTAGTTTGGACTGGCCGAGACTTGGGGTTGAGTGTGCATGCGCGTTCGTTGGCGTTTCCGAGTCTGGAGGTACGAGGCCAAAACTGGAGGGAGAGCGACGTGCGTCTACATGTCTGTTGAGGTGAGTTTCTTCATGCTGCGTCTCTGGGCTAAACTGGACGCTGCCACGGGCTCCAACACGGGTTGACTGGTCTTCTGACTCAACGCTGAGTAAGTTGCAGCCATGGCTCCCTGGTGAGATAAAAAAAAGAAACAATTTCACCTTATTTGAGTCATTTCCTTGCAGGCATACAACTGGTGGATACAAAGAGATCTCCGCTAGTTTTTATTTTTAAACATTCGTCTTGTCCAACAGTTGTGTAAACAGAGCTGACGGCCTCTTGTATTGGATGTCAGAGGTTACTGTTGGGAGTTTGTAGCTTCAGACACATGAGGTATATATTTGTATAAACCTCTTCTGTATTTGAGGCTAAGCTTTATTTTTCATTATACTTGTGTAAAAGTCTGGAATTCTAAAATGAAGCAAAAGATCTAAAAGAGATTAAATATTTATGCAGATATGGTAAACTGAATGCATCATGTGCAAGAAACTGATAGACGACAAATAAAGATGCAAAAGATGATGTGCAAAAAGAAAAATAAATATTGAAAAATAAATCTGCAAGACAATAAAACTACGATTTAGTGAGGAACACTCTAAAATTAAATTGCAAATTAGAAACATTTTCTGTTGAAAGTAAATGAGCGAGACTCTGAACGCAGGTAGGTTCATGTGCTAACCTACAAGTAAAGAAAAAAAAATCCTCATTCTGCTGTAATTTTAATTTATTTTCACAGCACTTCTTTTTCTCGTTTTCATCCAGTTGGTAAGAACAGAACTTGTATGAATACATCGGCTTAAATGTACACATTAGACTGTGTTCCACGTTTTGTGTAACCAATAGGGGAATAATGATGTAATGTTTACATCACAGTGAAAACAGCGAGTTCAGCGGAAAATTGGTTTTATTTTGAAAAATGTCTTGGATGAACTTTACATTCGCTCGCATGATTTCCTTTTTAGGTTGTTTATTATCCAAACTTCTACACAAAAACCTCCTCCTGCGTCTGACAAAAATGTGTAACCAACGATCCAGATGCGGGAGGCCGGATAGGCTGGACGCAGTGTGAGCGCCTCTCGCACTTTTCAAGTTACGATGAGACTCTGGGGTCCGCACAGGAGCGACATCGGATGAAATGTAAGCCCGCGTTAACAACTGCAATTTCTACATAGATTTTTTTTATTTTAAAGCGAGATGCTTTTTAGGAGTGACATGTGAAAATGGACCACAAAAAGAATGGAATTCCGCAGTCATCTTCATGAAATTGAACCTCATCTGGTGTAATTTGTGTGGTCGAAAAATCCAAAAGAGAATAAAAATGCTTTGGTTTCTGAGTTTCTCGAAATTGTTGCAAAACTGTTTAATAAAAAACAAAGAAGATTTAAAAGAAAAAAAAATCACAAAATAAAGAAACAAAGGAGACTGAAGTTAAAACATCAATAATCCCAATTTATTTTTCTAGATGATAAAACAGAATCTAAATTGTGGAATAACACAACATAAATAATGATAACACAACAGTCATTTGTGTAACTGTGACATTTCCAGTATTAACTATCATCAAATAACCTTCCTTTTGCATTTTATGATGAAATGTTTTTTTATTGCTTGAAAGGAAAAAATAAATGTTACTGAAATGACTATTTCAGAGTTGAAATCAATGAAATTAACTTTTTTTGTTGTTATTGATCCTTGTTAACTGACAGATGCGTTTCAGCCTCACTGTCTGCTATTACAACATTTCCACAGCAGACATTTCCATTCTCAAAGTTGAACAATAACTCTCAGCACCACAAACCATGTCACTGATGGCCAAAAGGTCAACAACTTAGTGGAGAAGCGACCAAATGACTCAGAGGGTGAGATGGGAACATTCTGAAAGTCCGATCTCCTCTAACCCTAAAGCCTCCTGTCAGTCAGAGCTGAGGAGCGTTTTATCTGGGAGATGAAGCGAGAAACTGCAAAACTGTTTCTGAACACAAAGAATAATTTTATTTGAGGCACTCCGAGAGCACTGAATCAGAGGCTGCATCATCAGATGACAGAATGCCTGAAAACTGACTCCTCCGGTTCAGTTTTATTTTGGGCAATGCTGCCCCCACATGAGCAGCTGCTGTAACTGTTTCCAGACAGATCCAGAAAAAACCCAAATTCAAAGTAACCGACTGAAAGCCCGCTAAAACTCTTCAGACTGACCTTGACGAGGTGCGGCGCGTCGTGGCGCGTCAGCTGGAAGTGTGGTAGTGTATCTCTGCATGTGATCCAGGAATGCTTTAGAACCTGCTCGGCCGTGTATCGCTGATGAGGGTCTACGTGGAGCATGTGGGACAGCAGGTCCTGATCGGGAGAGAACAAACACGACCTCTGAATATGACTGTCACAGCTAAAAGTTTGGTTTCCTCGCTGCGGGGGGTCACGGTCACTTTCTGTACCTTTGAGGAATCTGAGACGGTGTCCCAGTTGCCGCCCGTTAAGGAGAACTTTCCAGAACCTATCCGGAGAAGAATCTCCTCTGGTGTGTCGTTTGGCCCGTTAGCAAACGGCGTGTACCTGAAAAACACATTTATATTCTAAGATACACATATCATTTAAAAAACAAAGTATGTATGAGAAGCTCTGCTTGCGCATGTGAAAAAAACAATCAAATAGCTGCAGGGTTTTCCAGTAATATTTATTCTCTGGTGGATTCGTGATTTCTATTAGGAGAATCAAAAGTATTTAACAAACCTCCTACTCATTTTTATACAAAAATCTGTTATGGAAAAGAGAGCTTCAGTTCTCTGAAACACAGAAAAGAATAAATATTTATCAAGCAACAGAAACACTTGTTTAAAAACTAGAGATCCATTTAAGAGGATTTTTTTTATTGTTTTACTTTTTTCCTCTTAAATCACATAAGAAGAAAACCGTATTTTATTCATTCTTCAAATATTACAATGTAATAATACAGAAAAAAACATAGATGTCAATTTAAATCAACATCAATAGCAGATTTTAGTTTTTTGTGTAATTATACAAACAAGCAGCAAATAACTTATTATTTGATCTCTACTGGAGAATCAGAATTTTCCTCATTATTTTTGTTTGCACAATGAAACTATGAAGCTCTCTAGGTGTTAAAAGAATTAATAAAAGCCAGAGTTAGAAATAAAAATACATTTGAAATATTTTAAAATATCTATAATATATCAAAGCTAAAATATGACCCTATAATGTATGTGTAATTGTAGGGGTGGGTATCTATTATAATTTCCAAAAGTAATTTGATTCACAAGAGCCTAAATCAATTTGATATTGAGTTTACATTTATACACATTTGTTTAGAAAAAAACATTAATAATCTCTATATGATATTCATATCAATCTGATACAGTTTAGATCCTGTAAAATGCACGAGTGAAATGATGTTAAGATTCTTATTACCATACAGTGTTTCTGAAACGAACAAAACGATTGTTCTGTCTCTCCTGGTGTTTCCGTTTGACCTCTAGGTGGCGCTTGCACTATAGCAGTTCACTTTAATCCAGAAGAAGAAAGTATGAACAAGAAATTGTGTTTTAGACCACAAATGGTGACTTAAAAAAAATAATTTATTTTCTTAAAAGAGTTTGGAAAATTCATACCTATGAGTTTATAAAGATACTCATTTAGTCAGTAATGTATGTTTAGGTCGACCCAGCGTTAGCATTAGCTGTCCAATAGGAAATTCCATTAATTGTTAGCATCAAGCTAGAACACTTTAGCTTTATGTGATAATTAAATTATTTTTTTATGAATCAAGTATTGATCCGTTAAGCTTTAATCAATTCAAATCAATTAATCGATTTTATCAACCCAGCCCTAAGTAACTGAGCTGCATAAATGGAAATGATACTTTTCTGAATGTAAAATGTTTGTTTCTTATTTTTTCTTTTTGAATTCTTTGTTTAGTAAGTTGAAAGATTTTACAAAGTAACTGTTAACATTTACTACCTAAATATGAAACTGATTTAAGTTGAATCACAAATTAAAGGTTGCATTTTCATTTTTAAGTCAACAAAATTAGATTTTTTTTTGTCACATTTTTGATCTAAAACTACATTTTGTTTTAAATTGAACGTAGTGGGAATTTTCAATGAAAAAATGATGAATTTTTACATTAAAACTTTATTTTTTTGACTGAAGAAAGAAGATGTGAATGAAGGTGGAATTCATAGATTTTTTTTAAACTTGGCCTTAAATGAGCCCTAATTTTCCCAGTAGCCCCTGATGAACTCGTACCCGGCCAGCATGGTATACAGCAGAACTCCAAGACTCCAGATGTCACAGGCTGCATCATATCCTTGCCTCATTAGTACCTTCACAAACATAAAGTTAGGAACTCATTAACGATTATCTTTAAATAACTTCTTCCATTTTTGTATGAAGTTTATTACATTAAAATGATTGGCCGTCAGTCTCACCTCTGGTGCCACAAAGTTGGCAGTGTAACAGGGTGTGAGCAGGAGGCCGTTGCCTCCGCGAAGCTGCTTAGCGAAGCCAAAGTCACAGATTCGGATGGAGTCTGGATTTCCAGAGTCGTCCATGTACAAAATGTTGCTGGGCTTCAGGTCTCGATGCACCACCTGCAGAAACAGGAGAAAAGGTAACGCCTTAGTCGCAAGGGGTTGACCCGTTTTGGGTTGTCTGGGGAGAATAGAGCGGAGAATCTTAAGGCGAGCGCAGGTGTGTCTTGCAGTTTCATTGAGACTCGTGAAAATAGAAAAAATGATCAATATGATATTTCCTGCATAACGTCAGGTCTCTGAACATATCCTCACCCCTTGGCAGTGGAGGTAGTCAACAGTCTTGGTGATGGTGTACAGCACAGCACTGGCCTCTCGTTCAGAGAAGAACTTCTGCCTGAGGATCCGGTCCAGCAGCTCGCCTCCCTTCATCAGTTCTGTTACGAGGTACACGTACCGGCCCTCATCGTACACCTGAAAACACAAACTACGTCACACCCTTTTCTCCACCCCACAAGAGTATTTGGAAAAACCTCTACGGACATCTTTCAGGGTGATGATGTTTGGATGCTGCCCGTATCGCATCAGGATCTCGATCTCCTCTGAGGGGTCCCTCTTACTTTTGTCGATAATCTGAGCAAATGGAAACAAACAAAAGTGATAAATCGAAACAGTAGAGAAAATGTTTTTACTCTGAGCTTTAGCCGCCCTCTTTTGATGCTCTGGTGTGCATAAAGAACATCTGTCCAAAGATTTAAAATCTTTAGTTCTTTTAATGCGCAGATTTGATCTAAATCTTTAGCTTTTCAAAATAAAGTCCACAAACGCACATTTCTATTTTAAATAAATAACGTAAGATTAAAGAGAATAAAATTGTTTGATGTTAAGGACTGCCCTCACCTTCACAGCATATTCCATGGCAGAAACTTGATGTACGCAGCGTTTGCAGATGGAGTACGAGCCGACCCCGATGTCCTCCTGCAGCTCGTACAGATCAGAGAACTTGGCTGAGCCTCCGTGCATCTGGAGAGGACATGAGCTATTAGGTGTCGCCATGGATTATGAAACATTAAACGATTAAACCAGTTACAGCAAAGCATCTGCTGCTGTCTGCCCTTCAAAATCCATCCCAGACAAGATTTTTAGCCCATCCTTCATGATCACCTTCACTTTAGGAGCCTCCACAACATCACGCAGCCCAATAGAAAAACTATTTCCTCCTCTTTGAAAACTACTTTTTTGTACATTTGTTAACAGGAAATGACTCAGATCCTCAAGGAAATTTCATGATGTGATCAAATAGAGTCAAAAATGTGTTAAATTACAAACCACTCATTAAAACTAATTGCCTCCTCAACTCAAAAAAGTTTTATATCACATTTTTGGACAATCAATCCTATTTGTAAAACATTTAAATTCAGTTGAACTAAGTTTGATTATTGATTTAAATTGATTAAACTACATTTTTAATAATTTTTTTCAAAGTTTAAAAAAAAAAAAAGAAGGAAAATAAAGTATTTATAGTTAAAGTACTAAAAAAGCTCTAAACACAAAGCGGCACCAAACCCTCATTTTACTGCCACCATGCTTACCTATGAAGTAATGTCAAGAAAGAATAAAAACACGACTTTTTAAAATATTTCACCATGGCAAAAGATTTTTAATTATCTTCTACTAATATCCTTTATTTTTGAAGTTTGAATCAATCATGAATTAATGTGAAATATTTCCTGTATTTTCATATTAAAACAGCAAAACTGTCCAAAAAAATTTAACTTTTTTGTATTAACAACAAAAAAAAAACAAGTTGAAGTTCTTTCAAGTTCATCTGTAGTGTTTCTGTGAGAAATCATACTCTACTTCTAAGCTCTTTTAGAGCTCTGACAGTCAATTTCAGATGCAAAAGATGAGTGCTTTATGGATGACTATAATTATGTGGTAATTGAGACTAAGTACTTGGATTGGTTTTTGTGGGGTTGTAATGTGTTTAAAGTTGCACTGTAAAGGAAATACATCATCTTAAAAACCCACTTCAATCATCTTTTGAGCTCTTTTAAATACTAGCAGGGGTGTGTATTGGCAAGAGTCTGGTGGTACAATAAATATTGCGATACACATCTCGCAATATGATGCCGCAACACGATATATGCCAGGATTGTACCAGAACAATTTTTCACATTTTTTTTAAAGAGTATGACATAGAAAAATATTCTACATTAATATTAATACAGCTTTCATGCTAGTAGGATGATAAAATTACAACTACGTTTGCTTATAAAATAAGTAATTAAATAACAATAAGTCAAATTTTTAAAACAACAAAAGTATCGGCAAATGAAATATCGCGATATATCGCCGAATCGATTTCCATCTAGTTTCTAGAGGTCTTTTAATTATGATGATAACGTTATTGGCCAAAAATAGTTTTAAAAACTTAGATGTTTTCTGGGACTTAGGTTGTGTCTGAATTCTCCTCTAATCACTATATAGTGCGTTCGCCATTTTCTAGCGCTGTCCGAATCAACTAATTCCAAATCGAGTGCACTCGAAATTTCCCAGAAGTCTTTGTGAATAACTAGCGTACATTGATGGTCACTAGATTAGCGGATATAGACCACAATGCATTGCGGTCAAACAATTTCGAACAAAAAACCGTGTTTAAATGCAATATTTGAGTAAACCATCCACATTTTCACCTTCAGAACACAGTAGAGTCACAAATAAATGCAGTGAAATGTTCGTTTTTATTTGATTTTGACTTTGTGAAATCGATGACGCCATATCCGGTTTTTAGAAAAACGAAAGTAAAGTAGTGAGCATTGTGTCCGAATTACCTTTCAAATCCAGCGCTCTATATAATCCTGCACTTTATAGTTTTTTAAGTAGTTAGGGATTAGGGAGGGAATTCGGACACAACTATAGTGTCTGCAGAGTGGCAGGAGTTCAGCAGAGATTCGCCACAGAGTTGTGGGCGGGACTGCTGACAATCTTCCCCCCCCTGCTACTGAAAGCTCGGAGCGTCACAAATATATATTCAGAAATGATCTCCTTTTCAAACTGCATTTTTTGTATCTTCCTGATTCACAATGATTTGAATAAAGAAATAATAGTTTTTAAGCTCAATTTTTTTATAGATCAGAAAAATTTCACAAGAACCTTTTTATCAGAGTGGGTCTTTGAATATTTTTCATAGGATATAAAACCATTGTTTTAGAATCGCTGGAAAGGTAATTTTTCTTTTCTTTGAGGATGCTTCTAGATAACTAGCATCACAACAAAAGTTTACTTGGTCAAACGTGAAAAGAGGAAAAACACAGGCATGTTTGAGGCGTATTAACCTGGACTATGGGCAGTATGCTGAGCATCGGCGAGCTCTTGCTTTCATCCATCGGGGTCGGGGCTACAAAACTGAAGCCCTTAAAAAGCTGGTGGGCGTTTGCGCTGGGCGGGATCCCTGGGGAGTCTTAACAAGCAAACAATTCATCACATGAACAGCAAAAAAACACACCTGATACATTCAGGAGCTGCATTTCTATGCATCAGTTTCCATGCGTGTGGGAGTGTCAGCTGTTTGAGAGCAGAACATGTGTGTGTAGGTGTACCTTTAGGCGTTTTAGCTGTGAACTCTGGGTCGAAGCAGAACGTGTCATCTGGTTTGCCTGCTGCGGGCTTGAATGGGGGCTGAAGCTCTCTCCTGTACAGTTTCTACAGGCAGACACACCAACATGTTCAAAATAAAGATCGAGCATACGCCGTGGAGCATGCGAACAGGCGCGAGAGGGAGAGGAGCCAAGCCCCGTCCAAGATTAACCCCCCTTCAATCCCCTCCATGGCAGGGTCCAGCCAATAGCATCCTGCTGGCTCTTAAACACTCACACAGGGCTATTAGTGCACGCACAGTGAGAACTGGACCGCTGCCCAGACTCCCACACACACCAACATGGTTGCTGTGGCCAGGACTGGTGGCCGCGAGTCATCAAGCCAAACGTTTGTGAGGTGTGAAACCTCAACAGAAGCTGGGGAGTTGGATGTGAGAAGTGAGATCGAGAAGTGCGCTCGCTTACATTCCAGTCGATGGTGGAGAAGAAAGCGTGCCGTTTGATCTCCTCCACCCCGTCGGGCCCGGCCCCTGAAGACACGGATCACTGCGGTTTAGTTAACCTGCCGTGTTTTTCCTTTGATTGTTTGCAGAGGATCGACACCTTCCTGCTCCCAGCGGCCCACTGCCTATCGTTTGCGTGAATGCCAGCGTGCTGGCATGCTTTCGCTGAGAGGTAAACAACTCATTTTCCTTACCGAGTCTATTAGCAGGGTTACGTTTAAACAGCATTCTTAGCAAACTCTGTGCCTCCAAGCTCAGGAACTGGGGCATTCCCAACTTAGCTCTGAGGAGAAGAGAACAAACAAGCAGGTCAGTGCGAGCCACAGAAAACAAACAACAACAAAAACAACCGTCCAACTCACTTCAGAATCATGTTCATGGTCTCATTGCGGTCTTTCCCTTGGAACGGTAACGTCCCTGTTAACATCTCAAACTGCAAACACATAGAAAACATATAAACTAAATGGGAAAACATGCGAAAAAGTTTTCAATTAGTGATCATTTGTGTACCATAAGTACTCCCAGAGACCACCAGTCTGCACTCTGGGTATGTCCTCTCCTGTTGACCACCTCAGGGGCCATATACTCCACCGTACCACAGAAGGAATAAGCCTTCTTATCAGCATCTACTGACTCCTTACTCAAGCCAAAGTCTGCAGAAAAATTGAGACAATGTTTTAATTAACAGGCTTAAAACAACAACAAAAACCGCCTTAAAAATAAGCAAAGGGGGAAAAAATTTTTATTATGACTATTTAACTTTAACCCAAAAGAACCCAAAAGCTATTTTCTTTCAGGCTTTTAAAAGTCAAATTTTTTTTGTTTGTTTTTCTAATTTTGGAGAATAGAATAGAAAGTTTTTATTTTCATGATACATGGTATAATGAATTCAGAAGCAGCAGAATCCCCCAAAAAAGTAAAGTAAAGTAAAATAAAATAAAATAAATAAAATAAAATAAAATAAAATAAAATAAAATAAAATAAAATAAAATAAAATAAAATAGCTTCAAAATTCCAAATAACCTAACTTTTTGACCCCAAAGAACCCTGTGGGTTCTTTGGGGGTCAAAAAGTTAGGTTATTCTTTTTAAACAAAATTCCTACCTGTTAATTTTATATGTCCAGCTTCATCTAGTAAGATACTGAAAGATAAAAAAAAAAACATTATACTCTATGTTAAATTTAAACATTATATACAACAGATAAAATTCAAATTTGACCCCAAAATCTTTTTTTAAGTAGTTTTTCATAAAAATGGATAAAAACTCTGGAAAGTTCTCGGGGCTTTAGCCTTTATAAAATATTTGACCTTAAACATGAGAAATATTGATCATGGAATACATCTAAAACTAAATATATAATAAGTTAGGACTACATAAAAAAAACCTCACAAAAAGTGTTTTCATATATGTATAATATACATTTTTTATGGCGTAATGTCTGGATTTTGGTCCATACTTCTCTGGCTTGAGATCTCTGTAAACTATGCCCAGGTTGTGCAGATGGTCGAGGGCCAGGGCCAGCTCTGCAAGGTAGAATTTCACATCTTCTTCTGTAAACATAACCTATTAAGAACTGGACAAATTTACTCTCTGAACTCTGAGAAGAAATTCAGTAGCAAAAAGAAGAAACAGCAACAACAAAAAGTCTCCAGTATTGAGCTTCAGCTGCCACAAAGAGAGAAAACAGATTATTGTCACAACATCAACATTGCAGATTGGTTACAAGATGCTGATTTTAAATACTGTTTTACCTCTAATGCATGCTATTTAAGTTTTAAGCAGACAAAAGAAGTTCTCTGAGCCTTTACGTGTTTAAAGCAAAATATAGATTTAAAAACAGAAGCATCTTGTCTGCGAAGAAGTCACCTTTTAAATCAGAAGCAAATAGAATAACATTAAAAAATATCAATTCATTTGCAGTTTCCTTCCGCTCTGTCCCCTCAAAATACCTCCCATATTACAAGTGACGCCATGTGCTAGTTTCTAGAAGAGAATAATTATCTTTATACAATTTTAAAAAGCAATATTTCCTTCACACAGTGAACGAATCAAAAGAAAATTGAGTTTAAAGCAGATGAATGGCAGCTTACCTCTTTGGATAAGCGAGTGAATACATCCCCTCCCCTGAGAAAGTCCAGTATTAAATACAGTTTCCCTTCTGTCTGAAAGGCTGAGAAACGGAAGAAAGAAATGCTTTTATGAAAAGCATTTTTTAATTGGAGTCAAATTCAGCCTTAAAAACTGCCGTTCTGTTTCCAAACAGCATTAGAATGAGGACGGCAGCAAGAAGGATCAGTGGTACGGATTTAGAAGCTTTCAAAAATAATGTATTTCTACTTGTTTTATGCTGAAATAGTGGATGAGTGTTTCAGTATATTCGATAAAAAGAAAAAAAAGCCACTATTTTTAACTTTTTCCATTTCTGCTTCAGGTTCAAGTACGTCCTGCCATTAATAAGTATCAATGTGGTGGTGCTATTGTTCTGTATGAATGAACAAAAACATCAGCAGAATTTACTGCCGACACAGAAATCTTCAGTGGCGCTCTGCAAACGTTGCTACAGCCTCCTTTGTTGGACTGAAGGTTCAGATCCTTGAAAGCTTTTCAGAAGAAAAATGAGTAAAAACCTTGTAGTTTAGTGGAAAAACTGTTACATCAGTTTTATTACTAGAATCAATCTGCTGTAGCTTATTGCTCTGTCATCGTCAGTGTTGGCAAGCATATACATGGTCCTTAAAGTCTCCCTCCAATCAGCTTTTGATGTATTTTCAAAGCTTTTAATGGTGATTATGTTGTTTTTAGCTAATAATAATAATAAAACCTGGGCATAGTTTCTGCAGAGCAGCAGGAGTTCATCAGAAATTTGCCTCTGACAACTGTTGGCATGGAGCAACCCCGCCCCTCTTCCTGTTGCTGGGAGCTCTTTGTTTACACTCTCAACCGCTAGCTTACAGCCCCTCACACCCCCAACCTAACATTACAAGTACAACAAAAATATCGGAGCTATCCAGCTGTACAGTTTTGAGCCAGCTCAGGTAAACATGAATCTAGTCGTATTTCCTGCATCACAAATAAGCTCTTTTTCAAATTGCATTTTTTTTCTGCTCCTTATTCATAGTCATTTGAATAAAAAATGTTCATAAATGCAATTATGAACTTAATTTATATATATATATATAAAAAGTCCTCAAAAAATCAGGAAATCATCCACAATTTATTTAAAACGCCATTTTTATCGAAGTGGGTATTTTTTAAAATATTGAATGTGGCTCCAATGCATTTAAAATGTTCTGTAAGATAGCATGTAGTTCTTACCGTAGTGCAATTTCACTATGAAGGGATGATTAACTTCCACTAAAATGTCTCTTTCCATCTTAGTGCGAACTCTGTCCCTGACTGGAGAGAAGATGCAGGGAAGGAGCAGTGAGTCAGAAACTCGACGCTCTGGACGGAGCGTGCTGGGAAACTCAGTTTTACCTTTCAAAGATGCTTTTTTTAATACTTTCATTGCATATAATTGAGATGCATCCGGACCGACGAGTTTCCTGACGAGGAACACCTGAGAGAAACAGGCAGAATTTAGAGGAGCGTAAAAGCGTGATGGAAACCTGTAAGCGAATCACCTCACCTTGCCGAAAGAGCCCTGACCGAGGACTTTGAGCAACTCAAACTGAGACGGATCAGCTTTCTCGCAGCCCTCTTTCACATGGTGCGTGATAGGAATCTCCTTATACGTCCCCTCGTCCTACACAAACATCGGCGTGAGAGGTCGCAGGAATGATGAGCCCCCGGAGCGCAGCGCTACTTACACAGTGTGAGAAAGACTCTCCCTCTTCCATGGGCTCATCCATGATCTGATGTCCATTGACCTGCAGCCAGACGAACAAGTTCTTAATGAAAAGGCGTCAACGACAAACTACTTCACCAGGCGTATTCCTCATTGCTGCTCGTCGAACAGGACGAAGAGCACAGCCGCTGCACGCCCACATGTATGATGGAAGGTTTGAAAAAATGAAAAATCGATGAGTCACGAGCAAAAAGCTGCACTTTCACGGTTTCAACTCCAGCTCTGTTTATTGTCAAACCCATACTTTAATAACAACCAGCTCTGACCCTGTATATCACCTCATAATCCACATTCTAAACAAACAAAAAAATATATATCTGTGAGCGTCTGCAGTCAGCATTCATTCTTTTCTTGTGCAAATATTTCTGATTCAAGTCAGATTTTTCAATTGAATTCAAGCACATTTTGTTTTTTTTTAAGCAAGCAATTAAATGAAACTTCAATCAAAAGGAAAAAAAAATGTCAGCACTGGAACAAAAATCGTATTATATGGAAACCCCTAAAGTGAAGCGATCAGACGTTTAACTTTTCAGCGCTGCCTGCATTACGTATTCAGTTCAGTGTGTCTGTGTGTGCTGAATTTTACCAAGAAGAGGGAGGATGAGTCATAGCACTACGCAAACCCACTCAGTGGGTGGAGCCACCCATACACTCACATCCACAGCCCAGAAACCAAATAAACCACTTCTCAGTACATCTCTTACTCCTACAGACCAACAACAACAAGCAGCATCACCCTAGTCAGGTTTTACATTTCAGAGCCCGGACACTGGAAACAAAACCTTCATCCTTCTGTGAAATAGAGCATCTCCGCTGGTTGGAGCATAGACTGCATAAGGGCCAGTTCTTGTGTCATTTTTCGCACATACATTTACACTCCCACCTTTACTGTGGCTGATCACAGCTTGTCACAGAGAGCAGCCTGCACTTGCAGCACAGCCAGGCGAGCCTTTTTAAAAAGCAGGTCTGCCACAGACAGACAGCTCAAATTCACAGATACCGCCTAAAAATATGAAAGAGTTTAAACATCTTCAGAGCATTTAGTAGAAATTACGAGTTAATAGCAACTGAGAGACACTTGGGGGTTAAGAGTCAAGCCTGAGGGCACAAAGCCGGCCAAACCTGAGATTTTGAACCTTCACTGCAGTAATTTCTGAATGAAACTGGAAAGCCAGGCTATAATCTAAAAACCTACAGAGTCCATGAAGTTCTACTTAAGAGGAGATAAATTACAGCTCAAGTTGTCATAGCATACTGACAGAAATTTACTTTGCAGAAAACAACTAAACCCACACGTTTATTCTTCAGTACTTAGTTCAAATATAAGCTAAATAAAACCTACAATTAATCGGCTGAAAAGTGTATTAATAACAAATAAATGTACTAGTTATTACCTTGTTTATAAACATTTGCAACGGTTAACTCATCAGTCAATACTGGCTATGCTTCGTTTGTTTAGTCTCCCACGTAATTGTATTTAAACTACGAGGTGTGCTATCAATACTTTGTTATAATACTAAACTATTGTGCTCAAATAATTAATACTTTTTGAACAATGTGATAAAAAAAGAACAACAAACTTCTCTCCAAGTTTCGAGTCGGCATACTGTCAGCTAGCAAGCTAGCTCATGCTAATGATGCACGCGCTAAGCTAACTACTAACTCTTTGTAAAGGCTGTAAATAACACCAAAAGAAAGCAAAAGTTCTCGTGTCACTGGACGAAACCCCCCAATTATTTAGGAGAAACGGCCGAGTGAGCTCAAACAGATCGCTAAGCGACCAGTAATCCCTGACAGCGCAACAAAAATAAACATCTAACGAGATGTTAGCATTAGCATATTAGCATGCATCACGGCTACAGGTCGTGACGCAAATTTCATGCTGTACCCAGTTTCACAGGGCACAACTTCACCGGGACAACATCAAGCAAACACGCCACTAACAAAATAAAAACGCAAAATGAGCTTTTATCAACTTACCTCGCCGCTAACGCTGTTAACCTCCATCTTGTGCCAGGGTTCCTAAGTCTAAGGCATCGTAATCCACCTAGACCCCCTCTCCACGTTGCATGTTTTTTTTTTTTTCTCTCCTCGTCCGTCCGTGAAAGTCGGGGTTCGATGGTGGGATGCTGGCTGCGTGGCCGTGGACCGATCTCGGGATGTGATCCGGAGGAGGGAAGGGGAGGGAGTCCGTTAGTGTTGTTGCCCGGACCACACGCTCGCGCGCAGAAACGCCGCTACACTGCAAGAGATGCGAATATGGCGGCTACTGTTGGTACCTGGTCGTCAGTGAATGAGTTTATTGACGTATTCGTGACGCAATTCAGCTAAGGATTTCCCCCCCGTTCAAACCAAAGCAACAGATCTGGAGAGTGGAAGTGGTGGTCGTGCGTGTTTGTGGTTGGCAGAAACAGTTGGTCCTGAGCCACATGGTGCGAGCATCAAACCCGCATCCGGTGGAGGGAGAGTTTTAATGCAACCGGAACAATTGCTGCAGCCAAAACCTGTTGACGCAACTCAACAGAAGAAAACTAACTTTTCTGTCACAGATCACAGCTGCCAATCTTTAGAGAGCGTTTTATTTTTTTTTTTAATTTTATATTTTATTATATATATATTTTTTAATTCCAGTAGATACTGGAGCAGAAAAAAAATAGGACTGGGTTGATACAATCAATTAATCAATTTAAGCTTAACAGATCAGTAATCGATTAATACATTAATACAAAATTTATTTCGTTTTAGCACATAAAGCTAAAGCCCACTAGCTTTACGCTAACGTTTAATGGAATTTTCCATAGGACGGCTAATGCTAGCGCTCGGCAGACCTTAACATACATTGCTGACTAAATTAACATCTCACAGATATAAATTTAACAAAGTCTTTTAAAGATTTTTTTTTTTTTTTAAGTAACCATTTGTGGTCTAAAATATGCTTTCTCCTTTCTGGAATAAGGTGTAATACTATAGTGTGATCGCCACCTAGTGGCAACACTGAAAAGCCCTCCAGGAGAAGCAGAACAATGTTTACAATGTTGACGATCGGAACATTTTTGTTACAGATTCTTCTTTTGAGAATCCATGTAACACTGTATGCTATTAATGATCTAATTATTTCACTAACACATTTACCAGTGTGTCAACTGAATTTAGTTAATTTGAATATATTTAAAACATCTCAGAGGTTATTTATGTGTTTCTAAACAAATCTGTATAAACGTGTAAACTCAAAATTAAACCGAATTAAAAGATTGAAAGAAGAGGGGAATAAAGTGCAACTGAATCAATCCAGGCTCTTGTGAATTGAATCATTTCTGGAAATTATAATCAAATACCCAATCTACTGAAATTGTGTCAATTGCATTTGAAATATTAACGCCCAAATTTATTTCCAGACATTAGAAAAAACAGAAAAAAAATCACCTTTTTACTTTTAAGAAGATTCTTCATTCAGGTAATTTTAGAACCAAAGTGATTTGTCGCATATTTGCGACAACAGGCATTAGGAGGTTAAAACCTTTGGACCATAAGCCATTCCCTGATTCAAGTGGTTATAAGAGGCTTAAACCTCATCCACTTTCCCTTTAGCTTTTCCACCCTAAAGCAACATCGCTGTGTAACAGATTTGGACACTTCTACAGGTTTCTGCACACGTTTACTTTCACCATCAAACATTCCTCTGTTTTGCAAAAATGTGAGGAAAAAACAAACCAGATGCAGATAAGTTAGAGGTCATTTATTGTTCTCTCTGGACTGTGCCAGAGGCAAGGCGAATGATATGCATTTAAAAAAACCAAGGCATTTGTCAGCCCAACAGTCATCGTGAAGTTTATCGATCCACAGGCACTGTGCATGGCAAACCAGAGTAGCTGGAACACATCTTGTGTAAAACCTGCCTTTTGCTTGTGGAGTGTGTTTTTGAGCGTCAAGTCACTATATTTCTGTGACTGTTTCCTGTAACTGGTCCTCTGATGCAGAGGGCTCGGTTTCCTCGGTCGTTGCATCGTCTTGCTTTACGGAGACCAGCGGGAGTCCTTCATCGAATGGGTCCTCTGCACGATCTGTGCTACGCGGGACGTCTGCCTGAAGGTCGTTGTGGTTGCTCGTTACGTCTTGTTGGACCCCCTGTTCCAGAGTTACGTCCCAGTCCTGGTCTGAAGGCTGAGGTAGGCTGGCCAGGAGCTCCTAAACACATGGATTTAACTATTTGAATTTACGACTATTTGGTGAAATGCGACTGTGCAAAGCAAAATACCTGCTGTCGTTTCAGGTCCTTGGTCCTCACAGCCATGAGGAGACCCTTGGTGAAATTTACAAGCTTCTGGTATCTTTGTTTTTGGTTGTCTAGCTCGTGCTCTAAAAACTGCACTTCTTCATGCTGAAAGAGAGAAAACCCAACAAAACAAAAAAACAAGTCATTTCAGACTTCAGGGCCCGACGTGCCGCTGCGGCGCTTTTAACCTTGGCATTTGTGCGCAGACGGCACAGCACAAACTGTGTGCTGGGTTTGTGTGTGTTTCTTTTTTTTTTTTTTTACCTTGAATTCGAGCAAGTTTGCATTTGCTCAAGATCTGAAGCTACAATTTCATCATCGTCGTCAGCTTCCTCATCCTCGTCAATGTTCTCAATCTTCTGAAAGCACAAATCAACAAAACATTGACTTTACAGAGAAAACAATCACACAGTTACTTTAAAAAAGTCCAGATAATATTACAATTTAAAGCTATTAAAATGTTGAAAGTTAAAGTCATTTTTACAAACTAATAAACAAATATAAGTTGTCCTTATATTTTACTTAATTTTTAAAATTCAAAGCAACCTTTGGCTTTGAAGACCCTCTTTAAATTGTGTTTTGACAAAGAATAAGTTTGATTTATCTGTAAATTGAAGCTCATAAACAGTCAAATAATGTTTTTTAAGAAGGAACACATAAATACTATCAAGGACAAATATCCCCCTTAAAGACCTACTTTAGTGAAAATTTAGTTTTTGGAGTTTTTAGGATGTTTTTATTACATTTTTCTGATGATGGAGGTTGTATACAAAGAAAACTAAGCATTTCTGATTATTTCTTTATTCAAATTTTCTCAAAACAAGAGCATATGAAAAATGTAGTTTGAAAAACAGCTAATTTATAAGGTAGAAAATGTATTGTGTGGGTCACAAGCTCCCTGCTCCGAGCTCTCGGCAAAAGGGAGGGGAAGAGGGGCGGGGTTGCTTCGTGTCTATGTACTCACCCACAAAAGTGTTTTTCTCATAAACTACTAACAGAAACTGTTAGTAGGACAAAGTTTCAACAAAAGTTTTTTTAAATTTTTGATAAAAACAGTATAATCATAATTAAACGATCCCTGTAATGCTTCTACAATAAATCAAAAGGTGATCGAAGTTTATTCGTCAATTTTGATTCATAACGGATGGAAATCAACTTAATCTAAGTGATGCGTATTTGAAAAATATCTGATATTTCCAATTTCATGCAGATTTATTTATTTAGCATATTTAACAGATATAATAAATATATAATATAATATTAATATTATATATTAATATAAATTAATATTATATATAATATATAATAATCAAATTTAAGTTCAGAAAAGAAATTTAAAACACAAATAAAACATAAATGTGCAATTTATTTCTTTAATTTAAAAATAATATATCTATATATTATGCTTTCTTTTACAGTTAATTTCCAACATTCAACTGAAATATTAGAAAACTCAATAAAATACCACATTGTTGGCCAAAGGAGCAACACCGGAAATGTCCATCCCATCATTTATCTCCCGTGAATCCAGCGTTCCGTCTGGAAATGAGAGCACCGCATGAATGCGGAGATCCACAGCGGACCCGGTATCTGCGCGGCGACATCAGCCTCACCTTCAGACAGGCACAGGGAACCGTCATCGTTCAAGTCCTCCCCGAGGTCGGGGGTCACGGGTCTCTCCCCGTCGGCACTCAGCACCGCTGGAGATTCGTTTCCAGGAGGAGTGAACACGGGGGGCCCGCCTTTAGGGGGAGGGATGTCGATCCCCATGAGGCGGTACTTCCTCCGTCTGTTGCTGATCCACGTCTTCAAAGCAAAAAAATAAAATTAAATCTAAATATTACCAGAAAAAGGCTTTCTTTTAGAGAAAAACCTGTTCATAGACATGAATATCATTGGGTGAGAAGGAGGAGGAAGGTGCCAGAGGTAACAGACTATATTTAGTGCATTCCTAAAGTGTCCCTAATATATAACGGCATGACTTTTAAACAACTTTGTCTAATCATGTTATAAAACTTCAGTGACCTAGAAAAGTACCTCTCAGATCAGTGGCTCGCACTATTTTTTGAGAAAAAGTTTGAGCATTTATTTAAAAATACATATATGTTCTCAAAGGCAGAAAGGTTTAAAAAAGATTTCCGGTTGATATCACTGAGTGTCAGTTGTGATTGGAGACATCCGGGTGCTTGAAAACAGCATTATTAAAGGAGTTAAGTAGTTATCGACTTCCAGATCTTAACAGGGCGACTTGTGTTTAGAACTTGTGAATGTCTGAAGCACAAATCCAATCTGATCTGAGTCTGTAAAAATGTGATTCAAAGACCTACTCCGATGACAATTGGGCTTTTAACATGTTTATGTGGGATTTTTCAAATGATGGAGGACAATATAGAAGGAAAAATAATCTTAAAATTTGTTTTTTTATTCAAATCATTGTGAATCAGGAATAGACGAAAAAACGCGGTTTGAAAATGATTGACTTTGTGACGTGGAAATTCATAAATTTTATTTGGCAAAAAACAGAAAGCACTTTTAAAGCCCCATTTATAGATGTCAACAGCCAAAAAGAATTGATTTAGGGTTTGGTTACTCTTTAAGAAACAAATTTTGTTTTTACTTTGAAAACCAGCAAAAATATTTGGTTTTGAAAACAGGCAAATAACTTCTTTGGGTTTAGATTAGGTTAATTCAATTGAAGTGCGGATCTAACAAGATTAAATAAATATCCTGGTTTATTTTATCAAAAACTTCCTTTGTAGTGATCAAAATAACAGACAAATCGAGCAGAAGTTGAAAAAATGTCTTTTAACAAACGGTTTGTTTGACAATTTATGATAGTTAGATGATTATTTGTTTAACATGTAGCTGTTTTATCTGTGCTTTCTTCAAGATGCATTTTTTATTCTCCTTTATTAGAATGAAAACAAATTAGGGGGATTGATAAAAAAAAGTGGAGCCAATTCAGTTCACCAATTGACCACTAGGTGGCTTTCTCTGAAAGTAAAACTCTAGGAAATATAGAAACGTAAAGACTGGTTCCAAGAATATAAATTTTTTTATTATTCTGGAGACAATTTTAATAAACATAATTATTTGACCTATTTAAAATTGAGTTTGCACTAATAGGAAGCCTGGTCTGCTTATTAAGTGGTGGTTAAATCTCCAGCTGTGGAAAGGTTTTGCTGAATCGAGTCATAACCAGCTGTATGACCGCAACACGCCGTCAGTGTGAACTTTACCTTGACTATTTCAGCGTCTACGTTGAGATGGTTGGCAGCAGCGAAGATCTTCTGCCTGCACACGGAGCCCAGGCTCGTCATGCCTCGGTCCCAGTAGCGCTTCAGTTGGACGAGATCTCCGTCACTGAACTGGGTCCGATCCTGCAGCTGAAACACAAATCTGTGTGTGCGAGCTGCGGCATTTTCATTTTTTCCTTTTACGGAAAACCAGTACTTACAGTTCTCTTCCTGGAGTTGCTGATGACCCAGGGGGCTGCAGACACATCTAGTAAAGGCTGCACAAACAGAGGAAGCAGCTTTTACTCCTGCAAGGACAATGAAGCTGACACCAGAACTTCTCCTCTCCTACCTGTGAGCTGGATTCTCCTGTAACTGAGGTCTGCACTGTAAAGGAGTAGCTGCCCTGAATTGTCGTGCTGCTCTGAACTGCAGCGCGTCTGGAGACGTCCGGAGGAGGCGTGCGGCCGCCCCTCACAACCGACTCTTCAGCATTTGTCTGGCTGATCACTGTCCGCTCCCTGTGGATGTGGGTTTGAGCGGCCATGTTTGCGAGCTCCTCTTCCCTTTGCCACTCCTCCTCTTCATCTCCAGTTTCCATGGCAATGGAAAAGTTATGACTGGTATCTAGAGGTCGAACGGTTGGTGTGTGGGTCTCCTGGCTTCCCCGAGCAGAGGTTTGTCCGTGTCTGAGGCGCTCCTCGTTGCCTTTTTGCGACAAGGTGAAGACTTGCTGGATGCGGGGTGTCTGTTCGGGGGCGGGGCTGGGGTTCTGGGCGGGCGGAGAGACCCAGGGCTTCTGCGGGGCGGGCAGTTGGGGGTTCGAGTGGGGTCTGGGCAGGGGCTGAGTCTGGGCTTGTGAGGAGGCAGACCAGGGCCGCGTCTGCCCTGTTCCATACTGCCGAGTCCAGCTGTGAGGTACCACCCCTGCTCCTGCACTTATCCCTCCCTCCGGAACGGATAAAGTGCCCTTCCTGACTGCAGTGTAGACTAACGGTCCTGAGGCAGACGTGAGAGACGGGAGAGTCTGAGCGAGGGAAACGAGCTTGGAATGGATGGGCGTGGACGTGGAGGGGTTTCTGCTCTGCAGCACCTGGCTGATCAGAGGTGAAGACGCCGAAGGCTCCGGCTCCAACGGGAACGAGGGCGCTGTGGATCGGGGTTGGGAGCGAGGAACTGAATTTAAGGAGTAAATGCCTGTCACTATTACATCGTTATTACTAGTGTTATTGTTGCTTCCACTGCTGAGAGGGGAAGAGGATGACGGCGAGGACGAGGTTGAAGAGAGAGATAGGAAAGATGAGGATTGAGGGAGGAGGTGAACGCGGTTCTGGATGTTGCGCGCTGAAGTCATATCAGTGGAGAGCAGCAACCCCGCAGCCAGGCTGTGGTTGGAAAGTGTAGTTCCAGCTAAAGAGGGATGCAGCCCTCCTGATATTCCGTGACCCGGCAGGGAATGAGAGATGCTTCCGTTCTGGTCAATCTTGGAAGCAAGTTTTCGTCTTTTGTTGCCGACCCATGTCTGCAGAGGAAACGACAATCTCTTCATTAGTCAAAAATAATAAAGGAATAAGAAGTTCTTCGTTAAAGACCCACTCCGATGAAAACTGTGTTTTTGACATGATATTTTCTCATAACGGAGGACATATATAAAGAAATGTACGCTTAAAATTGTTTTTTTTGAGTATTTCTTTATTCAAATCATAAATAGATCAGAGTAGGACTTTAAAAAGTGCAGGTACTAATCACAGACCTACCCGGACTACACTGAAGTCCAGTTTGGCCTCCTGGGCGCAGTGAAGTATCAGCTGGAAGCAAGCCTTGCTCTGATTGGTCATCCCGTTGTCATAATAACGTTCCAGTATCCTTTGCTGCTCAGCCGTAAACACTGACCGCAGGTTCATCTGAGACGGAATAGGAATTCATTTTTATGATCTCAATGCACAAGCTCTATATCCTATATAAATCCAATGGACATCCAGTGACCCTTCATGTACTCACAGTCTGCTGGCCACGCCTTTGTGGCCACGCATCCATTCTGGTAGATGGGAACGGGGCAGCCATGCAGATCACAGAACCACCTCCATGTTTCTAGGAGAGACGGCGCTCATCCTGATTGGCGGCGGCACGACACTGCCGGCTAACGGGGCTAAGAAAATGGGAAAGCAAGCATCGCTCGAATGTAAACAAAGAACGAGACACCAAAGACAAGAGGTCAACATCTTCATCAAACACAGAAAAGCTGTAAAAGTATCAGGAAAAGTGAGAGCCAAAATTTAAAAAGCTGTGTTGTTCTATAGGACATAGTTTCTGCAGAGCGGCAGGAGTTCATTAGATTTGTTTAAACTGTATTTTTTTTTTCAAATGCTCCAGATTCACAACAAATTTTAATAAAAAAATACTCAGAAATTACATTTTAACCATAATTTTCTTAATGTATCCTCCATCATCAGAAAAATGTCACAATAACATGTTAAAAACACCAAAAATAATATATATTTTAAATCAGAGTAGGTTTTTCATTTGAGCAACTCAAAAACAATTTGATTGGTTGTTTAATATCACTATTTAAATCCACTAATTCCACCTAATTGTGATTTTATTGTTGTAATAATAATAATAAGTGAGAATAAGAGACTGTATTACGACAGAGGAAATACCTGCTTTCAAAGTGAAAAAGACTTCACCAGAGAAAGTGTCTTATATTGTTTCAATTTGATTTTTGGCGGACTGGATGATGACATTTGTCCATCATTTCAACTGAAAGTTAATCAGCATGAAGCAATACTGGATCTGCTCTGTATAAATAATAAAACTTTTTAAAGTCGCATCTGAAAGAGCTAAAATGTGAAAAATCAAACATCATCATCATCATAGATGTCCCATAGTACCTACTTTTTCCAATTGTTGTGTTTAATTTGTCGAAATGTTATTTTGACTTTTTAGAATTCACTTTTAAAACATTTTAGTTTCTTTGATAAATTTATTTTTGCTTTTTTTTAAATTGTCAATGTGACTTTAATACATTTTTGCGTTGGGTGATTTGTACTTCAGGGCCACCGTACTTCAGTCGTAAGGACGTAAAAGCTGCAAATTCCCTTTATTTTTATACAAAAAAACTGCTTTGAAACTCATTTCAATAAATATTTTTAAAAAGAAATCATATGTACTTATATGCATGAAAGCAACTATACAACTTTTATTAATTTAAGCTTTATTAATATAGTTTTTTCTATTTTTGGTGTAAATAATATACATATAAAACTCCTTATGTTGATAATAACGTTATTATTAACATTTACCTTGTGGAACTTGACATGTAAACAACTGTCGCATGCAGCCTGTGTTATGCTAGCACATTAGAAACGACTAGAGGGGTAAACCAGTCGTTCTGAAGGGTAACTATCAGAACAGATTAAAACATTAGTGACTTAATTTCGGGAAAGGTGTGTTTATGCTAAAAACAAAGTCAACCAATAGGCAGGCAGCAGGTTTATTTAGATAGCCTGACTGCGCATGGCTACTGTCAATGTGGACACATTGCGGTTGCGTTTGGCAAACAATCTTGCGGGTTAAGCCAGCAGTATCAGCAGCGCCGCCAACGCAATACACGGCGGATTTAGAAACTTGATAACCGCGTAGGAAGCACGTGTTTCTGGTTTACGACTGCGGGGCTGAACCGAAGATAAATCAAAACAAACGGAATGGAGTCCCGCAGCAGCAGCAGCAGCACCGTTAGCCTGCAGGCCCCAAACGAGCAGACCCGAGCCAGCAAGCTAGCGTCGGCTAGCATTAGCATAGCTTTCCCAAATGGATAGCAACGGCTAAAGTTTTCCCTCAAATCTGGGATATTCTGTCCCTGAACGCATCTTTCTCCTGTCGGGGTCCAACCAGCCGGCAGCCGCTATCACTCTCAGAAAAAAAACATGGAGCATAAAAAGTCAACTTTAGTTCCCACATACCATTTTTGATGTCAAAATCAGGCGAACATCATAAAATCAGCAGATTTCTTCACCAGTCCCATTTCCCAGACAATGAAATCAGAATGTCCGATCATCAATTCTAATCATGATTGTGACGTGTACGCAGACAAGAGCCAATGGGAGCTCGAGATCATGGCTGTCACGTTCGGAAAGAGCTGAAAACTGAGCCCGGTGGCCCCGCCCACCGTTGACTTTGTTCGACGCGTCGCTGGAGAGGGAGGTCACAGCGGAGGAAGCAGGCCGTGGGGAATGGGCTTCCTCTTTCCTCCGACCGTCTTCTTCTGGTGATTTACTTTGGACTTAATTTTTTAAGGTTAAATTCCAAATATTGCAGACAGATATGCAAGCTTTGAATACAATTTTGAATCTTTACCCTGCAGTGCATGGGTATATTAATTTTTGCGTATTTTTGAGTATGAAAACAAATTTTGCAATTGTATGAGGCCAAAAATGTTTTAATTAACAAGAAATGATTTTGTTTGATTCAGGAAAAGCCCAAAAATGAATGCAGAAAATGAAAAGTACAAACCTTAAAAGGCAGCAGCAGAACATACATGACACATATTATAGAGGAAACAAAATAGGATTACAATAAATACAAGATAAAGGCATTCAAAAGTTATATTTATTTATCTTTTTAGTTACAATAAATGTTGCCTAATATTTAATTAAATATTCACATAAGCAATTACTTGGGTTTTATTTATTTATTTATTATTCCAATCCAAATTAAAAACTGTCTTTGTAATACCTTAACTTATACCTTAGTTATAACTGACTTTATAAACTTTATAAACTTTATACACCCCTGTTATCCTTTATAATATAAAGGATAACAGGGGTGTACACTGTAAAAAAAAAAATGTTGTTTTTACGGTAAAACGCTGGCAGCTGTGGTTGCCAGAATGGTACCGTAAAATTACGGTAATTTATTTATTTTTTTTAACGGTGCAACATTTTTTTGTTGTTGATTTTACATTTTAAAACCATTGCAAGGTCAATATTTTACTTTAGAAAAAAATGTTTTTACCTGAAGAAAAATCACTGTTTTACCCCAAAATGAACATAATAAAAATGTATAAAATAAAGTTGATTTAAATAAATGGAACAATTTCTCCCTGTAAAAGTCACAAGAAAAATGTGATAAAATACAAATTTATTCTGTAAAAATCACATTAACTTACTTGTTTTCTTAATGTTAATTTTACGATAAAATCTTGTCAGCTGAAATTACAAATTATTTTTTTTATGTAAAAAAATGTTATTAATAAAAGCAAAATATTTAGCCAGCTTTGTAGTTAAATTGCCGTTATTAGATAATACAGAACCTTGTCAGACTTTTGCAGGCTTAATACACAAAGTATGGATTATTTAATAAAGCACAAATCAAAATGTCAAACCTCAGATTACAATTTATAAAGTATTTTATTTGACACCGTGAATTTAAGATTTTTTAATTTTTTCCACAATAAACAAAATAATTTTCATATTGACATCTCTTGTAAACAATTTCAGAAGCCATACTATAACAAGTTCTCTTAATTGTGGAAGACCAGACTGGAAGATTGACAATAAACCAGCTCAGAGATGTAACTGCACATGTGGAGTATCAAAGGTCAAGGCCAATCGATTGTAAAGAATATGGCGTCAATACAGAATTAAGCATTTAAACAAAAAAAAAATTAAATTGCACTTGAGTCAATGGCAAACACCAGTTACAGACATTAGCTTTGGGGCTGCAAACTTCAACATTTTCTTCAAATAACAACTAAGAAAAAAATAAAGGTGAGTGCAAGTTAGCTAGGCAAGATAACCTGCTCCTTTGTGTGTGTGGGACTTTGTAATGTAAAACACTCTGTAAAAGTTTCTTTTGTCCAATGAAAATATGAATTCAGTAAATTCTAAAAACACATTTGATTCAATTCTTTAACTACAGAACCCTGAAGTAAAGACAAGAATATTTCAAACTTCACTATATAACATAAAGAAAAAAAAAGAGCTTTGTTCTAAACATTTACATATAAAGAAGGGTAGAGCTGCCACTGAGGTGAGAGAAAAATAGTGCTAGATCATATTAAAATGTGAAAATGTTATTGTTCAAACATTAACCTTTTTGTGCATTATACTATCATGCAGTATAACGTAAACATACGATTTTTTTTTATATATTTCCAAAAAGCATAGTTTTTTATAAGATGATTTTTTTTAAATAATATAACAGATAGAAAAATAAATTGTTAATGCTATAGTGTAATATTGTTGTTTTTATTTCGCCTTGGTGGAAGCTCTACTGTTCTATAAAATTGTAACCTTTTAACAATCAGCGATAAAGATACAGCATCTTTTATTTTGGTTTGTTTTTACATAGGAAAGAAACATCTTTAAAACTGTAAGAGTATTTAAATCCAAAAAGTCTCGACACTACCAGGTTCATCACAATTTTCAGTAAAAGAAATTTAAGCAAGTACTTGAACAGTCTCTTATTAAAAGCATCCAACTAACATTCCAAACAGTGACGCTTCTTATAACAGAAAAACATTTGCAAAGTCCGTGATCTAGTTTTTCTTTACCAAGTTCCAGAGACGAGGGGTGGGTCTAGATCCATTCATGGTCAGCAATGTCTGTGATGAGACTCAGGACTCTGGGATTGACCAACAACAAGATTGTTCTTCTTGGACTCCACCTTTGTGCCTCTCTCAGGATTTATGGAAAAGGAACACCTGCATATAATGAAAAGCACAACACATAAAGGTTTTTATACATCTGGGTTTGGATATCAAATAAACGGTTTGACAAGTTAGCACAAAAAATAACAACAATAATTGAAAAAAATCTAAGTTACCTTTGGAGGAACTCCAGTGTTGAACGGAGTTCCACAGGGTAGTGTATATTAAAGCAAAAATAACTTCCAAACATCAGGCAAATGGCAGAGGTGAAGGATGAGATCTTGTCATTGACGATATTCTTGTCGATGCTCAGCATGAACATTTCAGCAGAGAAGCAGGAGGAACCTGAAAGAGAAAAAAAATGAACACAGTCCTGATTAAAAGCTGGAAACCAGTTGAGAACTGGTTGAGACCCAATAATTTTCAAAGTAGAACCTAGATATGCAACAAGAATGAGGGGAGTGAACCAACATTGTAGTGAATACAACAAATAAACTGAAATATCTGGAGGGATTTTTGTGCCACCATATTGGAAGCAAAAGTTGCAGTTCTTAGATCAAAATTTTCTAAATTGATTAAAAAAAAGTGAAGAGTTAAGAATGAAAAATTCACAATTTGCCAATGAGTTTAATATAAAACATGCATACATTTCTAAGATATAAGTCAGTGAAATTGGACTAATTTCTTCTGCATTTGAGACACTAGCTTCCTGTATGGCGCCACTTGTAGTTGGACTGTGACTTGAGTCTCTGAGTTCAAATTGAAAATCAAATTTTTAAAACGTTTATGTTTTCTAGACATGTGGGAGGTAAAAGTTGATTTGACAGAAAACACACGTTGGCATCCTTTCACTGGACAAGACACATGCCGTCCCTCCTCTGTGTGTTTCTTTAAATGTGCAACTAAAGCTTTTGTTCCTTCACACTGGTGTTCACAAAGAGAGACGGTGCATTTTAATGCGTCACGTTTTGCTTCCTGAAAACCTGATGTGGCACCAATATGATTGCGGTATAAGTGAGACTTTAGTGCAGCGTAGCCAGAAAATACTTGCTTACAACTCGGGTCAACGCATTCGAAAATGCACCGTGGTTCATTACGATGCAGTCTGCAATGCAAAACATAAGCTTTCACTGACTGAACCGGTTCTCCGCATATGTTACAGTGATACATCATTCACACATCACCGCCATGAGGTTAGCTAACACATGAACACTGCTAACACTGCTCACGAACACGCACAGCTCACGAAATAAGCAAAGTAAAAACAACTTACACTTTTCTTGCAGGAGTTGGTGAAAAAAAATGATGAAAATGAAATAAATTCAGTCCGTAAAAGGCAGCTTGAAGTCGGTTCCGACGACAATCTTCGGCAAGACTTCTTCTCCCTCAGACGAGCGGTGGGGGAGCTCTGCTTTGGAGCCTGATGATGCAATGCTCCGATTGGTTCGTTTGAATTTGGGCGCCTCGGTGCGGTTTGCGCGGTCAAGAGCGGCCGCTTTGATGCGGCGCGTTTGGAATCAATGGCGCAGCGAAAACTTGAACTTCTGAACTTTGGCGTGATCCCCTCGTCGCATCGACCAAACCAGGGACAGCTTTGTGCACGTGACGTGCAGCGACTTGATCCGCGGGTAGAATACACAGGCTGGTCGATGGAAGCGTTTTAATTTTAACTTCCATTCGTTTCCTTTAGCAGCGGAGGTGTCGGACACGCTGGATAGACCGGCCGTTAGCAGGGCTCGTATGGCTGGAGAGAGCACGCTACCTATGCTAGCCCCACCCTCCGGCTGCAGCTCTGTCTGCAGGCTGAGTGACAGACCAACACAGAGAGAGAGCTGCTGCGGGTTAAGGAAGCAGGCCACTCTCAATCTTATCATTTTTCTTAATTTTCATTGAGACAATAATAATAATAAAAAATGTCCTCTAATTTTATTCTTATTTTTATTTGCCCCTCTCTAGTTAATGCAGTCAGCCAGGTTGCCACAGAAACACAAACAGTGCAAAAGCAGCTTTTGGGTTGCTTTGTCAGAGATGTATTTTGAGTTCTGATCGCTTAATTTAGCATAAAAACTCAGCCAAATGTACATTTCATAATTCTAAGGTCTATTATTTTATTTATTTGATTCTATTATGGTTGTATATTTAAAGAAATTCCTAGTGAAGCAACTCTCAACAGCAATGACAGTACAAGTTCTTGATTCTTATACATTCTGAAGAACAGAAAAACTCAAAATTTCTGCACCGCACTTCACACTCAAATTGATGCAAAAATCACATGTCATTTCACAGTATCTGTACTCTACATTCAGCCATAAAACATGTTTTTGCCAATAAAAATTTGTAAAAATAATAGTGCTTTACTGTTAAAATAATTACGGAAAATGTCTGTTAAATAACAATACTAGAGTCCTTTACAGTAGGATATGTATTTTTTCCAAGGAAATAATGTACTAATTAATAATTTTACTAGTTAATTGATAAACAAGAATTTCAAGTAAAAAGAACAATTTTAGACTGTTTAATAATTTACAGGGTTTTCTTGTCATGGTTTTACTGTTTTTTACTGTTAAATGTACGGTTATTTTTTACAGTGTATACGGGCCAGGTGGCCTTAATTTTAAGATCGTAGACCACTGTGAGGTTGTAAAACAAAAATTATTTGTGTTTTTTTTTTTTTTTTCCTGTATGGCATGCTTCAGGTGACAGGTCAGGTAGCACCAAACACTTAAGGGTGAAGTAGGTGAGACGCAGGTGTGTCGTACAGATTTTTCAAGTTTTTCAAACCCCTTGAAACCTACAAGTAGTCCGTTAGTACTACTGTGAGTCAGTGAGTATTTGTTTGAAGTGAAGAAATCGGATTTGTGTTGCATCCTTTGGGCATTCTGGCACTTATGTATCACCTGGACACCCCATGAGATATTTGCAGTCAGTAAGGAATGGCTTGAGGGTGGCGTTTATGTGTATATTAAGTACAAATCTATGTCAATTGTGCAACTTCCTTACAAATACTTTACAACTTGCAATATGCTCAACACTTGTATTATCCTTTTTTAGGTTCAATCCTCAAGGGAACTGTAAGACACACCTGCACTCTATAGTCGCTGTTGTCTACAGTCCTCTGGGCTCAGACAACCCAAGAAATCCCATGTTTTATTTCATGATCTTTCCCGTCATTGTTGCCTTCTATAGTTTTTCCACTACTTTGGAAGAAGCCTATAAAAACCTATATATATATATTTAGCTATAATGACTTGACTTTTTATTGATGTTTCTTTTGAACTGATGTGTGTGTCATCCTATCCTGCTTTGCATGCATGTGCGCTTTCATCCATTACGTCACTTTTGCAGCATGTGAGCGAATGGGGGCGCTGTTTCACTCGCTTTGGACTCTTCAAAAAAAGCAGCACCACTCATGCAATCAAAGTGAACTTCCACAGATGGTGACAGTTTGCACACATGAGCTGCTGACGCGAAACTACTGCAAACGTCCACATTGGAATCTATTTTCAGATGGGAAAAAAAATGTTAGTTTTTGAAATGCGGGAGTCTTTTACGCACAGTTTTTGGTTGCATCCTATGCTGAACATTTGAAAGGGGTTTGCATGAATTGTTTTGGTTCCAGCTTAGAGGGCTGAGCGGAGACGGAGAGATCCTCTCTGTATGCTGTGCGTTGCACCATTCTCTGGTCTGTTTTATGAGTGGTGGCCCTGGTGATGCTGCAGCGAGGCGGGCGGGAGGAACATCAGTGAGGGGAGGGCTCGCTCCATCTCCTCGCGCCCACCGAATCCACTTCTCACAGCGCGCGGGCTCCTGGCGGGAAGGCACAAGAGAGCAGAGAAAGAGAGAGAGTGAGAGAGGGAGGGAGGGAGGGAGGGAGTGTGTGTGCGCGTCTGAGTGCGTGCGTGGATTGCACCACCGCATCCCCGTTTCCACCGTTTCTGCAGGCGTCCATGCTCCGGTGGAGAGGATGAACACGGAGAGCATCTCCTTCCGCCCCGGTGTCTGCAGCGCGCCGTCATTCCAGATGTGACCGTTTTGTGACGCCCGCACCTCGGAGACACCGTGACACCATGGCTTTGGTTATGGAACCTATAAGTAAATGGACACCAAAGCAGGTGCTGGACTGGATGAAAGGTAAAGTCAAAGCTGCTTCTTGGTATTCAGATGATGGAGAGGGCTGCGCTAAACGCGCACGTGACGCGTGGATTTTGGCCGATTAAAGTCACGAAAGTGGAGTAAGCGCGCGTGAGGCCAGTGCAGTGAAATGGACGTGCACGTGACGCACGGTCCCGGGGTTCTGTCACCTCCGTGAAGGCGTTCTCGTCGAGGCTGCCCGCCGCTGCGCTCGTCAGTGACTGAAGGAGACGTGTCATCCCCACTCATGGCACATGCCCTCCAGCGCATATCGTCACGCGCAGGGAAAGGCGCGCGAGCCTCGCCGTGCGCGTGCAGACATGATTAATGGAGTTCGCTGCATGCACACCCCCCCCCCCCCCCCCTTTCCATCTCCAGCCACACAGCCCGTTTCAGCACCGTGGACAGCGCAATGCTGCCCGCCATATAAGGCAAACGCGGCGATCACACTCCCCCCCCCCCCCCCTCGCTGGCGCGGATCCTCTCCTAGAGACAGTATGAATGAGTAATCACTAATGTGCGTGCGTGCATGTATGTGTGCGCGTGCACGGGCTGTTCTCGCTCTCCCTGGTCATCCTCGGAGCTGTGAGAGAAACTGTGGCAGGCCCTTTGACAGACAATGGAGAGGAGAGCAGAGGGTGTCTGCCCTCCCTGACCCAGGACTCTGACTACATCTACACTTGTCTGATGACTCAGGCTGTCCACGTTTCGGTCATTTAATCCTCACCTGTTCCTGCACTTCCTGATCATTTTTATTTCTGCGGTTAAGATGTTTCATCTACACAGCATTTAATGTTTCAGTTTTCATGGTTTCTCTCCTCAAAAACACTCATAAATCATAAAGACTTTTGTCTGTGTAGTCAATTCCACTTCAAAAGGGTTTTTAAGAAGGCAAAGATATTAGTATAAGCTTGTGCAACAGTTTAAATACTTAATTATTATGATTATCTTTGGTTTAAGTCAAATCAGTCAAAGGTCAAATTTGCATGTCATCGAACAAAATTAAGTAGAGAAAAGTCCATTTTCATATTTATTATTTTCTGTTCTAAACTCTTATACTCTTAAAAATTTTAGTATAGATGACAAACATACACAAGGTTCAAAACAAGCAGCAAAAAAAAAAAAAAAAAAGAAAAATCAACTGCATTTTTTTGTACCAAAGGAAAAAAAAACACCACAATGAAAAATTGTGTTTTTGGTGTTTTAAATCAATTCAATTCAAGTTGAGTCGAATCGAATAAAATCAAATTTTCCCAACTCTTTTTACTTAAAATCCTTGACATAAAAACATAAATTAATTTCAAAAACAAAAAGCAAGACATTGCACAAAACATATGTCCCCCCCCACACACACACACACACATACCGGTATATGCACACTATGATAAAGCATAAAATTATTAACTAAAATGGTGTAAAGACATCTAACTTTGTTCTTGTGGGATTTTTCTGCATGGAAGATAAAGAAAAATAACATTAACATTGCATTTGTGAGGAAATAATTATCCAAATCATTGTAAAAATAATGTGCTGAAAAAAAAAAAACAAAAAAAAAAACGAGTAGATAGCCATCTTTATTTTTCTCTCACAATCTAGCTCCAAGCTGTCCAGCTGTAAAGCTCCAATCCTGCTCACCGTTTTTGCTTCACCTTTAATGTTAGGTTGTGGGTGTGAGGAGGTTTAAGCGGGACACATATGGATGATGGAAAGGGGGGGTGGGGTTGCTGCATGCAAACAATTCAGAGGTAGATTTCTAATGAACTACTGCCGCTCTGCAGAAACTAAGTTCTAAAAGCAAAACACGTTGTTTTAGTTTGGCTAAAAATGGCATAAAAATAGAAAGATGACCGAAGTGAGATTTAAACAAGACATAAAAAAACTAAAGTCTTTCCTTCCTCCTCCTTAAAACTAACAGTCAAGCTGATAATTGTTTGGTTTGTTTATTCTGGTTTCGCTTTGACCTTGTTGGTGGATACAAATAAATTCTTCCTTAAGTTACATTTCAAACAGTAATGTGGCTCCAAAATATTTTTACTAGTGTACTTTAGCATTAAATCTCACTTTACTAAGCAGAATAGATTCAGGCTGCAGCAAATGTTTGTACTCATGCACCTTTTTTATTGAAAGAATTGATGTAAACATAACAAATTTTAGCATTCTGTCATAATAAACATGTTGTTACTTCTTAATGATGCCCAATTATGTTTATTACTATTGTAATTTTAGCAAGACTAACCATTGAGGACTATTTAGTTTTTTAATTGAGTTTATTCAAAGAAACTTAATAACAAATTGAAGATTTTCCCCTTATTGTTAAAAGAAATCTAAGCCACAAAACGCAAAAAATAGTTGAAAATACTAAAATCGTGTTTTATCTGAACAGCAGTTTTTCTTTTGTTTCAATCGTCCACCACAAAAGATGCCGAGCGGGGAAATCTAATACTCTGCTGTCCCATCAAGAAAACCTGCTACTGCTTGCATCCACGCATGTGAAGTAGACTATGATGTATATCCAGAGTTCCTGCTGAAAAAGCGCTCCCAAAAAAAAAAAAAAATGGTGAGGCACACAGAAAGATGACTCATCAGCATTTGTTTGGCTTCAAACACCCACACCAGAGGAGTTTCCTGTTTGAGAGTGGAAGGGTATATCTCTTGTAAGGCATGTGCATTTGATGACGCAGTTGCTGTGTTTAAGCGCGTACTGATCTGTGGCTGAGCGTGCCAAGCATGCGAGAAAAATGGGCCTCTCCTCCTCTCGCTGTGGTACCTCATAAGATTTCCCTGTGCTCTCAGGCGCACAGTATCGGCAGCCCGCTGATGCATACGCACTGACAGGAAAATGAATAAGGCCCTTCATTTTTCCTGCAGTAATCTCTTTTCTCTCTCTCTGCTCGCTAATGTATTGGAAGAATCTAAAAATAATGGTTAGATGACACCTATTTCATTCGTTTGAGGAGCTGTAAATGATCTCATCTTATTTGAGAATGTGGCGTTTTTATTTTATTTTATTTTATTTTTTATGTGCAAGACTTAAGCTGCAGCTGCTGGAGTCCTCTGTAGAGCTTGGGGCCATTCTTCTGCTTGGGCTTCCCCATTTCTGAGTTGCAATTACTCATTTATTTATATGTAATTAATGAGGCCTGCAAGTTGTTGCAGCTTTCCATGCTTAGCGTGATGTTTGGAAAAAATAAAACTTAAACTAAAAAGGAAAAACAAGAATTGAGTCATTAGTTTCAGTCGTTGTAGACCCACTGGTGAAAAGCGTGTTTTTTTAGCATGTTCTTGACACATTTTCCTCATAATGGAGGACATATCTTAAGAAAATTGACCTTAAAAATGAATTCAAAGTAGATTTAATTACATTTGTGTGAATCAAGTGCAGTCAAAAAAATGGTGTTTGAAAAGCTAATATCTGTGATGTAGGACCTACAAGTGCAAGCTCCCCGCTCTGTTTCATTCTGGAGACAAATAGATCCATGTACGTCTTCGTTTTCCTCGTTCAAGCTAGCTATCTGGCTCAGACCTGTGTGTCTGAATCACTCCAATGTTGCTTGAGATTTTGGTCACACCGCTAATGTTAGCTTGGTGGTATAAGAGTCTGTAAGCTAGTGGGAAAGAGTGTAAATAAAGGAATGATGGGTAATGGGGGCAGGCTGAGACTACAATATCCCAAAATGCCACAGTGCGGTGAGCTAAATTCAAGGGTTTTGAGAGGGACCTGGTTGCAAGCAAGATTCAATTCATTTTTATCTGGAAGCTGAAATGTCAAAACTGTAGCCCAAAGCTGAATTAGCATATCTATACTACAAGATTCCTCACCCTAATCCTAACAATAACCCAAACCTAGTTCTAGTGTTAATCCAGGGCAGGGGTCGGCAATATTTAACAGTAAAAGAACCATTTGGGTTTGTTTTCTACTGACCAAAACCAAAGCCGCATAGTCTTATTTAGCCTTTAAGAAATTTGGATTTGCATTCATAACCTTCTTTTTTAAAATAATAAATATGAATTATGTCTATTTTGGCACAAATCAAAAGAAAACATATAAAAAGAACCAAGCATCTCTCAATTTTTTTTTTAATTTTTCTTTTTAACTATTTTTAGAAAAAAAGATGCTCTGTGCCAAGTAGGATTATCTTAATGCAATTCTGGGCAGCTAGTAAATAATGTAGCACAGCATAAGATAATATGTGATTTTTATCACATTCAAGATCAAACTTTTAACCAAAGTTTTGATTTGCATATAAAATGTGTTCATTCTGGAGGTAGTATTGAGCAAACAAGACGTCTTCAGGTCAGCAAGGATGTAAAAACCTACATAGTTCATCATCTATGTGCATCTCAGCCAACAGTTTATAAATTTGACTAATTTAAATTGAATAAATGCTAATTAAGTAATTCTTACTTCAAAAAATTGCTATGTTATTTCCTTTTAATTCTTTTATTTTTTTGTTCTTTTTTTCCCTCTTTGTCCTCAGCAGTCTTACGCTGCAGGGTTTTGTTATTTTAGTTTAGGGTTGGACTTTGGTAGTCTTAGTTTGCAGGCTTTGTTGTGGTTTTTTTCTTTAGGTAGTTTTGATTAGGCAGCCCTTAGAAGAGAGCTGCTGAATCAGATGGTCGACACAGCTGGGTCCGAAATCTCTCTGAATTATTTTGGCCAAGGCGCCACCATGGAGAGATAAAAGCTGCAGGTTGCAGACCCCTAATCTAGGGGAAGAGAGCGCACCTTGTTCAAACTTTGGTTAAGGATTTCCAGCTAAAGTTGCTCTGGTGCCATCTTGGGGACATGTTGTTGTCTGCGGCTAGGTCCTTCTGAATTTTTCAGCAAATTCAGCAGCAAAATTTGTAATCCAAAGGCAGCAATCACATTTTTACACGCCAAGCAGTGTTTAAGAAAAAGTTTTCTTTTTTTTTGGACGAATCTGGTCCAAACCATATTAACTGCCAGCTGTCGCCAACTGGTAGTCATGGGGTATATAAAAAGCAGGCCATTCATTCTGCACGCCTGACTACCGCCCTCCACATTTATGACCACACCCACAATTTTCAAAAACATCGAACGGCATGAAATCTTTAAAATTCTAAAGATTCCTTCTCACTGTGCAATGGCAATTATTTGTGACCATAGCATTCCTTTGTGCCAATAATCCTGCCCAATACTTAGAGGTGAATTTGTGATGAAACTATGTCCTAGAAAACAACACAAGTTTTGGATTTTGGCTAAAAATGGCATAATCTTAATACAAATAATCCCTGGAAATGCTTTCAGATTAAAAGATAGAGTGGAATGGCGATTCTTTAAAGTCTATTTCATCAAATAACTGACAGACAAACTAACTGATTTTTTAAAGTGAAATTTAGATGTTTAAAAAAAACAAATTATATATATATATAATATATATATATATATAGGATAGGTAGGATGTGATCTGGAAGAGAAGGAGAAATTCTGGCTGGACCTTGATGAAGGGATGATGAACATCAATGAGAGAGTTGTCATTGGTGCAGATTTCAATGGATATGTTGGTGCGGGAAACCGAGGTGATGAGGAGATGATGGGCAGGTTTGGTATCCAGGAGAGGAACGTAGAAGGACAGATGGTGGTTGATTTTTCAAAGATGATGGAAATGGCTCTAGTGAATACATTCTTTGAGAAGAGACAGGGACATAGAGTGGAGGGAGAAGCACACAGATAGACTACATCTTGTGCAGACGGTGTAATCTGAAGGAGATCAGTGACTGTAAAGTAGTGGTTGGTCAGAGTGTTTCCAGACAGCACAGGATGGTGATGTGTAGGATGACTCCAGTGATGAAGAAGATGAAGAAAGAGAGTGCAAAGGCAGAGAAGAGGACAAACTGGTGGAAGATGAAAAAAGAGGATTGTTGCATGACTTTTAAGAAACAGTTGAAACAGGCTCTGGGGGGTCAGGAGGAACTCCCAGATGACTGGATAACTACCGCTACTGTGATCAGGGAGACAGGTAGGAGTGTACTTGGTGTGTCATCCAGAAAGAAGGTTGATAAGGAGGTGGTGGAATGAGGAGGTGCAGGAGTGTATACAGAGTAAGAGACTAGCTAAGAAGAAGTGGGACACTGAGAGGACTGAGGAGAGCAGACAGGAGTACAGGGAGATGCAGCGTAAGGTGAAAGTAGAGGTGTCAAAGGCCAAACAAGGGGCTTATGATGACTTGTATGCTAGGTTGGGTAGTAAGAGAAAGACTGACCTGCACAGATTAGCAGAGACAGAGATGGGAAGGACATGCAGCAGGTTAGGTGATCAAGGATATAGATGGTAATGTGTTGACAGGTGTCAGTGGTGTAATGAATGGAAAGAATACTTTGAAGAGTTGATGATGAAGAGAAGAGAGAGAGGAATAGAAGAGGTGACTGTTGTGGAGCAGGAAGTCAAAGATTAGTAAAGGTGAAGTGAGAGGGGCTTTGAAGAGGATGAAGAATGGAAAGGCTCTTGGTCCTGATGATATACCTGTGGAAGTATGGAAGTGTCCAGGAGATGGCAGTGGAATTCTTGACCGGGTTGTTCAACGGGATCTTAGGTGGTGAGAAGATGCCTGAGGAATGGGGGAGAAGTGTGATGGTGCCCATTTTTAAGAATAAGGGAGATGTAACAGAGTTTGTGAACTAGAATATGTAGGGAAAGAGTAGTGGAAGCTAGACTAGAATAGAAGTGAACATCTTTGAGCAGCAGTATGGTTTCATGCAAGAAAGAGCACTACAGATGTTTGCTTTGAGGATGTTGATAGAGAAGTATGAGAAGGTCAGAGAGCTCCACTGTGTCTTTGTAGATCTGGAGAAAGCTTATGACAGAGTGCAAGAGAGGAGCTATGGTATTGTATGAGGAAGTTGGAGTGACCAGAGCAAATGTAGCAGACAGGATGTTGTGGGTGTATGAGGGCTGTAGATGTGAGTGTGCTGTCGGGGTGACAGAGGAGTTCAAGGTGGAGGTGGGATTACATCAGGGATCAGCTCTGAGCCCCTTCCTGTTTGCAATGGTGATGGACAGACTGACTGATGAGGTTAGACAGGAATCACTATGGACTATGATGTTTGCAGATGATACTGTGATTTGTAGTGAGAGCAGAGAACAGGTGGAGGAGGAAGAGCTAGAGAGGTGGAGGAGGAGCTAGAGAGGTGGAGGAGGAGCTAGAAAGTGAAGGGTTGCCCTGGAAAGGAGAAGAATGAATGTTAGCCGCAGTAAGACAGAGTACATGTGTGTGAATGAGAGGAACCCAAGTCGAAGAGTGAGGTTACAGGGAGAAGAGATAAAGAAGGGGGAGGAGTTTAAGTATTTAGAGTCAACAGTACAGAGTAATGGAGAGTGTGGAAAAGAAGTGAAGAGGCGAGTGCAAGCAGGTTGGAATGGGTGGAGAAAAGTGTCAGGTGTGATGTGTGATAGAAGAGTTTCAGCACAAATGAAAGGAAAGATGTACAAGACTGTGGTGAGAGCAGCCATGTTGTTCGGACTAGAAACATTGGGACTGAAGAAAAGACAGGAAGCAGAGCTGGAGGTAGTAGAGATGAAGATGCTGAGGTTCTCTTTGGGAGTGACCAGGATGGATAGGATCAGGAAGGAATCCATCAGAGGGACAGCACATGTTAGAGGTTTTGGAGATAAAGTCAGAGAGGCCAGACTGAGATGGTTTGGACATGTTCAGAGGAGAGACAGTGAAGATATTGGTAGAAGGATGCTGAGTCTAGAGCTACCAGGTAAGAGGTCTAGAGGAAGACCAAAGAGGAGGTTTATGGACGCAGAGAATGAAGACATGAAGGTGGCTGGTGTTAGAGTAGAGGATGCTGAAGACAGACTTAGATGGAGGAAACTGATTTGCTGTGGCGACCCCTGAAGGGAAAAGCTGAAAGGAAAAAAGTATAAATACATAAATATGATACATTAAGTGATTCACTAAATTGTATCAATGTGATCTAACTGTTTATCTATATATTTTGCATTGTTTTAATCCAGCAAGTAGTTGTTTTAAAAAAGGAATAACTATAGATGAGTAATTCCTATCATAAAGTTATTAAAATGGCCAAAACTCAATTGTTTTTGAGAATTCATGGAAGCAGCCATTTTGAAATGAACAGAAAAAGGCCCTCTACTGCCCCAAGTGGAAAGATGATGAACTACATGGAAGAAAACATGGACAAAGTTCTACACAATGGGAGTTTAATGAAAGTTTGGATCATGCTAGTGAGATAGGGGTCTCAGAATAGGATTTGAATGGGTATATAGAGTTAAAAGAAAGCAAACGGGTGTTGAGGAGAGAATATACTGTGCAGTACCATACGGAGTCCCCTGATTTAGTCTCCCACTGAAATGCTAAGGAAGTCTGTGTTGAAGTACACTCCCCTCTGTTTCTGACTGTGCTGCTGTAGTTTCAGCTTTATTAAAGATTTAAAAGTTTTCCTTATGGGAAAACACACACAGTCCTACGCACAGAGGAACCCCCCCACTAGTCCTTTTTTTTTTTTTTTTTTTTTTTTTACCCGCATGCACCAAACATCTCCATAAATGCAGGTACTGCATAAAACAGAAGCCCACTCACCATACTGTACATGTTTACTCAGATGAACGTATGCACACTGGCACATGCATGCACACAAACGCTAGAGCAGCTGCTTTAAGTGGGGCATTGGTCGTCATGGAAACTCGATCCGATCGTGTTTGATTCACCGCACATGTATAAGACAGGGAAGGCAGCGCCGCACATGGATGCCCAAATTCGCGGAATTGGAGATAGAGAGGCAAACGGAGGGGAAGTCACACAGAAACACACCAGGTTTCCCGCTTCACGGCCCGCAAAGCGGACGAAAAGAAAGAGAGCCGCTCAGAAAAGGAGGTGCAAAGCAACAATCAAAGGAAAGCCAAGGAGAGTAGAGGAAAAGAGTTGCGAGGGGAATGGCAGAGAAAGAGGAAAAGGCGACTGCAGAGTGGTCTGTGGAACGGGGGAGATGCGGCGGGCACCATATCAAAGCGCCCGCTCCATCCGGCTGCTCGGACAGAGGGGCCTGTGTGAGTGTTCACAGTCTCTTCACTGGGCTGCTTTTGCACCTGTTGTTCTGCAACAGAATTACTAACAAAGTTCCTCAGGGGTCCATCTAAAACTGGATGACAGCATGAGAGCATGGTGACAAATAACTCTAATATTTGGCAATAATTGGTGTTTTTGTCAGTTAGGACCCAGTCACACACAAGAACATTTTCTCTTCAGGTTGTGGGTGTCAGGTGAGAATGTCCAGTCTAAAGTGAATCCCTGAGTCTCTGTAGAAGTAATGCAAAGCTCTTTGGACAGTAGTCCTATAAAAAAAGATTTCATGTATTGGTCAGTTAATAAGCACATTTTAAATAGCTTTGGCTCAATAAAATCAATATACAGAAAAAGACATGAGATATTGATATTCAAGTTGGAATAATAAAGCAATGTAAATATTGTTTACCCAAATTCAGGTAAATGATCACTGCATTTTTTAATGGTTTTGGAATACTTTCCATCAGCAATTTTTTTTTTTTTTTACCAGTAATCGGAAAATTTTAAAATTTTATATAAATACTTTTTGCAGAGTGAACTGCAAACTAACAAGTATTAAATCCACTACTCTTGTTAAAAGGAATATCTCAGGAAATACACAGAATTCCTGACCTCACAGCTAGAAGTCCAGCACCGGTCATTTCTGTGCGGAGTTTGCATGTTTTTCCCTTAGATTCCTGGGTTTTCTCTGCGGTTTCTAGCCTTCTCCCACAGTCTTATACATCTTACTTCATACATCAGTTGGTGGCTCTAAATCATCCCTTTATTTTGAAAGGGGATGTGTTGATGCTTTTCTCTATGACAGACTGACAAACTATCTGAAGTATCCCCAATTTTGCCCCTCGTACGGGTAGACTCTACCACCACCACGACCCAAAATGGGAATTAAAGATTTAGAAAACTGAAGGAAAGAAATCACGATCATCTGATCCAACAAAGAAGTCAATAAATGTATTTTTGGCCCAAATATATTTTAGCTTAAAGTCACAGCTTTTTGATTTCATGCTAGTTTTTAACATACCAATAATATGTGCAACTGATAAACTTATTGACATGTAGTTTTTGTCTCATATCCCCTCAGTCTGACCCTACTCCGTGTGTTCTCTCTAGTCGACATCACATCCTCTCTCTCAACATGCTGGAATGTCATCTTTTGGATTAATTTAGATTTAGTTTGGCACAAAAATCCCAAAACATTTGTAAAACGTTACACCTGTCACACTTCCGTGGTTTTATAGCCAAAATTATCTATATTAGACTACAGTCACATATCCCAAAATGCCACCACGCGGCGACAATAATGCAAGTTTATCAGCAAAATCGGCAGGTGATAACACATTTGTAATTGGAAGGCATTTTGACACATCGTGTGGCACATTTTGAGGTCATGCGGTGGCATACAGGCGCCAGGAAGGCAGCAGAGCAATAACTGAATGACAGGAGGGTCCACAAAATCGTCCCACGATCGTCTGATTTCAGACTGCCACCCTCCAGCCACCCTCCATCCACCCCCCTGCCATCCCACTGCCACCACCTGATTGTTGGAAATTGGACACCCAACAAGGGCTGTCTATATGGGTGTTGGGCCCCCGGTGATGACCAGATGTCAATCTGGCAATCTCGGCCCCCGTGGGTCCAAATGAGGAGACAGAATTGAATCGTTGATAGCCCATCAGCAACTCAGAGACCTGCTTATTGACGATATGCAGTTGATACTGAGAAGAGTACGAATAAGACAAAACATTGTACTTTCCTGGTAGCCATGTTGTCTAAAAATGTGTCAGTTTGTAAATAGATAAGATTAATGTGTGTTCAACATTTATATATACCTTTTAGTCACCAGCCAGCTGGTGGCGCTTGATCTGGAGACATTTACATGTCGTCCAATCAGAGCTGCTGCTGGCCAGTGATCTGGTTGCCACCGCCCACATGTCACCCAATTTATAATAGTGTCATCCCTGACGCCAGCCGTCTACATTCATGACCACACTAAGGATTAAAAAAAGATATAAAAGGGAGTTAGCATGAAATCTTGAAGATTCTGCCTATGCCTCGTCACCGCGCGGTGGCAGTTGTCACCACAGCGTTAGCCTTTCTGATTCACTCATTCCTGGTCTTGTTTGTCATTTCATATTGAAAATGAACTTATCAAATGAAAAAAATAGCAAATAAACATCATGCAACAACATTTTAGGAAGTAAAACAATACACATTTTTAAGAAATTAGCAGAGACACAACATATCGTAGTGATGTCTCACTTCTTACTGAAATACTTTAAGGATTTTTGTTTTTTTTTTGTTTTAATTGCAGGAAAGAGAGGGTGAACAATAAGGATAAAAATCAAATTAAACACTTTATTTAATAATAAAGCTTTTTGGTTAATTCCTTTAACTAAAATTTGGTAATTAGTAAAAAAAAAAAACTCACTTGAAACCATGGATAACTGTTAGAAGTAGTTACACGTTATTTAGCACAAAATATTTAGCATAAACACAGTTTGCTATTTGATCTGCTAACAATTTCAAGAACTATTATAGGGCTGAATTATGAGATTTTTGAGGTGACTGGCTGAAACAAGGCTGAAATAGGACTTTATGGTTGATTTTAACGAGAAGAGTCAGTTTCAGGTAGTAACAGATTCAAATGAAGATTCAAGATTTTTTTATTTGCCATATGCACAGCTTTTAAAATACATTTCATTACAACCTGAACAAGATCAGACAGATGACAGAAATACAGTTGAAGGTTGACAGCAGAGGAGCCGTAAACGGAGCTCCAACACAAATGTGGTGTTAGGATGGATGACATTATAGATGCTGTTGCTCAGCCGATTCCTTCAATGTAAATTCTGGTTTGTATGCTATAGCTAAGGCTGACAAAGACAACTTAATGAGGACTTTTAATGTGTTTTATGAGAAATACTTCAAAAGCAACCTTAGAAAGTTTTTAGATCCTGCAGATGTAAAAAGCACATTTTCAAATCATTTTGAAACCTTTGTTGGAGCATCTTTCATGCCAGCACGTGAGCTCATAAATCAAACTCACGTTCATGACACAGATATGATGCTCTAAGGACATGTTTGCAGACTTTTGTCCCCTATAAATTAACTGATTTAGTTCAAATGGTTCCCATATTCATCTTTTCCTGCTGAATCTTTTGTGACTGCAGATTGAATCTTTCGCTCATACTAGAGAAAGCTGCACACTGAATTTCACATTCAGGGGAATTAAAACTCCACGGCCTTAAGAATGTTCCGTCAGGATCTGATGAATATTTCACAGTAGTAATATTTTTAGAGAGAGTTGTGTCTCTTCTTCACACTAGCCGAAGCCCCTGAAGCCAGTTCTCTCACAAAAGGGTTCGTGCTACTCGCGGCTTCCCAACAGGACAAGCATCACGTATGCTCTCCGAGAGATTCAAAGTTCACAACAATCACTTTTATCATCGTGTTTCAGAGCTCTGAGGAAGTTTGTGTGATGAAGGTGCATGCAGTGTTCCTATAGAGGGCTTGTGTGATCCTTGGCCCAGCATCAGTGCAGGATCCTGAGAGGCAGCAATTGCTGATCCTCCCTTCTACTCGAAGGCCTTTCTCACTCTCGTTGCCTGGCAACGCTCCTGTTTCTGAGGGGTTTATTTTGCCTAGGAAAGAGGAAAAAAAATTGGAGGGAGTTGCATAAAATGTGGATGAAGCTGTCAACAAAAGATTCTCGCTCAAGGCTGTGCACACTGGGATTCAGCAGCGTCAGGATGAAGGGGGAGAGAGAGTTGTTCAACTATTCCAAATACATTTGTTTCACAATTGGAGAAAGAAACGAAAAATTCTGTGGGATAAGAGGTTTATAATCCATACAAAATACAATTTACATTAAAAATAATAATAATGAAAAAAAACTAGAATTTTGCTACTTAAATCCTACTGCTTTAGGATCTTCTAAAGTGAATTTAAAAGGGACCTGGTTTTATTTTTATAATTCAGAAATTAAACGGAAAAAATGTATGTATTTTGCTCCATTTGCATTTTTTTATGTTTTATACATGAGTTATTTACGATTATTTATGACTACAAAAGAAAGAGAGAAATTTAAAAATCATAACTGTTCTTTTTCAGATATAAACACTTTTTATTCAATTTGTAATGCTTCTTTAGCAAATAGGCCATTATAGCGATTTCCGTTTATTTTTTTATTTAGGAGGGGAAACTGACAAATTAAATCATTAGAAGCAGCTAATTCTTGTAGCAAAAAAAGTATTTTCAGATCAAGAAACAAATAAAAAAATTATTTTTTGATTTTTTCTTAATTTAATAATAATTAAAACAATTTGATAATTATGTTAAATAGTCAGGCAAGAAAAAGAAAAAGAAAATCTGTCTGAGAAACCCAAAAAATCTTCTCAGGTTACTCTTGCAGCTGTTGCTGTCAAAGTGAATTTGTCCACAACGTGAAAGAGATTGCCCTGCTTGACCTGTATTAGAGCCATGCCATGAAAAAAAAAAAAAAAAGCATTTGCTGTCCAAAGAGAGCATTAGACAACAGCTGGGCTCAGACAGGGCCTTTTTTTGGTGCAGTCTTCCAACTGCAGCAATGCCTTAAAAATTCTCTACTTTAAATTTATAAATGTAGCACAAAGTGATTAAAGTTCAGTCTAAGGGTTGGAGCTGCAACATTGGTTGATTTTCTTTCTCAGGGTGACACTGAAGAATGAATTTCTGCTTAGATGGTGAAAAAAAGACCACCACTCAAAAAAAAAAAAAAACAACTTCAACTATATAGTTTTTTCTATTGTAAATCTCTCCAAGTGATATTTTAATTATAATTATTCATAATTTTTTTAAAAGTATTTTCTGAAGATTTTGCCTCTGTAGGCGGGACTATTGGCACGGAAGTTAGCCTCCTCTGTTTCCCATCAGCCCTTTGTTTTCGCTCTCTCCCGCTAGCTTATAGCACCTCACAAGCCTAAGCTAACGTTACAGTAACACACAAAAAAATGTTGGTGTGGATCTATTTGTCTGCAAGCGGATGAATCAGAACTGGAGCGGACCAGGTGGACGTTTGGCCCGACCACGGCAGTTGCTGCATCACAAACTCGAGCTTTTTAAACCGTGGGTTTTTATGAGCTCCTCATCCAACATGATTTAAAGAAGAAATACTCAGCAAAGCAGTTTTATTCTGAAATTCTTTTATATGTGCCCTCTGTAATGCTACGAGTAGATGATAAAAACATGATTTTCTTGGTCTTTAAATTATTTGTTATAGTTTATAAATCACAATGGCGTTTATTTCAGCTTTTTTTGTAACTTTTTTCCCCTGTGGATTAAAGTAATATGTGTATTTTGGTTGTGCTCCTGAGACTGCTGTGGTTTATTTTAGCCTCTATATCTTTTTAAAGTTATTTTTGACCAAGCTGAATATTTTAATCTTCCATACATCCATTTATTTAACCTGCATTAGCCCTTTCTGGGTCATAAGGCTGCTGGAGCCTATCCTCGCTACTGTTAGGCGAAGGCAGATACACCCTGGACAAGTTGCCAGTCTATCACAGGGTCACATTCACACCTAAGGGACAAGAGAGTAAGTGATTGACTTAAGGAGCAACTCCACCATACACAACCATGCAGCCCAGATTTGATTATTTTGCCTAAATTTGAGATACTTCCCTGGCCTTTTTTTTGTCAGTTTTTGATATTGAAAGGATTTTTATTTTTTATTTTTAGTTTTCAAATGGTCCCAGTAAGACACAGATGTTCAACAATGACAGTTATAACGCAAAAAGACAAGTGTGTCAAGTAAAATCAATAGCGTGACAGTAACTGGCACAGAGATTGTGTTCTACTTGAAATGTACAAGGCAAAAATGTTAGAACTTTTTTTTTAATGAAATATAAGAAACCTGTCAAAACTGTCAGGAAGGGTTTAATCCATATAGGATTCTAGACCAAATATTTATCCAACAGCAAAGCAGAGGAAGATAAAAGCACGGAAAAGACTCTCTTTGCTCGTGGCATGCCATTTGAAGTCATGCAGGCTTTAGTCTTGATTTTAAAAATGCATCCAAATACCATATATATGCACTTACATGGTGAGTATGAAGGAATGTGAGCTCAGACTCCCATTCACACTTGAGATATTCATGTTAGAGGATGTGACGAGATGTGAAGACACAGCAGCGCGGTTCAAAAATAAGTCAAAAGAAAAGCAAACTCCACAGGAAATGCAGCGGAGAGGGCTCTCGACACATGAATCTGACGTTAAAACGTTCTTTAAAAACCCATTCCGATCAAAATCATTTAGATAAAGGGTATTTTTGAAGAAAATTAAGTTTAAAATTGTGTTTCTGAATGTTAATTTTATTGTGAATTAGAGAAAAAATGTAGAGAAATGTAAAGATGTAGGTTCTTCAGAGTATTTTTACATCCAGATGCTTGACTACCATGTACTATTTTGTTTTTGCAAGAGAACATCCCAGAGTACTATTTGCAGCTTAACCCGATCAGCTGTTTGTCCTCTCGGGAGAACTTAATGACACATCTGATCGGCTCTCAGCTGAGGGGAGCGGGGGAATTGTGTGAACTGCTAACATCCACATATTCACTAAAACCCAAATGCAAAAAAAGCCTCGGCATATGTTTCACACACAAATGCTTTCATTAGAGGAGAAACGTGCTGCAGTGAGCTTCAAACCTTCTTGCATGCGTGCCGCTGCAGCAGGATGCAGCAAACGTTTTGAGGCATCAGGGGACGTTATCCTCCTTTCTTTATATAATTTACAGTACGACGCGGAGCTCATGTGCTTTTAAAAATATTGTAGGCAATATTCATGATCAATTTACATCACACAAAGGCATTTTCTGACTGAAAACCACATACGCTCTCTGAGGTTGTCTTTCAGGATAGCAGCATGGCAGGAAGGCTCCTCCAGGCATCTGCTCCTCTGTGGCTTAATGCTATCTCAGCTGCTTCCGTCTGAAACCTAATCCCACAATGTCTACACGGTTTTCAGATCAAGATTCTCCAAGGACTGCTGCAGTTGTTCATCTCAGATATTTCATTCAGTATTTGGTATATATGGTAGAATACTTGATTCTGATTGGCTGAAAAAGAAATAGCATGAATTTTCTTAATTATTGCACAAGAAAACTACTTGAGGATGGTTGGAGGTGAACTTCCCTACTGAAATGATGCTTTGGTTCACATAAATTTAGATTGTATACCACTTTCCCTTGCTTGTTAGTTCTCATGGACCAGCTGCAGGTTGCCATGACAACATACTATACCTCACAATATAGTCGGCTTCTTTTGAAAGAACATTTTAATCATTAAAAACGGCAAGATTATATCTGCTAAAGTACAAATAATTGTGTATTTATTTTGTGAGTGACCACATAGCCCTCTGAAGTGTCCATTATTAGAAATTAATAGACTTTGCAGAAGCAATCAATGGTTATTCAATGGATATTATTCCTCACATACAGTCCAATATCATCACTATACAATTTAGTTTAGTGTAATTACCAGATATCTAAATGTTGGGAGGGATGTAGATTTTAAGAAGATCCCATCAGTTCTTCGTCTTGATTGAACGAGTAAGTAGAAAGAAATGACCCCTTTCAAATATGATGACAGGAGGAGCAAAGCTGGAGTGTCAAAAGACAGGAAAGAAATAATAAAGTCAGAGTGCCCTAAAGTAAAGAACAAAAATGAAAACCACACAAGATACAATTACATTGTTGGTAAGAAAAAAACAAGAACGATTTGTTTCCTAAGTGCACATTGGAGAAAAAACAAAAACATATTGCCTAATGTAAGTTGAGTTTCAGGAATAGCAGAGTGTCATCTGCGTAGTACGTTTGTCATATATTATCCATAAAGTGCGTAGCATTTTCACATTTTGTGTTAGTGACTCAAGTATACAAATTAGTACATTGAATCCTTTTTAAATTAAGGTTTTTGCAAGATTGATCACAATTCATAGAAGGGCATAACGTGTGTAACATCACCAGTTCCAATAGTTAATATGATCTATGTCTTTCTCAAACCTTATGTGTCCTCATAACATGTACATGTTAAATATCAATATATATAAATATCATATGATCAAATCTTTTTGAAGAGGCTGGGTTGCCCTAGACCAGGGTTCTGCACCAGAGCCACTTAAAGCTCTTTTACCCCTCCACAGTGGCTCTCTGGCTAGAGAAAAATGAAATAATAGTAATTTTTAAAGTAAGAGTTGCTAACTTAGCATTGATTCAATTTATGTTAGTTCAGTGTATAAACTTATGGCTGAGGTGAATCTAGAAGATAAACGGTTATCATTTTTATATCCCTGCTTAGGTTTTGTTTGCTCTGTGCTTCCTCCAGAATACACAGGTTACAAATACTAGGGAAAACTTTGGTAAAAACTCTGACCTTTTCTGATTGCTGAGTTTATTTTGTGACTTCATAGTACATTTTATCTTATGCTGCATAACAATGGCTAGTAGCTATTCAAAGGGGAGTGGCTAATATATATATATATATATATATATAATATATATATATATATAATATATATATATATATATATATATATATATATTATATATATATATATATATATATATATATTTGTGTTTTATTCATATACTTTTTCTACTATCCAATCACGTTTCATGTTTATGCTCCAGTTTACAGTGGTAGTAGGTAGGGAAAACGATGACTGAAACCTAAAGTATAACAAGAGAAAATGTTATTTTTGTCTCGTGTTGATTACTAATACATCTTGAATGTTCCTGTTTGGGACAGGAATACTTTTATTTTGAAAGGTACACATAGGAGCTTCTGTAAAAGTAAAAAATGACTTTACACGTTGATAAAATTCCAGTTTATCTTAATATTTATGTATTTTTCTTGCCTAAAAATAGACATAATTCTTATATTTTATAAAAAGACAACAATGCAATGATGCAAAGAAATATATCACATTTTTCTAAAAGGGTAAACAAAAGGCTTCTTGACTCTATTTAGGTTTGGATCAGTACTAAACAGGCCCAAATGGCTCTTTTACTGGCAAAGGTTACAGATCTCTGCCTTAGACCACTACTGTATACTGTAATCAGCTCAGAGAGCAAACTTAAAGACCATCCTAAATAAAAATCCTGTTTTTTGGAGTTTTTAACATGTTTTTGTAGCTTTTTTCTCATGACGTAGGGCATATATAAAGCAAATTATCTTCTTATTGTCTTTAATAATCTTCAAATTGCATTTCTGAGAATATTTTTTATTCAAATAGTTTATTAAAATGCAGTTGGGAAAAGTGTGTGACTTAGAAGCTTCATGACAGGCCACAATTTCCCTGCTTTGCTTTATTTCAATAGAAAAGAGACTCATATGAGTCTTCGCTTTCCTCGTGCGGGCTAGCTTCTGGCTCAAAATTGTACAGTTTGATAACTCCAGTACTGCTCGCCATTTTTGTTGCACCATTAATGTTAGGTTGGGGGTGTAAGCTCGCAGGGGATTGACCCAAAAAAATTGTTGTCAGGTTTTAGGGGTAGTGAATTTCTTCTGCCGCTCTGCAGAAACTACATCCTAGAAAACGACAGTTTAAAAAAAATATATGTTGGCCCAGAATTACATTATCATAATTAAAATACTGCTTTCACAATCATTCAAAAGATGATCTGAGTGAGTCTTTAAACCAACAGAGCTGCAGGCGAGCAATTTAATAACACGTCAATAACAGCCGCTGAAAGGATGCCATCAGTTTCCTGACGGAAACAATCCTATTATTTTAGTATCTCACAAAGCACCGAGACGTAAATGAATACATGCCTCGGTAGAGCTATAAAAGGTGTTCAGAGGAAAAGAGTGTCAGTTAAAAGGAATTGGAGGAGCTGGTTTGGGAAACAAAGAGCCCACCTGCATTCAGTACATGAACCCATCTATCTGAGAAATAACCATCAGCTGACACCTCATCCTCTTTTTCTTATGTGTCGCTCATATTGACAGTCCTGACGCGCTCTTTCAGACATGCTTGTTGTTGCTGCAGGGCATCCTCTCTGATCTGTCTGCTTGTTTTCTGCAGCTGCTACATACGGTACCTTTTGGCCACTTAAAGACCCACTCCAATGAAAAAAAAAACAATTTATGTTTTTAACATGTAGCGTTTTTTTTCTCATAGCAGAGGAACAATATACAAAAAAATTACAATTAAAACGGAATTTTGAGAATTTTTTTTTATTCAAATCATGTTGTATTAGAAAACTGGATGCTTGAAAATGCTCAGACCAATGCTATGGAAACGTCCTGGCCCGCTCAGGCTTATGTGTGTGAAGCGTTCAACACTCAAAGCAGTCAAAATTTTGCTCATTTTTATTTTTAAACAGCTAACGTTAGTTTGAGGCTATAAGCTTGCGCGTGAGTGCGGAAACAGAGCTCTTAGCAACAGGGAGACCTCTATGTCAACAGTCCCGCTCACAAACCAGAATTGTGTTACTAATTGCCGCTGTGCATACAATATGTCTTTAAAAACTATGTTTTTTTTTTAAATTTGAACTTAAAATGTCAATCTTAATTTAAAAAATCCATGGGAACAATTTAATGATTTAAAAAAAAATAGGGTTAAAGGAATCTGCACGCTTGAGAAAGTTATGCAGATCTTTGCGAGGAAGGGAGATGATTTATTAGAGCAGAATGTTGCTCTTTGTAAATGAACAAGAATGCCATTACAAAGAGCAAGCAAACAAAAAAAAAAAAAGAGTACAAAAGTTGCCTACTTAGTTTAAAATCCTGAATTTAATTAGGGGTTTGTTGAAAAAAAAAATATAATAACAAAGATACAAAACCAAACATTAATCAAAGCAAAATAAACCAAAATGAATAAGCTGTGTACAGTCAGGGTTTGTATGGGAGTTTAAAGAACAAAATAATGAGCCACCCAGATAAGTGTGGTGTTAATTTACACTGGATATATATAGGAATGCACTTTTTTATAATAGTGTCTATTGTGAAATAAATCAATATTGATAACTCTATTTTAATTGAAATAATGGGTAATAATAATGATACTATAGCATTTACTAAATGTGGAAAGTGTTTTAATTATAGAATAAATTGTCAAATTTTTGACAATCGTATGAAACATTTTTTATGACTGAAAAAGTATCAAAATATGTTAACATTTTAGCTTTTTTCAAAGTCAATTGAATTGATTGACAATGTACTTTTAATCAACTGGTGCTCAAAGTTCTTAATGAGGATTCTTATTTACTTTATAGTTCACACATACAATTATATGATAATCTTATGACTATGCATCTTGATTAAACCCATGGAATTTATCCACCAACCTTACCACTGAAAGACAGCTGTTTCACCTCCTGAAGCCTCAGCCGTGACCTTTTCAGCAATCATTAGCAAAAATCGTGTTTTGCTATTCTATCAATAGTTCTAATTCTGCAGTTTTAAAGATCTTATTTGCATCTATCCATCCTCAGAACCTGCTTGTCCTTTTTTTGGGGTTGCTGGAGCCTATCCAAGTTACTGTTGGGTAAAGGTTGAACACTCCCTGGCCAAATGCTAGTCTGTTGCAGGAGAAAACGCAAGTAAGAGAAGATCCAAACTCCACACAGAAAAAAAAATGCAACAGGGATTTGAACCTACTTTCTTTTAGGCTAGAGTGCAAACCACTACCCCACAGTGCAAACTCCTTTTGTGCAACTTCAGTGGAATTCCAATTGCCTTCTCAACAACTGGTATCCACAGAGTTTCAGCACAGAATAATAAAGGACTGAAGAAACTGCTGATGGAGAACAATGTCAGGGCTTTGGGGTGTCCCAGCTAGAGTCCAGAGCTCAGTCCCATCCATCTGTGGAGGGTATTAAAGACCAGAATGATGACAAGGAAGAATTCCAGCTTCAAAGACCAGCAGATCTTCACAGAAGCCAACAAGCCAAATTACTTTCCAAAGAGTCAAGCAATTACTGGGATGGAAAACTTCAGAAATCATCATCAAATCCGCACTACACTAGCATCGCGTGTCAGCTCAATAATTGCCCTTTATTCAAACGAACCCACTACTATTAATGTGCCTGTGGTATTAAAAAAAAGAGCTACTCTTGTTGTAATCTGCGTTCCTTTTTGCACATGCTTACAAACCCGTGTTTTTCCAGCGGGAACACATTTCTTTAAATTAATTTCACTTGTGTTGCCTGGCTCAGATGTGATAGATTTCAAGATTGTTCTGCTGTTATGTTTGCAACAAGGCCGCGTCTGTATGTCGCTCAGAGCAGCAGAAGGCTTATAGTTTCTCTTTTTTTTACGTCCCATGACAAAACGTTGTTTGTATCAACTGTGCATGCGTTGAGAATGTGTTAAGGTGCGAGCACACTGTCTGCTCTCTGTCTTCTCTTGGGCATCAGTGTTTTCCTCACAGCTCCACTTGACTTTAACAGCACGCCTCTACGGCGGCTTTGGATAACAACAAAAAGTAGTAATTGCTTTGATGCCTTTCGTGGAGGGACAGAGCGTGCCGCTTGGTGCAACCACAGAGAGTACGCATGCCTTTTGATCCTCCTGGGCAGTTTTGCCAAGGGTTTGCTCGTTTTTTTCAGGAGCCCTGTTCTTTGGGTCCGCGGGGAGACGAGCTTTCTGCTGACTGTGTCGGCTTCAGAGCCAGAAGCTGCTGCTGATCAATAGTACACTGGAGCCACAACACTAATGCGCAGCTGATTGGCTGTCTGTGCATACTGCACCCGCAGGATAAGTGGAAAACCACGCACAAAAATGCGCTTTGTTCACATCTCTTTAGGCCAACTTTGGGAACAACATTAATCACACAAAACATTCCTGAAATGTTTTGTTTTCACACAACAATGCAGAACAAACTTCCACTGATGTCATTATCGTGAGTGTTTCAAAAGCAGATTCAATTTTCAATTCAATTTTATTTATATAGCCCAAAATCACAAATAATTTTGCCTCATTGGGCTTCATGCAGGTAATTTTTACAGTTTCAAAAAAATAGTCATGAAACATGAAAGAAAGATCACTAAAGACTAAACAGACTAAATAAACTGGATATCCTTGCTCTTAGACCCTCCCTCTCGGTAAGGAAAAACTCCTAAAAAACCTGAATCAGGTACGGAGATGTAACAACAGATGGGTTTATTTAGTGACTGACTGTTCAGTAAAGCAATGAGAAGACATCGGATTCTATTCTGCTGTTCCTGTTAGCTGAAGATGTTGCTAAATTTTTATGATCATCAAAGCAAACCAGAATTTAATCTTAATCACTGGATTATTTTGCTATTCTTCTTTCTTACTGTACTTTTGAGTAAAAATGTAAAATTACTCAAAAATGTAACAAATTTTACCAACAAATTCTCACTCTCAGCTCGTCAAATATGGACGAGTCCACGTCACTTTTTGACGTTTCGAGTGTCCCTAACTTGTCGTTTTTTGACGTGCTGTTTGCTGTTCTCATTAAATCATAGGTAGAGACTCGGGACACGGTACAGTAATGGAGTAACGAACTCGGTAAGGGTATCTGTACTGGGTTAGGGTACTGGCAATTGAAACCCGTCTGTGGCCTGGTACCAAGCGTCCCCGATGACGGGACCCCTGATTTAATGGGAATGGCCAGCATGTCAAAACACAAGTTGGGGAACACCCAAAACGTCAAAAAAATGAAGCGGAGGGGGCACAAATTATTTGTCCATATGTGACAAGTTTTGAGTGAGAATGCATTGAATTTTGCACACACCTAGTACCTAAAATAGGATTTTTAACAGTAACTTTTTTTTAATTAATTAAAAATTATGACAAAACAGTGGGCTAAACTGTCAAAAAAAAAAAAAAAAAAGAAGAATGGAGCCAAAATCTCTTATGCAAAACCAAAACACACGTGTCTGGAATAGCTCAAAGAAATTTTAAAACTATTATTGTATCACTACAGCACTTGCGGCTTGGCAGCCATTTTGTGGCAAAGTATGAAAGTTGACGATTTTCACAATTTCCCACAATATGAGAAAAAAAAATGTTTCCTCAACTAATCTTCACTAAATTTCAAACTCACTACGCCATTTTATGTCTACAAGCACAAACTTTTGTTGACCTTTGACCTCAGGAAAAGATCCATCTTGAATTCCACCCCCCGAAAACATCTTTTTCACTACCTTTTACAAATTTGAACTTCTCCTAAGACTTTCGAAGTCATAAATCCTCGAGCACTTGTAATAATCATTGGGTTGGACTGGCTCTTTTAGGACTTTCATATGTCCACTGATGATGATGTCATTATATATAGCGGCGCGGGACTGAAGCGTGCACCTTTCTTTCGTCGCTGGGACCAGACCTCTTTTTCTTCTTTCATCTTTCATCGTAACCCTCAGGTTGTGCAGCTCTTGTTTTTAATATATGTATATTTAAGACATTAGCCGTCCAACCGGGCTTTATAAGGTTGAGGACTACATTAATAAAAAGACGAACATTGTTGGAACCCCAGATTTTGCATACTCGTGAGTTCTTTTTGCCATCTTCCTTTTTTTTCCCTCTCTGCTGAGTTCCGGGGACTTTGCACAACCTGTGAACGTTACACACTATTAGGAAGCTACTTGGGAACATTTTTTGTTAATGAAGTTTGCAGATTTTGAATAGCGTTACCATGGCAAACTGGTCAAAATGCTTCTCCTCTATTGCTAGCACATTTTTTTAACACATTTATTTCGTGACTCCCTGCTTCAACCCTGAACAAAATTATATAACATACCTATCAAATATATTAGGAATGTGGGTGTGGTCAACGAAAAACTTCTGTTGCCAAGGAAATCAAAAAATTTACTTTTGATGATTCCTCAAAAAAATATATAGACTTGTTGGTCATCCCAAGGTGAGCAAAAATGTATATGGTTGCTATGGAGATAAAACCAACAGGAGCTATTGTGAGAAAAGGGGTAGCAGGGGGGCAGAGGTGGAGAGTGAGGGGCGTGTAGCTGCCGCTCAGTCAATGAGGGCGTGTCAGAACGGTCAGAACATACAACGCTTGTGGCTTCAATTAATATTTTTTCTCTTTGCGACGTCAGCTGTCACTCATCAGGCTAATTCCCACATTGTGTCATTTGCCATGCATCTGCACCTTCTCATCTCTGTCTGTACTCTCCTCAGGTCTGGATGACTGTCTCCAGCAGTACATCAAGAGTTTTGAGCGGGAGCAAATGGGAGGAGAGCAGCTGCTACACATCACCCATCAGGAGCTGGAGGAGCTCGGTGTCACCAGAATAGGGCATCAGGAGCTCATCCTGGAAGCTGTCGATCTTCTTTGTGCCCTGGTCAGTCCTTCTTAGTGATTTTTTTAACCTTTCTCTATAAATAGAGATTAATGGAGGAATCTCAGCAGACTGAAATATTGTGTAACCGGAAAAAAGAAAGGTTCAGTTTGACCAAATTGGTCCTGCATGGAAATAACAGACTGAAGATAAGCAGTAATTAGAATTTACAATCTAAATGTCTTTATTTTTATGCACAAGTTGCTAACTTGCACAGTTTTTTGCCATTTCTTGCACTTCTTTATTTATTAAAACATATGAATATCTAAATAAAGTTAACCGTCAAACACAAAAAGGGTTTTATACAAACATGCCCCTCGTGTAAATGGGATATACTGGCGCCAACCTATAACTAAAGTAGGGTTCAGTGTCTTGCCCAAGAACACTTCTACACATGGGATGGCAAGGCAGGAACCAAACCTACAATCGTCCAATCAGAGATCAACCGTCCTACTTCTGTGCCATCTTGCGGTGAATCTTCATGTGTCAGAAGATTCCAAATTTCTCATCATGCTGGAGACAAGTGTTAAAAATAACAAATTATTATGCAATCTATTAATGGTGCTGCTCATTATAAAGAAAAAAAAGTCCTCAACTTGATTTATTTTTTCAATTTTTTTATTTTATTTTATTTATATAGCCCAAAATCACAAAAATTTTATCTCATTGGGCTTCATGCAAGTAATTTTTACAGATGCAAAAAATAGTCGTGAAATATGAAAAAATATCTAAATATATATATTTATTTCAAGAAGAATCAAACAAAGTAATTCTTTTTAACATTATATTTAGTTTAAATTGGTTAAAATATTTTATCTTAGCTAAATTTCTTAGTTTTTAGTTAATGGATGAAGTTATTTAAAAGTTAGACAAAAATGGTGAAGTCACATTTTCAGCCTGACACCAGCTTTGATCTAAATATGAAGTAAAAATCTCGAAAATAATGTAAATATTTCTAAAAAGTTTGAAGATCAGCTGTTATGAAGTATTAAATAAAGTAGCATTGACAAACAGAAAAAAAAATAGGCAGTGACACTTAAAATAGTCAAATTTTTCAGTAGATAAAGAAAAAATAGTTTGAAAAAAATAACTATTTTTTAACTGTCAACTGGGCATGCTATATCCTAACAAATGAGTCATTTTTATCAGTTTAGACATCCAACAAATTGGTTTCAATCATGTTTTCCTCATCAACCCAACACTGAGTATCACGCATTTTGTTCTTCACAAGTATTCTGACTTAATTTTGAAAAAAAAAAAATGAATATCATCCTGACTTTGTCTCTTGGTCGCCACCGACTGTTTTTGCAGTGGCCCCGTTCAGGATTAGAGAATTAGGAGGAATTAGGTGTTACCTTCCCAGAGAGAGGAAAAAGCAGGAGAGGAGGAGAGGTGAGAGGGAAGGAGGGAGGTGGAGTATGCAGGATGCACCTTATCTCCCAGGCACACATGGCTGGATTAGTTGGAGCTTTTTAAATGTGTGTCTATGCATACATGACTGTGTGTGTATGTGCGCTAATCAGTACCTCTCCTCATTCAAATCTTCCAGCATGGGAATGAGTGTCCCTGAGTTCCAATCACTGTATGTCCTGGAAGTGGACACACTCATACGCTCCATCACACATAAATGACAAGATAAAATACTGTAGCTTTTCTTCCAAGGTCCTTTTTAATGGGTGCACACTTTTTATTATTATAGTTGAACCTTAGCAATCTGAAAAAAAGCACAATGTAAACTGAATAAAGATAACCATGACGATAGTTTGACTCTGAGATCATATAACCTTCATCCTGAAAGCCAGAGTAAACTTATAAACACACTCCCAAAAGATGGTAAAATTAACCAATTATGGCTTTTTTAAAATGTTTTAAGGCATCAGTTACAACTGATCTCTGGAGTTATTATACTCTCAAGTACTAGTATCCATGCTGAACTCCAACTCACACAGATAACTGCTCAGCACACTGTACATTATGTCAAATAGGTTCATATATTTATATACTGCTATGTACATACACATATGTAAATCCGGTTATTTAAATTCCTCGCTTTTTTTGCACATAACTGCACATAGTCTGGATACTATGATGGACAATATGCACTTACCTGGTTCAGTTCATTGTATATAATTTTTCTACATATTTTTTTATACTTGTATCGTATTTTATATTATGTCTTGTATTTTTTTATGCTACTTCTTGCACTGAAACGGTTGCTGCAATTTCATTGTCCTTGCGATAATGGCAATAAAGGTCTACCTATCTAATTGGTGTTTTAATTCAATCTGGAGACGTTACAATATATTAAATTGTTCATTATAGATTTTTACAGCTATAGGTTTTATTATCTTGACTTAAAATATGTCTATCATTTTAATTCCTTAGTCAAATTAAAACTGTCTTAAAGAAGGTTAACTTTAGAGAAATAACATTTGTTAAGAGTTAAAAACAATATTCATCAATATTAATTACTTGGAGTAGAGGGTAAAACAATTTAGAAAAATGTTTCCTTTGTTGATACTTGTATCGATCTAAATTTCAGACAAGAAAATATTGATTAAATTATTTATGAGAAAACATAATTCAGTGTCTTCATTTTTAAACTCCCAAGCACTCGTTGGCACTAGAGCACACAGAGCCTCTTGAGCAGCTCTACAAAATAACAACTGTCTAAAAGTACTGGAGAAGCTATTTAGCAATGTTGAAAATTAACAACATTTTATGTCCTTAATCCTGCTTTTAGAACCTTATTGGTTAAGACACCATCATTCCATTTTTCTGTCTTAAACTAAAAATTATTTTGTTGTGGAAATCAAACAATGTCGACTGTTCCCTTTAAAAGCAAATATTTTTTAATTTAACAGAAGAAAAGCACCACGAATTTGCTTGTGTAAAAGTAACTTATATGTGAGATACAGTTGAAGTGTTGTGAAATGTTGTGATCATTTAACACAATAAATTTTACCATTTTATTAACATTAAAGTTGTATTTATATTCAGGTGGAGTTTTTTTTTTTACAAAAACAGGTGAAAAATTGCTCTGAAAATTTGGTTTACTTATATATCGTGATATATATTGTATCGTGAGACGCATCACAGAGTTGAATTTGCAAACTTGTTTTTCCAAGTATAAAAGAAAATGTTATATTTTCAGGGATTTACTAGATTTCCGTTTTACAGATACTTTTCAGAGATATAAGAACAACTCAATATTTAACTGTATTTGCCAGTTTATCCTTAAAAAAATCTTATTTGCATTATTTCCAATGTTTTTAAAGGAAAAATGTTTATATTAATTTAAAAAAAGCTAGTTGCCATGCCACAAATAGTATAACTTAATGGCTTCAGTTTCACTGTTGAGTTTAGTCTTTACATACAGTTACAAAATAGTCCCTTTTTGTCAGTAAAAACAAATTATTTCAGAAATATTTTTAAAATCTGTTGACATTTTCTTTATGCTTTTGTAAAATGATACAAATTTGTAGCCAAAGTTAACAAATTATGTCTTTTAATTGACAATTCTTTGAGTTGACGTCCATCTCAACCAGTTTATGGAACTTTAATCTGCAAACATTTATTGTTGAAGATGTGAAAATTCCCAGAAATCCAACTTTTTTTGCAATGGTTTAAATGTTGGTGGAGATTGACTTTTTGAAGACACATAAAAAGTGAAAAAAGTGCAGAAAGCACAATTCATATTGAGTAAGTCAAAACCTATATATATATAAAAAAAAAACTGCTGTTCATTTTAAAAGATAAAATATGCTCTTGCCAAGCGAGCTCCGGTGTTTGAGTGATCGCAGAAAATTCAGTAGTGAGAGAAGCCACTCCACAAACGGCTGCTATGGCAACTGCATCATTGACAGGAGGTGGAAGGGCTTAGGGGGAGTGGTGAGCTCTTGGAACGACATCGGCTTCTTGCCGTATTGATTTGTGTGCATCTGCATGCGTCGCCAAACTCACCCGTGTCTCCACACATGCAAAGTCCCTGTGACAGCAGACGCAGCTTTTACTTCCCGGCTGCATCTGAGTGCTTTGTGTCCCCCGGAGGGAGCTGCATGCAGCTTCAGATCAAATCATATGACAGGCTAATTACAGCTGTGCAAACATGTACACTCCAAGTGCACTTAAATGTCTACATTCAGACAAAATACGCAAAAGCGTGCCGAGCACAGTGAGTGCCTGACCCACTTTCAGAGAGATGCATACCCTTTTGTCTTGCTCTCTCCCTCACGTCTCCTGTTTTTTAGACCCTCAATTGCCTAATTTTTCTCTGTCTCTTTTTGCTGCCGCTGTGAAACCCTCCTTGCTTTTGTAGTCGCCGCGGTCGTGACTGTGTAAAATAGCCTCAGTCGCAGCCAAGGAGCAGATATGTCCAAGTCAAACTGTGCGTCTGACTTTACAAAAAAACCTACACATGCCTGCGTGTGCGTGTTAGTGTGTGTGTAGCCTTTTATTTCAGCAGGAATCAGGCTGTCAGCCAGGACATGACTCGAGGTGCCTTGGGATGCTGAGTGCAATGTGTATGTGTTTATTTATAAAGGTCACAGAGCTCTAATGGGCTACTCCACCAGCATGCTGTTCTCATATACAGCAAGTGCAACTCCCCTAAGAACGCCAAATAGTTGTGGTGGTCCAAAACACAAAAGAACAGTTTTACACCTAAAAAAAAAAATGCTGATGCTTAGAATTATGTCTTCAAAAAATGTTTTTTTATTTGACATGTTCATTAAAATACTGGTTGATCAGTGCGCAGAGCACAGCCAGGGTTTTAGTTACTCCTTTCGTATCAACAATTTCCAAAACTTTATTTTAAATTTTGATCAAACTTTTTTTTAATAATATAATTTGATTTACAAATGAAATCCTAAAAGTTTGTGGAATTGATGGCACCATACACAAATTTATAAAAAAATTAACAAATTAAACAGTATAAACTAATTTTAAAAACATTAGCTTTGTGTGATTTAACTTATTACACCCTGAAATGACACGTTTTTAAGTTTGTCAATAAAAAATATTTGGAAATCTGATAAAACATGTCTGTGCAGTCTAAAAATGATAATATGTGCGAATTAAAAAAAAAAAAAACAGCCAAATATTTGTGATTAAAAGCAAACCTTGGTTAGCTAAACAAGAAAGTTAAAAAACACAAATTTTACATATATTTATTACATAAAATGACACAAAATAGAGAAAAACCTTTGATTATTTGGAGACACAAAAATCAAACTTTTGTTTTTTTTTTTTTTTAGTATTTTAGGGAGATTAAATTTGATCTCATCTTAAAAAAGAAAAAAAAAAAAAAAAAAAACACATTTTTAGCACAAATTTTTTTTAAACTTTAAAATGATGAAGAAAAAAAGGGGAATCTTTTTTAAAAAAAACACTATATACGTATTTTATATGAAAACCCTTCAATTGTTCTTAAACAATAATACACATTACCTTCAACTAAAAGTATTTAGACTATTCATTGAAACTGTTCAGGGTTCACAATAAAACATTACATTTTATATGTCTAAATAACAAATATACATAATTATGGTTTAGAAATAAAATATTTATATATAATTTAGCTTTTGATTTCAGGCAAACGTGGATGAACTGCAAATCATTTCATTTTCTGGGACTGTGTCACAAACATTTTTTAAATGCTTTAGAAAACACAAACTCTCCATTTCTGCCTCAGAATTATGGCCTTGAGACAGAGAATCTCCGAACTCTGTCCCACAAGCTGAACGCTTCAGCCAAGAACCTCCAGAACTTCATCTTGGGCCGACGGAGGGGCGGCCACTACGATGGACGGGCCTCCAGACGGCTGCCGAACGACTTCCTCACATCGGTGGTGGATTTAATCGGTGCAGCCAAGAACCTGTTGGCCTGGCTTGACAGGTGAGAACCCACCTTTTCCACAAATCTATTTGTGCAAAAGCAACAAGAACACCAACATTGTCGTTTTGCTTTATCATCCTGGGAAGAAACAGCTGATAAAACTGGTGGTGTTGTGCGCTCGGTGCATCTGTTCAACTGTTACTCCGCTGTTTGTTCCAGGTCTCCATTTGCGAGTGTGACAGAGTATTCGTTGCTGAAGAACAATATCGTGCAGCTCTGCTTAGAATTGACCACCATTGTCCAACAGGTACTTTTGCACACATACATGTGCATTGCTTGTGTTCACACTCATTACATCCGTGCCAATCACAGGACTCACTCTCATTACGGAAAGCCTGTAGTGATTTAAATGGATTTTGAGCCGGAGCGAGCACATGTCTGCTCCACAGGCGGAGCAACCGTCGATAAATTACCTCGTGGGCTCAGTGCTGGTCGCACCCCATCCAACAACACGGCAGCTCTGACGGGGAGTAAACATTGACTGTAAATGAAGACTGGACTGAGTGACTCCTCCCCCCCTGGCATTCCAAATAGGAAGTACCCGCTGGCTCCAAGTATCCAAAATCTCATAGACTTTTATTGAGAGAAAATAAACAACTTAGTCATAATATTTGTCAAGTTTTAAATTGGCCAATCAGATGACTCGATTAAAAGTAGGCGTTGCTTAATGGTCCACACATCTAACATTTGAAACATTTAAATGACAGATTTCATGTAATGCCTGGTTTCAAACGAAGGAATGTGGACTTCCAACGAGCTCACTCCTGATTGGCCAGAGTGGTTGACATGGGAAAAGTTGACGAGTGATGATGTTTGCCTCCAACGTGGCGGTATCCCAACACATTCTCATTCCCGAGTCGTCACATTTTGATGCATGGTTAAGGATCCCTCTGCGTCAAAAACGGACATTTTGGGTGTCCCCCAACTTGAAGTTTTTTTTGACGTGCTGGTTGTTCCAATTAAATAAAGGGTCCTCAACCTGGGGATGCACTGGTACCCAAACCCTAATCTTAACTTGGTACTGGTATCGAACAAAGTACTGGTTCCAAGTACTATCCTAGGGTACCGGTACCCACCGCGCCCCGAGGTTCAGTTCACAGCGTCCAACAAAATGACCGGACACCTCATTTATTTGGAACAGCGAGTCGGGGACAACCAAAACGCCAAAAAGTCCTTAACCATGCATCATATCATGTGACAACTTGAGAATAAGAATGTGTTGGGTATCCACATCACTCAATGTAACTTTAATTTCATAACCTCATACTCTGTTCTTATATACAATCAAAGAGAGTGAACTATTCCTCCATGATTTCCATTTACAGCGCCCTCACACTATTTCAGCGCTCTGTACCTTTAAATTTTATATTAACAGGAACAAAAAGACACTGGCTCTGTGGCCACCACATTGTTTGGACTAAATCTATGTCCGCTGTCTGGACCTTATCCACGTCCACGCGCTAAAAGCCGGCTGAAGAGTGTGTGAGAGATCGGCCGTGTGTGTACTTGTGCCCAAAATGAGTCCTGGAGTCGAGCAGATAACACCCTTCCCCTTTTACAATGGCAGTGAAGAGCAAAGAGAATGCAGCCACCACAGGTCCACAAAGCCCAAATGAACCTGTGGCTGCCAGGGTGCAGCGGGACAGACAAAAGTGGCAGCAGCATCTACACTAATGCATCAAATGGATGAACTACCTCCCAATGAACACATCTGCTGGACACACTTGGCTGCTTTCCTGAAAACAGATTAGCCACCAGCGATGGTTAAACAACAGTGCATCATATAGAGAACGATGATGCTTCTGAATATTTAGGAGGATCTAATACTCAGATCTCTGCTCTAGTCTTTACAGGCACTGGTCTTCATTCATTCTGAAGATATGAGAAATATTTAAAGTTTGTGTGCATCATGTTGATGATGTCTTTCCCTTCACAGGACTGCACTGTGTACGAGACAGAGAACAAGATTCTTCATGTGGTGAGTATTGATATGCTAAGATGGAGATGTCACGGCTTACACTTGAATAACATGCGATGGTCCGGACACACTTTTTCTATCTGAATACAATCTAGAATACTTAGATCAACCAAACTCACCAGAAAACCCTGCTATGATTACAAGCCATAAAACTGCTCATTTAAAGATTTATCAAGCCAATTCCTTCATATCTTGACCCTTTTTTTCACTAGTTGTGTGAATGCATTCAATGTATTGTTTTTCACCTATTTACGTTTTCTTCCGTACGTTTTTTGACACGTAAAAACTCAAGCACACTTCATGCAATTTATGCAATCTTTGTATCAAAACGTTCGTTTCATTAAGGACATTACTGCTTGTATTTTTGGTTTTTGCAAATTTTACGGTTTTCGCGATTTCGCGCAATTTTTAGCCAATGTTAGTCAATGGGGAAATTTTTCAAATCGTTATAAAACTTTGTGCACTTTTGCAACTTATGCAACAGTGGTATCAAAACGTTCAGCTTGTTCAGGACATTCATGCTTGTACTTTTGAAATTCGTACACTTAACGATTTTAACGCAATCTATGCTAGTTTACTAGCCTCATTGACAATTAATGGACATTTTTAAAATCGTTATAAAAGTTTGTGCACTTTTTACACTTGTGCAATATTAGTATCAAAACGTTCAGCTCGTGGAGGACATTATGGCTAGTATTTTTGGTTTTCGCAAAATTTACGGTTTTTACGCAAATTATGCTAATTACTAGCCTTTTTGAAAAGGAATGGGAATTTTTCAAATCCTTTAAAAACTATGCATTTTAGCAATGTGTTAGCTTTTATGGCTAATTTGGCAACTTTTGAGGTTTTTTGGGCTAATTTGGAGTTAAACTAACATATTAGCAACGTTTTAGCTTTTATCGCTAATTTGGCAACTTTTAAGGTTTTTTGGGCTAATTTGGAGTTAAACTAACATATTACCAACGTGTTAGCTTTTTTGCCTAATTTGGCAACTTTTGAGGTTTTTTTTGGGCTATTGGAGTTATGCTATCATATTTTTAGCATCTTCAGCTACCACATTCTGCAAAATGCATTCACACTTGCATTATCGGAGGTAATGCACTTTTCTAGTTGCTCTTTGTGTTTATAAGTAATTTGCTGTAATGTAAAAATAATGGTTGCTTATATTACTACTACTACTTGGTGTGACATTGGAGCAGAATCGAAATAAATCCACTTTTTTTTGGTTGCATGTGTCTCCGCTGTCTGTGGCAAAGTGCAAACGATCCGTTTAAAAGCCTCAGTGGGGCCTTTCTGCACTGTCTGTGTCCACGTGCGCGTTGGGGGGGGGGGACTGTCTGTGCGCACGTGTGAAACCCCGTCAGCAGCGATCACGGCAGAAAGTCAGATAAACGCCATCCCTCCTGTTCCTTGAAGTTTACCAAGACAAAAACTCAGACTAAAACCGGGATCTTGAACATAAAATAGTCTCCTTTTTGTACATTATGTGATGCTCGTCACCCCCCTCCGCCTGTCACAATGAGTCACCACTAAGCCTTTTGGTGGGGGTATCACGGCTGTCATTTATCTCTTTTGTTACAAGCAGGATAATGAGACCGGGCCCTGACATCAGGCAAATGTTTAAGCAGCCCTCCACATGTGCACGCTCTCGCACACACAAGTACACAAACACACGCCTACAAAGTTCTGTGGCACAAAAATAAATAACTCTCAAAAACACATGAGTAAATCTGTTATGTGTGGGAGGCTTATGTGTGAAGCCAGGAGACAGCAGAAACTGAAAGAAGGAGTTTGTTTTTAGATGCAGCTTCGTTGCAAAGTCTAAATTACTGTTTTTAAGACAAAAATAGTGGAGTTGGAGTAACACAGCTACTACTATGAACATGGGAAAAGAAAGTAGTTCGTATTCTTGCACCATAGGCCCTGCAGATTAAAGGCACACTATCAATAAAAAGTATATTTTTGAATTTATGTCATATTTAAGGCAAACCAAACTATAAGGTGCAGTAATATGGCTGTGCCGACCTCTAAATTGATTTTTATTAATGATTTTTCTAATGGAATAAATGTAATAATTATAATAAGAATCTGTATTCGTGTTTTATTTTTACATATTCGATACTTGAGTTATAGTCACAATTTTTCTGATGAAAAACACTTTATTTTATTGAAGTTTCCTGATTCTTGATCAGAGATCTGCATAAGCTGTGATAAAGTCATGTGATCAATTGATATTTTTAATAGCCTGTTGCTATTTTAGTGAGGTCATGAACCAGAAAATGATCATTCATATAAAAGAAATGCTATAGTCGGGGTTATATAAGTTCGCTTCCTCCCACTCCTTTTCAAGCGATCAATAATTTGTTGCCGAGTTATCTTATGTCGGACATTTCCTTTTACAGATGTATACCTCTGCTGATTGTCCTTCACATGCATCTTGTGTGACTGCTTGAAATAAACCGTTTCAAATCAATTCAAAAGCCCACATGCTGTCAAAGTTAACAAAAACAAACATATTTTTAAGCATCTTTTCGCAGAAAAGAGCCTTTGTGTCATGATTCTGTGCTTAGGTTTTGTCATCTTCTGTTTTCCCGTCAGTCTTACCACATTCAGGTTAATCATCCACAGCTGTCTTCATTTAGTTAATCAACCTCATGTGTATTTAAGTGTCTGATTTTCAGTTCTCATTGTCAGGTCATCTGCTCTTCTATGTTCTGTTGTCTCACTGGTTTGGTCATGTTTAAGTTACTTTAGTAAATGGTTATGATTTCTGCCACTAAGTCTGGTCTCCTGCATTTGGGTCCTCCACCACCATCCCTGACACTTTGACTTCAAAGAAAAAAGAAATCTGCATTTCACAGACAAAAACTAGGAGTTTTTTTTAACTCCAAATCGGCTATGAATAATTTGCAAAAGTTGGTCTAACACACCAAGCCTGTTCTGCCTAATATTCAGAAACTGGTGATGAAAACGCTGCTAGTAAAGTTGCTTAAACAATTAATTTAAGCTTATTACTCTTATTTTTAGAAAATAGAAGTCTCGATGACTATTTTTCTTTTTTTATATATCTGTCGCACCTTAAATGTTGAAAAATACTGAAGTTGATGCAGGATTTTTTTTTCAAATCAAATCAAATCAAGCGTTATTTGTACAGCACCTTTCTGGAAAAATAAATTTCAATCAAAGTGCTTGACATAAAAACAATGAAAATTTAACATTGTGGAATCTTAAAGATGTCCACAACCCCACACCCCCCACCTCTCCACACACACGGACAAACACACACACACATGTCCCCAAAGGTACGGAAAAGAATTAATTACAAAAAAAAAAAAAAATGGAAATAGAAATAGACTTTGACAGTTATGGGTTAAAGAGAAATTTATATCATGTTTTATTGGATCCTACACAAAATCCAAGAAGATTCTTAATAGTTACGGGAAACTGGAAGCTTAAAAAAATACTTCAACCTTGTACCGGCTGTTTGATATCAAACCCGTCTATGACACTGAAAAAGGTTAGGGACCACTGGTGTACATAAGTTTTGTAAAGTTAAAATACTAATTACTGAATTAATTGTGTTTAAATAAGACGGACTGACAAACTTTACAGCTGGATTTTCAGCTACTGAACTGAAAATTGGTATAAGTGGGCGGAAAATCTTCTAAGCGACGGCAGGAAAGAAACGGACAAATGATAAAAACACCTGTTATGAGAAAAAAAGAGCTTCAAGTCAGAAACTGCAACATCTGTGGAGGGAAAGGAGAACAGATTGGGGAAGGTGATGAAAAATACCCAAAGCACCTTCGAATGGCTTTCAACAGTTTAAGCCTATATCAGCATAATTAAAAGGGACGGCTCAGGGTCACCCATGCCAACCTAAGGTATGGGCCTTGTCAGAAGGAGAATTTCAAGCTTAGCCTTAAAGAAAGAGATGGTGTGTGCCACCTTGGCGGCAGTGGAGGGTGATAGCTGGAGGCTTTGTCTCCCATTCTGGACACTTCATGAGCAGACGATCAAAGACTACAGATACTACAGTCTATATTATCCAGCACGTCCATGCAGTAAGAATTGTGATTAGAACTCTTTAGTTCTTCTACAGTTTCGAGGTCTGACAAAATAAAGCACCCTGGTTTTGGTTTGGTTGACAGTCGTCCTGTATCGGCAGGTAGAATTTAAGACCAGCGTGAAGTTCATGACGGCTCCTGTTGGTGCAGTTTCACGTTTGCCCGCTTTTACTCAATAATGCAAAACTCTGGGCTGCTCTGTGCTTCACAAGACTATGGCCTTCAGCAATCAGATGGACTGGGTGTGGGTTTTTTTTTTTTTTTTTTGCCATTGTGTGTTCGAATGTGTGTGTGTGAGAAGAAGAGAGAAAAACTGAGAGAGCTAGGGTATGAGTATGTATGAGCCTGTGTGTCTGATGGAGCGTGAAGTGTGTATGAGTGAGTGTTTGTATGTTCATGCATGCATAAGGATGAGAGGAATTACGCAACACTGTCCTAGTTGTGTGTTTTTCCTTTCCCTTGTTATCCCCCTTTCCTCCCTACCACCTCGCTGCTTTTCCGTCTTTTTCTTTTGCTTTCTTCCATTTTTTTTCTTAATATTTTTCAAATGTATCCATACATGGTGTGTGGCTGTCCATGTGCAGATAATAGATCATGCAGCCATGTGTACTCACAGCTGAAACTGCCTCTTGGAAAGACATAGGAAGAGACCATTACAGTGAAAGTGGGGGGTTGGGAAAGGTCGTAATCCTTTTGGCAGTTAATGATTTTAAGCTTAATGTTTTACTGCTCAAACCGGTCGGTCGCATAAGTTAATTTTTCGGTAATCTACGCTGGGAAGCTGTGGTTGCGTGTCAGATCAAGGCCGGGTGTTTCAGATCTGCAGGAGTTTAAGCTTCATGTTGGTGACCTGCCTTGTGTCTCTTGGCTCTGTGTTAATCCCAGACCAAGACTATTAGTGCAGTGATCAAAGACCAGCGACTTGTCACTTGCTGGGGCTTTTGAACGCAGTTCATGTCAACAAATGTGATTAAGAAACACACACAATGGTCACGCTCCTCTTTCTTGTCATTGTCAAAAATATTTTTATCACAACATTCATACTTAAGATTAAGAATAAAAACTAATGTTACTAACTGACATTAACTAGAATTCTATTATTGTCTTCGTTCTTTCATGAAGACATGAATACAAGACCTTCATTGTGGCTCACTGGTTAACGAAAAATAAAGTTTTTCGCTTTTAAAAACTAACGAAACTGAGCTAAAACATTTTTGACATCAGATTTTTGTAAGCCACGGAAAATCAATTGGAAGTCAGAAAGTACAACCAGAATTAAGGAGAACTGGATTATATGACGGATTTTTTATTTTTGAACAATGTTTAATGTTTATGAGTCTTTTATTCTTTTATTTAGTCTTTTATTTTGAAAGGATATCCTGTTTACCTCTATCAAAAGTTATAAACTGTTTAGTGTTTTTAAGAAAAAGGTATTTTCTCTTTATATTTAGTTTTATTAATGCAAAAGAATTTAATTTTGATTCATTACATGGTAGCATTGACAGACATACAAATCCGTGTTTTGTTTTTCTAAAGGACGAAGTGAGTCTTTGTGGCTTTTGCTGGGTTATGGTCTGTAAAACATTGACCTGAATGGCTCTGTAAGTGTTGAATGTTGCAGACCCCTGGTGTGGACGATGTATTACACTTTAATCCTTGGTAATGAAAGCATTGGAGAAACTATTATTGGCCACTATGAATAAACATATTAGTGAGCAAGACTTAATACGTACATTTATATAGCACTTTACTACCTTGAAGGCTCAAAGCACATAATAGAGACAGTCCGATTCACTAACACTGACGCCAACCTTTAACCACCAAGAATATGCAGTTTTGCTTTTTGGCATCAAATCTAGATATTGTTTTGGTGTTTAAAAGGCTTAACCAGGACATTTTTCCCACTATAGCTTCCAGTTTGAGTCAGTTTTGTAAAATAATTAACTAGAGTCCATTTGATTGATAAAATGTGTAAAATTTTAACTAAGAAATGTGGGATTAATTCCTCACTATATCGCATTTCACCTTTTGCAGTCTCATTGTTTAGCAGATTTTTTTTTCGGTGCAGATTGTGTTCTATGTCCTAATGGGCTATAGACCAGGGGTGTCCAAATCGGTCCTCGAGGGGCCGGCGTCCTACAGGTTTTCAACCAACCTCTCATTGAAGCTTGATAAAGGCCAAACACACCTGATCCAGGTAAACAGCAGCAGGAAAGGTTTCTGGAAAACCAGCAAGAAGGCGGCCCTCGAGGACTGACTTTGGACACCCCTGCTATGGAGCATTGTCAATGTATTCTGCACCATTTCTCTGTTCAGCTTGTCAAATTTACATAAATCTTCGATCTTTGTCTTACATTCTATAAAACTGAACTTATTTCTCTGCAAAGGTTTGAACTGAGAGTTTAAAAAAAGTGTGAAAATGGTTATCCACGAAAAGTGTGTAGTGAGGAGTTTACAACCTTAATACATCTGTGATCATTGTAAAAAAAAAAAAAAGAGGATTTACTTTCACCCATCGTGGTTCATTTTTAGAACGTAACTCCCACGATAGTCGAGGGACAACTGTACCGTTCTTCCATCGTGGGTTGCAAGTTCTCCCATAAGAAAGATCAAACATCTAGTGGAACACATGTTGGCGGTAAAAAGCATGAAGTGAAGTTGATGAAATTTTCTAATGAAGATACTTGAGCGAATGTGTGCAAATTAACGTAGGGTTGCCAGGAGTAACTACTAATTGTTGACATTCGCTGCAGGTATTTCAGGAAGGAGAGATTTTAGGAATGTGAATAAAGATTTATTAGTGATACAAAATGTCCACAGTCTTTTGGCGGTTAAGCTTTGGGCAGATGATGTCTTTATCCTGGCGGGATAAGCTTGGATCTTTGATATTAAGACCCCATAGTCTAGACCAGGGGTGTCAAACTCAATCCCACAAGGGGCCAAAATCCAAAACATACCTTAGGTTGCGGGCTGAACAGGATAAACATTTACTGAACACTCTAAAACCTAGCTTACCCAAAAGTGAGGTTGATCTTCCTCATTGAAATAACACCAAAGCTTCACTTGTGTTGAATTTGAGGACGTTTCATTGTACTCCTCCAAACTTTCAATTTGTTTTCAAATTTAGAGTCATGCTTGGTGATGGTTAAGGTCAGACTAAGAAGCCAGAGAGTACACTGTGTCATGAAAAAACCCTTACAGCGATATCGTGAAGCCAGAGCGTTTGTGTGAGTGTGTGTGTGAGCTCAATAAAGATTCGGCACCTTTCCTCTCACCAAGGATGAATCATAGACTCTGAGCCATGGTGTGTGCGTACGCACTCAAGTGTGTGTGTTTATATTGAGGCTCCCTTCTGTTCAGTTTGTTTTTGTAATCTGCATTTGTGATGATCAGATGAACTACATACCATACTGTATCTTCTATTACACTTGTGTCTGTTAGAATTGCGCATATGCGCATTCGTGCACTTGATGCTGTGAGACAGGATAACCATGATAACGCTCTCTGTAAACCCACTGCAGTCAGTCAGCCCAGATTAGAAGGCAGAGATGGTGCTGATGATAAATTAAAGTGCATGCGTGACCTAGAAGACAAACAGCCTGAAAACAGGCAGGCTTTACTTGGACCGATGGCAAGATGAAGCCAGTCTTGTGAGGTAATGATAAAATAAGTTGAAAATCCTCCGTAAAATGTGCATCATTTTGTTTAGTTGAAATAAAAAAAAAACAGGTATTTCCCTCCAAAAAAGGACTGATTTATAAAAAAAAAATACTGATGTCTGTAATTCAGATGTCACAAAATGTCCTCCGGGCACCTGAGGAGGAAAAGTGTTAGCGATGTGTTGTTCTGTCTGTCAAGGTGTCTAGTGGGCATGCCTTCGGACAGACTGTGACAGGAAACAGTTTGTGTCCCGGAGTGATGAAAGTGGTGATGTGGAACAATGTGAGGAAATGATGTCTGTCTCACCTCCTCCAGCTAGGTCACATCATCCCTTATGGGCCAAAACCAATCTCAATAACTTTGTCTTTTTTTTTTTTTTCCCCTTTCTCTTCTCATGTCTATTCCTCCCTTTCTTTCATTTCCTCTGCTCTCTTAACCTCAAACACTGTCTCCAGTGTAAGACCTTGGCAGGGATATGCGATCACATCATCTCTCTGTCGTCAGACTCTCTGGTCTCACAGTCGGCCCATTTGGAGGTGGTCCACCTTACCAGCATCATGCCCAATGAGGGACTGGTGAGTGCACAGTTGACATTTCACACTTGCAGACTAAAGCTGTCTTTATAATATGATTATAACCTATAATAAAATATTTTTTTTTGGAAAATTGAACTCTTTGAAATAAGACTTCCATGCAGAACCATCAGCTAAAATTTCACAAGTACCTTTTTGGACCGAAACTCAGCGAGAGCTGCGAAGTTTCACCTCAAAGTTAGAAAAATAAACTTTATTTATGTTTTTGTGGCCATTCATTTATAAAATGTAGCTTTGAGATGTTCTCTAAAGCTGAGTTTTTCTATATATGACAAATTCAACTTCTTTCACTTTTGATAAAAGGACATTCAAGTTCCTTTCAAAATAAAACACATCCTGTGCTTAATCTGATCCTCCGGCTGCAGCAGATTTACTTTAATTAGAAATGCAAGAAACATGAGATTTTCTATTGTTGACTTTTGTGCTCCTTCCTCCTTTTTTGTTTTTACTAGTAAATAAAAAACACAACATTAGTATAGAATCCAAATTATTTTAAAATCTATACATGTAAATGCAAAAAGGTAAAGTTGGTCTAATTCTAAACCACTCTGACAGTAGATTCAACTTTTTACCAACATTTGAACCAGTTTAATAAGTTTAACGAGTCTAAAATAAAGTAAAATATAGTGGAAATATAAATTAATTATTTAGTTATGTTTGGAGCTTTTTTCAAAGCCATAGAATCACAGTGGAGCCTCCGGCGCCTCAGGTTACAGACCCCTGCCTCAGCCTCAACCCGGTACCAAACGTGGATTGCTACCGGTTCTGGATGGGGTCCCAGACAAGTACCGGGCCATGGTTTAGGGTACTGGTACCGGACGCGGACCAAACCTTGGGACGCTGTACCGGTTTTGCACACAGCACCGGACGTGGACCGGGCTAGGGTTAAGGTACCGCATTAGAGTTCCGGTAGCCACCGCGTCCGGTTCTGTGCCCAACAAAATGACCAGACCCCTGATTAATTGGAACAGCCAGCACGTCAAAAAATGACAATTGCATCAATAAGTGACCTGGAGGGATCCTTAACAATATGTGACGACTTTTGAGTGAGAATGGGTTGAAAATGTGGGTCTTGGTTTATTGCAAATGAATTCTAATGCAGTTCACTACAGTGTGAATGCAGACACACTGTGCAGCAACGAGGCTAAGTATCCTTATTTATCCACACTAGTCATTTTAATGAGTAAGTCCATAGTTCTTAGCGATTGGTTATGACTATGACTGTGGACTTAACCAACATTTTCCATTTCAGTCTTGAAGAAACTGATCTTTTAAGTGTTCCCATTGACAATCTTGATACATTTTTTAAGATATTTAAATGACCAACACATTACATTATTCGTTGACATTCAGGATATCTCAAAATATTTTTGAGATATTAAAACCTTTATGTTTTCGTTTCAAAGTTTTACTGTGTACAGAAACCAAACTGAATGACCGAGCAGCAGCTATGCAATAAAACATCAGAAATTATACATTCCTTTTATATTGTGTAAAACTGTCTTGATTGCAAAAATATGTAAAATATCTAATATCTGTATTTGTTATGTGGAAATGAGTTATCCTTAACTCTTCATAAACCAACAAACCAAAGAGTAAAGTCAAGGGCCAGAATGTAGATTCGCTCTGAGCAATTCCAGCATGGATTGGTTCTTAGATAAAAGATTTAGATTGGAAATGAATCAAACTCTATTTAATGGATTAATGGATTCATACTGTATGTTTTAGTACAACTATGTCAATTTATTATTAAGAGTCATTATTATGGCACTATTTACACATGTATGTGGATGTATACGCACAGAAAATAGAATGTCTTAGAAAAGTGCATACATTTTCACAGTTCTATTAATAAAATACACTTTCAAAGTATATAGTTTCAAGGACCACTGAAATTGATTTCAAGAATTTCTTTTTTTTTTGTTGCATAAATTGGGGTTCCAGCTTATAAAACACACTAAAGTTTGTGTCCACTTCAGGCAAAACTACCCCAAACAAACAGCTGTATTAAATACATTGAAACTAGATTATATTTTGCATTTTTCTGTCAGTCCCTCCCAAGAAGTTTTTAGCGCCTTAAGTTTGATTTGAGTTTTAATTTACAATGTAGCAACTCATAAAGACAGCAAAGATAACATATTTCACATTTTTTAAGTTTTACTGTGCTACGAAACCCAAACTTCTGGCATTTTTATCAAACCCTGGTATAGTTTTATGGGAGAAAACAATTGGCACTAAAGTATCTTAGAAAATCTAGTGTTTTATTCCTAGTTTTACCTCTCAACTCAGTACTACACTGTAAAAAGTAAAACATTGCGTCAAATAACTAAAATTCTGTTATTTGTTACATTTATAATTAATAGTCAAGTTGATGGTTTACTCAACTTAAATGTTTAATTTGATAAAACATATTTATTTTTTATTTGTAACAAATGACAGCGCTTTCATTATCTGATCTAATGTTTCACTTTTTACAGTGTATGTGTCTCGTGTTTTCCTCCAATTCTAAAACTTTGCGATCTTATTTCAGGGGATGTACATCAAATCGACATACGATGGACTTCATGTCATCACGGGAACCACAGAGAACGTACGTTATTCACCCAACTGACACCACTCAGAACTTTAGCCACCATTTCTTATTCTCGTTTTTCACTGAATTATTTGTCGATCCGTAAAATATGTCCTTTACTGTCTTCAAATTTCTGCGTCTACAGTCTCCGGCAGACCAGTGTAAGAAGATCCATGCAGGGGATGAAGTGATCCAAGTCAACCACCAGACTGTGGTGAGTGCAAAAGCAGCCACAACAGGAAGTCAGGGGGATCTAACACCAGCGGTCGCTTCTCTTGGACTAATTGGGAACTTCCTGTTGTCTGTCTTTGATTCTAAGTGAGTTAATTTTGTGCTAAAAGGGATTTAGGACAATTCATACAAGACAGTAGCTGCCTAAAGTGCAAAATGTCTTTAATCTGATCAAAAATCAGATTAGAATTGAACTGTGTACACAGGCTCGGGAAAAAAATTTCCGATTATAACAAATGTTTACATCTGTCACACACTCGATCAGAGAGAATCATTTGACATGAGCAGAACTATCTAAAATACTTAAAGCGGCCGTACAAGAAGTTCTGTTGTAAACAAACATGGCTGCAGTTAACATGGAACAATCCAATCTTTTAAAAAAATGTTAAAGTGACTATCAGTGTGTCATTTCCTAAATACATGTGAACTTTTTTCTTAGCTGCACAGACCGGTAGGAAGGGTTAGGTTAATACAAGTGACCAACAAGAGCATTTAGCCTTGGATGCACCCTCACCTGCTCGCAGACATGGAGCTCCGGCGTCCGGCGGTTCTGTTTGGGAACACAGCTTTCTGGAGTCTGGAATCTTGCTCATTTGGAGCAGCCGACCGGACAACGCGTTGAAGCCTATGTATGATGCTAAAGCAAGTACAGTAATGATTCACCAACAGAACAATGGATCAACAACTGGCATAACACTTCCATCTCAATCGGAGGGAAATTTTGAGCCGGATGAGTCTGATTGGGTCAGAGTATTCCGATTACTTGTGTCTATAGCTGTGTGTGCATTTGCATAATATTTATCAAATCTAATAAAAAATTGGATTAGAATTGAACTTTCCAAATTGGCCCTGAAACATTTTACCAGTTATCACAAACGTTTACGTTTGATCGGAATAAATCATTTTACAGCTAACAGCCATAGAAGAAGAAATAGTGAGTTCCATTTTTAAACAACCAAAGCCGTGGAGCATAGCGCTAGATGACCTCCTGAGATTGCTTTTGTTATTATTGTTTTCCAAATCTGTGCCGCTAGTTCTTTATATTTGGCCGGAGGAAGGGTTAAGGCCTCGGATGTACTTAAAATCTGTGCGTGCAGTGCAGCGATGTGTGTCTTGGCCGCACTTAAATATGCTAGAATAACATAAACCTTTATTTTATTTGGACTCAATTGGTAACACAGATTCACATGATTGTTTTGTGGAGAGGCATTTCTGCATTCTCCATCAGCTCGTACACCGTTCTTCCAAACTGTTGTAGTCCAAAGCCTCCTCCGGGGGGGACACCATAACAAAGGACCCTCTACTGATTGCAGATGTGAAGCTACAAGTCCTGTTGTTCTGTTCAGAGACACGTTGAGAGACATTGGTGGTCCTGTTCACGCTCTAAAGACCGCCACACCATTTATGCTTGACGTAAAAGCCAGTGCAGTAATGAGCCACAATCTTAATAAATTGTTTATATGCACCACAATCGGATCAACAATCGGTATAATCCACCTTTCTCGACCGGAAAGAAATTTTGATCTGAATGAGTCTGATTGAATCAAAGTATTCTGATTGGACACATTTTTATTCTGATCAGGAGTTTATTCCGATTACTTGTGTTCATGTAAACACAGCTGCTTTCACAATAAAGTCTAGACTTCAAACACCTTTGAAGGCGAAAAAAAGGTTTCCATTTTGTATTAAACTGTTCTTTTCTTGAGTAATAAACTTTTTCTCGCTAAAAATGACCGAATGGAGAACCATTTTTCGGTATGTACTTTTTTCGTTGAGGTATCTCCTTGAACTTCTCCATGGGGGTTCCTTCGGCGAAAACACACATGTAAGTTGCGTGGAGCAGCATTTGATTGACGGGTGACAGAGGTGCGCGTTATCTCTTCCCCCTCTCCTTGGGGGTGATGGAGCAGATCGCACCCCGCCAGGCACTCAGCCCTTCAACCCTTTATTACTCCCTTGGCTAGACCCTCACTGCTCTGATCCCTCGTTGTGGGGAGGGAGATAAGCTGGGGCGAAGAGAGCGGCGCGGATGTGGTGCGTACGGCGGGGGAGCAGCAGAGGCTGAGAGGAGTGGGGAAAAAAGGAAGGAGGGAGAAAAGAGGACAAAAAAAAACAACAGAAAAAGGTGGAAGAATATTAAACGGAAGTTAGTGAAATGCTGCACAAATAACACTAATGTATATATTAGTAATAGTATTGCATTTATCCTATTCTATGTTTTGAACAACACCGCTGTCTTCTCATCTTTGTCTGAGACACTTGAATACAGCAATTTTTAGCAAAGCTTTTCCCCTGAAGTGACGCATGGAATTTGTTCAAACAGCAAATCGATTGTTTGAAGAAGCAAAATAATTACACGGAGGTAATAGCATCTGGGAAAATAATGAAGACCCCTGGGATTTAAAAAATCTCCTTGGCAGCAGTTTAGGCTATTATTATTTCGGTAGGTGTCTCCTTGTTTTTCTTTGCACTCTTCGCACATTTGCATAACAGAGAGGCTCCAAACTGGGTTAGTTAGGGCAGACTTTGTGCTTCCTGTTAATTTTGGCATCATAGCCGTCAGATGAGACACCTGAGAGGTTCACCCAGATTGTCGTTCAGTTAACTTTCATCAGAGGTATCAAAAAGGAGGAGTTGCTGGATGAGTTAAATCAAATCTTTATTACCTTCTGTTAATACTATAGGTGGGATGTAAAGGCGATTAAGGTAGCCTCGATCTGTCAGATTTGAGACAATCTTCTTAGCTATACATTTAAACCTTGTCAGATTTCCTTTGTTAAGATGGCTTCTTTTATTTTCTATCATAAATTTGGTCATTTTCTCCTCTTTTTACAGTTTTTACTTGAGGGAGTGCTTACATTTCACACAAAATTTGTAAAATTAGTGGAGACCAAACAAGAAACTTTGAAATGCTCTATTAACCCTGGAGCACTTTTGCCGGGTGATTTTCACCCGAACAACATTATGTTGCATTTTTCTGAGTGTCATGGCCCCTGGGTAAAGTGTCACATGTTGCAGTGATGGGTACCCCAAAAGCAAAGTCTCCAGTTTCATTAAAAAAATTTTTTAGGAATTTTTGTTCTCAAATTTCTTATTTTCCAATTTTTTAGTATGTTTTTAGGATCTTCCTATGTTTTTATTTTCTATTTTGTTACATAAATCACATTTTAAAATAAATAAAACTACTCTAATTTATTATATGAAGTCATATTTTGACATTCTTTTTATTGGATATATTACAATGGCTAAAAATTACCCAGCCAAAGTGATAGTGAAAGTTTTTTTTATGGCAAAAGTGTTCTAGGGTTAATAGTGAAATCATACATTAAAGTTATTAGAAATGTATGAGACATTTTTTTTTTTTTAACAACAGTGTGTTTGTCTTTAAGTTTCTCATTATCCATATTTTGACTTAAACTTGTTGAATTGTTCAACAGTGAATCAGTAAGTAAGAATTCATCAGCATTACTAGTATTTTATGTAACTCATAAGTAGTGGATAAGTAGAGGTTTATGTTTCGATGGGGTGCAATAACTTTTTACAGGGGGATACGTTTTCTTACCCTGCCATGGTCACTTACAAAATAAAATCTATCAATTATTAGAACTTTAATCTTGCTTTTTTAGGTTTTAATAGTTTTTAAAATTAACAAACTACTTGTGTTTCAAAGAAACAAAGTTCGCAAATGGTTTCCTAGATTGCTTTCAGATCAAGAAATATAAAAAAAACCCAAACAATTTCTTACATTTGTTAATAATAAAATGATTTTTAACATGTATTCACTCTGTATCAAACAATACAGAATGCAGGACAGAAAAATAGACAACAAACTATTTAAAATTAAAGGTAGCATTGCTGTTAAAACTAAAATTTAAAGGAGATTCTGGCATGTTGTCAGGAATCAGAGCTCTGTCTCCCCCTCTGGTGACTGGTGCGCGCAGTCTCTAGAGTACTGGACACACTACATCTCCCAGCAACCCCAGCGCACTCACTTACCAATCACCCACGGGAGACTTAAGAACTGCATAGTCCCTCACTCAGTGCAAAGTATTGTTTGTACCACCCTGCCTGCATTACTGAGCGTTTCTATATGGACCTGATCTTCTGCTTCAACTCTGCTTGCCTGCTGCCTGCCCTGACCCTCGCCTGGACTCTGACAACTTTACTCTCTTCTTGGATAATCCCAGGCTTTTGATTGACCTCTGCCCGTCTGACCCTGATTTAGCTTTGTGGACTTTGAGCTGAGCTTAGTTCCTGTCTGAACTACTACTGCTGCATGTGGAACCAGCTTTCTGCCCATTTGTGACACATGCCCATCATAGAAACATCAGAAAGACATCTTTTCTACTGTCTTACCAATGTATGTCCATATGCTCCCTCCTATGCATTTTTTTTCACCTTGTAGCTTATTATGCATTCCTAGTTTGCAAATATGTAGTGACTACCTCCTAATTTTATTTAGTTTATGCAAAATGAGCAACCATTTGTGGAATGGTGTGTTTCCATCAAATCAACAGGGATCGTCTAACCGACAATCTGACTTTCGACTGTTGTAGAGCGTAGAAGGTGAATGAACTCAGGGCTCTGAAGTTGAACAAAGAGAACAGCAAGCAGTACACGAGCTGACACAAGACGGTCATCATTATGTGGGGGAAAAAAAGGTCAGAGTGTGTATGTGGGTGGGTGTGCGGCAGCCTCAACGGACACTTCCAGTAACCGAGACCACTGTTGCCAATCAATGGTCCGACAAGCGCTGCGAGCTCTGGAGAGGAACTGTCCGGAACAATGCGAAACGCTGCCATCAACATTTTTTTTTTTTAAACAGTCTTCCTCTGAACAGTAGCCTATCTTGCAATTGTTTTATGAGAAATAACATTTTTTAAACCTCTGGTTGTTATAATTAGCCCCACATGCATTTTATTGATCTACTTCAGGGCTGCTCATTCCTGGTCCTCAAGATCTACCACCCTGCCTGTTTTCCAGCTCTCCCTGTACTGCTTGCTGCTGATTACCTGGACCAGGTGTGTCCTTTCAATCAGATTGTGGAGACATCTGACTGAGCCAATCAGCAGGTGGCAGGGCTTGGAGATCTGGAAAATAGTCAGGGTGGTAGATCTCGAGGACCAGGAATGAGCAGCCCTGATCTACTTGTACTTTTTTAAAAGGTTTGATTCATGGATTAATGAAAAATCCAATTTACAAACATTTTTTTTTTTTTTATATGTAATTGCTGCTTAAGATATACTGGTAGAGCTGGTCATCCATTGGTGACAGGTTTACACTGTTTTGCTTCTCAGGTGGGATGGCAGCTGAAGAACTTAGTGAACGCTCTCAGAGAAGACCCATGCGGCGTCATCCTCACGCTGAAGAAAAGGCCTCAGAACACTCTGAGCTCCACACCAGCTCTGCTGAGAAACGTGCGCTGGAAACCGTTGGGCCTGCAGGTAGACACCAGCCCGTCATCTTTTCAGTTTTCACACACTGGTGACAGATATTTGCAGAAAAACACTCATATTTACTGTTGGAAAGCTGCTCATCTCTCGCCAACAAAACTCAACTTTGCAACAGATTTTGCTTTTAAAACACACAAATCTTGTTTGTCAAAGACTCACTCCCAGCCCATTTGATCTATTTTAAAAGCCTTCCTATGGTTTTTGAAGTCACGATTATGCTGTTTTCACCCTAAATAAAAAAAATAAAAAAATCAGTTGTTTTGTTGGACAGATATTCATTACATAACAAATACGATCTTTTTCAAACTGCATTTTTTTTCCGTCTGATCCTCATTTACTTCTATTTGAATAAATAAATACTTAGAAATGCAATTTTGAACCTAATTTGCTCATATAGATTGTGTGACCCAACAGCAGCCGATACTAAGAATACAAATGTATTGATAGATTTTCTCACATACGTCTTCAACGTGTCACTACATTTAAAAAACCCGGTGTGAAAGAATTAGTCCATGCAATGTGGTAACGTAAAACTATGGTCCTTCAAAGATGCTGCAAGGCAATACAAGGTCAACTGTGGGGTCACCGTGAGTGCCTCCCACATTCCTATTTACAGAGACTCGAGCTGTAAGTCCCTCGACCTTTCTCCAAGAAAACCTTCTCTCTTCAAAGGGGAATCAATGTTTTGTTCCTGAACTCTACATCTTTTAAGGTGGGATGCTTGTTTGAGGGCTTACAGATTAGGAAGCATGTTTGTTTTACGCTTAAGGGTGGATATTTGGTAAATCTGTCACTCACTGTCCACACTGTAGGTGCAGAGAAGGAACAAGTTGTGCTGAGACAGGCCGAGGCGTGAGGCGAGGCTGTGAGGCGTTCAATGGAAGCTATTTTTAACTCTGCATCAGACTAATTCATTTACATGCAACTACCACGCTTTGATCTCTCCACTGAGCACAGATGCTCTCTGAATTCTTTTTTTAAATTACCCTGCCATTCATTTTTTTTTTTCTTTTTTGTACTGTTTTATCCGAGTTACGGAGATAGATTTACCTATCGCCTTTGTCTTGAGCAGGCCGGGGGGACTGTTCGCCTTTCCAGGTTGCCGCCTGTTGTTTCACAGAGCTTATTGTTGTGTTTGCTTTGTTCAGCGGTGGAGGATTGTTGGAGTGTTCCCTCGATGAATTGCTAGGACTCAAACATGCTATGAGGAACCAGATCAGAGCCCAAAGACGGGGGAAAAAAAGGGAAGAAAGATGGGCTTTAGTTTTATTCACTCTCAGAAAGACCGAAGCTCTTAATTATTTATGGGCGACTACAGGCGGCTTCACTGGCTCTAAAGCAGAAAAAAAAAAACAGTCATAAAAGGCTACAGAAAATTCAGAGAAGTGAAAAAACAACTTAACTGTACATTATAACTGCTATGTAAATGTATTTCCAGCTCTCCGCACACTTCAGTTTTAAAATTTTCCCATATTTTTACACTTAAGAAGCAAACACACAGAGAGCACATGTGCAGTCACAACGCTAAGCCAAGTTTTCAAAGGATGAGCCGTGCATCTGTGAAGTTTAGCACAAATGTGGCGTGCACCCAGTTGGATTATACACGGATCAACAAAGGAAACAGTTTATTTGTCCAACTTATCTTGGGATTTCGGTCCTTACTAAAAGTTCTGTGAAAATCGCATTGCAGCCTTTCCTTTCAACGACTTGTCAAAAATGTCCTATAGATGTAAAGACGGGCAACCGTGGTGCAGAGGTGGAGCTCTGATTGGAAGACTGCAGGTTCGATTCCTGCCCATGTGTCGAAGTGTCCTCTGGTAAATGAATGAATCCCACTTTGCCTCTGGTGGTTCAAGGTTGGGGCCAGTGTTCAGCATCAAAGTCATAGATAGATACTTTATTGATCTCAAGGGAAATTGGTTGTGGTAGGCAACACATGCAAGACATATAGCAGCCACTCAAATCTGGTGGCACTAATCGTCCAGAAAAGACACATGAGGAGGGTACAGGATGATGTCAAAAATCAAGCGTCTTCGATCTGTAGAACTGCATAGATTGAACTACAAGCAAAAATACATCAACATAAAAGCAGATTGATTTAACAGAGACAAAAAGGTTTACACAAACGGACTCCCACACATCCAGCCTGGCAGTGGGTGTGCTTCATCGCATAGGGATCCACGGTACAGTCCGGGGGGCTAAGAAAGAGAGTCACTAAAAAAAAAAAATGTAGAGAAAGTTTCCATGACAACGGGCTCTGCTTATTGCACTTTCAGTGGATTGTTTTGGTTTAATTTGGGGAGTTTGCCCTTGGCCCGGGAGTAATGTGTGAATGTGTGGGCTGTGTGTGCTTCACATTTTCACTCCCAACTCGTCACTTACCAGATTTGGGTACTGGTATCAAGTTAGGCTCAGGTTAGGCTGGTACACATCCCCAAGGATTGGGGATCCCTTTGTTTTTCCCTGTGGTGGCCCAGTACCAAGCGGCCCTTGGACTGGTACCGGTTCGCAGGCCTGAAAGTTGGAGCCCCTTGATTTTATGGGAATATCCAGCTTGTCAAAAAAAAAGCAACGCGTTGGGAATATCCAAAACATTAAAAAAGTGATTACGAGTTGGTAGTGAGAATGTGTTGGCGTGTGAATTGGACTGTGACTGTGAAGCGCCTTGGGCCTTCAGGGAAGGTAGAAAAGTGCTTAAAAAGTGTACACCATTGAAAGATCTACCATGGTTTTTGAATTAAATAATGAGCAGTTAACCATGTCTGTAAAGACCCTTATTCATTCACCATTGCAGAAAATGTTTTTAGAATTCTTCTGGACTTTAAGTTCAAGACGTTTTCAAGAGACTTCCTCAATTGAAAATAATAAATCTTGTTACAAAGTCAGTATTTATATTAGATATTGCCTAAAGAGGAAAGTTTGAGTTACCTAAATATGTTTTAGCCTCTATCACAAGTACATTTGAGCAATCTGTAGTACCCATGAGGTCAAGACATCCTTGTCCGTTGTCAGAAGAGCTCTGTCTCCCCCTCTGGTCACCGGGGGGATCCATCTTCAGTTTACTAAACACACCACATTTCCCAGCCACCCTAGCGCACAGTTCGCGGATCATTTGACAATCATGAGTCTTATTGCAGCGCACAGACCCTCGGCCAGTGTGAAGTATTGTTTGTGCCAGCCTCCCTGCATACTGATCATTATCTCCTGACCCGTCTTCTCATGTTCCGGATACTGATTCTCTTCTGACTCCGTCTGTCCCAGACCCACACCTGAACTACGACTACTCTGCTCTCTGATATTGCTATGCCAGCGCCTGACCTCTGCCTGCCTGACCCTGCTTTAGCTTTATGGACTGTGCATGACTCCTGTCATTCTATCTGTGCTAACAAACATACTAACCTGCTGTACGTAGAACCAGAACTTGTTACAGCTGTGATAAACTAAGCAAACCACCAAAGTGACTTACAGGTCAGGGAAATTTCTTTAGTATAGCTATGAAGGAGAAAAAAATATTAGTTTTGGTATTTTTAAAAGGGTTCTCTTTTTTTTTTTCTTTTTCAAAAAGCATTTACAAAAGCAGCAGTGGATGCAGTTTGTTTTTCTTGACATACACACTTAGAACCTGGATTTACACCTAAACTGTTTTTGCAATCCTAAAACGAAATTATTTATTTTGAATTATTTTCCAACCAATTGTCAAATTCACACAATTGGCTTTACAGTGATACACAACCAACTCAAAGTATTGCATAACAGTGCAAAACCTCTTTTCTCAGCCTCAGAATCTACTGGATTTATGTTAATTGTGTTTTTGGTGTAAGAGTTGCAGTAGATGAAAGAATGTAAACTAAAACTCCAGTGTTAAATGGTTAGCTTGTAAGAGATTAAGTAACAGTTCTGAAGGACGTTTTCCCAATTGAAGAAATTCAACAGTTTCCTAAAACAATAAAATAAAGTTGTTGAGCTTAAATTAACCCTTCAGTCCCAGTCTTTGTGTAATGCATCCTTTTAATTAACAATCTTTGTGTGAGTTTATGATCTAAGTACATCATTGAAGCCTTCGCTGGTGAGGGATTAGCTGTGTGCATTTTTATATAGTTCTGTGTGAGCACAGTGAGGACCAAATGGTTCAAGTGCTGTTTGGACAGGATGGAATCTCGCCTGCTGTGGAAGTCCCATTGCTCTCTACTTCTTCCCTTGGGCCCCTCTCAACTCCCTTTCTGTGTGGGGAGCAGTGGGCTATAATCACTAAATTACTGTTTTCTGCAGTCACCACACAGCACAGCACCCCAACCTCACTCTTTGGCATTTGTAACCTCCTTAAAGTTTGCAAAAAAAAATTCCTTGTGAAACTATCATGTACCTTTGTTCAAGAAAACCCGGCGTAATAGAAAACAATCTTTTGACTTTGGGTTGCAATTGCAACAAGTGATAAATCGGTTTTAAATGGGTTTTAATTCAAGCAAATAAATAAAAATAAACATCCCAACATAAAGAATATATGTCCCTGAGTGAAGCAGAGAAAGGGGGATTTACGAACTTTCCTTCATCCTTAAATTCTCTCGTAAAGCGTGATGCGCAGCGGATGGGAGGGTGGATGGGCTGAGAGGAGAGGAAAAGCGAGGAGAGTATGGGTTGTCATGGGAACAGACATGGAGAACACTGCATGAGTGAAGAGGTTTGAGACAAAGTGATAGAATAATGAAGCAAATGAACCTGGGACAGTCTGCGCCGTCAGACGGGATAAAGAACAGTGTTCAGCGTTCGTCAAAATACATGTCAGGATGTTCCGTTACACTAGAAAGTGTGCTCAGCTATTTTTTTTTTCAAAACGATGCAGCTTCTATTACACGCCGAGACCCTTCACTGACCGTTTTTTTCATTGAAACGTTGGGGGGGAAATGTTCATTCTCTGTGTGTTCTCCCTCCAGCCCGTTCCCACCAGCCCCACCAGTTCTTCCCCCACACCCGGAGGAACACTGGGCATGTCCAAAATGGACGCCCCGAGTATGCAGGACGTCTACATCCTCTCTCCAGTCTCTGGACTCTACAGTACCAGGTCAAACACACACAGAGGTCTTGATGGGGATCATTAGGATGATTATTTTGATGCTGCTGATGACAGGGATGATGGTGATGATGGCTCTGATGGTGACAGCTTTTCTTTCTGCAGGGAGGAGATGGGTCTGATGTCATGCGACGATATCAGTCGCTACAGCATGAGCTCCCAATCCGGCTCCAAGGGTTCAGAGGCAGTCAGCTATTTTCTGGATCAGGACAGCGGTCAGTACTTCTCATTGCTGGAAGGAGATGGACCACCGGGGCCGGACTACGACCGAGGCCGCAATACAGGCGTGCGGCGGCGAGACAAGACCCCAACACATGGTAAGATGAACAGAGGAGCCGCTGGGTTTGATGTGTGAAACTGCACGTTCACCTCATCACGTCGTCAAACCTCCTCACGCTCGACACTTGCTTGCTTGCTTCACGGGTCTGCCTCCTCATGTCTTCACCTGGACGCTCCTCCCTTCTGCAAACACAAGCACACAGTCGATGGAAACGCTTCAGCTCCCCGTCTGCCCCACCACCTGTGTCCACCTCTTGTCTCCAGACAGCTTCCAGATCATTGTGAAGTGCACAGCTCTGTCAGTCTATCAAGGGACCAAAGCGCCATATGAGAAGCAAGTAAAGGGTCATGGAACCAAACAACGAACCACCTTGTCTCTTTCCTTTTATTAATAAATATGCCAATTTTAGATCTCTACCAGCTGTGTGCAGGAAGACTCACTATGTCCAACAATACCTTTAAAGTAACAGGATTAGAACCCTAAAAGCTGTAAATACCTGCCCCCCCCCAAAAAAAAGCCTTCCAAATAAAAGCTCTCCAAACAAAAGTTGACTTTCGAGCTTCCAGATGTAGGTATATGCGATAGTTGTGTGACTGTTAACCAAAAATCAAAAAATGACCTTTTCCAAATGACATAAAGGCTTTTGAATGTTTGGAATACATTAAAATGACAAACTTCTTCATGAAAACTTCAATAATAAACCCCAATGTCACAATAACCTTTCTAAATTATAAAAATGAAAATAAAAGAAATAAAATTAAATAAATTAAAATAACATTTACACACATTTTTTTAGAAATACATTAATAATCTACTATATGATTTGAATATATTCATATTAATCTGATACAGTTCACTTATTGTAAAATGTGTTAGTGAAATAATAAGATTGTTAATAGCACACAGTGTTACATGGATTATCAAAAGTAGAAGTTCTAACAAAAATGTTCCCATCATTAACATTGTGAACATTGTTCTGCTTCTCCTGGAGGGCGTTTTAGTTTGGCCACTAGGTGGTGATGGTGCAATCGAAGTACACCTTATTCAAGAAGAATACAGTAGCATAAGGAAAAAAAGGATGTTTTTGACCACAAATAGTTACTTTAATAAAGAGTTTGGAAAACTGATACCTGTGAGTAAATAAAGATGATTAGTTAGTCAGCAATGTACTTTTAGGTCAACTGAGCGTTAGCATTAGCCTTCCTATGGGAAATTCCATTGAATGTTTGCATCAAGCTAGTGGACTTAAGCTTTATGTGCTAAATCGAGTTATACTGTATATTCTGTGAAGCGATTATTGATCAATTCAAATTGTTTAATCGTTTTTTTCAACCCAGCCCTAAAAAAAAACAAACATGCAATTGAAGATCACTTCGAATGAAAGTGAAAGAAACTAAGTTCCAAAAAATACGGGTTATTTGATAGTGGCTAAAAACAGCATTATCATAAATAAAATAATCTTAACCCTTCCGCTCTCCTTGGGGTCCAGATGGCTCCAACCACATATTGTTATGCGATTTCTTCCATGACAAATGTGGACGAAGGGGGACAGGATTTTATGTCTGCCATGGACATTAGTGAAACTCCGAAATCAAGTAAAAAAAAAAATTTCCAAGCACTGTCCTGTGGTGTCCAGATGACCCCACTTTTAATGTAAACAAGCTAAGGAGAACGGAAGGGTTACATTGTCTTAGTTGTAGCACAGTACAAGATAAAAACGTTATAAGTAAAATAATAAAGCAATATTTAATCTAAATTCTGGTTTATGCCAAAACCAGCCCTGGCACTCTGCTTGCAAGTCTTAAAAGAGTCCTGCCCTCTACCCGCACACTCCGTGTGTCACCTGTCCACCCCCTCCAGCTGTCCTCCACGCTGTCTCTCAGTCCCCACCTCCCCAGTGGCCAACTTTCTGATTGCTGATTCCAGGTGACCTAAGACCAGTTTCCATGCCTCCTGAATATAATTGGATGGGAGAGGCGAAGGAACCCAGCATGGGCAAAAGAGGGAGCAGAGGTACAAGCACAAACACACACTCGCGGGCCCGTACGGCCGGGTCATACCGGTACCATGCTCTCTGCTCCATACCCGGCTTAACGCATCTCAGCTCATCCTCTGGTTCTCCATGGTGCTGTGGTAGTGTGAAGATACATATCTTGCTAGCGTATGTATCTGATAGTGACGGCCAAACAGAAATGCAAGGGATTTGCATTGATCCAGGCATTCTGGAAATGACAATATGTCCGTTCCCAAGCGGCTTCAACTTTTCACTGAACCTTAATCTGTATTCAACCAAGGATCCTTCAGATTGCCATTAAAAACTCTATGAATAATATTAAAGCTCAGCACTACTTACTGTATGGTCCTGCTTTTTTCTGCCTTTCCTTTTTTCGTCTCCTAGTTTTTTAAATTTTTGGATTAAAAAAACAAAAAAAACAAATGAATTGAGAGGCTTTTATCTCTCTGAAACCAGAACAAAAGTTTCTGAAATAGATGCGATTTAGTGGCGGTGCCCTCCAAATCAACAAAATGACTGCAGATTATAGCTTAGGTCCCTAGCTGTGATCCATATCACATCCTACAGCTCTAATGCACTTTTATCCCCTCTCTCGATGGCTTTTTATCTTTGTCTGCTCGACCTCAGCTTTTCCTATACTCCAGGGTGCACCTCAAAGCCACGACATCGTCTTTATTTCCCTCCTTTTTTTTTGTTTTTTCTGAATCCACCCCTTCTTCTTATGCCGTCCCCTCTTCCACCCTCTCCTCAGACTCAGACAACTCCCTGCTGCGCTACCTTAGCGACGACAAGATCCTGGTTATCGAGGAGGAGCCCGAGGGTCCCAGCAGGGAGAGCCGGCGGGACTCCACCAGGCGCTCCCGCCGCAAGAGCCGCAATCCCAGCAGCCCCAGCTTTCCCATCAGCCCTTCCATGTTGTCCTCTACTCTCCGACTTGACCAGCCGCCAGAGCCTCTTCCTGTATGTACATGAGCTCATATTGTTTTTAAAATCTAGCAATCAGTTAATAAATGATAAAAAAAAGGGAAAATAATAAAAAATTCACCAAATAAATAAACAAATGGACACAAATAAGTTAAACAACCTCCACAGCCATATTGTTTTAAACTACAATCAATTAAATGACAGGGATTTTGACACTGTTCAGGCAACAAATAATACAAGTTTGCCACATTCCCATTCCTGCTGCTTTAAGAAATGTCTGAGTCCATGTTCTAAAGAACTGCTTTGGTGTTCAAGAAAGATCAAACGATGTAGATTCTGTATTGATTCTGAAATCTTTTTGCCGTTGTAGACGGGAAAAATGGCAAATGACAAAATGGTGCCAATTTGTTGTGGTATTTTAAAAAAGGTAATAAAATGTTTGTTTTCAGGTTAAAGCATAGATTTCGGACTGATGCGGAGTCATGTTGCGTTCTTTTCCTTGGGCAGTTATACGGGGAAATGTAAAGAGGCAGAAAAATATATATATTTTTAAAGAGTTGCAGAATGAGCTTTTCTGTGTCTGCAGTGATGATTCTCCGTGATGTAGAGCTGTTTCATCTTCATGCCTCTTGTTCTTGCCAAAATCAAGAATTTGTAGGTTCTTTGTAAGAGCATATTTTAGGCTTATCATCCTCTTGAACTTAAGGCTCCTCTTCCAGCTCAGTATATACGGTAGTTGTGGTGTGTTTTGGTAATATTGCTTATAAGTGTCACGGGGTGCGGACAGATCCCACAGCAGAGCCAGATGGGTAGGAGTGAAGGATTTTAATAGTCCAGGACAACAAAACAAACAAAAGGAAGCAGACTGGTGGCGGAGGCAGGGAGCTAGGCTGAAGGGTTTTTTCACTGGAACCAGGAGGCATTCGTTTGGGGTAAACAATAACCTGGAAGAGTGGAAGAGCCAGGGAGAGGCCTTTCAAGGCTCATGGATTAAGATGGGATGCAGGTGTGCATGGCCATCAGGTAGGGAAGGCCACGCCTCCTGCCCCACGCCACTCTGGAAGCACAAAACAGACAGAAACATAAGCACAAAAAACAACACCATCAAAACCATTAAAGGAAAGCCCCAAACCACAACAATAAGAAAGAAATAACATAGAATTAGGACAAAAACAGTCTAATTTAGATTAAAAGTTAATATATAAAAAAAAAAGACAATTTTTTGAGTTTTTATTTCAACACTGTGACTTTTTTCCTCATTTTGCACCAATGGGATGATGCGAAAAACACAAACTTAAAGAGATGATGCGTTCATGTGTTGCTGAAATGATCAGAAAAATGCCTGTTCAATCAACAAATCTTAAAAAAAACACATGAACACAGAATAACTTTCTGAACTTAGACAGAAGTCAGTGTCTCTATATTGCACCATCAATGGAGAGACACCTGAAATACAGAGAAAACAAAACAATAATTAGGATTATCAATGCAATTCCCTTCAGTTTGGCGGGACAGATGAAAGAGTTTACCTGGCCTCATGCGGCCCGTAGTTTCCCTACATCTGCACTAGCTAGAAACACAAAAGTGAGTCAAAATCTGAACCAAATTCAGAGTAAAAATAGCCCTGTGAGCATATACTGTAGGTGCTAATGTGAACTCTGGGTGAGTTCTCATGAGAAAGAAACATCTGGTAACAAATGGAGGGTAATCTTCACAAAAGTCAACAAAAATAACCCCCATAGAACTTAGTTAAATATTTTAGAATTTGAAAATGTTTCTTAATAAGAAACTTAAGAAATCTTCTAATGGCGTAAAAAAATGGTGACACCAACAATTATTATTTTAATAATATATTCCAGACACCTGAACAGTTTTAAAATAAGAATATTTTGACAGAAAAAGACAAAAAATAAGTCAATTTGTCTCTTAACAAGCACATTTTTACTTTATTAAGATTCAGGTTTTTTTGTAAAATCCTGGATTGTTAATTTTGCTCTGAACAACATTTTCCTCTTGTGTAGCTGAAAGTCATGACAGCAATTTCAAAACTATCAATAGTTCTCCATTTTTTAGGTTTAGCAACTCAAAAAATGTGTATATTTGTACAATGCTAAATAAAAAGACACATCAGTTGTTCACCCTTTGCAGGAAACTTGTTGAAGTGTCAAACTTCTTTTTTTTTGGAGGTTTTGGGACTTTCTGACTTCTAAAAAAAATTCAAGATTCTCATGCAAAGATCAGTTCCACATTCAGATTAATCCAAATGTGGTTCCTCACTGAAAATATATTAAGTATATATTTCTTAAATTCTCTTAACCCCTTCATGCCTTATGTTGATCAATTGTAAAATTTTATCCAATCAAGGACTCCATTTAATATTGCATCACCTTGAATGGTAAAGGTATAAGACCCGCTCCAATGAAAATTGTGTTTTTAGTGTTTTTAACAGGTTCTTCAGGGATTTTTCTGATTATTGAGGACATATATTTAATAAATTAGTAATAAAGTTGTGAATCAGGAGCAGATAACATATTGTTTCAGAAAAAAAAAATCTTCTAGTAGGTGCTACAGCCAAAAGCTCCCGGCTCCACTCTATGTACTTCATGTCTTCGTTTTCCTCGTGTGAGCTGGCTTAAAACTGAACTGCTGGACAGCTCTGATATTGCTCACCATTTTTGTCATAAGGGGCTGTAAGCTAGCGGGAGAGCAATAGAGGAGGGCTTACTGTGCACCTATTGTTTTGCCCACAATTCAGATGAATTTCTAATGAACTCCTGCTGCTCTCATTAAAAAAAAAGACACACGTTTTTGGATATAATTGCAACTAAAATCCCTCAGGGAATGCTTTTAAAATAAATCAAAAGATGATTGAAGTGACACTTACAGAATATATATTTTTTATACTATTGTAAATAAAAACTCTCTTTTATTACTTCTCATCTCATGACCAGAGAGTTGATTTGGTTTGATTTGTTTACTGTTATTGACAAACTAGTTATTCATTGTCAACTTTTCTCAAGTTTTTTTGTCGTTTTTAGCCCTGTCTGATTAAAAAGCTTTTTTGTAAATCCCCTGGGACCCCAACAGATGGAGGTTACACACGACGCCAGAGAACCGAGGAGGCTGCAGCCTTGAATTAGTCGAGCTGTTGAGTTTTTCCCCGTGCAGAACTGAAAAAGCTGATTGAATCTGCTCAAATGAGGGTCTTAGGTTATGGAGAATGTGAGCTGGCTCATCTGCTCCAACATGTCTTTGATGTGATTATACCGAGCTTTGTCCTCCAGGTTCTGTCTCTTTTAATAGCTTTCAGCTTAAAATTCAGTCTACGCTTTGTCCTTTCCCCATTGACCCAAGGTTTGCAAATCACGCCATCGCCGTTATGGATAGTCTCTGCCTAAAATCATAAAACAGAGAACTGTTTGTGCATGTGCTGCAGATCACGCTGTTCACAGATTCACACTTTGCTAATTGCATGCGAGGGTGCCTGTAAGGTAGAGGAGACAAAGGAGAGAGAGGATGGGGTGTGTTTTTGTATGACTGCCAGCATCTTGGATGATGACAGGACCAGTGACTTTGAAGCGCCATGTAGCTTTGATATTTTCCCACATGCACACACTAGAAACCAAAAAATAAATGCAAACACACTCGTGCAAAAAAAAAAAAAAAAAAGTGCATTTGTATGCAAGGTAGCCATTTCACAACTCCTCTTAATGCATCCTAATATCCCCATCTCCTCTGACACGCCTGAGTCCAAACAGGAGTTAAACAAACACACACACTTATTTGCATGCACACACAGAGAGGCGCGTATCCCTGTGAGGAGGTGGATGACTCATCATCTAAACCATTTACAAGCACGACTGACAGACTGCTTAAAACACACAAACACACACAGACACGGTGTGCGGCTTGCACCACACCAGCAATTTCTAACTCTCTGAGCTGTGTGATTCTCATGACAGTGACTCATATCTGATCGGCAGCACATGAAGTGCACCGTTCTTTGCTAACAAGCAGATGCCCATTAAAACAGCCCGCTTCTTTCCTATTTCCTGTTTCCTCCGGATGATTCAGGGAAACTTAAAAATAAAAGAGGCACACAGTTATCATAGAATCATGCTAAGTTTGTGGGATTCATTGGGTTGCAAAGTGTGGATTTCTATTCAGGTGATGTTCCTCTGAGGCCGATGACTGATCCTTTATTGTTTTTTAAAGACTAACCCCAGTGAGAATCTTGTTTTTGGTGTTTTTAACATGTCCTTGTGGAAGACGAAGGACATATATAAAGAAAATAAAGCTCAAAATTACATTTTGGATTTTTTTTTTTAACTTAAATTGTTGTTATGCAAAATAAAATCCATGTCTGTTTCTTAAACATTATCAACATTTTAATTCTTCTCCTACCCCTACAGCTTCTCCCCGCCCCTACATTTAACCATCCAAATGAAGGGCGAGTTATAGAAAAATAGTGTCTTCTAATTTGAATGCTACTATCACCCGATGACATCATCAATAATCGCCGATCAGCTACATTAACGCTGAGCTGCTAGCACTCAGAAATAGATAGCAACACTGGTTTTATAATATTAAATAGGTCGGGCAAAATAAAAAAAGCATCACAACTTACATTTAAATGTGAACTTCTGTGGTTCAGAGAACACCAACGTGAAGTAATGCACTTCTCCTCCTCGGTACTGGCAGATGGATACAGAGCTCAAAAGTCCTTTTGTTCGACCGTTAAATAAACTATTTCAGAACCCCCCTTTCTTTTCAAAAGCCTCCTCAATTGGGGGGGGTAGTGAGAAGTCGAAGAGGTAGAAGAAGAATTCAGATTCAGCCTTTGGTTTGATCCAACGCACTGAAGGTAAACTAATTATCTGTATAACCTAAAATGTTGAATTTGAAACTTTATTTTATATCGTGAATCACCACAATCACCTTCAGGGATCTTAGCGGCTTTTACCCCTGGTAGGGTCTCCCATGGCAGAGAGGTTCTGGGTGGCGAGCCAGACTAAGCTACATGTTCTCACTCCTAACTTGTCATGAATGGACGTATGGTTTGAGCCCGGCCACGCCCCTCTTTGACATTGTGGGTGTCCCCAACTTGTTGTTTTTTGATATGCTGGCTGTTCCTATTAAATCACAGGTCCCCAACCCTCAGGATGTGGCAATGGACGTGGGACCCTAATCAGGGACCCCTGATTAGCATATATCTATGGCCCGGTACAATTGCGCCGGAGGTTGGGGAATAAGGCAGTTTGCCCTCTCTCGGTGGGTGGAGTGCTCCTGCGTCAGGTGGAGGAGTTTATATATCATGGGGTCTTATTCATGAGCGAGGGAAGATCAGAGCTCACCTAAGGTCATGAGCTCTGGGTCATGACCGAAAAAACAAGATCCTGTATACAAGTGGCTTAGGTAACTGGGCGCTCCCTTAGAGATAGGATGAGAAGCTCCGTCACCAGAGAGAGCTTGGAGTGGAACCGCTGCTCCTCCATGTCGAGTCGACCCAGTTGGGGTGGCCTGGGCATCTGGTCGGAATGCCTCCTGGACGCCTCCCTGTGGAGGTGTTCCGGGCATGTCCCACTGGATGGACCCAGGACACGTCTGAGAATACCTAGGGGTGCCCCTAGTGGAGCTGGAGGAAGTGGCCGGGGAGAGGGAAATCTAGCCCTCTTTGATTAGACTGCTGCCCCTGTGACCCAGTCCTGAATGAGTGGAAGAAGATGGATGGATGGATGGATGGATGGATGGATGGATGGATGTGGCCGGCACTAAGTGGCTTGGAGGTCGGGGGCCCCTCATTTATTAGGAACAGCTAGCACGTCCAAAAACGACTAGTTGGAGACACCTAAAACATCAAAAAGTGGCACGAAGGGGGCCGAACCAAACCTCCATATATGACAAGTTGGGAGTAAGAATGCAGTGGACTAAGAGTGGTTCAGAACCTCTTTCTGAGAACAAAAAAACAAAGATCCTGTAACAACACCTGGATTAGAATCACCAGGGCCTCACTCAGGGGCCAAGTCAGGGTTGGGGCTCACAGGCAAGCGCCTACTGACCAGGGCTCCTACCACTGGGTCATATGAAGAAATGACATAGGATCACTCTCTCTCGTAGCAGAAGGGGCTGGTGGCAGTCGAAGGCAGGTCCCCAAACTGCAAATATGGAACTTGGTTTCAAAGACATTTCTTCATTTTGTTGAGCTCAATCTTCTCCTGAATAAAAGTCAACAGCGTTGTTGTTTTCAAAGCTGTATGTCTGGATTTCTTCATTTTTGTTGCACCAATAATGTTTGGTTGGGGATGTGAGGGGCTATAAGCTAGCGGACAGCATGTAAACAAAGAGCTCTCAGCAACAGGAAGGGGATCTCCAACAGCACTACTTAGAGGCAAATTTCTACTGAACTCCTGCCGCTCTGCAGAAAGTATGTCCTCATAAACTACATATTATTTGGTATTTTGGCTGAAAAACATAATTAGAGACCACGGGGAACACTTTCACAAAAGATCAAAAGATGATTGGAGTGGGACTCAGAAATATGCAATCCCATTTAAATTGACAAAAATATTATTTATATATTTTCTTATTTTCTGAAGGGAAAATTTAACCAAATTTTTAAACAGAAGACAATCAAAAATCTCAGTGGTGAGAGCAGAGAAAAGTACTTTAGGGTGCCACTAATCAGTAGCGGTAGTTAGCAATTCTTTTCGCACTACATCCAAGTAAATTATAGTCATCAACAAATCAAGCCTGTAATCAGCCCCAAAAAGTCCTGTAGTGATGAAGCTGTTTTCTTTTTTGGGTTTGAGTTGTTCAAAGCAACAATTAGCAAATAACTCACACTTTGCATTTAAACTAAATTGTAATAAGGGCCTTAATTTCTTTGATTTGAACTCTTTAAATGTGCATTTGTTTAAGAGATTGGGCTACAGAAATTAAATATGTGTCAACTCTCCTTGATTCTCATGCTTTGCAGCTTTTAAATGGAGTGTTTTTTTTGGTATTTATAAAGAAATCCAATTACGTTTTTAGCATTTAGCAAAGTATCTCCATCAGGAAAGATCATGGATGGTTGTTCTATTAATTTTAATCATTGGTAAAGAAGACATTGATTAAAAAAAAATTACTTAGTATGTTGTTGATTGTCTTTTCTGTTCTCGTCACCAGCGAGGGGCCGACACATTGCGAGCTGACACAACAGACCGGTACGTTGGTGATTTTTTAGCGGTTTAAAGATGATTTCCTGTGGTTAAAGGAGTTATATTAAATGTGTTTGTGTTCTTATTTAACTTTGCAGATACTCGGGCTCAGGAAGCTCAGGCGGTGCATCCATGAGAAAGGTAACGACACAAAAAAGCAATAGGTCACCATTCTGCAAGTGAATAAGTACATGCAACTAGTTATATCAACCTAAATAGTTATATTAAGACCTAATTTAGGGGTACAAGCGTCTTCCACGTATGCAGGATCACGGAGATCGTCTGTGAATAACACACAGTCAGCCGGAGATGACTTCAATTCAGGACTGTGATAATCAAATGAAAGACAACAGGCAAATGTGACAAATTACTTTTCCATATTTAGCCCACTGTGACACAGACGCTGTCTTAGTCATTCACCCCAACCTTCCAACGAAGCCGTGTGAGTTGTAGCGCACAGTGACTCAGCTCAGTTGACTGTAAGCAGACACTGAAATGGAGAAACAAACAGGGTCCCATTAGCTGCAGTCTTTGGATTTGTTTCTTCTTTTTCTGAATTTCAAACAGTTTTTCTGTATTGAAAAGTGACACAATCAGCTGAAACAGAAAGAATTTTGTTCAGATTGGTGCAATGCTGCCAAACATTTGCTAACTGTGATCACTGTGAATCCCAATGAGAAAATTGTTTTGTGATATTGGACAATATAAATAAAATTGAATTGAATCATTGCTCCAACACAAAGAAACATTTGAATTTTCTTTAAAAAACTAATAAATTTGCACAATTTTTAATTTTTAAGTATCAACAAGTATGTTATTAGTTATGCATTAAAATTACTAAAAGTAACAAAATCAGCTACTTCATGGTGATGATTCATATTTACAGTGAATTTAACTATTTTTAATCAGCTGTTGAATTTTAAATCATCCAGAGGTCCATAACTTCATTTTTGGAACAGACTTTTTCAAAACAATTAAAACGATGTAATTATATCAAATATTTCCAGTTTCACAATAAATATTTCTTTTCTATTTCCTGTCTAGTCTTTCCATTACACATCTTTAAGAACAAAAACCAAAAGGAGAAGTAAAGGTAAGCACTCGATTTTCCATTTCTGTTGTTTACAACATGTTTGTGCCTTCACAGTTTTTTTTTAATTTATTGTATAATTTTGTTCGTTTTTTGCTATGAATATTAGAAATATAGGCTGGCAGAACCACTTTTAACTTTTGCAACAAAAAAAAACTCTGAAGTTGTTGCAGACTAAATGTCTCAAATATAAGATAATTTACTGAATTCATGGACATTTTCCACACTTCACCCTCCATCAGGATATTTGAAGTTACTTTAAAGTCTAAAGTTAGGCTGAACTGTTTCACACATGTATTTGCTTCTATTTTGGTTGATATTTGTGCTGTTTTATTAAAATTTTTGTACGATTTAGAAAAATTAAACACAAAAATTAAAGCTTTTGTCTTATATCTTTTTAATTTAAAAAAAAAATATAGCTTTGATGATAAATGTAACTGAAATGCTAGGATGCTAATGAAAGCTGGTTGCTGCTGACTGATGTCTGCTACCCCCTGCAGGCTCTCTCACTAGTGCCAGTCGACGGAGAATCTCCTGTAAGGACCTCGGCCACGGCGACTGTGAAGGCTGGCTGTGGAAGAAAAAGGACGCAAAAGGATATTTTACCCAAAAATGGAGGAAGTATTGGTTTGTCCTCAAGGAGTCTTGCCTTTACTGGTACACCAACCAAAATGTAAGAAAAACATAATTTGTCTTGTTTTCCTAATACCATGCACGAGTGTTACTGAATTGAATTGAACTTTAATCATCACAAAGAAAAGAAATGAACTGGTCATGGCAGCTCTAAGGAAAAATAAATGACTGTACAGATCAATCAAGGGAGCAAACAAAAACAAAAATATGGAAATACATATTTCAATAAATAAATAAATACTATTTGATGACCTTGTCATGCAAAGGCGTATATCCTTAAATATATATGCTCACAAGCGGAGTATACATAATAACCAATCAAAAAAAAGAAGAAAATCCAGCAAATAAATACAAGAAATTTCTCACAAAGCTTTACAAATTCATTAATTTTAAAAACAGCAGGGTACATATTTACTCTGTCATTTTTTTTCTTAATCAATTTATATTACAAATTATTTAAACATGTTTTTAAGCTTATTTTTGTGAAATAGGAATCTTTTTTTAATAAAGAAAAAAGATCAAATATTTTAAAGACATTATCAAATGAATATTGTGTTTTGTGTATTCTGTTAAAATTGCCAATCAAGAAATAATATATATACAAATATATTTTTATCTTGAAAGGTGATCTATAAATAAAGATTATTATTATATTATTATTATAATATTTTGAAAAATGTTGAATTTGGGACAGGGATACTTTTATTTTTTTTTTTTGACCAATTTTTATATATTTGGAAACTTTTCGACATGAAAACTCTACATGAAACTCATTCAGCCTTAATGTATAATTGAAAAAATATACAATTTCTAATGAGAAATAGATGCAAATATTATTAACATAAAAAAGTTTTACCTCAGATACAGAGGGGGTTTATACAAATATACTCCTCCTGTGTCAGAAGATTCATAGCCCCTTATTAAAGTAGTAAAATATGTCAAACCCAACAGTTTAAAGTTCAAAAAAAAGAAAAAAGTGATGCATTCTGTTGCTTTTCCTCCTTTGAAATCTCATTCATGTAACCTTGATGTTTTTTTTTCAACTTCTACAACCAGAGTAATCTAATCAAAGAATACAAATGAACCATAATTGGTCCAGTAAAACCCTAAAAAGATGTCCTTAAGCGTTCAATTCATCTTAAATAGACAGATAAACCACAGATTAACAATGTTTAGCATTTCAGAAGGAAATTAAAAGCTGATTAACAATCTAATTTATGCAAAAAAAATAAATAAAAAACAATACTAACGGATTTGTTTTTGCCATTTATGAGATAATTCCTGGAACAAAAAAGGAACATTGCTGGAGGTATTGATAAAGAAAGCATTTTCGCCAAAATAAAAGAAAGTATATCTTTATAGCTGTAGGACTGGGTGTACAATATTGTCGTAAAAAGAGAGCTGATACATGTGAGTGGATTAAAAATTCTTTTTATAATTAATTAGCCTGGATCACTGATAAAAAAACAAATGATCTTTATTTTTTTTTTTTTTTATGGCACTTAAATGATAATTATCAAGTATGCTGTCTGCCTTGTAAAGCTGAGTGATGCAGAGTCTTTACTCAGGCCAATCTAAATAACATATGCTGTTTTCATATGCTTGACTAGAGTATTACTATCTTGAGTAAAATCAGCACACCAGCACACATGACATTTCGTTCTCCGTGTTGATGATGCGCCGCCACTCTCCATCTGTCTCCGCCTGCAGGATGAGAAGGCCGAGGGCTTCATCAGCCTCCCCGAGTTTAGAATAGACCGAGCCATCGAGTGCAGACGGAAATTGTGAGTGTCCCTCAGATGTCGCCTGAATTACTAATCAATCACATTTGGTGTCGCCCACGCCATGCGAAAGAAGGCACAAAGCTCCAAACACTAATCAGCTCTCTCTCCTCTGACTGACTGCAGCGCTTTCAAAGCCTGTCACCCCAAAATCAAGAGCTTCTTCTTCGCCACCGACTGCCTGGAGGAAATGAACAGGTGAGGCTTACCGTGAGCTGGGATGACGGGGCGCCGACGTCAGCCGCTCTCATGAATATTTCGCCAGATTAAAAACAAGTTTACATAAGGGGCAACCTACCAGCACAATATAAATAAGGCATGAGGCTGTGTTTTTCAGCTGCGGCTGTCACGTGTGCGCATGTGTGAGAGGGAGATCATAATGATATTTGCAGGAGTGCTGTCTGATGAGCTCTAATTACCCACACCTCTCCTCGGTGACACGGGAAGATAATTGGGGGAGAGTAATTAACCACCCGGATTTGAGTTTTGGACCAGATTTGATGACTCGCATGTGTAAATGTTGCACGCGTTCTCTGCCCCCCGTGTTATGTGTGAAATGAGGAAGTAGCTCCATTAAGGGTTTTAGAAGCTCTTATTGTGAAACTATAATGAGACTTTGCTTCTTAGAGACCCACCTTAATAAAAACGGTGTTTCTTGTGGGATTGTACATATGATGGAGGACATGAAGAAAATTAATTATTTTTTTGAAATTGTTGTAAATTTAGGAGCAGATGGTAAAACGCAATTTGAAAAACCTTGTAGTTGTTGAATAGAAGCTACAATCGGTTCACTCATTAGGATCCCCTTGCAGACAAATAGATCCATGTACGTCTTCCTTTTTGTCATACAAGCTGATGTTTGGCTCAAAATTGTACAGCTGCATAGCTCCAATATTGTTCATCAATTTTTTTTAAACTCACTTTTTATTAGTTGTCTTTTCTTTTTTCTGGCAGAAAAACAACACTTAAACAGTCTGACATAACACAAACGCATCCCCAAAAAATTAAAAAAATAAAAAGTAAGAAAAATACATTTAGATTTAGGTCTATTAAACTGCACAAGGTTACAAGGTTGCTCTCTCCACAAAACGAGGATGTAGGATCAGGGTCGGCCTTGGGTATGGGCAACCTAGGCGGCCGCCTAAGGTGCCATCTGCTGAAGGGGGTTCCAGATTTCCATTGTTTATATTTTTTTTGCATTACAGTTTAACTCATTTTGTGAAAATCGTTTAAAAAGGTAATAATTAAGGCCATTAATAGATTCTAAATAAATGTAACTTGAGAATTAAAATTAAATCAGTACTTGTTTTTAAATACTTAAATGCTTTCTTTTTGAATACTTTTTTGCATGCAGTGAAATTCATGTGTGTTAAAATCAAAAAATAAAAGACAAAACTTAATTTCTAAAATAAATGAACAAAACATATACTTTTTTCCTAATTGAAAAATATTTATTCAAAGCCAAAGAGGGATGTAAGAGCCACGTGAAGCTCAAGAGCTTCTGCTTGCAGACCCCTGACTTACAGCCAAAAAGTAAATTCCTTTTGATTCCATATGTTAGATCAGATGAAGTCTCATCGATGTCAATTTCTGAAATTGTTACAGTTTTTATCTTTTTTTTTTTTTTTTAAAGTGTGTCCACACGTCATGCTTTCTTCTAGACCAGGGGTCTGCAACATGTGGCTCTTTTATCCCTTTATTGTGGCTCTTCAGCTTTAATAAAAAGGGCTCATGATTGAATAAATTGGGGATTAGTTATGTTTTGTCATTTCTATTTAGATTTTTAACACGTCAAGCAACTAAGCAAAAAAAGTTTAATGTACTGTCATGATTTCTGTAGAAATGTTCTTTGAATTTGTTTTCATTTATAGTTAGCCAAAAAAAGAAAAACTCCAAACGTTGTTTTCTTTTGGTAGATTACACTAAAATAGTTGAAGTTTTGAAAAAATGTAGTTCAAAATAATTAAAAATAATTTAGTATTTTGTGTTTTGAGCCTCACATCTTGGAGAATGACAATAAAAAACTCAGTTTATTCTGAATGTGTGTGTATTTAAAAAAAAAAATAGATTTAACTAAAATGCTGTTTATATCTGAGAGTAAAAGGGGAAAAAATCTCCATGAAAATCTGTAGCATGAGGATCTTTTTGACACAGGGTGGGTTTTATTTTGAAAGGAACCAGCTGCTGTCAAAAGTAAAATAAGTTACAACTATTTTATACTGTTGACACTGTTATAATTTGTTTTTTGTAATATTTAAGTTACATTTATAAATGTCAAAAAGGCATAAATATTATGTATTAGTTTAACAATAAAGTGAGACTGTGTAGCTCTCCGGTTCTGTTCTGCAAGAAACTCGACCAAATGGCTCTTTTAGTTTTAGAGGTTGCAGACCCGTGTTTTAGACAGTTCAGGGAGAGCTTGTCGTGTAGGCGAGTGAAGGGGCTTCTTCTATTTAATGAGTGTGTTCACAACGGTCACATGTTTGAGCGCTCCACTTTAGAAAATCTGTGCATTTAAGAATATAGACTGCACAGGAATTGCTTGTGTCAGTGTAGTCGTGCACGGCCCATCAAGCCTGGAAGGTGTGGGTCAATCTTCACACCCACTTCCTGTTTAAAGTTTCTTCCTCACATTCTGAGCTCCAGAGAATAGTCACCTTACAAATGCGATATCAAGGTTGCCATTTCTTTTCCTGATTCATATTAAATTGCTAAATCACAAAATTTCACTACATCATGACTTTCCCATTTTCCCAAGTGCAGACAGGTCCTCCATTCTTAGTTGTGACCTCATTATAAGGTGTCCACGGGGGGAATCGGGACAAGCTGGGATCTGCAGTGACAGACTGAAGGAAGGGTGGCTGTGGAGTAGAAAATGAAAGTTACAGCCGAGGCCGACTGTTCAGACAGAGTGTGAACAAAGACGCTGCCAGTTCTCTTTCTTAGCCTAAAAGCTCAGGTCTCCACGTCAGCAGGATGAGTCTGTTCGGCCACTGCTAAAATACATCATGTTAATTATTAAAACATGTTTTCTAAAGTATTTATTCATCCATCCTTTTAAGGCACTTTTCACCTTTATTCTGAAACTGTCTTTTTCAGTTTAGGTTGAGTTGCTTTATTTATAAAGTGGAAGAAAAGTGAGAAACTACAGTACCCATAATGCTCTAACAATCTAAAGCAATTGGGGTCGTTTGAAAGTGCTGCCAAGCTAACCAAGCAAGACAATTTTTTATGTTTGTCATTCATCTATTTGTTAAAAAATAAAGAATAAGAAAGGTTTTAGGCCAAGGTGATAAGGGAATTAAATTTTTTACAAACTGTAAAAAGTGCATGAATAATAAAAATAAATAAAGCTTTTAGATATATAGACAACGCAATTATTTGCTCTAGAGCGGGGGTCTGCAACCTTCAACACTTAAAGAGCCGTTCAGCTTGATTTCTCTCCGACCACGACCCAGAAGAAGCCTTTTTACGACTTTTTATTGCAGTTGTTACTAATATGATAAATACAAAGGAATTATTGTTTTTTACCATGAATAAAACATGAAGAGAAAATTGCATTTTTTATTAGAAATATGAAAAAGTTTATTACTCTTGGCATAGTTTCCTTTCAAAATAAAAGACACGCCGTGCCATGTAGGATCGTTTCAATGCAACAACGAATGTGGTAGTGGGTAGTCAGTAGTGATTGAAAAACCTGTTATTTTACTGCTGCTGCCATACATTTGTGAACATAACTTATTTAAAAAAAAGTCAGAGCTAATTAGGGCCTTGCCTGTATTAGCTAACCAAAAAATGCTTAAAATCCTTCTTTTTTTGTCAAAATTTGAGAGTTTCTTTTTTTTTGTTTGTTTTTGTCCAGGAACCTGACCTGTTAAATGCCGTATATGTCTCACATTTATAAATGTCATTTGATGAGTCAAAACTCAATACAAACTTGAGAAGAAAAAAAATTGAGTGTGCCTTGGAACAGATTTTCTATACTAAAAAATAAAAGGTTTAGTACAACTGAGGTAAATTTCAAAGCCAAATTGCATAATAGATTGTTGAAGCATTTTGGGTAACGCAGTCAGGAGGAGCTTCAAAGAGAGATTCGTACTGTGCTATGTGAATAGGGTGAATAAAGTTTAAATTATCTTATTTTGACCATTTCCGTTTATAATTTAAAAGATATGATAGCTTTTAAAAATAAAAGCTTTTTTGTCTAAAATGGATAGATAAAAGAGCCACATGTGGCTCCAGAGCTTCACGTTTCACACCTCGATCTAGAGTCAACAAAAGATACTACTTGTATATGGAAATAATTATTAGATTATAAGATATGGAAAAATTAGATCTGATTTTACCCAAATTGTTTTGAGAAAGATCTTTACATTTTTTCCAGATGTTTCCAGTGGAAAAATAATAAGTCATTTATTTGTGAAATGTAGCTTTTAATTATTTACAATAACAGTGTTATATTTCTAGTTATAAAACAATTTTAATTGACTTCATAAGAATTTTCCTTTCAAAATAAATGCATCCTGTATTAAATAACTGATAAACTCTTATTTTTTTTAAAGAAACTAAAAAAATTCTAGAGCGCCACAATGGAAGGAGCTGCAGACCTCAGTTCTAGATTGTTTCAATGGGAACAAATCTGACTTTTTATTAAATAACCAATAGATTACATATGATAATTATCTGTCTGACAATGAAGAATTGATTCAAAAAGGTAAAACCTTCGGTCTGTTTCTGCAGGTGGATGAACCGACTGGGACTAGCCGCTATCGGGTACACCCCAGATGACAAAGTGCCACGCCCAGATGAAGGTGAGATATTCCTAGAAAAGCTTGTATCTCTTATTTTTAAAAATGCTTCTGTAATTTCCAATATTTGTGCTTCATATCAGATTACTGGAGCGAGAGTGATCAAGACGAGGTTGACGGTTCCATGACGCTCAAACAGGAGGTTCCTTCGTCCCTGTGCGACACCTACCATCGCACACCATCAGTGAGTAACACCGAGCAGCGTCTCATCCTAACTGAATACTTTACTCCTGAAAGCCCCATACCTTTTCAGCTAAAAGCATTAATAATGTATGGATCAAAGATCAGGGCCGCACAGTGGTCGGCACTGTCGCCTCGCAGCGAGAAGGTTAGAATCCTGGTTTATTTCAACCAAACAAAAAGATAAAAGAAGACAAACAAAGGAGATCTATATCTATACATAGACATGGACATTTTCAAATCAAACTTTATTTTAAAATCACTTTACATACACATGCAGCTCAAATTGTTTACGCAGTAAAATAAGTTTTAAATTAGAAGAACAAAAACAAAAACAAAGACTTTGACACAAATAAATATAAATGAGGAGGATTTATTGTTGCTTGATTGGAAAACAGATATTAAAATTTAAAGAACATACACATCCACATATATACGGTATAAATCCAGATACATGTCATTGATGTCATTTTAATGACTATTTGTCATAAATTTAATATTTGTTCCTATAATATAGAATAGATCGAATCCAACGTGAAATTTGTCAAAAAGAGTCGGATTATTTGCTTTGAAAAAATATTTTTTCTTCATAAATGCATGAGATTTAAAATCATAATTAAAAAAAAAAATTGTTAGTAATTTGCTAATACTCCATTGTAGCTTAAGGTGGAACAAGTAGAAGGAAATTTCTATAATCCCACCCCTTATATTTATTTATTGAGTTAGTGACATATTCACCCATTTTTAGGCATATTCACACACTAAAATCACAAATTCTTGATTGTAAATAAACCAAATAAATGTAATAAAACAGAGAGGTGTGTTGTTCCAAATTTTCTCAAGATCTTTGATATATGTTGAAAGACAAAATTCCAAAAGTGCAGGAGTCAGTGGTGAGAAAATTGAGACAAAATGTGCCACATTTACCTGTTAAAACATGAGAAATTAGGAAATAAACAGCTTGTCATGTAGTTTGCAGCCAAACAGATTTTTTATTTCGCTATTTTTTATTCATTATTTTTACCTATATTTTATACTTTACCAGTCCAAGTGGCATAATATATTAAATCCATAAAAATATCAAATAAAAAGAATGAAGAGCTTATACTTTATGTTAAAAGACATTATATTATTTCAGAAATGATTATTTATGTCAGAGTATCACAATTGAGTTCTTGTTAACTGTCATCAGAAAAGATTTATTCAATATTCCATGAGTGCCCAGTCCAGAAACATGCTTCTTAGGTTTTTTGGTGACTTTGGGGGTGAGTGTGTCTGCAATGGAGTGGTAGCCTGTCTAGTGAACCCCGCTTTAGCCCTGGAGGGGCTGGGATAGCCTTCAGCGACCCCCCCCAAAATCCTGCATATAAAAAAGCAGGAAGAGAAGATGGATCTCAGTTAGATTTCTTTACTCTGTCTGAACTCTAGGTGGCAACAAATACACACTTTGAAGTTCAGAAATGATCAAAATGAGGCAATGTAACCATGGTTACCTGAGCTAAACCATACTACAATCATGTCAGTCATTCAAACAGTTATGTCTCAGCCATTTCATTGCTTTTTGCTCTCATTTTTTACTCTTTACATCTTCCTTTCTTTTCTTTTTATCTCTCCATCCTTGCACTCCTCCTCTTTGCTTGCAAACACTTTTATTCGTCTGTGTGCTGTCACGTCTCCCTCCTGGCATCCGTTTGTCCCCCCACTCCTCCCTCTCAGATAAGCCTTCTCCACAGCTATGACCAGCTTCCCCGCTCCATCAGTTCCATGAGCCTCATGCGCTCCACTCCATCCCCACTCCCTCCACCAAAGAGTGCCTCCACCTCCCCTATTCCTCCACAGATGGTCTGTTCCACCTCCCCTCTCCCTCCCCAGGTCAACTCATCCAGCCCCTTCCCAGAGCCCAAGCACGGTCGGCACTTCTCCAGTGAGTCCACGCACTCCCACTCCTCAGCGGAGGACCACGCGCGGGGACGGGATGGGCATGGGGACGGGCACGGGCAGCACCAGCACCCACTCGTCGGGGTGCCGCTCCTCCCACCGAGAGCGTCGCTCCTGGCAGGACCTCATCGAGACGCCGCTGACCAGCGCGGGCCTGCACTTCCTGCAGACGGCGCCGGGCGAGAGCGACTACGGCGGCATCATGGGGGGCATGGGCGGAGAGATGGGGTTTTACGGAGGACTCGGGAGGCAAGGGATGTCCCCGGAGAGGCGCAGGCAGGCCACGCTGCCCGTACGGAGACACCACGCCGCCGAGAGAGACCGGGAGCGGGACGGGCCCTTCCCTCTGGAGCGGGGCCCCTATGCACACAGCCACACCCACCGACGCTCCCACAAGCAGCGGAGCCAGAGTCTTCCCCGGAACAGAGACCCTATGCCAGGAAAACTGCTCCACAATGCAATTCACATGGAAGACAGGAGCGAGGATGAGGAGGACGAGGCGGCAGACATGTTAGAGGGTCAGGATGGTAAGAAAACACTTCATCGAGTCAAAACCTGAAGTACTTATATAATTAGTTTGATTCAGGATGAGCGAAAATATCACACAGCAGGAGATGATGCTGAGCTGGAAGAAATGCCAAATATTCTTTCAAAGCAAAGTAATAAACTTACATAACAGGGTATTTAAGTAGCCAGTTTGGCACAACCGAAAATTATAAAACTAACTTTTACTTTCCAGTTATTGAACCAAAAGGAACCTTTAGAAGGAAGTCTGTGAGCCTAAAGAGAGGATGCCAGAAAGAGCAGCATCCATGCAGAGCAGAGGAAAGAGAAAGTGTTTTATCACCACTCAAAGGATGCTGCTACCAAAATTAGTTTATGCTCCTGTTTATATAACATTATTTTTTAAACTTTTCTTTCTTTGATGAATTATTTACTGAACACCTCATTCATGTGTAGCTAATTAATTTAAGATGAAAAAAGTGTTGTTTTATTTTTGTAGACTTATCTTCTATGGAGACTAGTGTGACTAACATTGTGTTTTGTTGCCATAATTCTACCTAAATATAAAAAAATTGACGAAATTTAATAGAACGATTCTGCTGGACTGATGTCTGGACATTCATTTGGGGAAATTTGTAAGAATGGCTGCTGTACTGTAGCACCACGAGGTTTGTAGAGGAATAAGAACTGTGTTTTGGCTTTAAAAAAGTTGTTTTTGCTTTACTAAGAATAATCGTATAAGGTGAACATATCATCCTTTTTGTCTGCACTGTTTTATGGATATTTAGAGGTTTTTCCGGTTTTGTTGTGTCGCAGATTTTTCACATACAATTTAAATTATTTATTTATTTTTTTGATTGGCTTTAGACATTTTCCAATCAAGTTCCTTTGTGAATCCAATATAGTGCAGAAGCTTCCAAAGATGATGTTTGGCTTCATTTTATAACACTGGATTCATATTTTTACGAAGGTTACTTAGGGGTTCAAACAAGAGAAAAGAGTGTGAAAATGTCTGACTGGGAAAATGAATAAATTTGTAGTGAGGGGTTTTACAGCCCCTAAAACATAAATAATTATTGGAGAAAAAAAAAACTACTTTGAGGATTTTTTGTATTCCATGTTACTTTTAAAACAGAACTCCTACAGGAAACTGTTGCTAAAAAGTAGCTTTAAAAACAAAGCTAAAATTTTAATCTTTACTGCTTTTAACTGACGTTGTTTACCGAGGCGGCTGGTTGGTTCAGTTGATTAAATACAACAGGCGGATGGGAAACCAGGGTTTGTTTTCCAGGGAGCTGAATCCAGTGGGGTCCTTAGGCAAGACCCTTCATGCTACTGCCTACAAGGGGAGCCCAAGTCTGGGTCTCCCTGTGCCGGTCCACAGCCCGGATAAATTATAAGGTTGTGTTTAATGCATTCTCAGTCCCAACTTGCCATATAGTATATACGTTTGGTTGCTCTGCGTTACTTTTTGACATTTTGGATGTCCCCAGAGGGGAGGTGCTCCTCCACCTGTTGCACTGATGAAAACACTCGGATGGCAGCACGGCCGCAAGCAAACATCTCAAAGCCGTGTCGGTATTTTTCTAAAGTAGATGCAGACAGCGGGAGCTGTTTCTAATGTAACAAAAACATGGGTTGTTGCGGCGATGACAGCACTAACCTGACTAAACACCACGCATCAAATTGTAGTGGAGAAGTGTGCAGCGTCTGACCATCCAAATGAGACTGATCCAACAGGTGTGTATGCCAGCACCTGGAGCACGTGACTAAAGTATTGATTATCAAAGAAAAGTCTAGGAGAGTTGAATAAAAGAAGGGGAAATGAATATGGATACTAGCACTGGAATAAATGATAATCCTATCATACTAACAGGCTGAAAGTTCAACCTCAATAATAATAAATTATTTGACATTAAATTTAAAATTAATTCAAAAAAACTTGAATTCAAACGAATGGGAATATTTTATTTCCATATTTATCACTCTTTGAAGTGAGAAGGCCATTTGATCATTTCTGCATTTTGGTTCTTAACTGGAGCTTTGTTTATTAGCTACCTTAAAAAGTATATTGTAAAGACACTTTAGCATTTATTAATTATTTTATGTTAATGTTGGAAAGGGCGTTAAATTGACATTTTGTGTTTTAATTTGTTCTAAAAAGAGATTTTGAAGAAAACAAACATATATTTGTTTTACAAAATAGTGATATATCACACATTCCCAAGTTAATATGTGGATTATTGCAATGTTTACCATATTGAGATAAAAACAGGCTATGGAGCGTGCTCAGTCAGGAGCACTTGGTGGTATTTATGCTCAACAGAAAAATAAATTCTTATGTCCTTTGACTGTGACACCGTAACAAATACAGTTGCAGAAACTGGTTCACTCCTCAGGTGGTGACTTAAACTGTAGATTTTGGAATTATTATAGTTATATTTTTTCAAATGTGAAAAAAAAAAGTTCAATTGAGCCTTTTCATGCAGGGAAATATTTCTGCTAAACCACAAGTTTACATTAAAATTATTTATTTGTTTTTATTTTTTATTTATGATTTTTCCAAAACTGTAATAAAACATCTATAATACATTCTAAATGCTTGGCTAATTTTTCCATGAGGCGAAAAATGGACCAATTAAACTTCCCACTCTGAACAGTGAGAGGTTATTTTAGAGACATGTTGATTATTAAATCAACATTTGACTTATATCTAATCCAAACTGATCACATTACTTCAATAAGACAAAATAAAATGTAACTTTCTGCTTTAATTAATATCATGTTTGGTTTGAAGAGAACACAAAGGCTTCTTTCAGTCTCATTGTCTGACCTCTGACCTTTTCAGACTTGCAGGAGTTGAGAGTGGACAGCAGAGAGAGGAGGGTGTCAGAAGGAAGGGAACGGCGAGTGTCAGAGGGCAGAGAGCCCGAAGGGCTGGACGGACTAGAACAGCTTTATCGAGCTCTAGAGCAAGCCAACGTGACGGCCCTGGGCGACCCCAAACCCTGCAGCAGACAGGAGCTTCGGCGCTGTTTTACCCAGAGAGCCAGAGACCCTCTGCTCAACGACCGGATCCACCGGATCCGAGCCCTCCGCAGCACCTTGAAGGTAGCTTCAGTCGCAGGAGGTTCTCACCAAAAGATCTGATAGGAGGGTTTAATGCTTTTAATCTTCCCGGCGACTCTTTGCTCCGGCAGGCCAAAGAGTCGGAGCTGGCTGTGATCTGCGCCCTCCTGGAGGACCCCGGCTTGTGTTCGCAGACCTTCAGGGAGTGGAAGCAGTGGCACAGCGAGCTGTACTCAGACATCTGCCAGCTCAGCCCCGGCACCAACGGCCAGGACGAGCTCTCCCCGCTGGCGGCGCCGCTCATGACCCACACCCACTCCTTCATTGAAACACACGTGTGAAGAAAGGATGGGAAGCAAAGACCCACGGAAACAACGCAACACTCCAGAGCTTTATGATACCCCCAACTCTGAGCCCGCACCGACACACAAACACACACAGAAACACGTGTAAGATGTGTAAATATCATAGAGGGAACAGTCTGACACCTGCGTGTATGAACTTTTGATAATCCCGAGGACCCCGGAGGGTGTTGGTTGCATGCCTGAACAGAAAGCATTAATCTTCCTTTGTCTATGGAACACGACGTTCACATGCTTGTTGAGCAAAACAAGAAAAAGAGGAGACTTTCTGAAGATCTTATTTTTCGTTTAACTTTCCTAGTTTGGCTATTTTTATTTTACGGGGGCAGGGGGAGCTATGTAGCAGCAATACAGAGAAGAATCCTTTTCACCATAACACTGTACTTTTGTACCAATGAACTTTGCACCCAGAGCCACCAGTTCTCCCGCTCTCTCCCAAGTCTTTTTCTGTTTCTCTGTCATTGCATATCTTGTTGATTTTCAAGGACCTTACTGTTAATCCAGGCCGATCTGTGAAGGGCAGTGAAAGACTGTGACAAGTAGCAATCAGTGCTTCAGGAACCATTGAAGAAAAAACAACAACAACAAAAAAAAAAAAAACTACTGTTTTAAACTGTGAAGTGCTCAGATTCCCATGTTTCGTGTGCAGGTGCGGGGGCTCCTCTCTTATGCTGCGTTCACACCAGTTTTGGCAACGCGCGTTTAAGAATAAAAAGTCTATGTAAATGCGCATAAATATGTGAGTTAAAAACTCTTGTATTAACACGTCACTACGCACATTTTTAAGTTAATTATCAGACTATATGTACAAAACGTGCATCCAATGTGCACAATGAAAATGAAACCTGTTGAACTTTATCCAGTTTGACTCATTTGATAGTGACGTGGGGGTAGTGCCTTTTAATTCACTCAAATCCCAAAATCGATCATGAAGGACAAATTACTAATTGTCGTTTGTGCCCAGCCTGAATTCTGTCTAAGCTGCCAAAGATAAAGATTTGCGAATTTTGCATCAATTCGACATTCCGCACCAATCCTCTTCCAATGTGACAGTATTGGGTGACAACAGTCCAGTGTGAACACCATATGCTAAAAACACATTCAAGAATGTAGTTTTGAACAGCTTCTGCAAAGACTTTTCATTGGACGTTGTTTCCTAATTGCCCCCGGCTGAGACTGGGAATGTATTATCCTATGTACACACAATGTTTTGCTCATTTGAAAAATGTGGTTTCATGAGTTCACACCGGACAAACAGGGAGCGGAAAAGACATCCTTCTTCTTTTGCTTTTCTACAGTTGTCTAGCGCCACACATGCTTGGTGTTTACGTAGCATAGTGCTATATTCACACCAACCTTTGCAATGCGGGTTCAAGACTGTCCGTTTAGCTCAATCCTGAAAGAGCCTCGCATGCCTGGCTTCACTGGGAACATGATGGATGTCCAAGAACACGTCAAGTGGGACATTCTTGAATGTGTTTTTAGCATATGGTGTTCACACTGGACTGTCGCTACATCCCGATACTAGCGCGAGTACTTACTGTTGGAAAGGCTTGGTGTGAAATATTGAAAACTTTGCTCCAAAACAAACCGCCATTATTAATATAACCTCCATAATATCTTCTCAACTGGTTGGAGCCTCTGCTTTGAAAAGGACCCTAATCATTTGTCACTACCATAGATATATACAGTATTAATTCACTGGACAAAGCAAATCCACCCCTAGAAAACGTCTTACCTCCGGCCATCGCAAATTCAGGGCAGGACACCGTGGCTTCCTGATACTGATGCTGACGTTTTTAAACCCGTCGACAGTGATTGATTCGAGTCGGCCTAAATCACGTTTTGGATCCGTCAATCCAACGTTTGAAGCGGGCTCCACATGCTTTTACTCAAACATCTGATTTATAACTTGAATAACTTGCGATAAAGAAAAAAAAATCTTTAAAAAATAGTTTGTAAGAAGATGTTAAGAAGAAAGTATCAGAGCAAAAGTGGTTGTTCTGACAAATACAATGACTAAGAAATAACTGTCTATTGCTCAATAGAAGTCTATGGGATTTTGACCTTCTTGGAACCAGCAGGTAGTTCCTGTTTGCAACACGAGAGGGGAGGGGTTGATATGTCCAGTGAATATACGGTCAATGGTTGATACCAGATCCCACTCCCTGATTGGTCAAATTCCAGCTGTTTAGCATTCAAGCAGACAAAAATTCAACTGATAGAAATTTAAGTGCGTGATGTAATGAATCTCTGGATTCTACTTAATGCGGAAGCCCAAAACGCAGATTTATGGCCATTTACACAGACTTTTCAATGAAACTGGTTGTTTAAATGCGTGTTGCCGAGGCCGGTGTGCACCTAGCTTTACAGTGCCCTTCTGCATTTCTCGTTTTCTTTTCATCCCTCTCTTCCTCGCATCCTTCCCCTTTTTTTCCCTCAGCCCTTCTAGTCTTCACAGACTTGTTCATATGTGCATACTGCTGTGTATAGGATGTAAATGTTTGCGTTCCACTACCACTGTGATATGCTTGTAGAGGTAGCGGAGGGAAAAAACGGAGAGTTTGCTAGACGATTCCTTCTTTTATTTTTGTTTGTTTGTGTTGTTCCTTAAACAGCGAATGCAAAGGAGTCACTCACTACAAAGAATGCACTTTCTATATATCTCACTGGCTGCATCACAGGGTCTATGTCTCATCAGCCTCGAAACCATTGCTGTTAAATATCAGGTAAATGCATTTGCCGTCTCATTTTCTAAAGATTTGTGTACAGCCTACAAATATATTTAAACATAGGAGAATATATGAAATCTATTTACGTTTTTGTGTCATAGATATAATGTAAAGTATGATGTATTCTATGCCAAGGTTTTGCAGTGTCCCCCCTCTTCACTCTGTAGATGCAGGACGCTCAGCAGTTGAGCAACTAGGAGGCGAACGACAACCATCACTGACAGCTGATTGACAGTTTTTACTGGTTTGTGCCACGGCTGAGGCGTCTCCTGGTTTGCATGAAGAAAGACCCCAAACTGGTTTTTCTAAATGGGTGAAAAACTGTGGATTTTTATCTTTTTCTTTTAATCATAAATGTGTGCCAGATAATCAGACTCGTAGCGCACCGTTCTTGCAGAAGTACTGTTGAAGAATTCTTTTTTGTTTGTGCTCACACAGGTTTTTTTTTTTTTTTTTTTCTTTTTCCAGAACGACACACACTGTACAACAGCTGAGGTTTGTCACTCAGTTTCTCAAACTGATCCAGATCCTTCGTTAGCATCCGCATAGGACCGTTTCTGTTTGTGAGGAAAATAGCCGCAGACACGTGAAGGCAGTTTGCGCCCAAGTGAGAGCTATTGTGACATTTCCTCCCAGCATGCAGTTACCGCTGGGTGGCTGACGACCTGCTAAAGGGTCTGTAGTGTCTGTGAAAGCCAGATGAATCATTTCATCTGCAATATCAGGCCAAGGACTCAACGGTGCCACCTAGTGTCTAAGACTGAGAGACATGTAGCACCTGCTGCACCACATTGTACTGGTTTCTTCAAATTTTATTGTAGTTTTGTGCATATTTTTTATTTATTGTCACACTAAAACAAAAAAAAAAACCCACAGAGATCATGTGTTGTGAATGGTTTGTTTGTTTGCTTGAGAGTACCACAAAGAAACTAAACGATGCAAGCACTTTCCCTGTGCCTCCCAACCCTCTCTTTTCTGGCTTTCCTACAACCAACACTCTTAAGAGTTCCAGTCTGCAGTTTTTTGTTTTTTTTTTTGTTCATCTGTAGTGTTGGTCTTCTACTCTCCAGCAGCTGCTCTGCTGAGCACGCCACATACTGTAGACTCAAGACTTTGGAGAGCTTTCATTTCCAGACACCGGCTGTGTTAATCCCTCCCAGATCTTTGCGTGCATACAGACCTGCAGAAACAGGCCGAAAAGGGAGATCCCACTGTGTGTTCTTTCAGGGGTGTACACCTCATGGTACATTGCACAGGTGTGTAAGATGTAAGTTGCACTGCGACATAAAAAAAAGGAACATATTGCTCTTTTTTAACGATTATATTAGCTTACTGTTACTCTGTAAATTAAACTGACTTAAGAAGAAATTTAAAAAAAAAGAAAAGAAAATGACATTTATTCTTCCTAAAGTAGCCTTTTATGGTTTCATATATATGAATATATATTACAAAAAAAATACAGATTGTAAACCTAAGTTGTTAAAAATTGACTTCAATAAACGAAATCCTCTGCACTACGATTGATGCTTCGTTAATATGTGCTTTCTGTTACTTATTGAGGTCATTTTTTTTTTTTTTTTCCCCAGTCACTGATCACACAATCTTCTTAATCTAGGTTTGTAAAATGTTATCGAACAAAGCGGAGATGAACACTAAACGTCCATCGATGCCACAATTTCAGAATCTATACCCCACTTGTCCAACAGAGCTGTTGGGAAGGAGGCCATTGATTAGGGCTATTATGTATCGGTCTATCACTTTCCAACTCAAATTGACAATCGTATCCTTGCATCACAACATCACAAATTGGTGCATCTTGTATCCTCAACAGTGTTATGTAGATGAGGCTACAAAAATGCACCAACTTCAGGCCAGCTTCAGAGAAATGACATACTGCTTTTTTACCTTACTTTAAGGCCCAAAGCCCCTTACACTCAGTCTCGTTTGCCCGTGCACACACACATTCACAACCTGTAACCACCAGGAGCAATGTGGGGTTCAGTATCTTGCCCAAAGATCACTTGAGACCAGACAGAACAACAATCTTCTGATCAAAAGTTGACCTATGAAGGGATTTTTGTGCCACCATATTGCAAGCAAAGTCGCAGTTTTGAGATCAAAATGTCCATAATTTTCAAATGAAAATCTTATCTCCAAACTGTGACTTTTGCTGTGACGGTGGCACAAAAATCACTTCATATTGACCAGTTTACCTCTGTACCGTAAATGTGTAAACTTCATTCAAAATGTTAAGGAATTATGCAAAACTCAAAATGTGTCAAACTCAAGATAACAACATAATTCTGCGATACCTTTGTACTATTCGAGTCCACATTTCTATGGCAACCACTCTCACCAATCAGGAATTTTGATGGCCTGTTTGTTACTTACCACCTTAGAATAAAATACTGTATATAAAAAAGTAATTGCTTTATATTTCTCAATAGAAGTCTGATTTTGGCTTCTTGAAATCAGCAGGTACTTAAATCCAGATCTGTAAAGACGTTCAATGAATTTATCCTAGAGAAGGGAGCAGAGTACCTAGTATCTTGATATAGATTCTACAAGTTGAATTACGAACTTTTCAGGCCTACTTGTATTGATTTTGACACCTGTTTTACAGCCAAACTGGCAAAAAAGGATGTGTTCTTTAAGAATGCATCGTGTTAACCAACTACTAGAGACTGAACCATCACCTGGTAAAATCTATCAAGATCTAGATCTAGATCTACCAATACACAATGCAGATCTGTTCTTTTCCAGAACCATCTTCAAAGCATAAGGTTGAATGTATGGTTTGTCTGTCAATAAACCATACTCATGCTCACTAAGGATCACATCAACCTCAGCATAGCTGCCACTATTATTTCCCATTAGTTTATTGTGTGATTCATCAGCTTTGTTCTTCTTTAACTTCTGCAACTTTGCATATCTCCGTTATTCTTAAAAATGGACACCAGGACACATCTTGTTAAAATCCACCAGATGATCCCCCTCCCCAAACTGAATTCATTCCTCACCCATCGCCCCTGGCCATTTTCCAACTGCCCAGTGCTTCTGCCATCTCAAAACTTATCCAGAAATCAAAGCCAATGTTCATGTTCACTTGACCCTCTCCCTACACCCCTTGTCAAATCTTGTCTCCCATCCCTACTCCCTTTCATCTGTGCCATCATCCACGCCTCCCTTTCCACTGGAATAGTGCCATCTGCCTTCAAAACTGCTGGCATATCTCCCATTCTCAAGAAACCCAACCTTGACCCTAACAACTTTAATAACCTCCGCCCCATCTCCAACCTTCCGTTCATCTCCAAGATCCTCGAGAAAGTAGTCGCAGAACAACTCCGCTCACATCTCTTTCAGAACTCCTTTATGAATTATTCCAGTCCGGTTTCCGTCACCATCATAGCACCGAGACTGCTTTAATTAAAATAACCAATGACCTACTCACTGCTGCTGACTCCGGACTCCTGTCCACCCTCATCCTCCTTGACCTCAGCTTGGCCTTTGACACAATCTCCATCCTCCAGGAAAGACTCTCCTCCATCGGCATCTGTCTCACTTCCCTTGATTGGTTCACATCCTACCTGTCTGTTTGTTCAGCTTCACTCCTTCCAGTCCCAGCCCTACCCGGTCACCTCTGGAGTGCCCCAAGGCTCTGTCCTCGGCCCCCTCCTTTTCATCATGTATCTTCTACCCATCGGCAATATCTTCAGAAAATGTAATATTCAGTTCCACTGCTACGCTGACGATACCCAACTCTACCTGTTAACCCACTCCTCCTCCTGTGTCCCCCATTCCTCCCTTACAGCATGTCTGTCCGAACTTAAATCCTGGTTTTCCTTAAGCCACCCACAACCCAACAGCAATAAAACCAAACTCCTTCTTGTTGGCACTAGATCCACCCTCTCCTAACTCAACGCTCTCCATTAACGATTCCCCAGTCACCTGGTAACCTCATCACAGGTAAAGAGTTTGGGTGTTGTCCTCGACAGTTCTTTGTCCTTTCAGACCCACATCAGCAACATTACCCGGTCCTCATTCTTTCACCTCTATAACATCAACCATCTCCGTCCGTCCCTCACCCCCCACTCAGCCTCCATCCTGGTCCATAGCCTCGTCACCAGCCGCATCATATTTTAACTATTATTGGATTTGTATCATAATTTGTGGTTCCTGATTTGAGTTGATATAGGTTCCTTTTGAATGGTCCGATTCACTGACCTAAAATCGATCCAGGACTCCTTCCTAGCCAAAAATACCCCTGAGTCATTTTTGCATTATAAACCTCAAAATGGTATTTTCCAATATCAATGTAATCAATTAGTTTCATTTAGAAAAAAATGTATAGTTGTATAGATTGATTCGATTAACAATTTGCCTCTTGTGATTGATATGGTTGAACTGTAGGAATATAAATTGATGAAGTTGATGAATTGTTACATCCCTTTTCCACAGATATGTTTCAGGACCAACTGCCTTATTATTTCTCAATTCAACCTTATCTATTGCTCTACCACCTGTTCGCTCTCATGGAGTCTGCAAACACATTTGATGTAAAAGACAAATACAAAGTTCAGAAACAGACACGAGAAAACTGCAGCTTTCCCATCAATCCGCTAGATGGCAGTAGTGTGTTACGTTTCCAGCGCGTGGACGCAGCGCGAGACGTGGGAGGAACAGAAGAAGAAAAAAGAAGGAGGGCGGCGGAGTGCTGTCATGGCGGCCAAGGTGAATGTTTTGATATTTTCAGTTCAACCCAGCTGCAATTTTTGGTTTAACATTCTTTCTTTTTACAGTGACTGTGGTGCTTTTGTTTATAGTCGAACTTTTCCAGTAAGGTCCACGGACACACGAAGCCGTGTCTCTGTCCACGCTACGCTAAAATAGCCTCGTTAGCTCAGCTTCGCTGAATGAGTAAAACCTTCTGCTCTCAGCTGAAGTTCTTTCTTTTCACGTGTCACCATTTCCAAAGAGATTTAAATCATTTTTATGAGTTAATACACACCCAACATGACTCTAAAATAGCGATGTGCGCACCAGAGACGACATTAATACTTTAAAAAGTATCGATAGAATTCATCTATTGAAGATTTATCTCCCAAAACATTATTTTACAATAACTCCTGCATATAATTTAGCATATTTTCAACTGTGTTTTACAAAAGAGTTAGAATGAATGCTTTAGTTTTGAAGGGAAATGCTCATGATGCGAATATCTTTTGCACAATATTACAAGTACACTGACTTAGTTTACACTAAAGGTGAGGCAACATATTTGAATTTTGATAACTTTCTATATATTATCAACTTAAACTGTTCCAAATTAGTCAAAATACGTATTCAGGTTTTTACACTTCCTTCACTATAAGTACATTAACTATAGCATACTTGCTATAGGCCTACTTATACTTACACACACTTAATAACTTAAACTTTATAGTGTACTACTTTTTATTAAGGGTAAATAATGTGTTTATATCACAGTAAAGAACTTTATAAATAAAGTTTGATTTGATTATAGCATTTTTTTTTTTTTTTTTTTTTTTGCATGTGTGAAATGCACACCAAAAGATGGAAGAGTAAATGGTCACTGCTGAGGTCAGAGGTTATCATTTGTGGGTAGCATGTCTCATGACAAGAAGGAGAACCACAGATTTAGCCATGATGATGCTTCTGGAGAAGAACAAATACGGTCAGAAAGAGCTGCATATTTGTTGATAAGAGAGGACCTCTGGTTTGGTAGCTGGGATAGGCTCCAGCAACCTCGTCACCCCCATTAAACATTGGTGAGATGTGCTGTGGGATCATCTGTTGAGCTTCTTGTTCTGCAGTGATGGGCAGACTGACAGATGAGGTTAAGAGGGAATCTATTTGGATCAAGATGTTTGCAGCTGATATTGTGGGAGCAGCTGGAGTAACATCTAGAGAGGAGGAGGTTTGCTCTAGAACAGAGATGAATGAAGGTCAGCAGCAGCAAGTTAGAATATCTGTGTGGAAATGAGACAAATTGAAGTAAAATAGTGATATTGTTGGGGGGGGCAGCTTTGGTGACAGAACCAGCTTAACCCTCCTTGTAGCTGGGTTCCTGGCATGCCGGAGAGATGATGTATCTGGGTCCGGAAACACCTCGAGGTCCGTCCAGAGCAGCTGGAGAATGAAGACATGGATGAATGGAGCCAGAGGCGTGTGACCATGGCAGGGCCAGCTTTTTGTGATAAAACCGTGGCCATTTTTGTGACCTGTGTTTTTATTTCCCTCATGCATGTGCTAGTTTTCTGTGGGCTTTCCAGCTTCCCCCGACGAAACAAAACCACTTTATAATCCAATGAAGTTTCAAATCTAAACTCCACTTTATTATGCACCATTCAATTTTTTAGTAAAAAAAAATAAAGATAACTTTCCTTTGTTTGAATTTACACCACTAATACGAATAGTGAGTCTATTGCATGTCTCTTTTCAACTGTTATGACTTTAATTGAAATAAGATTTTTTATTTTTTATTTTCTTTTTAAATAATAATTGAAGTGTTTATGACGTTCATCTCAAGCCAGAGCAGTGATAAACTCTCCACCCTGAAACTGAGGATTAATGCGTTTGCTTCTGTAGTCACAATTCTATAATATTCTTACCGTATATCCCCCTGCCTGATACTTACTAACAGGGGTTAGAATTAGGGTTACATGGTTCCTGAATGTATTCGAAAGGTATTTAAAAAATACACTTTTTATGTCAATGGATTCAGTTTAGAACAGGAGTGTCAACTTCAAGGGGCCAAGAACCAAAACACACTTTAAATTGCGGGCCGATTTAGCTGAAATATTAGCATTTGTAAATGCCAAAATAGTCCAAAAAGCTAGCTGAATGCCAATTTTTAAAACTTTAAAATCGTAATTTTTTAACATATTTATAAATAATAAAAAGGCAGGAATATTATTCAGAATAAATCAACTTAAACCATAAATAAGTTTCAATATTTTACTCTCAGTAAAACTCTGTTTTTGCAAGTTAGTAATGAGTGCAAGATAACATCGGGTTAATAATAACAATAAAATAGAATAATCTGAAGGGCCGGATAGAATTAACTGGAGGGCCGAATCCAGCCTCTGGGCCTTGACTTTGACTCGTGGTTTAGAACAAAAGAAAACTAAAATTTGATGGTTGTTTCTCTAAAGAAATAGTGCAGAGAAAATGACATGGCTTTAGCTTTGCTTTGATTGGAGGATATGACGTCCCCCCCGTCACAGACGCCCCTGATCTGTGGCTTTGATGAAAGTCCTCCATGAGTCAGGCGACTTTCAGCTGTGATTTCAAATCTGACATAAAGACGCTTCGACTCTGATTTGGTTTAGGTGGTGAAGGTGGCCGTCCCGACGGTGCTGGGGATCGCCTCCATTCGCGTGTACACGGTGAACGGAGAGCCCACCGATGGGCTGGTGTCTCGCTCAAAGGTACGCTTTCCCTTGCACTTTCTGCATAAGTGAACTGTCAGACCACTAAGTTGTCGTGCTTCTGCCTCCAGTTGAACATCTACACCCCACTGCCAGACTCCGCTCCAGCTACTTTTGTTGCAGAGAGTCCGGGAGTGATCGAGAGGGGCGTCACCGTAACCAGAGAGAGCATCGTGCCGCTGGTCCAGGCCGTAAAGGTATTTTACTATCTTAAAGTGCACACGGTGATAAAGAGAAGCTCGTAAACGTCACACGGATCCTGCACTACACTTTGGTGCAGACGCAAAACCACTTCAGCTTGAGTAGAAACGGGTCTGAAAGGCTAAAAACATGCAGGCAGGCTTTTTCATCTCGCACCTGCAGAGTCGGATCTTCAACTTTTGCTCCTGTCGCCTGCGGTTTTTACAATCCTGTTAGTTGCAAGTGCTAAGTGCATTCTCAGGAGTGCAGAGCACCTCAGAAGTTGACAGGAAATCGAGCTTCTTGCAGCGAGTTTCACAGCTGTGGGGTTTTCAGCATTAAGATTTGACAGTTTGATTCTCTTCAACTGAAGGAGAGAGAAAAAAAAAAGCACATAAATGAGTCAAACGTGTCTGTTTTTATGCTTAAAAAGCTGCGTTCTTTGTGGCTTTTTGTTGTGGTTTGACTGTGTTTTTTTTTTTTTTTGTTTTTTCCCTGCAGGATGCCTGTGTGTTTGTGAAAAACGGAAGTGTTAATATCTACCACGGAGGAGAAGGTGAGCGAAAGACGAGGGAGTTGGAAGTTTCACTTGTGCGTGAGCATTTCCTCACATTGGACTGATTCTCTAAAATAACTGCGTGGGCGACGGCTCGTTTTGTGTTGTGCTTCCAGATCAAGGGTTTTTCTGCTAAATGACCCCTCCTGTTTCAATTGTTAGTGGCAGCTGATGTCTCAGCAAAAAAAATGAGGGTTACATTTTGGGTGTGGCTGCATTTTCACTGTTTTTTTTTTTTTTTTTACTTCTTATTTAGATGTGTACTACTACTTGATAGACCCTCCTCCAGGGTTTCTACCCAGGATTGGAACCATCAACATGGCCGGTCTGCTCGGCATGTTCCTGGCTCGGAATGGTAAACAGTTTATGTCACACAAACACTAAAAAAAACTGTATTTTTCTTGGTTATTTTTGAGAGAAAAAACGTTAAAAAATATCATTTTCAGATAACTTTTACGCAAAACTGATGAAAGATGTACTTTTTTTGTTCATGTATTAGATTTACAGCAAGTGTTTTGAGGATCCTATTAGAAAAGTAATCTATTACAGTACAGTTTTTGTGATTATGTACGCTTTATCAATGAGTTTTGAGTATGATTTTCTTCACTATCTCTTCTGTAAATTAAATATTACAACAGAGCAAACATCAAAAAAAATTTTTTAAATCAGCAGGATCAAAAAGCATTAAAATATTTTAAAAATACCACTAAAAATCTATCTTTTTAAACCTTCTGCTTATCATTAAGCTTTAAAAATAATTTTATCTCAAATTTCTGAACTAAATTTTTAGCTTACTTAACAAACTCAAACACTGATTTACTTTTCCTGTTCCTAAAAAATAAATCAGTTTTGTCTTGTTGCCGGAAAACAAGTGTGATCATTTTAATCAGCCTTTAAGAGGCAGCATTTGTTTTAATCTTTCTTAGATACACAGGCCTCAAGTTCTCACTTTGGTGTCTTTTTTATTTTTTAAGGTTAATGCCGAATATTTTCATTTATTTGGGCTAAACTGACTAAAATTGAGGGTTAGTCCTTCAAAGATGCCGAATTCTTTGTGGTACTTTTTTCATTCCAGATTTTATGCTCAATTTCACTAGAAATTAGACATTAATTTAACATACACGTTACAGTTTTAGGGCAGTAATATAAAAAAAAGTAAAGGATTATCTATAAATTGAAAAACTAATGATCTGTAATTGGTAGCAGTGTTGAGATCTGACACCACAGCCTCATTTGGAGTCATTAAACAACCCAGTTTGCATTGCAAATTCATGTTTTTGAGTCCAAAAAAAAAAAACTCTACAGGAAATTTTTATCTACAAAAAACACACTTCCTGTCAAACCTGTTATTTTGTCTGATTTTAAATGATAGATATAATTTATTCTAGACTGGTAGTTCAATAAATCAAAAACAAGCATGAATAAAAATGAAGAAATAGAAGTACACAAAACATTACAATTACAAATAAATATGTATTTTTTATAAGTGTAGAATATTAGTTGGCTAAAAGGAATGATAAAAAGGAAACTCTTGTAATGTTTCCACCTGATATTTCAGAGCGTTTAAACTTTTTTGCTGTTTCTGAGTTTTCCTACAACATTTTTGATTATAAAAAAGCTGATGTTTCCTGTGATTGAAAACCAGCGATTCAGTTCTGTCAAAATTTCTTCCCACATTTTTTAGATATGATCAGTTTCCATTTTGCAGGTTGCATCATTATGCAAATGGCCCTGCACTGAAACCACTTTAGCTAATGATAAGAACAAAGTCAGTTTTTCAGTTTTTGAAACAATAACTTCCCACTCCAACAGCTCAACGCACATCAAACCACTATTTCTGAATATTTCCTGTACGCTCATTTCCCTTTTGCACCTGAGGAGGAATTTGAGGCTCGTTTGCTGGAAAAAAAAATATATTTTTCAAAACAGGAAATAAGAATTTACTTATAGTTCCTTAAATTCATTAAATATATTTGAATTTAAGACAGAATTTTTAGTCTGCTTTTTAATTTTTTTAGAGTTTGTGATAAATATATATATTTGGACTAAAAATGGTTTTACGTAGTGCCTTAAAATAATAAATTATATGTGGATTAAAGCAGAAATTTGTGTGAAAGCTGCTGATCCAAATCTTTGATCAAGCATCAAACCCTGCAGCAGTACTCTGCAGTTTATTGTCTGCTGAGAAGTCAAAGAACTCCGGCTCTGCGGTTACAGTTATCTTGTTTTTAACTTAGAAGCTGCGCACCACATCAGAAAGTGGCGTCCTTCCGTTTGATAGTCTAACTCTGTTTCTGTTGTAGGGTAAGCCATAGATCTTCATAGAAAGTTGATTAAAGACCCACTCCGATGAAAAGTCTGTATTGTTCACATGTGCTTGTGGCATTTTTTTTTTAAATGAATGAAGTTCAAAATGGCATTTATGAGTATTTCTTTATACAGATTAAGCAGACAAAAATTGCAGTTTGATAGGGGGAGCATATTTGTTACGTAGATATTCCACAAGCTGCCTTCTCCAAGCTTTCTGCAATGTGAAGGGGAAAGGGGGGCGGGGTTGTTCCGTGCCAGCAGTCCCGCCCACAACTCGGAGGTGAATTTCTCATTAATGAAGTCCTAAAAAATGACATACGGTTTATGATTTTGGCAAAAAAACGGCATATTTTTAATTAAAAGACTAATTTAAAATAGATAAAAAGATGATCAAAGGGTTTTTTTTTTAAACTCCTTTGAACTTCTGATATATGATTGTTACTTTAGAACCTCCTCCAGACTATTATCTGCAAAAAACTAAAAGCAAATCTTCTCTTAATAATATCTGTTCAGAAACATCTTTACATGATTTACAAACGTATCCATGAATGTTGTTTTTGTGTCAAACTCGTATTCCAGGATCTCGTTTTAAGAGGTTAGCTGTTCCTCTGGGCTTGATGAGCGCGGCGGCGTCGGTGTGCTACCCCGCCCAAGCCGTGACGGCGCTCAAGGTAACAACAAAAACTCTGCATTCTGAGCCCTTTTGTTTTAAAGTGTCCTCATCCAGATTAAGAGCAGCCTTCTCTCACGCCCCCAAGGTGACGGGAAGGAAGGTGTATGCCGCGGGACGGTGGAGCAGCGCCGCCGCGTCCTCGCTGCTCGCCTCCAAGAAGCCGGTTTCCACGGAGATCCTCGCTCCGCAGCCACAGGTTGCCAGGCATTCATTTGAATAAGCAAACAAGTGAATTAAATGAGTCAAAAAAAAAAAGAAAGACGGTTAAAGGTGTTTTAGAGAGTGATTAAAACAAACCCTTTAGCCCAAATAGTAGAGACTCTTTTCTCAATTAATGTTTTTCTCCAAAGAAAAGCCCTTTGGTCTATTCAAATGTTGTTTCTTGTCTTTGTATGATGTTAGAATCAGCTTATTGTGTCACTATGTTTATACATTTATGAAAACTCTTCCCTTATATTTTTGGGGGATGGGCAGATATAATTTTCCCTGCAACAGTGAACAAAAGCCGATATTTAAGTGTCTGGAATAACAGAAATTTGAGAGATTTCACTTTTTTTCTTTCTTATAAATTCCTTCATGTTGCCAAGAACCGTACAAATCTGGATCCAAAATAGAAACTATCCAAATAAGAGTGTAAGGTTCACTTCAATATTCAAAGTTCATGTTAATGCGTGCAGTCTAGAGGTACTGGCTGCATTTGCCTTCATGTGTTTTAAGTGCGTCCAAACCTGGATTTATAGTTAAACTTAAATTACAATCAGGTTGAGTCAATCGCCACATATTATTCAGTGCTACAACTGTCTCCATAAATCCAAATTTTGAGGAAGACTCCTGGTTTTGTCTGTAAAACAGCAGCTTTATGTTACGCTATTTGTAGTCAAAGGCTCTTCTTCAGGTTTCTCCCTGATTTGGCTCTTTTTGTTTGGCTTTATTTCGCTTTTAGCACAAAGCTAAAAGCTCTGACTACTAGCTATGTTAGCTAGAGATGCTAAAAACCTAACTAGCAGTCCAAGCAGCCTCTTTATGCAACTCTAAGAGGGACAGGCGGATGTGGTCAAAAACGATGAGTCGGGGTTATCCCAAACATCAAAGAGTAATGCGGAGGGTCGAACCACACGCCCATATATGATGAAAGTGAGAATGTGTTGCAGCACCTGAACAGCCAAAGCGAGCTCGGACACAGGCACGCTCCCGGGATTTTGTTAATTTTGGATTTTTTTATATTGCACCATCAAAATATGGACATATTGGCCCAATATATCGCCCATCCCTGCATATTTTCCCCTCATTAAGAGTCTTTGTGAGCTGCTCCAAGTAGTTAAGTGACAGCGTGTTTAATTTAATCTAAATGTTGATTATTTAGGCAGCTAAAGAACCAAACCCAGAGTCGGCCGAGAATTCTTCATCTCAGAGTCCTGCCAGCACCGATGTGTCTCCTCCTGCCCCCGAGGAGCCCGTCGTTGCCATCACAACAGAGGAGGAGCCGTCAGGAACGCTTACAGAAATATCTACCCATCAGCCCCCAACAGAGCCCAGCTCAGGTATTTTCCTGATTCTCGTCTCTCCGTCTCTTGTTACTCACAAGTTCACAAAGATTAGTGCTGACGATGGATGCCTCCGTCCCCGTGCAGCTTCTTTGGGGGATTCTTTGCCTGAAGAGGCGCAGCCCTCTCCCCCGTCTGATGAATCGGCAGCTCCTGCAGGAAGCGAGGAGGAGGTGGAGGAAAAACGAGCTTCCGCCGAATCATCGGTGGAGTCCGCGGCTCACTCACAAACTGAGGAGGCTCCAGTCGAGTCTTCCTCAGAAATCTCTGCAGATGAAGAGTCCACACCCTCTCCTACAGTAACACAAGATCCAGAAGCTTCAGATCCGCCATCAGGTATCGATTATCTTCAGAAACCTATGACTTTTAGTAACAACATTTAAAAAACTTTAGAGGAACTCACAAAAAAACTAAACATTAGCATCTTAATCTGTTGTTTTATCAACTTCTATTGGTTTATTGTTGTTGCTCCACAGAACCTGCTGTTGATTCAGCCGAGCCTGTAGTCGAGTTAGAACCGCAGCAGTCGCCCGCTCAACAGCCGGCCACAGAAAACAGCAAAGGTACCACAACAACTTCCTTTTTCTTTTCTTTGATATCTCATGTACCTCTAAACAAGCAAAAATAACCTCAGACCTCTTCAAAAATTATTTCCAGTGTTTTTTAATTTTGATTTATGCAGTTTTTAGCCAAAATCAAAAACTTGTGTTGTTTTTTAAAGACATGTTTGCTTCAGAGCAGCAAGGAGTTCATTCGAGTTGAATTGGTGCAGAAGTTAGCCTCCTCTAACTTCCCATCATTCCTTTGTTTACGCTCTCTCCCGTTAGCCCAAGCTAGCATTAGCGCAGCAAAAAAACAAACAAAAAAACTCTAATATGGATTGTAAGTGGATGTTTCATAGCAGTTGCTGCGTCACAAACCTGAGATTCCTCAAACTGCTGGTTTACATCATGATTCAAATAAAGAAAAACTCAGAAACACAGTTTTAATCTTAAATTTTTTTATATATATGTCCTCCATCATGAAGAACATACATTTCCATTGAAATGTGGGAAAATGAAAGAACTGGAAAACAGCTGTTTGAATAGGCCTCAAACAGGGAGGGAAGTGTTGCTGCGTGACTGGACACACCTGAGACAGGTGAGCAGCTGCAGGTAGTTGGGAGAAAAGCCGAGGATGAGACCAGAAGTTGAGTATCTAGGTAACAAAGAAAATGGATCAGGAAAAGGTTTGTGGTGCTGATTTGGCTTTCATATTTCAACATGTCCATCCAGTGGAGCAAATATGAGGCATAATAGACATATCTACAATAGAACTCACAGGACTTTATGGATATTTTGCATTCCTCTTAGTTCTAGAAAGCTCAGCTTATTTTCAAGAACATTAAATGAAAATGATGTTTTTAGGGTTTTTAACATGTTCTTGTAGCATTTTTTGGATGATGGAGAATGTATATAAATAAAAAAAATAATCTTAAAATTATATTTCTGTATTCAAATCGTTGTGAAACAGGATAGATGAAAAAAAGGAGATTGAAAAAGAGTATTGTGACATTGAAAATACACCAAAAGCTCCCTACTCCAAGTTCTTGGGAAAAGTGAGGGTAAAGGGGCGGGGTTACTCTGCAGCACCAGTCCCGCCCACAACTCAGAGGAGAATTTCTAATGAACTGCTGCTGCTCTCTAGAAACTATGCTCTAAAAAGCATTTTCAATTTTGGCTAAAAAAAAGCAGTCATGATTAAAAGACCTCTGGGAACGCTTTTGAAATAGATCTGAACCTGCACAAAGTTCAGCCGCTCCTGTAGAAGTAACGCCTGACGCGTGTGTGCAGACTGCTTCCTACCTGAGCTGCTTCCACACTCCACAACATCTAAAATCCATCCACGGAATGATCGCTGCACTCTTAACTGCACCCAGTCAAGCAACAGCGCATTTATATCCATTAAGTGCAGCTTATATGAGGCTCTGCAGCAACATTAAATAGCTCACGGAGTTCCAACGTTTGCTCATATACAGTGGGTGCAATTAGCAAATGATGACAAGATTGTCGGGTAATTGTTGAGGCTGAGCCTGTGGGCTTAAAAAAAACCCACTCCAACTGCAGTGAATGGATGATATTATGTGAATGAAGGCAGATTTACAGGACGCAGGTTTTATTTAGCGCTCATTAGACGGTTTGGTCATTTAAGAATACTCTGGAGACGACAGCTGATCTTTCTGGACATGTAAGTGAGTCGCCGTGTTGTTTCTCATGCTTCCCTCCAGAGGGCTCCAGTTTCAAGCCAGACCCGGCTCTCATGGACTTCGGCCAGTCCAGCCCAGAGGATGAAGACCTGTACAGCACGCGCAGCTGAGGAGAGAAACCTCATCCCCCGTCCCGCTGCTGAACACAAGGACTCCTAAACTTCCCCGTTATCTGTCAGTCTGCCCACGCTGGTTGCATTTCTGCAGGAAGCATCCACATGTAGCAGCAGCTGCATCAAAGCGTCGGCGCTCTTACAGGAAAGAAACGCACCTGCACGTCAGAAATCACTGATGGTTCAACTTTCAGTTTGTGTCACTGATGTGTTTCATGCCTTTTACATGTGCATCGACAAGTAATTAATATAATATCAGCTAAAGTGCTCATAAAAAAGGCGGACTAGTGCTGCTGCTGCTTTTGTCATGGATGTAATTACCTTCCTCTGTGATCTAAGGAGCTCCAAATAAATTTCTATTTTTGTTGAATTTATATTGAGACTTTTCCACAAATACAACCCATTTCTACAGAACCGTTTCCTGAATCTTCAAATAAAAAAGAACCACAAATACATATTTAAAAATGTACTTTTGCTCTTAGAAATGAAGAATGATCTCCAGTTTGTCAATAAAAGGGTGGAAAAATGATGCAGAATGTCAGATTTGTTTTATAAATCAAAGATTTTGCCTTTTATATGAACAACTATTTTAAAAGAGTAAAATAAAGCTTTTTCCATGTCAATTTATTTTCATAAGATGTTATAGCGGCCAAAAATTATGTAAAAATGCACAATAATATGAATTTTTTTAATTTAATATTTAGCTTTTTGTTTTAAATGTCTTAAAGTATTAATTTATATAAATAATAATAATAAATTTAACTTGAATCTATTTTCTTTTTAATTTTGAAATAAAAATGACAGAGTTTTTAACATTTGTTGGCCTAAATCTACCTTTTTTTTTGGTTGTGTTTATTGATTTATTAGGTATTTTTAAGGTTTTGTGGTTAAAATATTTAAATCACACAAAGCAATGTGAGTTTTCTTAATGAATTGTTTAAATTTTGATTTATTAGTAATTTCAGACTTTAATATTCTTTTAGTGGGATAACTCTTTTAATGATTTATCTTGCTATAGAAGGAAAAGAGACTTGTTCAAATGTGATTTTCTTTTAAGTTTTTGTAATAATAGAATTCATTTTAATATGTTTGATAAAAACAGCCAATGTGAAGACTTTCTATGAAAAAAGGGTCTACAAAGTTAACAGAAGTGGCGATTTTGTTCATAAGTCATTTATCATCTTGTTTGTCGTTGTTTTGTGTCATTATGGCACAGTCTAGACACACAGTCTCATGCTCCTTTAAGCTTGTTTCCTTAGTAGAGCTCCATGTTTGAAGGAGTGTCGTGGAAAAAAAACAGCTGTTTCAAGTGTGAGATTTTTACAGGGCCCGCTTCACTAAATGTTCCAACTTCACAGATTAATTTAATCTTGATCAGGTTTTTAAATTATGCTAAAACACTTTGTAATCATTTCAGCAAAATTTTCAACATCCAATAAAGAGCAGTGTTTTTTTTTTTTGACGTCATTTTGAATATTCAAATTTTGACTTCAATGCCTGAATGAATCAATGCCTAAATATACTCTATAGTAACGTGATGTCACACAATCTTTTTTTTATCTTTATAGTGTTTGTGGGCTTTAACAGTCTTTGACTTAATGCTGCTCCTTTGGTACATAAAAGCAGAAAAAAACGTGTTCATTCTATTTTTTGTAATACAATTTTATTATTAAGAGCTGCAATCGGAGAAAGATAGAAGTAAGGTTATTATATTATTTATTTTTTAGTGGTTGGTGCATTAAACCCAGTGGTCAAATTGTGAGAAAAGTAAAAGGTTGTGATTTTCATACATCTCTAACTCTGTTATTAGTGTTTGTTCAAAATAATAATAATAAAAAATAATACATTAATAAACTGAGCTAAATAATGGTTTTACAGTTTTGTAATGTCATTCTTTTGTCACAAATGCCCGTACCGCTGGACCGTCCGTGGGTCACGTTGGCGGCCTGCATGAGGGTTGTGAGGTGAGTCTCGTAGAGCAAAAACGTTTTTTCTTTTTCTACAGTATGTTGCAAGTAGTGCCGGGCGGATCAAATTCAAAATATTGATAGCGTCTATTTACAGTTGGTATTGAATTGATGCTGGCAGATGTCGATATTTCTACTCATTTCTACTCAAACTTTTCTATATCTGCATTAAAAGACCCAGCTGAATGTCTTCCTCACCGCTCTCGCTGGTCCTGTGAGATCTGGTCATCATATTTCCACTCTTTAAATGTTGAGTTGTCTTTGAAAAGTTACTTTTTACCTATTTTTATTTTTCTATTTAAAGGCTAAGAATTATTCTTTTTTCTAGCAGCTGTTTTTTTTCTTTAAATATTTTTAAATTACTTTTGTTTCTTTTGGTTTGTTGACTATTTTGCATTAATTTCGTCCATTCGTCAAGTTTTTATTTTAATGAACTATTTTCCCTTTACTTTTATGTGTTTATCAAGTATTTAAAAAAAGAAAAAAATACAAAAGACATTCAAGGCAATTAAAAACAATTACGATATTGAGGTTCATGTCTGATCAATATTGGTATTGATATCGGCGATATCGATATCGGATCGATACCCAGATGCTCAGTATTGCCCAGCCCTAATTCGCGGTGATTAAAAAAAGTTTAGATTTGTATGGTGGTCAGAACAGTGGACAGCTACTAAAAAACTTCTCTCTTTCATAATTCATGCATCCGAGGGTTCATTTGAACTAAAAACTAATATTTTAAAACAGACCAGTTTGGAGCTTTTCTTAAATTATTTTACCTCCAAACGGTGACTTTTGTTTATGTCGCTCAGAGAGAAACACAAACTTAAAGAAATGCTGCGTTCATGTGCTGCTGGAATGATCGGAAAAATGACCGTCTAACTGTAAAAACACACATAAATGTCCAAAAAACAGCAAAGATCTGTACTAAAGGAAAATAAAACATTTTTAAAGCATTTTTTCAATATAATGTGTTAGTTTCCCCTGGACCAGAGTGTGACAGCATCACCCGTATTTTATAAGTACGTGTAATATTCCATTTTCATGATCTCATGATCTCATCACTTCTTCAATCCTAAATCCCATTACACTGTTTGACTAAAAGTCCTTTATTTTTTTGTAGAAGTGTTTGCAGTAAAGAGAAACACCAGCGTGGAGCACGCAGGGAGCCTCATGTGTTTTTGGAGGAGTTTCGGCAGCATGTGTTTCTGCTTTTGTCTTCACACTCGCTGCCAGCGTGATGCTGGAGGAAGGGTATCTGTTCACATCTTTATGGCATGTTCACTGCTCCTCAGAGGAATGGAAGCTGGATTCACGGACCTCATAATCTCAGCGTGAGCCCGTCCGATGTCCTAACCCCGAGGTCCGGGTCGGTACACTTGCTTCACATGTTCACAAGTGAGTTTAAATGAGAGAAACACATGTGGGATCCAGACGGGATGTGCGGGCAAATTTGCATGCTTTTGCGATAGTTGTTTTTTTTTTTTTTTATGTTTTAAGTAAAAAAACAAAAAGTAAAACCACACGGAACAGAGTGTTTCAGCTCCAAATAGATGGAGTGGGAACGCTGGGAGCCCTGAAAGCTGTTCCCCTCTCAACATGTCAGGAGAGACAGACGCGGTGTAGATGTAAGCTGTGAGACGCCGAGGAGCCCCCAGCCCCGGCAAGATGTGAAGCTAACTTTAGCTTCATCTCGCTCCTCTCATGGGTCTTTTCCACATATGTGGCCCCTTGCTTACAGCATCCCACACAAACAACAGCTCCAGAAATGTTCTCACCACTGATAGGGAATCTTTTTTTCTGTCATGTAGGCCACAGTGCACACTTAAAAAAAATGTTTTTACTCAACAACTAGCAGAAAGGAAGCAGGGGGGGGTTGCAGGACCTTGACATCTGACCTTTAAACCCCGTGAGCTGGAATTTCCTCGGAGGACTTTGGGAGAATTCTTGCTTGAGCTGGTTATCTTCTCAGGGTCCCCCCCATCATCAAATAAACACACATCACTTCTATCAGCAACAAACATAAACACGACATAAGCTGTTTAAGGGGGTTTGTTAATGCTGCAGTGTATATATTTATGTATTCACATCTTCCTCTTGTTTGTGTTGGAGTGCAGGAGCTGATGATTTTTTCATGTCTGCATCTGGTGCTGCTGGCACCGCGGCCTGCTTAGAAGCTGATTTAACGCTTGCAAGAGTCGACCCCCAACATTTGTGGAGTTGTGTTGGGGATCAGACAATTTCTAATGATGTGTTGAGCAAACGAGACGTCTTCAGGTCAACAAGGACGTACAAACCAACATACTTTATCATCTATGTGCAGCTCAGCCGTCAGTAAAATAAATAAATGATAATTATATAATACTTGCTTTAAAAATGATATGTTCTTTTAATTATTTATTTTGTTCCTTTTTCCCTCTTTTTCCTGAGTAGTCTTACACTGCTGGGTTTTGTTATTTTAGTTTCTTAGTTTGCAGGCTAGTTTTATTTGTTTTCTTTAGGTAGTTTTTGTTAGGCAGCCATTAGCAGGGAGCTGCTGACTCACACCGTCGACATGGCTGAGTCAGCAGTATTTAATGTTTGGTCAATGAGCCACCATGAAGAGATAAAAGAGCCACATGTGGAGGTTGCAGACCCCTGGTCTAAGACAAGAACAAACTAGGTGCAGTGGCCAGTTTTGCAAATTAACAAGATTACCCCAGTGTGTACTATAATTAAAATGTAAACTTTATTTGTAAAGAAGTGGTCATCCAGCAGTGACACGAAGGGTTTTTATAATTCTATTCTTATGCCTTTAAGTGTAAACTATATCCATATGTATATATGATTATACGACAAGTTAAGCTAAAATAACATTGAGTTATTTTCACAAGCTCTTTTCCTACCCAGAAGTATTACACCTTAATCTCTAAGGCTCCGCCCATTTCGTCCTAGAGCCGCTCTTAGCAGCTCGTCTGCGTTATGCCCATTAAAACAAACAAACATCTGAACTTTTTTAAAAGATGCACATTCATTCATTCATTCATTCATTCATTTATCATCTTCTTGGCCGCTTTGTCCTTTTCGGGGTCTAACCCGGCTACTGATTGGCGAAGGCAGGATATATCCTGGACACCCCTCACACTTTCCTTAATAAGTACAGTTTTTTTTTTTTTTTTTTTGTGAAAATACAAAAAATAATAATAATGATAATCGTCCATGATAATAATAATCCCATAAAAATAATTACAAGGACAATCTTGGTTCCAAATTGATATTGAAATTGACTTTATGGGTGTTTACTGAATAAATCCTTTAAATATATAAAGTTTACCACAATCTAGAAACTCATCTATCGTCTTTGTTATGTTTTGGGTGAAATTGACCCATTTTGAAATTATAAAAATATGTAACAAATATTTTTCCACTTTGAAACTTCTCCTGATTTACTTTTTTAGTGTAATCAACAAATACAAATTTCTATTTGTGATTCAAATGGAAACAAACATCAATGCGGTTCCTCAAAAACAAACATAACAGGAAAGTTAACTATATTAATTAGTCAAAAAGTAGAGATTTCCTTTTTATTTTTGGTTAAACATAATACTTCTCACCATGACGAATTTCTGTATGTTTTCTTCTTAAATAACTTTTTTTTGGGTGGAATTTGAAAAAACAACAAAAAGGATTAGGCAAATGCAGTGTTAAGCATCGATTTAGTAGGTCTGCAATTGTACATTGTCAAATTCTGGTTGACTTTCAGGTACTTTTTTTCGAAATACCTCAAGCGTTTGAAAGAATTTTGATAATTAAATCTTTTACGTTTCTTGCTTTTAAGTGTATAAATTGTGCAAAAACAACTGTTTTGGTCCTCAAATCAAGTTGGAGATATTGGATTAACCAAAACTCCTGTGACACCAAAACTCTTATGTGTTTATTTCAAAGTAAACTTTTAAGCCGAGTTAAAATTGTTCCATATTTAAGAGAGAAATGTTTGGAAGTAAATCTTTAAAAACTAAAATGTTTGCACTCTAGTTTGGATTTGTAATGATTTTTTTTTTTCTAGTCATGTTCTGTAGTCAAGTTTTCCTTGTCAGTCACACCAGATTTAGATTATCAATCATCCACAGCTGTTTTGAGTTGAGTTAATGATCCCAGTGTAGGTTATAAGTATCAGGTCGTCTATTTTGGTGCCCTAGTAGCACTTGTTATTTTATTTTAATGTTTTATTTATTTTTGTGCTGTCTCCTGCATTTTGGGTCCTCCTGACAAAATAAGCAGCAATGCTGTCCAAATACTTTTTTATATGTTGCTGTTACTAATGATATCATACAGTAAATGCCAGTTTCAAGTTTATTGTTGAAAATAGTGGTTTTATAAGCTACCAACTGTTGAGTTTGAGAAATTCCCACATGTTTTATAAATCTGTTTTTTTCATTTTTAGAGAGCGTTAAGTCTTTTTGTAACACAATTTCATAAAGGTTTTTGCATACAATTGTGCACAAAACCCACTTTTTCAAATAGGAATAAAGAAATTGAACTTTAAAGTTAATTTATGCTGCTAAAGAACAACATTTCTAGAGTGGAAATGTGAAGATAATGAAGGGTTTTGACTCTACTTCCGCTCTTCTCTCCTCCATGTACAGAAGCTGCTCTTTGAGTCCCTGTGTTTAGATTTTGAGACAAACAAGTCTCCCACACATGCATGAACTGTAAATTCTTCAACCTTCACACGTGATTCAGAGCTTTTCGCTGCCAAACACAGGAGGTATTTGAGGAATCATGACTCAGCTTTGTTGTCGGCGTACGGAGACTCGACTGTAGACACGGTTAAAAAAAAAAAATGTAAAGGAGGAGAAACGCAGATTGAATTAGAGGGTGCTCGATGGAGCAAAGCTGCAGTAACAGAACTCCCATGTGAGCTAATGAAAACACTGATGCTGAGTTAGCAAAAACGTACAATATTGCTGTTTTCAGTAGCTGCGTTTCCATTACACTTTTGCGCAAAACTTTATCGAAATTTCTAGAATTTCGATAAAACACTGTTTCGAAAAAACAGCGTTTCCATTAAACCATGATTATGCGAAAAACTCGAAGTAATTCCCGCGATAAGTCATTAAAAAAAACATGGCGACGGATATAAACACTATTTTGATGTGCAGCAGATTCATTCACATTTCTGCCACGGCGCTAGCTCTCATCCTTGCCATTCAGAGAAGACGTCTACGTCTGATCCGAGCCTTGGAGCGGCAGGCTCCTTACGTGGGAGCGACGTAGAGTCAAACATTTTTGGGAAATCGTGGTTGAGAATTCACCGAAGAGCTGTGATTCAGCATTTTCGCATGACACCTCAACCTTTTGATGACTGTGGCGATGCTGTGACGCTCTCGTCCCCGCTCTTGTAGCGATGCCCAAGCAGCCAGTTGCTGTTGAAAAAGCCATCGACCAGCTTTTCCTGCTTCCTGTCCGAAACGTCATATCGGTTAATGGTCACGTGACTCGTTTGTTTCGAAAAAAGTGTTTCCATTACAGTTTTTCGAAAAACTACTGTTTCGATACGGCCCAAATACCACCTCCTCTAAGCGCAAAAACTTTATTTCGAAAAAGGCGAGTTTTTTCGAAATTGTGGTGTTTCCATTAGGAGAATTTAATTTCGAAATTCCGTTTTTCGAAATTTCAGAGTTAATGGAAACGCGACTACTGTATCAAAAAAAGAAAAAGAAACTGCCTCATGAGCAAATTTGTATCCAACTGTGGCTGTGTTGAGCTTTCTATTTTTGCATGTTATTTACATACTCAAAAATATCCTTAAATTGTGTCGTTTATAATTTAAAATAATTAAAAAAATGGGGTTTTGGGTAGTAGTGCATATTAAGTTTTGTTACTCAAGTTTTACTTAAGTTTTGTTACTTCGATTCTGAGTCATTTGAGTTTGCAGAAAATAAACGAGCTCAGATTTCCCTTATTTGATCATTCATACAATATAAATGGAAAATAGTCCAAATAGAAGCATAAATCCCATAAAAAGAACATTTTAGCTTAAAAAAACAGCAGGTATGTAAACAAATTAGCAATAAAAAGTTCAACATTGTACTAAATTGAGACCAATAACATCCTTTTCAGACTTTATTCTTACTGTTTGTTTAAAGAATAAAATATATCTTTGTCTTGATAAAACCAACCTTGTCTGATTTGAGTCCGTTTCCATTTTGATTTATTTTTCATGCCGTGTGGACCGAGTGTGTTGATTAAGTAAACTCTTTATATTTACTGCTGTATATTTTTTTTTCTCAGAAGCTTAATGAAGGTTTGTTGTATTAAATGCAGCTTTGTCCTTACCTGCTTTTAAAATTCCAAAATTGGTACAGTAATGCAGTTTACTGTTGCTGCACTTTACAGCAATAAAATGTCGGGATCTGTTTGAGATTTGGGGATGAGAAACTACTAGACTTATTTAGCGCTGATCAAAATACTTGAATGTAATAAATGTACTCAAATCCTGATCGAAATGCAAAATCAAATGTCCCAATGTCAAACGAAATGATTGACTTCTGATCAGACCAGGACTTCCTTTATACTACGTTCAATTACAATTTGTTAATGAGGTGTGTTGAAGAGTAATTCAGAAGCTGAGGTCTGAGCCTCTGAGGACATTTTTTAGATTATTAGTTCAAACGTACCTTAATATTTTCAGGATTTTGCTGAAAATTCTTCAGTGTAATGTCTTGTTGCTATTAAAGAAAAATACAAACTGGCAATTTGCAATTCTCCTATCTTGATGCGGTTCTGAAGAAGCTTGGATTTATGTTTTGAGTCTTTAGGTTGGAGGTTGAATCTCGACCAATTCAGTGAAAGGCCCATACCATCACACTTCTTCTTCCGTGTTTGACAGTTGATGTTGCACACTGTGGAGCCATCCTTTAGGGGTTACGGATTTTAAATTTAGAGTATTTTGTCCTTAACATTTTCCTTTAATTTTCCGTGGCAATTCGTGACCCAAGTAAGACTGATGGAAGTCACCCCACGGATCAAAACGTTCCTTTTGACGGTAAAATCTGCAGGTGGTTCTCCATGACCAGAATGAAGCGGTTCTTGGAGCCGTTTTCCCCAAGCGCCGCCTGTGCAGCTGCTGACTCTCATGCCCTCTGATTCTGCTGAGACTTTGGGTCTTCCTGTCAACGTTTTCTGAAAAGAAACTCTTCTCACTGCCACTTTGACTTCTTTTTTTTTTATGCAAACAGAATGTTTTAATCTTAAAGAATAATCGACCTCAGTTGCTCACAATTAGTTGTCATGTGTGACATCTATGTTGTGTTCCATTTAAGGCCTGAAATTGAAATTGGACACAATTATTTTAGATTTATCTACAACCTTATCATTTTTGAAACCTCTGACATTTCAGATTTTATTTCTGTACCAATTCAAGCTTAAAGCTACCTTAAATTGTAGAAACTAATGTGGGATAATTAGGGTGTTTTAAAGTTTTTGACCAGCAATATAAATTTTTAATCTCTATTGGAAATCAGGTGTAAGGTACAGAGGCTCAGCGCCAGTGTTTATGGCGTCCATAGGAAAGGTTTCCCAGTCACTGGTAGTTTTTAAAAACAAACATAAATAAATAAAATAAAATTCAAAAAAAGAAAAAAGTAGGGCTTCTAACTCACGGAGACACTTTTATCGTGTACAGGAAAATGTTCCCGCTCCGTGTTTACAACAAAGTTTTGTAATGCTGTAATTTCCCATTTTAGTATTTGGAAATGTCTTTTCTTTAGCAGAAGGGCAGTAAATCACTCGTTAGTACTCGAGCAAATGTTTTTCACTTCTTCAACATCAGAGGGAAACTGAGCGGCACAGACATCACTCTGGTTTTTCAGTCTTTTTGTATTTCGTTTGGCCTCAGAGATGCCATAAATTTCTGTTCTTCGGTTGCTTAACGTCTGACGGGTCCCTGGCATGTCTGTCTGTGTTTTTAGTTTTCAAAAAACATATGGAAAGATGAATATTTGTGCCAGTTCAGCTTAGGATAACAGACCAAAAGGTTGAGCTTGTTGCATAATTTTGAGTGACAGTCGTCCAAAAGAGACAGAATGTACAACTCACACTTGAAAGGAGCATGTGGGTTGAGCGTCTACCGCTTCGTACGCCACAGCTGGGTATTGTACAGAACATTACGCATTTTTTTTTTCCCCCCCTTCTGTAAAAATCGGCTTAAATTCTTTTCTTGTTGGCCTTCACAATCCACAGCTTTCTCTCTGGCTTCCATCCTTCTTCCTCGCTGTCAGCTTTCCCACGGCTATTACACCTTGTCACATCCTGACAGATGCTCGATAGACTGCCGCGCGCACGCTTGAAAACAGTTCCACGAGCAGCGCTTCAGTGTTTGCATGCCAGGCTGATATTAATTACATCCAGTCATTAAAGCACAGGTGCACACAAGCATGTGCAGATGCACACGGGTGGGAGGGGGACGCATGCACACACCATTGGTCAAAGGAGTTATGATGCAATCAGCGGCAGAGTCTCGCTCACGACCCTCATCAACTTTCACCAGAGGCTTTAATGAAAACCCACTGGAGGGAATCTTTGCTTTTGCTTCTTTTTGCTTTCTCATCTGGCGGTTTACTCCCTGCAGTCCTAACTTGTCCTCCTCCTATTCGTCTTGTATGCTGTGCCTCCCTCCCTTCTCCCTCTGGCCCAGTGACTGACTTCCGCAATGACAGAGTAAATATTTCCCATGGCTTATCTGACCACAGGCAGAATAAATTCAACCTAAAGTGCGACGATCTTGCTAATTAAAGCGCAGCTAACGCTCCCCTGGTCACAGGCCCCGACCCGCACAGCCATCTTGTTAAGCTCCAACTCAAAACTCGTACAATCTCAGTGGTTGCGTTTGTGCCTCTAGCTCACATCTTGACTTGGTTTTCCATTTCTGTTTGAAGCTCTAGGAGGGAGGGAGGAAACAAAAGCACAATTAAAACCAAGTAAGAAAAAGTTTCTTTTCCTCTGCCTCCTGGCTTGTGTCCAGGTGCAGTCCAGCCCCTCTGCGAGGATGGAGGTGTGACGTGGAGTAACTTCCCCGTTGTGCAATCACTGCTGAGAGGCTCAGGGGGGCTATAAGACCTCCAGCCTCATCTGGTTTCTCAGAGTCTGTCTCCTCGACGAATACACACACATGAAGACAGAGGCGTGATACAGAGCGAGGCACTCAGCTGAGGAGGATTCTATTAGAGGGGCTGCGGAGCATTTGTCAAACCTGGACTTTAGCCAAACGGAGAACGACAACCACTTGACTTCTGGAACTGGACATCATTCCAGGTAAAGGATTTGCTTTGTAAATTTGTATTTTTTACAACAAATCCACTCACTTTTGCATAAATATTTTAACAAGCCATTTTTTTTTTTTTTACTATAAATGTTTTCAAACTGGTGAAATGTTCTCTAAAGAATCATTTTTCTGCTCTAATTAAAGCTGTTTAATCCTAAATGTGCTGAAGTTGGTTTGAATTTTGGAATTCACTGAGCAAATGAGAACAAACCCGATTGAAAACATTTCATCCTGGTTAACTTCCAGCACGACGTAATGAGTTCTCGCTGCGATTAGCTATCAGAGACGACGCTGGAGCCAGCTCCTGATTACAGTGTAGAGAAATGCAGCCCCTTCTCCAGGAAAAACACTTCTAACAAGCCCCCTCTCCACCCCTCTGCTTTGTTTTCAGCAAACCTCGAAAATCTGAAAGGAGGGAAATAAAACCGTCTGACGCACATCCAGTTCCACCATGGCAATCCCGAATCTAGTCTCTTTTTTCAACTCCACCTCCTCCCCTTTTTCGTCAGCGGAGGTCTTTGTGAATACCACCACGCCTGCGTCTGCTGCCGCCTGCAGAGGCTGGTCCCCCGTGCCCACCACGACGGTCATTCCCATCGTCTACGGCACCATCTCCGTGCTGGGGACTATAGCCAACGCCCTGGCGGTGTGTGTGTTGGCGCACGGAAGCACGTCGCGGAGGACGGTCGCTAACACGTTCATGCTGAACCTGTGCGTCTCCGACCTGCTGTTCCTGCTCTCCCTCCCGCTGTGGGCCGTCTACTACTCCCGGGACTACAGCTGGACCTTTGGCCGGATGGCCTGCAAAATTTGTGGAGCCATCCTGAACCTCAACCTCTACGCATCCATCTTCTTCATCACCTGCATGAGCGTGGACCGTTACTTGGCCATCGTCCATCCTTTCCGCTCCCAGATCGCGCGGGACACCAGGCGGGCCCAGTACACGTGCGTGGTGGTGTGGATTCTTGCGAGTGCTTGTTCGGCTCCGAACTTTGCTCTGAGAGAAACTCACTATCTTCAGGAGAAGGGCGTGGAAGCGTGCGTGGTTTTATACCCCAGTGATGAGTGGTACCTGACCCTGACCTGGATGAAGATCGGCCTGGCTTTCCTGCTGCCGCTGCTCGCTATCTGTTGCTGCTACTGCGCCATCGGGAGACATTTGCTGGCCGACACGGGTTTACGGCAGATGCAGGGTCCCTCCCATCACCCCAGCGTGCCCTCTTTTAAATCATCCGAGTCCCAAGAGGGGGGTAATAAACCAGAGCAACTCTCAACAGTCGGTGTCACTCCCAGCTGCAGCAGGAGAAAACCCCTGATGGGCAGAGGGGTGGAGAGGGTTTTGTGGACGGTCGCGATCGTGGTGCTGGCGTTCTTCCTCTGCTGGTTCCCTTTCCACTGTGTGACTTTCTTGGCGTTGATTCACGATCACGGCTGGCTGAACAGTCTTGCTGGGTTAATTCCTTGGCCATCAAAACTACATCTTTTCCCCTAACTCTCCTTGCCGTCGGCTTTTCCAACTCGTGCCCATTCAACTCCCCCTTCTTTATGTGCTTACTATTTTGCTTCATCGGGAATCATTTCAGGGGCCGCCTGGGAGGCCTCTGCAAAGGCCTCTGTGCTTGTGTGTAATAGGCACGGATAAGAGCGTAACCAGCCAGAAGAGGAGCTCGTTCAGCACCAGGCTGAGCTCCTTCTCTCGAAAACTCAGTGATCTGAAAGATCTGGCTATTGTAGAGACTTCTAATCCTTCATAGCAGAAAATGAACCTTGGCATAAAGAGTGAATGTTATAGATGACGCTGGTGAGGCATCTGAGCATCTGTGTTCATGGCAGTTTGGCAGAAGGGGATTTAGTGTTGAAGGGGTTCGCTCGTGCTTCGGACTTTTTTGGTCTTTGCAAATATGTTAGATTAAAGTCATCTTGATGATATGAGATAGGCAAAATGATATTGGTATACCAAAACAAAATGCAACTTAAAACATGAATTGTTTTTATAGTTTGAAGATGCTAAGTTACACAAAGCAACATAGAGAAGTTTTAGTTTGTATCTTTGTTTTTTAGGTATTTTTTTTTTTTTTTTACAACAATTGAAATTCTAAAAAAATAAAAAAATCAACTAAAATCACTTCTGATGAGCTTTGTATTTACAATTCTTTCTGTAGCTTTAAAAAATGGAAAATTATGACTTTTGTCAATGCTTATATACCAGTATGAAAATGCAACGACTGTATAATGACTTTATATGAGAACCGGAATGGGGGAGTGTGACATCCCACATAGAAAATGTTTTACTTTCAGCTTGAAATGAATTCTTTCATGATATCACCACGTCGGAGCCAGAGGTCGTCAGTAACCAGCGATTAGTCAGTCGCTCAGAGTCAGCATTTCCATGGCAACCAGCCTCATCAATCAGGACTGAGCTTGCTGGAAGTCCACACCTCCACCAGTTGAAGGCTGGCTACACAAAATCTGTCAATCGGCGGGAGCAGACAGCATCTACTTTTATTAAGGCATCTGATTGGCCAGTTTGTATGGGATCATGAATCAAGTTTCATCATATAGCAAAATGAATCTGCCTAAAATCTGCAAATGTGTAGAAAAGGATCTGTCCGTAACAAAAGATTTGTGAAATAATTTCGAAGTTGTTTTTGAAAATTTTTTTGTCTTTTTTTGCAGATGAGAAGCAAAAACTGCAAATTCTTGAAGTGGCGATTTCAAATTACATCTCTGTCTTTATAGTCTACGTCTTTATAATTGGATGGCCACAAATCAAAGTGTCCAATCAAAGAGCGGGTGGCTTCCTGCCGTCCTGCCCCACCTCAAACTTTACGGTGGATTTCAGTGTTGAGTTGACCGAGAGGAATGGACAATGCTCTATTTTTTAGCGGTGTTTTGCTGTGTCACTTCCTCTTTTTTATGTGCATCCAGATCCCTTTTCACACAATTACAAACCTATATTTGGGCAGATTTATTTTGCAAAAAAAAAATAGAATTAGCAAGAATTTATTTAACCCTACCAGCATATTTTTAAGTCAAGAAAGCCACTTTTCTTGGCTTCAGAATCGGCTGGAAATTATGTTTATCATGTAGAAAGTGATGGTACGTTAAAAAGTGTTTGTTATTTAGGTGTCGCCGGCGACATCTCTGGTGTTGGGTTAAAAGAAGGTAGCGAGCAAGAATGGTTATTCTGACAAACGTATGATTGAGTAATAACTGTTCATTTCCTAATAGAAGTCTATTTTGGCTTCTTGGAGTTGAAACTTCCTGTTTGGGACGTGAGGGGGCGTGGCCACCCAGTCCAGTAAAACTCAATCCAATAAACTTGGAGTCCAATCAATCAATTTTGTTGACCCGTCTTTCTGAAGTTATATTCACAATAATTTGAAATATTTGGTTGTAATCCCCACTTTATTGTAACATTTTGTACAGTCAGTTCCAATAAAGAAATAAAGTAAAGATAAATATATTTGCCCAAAAGAAATGTCCTGTCTTTCTTTGCTGCAGTGGAGTCGGTACATTCCTCTTTCAAACTCAAATACGGCGAAGTTCTTCTCTGCCTCGTTCTGAAATACATTTGCAGATTTTAATGTTCAATTCTTCTCATTTTCTCTGTAATAGCAGTGAGTGAGAGCCTCCCCCACCTGGGAATGAGTGTCGAGATTACTGTTCGCCTGGCAGATGGACTTTCCAGCTCATCATGATTTATGTCTTTCCCTGAGCGCCTAACGAGGATTCTGCATCTATCAAGGCTGGATAAAGCTATAATCTCATACCAATGACCTAATGATGCATTCCAGCAAATATAGTTTTACTTTTTTTTGTCCCCTGTTTCTGTCTATCACTTGTTAGACTCATGAAATATTGTAGATCTTTCATTACAATAAATATAACAGATTTTTCCTTTTCAAGATAAATAATCCTCTTCCTTCCTAGTTTGATCAAATCGGCCACTGGGTGGTGCTAAAACGCAGTGAATACCAAAAACAAGACATAACTGGCTGCTTTTTTTCAGATAGAAGCCCAAACTCCCACCAGTCATGATCTTATGAGCTGAGGGAGAAATGGCTTTGACACAGATTGATGACTCATGCGGGCGAAACTTCTGAAACGGGGAAAAAGAACCCAGACGTCTTTAACAAATGCTGCATAAAAGAGGACAGTTGGCTCAGACGTTGAATCCCAGAATCATTTATTAGATATTTGTGAAAAGACTCATGGTTAATGATGTTAAAGACTTCTCGTAATCTTCAATACTCGGAATAATTTACCAAACGTTTGGTTTGACACACGAGCGAGGCCCGCCAGACGCTTTGCTGTCATTGGGAGAACATTTGCCAGATCTTTAATTTGACACAGCAGAACTTGCTGACTGACGTGACAGATTGCGCGATAGGTTTGTTGTACACACAGCTTCATTAGTTGATTCCTCTCTGTGCTGCAGAGCAGCTGCGAGTTTGCACAGGCACGCTTATGAGAAGATCCACCGTGGACATGTGGCTGAAAGCATGTGTGATCCTGTAATTAAAAAATGCACGCTGGGAATCATTGAAAACCCCACTGAACAGCAGGTGAAAAAAACTTTCTTATTTGAGTCCAGCTTGAAATGTTTTTTCTATTTTGTGTTTGTTTTAATGCAGAGTTGACAGGGAAAGTAAAAGGATAGCAACTTTTTCTTGTTTGGGGCTGTTGAGGGTTGAGATGAAATAATTCCGCTGCTGGCACGATGCACAAATCCCTTTCCCCAGCTACTTTCTTCAGATTCTGTTTTCAAAGACCAATACTTACTTTGTATTTCTGAAGAAAGTTTTAAATTTCATTTTTGGCTGCTTTTTTTTTCCTGTTTGTGGTTATAGTTGCATCAATAGGAAATCTTCAAAATAAAAGTTTCAGTTTCTCAAAACCATAAAAACAAGAAAAAAATAATGTAAAGGTTTACATATGATAAAAAAAAAATTGTGTTTTATAAGTACCTTCTAGCCAGGAAATGTTAACGAGTGAATGTTGTTGGCTCTAATGACCTCTGTGGTGTTGTTTATCACATATTTAACACTTCTACTATATCAGCTATGTGTGCAACCTGCGGGTCTGGAGTGACATCTGGCTCTTCTACCCCTCTATTGTGGCTCTCTGATTGAAGAAAAATATAAAGCTTCTGGTTTGAAAAAGTAAAGTAAAGTTTTTTAAAAAAGTAAAATAACTTATCACTCAGCCTCCAAATCACAGTAGCCATAGTGGTTCAGTAATTGACAACGAAACATTTGACAAATTCTGGTCTTTTAAGTGTGGCTCCTGGTTAAAAAAATACAATTAATTAGCTCTGTTTTAATTTTATATAGTTAGATTTATGAATTTCTGGCTAAGAAGCATCACAAACGTTTATTTTTTCTTGCTGCTATTTGTTATTTTTTCTTGACGTGATTCTGTGACACAGGAAGTCTTTTATTTTGAAAAGAAGTCTAGTGAACCTGTGTTAAAGGTTATAAACTGTTTCATATTTTGGGGGAAAAAAATCAATTTTCTCTTAAAGTTTGTTTTATTTGTTCCAAAGAATACTTGTGTATTTATATTTCTCATAAAAATTACCATGACATAAATAATATTTTATAAATTATTTTTCTAAAGGATGTGTGGGCGTGGCTCCTGCTGGGTTGTGGTGAGTGAGAAATTGACCTAAATGGCTCTAAAAGTGTAAAAGCTTGCAGACCCCTGTCCTGTATGATGAAGCATATTTAGAAGATAGGAGATGCAAAAAAGTAGCCTAATCACTTATTAATATTAGAGCTTCTATAATTATCTTTTTGACAACAACATTTTGGTAATTGTGATGTCACACCCTTTAATTACCACGTAACAGCGGCGTGGCTGGCAGGAAAGCTAAATGTAACTTACCCAGACAAGGCGCGCGCTTGCAAAGAAATGGTGTTTATTTCTTGATCTCTTGTTATGCCTCCCATTTTTTCCCTCTGCTTCCCCTTGTGGTGGAATTGCATATTGCGGTCATTTCTTTAAATAAACGTAACTCACCACAGGAATGGGCTACAAACTTGCGTATTTGTTCTGTTTATTTCTACATCCTTCCATTTTTTTTTTTTTTTTTTTTCATGATTGGGACCGGATTAATGCGGCCCGCGGGCCGTATGTTAAACACCCCAGCGTTAGTCGGGGCGTGACCCGTACGGTGCTGAAAGTTTTTGGGACAGCAGGTGTATTTCGCAGTTCCCTTGCAGCCACTTTTAGGCAGATCATGAAAATGCAAGAAGTGTGCACCTATCACGTGAGCAGCACTAGTGGGCCACCTTGTGGAGAGTGCAGGTTTCGGAGGGTTTAAATAAGGAGAAATCTGTCCAACATGCCTGCGTCTCACCTCACGTGTTAAGTCTTAATTTTGACCAATCAAAAAAACATTTTGCTCTCGCAGTTTACAATGTAATTTCATGCATACAGATTCACTGACTGCCCGTCTCCACCTCTAAGAGCAGTTGTGACTAAGGCTAAAGGCTTGCATGTTCTTAAGATAAGCTGTATTTGGCTGTGGACCCAAATGCAGGAGACAAAAAAAAAAAAAATAGTTGGCAGGAACCAAACTTTATAAACAAACCTCGCATAACAAAAAGGAAGCATGAACCAACATGTGATGCAGTTTCCTGTTCATTTCATCCAATAACAAATCCTTTTACACACAAAGAAATTGAAGCACAAATCTTTACAAATGTATCACTTTTGACTTGCTTTTAAACATTATTCATTTGTTTTATCATGTCTGTCAAAATGATCTAAACTTGTCCAGGCTGATTAGTCATTATTGTTACCACATACTCTGTTTAATAAGCACTTAAAAACTGGTTTGCATAACAACAAACATGTCTAGATTGAATTAATTTCCTGCCACTCCCTGTCCATTCTATGCCACCTTTATGTCTTTAATAATAGTTTCTTACTGTGTGCATTTTATTATTGCTACATGTATTTTAACTGTTTTTCTATCCTGTATTTTTTATGTATTAATATATTTTTAAAATGTTCTATTTTACTGATGTTTTGTGGTTTTTAGGTTGATAATTCTTAACCCCCATCCAGAGACTACAGATGAAAAATCCCTTTAAGGTTATTTCTGGCGCATTGCAGCGATGCTAATGATGTGCACTGTCCCTGTGAAATAAACTAATAAATAAAATAAACAACAATTGTTTGCACAACTAACAATCTTCATTTCATTGATTGTATCTTTGCACATAAACTTAATGTTTACTTGTCCATGAACTGTCTGTTTTACAGTATTTTCAGTTTCAAAAGCTACTTCAGTAAAGTTTACTGAACCAAAGCCAGTTTTTTGTTTTTTTTCTTTCTGTCCATTTGCATAAGGATGTAAACGGTTGCAAGTAAACAGTGTAAAGAGTAGATTCTGTGTTTTTTTTTAAACTGAATTCTAGTTTTTAAAATGCCATGTATGCTACATACTGTAATGCTGTCTTTACGTTACTTAACATTGGGAAGCGCCACCACAGTACAATGAAAACATGCTAAAATCTTTGATCGTTAAAGAAGCTGGAGTCGTGACTTGTTATTTTGATAACACTGATATGTTCATACACATAAAAACTTGCTTTTGAAGCATGAACTGACCATTTTGAACTACCTCTGTATTTTGAGGAAGTGACTCGCTTTTGCAGGTTATCTACCATGTTATGCAGTTTGCACTAATTGTTTTGAGAAACACCCAAGCACGGGTGCAAACTTTGACACTAAGAAATTCACTAAATCAATTGAGGAACTGTAACACTCGGAGACCTCAGTTTCCTCCAGTTTTGTTACTCAGCAGATGCATAATTAAACTTTCAGCCAGTTTTTCTTGCAGATTTCAGCCCATGTGGTTGCATGACTGATGCAGTAACCACTTATTTACCAAAATGTTAATTAGAACAATAAAAATAAGATAAGTATAACTTATCTCAATTAATTTGAATAGTTCTTTGTCATGTGAATATGTGACTCATCATTTGGGCAAACACTGGCTCCAATGCAAGCCTAACTCATCATCCCACCATGCTTTATCGCTACGTTTGGTCTATGGCTGAACATGTTAACCATGATTTAGGTACCAAGAATTTCAGTTTCAGCCTTCATTTAAATTGACTTTTTTTAATGGATCTATTTATGTAGTAACTCACAGAAACTGCACTTTAACAGCATCTAATGTACTCATCTGGAAAAATATTTAAGTGGCTTAAGTGGAAGATTTTTCTTACACGTTTTTATTCATTAAAGTACTTTTGGGAAAAAAAGGGAGCGAACCTACTGAATTGCATACAGATTGAGGCTGGAAAGTGTGTATCTGCAGCTGTACGTCATGTTTTCCTGTTTGAATATATGATTTTAACTTTTTTTTTTATCCCTCTCTTGGTTTTTCAGTTGTTGTGGAAATGTTCTGTTAGAACCTTTGAAGTCACTTCCTGCTGTGAAATACAATCATTTCCTGAGAGATACACAAACCCACATTTTACTGGTGCGCATAGATGCACACATGTGTGCATCTTGTATTGAGAGCAAAGGAAGGCAGTCAACAAGGAGCTCAGAGGTTAGTGAGCGAGTCGCTCGGACCTGGGATGAAGAGGGAAAGCGTTCAGGTCAAAGGTCAGGCTCTGTAAGGAAACAAAATTTTACCTTTTGGTAAAAAAAAACTAGCAAAAAAAGCAGATCTGAAGAAAAACTGCAATGGAAGATTTGCCTATTTACCACGGACCCATCGGCAAGGAGGAGGGCGAGCGGCGGCTGGGCCAGGACGGGCGTGACGGGTGTTATCTGATCCGCAACAGCGACTCGTTGGCGGGCGTTTACTGCCTGTGTGTGCTGTGAGTATTCACAAAAAATTTTACGACTAAAACTTTATAATCACATTAACATTAATGTATGCTTTATATAAAAATGATTCACTGATATTTGAGAATATTTTAGTCTCTACTGAAGATTAAAAATCAGTGCTAAATGTGAGCATTGAAGTGACTTCAAAAGAAAATCCAATATTTCATCCGTTTGCAGGTGCCAGGGTTACGTCTACACCTACAGACTCTACAAAGATGACGCCGGTTCATGGGCGGCAGAAGTGAGATTTCTCTCCTTTTTCTATTTATTTTGCCTTCACTGTTTTCCACACACCAGAAAACCTTCACAGACTCTGCAGAGCCGCCGAACACCTGCTTCGCTGTGGTTGGTGTTTATTGGGTTAGAAGTTGTTGTGGTGCCACAGTAATTCAACAAGCTGTGGATCTGAGGCAAACATGTTTTTCTGTTCCATTTTTTTTCTTTTTTTTTTTTTGGAGGAATGACATCGCAGAAAAAAAAAAAAAAAAAAAAAAAGCAGGTACACTCTTTTTCCTTCAGCAATAACAAACCCTTGAATCTCAAGATGCCGCCGCATCAGCACGCGTTCCACAGATGTGGAAATGTGGATTTACACTCGACAGCATTTCTGATGGGATGTATCAGTGAGGATTGGCAAAACACCCAGAGACATCTGAAGGCCGCGTGACTCTGCGACGACGGAGCGAGAAGACCATTTTTTTCAACTCCGCGGACTTGAATTACAGGAGTTTCACCACCAGCTCAATAACAGTTTACATTATTCATGTGCAATATCAGTCACTTTAATGAAAGGTGCCGGGGAAACAGAGGTTACGCTCGTGGTGTGAGATAGGAGCATCCAAAGTGCTGCGTTGTGGGAATGCCTTTGATTAAATGATTTTACATTGCATTCAAGGAACACTGTCTTCTCCAGCTCTTGCACTGATTGATAGCGCGAAATGAAAAGATGCTTTTTTTTTTTTTTTAAAGTCCTTACTTGACAAAATTACAGCCAATTTGAAAGTGCAATGCTTTAGTAATATTAAACTTTAAAGAGACAGCCTGTAGACGAACACACACGGTGGAAAAACTGATGAGTGTGCTGTTGCAAACGTTGCAAAGCTCCCCGAGAAAGTGAAAACCGAAGGATCAATCTGACCGTAACTCTTTTGTTAACAGAGTGTTTGTGGTATTTCAGAAGGTTGTGGTCACAAATAAAGCTAAAGAATCTTTCTTGTCGCACATAACCCATAAAATAATACTTTTTATTGACTAAGAAGACATAAAAACACCCAAAGGATTGTATGTTTACTGAGGCGAACAGATCCTTTAGCACATGGGGAGCCGCAGGTGTTGTGCCAAGGTACGTTCCCCTGTCAAAATATGTGTCCCCAGTCTCAAGCATTGTTGAATTGATTTGTAACGCTAATATTTTGTCCCAAAAAGCGCAAGAAGAATGTGCATGATTGCAATATACTTCATTTTTTGGCTTTCTTGTCATATTCATATTCTTTTCCCACATATTCTATGTAAAAAAAAAACAAAATTTTTAGTTTCAATTTTAAATTTTAAGATAAGAAACGCCATTTATAAAAGTTACTTTAGATGGAAGCATGTAACAACAGACTGCACATTTTTGAGGGGTACATATTTCGGCATGCTGGACTGACAGAATTCATCCCCATCTGTTGTTTAATGTAGATTATGTGGTTGAAAACAAAAATAAATGAATGACAGTAAACTCACAAAAGCCCCAGAATAAATCTGTCGTAATCATCCACATTCTTGTTACACTTTTTAGGACAAAGTATGACTGTAACGAAACAAATCAACAACGTCTGATACCAGGGACGCGTATTCTGGCAGGGGGAACGTATCTTGGCACAACACCTGCAATGCTTAAACACAAAATCTTTAACATACTCTTAACTTTTTAGCTGTTAACGATCGTGTTGATGTTGATCGTGTTGTAAAATTGTGTTGATGGTTGAAAAGCTACAGAATACAAAGTTAAAGTTACACAAAAGTTAAATTTTTATATGAATGATTCTTATTTTTGTGGAAAAAAGCTCATTAAGAAGGGAATTCAGATCAATTAAAAAAAAAAAAAAAAAAAAAACACTGACAGGTTTTAAATCCCCTCCTGCCAGATTCTCTTTTGGCTTCTATAAGTAGATGTGATCCCTTTTATGATTTCGCTCTATAAGACCTCATTTCAAAAGGCCACGCCACATCCTTCTTTTATTTCCCTGTTGGGTTTGATGTGAAGACTAATTCTCATGCGCCTCTTTTTTTTTTTTAAACCATGCAGACAACCCCCGGAGTGCCGAAACGGCATTTTCGACAGATCAAGAATCTGATAAGAGCCTTCCAAAAGGCCGAGCAGGGAATCGTCATGCCGCTGCTGTACCCCATCACTGCCCAGGGACGGGCGGATACCCCCATGCAGTCACAGACGCTCGGCGGCCTGTCGCCGGCTCCCGGCGGTCGTCGCTCGTCCATCCAGCAGATGACGCCGAATGTAAAATACTGACCTGCCATGATATTCGAGTTGACAATAAATATTGGTCTCTGTGTAACTGTTTTGTGTGAGGGAAGAGGAAATAAACTTCTTTAAAAAAGATCACGGTGATGGATGGTAAAATGTGGATTCAATTTGACACGAGAGTTGAGATGGGTGGGCGTGGATCCGTCCAAATGATTGACATTAGTGACGCCTCATAAAAAAGTGTGATGGACGAGATAGTAGGAGCGGTCTCCTAGCAACGGACCCTCCATCACGCCACGCGGAGCATATGGTTACCAGCGAAGAAATGTATATCACCTGTTCGCCGTCAGAACATATGCATTGTGTGTCGTCCGCAGCCCAAGAGAAGACAGAGAGGGAGGCAAACAATTAATGGTGGGCAGATGGTGGAGGAGGGAGTTGTTGTGGGGTGGGGAGGCAGACGGATGGGGAGGTGGATTTGTGGTTGCTAGCTTTAAAAAGAGAAAACTTTTTTTCTGTGGCGGGGAGAGGCTTGGAAGTGGTTCGCATGTAGCCTGATTGGCATTTCCTAATGAGAGGAGACAAGCTGTAGAGAACAGTGCAGCCAACTCCAGGTCCTGCCCCTTCTGCACTCACCACCCACTCGCTGAGCCTCAGCTGTCACATTTCTCTTTCCCTTCTCTGTGCTCTTTTTTCCCCCCTCTCCTCCTCCTCCTCCTCCTCTTTAGTCCTTCTTCCTTCTCTACAGAGAGTCGCCGATTCTTGTGCATATCTCAGTTTGAGCCATAATGATTGGTGATAATGAAAGCACAGATTTCTTTCTTTTTTTTTTTTTTTCAAGTCCAAACTCCCAGAACCAGGAACAAAAGCAAAAACGGAGGGCAGCACAGAAAGAAACGGCGCCCACGAAATCCCAGGAAACACTCCAGCAGTTCACACATAGTAACTTTAATCAGCGTTGTAACCCCAATAAAGTTTTCAGCGAGAATATTTACTATAGCCATGTATATAATTAATTCTTTGCAAAAATGTAACTGTTTTTTCTATTGATTAACAATACTCACACTTATTAACAACAGAACTTCCAGTTGAGCACTTTTTTCAGTGTGAAAGCACTGGCTATGTACATTCTTCATTTTCATATACACACTCATACAAACTAATGTTGGAGCACACCAGAGGCGGAAACCGCAGGAGGTTTCTTCTCTAAAGGGGAGTGTTAGAGCTGACAAGGCCTCTCTTACACAATATGTAAACGACGTTATATCCGAGGTAAACCATGTGGAAAAACTCAAATGGCAACCAGAGCTTTTGATTTGAGTCACAAAGAGGATTTTTCTTTTTTTTCACTGGCATCCTACAGTCTTCAGCTTTGTGACATTGAGCAGAGTCCAAAATGATGAACAGTGTTGAAACGGCGAATGACAGACGACGGTCCGTCGGTCAAGTCGGTCGGAAAACGAAAAAAAAAAAAAAGAAAAAGCAAAGCCACAGCCAAACCACACTGCTTGTGCCACTGTTAGAAATTGGAGAAACTGGACAATAATAATAATAAAATACCATCATTTGTCACAATTAAAGGCATATGGAAGTTTTTTTTCCCCCCAGTCTCTCTTGTTGCTCCTCTTTGTTGTCTTCTTTTTTCGGTACAGTATAGAAACAGTAGAACAAATCAGAGAAGAGTAGAAACAGGCAGTCTTTGGTGGGGTGGAGGGCTGCTAATGTGTCTCTGTTACCTGCCCCCCACCTCGCTTAGTGTCATAAAGTGGATGTTGGAGGCGGAGTCGGACAGCTCCAGCTGCTGTTCCACCGGCAGGGAGTAGTAGCCGTCGTAGCCCTGAACGCGCCCGGTGGATTGCAGCTGCTGCTTCTCCGCCTTGCTCCACGCCCTGCTCCCCGCGTCGCCCGCCTCCAACCGCCGCCTCTCCTTCTCCCAAGCCGCGTCCACGGCCCTCTTCCGCGCCTCCTCCCTCACGCGCGCCCGCTCCTCCTCCTCGGACCCGCCGTAGCGCACGCACAGGCACAGCGCCCCCTGTTGGAGGGTGATGTCGGCGAAACGTCGAGTCCTGCCGTTCACCGTGGAGCTCATCTGAGAGACGCTCACGTTCACGCCCCCTTCCAGCAAGCGTCCGCCGACCCCCAAACCCAGGGCGAGGTCCTCCTCGATGGGCCGCGTCTGCAGGAAATGGTGGGTGTCGCAGCCCTGCACGGTGAAGCTTAGCCCGCCGAGATGGATAGCACCGTTTAAAATGGCCGCCAAACGGCGGCTGTCCTCGCTGGCCACCCCTATGACTTCTGCGCTCACTCGACCGTGGGACACGGCGAAGCGGATGCTGGGGCCCAGAATGGAGGGCCGCGAGCCAAAGGGAGGGGGGTGGGAGGGTCTGTGATAAGTCGAGCCCACAGAATCAGGGACGAGAGGCAACCGCTCCAGAGAGATGAAGTTCCTCAGCTGCCTCCTCAGTTCACACTGGATCCCCAGAGCCATCTGAAAAACAGGAGAGGAACCATGCAGGTTTTTAAAGGGAGCATTAAAGACACACTCTGATCATGCTTTGAGCTAGGTTATGGTGTGGTAGTAATGAGCTGCAGTAATGGTACGTTCACACTGGCGTGTGTGGCACGTTCAAGAACGCAATAAGCAGTTTCATGAACGGCCACCGATGTTGACACCGGACCAGGACCAGACAAGTAGGGAGCGGCAGGAAGGGCCTTCTTCTTCTTCTTTTGTTTTTTTTTTTTTTTTGTTTACTAGCGCTTGTTCCCCACCTACAATTGTTAGAGGTTTGGTGTTAAAAGTCAAAGTGGAGTAAATACCACAAATCTTGCTCCAGGTTTTTATTCCACAGCTCTATTCAAATATGTGAAAGACTTGGTGTCATTGAGTACCAGCCGGGCATAAACTGGAGGTATTAATTTCTCCTTCATGGTCATCTGTGTTGAAAAGGACGCCACCCACATGCCAAATCCCAGGTCCTGATTGGTCAGAGTTCAGCGTTGCGATTTAGCGTCAAGAAGGTCAGTTGGTTGATGTCGAGCCTGGAACCTCAAAACTTTCCTTGCGATGCGTAAACGTGAGAGTTCTGAACAAGAAACCCCAAAATTCGGGTTGACACATAGATTTCAGTCGGCGCGGTTGGTGTGAATGTACTTTAAGAAATTTGCCTTTGAGTTGTGGGTGGGACAGTAGCAGCGGAGCATTCCCACCCCTACTTCCTTCCATGTTACTGAGAGCTCTCTGTTTACATGCTCTACCTCAGGATTACAGACCCTCACACCCCAGCTCAAGACGAGGAAAATGAAGAGGGACGTGGATCTAGACGTCTACAAGTGAATGCATCAGAATGGAGCAGAGCAAGGAGCTTGTGGCCCACCAGGTTCTCTGTGTTTTTCGTCTGCTCCTGATCCACAACAATTTGAATAAAGCAATACCAACACTCAAAAAGGCTATTTTGATTTTGGTTACATATGTCATCATCTGTTATCATCAGAAAAATGTACAAGAACATTTTAAAAACGCAATTTTTATTAATACAAATAGCATAACATTAAGAAATATTTTTTTTACTTTTCTTTTTTTCATTAATTTTTATTTATTTTTTTATATTAATAGTAGTAGAATTTTGCTGTGATATTTTTGTTTTATTATTTTAACAATTTATTATTATTACTATTATTTTATCATTTCTTGTTTTTTCGATAACTTTTTCTTTATAGCAAAAATGTCGAGCTGACATTATTAGAAGCTGAAGTAGTTTCTTTAGATGAAGGAACAAACACGTCAGAGATCTAAATGGCTTCATTGCAAACATTCTCATTACAACATAATTGCTCTTTCCCCTAATCCTTTCAGCGCTCATTCTTCCTCTATGAGACAATCTTATTGGGGTTGACTTCAGCTGTTATTGGCCAATGGAAAAAAAAAAAAGAAAAACACCAAGGTCACAAAAAGTGACAGACAATTAGCATGCAATTAATTCTCTATGCAGCTGTGGGGGACTTTTGGCCTCCACTTATATGGTGCCACAAACGTTTGTGGTACCAAATTATTCAGACAAAATGATCAGAAACATGTCTCTATAAATATTAGGGTGTCTGGGTAGTTTTTTTTAAAGGATGAGGGATTGTTCAGCACTCTTGTCACACTCTTGTAATAATTTTTTGATTAAAAAAAAACAAAAAAAAAATACAGTTTTATTTTACAAATACAGCCAATGATTTATTCATTTGGAAATTACAGCCAGTCTGTTAATTTTATCTTTACCCTTAAAGACATAAATGCAGTATTTTTGTTGGGTCCTCAGAAGGTCCAGGACTCATTTGATATTTTCCTTTCTTGTTGAAAAGTTGTAAATTGATGCAAGAGTTACTACATGAACTAAAGGAGTAATAAAGCATTTCCAATTTGTCTATGTTCCAACTGACTTTAGAATAATAGACACATTTTAGAGGAAATTAACTCCACAGTTCAAGATAAATGAGTCGAAGGAAATAAGCATAATGAAAGCAAGGCTAGAAAGTTTATTACAAAAAACATGTGCAACAGTTTAAAGATTGTTGAACTTGAATTTTCTTTTTTTTTTTGAGGAGTGGGTTACCATTCCAATGGCAAACATGCCCAGAGGAGATGAAGACATGCATATGATGTGAGGATTGTGCGTTATAGTGAACTTTTCACGTTTTTCGTTTGTTTTACGGCACACGACTTTTTGGCGCATGTCTGCCACCTACTGGTATGGAGTGTGGATCGAGAGTCTAATCCTTTCAGATTTATTTCTAATGGATTTCATCTTCTCTTTTTCCCCATTATCATTTCTTCTCAATTTTTTTCCAATAATCTTTGTTTTCCTCAAAAATAAGACAATAAACACTCTTCAATGTTGTCAGTCGTCTTCCATTTTGTTTTTATTCTTAGAAGTTTTTTCTTAAGTATTAATCTTTGTTCAGTGATATTTCTTAACGTTCTAAAGTCAGAAACACAAGCTGAGGTTAAGCTGTTATCATTTGTGTTAATTGTTTTCACCTTGTTTATGACGGTAATTTTTAAAAAAATATGAAGCTCTCCATTGCCAGGTCATTTTCTGTGTCACCCTTTTTGTTCCTCCATTTTTGTTTTCTGCCACATTTCTGCCTTCCTGCAAATTGATTTCTTGACCACAGGGGTCTAAAAGCATGAAGACCTGCTGGTTAGCTTTTATATTTGCGTCATCACTTCAGTTCAATCATACGATACACACAAAATACCATTTTAATTCAAGGTTCTAAAAAAAAAGGGAAATTTAAAAATAGACAGTTTTCTCAAAATACTTTTTCTTTTAATTATGATGCAAGATATTTCATTCAGGTCACTTATTATGATTTTTAATAGACTGATTCTACACTTTCAAGCTTTTTCAATTTTTCTTAACTTCATCCTGGGTTTTTAGTAGAAAAAGTAGCAACAAAGAGTTTGAAAAGTTGTGACTTGAAAGAAGAAAGAAAAGAAAAGAAAAGGTAGGCTGGAACAAACATCTCAATTCCCCATTTGCTGTTATCTACAGAGGTGGTGCAATGTTTGATAAATAATTCACATTTAATGCATTAACATTCTGTTTGTGCTTGTTACTCAGTATCTTCATATGTCATGTTTTTAAAATCTAGAAAAAAAATTTGTAAAATGAAAAATAAATTCTGAAACATAGTATTTCCTCCTTTAACACTGGATCAGGTTTATAAAAATAAAATCCGTGACGTAGAATCATAGATGTTTTAAGGCTCATCACACACTTTTATAGACTTTTTAATAAACACCATCTCATTTATTTGAGTTTAAGCAAGTTTTTTGTGTGCTAACAACTCTGTGCTAACGTAACTGACCGGCGACTACTGATGATGTCATCAAGTGAGAGTAACGTCCAAATTTGAAAACACTGGCTATGTCTGAATTCCCACCCTATCCCTCAGTACTAAAAAACTATCTAGTGCGGGACATATATAGTGCCCTGGATTTTAAAGACAATTCGGACACGATGCTCACTACTTTATTAAAAAAATTGCATCTAAACATGTTTGAAATTATTTGACCACAATGCATTGTGGTCTATATTCGCTAATCTAGTGAGCATCGATGAACGCTAGTTTTTCGCAAAAACTTCAGGGAAATTTCTAGTGATCTCGATTTTGATTTGGACAGCACAAGAAAATGGCGAACGGACTATATAGTAAGTGGGGGGGGGGATTCAGACATATCTACTATTTTTCCATAACTCTCCGTTTGGAGGGCTAAAAGTTATAGGGGTAGAATTCAGATTTGGCCAAAGATCTGTTTGCAATTGAAGATTTCTATAAAAATGGAAAGCTGAACGTATTCTGTGTAAAACTCATGGCACAATGAGATCTATTGGGAAGGTCAACAGCCAATCAGGACACAGAATACAGTTCGCTGTATGGAAAAAAGCCAAATTGCAGTGAAGAAAATCTGCACAATAGCAAAACTACTAAAGGTTAACCTCAATATAGCCAGGAACGACTGCATAAAAAAAGAAGATTCAAAGGTTTATTATTACAAATTTGATATATTTGTAATTTGAAGTGAATAATATTTAGTAAAAAGAGACTTGTTGCAGTTTTAATTGAAGATTACCTTGCTGGAGTCCCAGTCTTGAGTCTTCGTCTGAGTGTTAATCAGCTCGTATGTTTGCTCCATTTTGCCCACTTCAGGCTTGGGGAAACCAGGGACCACATTATGAAGCTTAATGCCAAACAGCTGCAGCCAGCTGCCGACTCCTGCACACATATTCCAAAAGAGAAATTCATCATAGCAAGAAAGTTGCAATGTCATAGCTGTACTGAACAGCAAGCAGACAGTCATAAGCCCACTTAGGCCGTGATGGACAGGAAATCACACTGTTAAAGAAAGAAAGAAAGAAAGAAAGCACGAAATGTGAATGCAATCGCGTGTTTCCTGTATACGCAGAGTCTCTGTAGCGAACAGTCCTGCAGCAGGGAAAACACGACAGGCAAAATAAATGTTCCATTAGCCAGAGGAACATATGCCCCATACCAACATCTTGTATTCAACTCCCTCTCCTATTCTATCTCCTTCCCTTGGCAAACTTTCTATTTTCTCTCTCTGGGAAACAGTATGTTCTTGACAGTCAGGGAGAACAAAACAATGCAGCCGGTGTTAAAAAAATGTGATCAGAGGCGCGGCTGTCCCTTCTGTTGCCAGTACATTCTATCTGTCACATCTTCTTCCTCCTCTGTCTCTCAGCTCACCGGTGGTTAGCGATGCGCCCCGTTCCCTCACTCTTCATGGCGCGTGTTTCAGAGTGTCACGATGGGAAATACATTCCCGTTTCTCTGACGGGTGCGCTATTAAGCATTTAGTTGAGACGGAATGGAGCTCACCTGTGGTAAACTTTGTCACCTCCTCCACTTTTCCGACTGGGCAGTTGTTCTTAAAGGCGTACAAGTTGAGCGGTTTGGGCTCCTTGCTCAGTTCCTCCCACAGTTCGTGATTCGGTGAAGTCCATCGACCGGCGAGTGTGTCGTAATCACGTCGGCCAAGGTGGACCAATCGTGTGGCTGTATCGTACAAGCCTCCGTGGAAGCCGATGACCAATTGAAAGCTGGGGTTTGTGTCCTGATAAACCTCCCCATAGGGGGTGTAAAGGATTTCTTTGATTAGTCTCCCCTTGCTGGAGAACACTGCCCTTGGACTCCCCACGCTGTCGCAGGCCACGTAGTACTCCTCCCCGCTGCTCAGCTCCATGGCGATGAGGTGACCCTGAAGGTCGTAGTACAGCGAGGTGATTAAATTGCTGCTGTGGTTGTACAAGTGACTGACCCTGGTGGGCTGCGAAAGATCAGCATAAAAGAACTGCAGCTGCCCCCCGTCGCTGCTCTTGGTGGCCACTCGCCGACCCAGGCCGTCGTAGTGGTACCAAACTGTGCGCTGAGTCACGCGGTTGTAAACACGGGTCAGCAGGCCGTTTGAGTTGTAGTCGAAAAGGTCGTTGGCTCGCTGGCGGAGAAAGCCGTCCTCATCCACGTTGTACTGTAACTCCCCGAGGTGAGTGATGCGGTCTCTCTGGTCATAGCGGAGCGGCGTGAGCCTAAAAGTGAATGACGAAACCTTTTGTTACGCTAATATTACAAACTGACTTAAATTTAATTTGCTTTTTTACTTTTTATTAACATGAGTTCTTGTTTATGATCACTAAATGTTATATTTTTCTTATTTAGAACATTGTAGTTTTCTACACATGGTTTTGGTGTTCACAAGGACTCAGATCAGTAGTCTACTACCACTTTTACTTTTGGTAGAGTGTCCATCCTGAAATTGGTAAGCCGTGGGTTCAAATCTGGGCCGAGTCACACCAAAGATTTTAAAAATTGTACCCAGAGCGTCCCTGCGTCTGCAGCTCACCACTCCCCCAAAGGATGGGTCAAACGTGGAGAACAAATTTCACACTTTTCGGCAAATGAAAACTAATCTGACATTCATTTTAACTTTCATTGTGATTATTTATATTCAGTAACAAATCAAGCATTCACTTACCTAGCACTCATTCCAAGGCTAAGAAGGTTAATGTTCCCGTTGAGGTCGTAGCTATAGCGCCACTGAGGCCGCTCGTTGACGGAGGCACTTTGCAACTGGCTGTCTGCATCGTACTCGTATGTGTAGCGCGTCACATTGCTGTCCACGCCCACCCTGATGTCACAGGTGGTTGTGCGTCCAGCTGAATCGTACTGAATGGTCATCCAGTAGGCGATGGATTTTAGGATCTCGTACTGGACCTCTACCACCTGGCCGTAGGAATTGAAGACCTTGGTGTGCTTCATCAGTTGCGTGGTGATCACCTAAAACAGCGACAAATACGTTTAACGTTTTAACAAATGGGGTTATACGGAAAAAAACTAAATGATGAACTGAAAGGTACAAACAGAAATCCATCACTGAACTAAAATGAGCCACAAATGGTTATAAACATTTTGTATTTTTCTAATGTGAATATTATTATTCAAATTTAAATTAAGTAAAGTAAAAGGGTAGTCATCCAAAACATTACTTATGGAAGATAAAAATATTTTTTAAAAAACTGTTTAAAAAAAATGTAAGAACTAAGCAACAGTTTGAACTTGTTAAAAAAACGTAATTTTTCTAGGTTTACTGCACCGTAAGAGTGAAACGGTTCATTTAACAAAAGCTCTGTAACATGTTCCATTTAAAATGTTTTGTTTTCATCAAATAAACATTTTAGGTTGATGGCTTACGTAACAAAAAAAATGTACTTGATCAAAATAATATTTTTAAGTGTAAAGGTAAATTCCCCCCGAACGCGGCTGAGGCGTCAAATTGGTGTTTGCCACCTCTCTTTTGCCGCCTGTCACATTTACTGCTTTAACACCTTGGCGCTTTGACACCCTGACTGCAGAGAACTTCATATGTTGACCACATCTGGAAAACATGGATGATATAGTGAAACGTAGCTTGGGTCTGTTTTGGAGAACTGTACAGAGGCGCCGGTAAGCACGTCGTCGTGTCTGGGTTCACCAGATCTGTCTCGGTTCAGAGTGCTGCACCCCTTCATTTATTATTATGATCTTAATAAAACAAAAACCATGAGCCTATGGAACTGGGGGGATTTCCCAGCTACGACCTCGCGTTCAGGCGGCCCACTGGCGGCTGGCTGCCCGGCAGAAACCCGCAGCTAGCAGAGCTCTGCGGATGGAGACAGGAGAGCCGCAGCAGCTGGTGTCCCGGTACGAGACAGCTCTGCCCCCCTGTGCCACAGCTATCGCTTGCTCTGGCGAACCCTGTGGGAAGCTCTAGTTATGCTATCCACCGGGCGGCTGGCTAGCAGAGCGGGCTCTTTTGTTCGAGCTCAGCGGGCTCTGGGACAGGCTGGCGACCCATCCAGGGCCAGTATCCCGCCTTCGCTCAACAGTAACCAGACAGTCTTTGGTAAATCCCCGCCCCAAGCGGGTAAATAAAATGGAAGTCCTTGCATTGCACTGCCATATTGTGCTCATTCTTCCACTCTTTGATCTTTATTTCGACTTAACATTGAAACCTGACGCCCCCGCCGCTACGGTGTGAATATACCATAACAAATTACAGAGTTTATGTTAATTGATCCAATGTTTCACTTTTTCCATTGGGGCTTTTTTTGCCTTTTATTTGCTTAGCAAAAACATCTGGACCTATAACTGATATGCAACAAAGAAATAAAGTCATTTTTTTCTTTTTAGCGAAGCCATTTAGGTTGATATTTCAAGGACGTCGTGCATTTCGTGGTACAAGCACCAATAAATGTACCTTAAAATCCTCACTTTCAGAAAAGAATATTAGTCATGAGAACGGCAATTATTAATTTCTCCTTTATGATAGATTTTTAAATGGTTGGCCTTTCTTTGTATTGAAAAGGATGTTAGCTATACCTCACTACCAAATCCAAGTCCCTGATTGGTCAATGTTCAAATATTCAGTGGCCGCACTTTATGTATGTAGAACCAGAAAACTGTCCTAAAAAGTTGAATAGCGACACGCTCTAATACATTCCTCTTAACTTCTTCTTTCTAATCCTATTTTTTTTTTTTTTTTTTTATCGCAAATTATTCAAGTTCTAAACTGACCAATCATCAACCATGTGGGTCCCGCTGGCCCCACCTCGAATGTTTGATTGACAGATTTTCCCAAGCTCGCTTTCAGTGGAAGGGGTGTGGACTTCTTCTAAAAACATGACTCAGACCAACTCGGACCAATCACTGTAGTCTGGTTTCAAAATGGCGGCACTCGTATTGTGACGGATTTGGCCTGATTTTGTGAGAGCTGGAGGTAAAGCATTTTCTATGGGTGACGCCAGTACCTCACTTTCTAAACTTTTTAAACCAAAGTAGCACAAGTTGTTGCTATCCACATCTGGACATGAACGACCTGTTTCGGTCAATGGTATTTAGCACACACCAGAGTTACAACACGGTTTAATTCATGCACGCTTGGAGTCTTCTTACCTGGTTGAGGTCATAGTAAATGACGTTGAATTTGCCAAACTGCTCAACTAGTCCAGAGACGTCAACATTGCGGTACAAGTCAATGGGCAGAGGGGTCTCGTTGATGACCGCCTGCATGCTGGTTACTCTGAAGTTGTTGTAGCTATAATCAAATCTGGCGTTGACCAAACCCTCTTCGCTAAAACGAAAGATTTGCCGACTGGTCAACGGACCTAAAAAAAAGAAAACATAAATTAGAATTTGTAATTTTTTTCTTCACAACCATAAATCTATTTGAAGAACTCGTGTTATATGTGCATGAGGAACAGAAAACCTTTAAAAATCATCTCTCACACCACACGGGCGAGCCTGCCAGGCTAATTCCAATCAAAGACTAATTCAACATCATTAACGGAGACACACATAGTTCAATCCGTTCAATCTTAACTATCTCCACATCTCTATGGCATTTCCAGTGGTGACCTTTAATATGGAGAGATAATGAAATCTAAAGACAATAGCCATGATGAGCCAATGTGCTCCTTAATGTCTGAACATCAACGTTAACAACACCATTCGTCACCTCCGCTGTATCTCATCCACCATTTGGAGGAAAAAAAAAAGAAAATCACTAATGAATCACCATTACGCTGCGATATGAGATTATTCCAAAAGCAGTTAAAATGACTGAGTGTCGAGCTTCCCAGCCTCTGGATAGCAGGATCAGCACTACATCTCCTGTTTTTATTTTCTGCAGAATGTTGATTCTGAACCTGCGCTAATGGGAGAGCGGGAGCAGCACAGAGAGGGAGGTAGAAGCTTTTCTACGCCCCTAGGGAACCTGCAGTCTGTTCGTCTCGCTTTTCTAGCTGTCACTTCTCCAAACTGTCATCTTTCCATTTCCTTTTACTGTTCTTCTCCTCCGTCCTCCACCACTATATATTAGTGTCTGCCTCTTCTTTCTGTGCCCTACTCTTCCTTGTCTCCTCTCAAGGGACAATTACCACTATCTCTCCCCTCAGTGAGCCTCCGATTGTTCTGCTGAAATGAGATCAGTTAAAGGAAGGTGAGAGTCTATTCACAGTGAGGGCAAAGTGATAAACACGCACACACACGCAGGCAGACGGCGGCGCCTCACCAGTTAGCGACACATGATCGTGGCTTGCCAGTCACAAAGGCACTGCAAGTGAGCTAACAGTTGAGATGGGTGCAATCTCAACGACCTCAGACCAAATCTGTGACTTAAAGGACTTGCTAAACTGTTTTAACGGCGGCACAAATCCACTGCGACAGCTAAACGCTCCTACTGATGGTGACGGAGCTGAACAATTTTTTGCTTATTGGGTGTTATAACTTAGTACCTCGTTTTAGACACCCCTACGGGTCAAACAATAATGACAGAAATAACAAGCAGATGTGGAACACAATAGTCTCTTTTCCATCGTGGATCATAAATGTGGTTACTTGTTTACTTTAATTAGACATCTTGACTGAGTAGATGGGTTAAAGGTGGGTTAAACAGAGAAGCTTAGTCTGAAAAAAAGGTGGTCGGATATTTAGAGCTGCGGTAGACCTCAGCCCCTTCCCCTCGAGCTGCTCTCAGCTGCAAGTTTGCTTGACGGTTTGATATTACTCACTGATTTGGTTTGTCTATCCATTAACTCAGTTATGTTAAAAAAGATTATTCACTCATTGTTGTTTGGCTCATGCCTGGTGTGAGTAAATGTGAATGCGTACCTGTCTGTCTGTATCGTATGGAGCTTATGAAGCCGTTATGCGTGAGATGAATAGTCTTGACGGTGCCGGAGGCTTCATCATAAGTGAAGGTCACCAGGGTGGAGTCATAAACCACCTCCGAAAGTCGAGCTGCTGATGTGTATCTTGATTAGACAAAAAAAAAAAAACACAGAAAAAAAAAAATACAACTGGTGATAAATATAAGTTGGTTTCAATCCCAGTAAAAGGCATTTCATTTTCAATAAAGGTAAACATGCTACGCCGCATGAATAATACAAAGATCCCTTGGGCCGCCGAGAAAGAGGCTGCGTCATCCTTCAATATTTCATTGAAATCAGAACAGCAGCTGTGGCAGTTATGGCCTTTCAGATCTTGAAAATGGGGCCATTCATTACAGTATCTTCATAGAGCCGATGAGGATTAAAACTGTTAAATGCCAAAACCGTGTTTGAATCAGCCTCCAGCTTTCATCCAAATAGTGTGGGACGACTCAAAAAAAAAAAAAAAAAAAAAGAAGTGACCTTCAGTCTTTTTCCTGCTTGTATCCAGTCAGAGAAGCAGTGAGTAACTATTGTACTCTACAATACCTCACAACTTTCACTGCAACAGATCCAGGAGACTGTACCTGTAGATGATACTGCGTCCTGTTCCCAAATACTGAGTCCTCAACAGCCGCCCATCCAGGGCGTAGTCCTGCGTGAACGAGGCCTGGCTGTCAGGGGGAGTGTAGACGTTCCTGTAGTAACCGATGGACAGCAGCGACTGCAGGGAGTGCTTCACCATGCTGGGCATGGTCACTGCAATCAGCCGGTCTGTTTGGTCATACTCGAAGACGTATCGCCGCTGGCTGTGCAGGAGCAGCATAATGGACTGCAGGAACACGGAGAGATGGAAAGACTTAACCGCGGCTCCGTCTTTTTTTTTTTTTTTTTTTTTTTCCCTCCTGTGTTACTCTTCGTTTTTCTTTTATTCCAGTTTAATTCAGCAAAATCCTCTTCAGAAACAACCTTGGTTTTTATTTTTATGTTGTCACTCCCTGCGAGCTATTTAAATCCTAACATGCGTACCGACAAGGTTTTGAGGTGAAAAAAACATCTATATTTCGTCTTAATTGGAGTCCTGAGTTTTTCAGGGGTAAACAATTTTGCTCACTGTTAGTTCTTTCTTTTAGACTTACACTCACCGGTGAAGCAATTCAGGCGCTCTGTTTAACTGCAGAGCGAAGATATTAATGTGTTAATAATGCATGCAGGTGCCATCAGTTCCTTGATATAATTTAAGCTGCAGCTCACTTTAATTGTGTCTCTGGGAAAAGTTTTGACACTAAATTTATGTCCTGCTAATTATATTTCCATAATTCAAGTTATTTCAACAACAGAAATGAGGTTCCTGTATACTAACGATGAGTGGTCCACATTAAAAATCGTAAAATGTGTTCATTAGCACCGAAAATGTTATGAAGGAGACAAAGAGTTTACGGTAAAACCTGCTGCTTTCTGTACAGAGGTGTGACAAACCCAACCTGCAGCCACAAGACTTTGACTTATTCATCACAAAAGAACATATTTCCTGATTTTGCTGCACTCAGACCCCATGGTTACAGTCATATGGGTATACTGCAAGTACAGATTGATGGAAGCCGTTTTTTTAGACAAAAAAACTCAAGTCATTTTAAGAGGAAAGCGTGTCACAGTGAAAGATTACCTCAAAAAGTAAAAAGAACTTTAAAATATGGAATAGTAGAATGGAGGGAAGTTTGAGTTATAGCTATATAGGGAGTGGAATTTAATAAGATTCAGCCAAAAAAAAAGTTAAAAAGCAGAAAGAGTCAACTTACCTTGTCTGCATACGTGTAGCTCCAGATTTTGCCGTTCACCCAGGCTCTGGACACCACCCTGTCGTTTTCATACTCCATCCTCTCGGACCATTCTCCTCTGTGGATGCTTGAAAGCAGCCCGCCGCTGGAATAGCTGATGTTCACTTCGGTGTATTTGCTGTTGGGGGACCACACAACAGGCCGACCCAGCGGGTCGTACTGGATGTGGAGGGTGAACTTCCTGTGGTCGTCGTAGATCTTTCCGACTCGGGTGCTCTGATCGAAATCTATGGACAGCAGGTTTCGGTTATGCGCCTGGAAAGAACACAGGTCGACACGGAATTCGTAAAAGGGAGGCAAATTAAATAGCAATTTGATTTTTTATGAAAAATAATTTAAAAAAAGCCAGCTTCTACAAGTTTCATAATTTGCTTTATAAGTAGAAGAACTAAAGGGAAACTGAAAAATAAAGATATATTTATCATGATTATTAAAATTTCTTTTCTATTTTCTAAGAAATTTCCCATTTTTTATAATACATGCAACATGTTGGCCTTGACTCCACTGAGCAGTCCAGTATGGTCCGGCCCGGTATTCTGAGCATTCCCATTGTAAAATGGAGCCATTGAATCATGGGAGCCTGGTTATCTTTTGGCCCATCAAGTCATGGCTGTAGAAGCTGCAGAGTGTATAGATAAAACCCCTAACCTGTTTCCCATTGATTCTCTTGGGTGTTCCAAAATTCTAGAGCTGTAATATACTTTTGGCCTCCGGGTGGCGCTGTTAGCAGTTTCTTTGCTTGCGGTTATGGGTGAAACAACCCACAAGTGAATCAGCCCAGGGCTTTTTTTATGTTAGAAATTCCTAAAAGCCCTCACGGTCACTTCTGATGCTTTTAGCTAAGTTTTTTATTAAGCTAGCCAAGATGGAGCCACAACAGCAGAGGTAAACGGATAAAGTCAAAGACCAGATCCACGTCTCTCGTTAGGATCTCAGTTTGCTGTTTTCATTGATTTGATAATGGCATAGGTTGATTTGGTTTGATTTACAGTTTGCCTTAAACCAGGGGTCTCCAAATCCAGGCCTCGAGGGCCGGTATCCTACATATTTTCCAGCCAACCTGCCATGTCCACACCTGGTAACCAGATGCAGATAAGACAGGATTTCTGGGAAGCCAGCCGGAATTTGGCCCTCGAGGCCTACATTTAGACAGATCAATCAAATTCAAGCCTCGAGGGCCACATTACTGCATGTTTTCCAACACACCCTCTTCTGGGATGTTTTAAATTGCCCCACACATCTGAATCAAGTGATGGGTCATGAGTAGAGGTGGGATATCATGCACACTACAGCCCTCGAGGCCTGGCGTTGTCTATCCCTGATGTAGTAGGATTGTAGGAATATATATATTGATTCGTCAATTAAGTTGAATAATCGTTAAACCCCAAACATGAAGAAACTTTAGCACTCTTTAGTAGTTTCCTGAGCTTGTCCTTGTTCGAGTGGATAAAGTGTTCTACAGTAACTGGACTTTATCCAGTTACTGTAGAACACTTTATCCACTCGATTCCACAATAGACAGGTAGCTGGAATTTGTTGCATTCTAGGTTGCTGCCTCAGTCTTGATGTGCCTGTGTGGCTCTTTTTCTGTGTTTCCAAAAGGTATGATGGCGTTCTGCAGATGTTGCTGACTGCTGAGGGACCCCCCCCCCGCCACCAGTCGCTTCCAGGAACATCCGATTTTCCCATCTCTATGGAAACTAAATACTTTATGTATTTCAGCAAGTAACTTTAAAAAGTAACTGAGATTACATCCCTGATTGTCTGTTAGTCTGATGTGAATCCTCCTCTGTTGCCCAGAGGAATCCATTTCTCTGCAGCAGAAACTCTTTCTGTTGAGTTGACAATCCACTCACGGCCCAATCAAATCACTGATAATCAGATAGCATCTCACCCATGAATTGAAAACTCTGCCACATCATGGAATTATGTTAGCATGAGCGTAAACAAACCAAATATGGATGGTTAGATGCCAGTAACACTTGTGTATCAATCTCAAGTATGCTGAAACTGCAAGTATTCTAAAATTAGTCCAAATGATTTTTGCTTTCTTCTCTGTCAGAACTGATTCATTTTGTGTCTTCTGATTGTTAATATTGACATGACTTAACAGCTATCATGTATGTCATAGGTGTCAAATTCTGGCCCAAGGGCCAAATTTGGCCCACCGTGTAATTATATTTTATATTTGACCCGCGAGGCAATTTTAAATTAGTATTAGAGCAGGCCCGCCCGTGTTATACAGTGGCAGCACTGTAACACAGCATTCACCACTCTTACTACTAATCCCATAATGCTCTGCTGCTGTTTCGGTGCAACAGAGGCAGACACGCCCCTTCTGTGTCATTAGTCTTGGATGATGGAAGGTAGTGATCCATCCTTACTTCAAAAGGCTGCAAACAGAAAGGAGCTATTCAATTTTTATTTAAATCTTATTTAATACGCCATTGATATGTTTTATTATTATTATTATTATTATTAGTAGTAGTATTAGTAGTAGTAGTACTGGGTTTTTCCTGCATAGAGAATTTGGTGTCGGCCGCCACCACCTAATTTACAAGCGGCACCAGCTCCTGTGCACCGAAAAGGGGGTGGAAGGTGGCTAATTCCAGGGGCCCAGATTGAGATGACAAAATTATAAAACAAATAAAATAATTCCAGTAAACCAATAACCAATATATAATCGTAATATTTTTATTTTTAATGTTAAGGTAACAATATTTATATATTTTGTTTTGGAAACTTCAACGTAAATGGACCCCCCCTCCCCTTATTTAAAAATGGTTCAGTCCGACTGGATTAGACTTCTGCAGGTACGCTGTTTGTGACAGACAGGCCCGCAGTGAGTGAGGTAGAGAAGACATGCTTTAAAAACCAGGAGTTGTAAACACTTGATTTAGAGGAAGACCTCCATGAAAAAGAAGAAGAGGCAGCCTGTCTATTGCCGCGGTGCATGCTGGGAGCGGAGCGGGGGTGATACACGAGAGAAGGAGAGCCTGTGCGTGCACGTAACCGCCGCGGACAGGGGCAGGCACAGCAGGACATACAGTTTCTGTTCAGAAGTTCTTAAACGAGAGAATAATATAAAAATAACTGCAACGTATTTACTGCTTTAGGAAGATTTTAAGACTTGAATTTGATTGTGCTGATGTCAACGACATGACACTATCACCACCTTATTTTAAACCAGGAAAAACCCTGGTAGTATTATTAGCACTTCGATATTGCATGCCTGCACTTTAAAATTATATAAGTCTTGCTTGTTCAATATTCATTGTTAAAATGTTTAACAATTTTCCTTGTTTTGAACCATATTGAAAGTTTCATTTCTTCAACCTTGGCTTTGTTCAATGTAAAATTCTGGCCAACTGTGTATTTGAGTTTGACACCCCATGCTATATTTCTAGTTCATAATTATGTTAAAAAGTTACAGTTTTAAATTTTTAAAAATTTAGTTTTAGAGTGTTCAATGAATGTTTATCCTGTTCGGCCCGCGACCTAAGGTGTGTTTTGGGTTTTGGCCTCTTGTGCGATTGAGTTTGACACCCCTGATGTAAGTGATACTACAGTTTAGAGCACAAATATTGAACTCCATCATAATGCATGGGGTTTTTGATGATAGAGAAGTCATCTGTCAGTTACTTAATTTGTGGTTTGATTCCAAAACTTGATAGGCAATGAGTTATATCATAAAACACATCACACCACGCTACACAAAGTGAGTGACTGTTGGATTGGCACCCGCTGTGCTGCGCTCAGAGCAGACGCTTCATACAAAGAGGCGCATCTATTTAGAAAAAAGTGTTTCCATAACAGTTTTGCAAAAAAGTCTGTTTCGATACTCCCCAAATACCATCTCCTCTAAGCACAAAAACTTGAGAGTTTTTTTTTCGAAATTGTGGCCTCTCCATTAGGAGAACTTATGATCAAAATTCAAATTTACAAAATTTCAGCGTTAATGGAAACGCACCTAATGACTGACTTTGGATTAATGCATTAATACTCGATCTTTAGCTCTGTTGTTGACTTTATAGATGTCTACTGCAACTCTTTAGCCGTTTATGCAATCAACATAATTCTGATTCAGAAGTGGAGAAAAGCAGCCTTGTGCTGATATGCAACAGTATACAGTAGTTAGATACATGTGCAGAACTTTGTCAAATCTCTAGTAATGTCAAAAACCAGCATTTCCCCTGTTTCCATTAAATCCCAATACATCATAATAACAAAACTTCGATTTACAGCACATACATTCAAATTTCTGCCACGACACAGGCACTCATCATCTATCAAAGGAGACTTTGGCGTCTTATCCAGACCGTGGAGCTACACGGGAGCGGCTAGAGATGAAGAGATTTTACAGAGGAGCTGAGGATCAGCTGGAAACGCTCAACTTCTGATGAGCTGTGTGATGATGTGACACCTCACTGTTGGTCACGTGACTCATTTAATTCTATAAAATGAATTTCCGTCGCAGTTTTGCGGAATATGTTCATTTTGATTCATCGTAAAAACTTTTTTTTAATCAAAGCGAGTTTTTTTATTATTGCAAATCTAATTTGTGCAATTTCAGAGTTAATGATTTACAGAGTAAATCAGCAGATTCTGAAGTGGAGAAAAGCAGACTACAAGACTGTAGAGCAGGGAAGTTCTTATGTGAATCCAGTGATTCTGAAGCGCAGAAAAGTGCAAGCAGAAAAGTGCAAATATGGAAGACTTTAGGTTGGAAATGTTTGGGCAATTTTCAAGGTTTTAGTCGGCATTTTCAAAGAGTGAATTTGGTTTAACGGTTAAAAAGTCTTTGGCCGGGTTCGTAGAGTTGTGTTTGCTTGATTTAGTGTTTAGGGTTTTTGAAAAATTTTTTTTTTTGTTTGTTTTTTTAAAAAATAAAATCACATTTCAAAAACTTGATTGGGGATACTGATCTGTTGCATCAGGTGGGGGCATTAAGCATGTTTTACCCTAAGTCTGCGTTCGCTGCTAGTTTAGTCTTGCTTTGCTCCTTTCCGCCCGCCCCGATGCTGAGCGTTTCCCGGAAGGGAGGTTGGGCCTCCGTGCCCCTGAGGGGGAGCTGCTTCCCGTGGGATGTTTCCCCCCGGGCTCCCGCCGAAAGGGGGAGGGGCTCCGTGCTCAGGGACAGCTCCATCCCGCTCGCCAAGGACACGAGGAAGGATCCGTCGGAGCTGACCCTGTATGAGCTCTGAGTGTGATCTGGGGGAGGAAGGGAGGGTCGACTGTTTACCACTGGTTAACTCGCAGCCATACACAAACCACAGATGCACAGAAGGCGGTGAGCAGACAGCAACACATAGGGGGGAAAAAAAGTGTGAAATGAACAAAACAAATGAGACGGTTTGTGAAAAAGCTGCCTTGATAAAAAAAATCAGTTCAGAGTTCACAGGAATATTGTTCAGTTTCATCATTAAATTCACCTTTAAAATCACTTTTTTTTGCTAGAAAATTTGAGCTAAAAAAACGCACTAATCTAATCAAACTGAGGAAGAGGAGAAAGGACAGATGGGAGGGTACTGAGAGAAGGGGACAAATGAGTAGAGACGACTACGACACATGCAGCATGGGGAGGAGGGGAAGTGTTGGTAAAGGACAGGTGCTAAACAGCCACAACAGTTAGCATTTTCACACATTGCAAAACTTTTCAGAAGCTCTCAATATGACAACTCAGAGCAATATTTCCCACATATTAATGCTGCTTTAAGTCTCAATTAAATAGAAACATTAAAAAAAAACTTAAATCATAAAACTTGATGCAGCCAATAAATGAAATATTCCCTTTTCTCTTGTAAAAATCTTTCTGCCAATACGGTTACAGTTGCCTGGGAGGCGGATGGAGACGTCTTAAATTTGGTTGGTGGAAATAAAGGGTCATTTCAATCTTTTTCTAGTATCCTCAGCCTCACTATTGCGGCGCATCAGCATGTGCCGCAGCCTCTCCTCGCCTCCCTGCAGGCCTGTCATTGTGACAACTGCTAGGAAGCAATTAAAGGGATGACATGAGAGGAAACTGCTCCCACGAGTGGCTTCACCACTCCGCTCCCATTTTTGCGTCCCTGCCCTCCATCCCCTCTTCACTCCCTCCGACAATTGTTAAGACGTTTCACAAGTCACTCAGATCCGTTTGCTTTTTTTTTTTCTTTATTATCAATGGAAAAATGACCGAATGGCACTTTTTTTTATTTTTCCCCTCCACCCATCATATAGATGACACTCGCATCTAAATAAAAAATACATGAATTCACAATAAACAAGTAATCATAGATGATAAAACACACTGGAAATCTCATATCAACTACATAAAAAACAAAAATAGCAAAAACAATCTATAAGGTTAAATAGACATTAAACAAAAAATTATTATACTTCATTGTTAACACTTGTTGATAAATTGCATAGAAATTTTATGAAATGCAAAAAAGAATTCGATAAATTCCGTATTAGTATTTCAGAAACAAGCAATAAGAATAATCACCGGGAGTAATTATTGGGACCCACTGTTTATAAAGCTGAAAATATTCAAATTTAAAGAGTTAGTAAATCATTCTATACTAAAATGTACGTATAGAGCACACAGTAAAAGTCTGCCAAATAACACACAAAAAAAGTTTTAAAAAAGAGAGAGCGATTACAACCTAAAAAGGCATAACATTTTCAAAACCAATAAATTCAGAGCAAAAATGAAGGAAAAAACTGTTTTGGTATCAGAATATGGAAGGATCTGGAAAAATCAATAAAAAAACTGTGAAAAAAAAATGCTCACACTATATGAATCATAGGGTTAAATAAATAAAAAATTCTGAGGTACTTGCTTTATTTTGTTTATTTATTTTTTCACTTTAATTAATTGATTGATTTAGCTAAATGGGGCAGAGATGATAAGTTTTCTTCTTTCTGTCCATTTTATTTTTCACCAAGGATGAGATTATTATGAAAATCTTGTTGTGCGCTATGAAAATGAAATAAATATCTAAACTACCTAAAAAAAAAACTAAAAAAAAACTGTTGACTGAATATTATCACAGTTCTAAAGCTTCTGCTTTGGCTTACTCATACATCAGTGGAGCCCCCCTACATGAGTCACATCTTTCACATTTGTGGCAAACGGGTTGATTCCATCGGAGTAGGAGAAATGCATGAGGGGGAACACATTGTGCCCCCATATTTGTCCCGCTGTGAACTCATTTTGATCCTCCAACGCTTTATTAAAGGCAAACAAAAGGGCTTCACCTTGCTTGAATGTGTAGATGGTGTCACTGGCAGACAGGTTTGTGCTCGTAACGTAGTTCTCACGGTTCGATGCTTCAACCTCAACTCTCGACCAGCGCTCCAGGTTGCCATGGAGACCGCTCACCTCACCCGTGGGTAGGGTGATGTTGGTAACCCGGCCCTCGCCGTTGTACCTAACAGAACAAACACAAACGTGAAGTACAAACCTGCAGTGACAGACAAATAAACAGAAGGGAAGCGTGTATGTACATGAGCACACATGCACGCATGCATGCTAGCCCTCTGTTTCTCTGCCACAGTGTAAACGTCAACTATGATTTATATATGTAATTATCCAGCTGTGAAGTTTGAGACAGTGACTGAGGTGGCTGTGGTGAGGAACTTTACGTGTTGTAGTGTGTGCACCCACACTGAAACACGTGTGTAAGCAAAGTATTGAGGAGACATCCTTCAGCGTTGTCACAATCATTTAAACTAAGGCTAAAAGGGAAAAAAGTAAATAAATGAAAAGAAGCCCCCTGCCTCAACCCCCACTATAAAAGTTTCTTTAGTGCTGGTGATGCAGAAGCTTCCACTAGATGGCACTCACATCTCAGACAGTTCCTGCCATCCACTCCACAAAAATAACAATCCAAAACAACACGAGTTAAAGAAAAAGAGGTAAAAGAAAAAAAAGACAAAAATGCAAAGCAAAGAGTAAAAAAAAAAAAATACACACCAAAAAAACTGTAAACTTACTCATAAACAGTGGTCCAACTGTTCTCATCACTCTTGGTTGCTAGGAGACCAGTGTTGCCATGGTAAGTGATGTGAGCTATGTCGTGGCCCTGGGCAGACACTTTCCTGAGTGTTCCGCTGTTGCTAAGCGACAGCCAGTACACCTGTCCTCCCGGTAGGGCCAACCACAGCGGCACGCCGTGAGCGTCTCGCCTCACCTGGAGGCCGCGGCCATCTTGACACGTCAGCCCCGACAGCAGGCCGTCCGTGCCGTAGGAGAAGTTGAACAGGTAGTGGCCGGTGATGAGGTGCTTGGTGTGCATGTGGGAGCCGTTCTGAGGAAGACACATAAAAAACTCAACCGCAGCAGCTACTTATACATTTGAATGTGTTTGTGAAGGTTTAGTGTTTACATGGAAACAGTTTGAGACTCCAACAAAAAAACAGTTGATAAATCAAAACTTGCAAATTAGATCAATAAAAGTGATTTATTTCATGTATTTAATTTTGAATTTGCTCCAAAGTTAAATCCAAAACAGGTAAAAATCCTCTTGTAAATATTTAGAGATTATTAGCACAATAACTTAAATGCCATATATTAATGGATTATTTAGAAATCTCACAATATGAAGCAGGCCTTTCTTAAGCTTATTTTTACTATACATGAAATTGATTAAATATTACTCCTTTATAGAAACAGAAAAGTAGTCTGACAACTAACAACATAAAGCCTTATTAACATTGTTCAGACAAAATATGTCAAATCTTTCCTTCATAGGCTCTTTTATTCTGTGTGATTAATGGATCATATTACAAAATTAATATGGGTAGATGTGTCATGTGGTTCTAACCAGGAGGTTATCTGTAAATCCGACCCGACCAAAAGGACTATTCTCTATGGCTTTACTTTATTAGGTTTTATAACTTAAATTACACAGTGGTTGATTTCATGGATTTATTTAAACCTCATTTCCAGAAAACACTAGAAATCTTTAGAACTTTAAAATGTATTTTTGACAAATATGATGGACTTGGAACATTTTTTTGTTGAATTTAAAGTCCCACTCCTATCAAATTTTGATATATTGTAAAACCATTTCCAATGGTCTTTAAATTATGATCGTGCAATTTTTAGCAATAATAATAAGTTGTTTTCTAGAACATAGATTCTGATTAGCAGCAGGAGTTTATTAGACGTTTGCCTCCACAACTATGTTCGAATTCTTTCACTGCTTTGTTTAGTCCCTGCAACTTGGACACTGCTCACTAATATATTATTATTTATTTTAATGGTGAATATGACGTCACCAATTTCACTAAGTGAAAACCAGACTTTCCAGGATTTTGCGGATTGTTGCAAACTAAAATGCTATTTGTGCACAATAAGAAGAAAAAAAAACCCTAATCAAACACAAGATTTTGTAACGACTATTTATGAATCCACTGTATTCTGATAAAGAAAACGCTGATGGGATATTTAAAAGATTGTTCAAACGCAATAAATTGTGGTCCATATTTACCGAAGACTTCTGGGAAATTGAATTTTGAATTGTAGATTCGGACAGCACTACAAATATAGTGCTCTATAGAGTGAGTAGTGAAGGAATTTGGACATTAGTATAGAGTAAACCCACCCCCTTCCAATCATCCATCAGTTTAAACCCTCCCCCGCTAGCTTACAGCGCCTCACACGTTACGCAACAAAAATGGCGATCAACATCGGCGCTATCTAGCCGTACAGTTCTGAGCGAGATACCAGCTCAGTGGAGGAAAAACAATGACGTACATGGAGTTGGACGTGTCGGAATGGAGCAGAGAGCTTGCGGCTTGCCGTAGTGGGTTCTACTTGACACCTACAAACTTTTTCAGACGCAATTTTTAATCTGCTCATGTATTACATCGATTTAAACAAATGAATACTAAAAAATGCTCATTTTTATGCTTCATTTTCTTTATATAAGCCGTCCATCATCAGAAAATGTCAAAGGAGAACTTTAAAAACTCCAAAAACAAGATTTTCATTTTTCTTTAAAAATGTTATTATGACAAACTGAGAAAGTTTGGAAAGTAAGAGAATGTGAAACTATAAATGTTTTTGGAAGATCCAGTGAACAGCAGATGAACTGGTGAGTGTCACAACCGAGTAAGCCTCCAAAAAGGCCTCTTGACCCTGTTTTCTTTAAAAAGTCGACATGTTCTTATGGCAACACTTCAGATCCCCTGAGAGGAGTCCTGCCCTGATAATCGACCGAGCTTAAGCACTGGGTACCTGGCTGAAGAGATAGAGCTCCTGATCCAGAGGGGAGCTGATCTCCACCATCCCATTTTGGTTGGGCTGAGGCTGGTTGGGACAGACAGCCCTGATCCGAATGTTGCCGAGATCAGCAATATATAGGGTCCCGTTGGGCGCCACAGCCAGTGAAGACGGAGCTTTGAGGCGGGCGTCGCGAGCGTAGCCCCCGTCCCCTGATAAGACCAACAAGAGCACATTATTTATGAGGGAATGAACGTTTTATTCACATAACGGCTTTGGGAAAAGCTTCTTCAGTTCCAACCACACTGTAGAGTACAAGCCAGAAGTCACACACAACAGTGAAATGTGAAATACGAAGACCCCATGGTGTCACTTTGACAGTTATCAGTTTGGTTCAGGACTTGGACTTGGTGGGACACTGTAGACGCCCCCCTAAGTGTAGTGGATATGATGACCACTTTGATAGCGACCTTATCAGACGGTGGTAGAGGAGGATTGACTGCATCCAGATATCTTCAGTAACACAGCTGGATAACAGCCAGGTGAAGGCCTTCAGAAGCAGTCTGCAATGGGCCCGGGTCTCTGATGGGTCTGTACATGCAGCGGGGTGCCAGTTTATCTCTTGGCAGCACGCGCATCATCATCCGTGGGCACGTTTTTATGTGAAACCGGTGTGTTCATGGCCTCTCTCGTACGTGTGTGTGTGTGTGTGTTTTCAAAGGCACCATGTGAGTGTGTTTACTGCGAAGGGACGGAAACGGAAAACCTCTGAAGAGAGTAATCATCTGTTAACAGCAAGACATGATTGAAAATATGCAAAGTACAACCCAAGAAATGGGGATGGTTACAGCCCATTGGTTTGTGGCACGGGAGAGACACTTTCCTCTATTTTGAACAGGAAAAAAAAAGGACAGATTTTCATGTGCAGAATTAAATGATAAAATCGCATCCTCTGACACTTACAATGAAAGCATAGCCTAACCATCAAAGGGACATCTGCTTATATGTTTCTTCCTTTTCTGTTTCCTTTTGTTGCATTTCTGCTGCCCTTCAGTCCCACGCCAGAGTCCAAACCTTCAGAATCTTAAAGTAGGCTTTTTTTTTTTTTTTTTTTCTCTGCCAGCTGTAATTTGCTACAAAATGTGGGAAGTTTTGCAGCTGAAATTTAGCTGGACATTTTTGAAAAGAGAAACCTTCCCCTTGAATACCAATGCTCTGTGGTTCTTTGTAACCAACACACATAGAGGCCTTCTTCGTCAAACCGCAATCCGTATTATGACATCAGGGATCATCTTTTCCTATACACAGCCTTGTCGTCATTTACATAAACCTCATTATCTGATGTATTTTTTTTTTTTTGTTTTTTTTTCAAGGAAAGTCAAGCCTCTGAGATATTAACAGCCTGACTGACTTAAATAATTTAGACGATCTGAAATGGAAGGAAACATTGCAGGAAACAGATGAGACAAACAGTTATTCCCAAGCACAGATAATGAAATTACTGGCCAGCAGGGACACAGACAAGATTTACTCACTCGATATGAACACTTACCAACTTTATCAAATCATGTCAGCTTTTAAAATGATCCAGTTTTTGTTTCCTCTAAATACACTCTCAACTTATATCAGATCAAAAAAATGACTTGGAAATGCTGTTTTTTTAAGCCCCGTAATCCTATTAAAGCTAATCTAATAAAGTCATGTTGCTTAATCCTGCAGCTATGCACTCTGTGTGTTTGTGTGTGTTTGTTTGTGTGCCTTTTGACCCACCAGAGAAGCAGTCACAGTTTGGATCTATCTTACAATCGCACTCTGTGGGGGCTCCAGAGATGATCGATATCTCTCCATTGGTTGACACCTGTGGAGATTTTCAAAAGCAGACATTTCATACACGGGAGATCATTGTTGAACAGGAGATGACATATACGCTCCATCAACAACAGCTTCTTTTCTAAAGCTTTAATTTATCAGACAAAAGTACGGTGGCCCTCAAGCGTCAATCACATCGACAAGTTAGACAATGCAAAAACATATTAAAGATCACAATTGGAAAAAAAAAAAGAAAAATTATATTTTATGAACCAAAGCTCAATTTTAAAAAATGAAATTAAATTAAAATGAAGCAGTTTAGAAAGTAAAAGTAATTTTCAGAAATCAGAGTAAATGTTAAAACACGAAGCATAGTAATAACAAAGTAGGTACTATGGAAAATTATTGACTGGATGATGATGTTTGAGCTTTGAGGTTTTAATTTTTTCCAATACTATTAATATAAGTTTAATGATTAGTACGAAGTTTGTCCAGAATCATTTTTTACCAAGTAACTTTGAGTTAAAATGGTGGACAAAATTCATCTTCTAGTCAGCAATACGCCAATCTTTTACTGGTTTTGGTAAAAAAATAAAATAAAATCATTGAGAAAAACAAATGTAATTTCCAGAAAGTAAAAAGAAAGTGTTTAAAAAATTAAACAAAATATGAAGCGGAAAATGTAGGAATTGTGGGAAAGTGCTGATTAGTTGATGATATTTGTCCATCCTTTAAACCAAATGTTAGTAGGCATGAAGCTAAATTGGATATGTATCATAATAGAAATTATATGTTTTTTTCTAAAATGTAATGTTTTTCTTTGTTTTAATTATTATTATTATTATGTTTTGCTTTTTTCATTTTTTATGTAATCTTTAAAATATGTTTGTATAGAGTTGGTATGATTTGCACTTTAAGGCCACCGTACAAAGCATTAGCGGAATCATTTTACATCAAAAATTAATGCAGATTTGAATATTTTTACAGTAATTAAATCAATATGCCATTTACGGGATTATCTGTCCACAGTTTGCTTCAATAAAATTGATTTTAGAAAAAATAAATAACTTTTATTTTTTTTTTTATAGAAAAAAAATAGTTTTGTATGCTTCTTAAGTCCGTACAAGTAAAGCTGCATGCACTGTTTGATAGTAATTGAGGAAAGCGGCATGTTTGATTTAGATCATTGCTATATTAACTTTATTATCCCTCAAAAATGTTCCCAGAGAGCTTTTTTCAAAGAAATTACACTTTATTGGCTGCCATTTACTGACACAGATTCAAGGGCTGATACCAGCTAGACGCCAATATTGTTCCTCCAAAGCCCATCATTTTTATTGCTTTTTTTATTTGCTTCATTTATTTATCCATATAAGTTTATTTATATGGAGATCAATAGAGTCGGAGCAGCTGTTTCCAGTCTTTTCAGGTGCGCTTTTTAGACCTCATTATTAATTCACACAGATAAAAGTAGCATTGATCTTCCTCAACTACTTTCCACCTAGAGAGAAAGTGGGCATAATTCCCCCAAAACTGCAGCTCCACCACTGCTCCACACGCAGAGAGAATTCCTAAGTGAAACACGCGAGGCATAAAAAATTGGAATTTCAGGCCCAAAAATTAAAGGTGTTTCATCACCCTGACCCAGGAAAAAACTCATACTTCCTCCAGGTTTTTCCTGACGAGCTTTACTAATCGCTTTTACGTCGCAGCAGGAGGGAAGCAAGCAAAAAAAAACTTTCCAGAAGGAGCGGAATTTAAGAAAAAAAACTGTAATAATCTTCACAAACTGATTAAAGCTATTGCTTGTTCTTACTTAGACATAAGCTAGTTATGGTTCTAATGTTTGTACATTTTATGCACCTCAAAGCTCCAATATTTTTCAATAATACGTTGATCGTCTTAACGGTTGAAAAGTCACAGTATGTTAAAGTTTTGGTTTTTTAAGCATCACAGGCGACGCCTCAGGGGCTAAACAGGGGTCTGCAACCTGCGGCTCCAGAGCCACATGTGGCTCTTTTATCTCTCCATGGTGGCTCTCTGGCTGAAGAAAAATAAAATAATAGTAAATTTAAAACAATTGGAGATTAGCTATTATTTTAGCAATATACTAACATTTTTGGCTAATGTATTACCTACTGGAGTTTTTAGGCTAATTTAGAATTTTTGCTTCTATTTTAACAACATGCTAACGTTTTTGGCCAAGTTTTCTGAGAAATTGTATGCTAATTTGGAGTTTAACTAATATTTTAGTAAAATACTAATGTTTTAAGCTAATTTGTTATCGACTGACATTATTTTGGAATAATTTAGAATTTAGCTTCTATTTTAGCAACATGCTAAGGTTTTTGACTGTTAGTTTTCTGAAGAATTTTAGGCTGTTTTGGAGTTCAGCTAGTAATTAAGCAACAAGCTAGCTTTATTTGGTAGATTTGGCCCCTAATTAGTTTTTTATGCTAATTTGGAGTTTAGCTAATATTTTAGTAATATGCTAACATTTTTAGCTAATTTGTTATCTACTGGGGGTTTTAGGCTAATTTTGAGTTTGGCTTTTATTTAAGCAACATGCTACTATTTTTGGCTGATTTAATTTACAGAGAAATTTTATGCTACTTTTAAGTTCAGCTAGTAATTAAGCAACAAGCCTGCTTTTTTGCTACTTAAATTAAAAACATTAAAAAAAAAAATCTTTTTGAGAGATGCTAGTTTCTTGTTATATATATTTTTGCTTTTGTTTGTGCCAAAAATAGATATTATTCACATTTATTATAAAAAACAAAAAGAAGATTATAAATGCAAATCCAAATGTCTTAAAGGCTAACGTAAGTCAATGCGGCTCCTTCTAGGTTTTGATCAGTAGAAAACAAGCCCAAATGGCTCTTTTACTGTTAAAGGTTGCCGACCTCTGGGGTAAAGGGTGAGTAGCCTCTTAGGAAATTTGAATAAACCTTATGATGTTTTTTAAAAACAATAATAATCGATAGGCACAGAGCTGGAGTCTAAATCCAGATTCCATGCTGAGAGGCTTAATAATTACAGATCTCAAACCACAAATGAAGTAAAAAAAAAAACCAATCATTTTCATTGCCCCCATCCAACATGGCTGGTCAGTCTCCATCAAAAAGGCATCTGAGGCATTTTATGTTCCGTCTGCCTCCACACAGGCCCAGCGTGGTGCTGTCGGCCACAAAGGCACTATTGATGAAGTGCAGCAGGCGGTATTTTTCAAGGTGTTGGTGCCAAAATGCTGCAGACCTGTGGAAGCCAGCAGCTGGCTATTGAAGAAAAACAGCTTTTTAAAAAATGAAAACAGTCTTTTGACTAATTCATTTGGGGCTCTGCAGAGTCGTGTGCTTCCAAACACACTAAGAAGATTGAAAATCTTCTAACTGCACAGCATCTAATTTAGAAACAAACTAACAGAAAAAGTAAATTACGGAAATCAGGCTTGATGGATTGTTTGAATGAAAGTAATCAAACCATTTCCTTCACGTTTTCTGTAGCAATTCATTGCTTTGTGATCTAGAATTTGAGATATTTTGATACAGTTGCAATCTTGGAGGAAGCAGAAAAATATAATCGGTGAAGAGAAGTGTTGAATGTTTTTTTTTTTTTAGCCCAAAGACAAGAAAACAAGAAAAAGGGTGAAGTCACAGGATCCATTTGTTTCCATTAAGCTAATTTGTGCATTTTCAGATTGTCCGTATTTCAACAGGAAATGACATCATTAAACCCTGGCTTTTCCAAAAATCTACAAAGAAACAAACTGTTAAAAAAGATTTGACACACCATTGTTAATCAGGCTTATATATATATATTTAAGTAATGTTGTTTATATGTAAATATGTCATCATGAACAGGAACTGATGGCTTCCAGTATGATTTATGAGTGTTGTTCGTCCTAACCTGTTGGATGCGGTTGATTCGCCTCTCATCCGTCTCTGCGATGAACAGGGTTCCCAGGTGTGAGAGGGCGATGGCCTTTGCGGCCTCTAGGGTGGCACGCACTGCAGCCCGGCTCACCAGGTGATGGTCGATTCCTGGAACCTGGCAGTGAATGGGTCGCCCGGCGACTATACGCACCTGGAGACTCTCTGACACCTGAAAAAAATGAAGCTCTCTTTAATGTCTGTGTCAGACTGAAGGTGACTGTAACATCGGGTCCCCTTTTTAACCAATGATTCTTCAGGCTTTCCCAGTTGAACATGGTAAATGGGCGGGGTCGGGGAGCAAATCGATCATAAGATGCATCGATTGCGATTAATAAACGATTCTGATTAATTTTATGAATTCTAAATAATCGATAATCACTTTTATAGTGTCACTGGTCAACTGGCTTTTGATAAAAGTCACCAACGTTTAAATATGGAACACAACAAATTTGCAAAATCATGTTGTACGGCTCCATCCGGAGAAGGATGAGGAGAGAATATATGGCAGAAAAGAGCACAAAAACAATCCGGCTTAGGTTGTTTTTAACACAAAGTTCTTTGTGTTTATCTCTGCACCATGGCCATCCCTACAAAAATTGTCCTACTTTGATTCTGGATCAATTGTCTTTACTTAAAACCACTCCCCTGTAGGATCGTTCTATAGAAATGCAGATTTAACAGCTTCATTAAATTTCCAAAAACCAGAATCTTCCAAACTTACACGATGTCTGAATTCCTTCACTACTCACTATATAATGCGTTGACAATTTTGTAGTGCTGTCTGAGTCTCCAATTCCTAAATTGAATGCCCTAAAAATTTCCCAGAAGTCTTTGTGAAAAACTAATGTGCATCGATGCTGACTATATATTGGCGATTAAAGCCACAATGGAGTGTTTGAAAATTTTTTGCAAAAAAAAATAAAAATAGAAAAGTGCTTGAATGTATTTTTTATCAAATCATCAACATCAGAACACAGTGGAGTCATACATATGCGTTGTGAAATGTTCGTATTGATTCGATTTTCATTTTTGGGAAATCAGTGACGTCATACTGCCTGCTTTAAAAAAAAAAAGTATTTAGTCTGAATTGTTTTTTGAATCTACGGCCCTAAATGTTCCTGGACTATATATATTTTTAGTAGTCAGGGATTAGGGTGGGAATTTGGACAAAGCTTTAGTTCTTGAGAATTACCAAACTGCTTTTTTTCCCAGATTTCCCTGTCCTACTTATTCCTGATTACCTGGATCAGGTGATTGCAGGTTCTGACTGATTGGACACATTTGATCCAGGTAGTCAGAGGCCAGTAAGGGATCTAGAAAACCAGCTGTAGTGCTTGAGGATCAGTGTTAGCCATCTGTATGGAATTCCTTTGAAACATTTGTTTGATGCCACATGTAGTGTCCACACCTCTGAGAAGGATAAAAAAAAAAAAAAACAGTGTTCTTTTACCTGCAGGACGATGTTGTTGTCCAGGATGTAGAGCGAGTTGTCCAGTGGGTTAATGGCGAGGTCTGTTGGCCACTCCAAGCGCACCTGCAGAATGACATCCGTGCATGTAGCCACTGTGTTTTCCATCAAAGGTGAGAAAGAAAGCAGCAAGACAACCTCGACGGAGACTGCCCACAAGAGTCAGTTACAGGTGCTGCAAATAATATCTCCTTAATAACATAGTGTTAGGCCTCCTGACCCTCCCTGCTCATGCAAAGGTCAGCGGCGGGCAGGGAGCCCTCCCTGTGTTTATTCAAGACCCACAACAGCTCGCCTCGGCATCGCTCCAAATGTCATCCAATAACCGCCATCGCTGCCTGCTCAAATAGCACACCGTGTCGGCGAGCGCGGTGGGGGTCAAAGCCAGACAACAATCCTACAGCCACTCACATCACTGTCCGTGTCACACTCAAACAAAGTGTGAGCTGCCGCCGAGACGAGGCGGTGCCAGCGGGTGTGAGGGGGGCGAGGAGGAGGAGGGGGGGGTCAGGTGATTGATGACTCAGACGACAGATTGGTAAATAAATGGATCGTGTTGAATTGCCACTGACACGTCCAATTATTGGCTCTGTCAAATGAGAGCGAGAAAAGGTTTCACTCTGAAATCCCATTTTAAGAGGTGGGGAGCTTCATCAGGCGGGACTCTGCGTGCCCCCCTCCCCCTCAGCAAACAGCACAGGCATCACCCCTGCGCCACTCATGGAAATGAGCTTCTTGACTCCGATGATGGGTCACTATTTTATGAAGTACCACTGACTCTACAGAAGATATAGACTGACTGACCCAACCCCTCTTCTAAACAGGAAGTACCCGCTGGTCCAAAAGAGCCAAAATTCTATTGCGATGTAAACAACTATTACTCAGTCATTACATTCGTCAGAAAATGCTATAATGAAAAAAAATCCTAATTTTCTTCATCAATTTATGTTTCTAAAGTGCAAGAGATTCAAGTTATAAACTGACCAATCAGATGCCTCAGTAAAAGTATGTGAACTCATGTTGATTATTTGAGATTTTTGATTGACAGATTCAGCCCACTTTTAATTGAAGGGGTGTGGACTTCCAACAAACTCACTCTTGATTGGTGAGAGTGTTTGCCAATGAAATAATGACTCGGACCAATCACTGCTTTCTGACGATCTCTGGTTCTAACATGTCTGCGACCGTATCGCAAAAAAATTACAATTACAACTGCTACCGTGGACGCATCAGCAGAATTTTCAAGAACTTTCGCCACCGCAAGTTTTTTTTTTTTTTATTGTTAGCCTGGTCATGAATGTAGATAGCAGTAGTCAGGCGGCCGCCTATGGCCACCCAGCTGTCGCCCGATTTTGTAAAGGCATCGCCCCCGTCTGTCTCTGGACTGCCAAGGCGTGACCTCAAACTGACCGATGTCAACTTTTAGAGAAAAATTGTCTAATTGCCATAAAATGGTAATTTTTTTCTTAAAACCTCCGCGGCCACCGCATGACGTGTAAAATTTGGCTGCTGCCTCTCGATTGCAAATGTGTACCCACCTGCCAAATTTATTTAAAGGGTCTATACCGTACTTTTCTTAAGTCTTAAGGAATATATCAAACCTTTGGCTCACTAAAGAACAAATTATTCATGAAATTAGTTTTTTTTTTTTTTTTTTTCGACTCAGAATTAAGACGCTTCGATCTCTGATCGGTGCTAGCAAAAGTGTGTGTTTGTGTTAGCCTGGGGGCGATGCTGGCAACACAGATTCTTCCCGAGAGGGTCTATTCTCACTTTGTTACATCAACTCGTGATGGGTTGGGGGGGGGTGCTGAGAGCCCAAGTTTTTACAGGAAACGTCAGAAATGCGTAAATTGATCAAAATACTGCTTTGGGGTTGTTTAGAGTGATAAATTAACATTATAATACACTGAAAAGCTCAAAAAGTTGATTTTGCATACTATGAGCCCTACAAACTAGCATTTAAATCATGTGGTGGCATTTTGGAATATCTAACTGCAACATAAATTGACTTCATTTTGTTGGAACAAGAAGTAAGTAATTTTCTGTGGTTGACATCACATTCATTTGGTCCAATTCTCAAATACAGTCGATGGTCTGTACGCAAAGTAGCCAGATATAATAAATGTCAAATCGCACTTTTTCTTTTCCTTTTCTTTGTTTTTGTTTCTTTCTACAGAAAAACAACAGGCGGAAGTTTTATCTGTTGACTTTTTTTATTTTTGGCTCCATCACTCCTCTTGTACATTTGTGTCCTCCAGGAAGCCAGACTGGTTGGCGCTCACTGACAATGTGAGTGCTGGCAATTTGAGAGGTGAAACGTCTGTGTGGGCGAGCGCCAGTGACAGAGGAGCTCAGAGCCTCGCCTAAATAAAAGGAAATACTGTTTGATTTTGAAAATATTATCCAAGAAATAAATGTCAAAACCATTCTGAATCAAGTGAAGCAATGAATTCCTAATATTACTTAATATATCGAGGCAGTCGTTATCCATTGTATAGCTTTTTGTGTAGGGATGCATCAACGCAATGCGAGAACACAAGTCATTTTTGGGGGAAAAAAACACTAAATGTTACAAACTCAGCAGAAATCTCAATTGTAAGTGAGAGAGTGTGTTCCTTCCTCAGTTACAGATTCAGTCACAGTAGACTGTAAGGAAGGAAAAAAACATCACCCAAAGAAAGGCTCCTGTGGTTTTATGGAATAGTCTTTTTTTTTTTAGGGCTTATGAAATTCCCGCTGAGTGACACAACTTGGAATATCAAAGCGATCGTAATAGGAACAGCTGTGATTCTCTAAATGCTGGGGAAAGGGGCTTCTCTGTTTACTTTCTTATCCCCTTTAGCATAGTCTCCTTCATCACAAAGCCTATTTCTCTGCCTGCTTTATAATAGGACGAATACAAAATAAGCTGGGCACAGCCTCCCCAAATACAAGGGCTGCTTCATCTGTTATTCCTAAAAGAAAAATTAATATAATGTTTGTCTTTTTTTTAAATTATCCAATGTTTTTTCAAAAAGAAAAAAAAATTCTGCTGCAAATCCTCATTATTTTATGCATTTTCAGTCAAACTTTGCATTAAAAAAAACGAAACGCTTTGTTTTCAAAAGCAGTGATGCTGGTCTGAAAGAAAAACCCGATGGAGGACAAATGTGATCAGACTCGAGAGCAACAAACAGAGGAACTGTAACCTAGCAGGAGCGCCGGGACATAAAATAGCACTTCAGGGAATTCACCTGGCTTCAACACGCATATTCACACACACGTACACAGGCCCTCACATCCCTGCGTGTGAGCAGATATCCCTCCATAGAGCCAGGGGCTCATCTATAATTCATCCTCCTCTCTAATAGGCTTCATATTAGTTAGCGGTGCGTTTTCGAGCCGGGCTCATCGGACCTGCGCGCTGCCTCCTGCTTCTCATACATAAAAATGCATTTATTTATTTAAGGAGTCTCTCACTGAAGGAGTGAGTGGATTGACAAACAATACAGACTCTAAGAAATTATATCCGTTTTTGTTATAATTACATTTCTACAAATAAATCTTTCTTTTTTTAAGTTAGCAACTTACCTGGCTGATGTCCATGCGCGCATCACAGCTCAGCGGCTGCGTGGACATTAGCCCGTTTGAGCCAATCACGGTGGAGAGCAAACCCCGCTCGTTAATCTTCTGAATGGTGGTGCCATCCACGAAGTAGACGACGCCTCTCTTATCCACGGCGATACCTGAGCAGGCAAGGAAAAAAAAGAAAAAAGGATGAGCTCCTGGATACGAGGGTGGAAAAAAAGAAAAGTCACCACGAGAAAGAGAAGTGGCAGACAGTGGTGAGAGGAAAAAAAAAAAAGAAGGCGATGCGGTGAGGGATCCAACATGGTTAGGCATTCAGCTCAGCAAGCAGCTGTCTTATCAAAGACCCTGCACCACAGAAATGTAATTATATTTCCATTCTGGAGCCCACTAACGGGATTAGAACAATACAACTGCAGGAAGAAGTTATTTGTCACATTAGATACGACCAGGACAAGGCGGTGAACTTTTGACATTTGTGCAAATGTGTGTGTAGTTTTGTCATCTGCTCTTCAAACATGTTTACTTGCAGCCCAGATACACAAGTTTTGCTCTGAACAATACATGCTCGACTTCCTGCTGCAGAAGAGCAGTGCATTAGATGGAGAGCAGGGGTTGAGAGGTAAGTCCGAGCATTAAAGGTCAGGCCAGACGATGAATCATCTGTTATGGATGAGGGACGACCTTCATTCCCGCCTTATCTCCATCCAGAAAAAGCCCTCCGCCTCAACTCTGCGGCAATAATATTCCCCGACCCAGCCCTCACCTCTCAACGCCACTCGCTGCCAACCGCCCCGCCTCCTGATTGCTTTCACTTAGCATCTATGACAATAAGCCATATTTTAAAATTACGGCTCCCACTTCCAGCTGAATCATTGCATTAACAAACATATTTTGTTTATGGGTCATCATTAAGTCGCGTCTGATTTATGCATAGATCTGTTGGCCTCCAGAGGACTTTATGGAGACAAAAGCTCAAAATCAATTCGATCAATCACAAAAGTAATTGGTATAAATAGAGTGTGGTGTGAAAGTAAAATAATGGAATAAAGCGGGGGAGCACCGTGGAAGGTGGAAAACAGATTCCTGCAGTATATCAATATGAACTAAGTGTTGAAACACTCAGTGGAGCTGTGGAAGGAAATGAGAGGAAAAGCGGAGTGATAATTATGTCAGGACTCATAATTCATCCGTCACGTGACTATTAGGGGATTTCACGCATCGTGACACATTTAAAGTCATCGGTTTAGGTCATAAAATTGTGTAAGTTCAACGTCGCATGAAAATAAACTCACGATCATGTTAATATTTATTCAACAAACAGCAGGTGATCCTGCAGGATAGCTGTGACCTTTAATCATTCCTCCATCAGTTCAGGGACAGTTTTTTGTGTTGTCATGACAACAAAGATATAAGACATCCATCAGCTAGGCTGTCAAATGTTCACATCTATAAAAATCAAACAAAAAAAAAAGTTAAAGGTGTGATAATGGTTTCCTTGAAAGCACAGTGTTGGGAGGTTATGGTTTGGGTCTTAAGCAATTTGCAGCCATGTTGTTAAAAAATAATTCCTGTGCATGGAGTCGGCTGTGAAGTCATCAGCCATGCAGCTAATTTGACTTTTGCAACAGGACAATGATCCCGAGGAAAGTTCAAAATCATTATGGAGAAAACTTTAACCCCTTAATGCCTAAATTGATTTCTAATTGTATATATATAAATCATTTATTCCCAATGCTGTCACTCTGCTTAATTCTCAATAGCACTTAAATTGTATGTATGTGGATGGTGAATGTTGTGATTTTTAAGACTTCTGATTTTCTATAGTATTTATTAACTTTTTAGCTTTTTTAACTTTTATCAATTGAATTGAATTTTAATGTGTTATGCCGTGTTGAAAGATGAATTTCTGTTCATTGAACAGACAATAAAGTCTATTTAACCAGCTATCTATCTTAAAAAAAAAAAATAATTCTTCTGTATTTTTTTCTTTCAAGGTGATGCTGAATAACAGAAATGTAATGCCACGTCACAAATTACTAATCTTGAGAGTTTTGAGAAAAAAAATGCATTATTATTATTATTAAAATACATTTTTATCACTAATCGAATGTGAAAATCCTACAATAAAGTAGAAATGCACTACAACTCTTAACAACGTGTACCGGTAGTTTGTAATACTGCCCAGAAAAGAATAGAAGCTTTATTAACCCCAAAGGAAATTTAAAAGCGGCCATCTGTTTGCAATCACCACACAAAATAACAAGAATAAAACCATGAAGACAATTAAAATCTATTGGTTAAACATAGTAAAAATATTAATTAAAAATATAATAAATCTATAATATATTCAGAAATCAAAACCTAATACAATAAAACCATAAAAGATGAAAAATTAAAATTCAACAATGTTCTCTTTTGATGTTAAGTTTTGTCTTATTGAACAAGGAACAAAAGAGTTCCTCCGCCTTTCTGCGGAGCAGCGTTGGAACAGTAGTCTGCTGCTCACAATAGTCCTAAACTTTAACTAAGTCCTCTGCAGTCCTCTCTAAAGTACAAACTTAAAATGCGTGCATGTGTGGGTGCTTTTTTTTTTATTTCAAATATATTGGGAGCATCTAATTATTTGGCTAAATTACTAGAAATTCTGTCGAGGGACTTAAAAGTACTAGAAAAGATCAAAAGAATAGATCAAAAAACAAGTTCACCAACTTTTTAGACTAAATGATGAAGCAGACGCACACGTTCTAACAGCTTCTCCAAATTGCAATCAATCAACATTGATTTATTTAGCCCTTAAAACAGATAAAAGCTTTTCACATAAGAGATATATGAAAGTGAGTTGGTCCCGATAGACATACTAGAAAAAAAAAAAAAAAACGTGCCCAACTTTGCAGTAGAATCAGGCGTTTAGAGACATGTTACTGGAAGAAAACTTAGCAATAATGCTAAATTTGTTTTTTATACATTTATTTGAAATGTTTTTTGCAAAACTATTGTGCTTTGTGAGTTATGGGGTATTTGTTGTCTCCAGATTTTGGGCTTCACGGTGATTGTTACAGTGAGAAGGTGCAGGTTTAAATTCCAGGTGGGACTTCTTTGCGTGGAGTTTGCATGTTTTCTTGTGCATGTGTGGGTTTTCTACAAGTACTTTCTCCCCACAGTCCAAAAATGGTTCATTGGTTGCTCCAAATTGCCCCTCGGAGTACATACCAGTGCCTTCAGCAACTTCATGATCCAAAGAGGTATTAATTTGTATTGATATTTATCAATTTTCTTATTATTTTCTTGTTTTTTGGCAATCTTAGATACACAGAGGTGGGTTTATTTGAGGTATAGATACATGAAGTTTGCAGCAGCCTTTTTTTGCTTGTACTTTTTGTTTTTTCTGTAAGGTAGCCTCTGCACATTCGAGCTTGATAAATCAAATCTGCAGTCCACGGGACATTTGGTGCTCTCACATCGGCCAAGCCCATGTTTTATGCAGAGTCCGAGGGTTTGAATCTGCAGGAGCACTTCATGATAAAACGGATAATAGAATGACACAGCAGTATGCTGAACCAACAGCAGCGTGTCGTCTCTCTTTCAGTCATCTTTTATTATCCTCAGATTGGTTCTCACTTGGTCTCTTTGTGGAAAACGGTCTGAATCCGTCACTAATATCTCCTCCTCGATGTCGTCAAATATGTTTTTAAGCAATAGATCTGGGAGAGCATGTGCACACAAAAGCATGAATCAGCTGCCCAAGTAGGTGCGCGCGTGTCCTCAGCCCTGGACCGAGGCTGAGTCATAAATCGTGCAGGTGAGGCGGCGCCGCGGACGCAGAGGGGAGGGGTGGGGGGGTCAGGGTCACTCTGTTTCCTCCAAAGGCCAGAGGGTGAACTGCAGAGCAGTCCCGCCTGACCCCTTCATCATCCCTCTGACACAGACAGATTACAGCACCCACACGGTCCCCGACTCTCCTCCCTCAAACACCACCTTTGCCTCTGTTCTCCATCACCCCTAACTTGATCTCCCTTTGCTCTCTTTTCACGGCCTCTTACCCTCTCCTTGTTTTTCTTCTTGTCCTTTTTCTTTTCTTTTTTTTTATTGCTCTTTGTATCTCGCCCCGTATTGTGCAAGCTCTAATCAAATCACTGACCTTCAACCTCTCAGAAACATCTCTGCTGTGTTTAAATCTTTACTTTTTCTTGTGCACCTCCACCCAAAGCACAGCCTGAGTCCACTCTGGCTCAAATTTGGGGAACTTTCAACCTTGTTGCACGCCCCTTCAAACCTTCTATTCCTACTTTTCTTTCACTTTCCCACTCGGCCTCCGTTGCAGGACTTCTACTAAACCTGCCCCTGATCTTAAAGCTCATAAATCCTGCACAAAGACAAGCAGATGGGATTCACTTTCAATGCTGAGTTTTCTTCTTTCCTTTTGTCCCTGGGAATCATTCTTTATATTCCATTGACTTATACCCTAAACTCCATTCTTTCTCTTCCTCGTCCTGTTTGTGTACACATGTTCTGATCATGTATCATTAGCAATAAATACAAACTTCTTCCTCACATCCAAGGTCGCCGTCATTTCTTCTTGAAGGGATTTTTCCTTGTTAAAACGTTCCTTCAGTATGTTTATTAAAAAGGCGGCAGATTACCCCACTTTCTCCTCATCGGAGGCTGGATTCCCCGCTGTTATGGATAAAGGCGCGTGCTGCGTTTAAGTGAATTTACAGCTCCTTCCCTATGTCCAAAGAATCCTCTGAAGACATCAAACGATTTACTGCATGTCCCAGGGTGTACACGGCACTCAGACGTTCATGTTTAGAGGCCGGCAGATCCGCCGGGGGGAGGAGTAATTGAGATAAATCTCGACTCCAGATGGAGACAGACATTTGACTTAAGTTGGAACCGGATTTTATCATCAAATTAGAATGAGATGCACCGACCTTGAAAAACGGCAAAGGAGTGCAGGAATGGTGATACAGTGAAATATATATATATATAAATAAATGTGTCAAAGGAGATGAGAAAGAGAGGAAAGGTGGTCACAATGCACAAGGGCATGATGAGGAATTGCTTAAATGAATCATTACAGGCCAATCGCTGTCACTCAAATGATCCCTTTGCTCTGTGTCCCTGTCAAATGAATATCAGTTATAACAACCCCCTGTGGCACTCCAATCCAATCCAATCTGATTAATGACTTAAGAGGAATCTTGGAAAACGTCTTGTTGTGTTGATTGCAGATATTTGGAGCAAAGGAGCCACGGGGGGGATTTATTTTAAAGCAGAGAAAGTAGGGAGAGGTGAGGAAAGGTAAGAAATAAAATGAACTGAAAAAGATTAATTAGGATATAAATAGTGGATTATTATCTCATTTAGCTGATGCTCCAAATTGTCTGCGCGCAGCGGTTTCTGGATGCACACTGTTTGTGGAAGTTCGACGGCTGTTTCTGTTCACGATGTCCTTTCACCAGGACTTTGTCCTTTTAAATTCTTGCAGCAAAAAGCTGTCAAACGAGCTGCCACTGCGGATGAAAACTGAAATTGTAAAACTGTATAGACACATCATTTTGTGTCAGGCAGCGTGACAGACAGCTAAATGAGAGATATTCAGCAAAAAAAAAAAAAAAAAAAAAAAACAAGTGTGCATATTGAAGATGGAGCAACATTCACGCTTGAAAGGTTTCAGGCACACACACTCACACAGTCTACAAGTCATTCAATCTGCCCTTCCAGATCCCAGAGCCCAGTGGCTATTAATGACACGTTCTGATGTGTTATTGCAACATCTAAATGATGCTAGCTGTTGCTGATTATGGCCAGCAGCCATTCTTTCAGTAAGTAACTGTATGAGACTGACAAGTGAATGCAGACAGATGGACGGTTTCACCTGCACGCAGGCCGTGTGAGGCGCCATAAATGAAGTCGACCATATTAGCCGCGGAAAGCCCGGAGGGTTCACTAACTACTGCACTCCAATGGCGACCAAAACCGAGTTTCTGGCTGCATCTGTTGTTTACTGTTCCCTTTAATCATTTCTGCACGAGAATGTACAATCCTGTTGGATCGGTAATGGGGGAATCTATAAGCGGCACACAGCAAATCCATGCGTCTGTAGGTGTGCATGCAGGCAATTAAATAGCTTGGCAAAAGGATGCGGTACAGCAGGTAATCAGACTGCATATGTGGAAGGGGCAAATAACCAATTTTTACTTCCAAAAAAAACATAAATCATTTTTGCAAACAGTAAAACTGTTCATACAAACTAAAAACATGAAAATAAACTTAATTAATATAAGTTTAATTGTATTTGGAATTTTTTTAGGCGCCTTTAATTACAGTCTAAAAACTAAATTGACTTTTCTTTCAGTGGTTTAGGTTAAAAGGGATTATGCTGTTTTAATCCAGTAGAGGGCGCTACGCTAGCAGTATGTGGACCATAGAAGAAAACTCATGCAGAAGGATATAGCTTGTGCTCTGTATCAAAAAAAATCTAAAAGGAGTGACAGAAAACAATGTGCAGGCTAATTTATTGCCATTTTTCCCTTTCTTTCTGAAAAAAAATATCGGTATATCTGTGTTTTGCTTTAAGTTACTGAAACATTTGGTGAATTCTATGTGTACAATTCATTTTTATACATTTTTCTTTATCTCAGACTGCTCAAATGTCAATTATGTAAATATTAAATGAGTAAAATTTTGTTTTAGATGTTTTTGACTGTTTTCTGTTAGAGTTTTGGTTTGTGCTAACAGGCCACGAGGTCCCGGTTTAGCTAGCAAAACCAGACATGTGCTCGTGTCGTGACACAGCGTGTAACGAGTGGATGAATTATCTGTAGTACCAAAGTCTCAAACTGAAACCATTTTGTTTTATGTTATATTTATATAAGTCGGGCTTTTTTGTTTTCTTTGATTGATATCAGAAGAGTTTAAAGGCGAGCAAACTGAACTGTGATACGCAGCAGAGACTTGATGTGATTGTTGGAACTGTTCAGTGTTCATTGTTGGACATGGATGCCAAACTTTCTGGACTGTGGTAGGACAAAGTTTAAAAATATACAACCAGACAAGAACTTAATTGGATAATAATTCAAGACATTGGAGGAAAGTTCTACTTTTAAAGAACAAAAAGAAACAAGAACAGGATGTTTCATTTTGGTTTTGATTATATTTTATTTTATTTTATGTTATTGGGCACAATTTCTACTTTGTGGTTTTGCATTTTCATTTGAAGGGGCCATACCATGAAAAACCAACTTTTTGTGTACTATAGTGTTTTCTATAAAGAACCCCAAAGTGTTATTTTGATCCGTTCCTGCATGTAATCCTCTAAAAACCTGCGCTCTCAGGACCAGCCCCTCCCATACCCACGAAAACGAGCGGGTCCTCACGATCTGACGTAACATCGTGAGATAGCCCCTTTCAGGAAGAGTCTGCTCTAACAACGTCAGCCTAACACCAACACTCAATTTCTCCACGGAGCTAGCACGGATCAGCAAAAAAAACCCTTTTATTCTAGATGCACCACACCGTATAATTCTGTAGTCTAATTATTCTACTAGCTACACAACTTTGAACCTAGAGCTATCCAGAAGTGTGCTCATTCTGCATAAATTCTATTCTGTGTAACACATATCCATAAACTGCTATATTGTAACATAGGTGCTGGTTCTAAATGCCCTTTTTTCACCAATTAAACATTAACCACCAATAAATAGGATTCAACCCAACCGTGTGTCTTGCTGCTATGTCTTGGGTAAGCAGAATAATTCATGCATTTTCTGATTAATTATTCATTAAAGCCCCACAGAACAGACTCAAGCTTTATAATTAAGTCAGAATCAGACACTGTGGCTCATCTAATTATGAACCACTATAAGTTTGTTAACATATTAACCCATATGAATTAATTATTGATAGCTGTCTTTTTTCCATGCATGGTTCTCTTCAACACTTGTACAGGCGAGGCGACTCATTTGCCAGCCACGTTGGAAAGGAATTTTTTGAATAGTTTCTGTGTTAATAAACACTTTTTTTTTTACCCCCCCCCCAAAAAAAGTATGAGACTTGGTAGTAATTGCCTTGTTTGATAGTAAAGAGAGATCCAAAGCAATCTCAGAGGCGGCAGACAAACTCAATTATAAAAGCAATTGAAAAGCTTTGGACTAGAAAGCTCCATGAAAGGCTGAGGGGTTTGGATCACTGCAGAGCGACTGCAGATTATGTCGCACTGTTTAGAACATCAAACAAACGCAATGAGGTCTATCAACAGACGCTCTTTTACCCAACATCATCACGGCAACAAACCGGTGAGGCAACACCACAGAATATATATATTCATACACATATACAAATCAGCGAATCTGTGCGTCTTTCATCCAAACAAAGCTTCCCAGATACACAAAGACATCAGAGTGGGGCGGCCATATCCTATTGTTCAACATAAACCATCTACTGGGTTGGTTTCATTTCTTATGCGCCCGAATGTCTACCAAACAGTTGTGCAAATGCTTCTTTGCATGGAGATCTGAAAATCTAATGAGGAGTAGGAAGATATGGAAGCTTCCCTTTGTCATCGCTGTAAAAGTTGCTGATCTCAGTCTTTCACAAACAAAGGCATCTATCTCTGTGTGTGTCTGTTGTGTATTAGTTAGTGTATGACTATGTGTTGTTGCTTTGAGACAATAAAACTTCAATTAAATACACTTTAAACCAACAGTAGTTTCTGTATCGTTAGAAAAAGACTATTATTCACTGCTGAACCTCTCATGCCTTTCCCCTGTTTGTTTTAAGGCAACGCTCCGCCCCGTCACTGTTTGGATTGTTGTTTTTTTTTTTTTTTTTATATCTGCATATATTGCATTGCAAACGGTGTTGTCTGCTATTAGAATTCCAACAACGAGGAAACCGACCAGTATTTTATTTTGGGATGTGGACTTATATGAATTTTCCTCAATAACAAACACTGGCGTTGTCTAAAAGTTGCTGAAACTCTGCGGTTAACCACGAAAGTCCCGCCCGTCGACGTCGCAGTTCAGAATGGACAGACACGGCCTCACATGTGTTCATTCCAGCCGAGCAGAGCCAAAATCCAGCTGGATCTAAATTTTCCCTCCAAAAACTGTTTTATTATTTTTCACAAGCACAATAAAGAAAATATATGAAAAAAAAACAAAACAAAATAGAATTTTAAACATTAAATGGACAGCAGTGAGAAATGCTTATTTTTTGGGTGGCCTGGTGTGACTTTAGCCTAGATTTGTATGTATTTTCCTTCAAAAAAACATATTTATTAGTTTGTTGACAATTTTTATTTATTTATTTATTTATTTATTTATTTATTTATTTATTTATTTATTTATTTTTAAAATAAAATTACAACTAAAACTAAGTTTGTTAAACATCTTTGGGGTTTCCACAGCAAATTGACTCCCATTTTTCCAGATGAAATGTTTTATTTTTGCATGATTTTAAGTCTAGTGTGTAAATATAACAAGGAAAAATGACAAAATAAAGGTAGTATCACACAGGAGAGGTTGTGCTGAATAAAATGATACCAAACAAAGAGCAGGTCGTCTTTCAAATTGAAATAACATTAAAATATAGACAAAAACATGAGTTTTAGGGCTTAGGTTCCAAAGGGTTAAAAATAAACGTTCTAAATGTACAATATTGCATGTGATTTTTTTTAAATATGATCATTTGCAGATAATAAGTGGCTGGCATACACTCTAAAAAAAAGAATATTAATTGTGATTAATGTTTTCCAGATTTGCGATTAATTAGTTAACTTTTTTTAATCTCATAAAAATATCCCAAGATACCAATATATTTGGCGACACCACAAACAGAAAAAAGATAAAATGTCCCCGTAATCATGTTGGGTTGACTGTGTTCACTGTGCAGAGTCACTATCAGTCCAGAAAGAATACAAAAACTTCAAGCTGTATTTGTCCATTTATGTTTTTTTGGGAATCTTGTAAATGCAATTTATATGTCCACACTAGTATAGATGCACTCCACCTGTCAGTCTGTCAGGCTCCCACAGGAGGCTGCCAGACCAGCTGCCAGCAGTGGCCATCTGAATCAGTTAAAAGCACACGTGTGTCACATTTCCCATGATCACGCTGACGCTGTCAACCTGACGTGCCTTTAACAAGACAGCCAAAACTGACTGTCTGTCCCTTCATGGTGGGAATCGGAGTACATTGGCGGTCCTGCTGGCTGTCAGTCACGACTCAGCGTGTGCAAGCAATGGTTTGCAGAAAGAAAGAATAAATAAAAACTAGAAAAAAGTTTTACCTTCAATGCACAGACTCAGCTTCTGGCCTGTAGCCTGAAAATCGTATTGACTCATGGCTTCATTACACACACAGTGAGTTTCAGTAATCTCTCTGAAGCCACTCTACCAACTGGGACTATAAACAAGCTGTCTGCCAAACTTCAGAGCATTCTACATAAAACATTACATCCAAAACTTGCCTTGACCAAAACCAGGGATTTTTTCCCCCTAAATCTATGACAAAAACATTTAATTTACAAAGATCTGAAAAATGTAAAAAGACAGACTAAAACAGAAGCGGATTCGTCATGAACCATCCTTCCACCAAACTGACTGATCCTCCACTAAATTTAGTTTAGTTTGTGCCTCTTTTCAAACAGTCTGCTCAGTATCAAAAAATGAAAGTGTGTTTCTTATCCTCGTTCTCTTGATTCTCCCATGTAAACAGATTAACACGATTTAAGAATTTATCTTATCAATTAAAATGAGCGCAAAACTACATTGTTTTTGGATTTAGACGATGTGTAGTGATGCAGCAAACAGGCTGGAAATGAGAAATGTTTGGTGAAAGATTTACGCAAACAAGACATGCTCCAATGTTTTTTCTGCAAGATTAGGGATGAAAACTCTCACAGTTCCCGGATTTAATTTAGAAGAAATTTGTATGATTGTTTTTTTTTTTTTTTTAGTTCAAACCCACTCTGTTTTGGTTATTTCTGGTCTTTTAATTATGATTTATGCTGTTTTTAGCCAAAAGCAAAAACTTGTGTCCTTTTCTAGGACATAGAAGGAGTTCATCAAAAATTCACCTCTAAATTGTGGGTGGGACTGTTAGCAGAGTAAGCCTTTGTCATTTACCATCATCTATTTCTTTGCAAATTGATGACGGCAGTAAGAAATTTAAAGAAATAGGGAAAAAAAAAATCCTAATTCACATTATTATCCATGAAAAATAAACTGCATCCACTGCTGCGAATATCTTTTTTTAAACCGTAGTTCCACAAATCCACTTAAATCAATATGGTATGATATATTCGCATGTAATTAAGGTGCAATTAGAGTCATGGTAAAGGTTAGGATTAAATTATGTGCTGGAAATGCGCGTAAAATTAATAATAATAAGCTAGCTCTCCCGCTAGCTTACAACCTATACAACATCAATCTAACATTACAGGTGCAACAAAAATATTGAGCCTGGATCTATTTATCTGCAAGTGGATGTATCGGAATGGAGCAGAGCAGGGAGCTTGTGTCCTGCATTTATTAGCCTACACATAATAACTACAAGCATTTTCAAACTGTTTCACTGATTCACCACAATTTGAATAAAGAAACACCCTAAAGTGCAGTTTTAGCCTTAATTCTCTATTCATCCTCTATTTATTTATCCTCTCTCCTTCAAATTAATGCTTTTAGAGAGAAAGCAGGCTCTGAAAGAACACAGCATTTTGTCAAAAACAGAACAGAGCCGGTTCTTCCATGTAATGCTCGTGCAGCCAGGATCAGACAAAGCTATTTTCCACTTGCGATTTGGATGCTGAACTCTTGAAAACAGGAGACGACAGAGCCGCCTCGCTGCTTGCACCGGTGTCTTCAAAGCCTTCGCTGACGGGGCCCCCACAGTGTCTCCCTCCCTGCAGCGAGCGGGATAGGGTGGCTGGGCACATCCTCAGTGTGCCAGTCACTCCGATCTCACACTGATTACATTTCTTCTGTGAGAATCCACCTTTCAGCTCCGTCGTACATGCTGGGAAAATAGCCTTCCTCCTGAGGAAGGGAGCAATAATGATGGTCCCTCTGTTGGAGGCACAGACGGGCGTCTAATGTTTGGTGTGTCAAAACCAATTGTGTCGCACTAAAGTTCAAAAAAAGAATAGTCTGCAATGACAGAAAAGTCTTTTAGCGTATTTTTCAGGAGAATACAACCAACGTTAATGTCATTCAGACTATTTTCAAGCATTTTATTCATTCAATAGTCATTAAAAAAATCCCATCCTAATTAATTTTGTTGGCTTTAGGGCTTTTACAAGCAGAAACAATTAAAATTGTTGGCTAGATGAGTTAAAATCAATAATAATTCAGAATTCCGAGTCTAACTGACATTTAATAGCAACTTTGATCAAATTTTGTGCAATTCAGGAGCCATTATCATTTTTTTTTACGCTAAAGCTATTGTGCACTGTTTTTTTACAACTCCCAAACCCATAAATCCTGAATCTGCTTCCTGACAAAGTGAATGAAATAAACAGATTGATAATGTAATCGCAATAACAAACACAAAACACCGTCTGAACCAAAAACTGAACACCAACAAAGTGGAGGTTATTAAATATTAACCAACCGATGGTTGCGTTGTGCATTAATATGCAATACTGTGAGCTGTAAAGCAGCAGGAGGAGTATTCCTCCAGAAATGAGGCAACCCCCAACCCAACCCTCTGGAGTTACTAACTGCAGAAATCTCAGGCTGAGAAGGAGGAGAACTCGCAGCTATTTTCTAATAGAGCCCGCTAATCAATGCAAAACTCAAACTTAGAATTTATTTAAGTGTCTAAAAAAGCAGTGTGACTCAGCCTACAGATTAGCACACCAGATTTTATCACGTATATGTAGAAAGCAACAATAAAAAAAACCATACATTAAAAAAACGAATACTTTTAATGTGCCAAATACATTTAACAAGAAAAAAAATCCATAACTACTTTACTGTCATGTGCCCCTGTCACCCAGATCTAACTTGTGCACCAACAGATTATCTTTACCACTGTTGCAGCTACACTGCATGTACAATTTGGTGCTTTTGCCCTTCTGCAAAGCAGGGTAATCAGTCACAGGAGGATAGCTCCCTGTAACTGTATAATTTGTGCACTTCAAAGCAAACCCCCAGTTCAAGCAAATATTATTGATCATCAATCGAGGAGAACAAGAATAACCTTTCTTTACAGCGCTGCAATCCACCTGACAATACGCCACGACTCTCCTGAGCAACTGGATATATTACAAATATAATTAAGGCAAAGAAGCATCAAATAGATTTAAAGGCTTCTGTGTGGAAATAAATGCTGCTTTGGGATTAAAGGTTTTCCTGTTACTTACTGTAAATTAGCTCATTTTTAAAGTAGAAATTGGGATCACTTAAGTCTGATTTTGATCATGATCAATAAATGTTTAATAATTGATCATGTCACGCTGTTTAAAAGTAAAAACCTCAATGTACATTTTTAATTTAGAAAAGATAGTAGAATTAATGGAATTGCCACAGTTTTTGTGTTAAATATGCGTCTTTCAAGATTTAAGACAGAAAGAAAACCATCAAATTTAGTAAAGATCCTGGCAATGAGCTTTCCTGGCAAAAATAAGCAACGCTTAAGTATGAGGTGACATTTTAAGCATCGTAAACCGCTCAATGCATCGCTAATGCTCATTTATTTGGAGCTCATGCTGCGTTCATCAGGTCACGTCAAAGACTGATACAACACGTAAGGAGTGAAGTAGGTGAGACGCAGGGACATCGTACAGATTTTTTATTTTTTTAACCCTTTAAACTCTCCATAAAGGGGCTTGTTAGAGTGTTCCTTGTGCCTAAATGTTAAGAAATCAAACAATCAGGGTATCATCTGTACACCCTGTTCACCCATATGTTATAATTTACATTATCCTGTATTTAAGAACGCATTCAATGTGGGTTATTGATCCTGCTTTTAGCATATGGTGTTCACACTGGACTGTCTCTACCTGATACAAACGCATGTATCGAAGAGGCTTGTCACAAAATGTCAAAGTGGTGCAAATCTTGTAGATTTTGATCCAGCCTTTTGTTTTCACAAATCTACAATTTATAGTTCTAACATGCAGCCTACCTCTTTATATTTCAGATATCCCAAAGAATGCATTTTATTAAAGTGCCAAATAACAGTCATGCAGAACACATTATTATAAAGAAAAATAGTTTACGTCAAGAAAGGTCTAATTTTCCTATGTATGGACTCTCCCTGTTTTTACAAATATGCGCTTGAATCCATTAAGGTTGCCAAACGAGCTTCCAGGGAATTGTTAGACACTCCTACGGTCCACACCTGTCCATGACCCTCCACCAGGGTTGGGTCTTTCTGTTTCCTATTTTCTGAGACTTCTGTGCATGCAGACCAGTGTGTGTTCTACAACTATTATCTACAGGTGAGTTTTCTGTGGTCGAGCCAACAATGATGAATCTGACACTCAACTGTTTAAAGCCGACCACCTAATTGCATCAAATAAAAATAGCATTTCTTCCAAGTGAACACCATTCATGACCATGTATTATTGACCAAACATTATCTTCTATAGTACCAGTTCAGTCCTGAACAATGCTGCGAGCGATAACTATTAAATCTAAGCACTTTAGCCGAGAACAGAAAATGCACCGCAGACCATTTGGCTGTTTGAAGTCAGCAGTAACTATAACAACACATTCTAGCCGATAAGTCGGCAATTGTTTCCTTTAGTCAGCTGCTTACAGGCTGAAAAAGTCCAGATGTAGCGCTGTGCTTGATGCTGTTGTGTTGGGCCTCAGGATTTTCTGCAGTTATGTGAAACATAAAGTACCACCTTTCCATTCCTGCCATGAATTCTGTAAAGCCGCTTTACCGTGTGAGAAGCGCGCATACAACAGCTGTTGTCAGGAATGAGAAAAGGAACATCCTGGAAGCATCGGTGGTGAGTCACAGGACTCATTTGAGGGTTTTTTTTCTTTGGTTTTGGTGTTATTCCTGAAGAAAACAAGGTAGTTTCCGCTAAAAGTGAACCATTTGGATGTGTTTTGCATTTCATTTTACTGATCATATCGGAATTCAACTGGGATTTTCTGCAGGTGATTCTTAAAAGAAACAGCATTTTTTTTCTGTTTCGTATTTCGCTGTGGATCCATACAAACTAAAAAACCGATAGGGCTTGAAGACACTCTAAATGAAGCTGTTGAACTTTAAAAATCCCTTTCCACATAAAAATTCACGAAAGCACCAGGAAACTGTCTGAGACTCCCTACATTTTCCATTACGGGAACCATTTTTTTTTTCTCATTGTAGCATAAGAGCAATTCAAAAACTGCATTTTAGGGGGTGCTTAGAAGAATCAAGAAGAAATATCTTAATTTCTCAACTGCGCAGTGAAAAATCATTGCCATTCTTTTAATTATTGCTGATGCTGCGGTGAAGAAAAAATAAAAAACAAGCTGTGGTAGGAATAGCATGACCCAATGGCGCCTCTGTTTTAAATTATCATGGAGCACGCTGCTGTTTGGCTTGCTGTGTGATTAATTCATGTGTGAATCATTAATGCAGGGATGTCCAGGGGCAAATACAAAAGCTCGGTCAATGTGAAAGAAAACAGTTAGAAACTCCACTCTAAACTGAATCGGAAAAAAAAAAGGCACATCGTGACCCATCCAGTGCCCTTGTTTTGCAGAGTAGCGCTCTGTTTAAACCAACAGCGGCGATGATAGTCGACCCTCTGAGAGGGGAGGCAGCCACGGGGCCAGTTTTCTATGCAGATGAAGTGTGGGGCCGCTGTAAGCTGCAGGATTTAGATACAAAACACAAAGTGCTCTCTTTATCCATCCTTCATTCTCTATTTCATCTATCCTCTTGTCCTCTCATTTTTCCCTTTAAACATCGTATCGTTTTTCATTTTCACACTCTCTCCTCTCCTGTTTCATAGCTGCTCCTTTCCTCCATCAATTTAATCTCCTCACCCTCTCTTTCTGCAATTTTTTCTAAAATGCAACAATCGCTCCACACTTAATGCTATGCAGAGCCAGAGGTAGAATAACAATGACACAGTCGTTCCAAAGTTATAACGCAGAACAGCTGGCATAACCGAGACAGCCCGAGGAGAGTGGAGGACCTCACCGCTGCTGCTAGGAAATACAATTTGCGGAAAGTGATTAGGACTGTGCAGTTAAAGGACGTCACAGTTATTGAGTCACGGAGGAGAAATGTGTTGGATGACTTATGGGTGCATGAAGTTTCCATCTAAATAAAATGGTATGGAGGAAGTGAAATGTGAGCACAAACAGGTCTCTGGTGTCATCAGAGCCTTCCCGGCGGTGGGGAGGAAACGCTTGTTTCACACAGATGAAACAAGCGCCATGTTTTAATCCATTTCTGCAAATGAGACCAGCATCCAAAGTGTGAAGATATTCATTCACCTAAGCGGCTTATGCGTCAACCACAAGCCGGGAAAGATACAGCTCAGCATGGAGGCTGTCTTTCCTGGTCTGAGGGTGGTGGCTGAGCAGCACAACGTGCAAATGATGTGAGGCGTATTTACCCTTCTGCTGCTTTAGAAGAATAAAAAAAAAAAAAAAAAAAAAAAAAAAATACACCCTGGCTGTTCAACATGCTAATAACCGCAGCCACTTTAAACCCCACGGCTTCAATCTGCAACCCGGCCCCTTTTATCTCCACACTGATGGCGCGCCTCGCAGCTCTGCAGCCCGAGTGAGAAACGGAGACAAATGTGCTGCGTCTGTATGTGCAGAGGAAGACGAGAAAAAAAAAGAGGACAAGAGAAAAAGGAAGAAAGGAGAGAACGAGGCCGACAGGGCAAGGGGGAGAAATGTGGTGGCAGTGTGTCAGCTGCTGATAAGGGCATTAGTCTGCCCCCTGTGGGTCAGAGGGAGAGACTGACACTGAAGGCGAGCGAGCTATAGCGTGTGCGCGCTCACACCTCTCTCTGTGGATGTCAGCTTTGCTGTCGGGGAACAAATAACAGATAACAGACCTGCGCATGGTAACCACCAACAAACTCTCAAGTCACTCTGAACTCCGTCCAAACACGTGAAACAGATGCAGAGCTATTACCAAAAAAAAGAAAAAAAAGAAAGACCCCTTCATGCAGGGAATGGAAGGATCCTATAGATGAGAGCCAAGGCTTGTGGGTCCTGCGAGACTGAAACCTCTTTCATGTCAGACACGGGATCCATCCTAAATAGAGCGAGGCCTTTTATTTACTGAGCTAATTGAGTGCAGAACGGCAGACAGAGCCAACTCTAAACAATGCCCCAGATCTTGTATTCATAAGTGAGTGTTTGAAGGACACAAGATAATCCCTCTAGCTTACATAAGAAACTTGGATAACGGCGCGGCGCTTGGTAGCGCTGCCATGTTTTTTTGATGGAATAATTCGAAATTATGGATTACGAGCGAGCAAACAGTTTGATGTTTTTACAACAATATTAAGCTGCGTTCGCGTAGATGAGCCGGGGCAAGAAAATGAGACGGAACGTGTGAAGAAATAAAAAAAAAAAAAAAAGGGAACGCTCTAATTTGGAGCGAGGAGCTCACCAGAGGACACAAGGCGAGATCAATGGTGGAGAATCACAGAGGCACAACTTCAAAAAAAAAGAAAAGAAAAAAAGAAACTGACAGATATTTCTCTGTGAAGTCTACCACTCATTACCGTTGGTAAGAGGGTGTGGGGAGGATGAGGAGGCTGTGGCAGACAGATGACAGGGAGCTGGGGGGGCTTCAGGCAGAAATCTCCAAAAGGCTTTACAGGCAGTGGATACTTTTGAGTACAATATCCAGAGTAGAGAGTCTGTGAACTGCAGGGAGAAACACCTTCCAATGAGTGAAAGGGAGGAGTCTGAGGACAGAGTAATCTATTAGCGAGGACGCCGCGTTCAAAGGAACTCCCGATGTATGAATGACAGTCTCAAGGTAATGCATCTTTTTGTGTTCAAGTCCTCTATTTTGGTAAAAAGAAACTGGAATCGGTGATACCTCGAGCAACACAGACAAGAAAGAAACTGACAGCTTTAGTAGGAAGGCTGCAGCTATAGGACATCCCGAGGACTGGCTTTAATGGGGCAGGAAAAAAATAGATTTGCTTTTCTTTTTCGTTGGAAGAAAAGACCAAATCATCAGCAGCTCAACATCACAACAGCTGCTTGTTTGGCTGATCTACAGCCAATAAATCTGTGCCTCCTCTGTTAATGTGTTTATATACTTTGGTTTTGCACTGCTGCCTTTTTTTTTAATCAAAATTCACTCAGTTTGGTTTCCCATACACTAAAAAAGTGACGCATCAAATAACAAAAGTTATGTAATTTGCTATATTTAAAACTGATTAGTTTTCTTCAAATTACAATTTTGATTTGATGATTTACTCAACTTAGAAACTTAATTTGATCAAACTAATATGTAGTTTCACTTTTTACAGTGTATTTTTTTTCTCTTTTTTGCAATCCAACGGTAATGACCCACACATGGATTTAATAGCAAGTCCCTAACTTGAAATAAATGTACAAAGTTGCCAAACCAAGCAGAAAATCTATGAAAAATAAATCTTGAATTATTAACCCTTTAAAATCCCACTTCCATTCTCTTTTAAGCTGTTGTAAAAGTGTCTTCTAATCAAGATTTATCCAAAGTTTTAATCAAAAAAAAAAACCGTTTAATTTTCTAGGACATAATGTCTTCAGAGCTGCAACATTTCATTAGACATTCATACCTAAGTTTTGGGAGGGAGTGTTGGCATGGAGTAACCCCACCTTGTCTTCCCATCATCCCTTTGTTTACACTTTCTCCTGTTAGCTAACAGTCCCTCACAAACCCAACCTCACATTACAACCATGGCGTGCAATGTCAGAGCTATCCAGCCGTAAAGATCCGAAACTAGCTCGGACAAATAAAACAAAGACCTACATTTTCCTGCAAGTGGCCCGAAAATGGTAACATCTACTGCATTTTGTCCTGATTCACAACATCATCATAAATGTAATTGGAAGCATACTCAACAGTCCTCCATCATCAGAAAAAAAGCTACAAGAACATGTTAAAAACACCAAAAACAGGATTTTCTTTAACGTTGGACATTTAGCTTCAGTGTTTATGTTCTTTTTATGTAATTCCAGAAGACTGTCACTGAAGAAAGCATCCTAGTTCTGATTTAAAGTGTTGCATAGCTGATATGAAGAGACGCCTTGCTCTGTGTCAAAATCATCTGATTCACAGTAACGGAGTGAACGATTGAGGCGTTACACTACGTCAAACAGAGTATGTTATTCAGGTGTTGCTGGTGATTTCTCCAATGATAAAATGCTTGAGTTGACAAGTGAGAACCAATCTGTAATTCATTTGGGTAATAGAATTGTTTAAAATTAAATATAAAATGCAGTTTACGGTAACATATTCTCATCTTTAATTTGTTTAAAGTTGTGAAAGGGGGATCAGGTTAGGGACACTGCTTTTGAATCATTGTCCTGTTTTTATCCATTTAGATCTGTATTTACAGAAGCTGCAGATGAAAGTAAATTTTCCTTTCAGTTTAAAATTCGCCATCAAGAAAAGAGCGGAGAGATTTGACACATATTTTGGACTTTTGCTTTTATTACTAAAAAAAAAAAAAGGCCACTTCTAGGTCATTTAGGAACATTGAATGAAGATTTATTATAGTCCTAATCTCTAGAGTCCGTCTTCGGTCAAAGGAGACAAAGGACAAAAACTCGCGGTGGGGCCTCTTTTCAGCCTTGAGGACCTCGTCTGTGGAAAAGCCTCCCTGAGGATCTCATCTACTGTGCAGAGTTTATATTAAAAAAAAAAAAAAAAAAATCTCTGTTTTATTTTTGCATGACAAAATTATTGTTCCTTTTTATAATTTTTATGTTTTACTTTATTATTCTTAATATTTTTAGCAATCCTTATTTTTTTAAATGGTTAAGTAGAAGTTGTTTTTATTTTGTTTTTAATATTTCTAACTGTTACAGCACATGTTTTCATTTACAGTATTATGCCTTAATTACTTTTAACAGCACTTTAGATGTTTTTCCTTTTATATTTAGCCATTTGTTTTAAATGTGTTTCTTTTTTTTTGTCTGTACTAGTTTTTACTACATTCTAATCAAAGTTTCTTAATATGTGTGATTGGGGGGTGTTTATGAGTTTATCCGATTTTAAGTGTTAAACTTTTTATGTGGAGTCTATTTTTCTGTGTTGATGGGCTGTTGTCAAACACTAAGATGCAATGTTTTGTCTGAAAAGTGCTAAATTTAACTTTGTTTGGTTATTATTACTTTTTTTGTTTGTTCCTGTGAGAAAAGCTGACATTTTTAACACTTTTTTTGGATAATTCAGCCCTAAAATTATTGTTCTTAAACTGTTCTGCCTTTTTATATTTTATTTAATTGATATCTTAAGCATATATGACTGTTTTTTTTTTTCCTTTAAAAATAAAAAAGGGTCAATATGTTATTATTATTTTTTTGTGTATTGTGGAACAGATTGTTGGCTAATATTGCTATTATTTCAGTTGTGTATCCTTGATTTTTGTCATGTTTCGTGGCCTTCCTGTTGTGAATCACACCTGGTTCAAGCTGATAATCATCGTCCACAGCTGTCTCCATTCAAGGTAATTACCCTCAGTGCATTTAAGAGTCTAGTTTCCAGATCATCTCCTTTGTCACTCTGTTGTTGCTCCCTTTGTTTGTGGCATTGTCATACTTGAGTTTACTGTATTTATAAATGTTTACGTTTCTGACACAAACTTACCAAAACCACTGCGTTGTGGGTTGTTAAACCAGTTCCAGACAGAGGGCTGCAGTATAGTCACCCGAGTCACATTTTTAGATCCAGAGTAGTTAGAAATATACTTTTAGGATAAAATATATATATAAGTTTAAGACAATTGTATGGCCAAATCTTGTGACTTTAATAAAGTTCTTTCCAAAAAAACAATTTTTAAATTATAAAGGAAAAGTAATGTCTGAAAATGTGCATCAATATAAAAAAAAGGTCAAAATCTTGTGGTAAACAGCAGCAGAGCTAAAAATAAATGTCCATATAAGATTTTTTTTAATTACTACTTTGGATGCCCCTCTCTGGTGCAATTAACCCTTCTTGGGTCTATCCTTAAGATTAGCAGTGTAAACAGGAAACGGTTTGGTGATTTAAAACTTTAGCGCACCTATCAACCATCTTCCATTCCTCATCAGTTATAGTAAGTTAATCTTTAGTCCAATCTCGTCAGGTACGGCAGGTATGTCTGGACATTTATCTTATAATTTGTTTTGATGTTTAAACGTCACAAGGTGTTTTTTTTTTTGTTTTTTTTTTTTTTTTATTCTTGTCCACTCACCCTACCTCCCCGTCCTGTCTCGTTCCTGTACTGCCTGGAGGATAAGCATAAATGAATAAAGCTTAGCTTTTGACACAAAAGAGGTTTACTTGATGTACAATCAGCTTTATTTTGCTCGGTCACCAAAAGGCCATGCATGGTCTATTACTCTACTGCGGCTTGAAAAAGCAGCTAAACTCCTGGATTTTAAATCTTTGTAGAGTTGCTGCTGTACAGGTGTTGTATAGAAGTAAAGCTGCTTTGACTCGCCTTGATCACACTTTAGAGCGTGAATAGATAATCCTCTAAACTCAACAGGTCAGTGCATGTAGTGTATATAGTCATCCTTTTTATTATGAAAGTGAAGTTCTTAAAAAAAGGCTTTGGTAACATCCATAATATGCTTAGTTTTGATTTTATTTAATTTATTTTTTTCAACTTGCTCAGCAGAGCAAACAGAAGAGAGCGAATGGCTTCTTGTGCTGGAGAGATTTAGCTGTTTACAATAGGGGGCTCTGAATCTTTGGACACAAGGGTAGTATATTTGTATAAATCCCTTTTGTATTTGAGGCTAAACTTTATATTAAATTTATTTGGATATTAATTGTTGGACTGGACCAGAAAAACATAATTTTTATATATTTTTTAGAAAAAAAGAAACATTTGAAAAGAATGGCTCAAATATCGATGGGGGACCTGGTGGCAGGCATGATGGTAGCTAAATCATTAGCTGGAGGAAAGTACAGAACCTGAACACTTCACTTGTCAATTTCAAAAAGGATATTTGAAAAAGCGTTTACCCTTTTTTTTTTTTTTTTGACACATTTCATGCTAACCCTGAACACTAAACCATTTTTCACATTTGAAAGTTATAGTAAAAGTTAGTACAACCAGGGCCGGCCCTGGGCAAAGGCAACCTAGGCAGCTGCCTAAGGCACCAGCTGCTGGGGGTAGTGGTGCCAAGTTACAATAATTAGGGTATATATTAATGTGTTGTTTTTTTTTTTTTTTTTGACACACCACTCATTTTGTGTAAAATGTTAAATAACAGTAATAATTAAAAACACAAATTAAATATTTTAAATGTTTGACATGATCAATAACTTTGCCCGGTGCTGCCCCCCTCCCTGCCTGACGCAGACACTGTCGTAGCTGGGCTTGGGCTGCTATTGCTTCTTTAAAACAAAAAGTCAGTGACGGAACAAAAATCACATTGAGCGCCATGCAGCCCAGGGTGGGGCCTGGCTACAACTTTAAAATCTTGGGGATTTTCTGCTTTTGGCCAATCATTTTCAGCCGCCCTCTTGTCTGCCACCAGGTCTTCCTCTACCAGCAAAACAAATTGTGAAAGGTGAACCACATTAACGCAAGGGACCACTGTACAATATTCCAGAAAAAATTAAAAAAAAATATGAAAGGAAACAAAGACTGAAACAATGATGTTATTTTTGTTTTCACTCTTAACAATCTTTTCTGTAAGATCTTGCAAACTCATTTTGCTAAGTTTTATTCAAAAAGCCATTTCACCACGATCTTTTTCTTTTCAGGAATACTAGACTTGCATTTGGAAAAAGTGGCTGCTGACTTATCCATGACATCACTACAACATTGAAGGAGCTCTAATTAGTCTACACGTGCTCATGCTTTGAAATGAGAAATGGGTAACACTGATTTTCTGCAGAAAAACATTGAAGGTCTGATTCTGTTGACTTATTGAGGGATGACGAGGAGAGAATGGTACAAGGGTTCTAAAACTGGAACATCATCTTTATATGATTTTTCTTCCCGCCATCCTCCAAAGTATCTTCAGGAGAAAAGGTCTTGGACCACATTAGCTTACATTATATACATTTTTTGGATGTTTCGGCATCTACTTGCCAGTAAAATTAGGTAATTACACGTAGATGTGACTTCAACAATCAGCAATAGTCACTAAAATTTGACAAGTATAGAACGAATAAGAATGTGCTGCTTGGCTGAGCTAATTTATGTTGAGAAAGGCTGATGGCAAACTCAAAAGAAAGGGCACGAGCAGCGTGAATCCATCAATCTATTCCCAGCTAGCGGAGAGTGTGATGGGTTGTTTTTGTGGGGAGTGCACAGTTGGAACTTTAGACCAATTAAGCGTTATTTTACAGCCCCTTGATAGCTCAATGCTGAGGGCTGACACAGCAAGCTCTGCTTTACCAATTCCACAAGAAAACAAGACTTTAAATGAACGTCACATTTAAATGTAGTCAAAACATTCCTTCGCCATCAAAAATTACAACGTGGCAAATGTGGATCACGCGGAACCATTGCACAGTCTGCAACGTAGTTTAAAGCATACACTCAAGCACAATGGATTTATGTTATAATTGACGTGTTTGTCAAAAGATAAATGCAAGATAATTGTCCAACTGTGTTTAGTGTAATTTACTATTTGCACAAAATACAAAATGCATTGAATGAGTGTGGTGAAAAAATACTCCTTTTGTGCGGCTCTTCCTGGGTTGTTCTCTCAGTCTGTCACAGCATTGTGTAGAGGCATACAAACAGAAACTGTGGACCCTTTGTTGTTCTTTGTTTGGCTGGCAGCACTGCCGTTTTGTGTGGCAGGAATGGTAGGACAGGGGTATAACATGTCTGCAGCCTGCCAATAAGAGACTTCGACTATTTACCACTTTGCCAACCTACAAGATGCTACAGTTAAATGTCCAGAGTTATTTACCTCCTAACAGAAAAAGAACAAGAACGGTCTAAAGTTGTCCCTATTTCTGTTCTAAAAGTTGATATTTACTTGAAATGCCAAAAATGCTACATGCTCATTTGTCTTCACAATGAGCGGACCAGGTTGGCTAGAAATGATGTAACAGTTGTATGACCTGAAAGGAGGCATAACCAGGAGTAATAAAATGCTAGTTCTGATTAAGATGCAGTATCCAATAGGAGTGTAACGAATCATTTTAAAGATATAAATTATACCATGATTTGTGGTTGCCAATGCAACAAAAGATGCGATTCGATCTGATTCACTGACATAAAATCAATCCAGGTTATCTTTAGCCAACAATTCAACCAGTAAATAGATGGTACTGAACTAGTCTAGGGAAAGTTTTCCAGAAAATGCGTAGAAACAAACAAGAATTCATGTCGAATCCATTCATATTTTCTTTTAATAAAGTTTTGCCCACTGTTGTTTTTCTCCATCAAAATAATACACATTTTACATTATTAACCCTTCCGCTCTCCTTGGGGTCCAGATGGCTCCAACCACATATTGTTATGCGATTTCTTCCATGACAAATGTGGACGAAGGGGGACAGGATTTTATGTCTGCCATGGACATTAGTGAAACTCCGAAATCAGTGAAAAAAAAAAGTTCAGCGCACTGTCCTGTGGTGTCCAGATGACCCCACTTTTAATGTAAACAAGCTAAGGAGAACGGAAGGGTTACACACTATACCACATTGTATGCTCACGTCTTTGTAAAATTTAAAGAGTTTCCACACATTGGACTGTAATGATAGCTTGATTAGATTTTGCTGTCATTGCATATGTGTTTTTTGCTATGATGGCACTTAGTCGTTTTTACATTATAGTTAAATAAACTTACCCAACACGTTCTCATTCCCAAGTCGTCACATTTTGGTGTTTGGTTAAGGACCCCTTCATGTCACTTTTGCACGTTTTGATTGTCCCCAACTCGACGTTTTTTGACATGGTGGGTGTTCTAATTAAATCAGGGATCTGGGCGTTTTGTCGGACGTGGACCGGTACCCTAACCCTGATCCTGTACCCTGACCATAACCTGGTCCACAAACCTGTACCACGAGCGGTAGGGTACTGGTGCGGTCCGCATCAAGGTACTGGTTTGTGGCCCTGAGGTTGGGGAGACTGGATTTAATTGGAGACACCAAAACACCAAAAAGTGATGAGAAGGGGTCCTTAACCATGCTTCAATATGTGATGACATGAGGATGTTGACCCACCATGTCTCAATCCATTTGACATTTTCCTAAATCGATTATGGATTTATTTCATTTTTAAACATTTCTGTATTGGTTTAGGTTCATTTGATTAGATTAAGAACTTGCGTATCAAAATGGTTGAATGGACTGATCAACTGTTACACCCCTAAAATCGATCGATTGGTGAGAGTAACAGCAGCACTGATTGAAAACCCCAGATATAAACAAAGGTATAAACTCAATAAGGGTGCTTTACCGTCACACTCCCATTCCCCCATACACTCACACATTCACACACTGATGGCTACTCCAATGTCCATCAATGTGATCAACCTATAACCACTAGAAGCAATAAGACATTTAGTGTATTGCTCAAGGGCACTCTGTACATGGGAACCGAACCTGTGATGTTATAATCAAAGGTTGACCACTATACTTGAGCACCATGACCGCCCGGAAGTACTTACTTGGTTCCTAGCATCTAGCACCTAGTTGAATAACAAGCGTAATTCTCCCAAGTTGAGTTTCAATTGGCTAAACCCTTTTTTTTCACAGAAAGAAAAAATAGTTCTCTTTTAAAAAGCATTTTGGTAAAAGAATTGGACTTTACCGTATCACCACAAAGTAAGTTGAAAGTATATCCTTGTATGGAGATGAGTATCAAATAATCAAGAGAGAGGGAATGACAAACAGCCCTAGTATTCGTTGATAAGCACCTTTACTTCCTCAATTAAGAAATCAACACATTTTCCAATCTCTCAGTTGGAGCTCCTCATATTGGAATAGTTTCTGATCTCCTTGTAAAACCACCAATTGCTTGGTTTTCTTCAGCTCTTTGCTCTACATAAGAGACAGAGTGGCTTGACACTTTCCTGTAACACACCAGTATTCGTTTGCAAGTGAATTGTTTTCAACTGTAATGGAAATCCGAGAACATTTCACACTAGTAAAACGAACACAAACAGCCAGCGCTTTGAAGAATCTAACAATGAAGCAGCAACTTTTTCTAAGGGAGTAAACCGGGATGAGTACGTTGGCCTTATGACAGATCTTTATGACTCTGTCAAGAATGACCTTTAAAGCAGTCTATGATGCCCAAGGTAGGACAAAAGCACATCATTCACTGCAATATGCAAGAAGCACTTTATGATACTGGTAGCTTTCAATCTTTCTGAGTCACGATTTTCCAGATAATAAGGTTTCTGGTCGTGACCCTTTTGGCTCCGTCTGACCCTTATCCGAACACTCTGACATCCATTAAAAAACATTGAATCTCATTCTCTCTGAAAACTCCAGTACAAGCACAGGAGATGCAATGAGATATTTTACTTTTTTTTTTTTTTTTTTTTAGATTTCTGCCAAAAATATTTGACAACCCAAGTATTGTGACCCTGTTTGGGGTTAAGGCCTCTATGTTTATGATCTAGCCGGTGAATTCTAAAACAACAATAAGCAACAATAACATGAAGGCCATGCTAAGTTGAGACACAATATTGTCATTTGAAAACGGATCACATGGGTCTATCACATAAATCACCACTTTTCAATTACAACACCTTCAGGAGAAAAAGGCTGAAGCGTACGGAGCGCAGCGCAGATAATGCCAGGGTTATAAATGCCCTGTTTTATGAGACCAAGAGAGGAGCTTTTGAGTGTTGCATGTCGACTCAAAATGTTGCACTTAGTTAAGGATAAAAAGGGTGAAATCCAAGCAGACCATATGAAATGTTGATGCAGCGAGCCGTTTCAGAGCTGACCTTCGCTGAGTTAACCTCCGTCTTGGCCTACAGCTGAGTATTGCTAATATAGCTAAATACTGATCCGCCACTGCTAATCACAAATCTGTAAGTGTTGCCTGAAGGGGTGAGGAATGTAACCCGCGCTGGTGGCAACACAGAGTAGAAGCTGTGACCTCACTGAGCGAATGAGATCCCGGGAAGTGCTGAGTGTAATATCCTACCTCGGGGGTTATTGAGCGCGGCTTCGGTGGCCTTCCTTCCTTCTCCGCAGTGGCTCTGATCGAAAGGCAGACACTGCTCCCCTGTCCCAGCTACAACCTCAAGGTTGCGCGATGGATCTTTCGGCTGACCGAGGTTCCTGACTCTGTAAACTCTTCGGCTGCTGGTGTCGGACACGTACAGGACTTCCCCCACGGGATCCATCGCCAGATAGTACTTGTGAGCAGGACTGGTGCTGGTGGTAAAAGAAAATATGTACATTAACAGAAGCAGCTTTGATGCTCAAGTTTCGGTGGTGGTGTAAGAAAATGGGGGGGCAGAAGAATTTTGAAAGGGTGGCACATAAGAAGAGCAGAGAAGAAGGCCATTACAAATGAAAGGATGTGTACATTAAAATCAGTAAAACTCGTCATTTAAGGGGAAACAAATTTCATTTAAAAACATTGTTTTTGTTATTTTTGCAATGCTTAAAGATTTGTATTGATCTTTTTTTTTCTTTGTGAATAATGATACGGGTATTAACCAAAAAGTTGCAAGGGGGGGTGTTACTGGTCTCCCCCAACCCCCAGCTCCACCTCCTGTAAAGTTGAAATATTTCTCTCTCAAAAATGGTCATTTTGTGAACGCTGAGCTGGAAATTCAATTTTTTTTTTCAATTTATTTCTTGTGTTTTTATTATTACTGTTATTTTTTTAATCATTATGGGCTGCATGGTGGCGCAGTGGTTAGCACCCTTGCCACACAGCAAGAAGGCCCTGGTTCAAATCCCAGCTGGACCTTCACCCATCAGCTGCCGGGATAGGCTCCGGCAACCCCGTGACCCCGAAAGGTACAAAGCGGGTAAGAAAAATGAATGAATGTTTTCATTATATTCTGTTTTTTGCACTATAAATTTTGAAAGTTTGATAAATTCTTAATAAATGGAGTTTCTCAAGAAAAACATGACTTTTGCTTTTGTCCATTTTATGTGGGTCTAAGAAGCTTTTAGCATTGTTTAGCTTTATTACAATTGTTTTTAATTCTTTCAGACTTTCTTCTGTAAATCTAATTAGAACATTTCTGAAGTTTCGGCATTTTTTTTTTTTTTTTTTTCTTAGAAAAAGCTTCAATAGAATTTCAGTATCTGGCTTCAGTTTTCAGAATTCACAAATATTTTTAAAACAATGCATCATTTCATCAATTGGCTGAATCCAAAAATCTGTATTAATTTTCAAACAAAACTATCAGCTTTTTTTTTTTTTTTTTTTTTTTTTTTTAAAGGAGATGGGTCAACCTATTGGATAGCATAAAGACTATAACTGCCTGATGGAACAAAAAGATCTTAAAAAAGTATTTTTTTTTCATTGGACTTGGAAAAAGTTCCAGATATTTTAGAAAAAGTATCAAATCAGTTCATTTTCTAAGCCAAAAAAGCAAACATTTTAATCAATATTCAGTAAAAAGAAAGCCATGGCAACAAAAACACTCTAAAAATCAGAAAATAGCCACTTTTAATGTTTTATTTGTTTTGTTTTTAGAGGAGAGAACCGCTATAATCAGTGCTTTACATGCTCCTGCTTTCCTTCGCCTTTCTCTTGGGAGCACTGTTAAAACTCAGTCATGCATAAACGATGCAAAACAAGAAAAAATAAAGTAATTCTCCCATTAAACTAAGTGCTTTTGCAAAGTAACCGAATTAACAAACGATAATGTAATGGACAAAAAAATACTGAAGCCAAATTTCCTTGGAGCGGCAGTCAAAAGCTCGGCGTAATCTGCAACCAGGCTCCTGTGAGGTTCAACCCACTTCCTTTGAGCAACCAGCCTGGCTTTTCTCTGGCTTGAGAGATGCCTCTTCCCCCTATACGGTGAATTAAGGATTGACTTCAGGACCCACAGCGGGACACTTCTATTCGCTCGAATGTTATCTTAACGTCTATTCTCCTGAGCTTTCAGATGTATGTTTTATGGCTCTTCATCACGCCGAAGAGGCCGTGACCTGCAGAGCTTTTGGACACGGGCTGGTGTGTTTAGCTCTGGAACGCTTTGATTTTTCTTCTGATTTTACAGTTCTTATCATTTGATCTAGGATAACCGTTCAAGAGCATAAGAGAGCTCCCATCCTGCATTTGGATTGTGTGCTCAGGCCTCTTTCCAAGGAGCGGTTTTCAAGAAGAACTAAAGGGTTTAAAATGCAAAATAAAAAAATCAATTTCTACAGGAGGTGTTAACTCTGAAGAACCTTTCTCTTTTGAAATAATTTGTACAGTAAAGGTGCCGTAGAGATGAAGATCGATTATCCGATACAGAAAGGTCTTTTAGAGAAATGGACAGGGACATACCACAAAAGGTTTAGCAGGAAACACTTAAGCTACTTCAAATATGTCCACATTGATTAAATTAGTGTCATGAAGACAAACTAACACACTTCAGACCTTTAATATAAGCTTTCAGTCTTAACTAGACTTAAGATGAGAATAAATTTATGAATCTGACGTCCGGCCATGTTTTAGTGACTCTGGACCCCCATCAGCTTTTAATTTAAATATTGTATGTTTTTGTAGTTCTAATAGCATGACTGACTGTGTGTTCTTTACATTATGGATTCCTTTTAAGATAAAAGTGACAGTCTGCTAAAATGGTGCAAAAAAAACTTGTTGGTGGAATAATTTAAGTAAATCTATATATTTTTCCCCCTAAAACTGCCTTTTTTTTAATAAAACATGAAATCATAAAGAGCAGCCAAGTATATTATGTGTCAATACCATCAGTTTTTGTCCTTTAGGATCTTTAGGAACATTTTTTAAAGCATCTACTTAAAATAAAAAAAGTTCCTTCATGTTTTATGCATTCATATTCTTACATGTTTATCAATCCCAAACCCACAGCTTTTTTCTTATGATATTCAAATATTGCCATGTGGGTATTAGTTTTTAAATATGTACATCCTTTAACTGTAATAAAACTTTACAGTAAGTTGTCAAATCTAACCTACTTAAGCATTGATATGCATTATTTTCATTTATATTTATACGTTTAGCAGATGGTTTTTATCTAAAGCAGCTAAAAAACAAGGAACAAAATAAGCAGGTCAGGGTCACACAGTGCTGTAGGAAGAAAAAAGAAGTCTTATTCAAGACTGAACGAGCGTCTTTCTTTTTATGTGCCAACCAAGTTTCCAAATAATTCAGTTTTCTGCTTCTTCTTGGAAGATTGCAAATGAGGCTGCTGTTTGTGCAGAGATGAGCAGGTCATTCCAACACTGTGGGGATCAAAGATTTGAAAAGTTTGGCTTCTGATCTTCTGCTGGGCTGTTTGGTGCAGGAAGGAACCACCAGACGTCGCTCATTTAGTAGTTTGTATGCATGTCGGGGTGCAGACCTGGACCAGAGTGTTCAGATACCTCATTGGCAAGAGTCAATGAGGTATTTTCCACATCACACTACAAGGCACGCTTAAAAAAGATTACACGTAGCGGTGCTGAACTGTTTTTCTTACGTGTTACTAAGGCTAGCAGTTAACATAGTCATAGTAATGTTTGTTTTATGCATCTATGGAGTGAAAATAGTATCACTCCAATTTATGGATGCGTAATTCTTCATTTGGATTTATTTTTACGGCATACCTAATGTCAAGTTTCACCAAATAATATTCACAATCAAAGCTCAAAGCAATTGATTAAAAAAAACCTCTGATAACCAGCATTCTAGCAGTACTTAAAAGCATCGCTTACGGATGAATCTTTTCTTTAGATTTGTGAATAAATTGTTTGCGCAACAAGCAACTCGAGCATAATATTGAACGATTTGTGTGCGTAGTTAGTTTCAAGCAGTTGCAATTTGAAGTTGTGCGGGTCTAAATTTTATTTTGTATTTTTTTCATTTAATAATTTTTGTACTTATGCACAAAATGTATTGTAAAAGGAATTATGTCCAGAGTTATGCAGGGACGTACGCATTAAAATCAAGGTTGGAAGTTATAGGTATTGTGAATACGCTAACATGAAGTGCTGCTGAAATGTGTTTTTCTTGCGTGTCTCTAAGGTCAGCAGTCATAGTAATGTTTGTTTTAGCTGTATCAATCTGTTTTTTTTTTTTTGTACTATGTTATACTTTTATACATTATTATTAACACATTGATGAATAGATTTTAACATTACAAACAACCCAGAACGAGCTCCAGACCAGTTGAAACCAGTTCGGGGGGCTTCAAGGACCGAATCAGTACTTTTAATAAAGTTATAAATTGGCAGGAGCAGGGGGATGGACACTGTCCTCTCAAGACTTGGACTTCGTGAAGATGACTATATAAGGTATTTGGGGGGGTTTTCCCTCTATTGCTGGACATTGGCCTAATGCAAAAGGCCCACGTCAGGGGATACATTTGAGGACTTCCATTTTATGTTTTTATGTCAGAGTTCTCTGTATGAGCTTGATCCAACTTTTCATTAAAAAGAACTAATTCCAACTGAGATTTTTTGGTCAATTTCTTCATTATCAATGAACACACAGAGGTTAGCTTCCTCACACAAACAAGATTTGGGATTAACGGGTGTTGTGAATACGCTAACACTTCTGATGTGTAGCTTGTGTGAAAACGACTAATAAAGTCGCACTCCTTTGTCTCACTTAATTCACTTTCAGTGCGGCTATGATATAAGTTTGACCGTTTATTGACTTTGTCCCTTATATTCTGGTGTGTCTTATGATGCATCTGGATCTGATGATATTAGAAGTCAATGCAAAGACTTGAAAAGGGAAGAATTGCAGCAGCACAAAATGTTGCACTTACTTTATACATATTTTTCTGTAGTTATTGTAAATCACAATTTTATAATAAAGTTTATAGCAAATACTGTGAAAAAAAGTGTTGTAAAGGAAAAATAAGACTAATTACCAATTACAGTTAAATTGTCTTAAGCAGACAGTTATGTATTGATGGAAGGAATAATAAAGTTTTGTCTTTCGAGTGTTGATGTTTATGGCGTTTAGCCTTTTTGTCGGTTTGGATTTTTCACACCTGCTTTAAGGTAATCAGCGTAGCAGCTGCTCAACAACCCGAGTCAGTCGAGATTCTCTGCAGCTCATTTTGTCAGATCCTGCTGTCACCTTTTGTTTCTATTATCATGTTTAAGCGCAGACGTATCTAAATATAGCTCCTTATTTATTTATATATATATTTTTTGGGCTGCATCCCAGCTTTAGGAGCAGCAAAAGGAGCAGCAGGTGTGGTAATGAGCCACACCAGGTGTTACCGGTTAAGGCAACAGAAAAAAAATGATGGAAAAACCTGAATAAACTACATAAAATACCAAAATGCAGCTTAAAAAAAACAAAACAAGAACAAAAAGTTTCTAATCTTTTAGTGATTTTATTAAAGCTTCATCTCTATGCAAACACACGGCATCTCTTTCTCTGTTTGGTTGCATCTCTACTAAAATCCACAGAGAAGCCTCGCATTTCCTAATGATAAAAATCCTTTGATACTGCGGCGCCGCTGCGTTACAGAGACCTGAACACAATCATCACAGGAATAAGAAAGGGAATGGAAATTCTGCACAGAGAACTCTGTTGCTACCTGAGTTCTAAGCAATTAATTTTGGAGTGTGAAATCCACTGTCAGCTTCCTGCCAATTAAACTCAAAGAAATCCCGTTAAAACACTTCTTCCTGGTCCAGATCAATAAACTGAAAAGGAAAAAAAGTAAATATACAAAACCAAGAAACAGTCTTTGCTTTTGCAAATTTTTTCCCTCAATTTAAATATGTTTTAGCGACTGTGCTGCATCTAATGGGTTTCTTAGCTTGGACGGAGAGGCAAAATATTCTCAATTTCCTTCTGTTGCAAGAAATTTTTTTTTTTTGATTTTTGCCTGAACTGTGACATGACCCAGAAAGAGCTGACTGCTACACAGGAAAGGGTGCTGTCATTCATCTAGTCTATTAAGTGCATAACTGTTTACTGTGCTCGGCACTGAACTGCACATGCATAATTTAAACTCTATCCTTTGAGACTTATTCACCGACTTTGAGAGTGTGCAACTGCACCGTGAATACGGCAATTTTTACTTTTTTTTTTTTTTTTTTTTTCTCCGGGCCTCTTAAATCCACCTCAAGAACGGCGCATGCAGCTGATTACAAATCGCCCGTTTTCCGCGTCGCACGCTCAGACTTCTGAACGCATTCATCCGGCGGAAGTGAACAACAGTCATTTCACAAACAATCCCACCCCAGCCGCCCCTGCTCCAAACAAAATAACAAAACAATGATCCCGGCTGATAGATGGAGTGATCGGACTGTCACTCTGAATCAAACGTGTGGGCTCCCACATAATTTAGTTGAAGACTTCCATCGGTATTTGCCCCACTCAAACTTATAAAGGGAAGGGAATATAGAGTGGTTTCACGGTGAGGATGGTCTCCCCTCGGAGTGCACCTTGTTTTGAAGCCCTTTTGCCTGATAGGCACTTTGCTGAGGAACAATGCATGGTGAAAAGCTTTGAAAGCTGAATATGAATGAATTATTAATGCATTTGACTTAGGAGAACAATAGTCTAGAACAGAAGAGCAACACTAACATACTGCTAACAGCAAAAAGCTGCTGTGGAAAAAGAAAGGAGGAAGAACTAAAGGAGAAGCCTCCAGGGTGAAGAAGAAAGAAGAACCAAAGTGCCTTAAGAGGAAACCAGTTCATCCTGTGATTCCAGACCTTAAATCTTCAAGGCTCAAACTTGTTTTAAAGTGGTAGACTATATATTTCAGCAGATAATCAGTCTCCTATCACGGCCACTGTTTGTTAATCTGCTAAAGTCTACTTTTGGTCTCCTAAAATGCTAATTTGATCATTTCAGAGTTTTGAGAAATAAAGAAAAATTTGATAATGATGAAAAATGGAAGAGATGTTTTCTATTCTCATCTGTCTGGATTGTACAGCGATAATAAGATTGACAGTCTTCTTGACAAAAAAAATAAAAAATACTAAAAAAAAGACACTCAGGCAGATAGAAAACATGATAATGACCTTTTTTCTTTCCAGTTTCCCATAGAAACTGGACTTCTTTTAAATTGAGATCATACTTGCTTCAGCACCATAAAAACTATTCCGACACTCAATAAAAAGTTTAAAATTAATTAAAAATACAAATATTTTAATTTCAAATACTACCATGAATTCATGTTTACAATAAAGATCATTTTTAAACATTTAGAGGAAAAAAGTTGTGTACTTTTTGAGTTGCCATCTTTAAATTGCACTTGACCTCAAATATTTATTTAAACCAAACCAATCATCAGAGGATAGAAATAATTAAAATTCATTTATTCTTTTGCAATATTTACTGTCATTTGATTCAATATATTTCTCTTCAATACTGTCTCAAACATCTGGACTGCAAGTTTAAAATAGGTGAACAAGTGGGTGAGCCTTTTGAGGTAGAAACATGTTTTTATCCTTCTAAAGTAATTGCTTTTTTTTTATTCAATTAAAGGTTTATCTATTTTTATAAAACCTTAGCTATCCATTTAAACCATTCAGTTTATAAATTGCTTTTTGAAACTCCTTTATATCATCCAGGTCAGCTTGACACGTCTCCTTTTTAAAATTTTGATTAAAAAAAAAAGAACAATAATACAAAAAGCAAAGGTGTTGTTGACCGCAAAGAAGATTGCATTTTGTGAAGTACTTCCACACAGTTGGGTTTCTCAAAAGACATTCGGGTCATTTTGACCCAAACTACCACACAAGAGAAGCAATTAAAAAAAAGCTGTAAATATGAAAATAAATGACTTTAGTTTAACTGTTCTGAAGAAACTGTAATGGAAAACTATGATTATTTTGAGTAGATCCGGGTCTCTTTGACCCATACTCCGCACTTTTCTTTATTAGCCTCTTTTCTACTATAGATGCACTACTAGAAAATAAAAATTCTCCATAGTCTTTCAGCAGCTTCTGTTTATCTCTTGGCTGAAGCGTCCTGCTGAGACAGAAGTTGAGGAGGATCCGACTAGTTTACATGCTTTAAGCACACACAGACATGTTTACGTTGGACCGGCTGTAAACGGCGCCGGGTTATCATCCCTGCGTGGCCTGAAACTTTGGCGTGCCGGAGATGCGATATCTTGGAAAAATCCTCTGTTTTGAAATCGGATCAACCCTCCCTCTCTCCCGCAAACACCCAGAAGCGCCCACCAAATCGGCTCAATATAACCCATAATAGTGTCACAGACAGACACGCAAACAACACGCGCGCTCTCGCGCACACACAAACCCTATAACATCTGTCTAATCTTCTGTCAAACATGGTGTACAGAGCTCATACCACCATCAGGGCTCGGGGCCAGGGATGATGGTGAAGCCATTCCTACCCCCGTGCTTTTAGCTCTGCTCAGAGAGCAATGCATCGTCCAAGCAGAGTTTCAGTAATCCTCGGGAGAAAAAAATAAAATAAAATAAAATCCTTGACATTTTGGCTTATTTCCCATTTTTAAATTCAATATTGGCTCGTGGAAATAAGGGCTTGATTGATCTGAGTGAGATGAGCAGACGGTTTGTGTTTGTCAGGTCAAAGCAATTTATGCAAAATTTAGGATTTTCTGCTGTGAAGCTTTTATGCTTGGCTCCTGATGCGGTTTTTTTTTTTTGCATGTGTGTCATTGGAGAGCTATGTGAGGAAGGCGGTAATGAGTAGTTCTCACCTGTGTCTGGTGTCCCGATTCCTGAGAGTAGGCCATAAAGTGGTGTTCGAAAAGAAGAAAACAACAATTATTTATGGAGCAAACACATCTGTCCCAACTTTTTCGAGGCTAAAATAATCTCATTTTCTCTCAAAATCGGTGTGACTTTGATGACTGTATTGTTTCACATTAAATATTAACTTAAACGGGAAGCTTTTTGACATATCCTCCCGGAGGAAAGGGAAGTATCGAATAGAGACGCAGCGAAACCAGAAATATTAGTCAGAGATGCAATAATGACGGCAAAAGCGAAGAGTAAAGTTACATAAAAGGAGAACACTCTACAGGACAAATGATTGTGCAATCCCATCGAGATTCTACGCTTGAGAAAATACAGAAATAGAGATCGTAGTGCCTGCAGCGGAGCACCAGATATCGTTGTCATAATCCACAGATAAAAAGTATCTTTGTTTCACAGCAAAGCTGCTCTCACATCCTAAAGAGGTAGATTAGACCCTATGATGTGGGAATCTCACATCTTCTGCCTTTTGCTTAGACACAAACTTCAGAGCATTCCTATAAGATCAAACAGATTCCAACCTTAGCTAATGCAAAGCTTAACCAGATCATTTTGCAACAACGATTAGCCTATCAGACGAGCGTACTTCAGTTCCAGTATGGTCCTGGTGTATCCGTCAGGATAGACCCTGCGGATGAAGTTGAAGTCTCCGATGTAGAGGGAGCCGTCGGGGCCGCAGGCCAGAGCCACGGGAGCGAACAGCATCATGTCCCGGGCCGGGCCGTTGCAGCCGGGGCCGCAGGGTACGCTGCGGTAGAAGCCGTTCCCCATGACGGTGCTGATGACCGGGGGCTGCTGGGATAGGAAGAGGTTTTCTCCATTTCCTTTGTGAAGGATTCCTGAGGAAAAAAAAAAAAAAAAAAAAAAAAAAGCAGCGCAATAAATCTTTAAAAGCCCTCAGAACACATTGTTTCAGTCGGTGGGCTCCCAGGAGGAAACGCAAGGCTCTTTTAGTTTTTTCTACTACGCTAAAGCTGAACAACAAAGGTAATTTCACACGCCACCATTATTTATTTATATACCTGTTCATTGTCCTAACTTCTACTGTTGAGTTTCAACAACAGGAAAAATATATATATATATATTTGAAACAAAAAACTAAAATATAATGAATGTACTTTCCTGTTTTTTTCTAATGAGCCAAAACACTAACATATATTCTTCTGTCCTTAATTGTAAAAAATCAGAACTTTTTTTTGAGACGTGCCCAACGTTTTTCGAGTACATTTTAGACCCTCTTTTGAGGTAATTGAGTCAAAATAAATGTAGTTGCAGTCAAGCTGCGTTCACACCATTTGTTCATCAACTCTAACCAAAAACTTGACACTCCAGCCGCGGGTGGTAAGAGCTACGAGCTAATGTTTATAGCCTGATCGCTACATAGAGCGGCGTCTGTGTTTATTCAATTAACAATACATGGAAGACTCAGACAATGTTTAGAGATCAGGTTTGTTTCATTTGGAAAGTTCTACAAAAGCATCAATAATATTTCAGATATTCCGGGTTTCTGTCTCTCTCTGAAGGCTTGCTGTCCCGTTTTAACCAGAAAAACGAGGATAAAATTAGGAGACTTTTTTTTTTTTAAAGTGGCTTGATTAAGAATAAGAACAATATCGTAACTTCAGGAGCCTCGAGGAGAATGCCTCAGTACCACAGGGGTCTCTGTCTGGCAGCTAGCTGCCTCCTGGGAGCTGGTGTAGCCAGCGTGATTGCTCCAGTTCCTTGGATCTTGGGACAGACGGTTTAAAGCAGGGGTGCCCAAATCCAGACCTGAAGGGCCGGTGTCCCATATGTTTTCCAACCAACCTGTCATTGAAGCTTCTAATTGGCTAAACACAGCAGATACATGTAATCAACAGCAAATAGGGCAGCAGGAGACTGGTCCTCGAGTCCTGGATTTGGACACCCCTGGACTAAGGTGTACCTGCTAACAGTAGGTGGATCGGGTTCTGGAAACCCCATTGCCCAAAAAGGGATACAGTATGTTAAGAACATGGATGTATAAAAGTTCAAGAAGAGAACTATTGGATCAATCTACCTTATTGGATGTGTACTATAGTACCTGCTGTCACTGGGTATAACGGATCACGGATAATCCGTGGTCCGTACGGGACACGTGTGTCCCGCGGACCACTCGAACCCCCACCCCCGCGTGCACACACCTCGCGCTAGCGTAATTTAAATCAATTGTCCGTTCACATCAAATGAAATTTGCAGCAAATTCCTGCTAATCCTCTTTGTTTTGACAAACGCTAAAGTAGCTGCTTCACGGTTATCTTTCACCTGAAGCTCCCGCTGCGTGTGGGAGGAGCTTCCGTCAAGAACTTTTCTCGACTTCACAATTAAAGACGTGGATCGATAGATATCAGGTTTATTTACTTTTAAGAGCTGAATAACAGCATCGGTTCGCATTTACATTTCTAGATTCAAAGAATCTCCCAGTTAAGAGCTGAAACTGTCCCGCACAGGAGAGAACCGCTCCGTAACGGACTCAACTGTGCCATCAGGGGACGATTGTACGGCAAGCCAAAGAGATCAAACATCATCGGTAAAAGCGGGCACGAGGATGCAACATTTTCCAGATAAAAAATATTTATTTTAAATATTTAAATGTTCCCACAGTTAGTTTCAATGAAAAAAATAATACCAACAAATTATTTTAACTGTTTTATTTATGATTTAACTTAAACATTGAGTCTGATGAGAACATTTGTATTGTAAGGGATAATCCAGATAGATTTGGTGTTTTCAACACTATTTTTAAGCCTTCTTTTCTCTCAGTTTAGGTAGATTTACATGTAAATGTAATCAGAAATGAAATGTTTTAGCATTTTCTTTGTGTTCAAAGTTTAAAGATGTTATTTTTAAATAAATAGACCTCAATGACCAAAAGTTTTGATGTTGCGTATATAAATATTGTGTGTGTGAAATACATAATATGCTTATTGAATATATGATTTGAAGCATTTCCAAAAATTAATTTAGCTTTTATATTGTTTTTTCTTGTTTTTCTTTTTTTTTTTCCTTTTTACTGATTAGAAAAATGATCCGAACCTTGAGTTTTGTGATCCGTTACTGAAAACGCCACGTGCCCAAAGTTAAGTCCCCGACTGATTGACATGTTGTGGCAACCTCACCAAAGTTTAAATACTCTCTGGTTGCGCTGCCCAAACTGCGCTACTGCCAGACCACTGCACCACACTCGTTGCTTAAATCGCGCCTCCGACCTCAGATTGCGTCCGTATAATTGATTTAACATTGAAACTGGTGAACACAGCTTGATGTCACATTAACACAAAACAGGATTCATGTGGTTAATTGAAGTTCTCTGCTTATGTTTTCACCTGGGCAAATTCACTGTGGTCATAAACTTGATGTTTATTTGTGGGAGGAGCTACTGTCGAACGTTTTTAACCTTATAGCTACATGGAAGCAGTATATCTGTTTTACTGTCAATGCATGGAGGATATGGATGATGCTGAGAGATTAGGTTTATTTATTGTGAAAAACTCTCCATGTCTGGGTTCATGAGATCATTCAGAGACTCTCCCAGTACAGTGAGGTTCACTATATGACGGTCGCTTTCAGTGGTGCTTCCATCTCTCTGTGACCCAGTTTGACAACCTGATGTCCTGTATTAGTCCAAGGAAGGAAAAAATAAAAATTAGAATAAAAATACACAAGCCAAGGATAAACTAAACAAAATTATCGTACAGCAGAAGATTCAGATTCTCCTCCATGCGTTTTTTTTTTTAACTCCACCCACTGGTGATGTCATCATGGGCCAAAACTGATCAGTGATTTTTTACAAATTCTTTGCTAAAGTTCAGATATCTGAACTCTGCACTTCATTAGATGTTCAAACTCTCTTGCATTTCTTTTATGCGACACTCCTTCGGCTGCAGAGCTCACCACTCTGGATGTTGAGGGCATGATGCTTGTCCAGGGACCATCCTCCCAGGTGGGACGGGACCAGTTCGAATCCCTGCATCAGCGCCGTCCTCCTCTCCCAGTGGATGACTCCGGGACATGACTCGTACTCGTAGCCGACGGAGACTGAAAATCAAACACATGCGTGGAGTTACTTTGTGCTTTTTAAATCTGCTGTACAATGAAAGCGTGTACCTGAGAGAAGCTTTGTTTTTCTCTCAGAACGAGTGTTCTCAGGGATGAAACGGATGAAAGACCCACAGAGAGTCCTCATCAGTGTGTGCGATTCTGAGAAGGATCAGTGAGGAGGGCGGTACAATCAGGAGGAGCCCGTCTTCTTGAAGGAGCCCTAGAATTAGCTGCTTGGCCTTTAAGTGATAATGATACGCTGTACAGCTTTCCACTACAACTAATGTTTTTTTTATTTTTTCTATTTCATTAATTTATTTCTTTATTTGTTGACTTGGCTGCGGTAATTACTTTTCTAGAGTAATTTACCACTTCAGACACGATATTTGGCAACATGTAACAAAGCTAAGGAGTCCCTCAAAATACTGAAAGCAAATCACCCCCCCTCCATGTCATTTTACAATACAAAGAAGTCTATTTAGAGAAGAGATAAACAATTTATTACTCTGTTCTCATTAAACATTATAGGTGGATATTTGCTCTACAAGTGTTTTGACATGTAGAAATACTACTTTTGGTTAAAGTTTTTGTAGTTAAATCAATTTATCATGAAAGGACGGGAAAAAAAAGTATATGTAATTTGGATTTTTGTTTATTTCAGAAAAATGTTTTGTTTCATTTTTTTTGTTTTAATTATATCCATCTCTCTCTCATTTGCTTCACAGCTGAGAAGGTTCATAATGAATTTTTTTTAAGCCAATTTTGCGTCCATGTAAAAAAAAAAAAAAAAAACCTGCTGCAACACCGAATCCACGCTCAGGCGAGATTTCCCCCGGCGGAGCCAGCTATGCAGAAAGTATTTGGCTGTCAAACAAGCATCCGAGTGGGAGGGTTCTTCTCTCCCTCACCTAGAGCGTGCAACATTAAGCAAACTTCATCCTGCCAAATTTAAAGCCCACATTTCCCCATAAACAAAGCCAAACAGAAACGGTAACTGAGCTATAGATTCAATAAATGTGTGGATTTTTTTTCCCACAACAATAGAAGCAACAAAACAACATCAGTGGTTTGGGGAAACTAAACTGTTTATAGGTGCGACTTGTTTGCATTTTCATAGCAAATATTATTGCAGAATCTACAGTGTTGCTTAAATCTTCCTTTTTTACAATTTTTAGGAAGGTTTCAGAAAACCATTGTAAAGTTGGTACCTCTTCATTATTTAGAGTATCTTATTTAAATGATTTATAAAAGTATACCGGGCTCTCACACATTGTCTCACAAATGGGGCGACAACACCTAAATTGGGCCACTTTTCAGTTAATCACTTGGGAAACTGAGAAAAAAAAACCATTTGTGCTCTTAATATTAATAATTAAAAAAAAAAATGTTTTTTTTTTTGTGTTAAATTTACAGGATAATATATAATTTTTAGAACGCTACAGCTGGTAAAACATTAGCTTTCCTGCATTTTTGAGATGTGGCGCATGCACGTAAAATGAAGTTTTTTTTTTTTTTTTAATAAATTATGAATAAAACATATTTAAGAGCTAAATTAGAGAAAATTACAATTAAGGCCTATCAAAAATATATATAATTTCTCTTTAAATGAAAAACAAACGTCTTGAATATGCTAACATCACTGAAATCCATTTTTTTTTTAAATTAAATCCGGATTTAGCTGCAAAAATACAAAGTTAAATCAATATTATAAAATGGTTTTACAGGAATTTAAATGAAACTAATAAATAATAGGCTAAATTTGTGAGTGTTTTTCATAGCTAAATTGAACATTTTTAGCATAAAACTCAGAAAACTGAACCTGCTCGGATGAAATCCAAACCTTATGAGTGGGAATCATCCTGGACTTTGTCAGTGATATCCTGTCATATAGCTACGCGTCTGTCTTATTGATGGATCATGGTAGACAATAGCATGATATCTAAAAACACCAAGCTCAATAAAGACAGTGCAGTCTGACACAAACCCCCAGCTTATCTGTGGAACATGTGAGACATGCCCCGACTGGTTATCCTCATGATTCCAGTGAGGCGTGGAGGCTGCTCTGGTGACCCTGATGGAAGGCCGTGGGACGGTTATTTGAGCATTTTAAGTGAAAAAAGCAGATGTGTCAGAATGCAGGTCAATAAAGCCGGACTCGATACTGTAAATACATGACTTGTGCAAAGTTAAAGTAAAAGCTCAACATGGAGGGTTTTAAGTAGTGAGTCAGAATGAGGCGCTTTCAGAACAGCTTGACGTTTTTCTTTGTAAGAAAATATTAAATCTAGGCAGACTGCTATGCTGTAACCATGGTGGTGCAAAGTCCTAAAATTTCCTAATGCTGCCTCCGCGACCCGGTCCCAGATGACCGGAAGAAGATGGATGGTTTTTATTGACTTCTTTGTTAAATTTGTTCTTAACAGTTTAGCTTTAATGTACAAAAAAAAGGGGTCGTCTACAAGTAGATGCATCAGAATGGAGAATAATAGCCTATTTTCTACTTCACATAACCACTTTATTTATTTTTTGTCTGCTTTTTAGTTGCAGTGATGTAAACAAATCCAAAGTATAGTTTTGAGCCTCATTTTCTTCATATTTATCCACCATAATCTGATGAACATTTTGGTTTTTTGGTGTTTTTAGCATGTTCCTTTTTCTGAGTGGATCTTTAAGTGAAAAATCCTGATCATTTTGAAGGATCAAAGAATGATCTTAGCATGTTTTCCTGCTCTGTGTTGTGTGATAAGAGAGACAAGCCCTGCTTGGAGGAACATCAGAGTGACTTTGATCTGAAATCATCACAGATATCCATTTCAGTCGCTATTTTATTTGACTCGAAACTTTTATCCAAACTCTCTGGGTGATTTGGAGATCTAACTGAAAAAAAATAGTCAAAATATGCACTGTTTGCATCAAATACAACAAGAGAGCGTGTTGTAAAAGGAGGTGGACCTCAAAAGTCCATCATTTGTCACAAAAAGCAGCAGCAGCTGCTGCTGCATTTGTCACACTGTATGAATGTGAGCACAGCGCAATTAAAACACTGAGTCAAACAATCTTTGACACGTTTGAAAATGATTCAGTGCTGTGTAAATGAAAATAACGACAGACTTTTGGAGTGACAAACACTTGACACACTTGATACAAAAGCCACAGAGGAGCGCTTGTCGCTGTCAATCAGCGCCGGCGCTGATCTCTCTTTAACTTCCCTCGCCGTAGACCCACGAGGAGTCGGTCTGCGTAATGATGAACGCTCCAGGGAAAACAGGGAGCCGAGTCAGCACAGAGATGCAGTAAGTGGGTGAGGGTTCACAACATTCAAAAAAAAAAAAAAAAAAAAAGTCAGGAGATTCTCTTTTTACAGAAAAAAGCCACACAAGGGCCCACTCAGAGTGTATAATCAATACAGTGATTGGGGAGGGGAAATAATGGGTAATTTGGAGCTTTGGGGATTCAGAGGGAGAAAAAGAACCTTATATGGACGGATAAAAGTTCCTTCCACAGAAACTGTCTTTAAAGATCATTCAAAGGCTCCATTTGTTTGAATCGTGTGTGTTTTAACTTTTTTTTTTTTCCCCCTCTGTCTTTGAACTCCACATGAATAACTGAGAGGCTTGTGATGCTCACCAAGACAGACAGAAGAAGAAGATATCTGACTATAAAAAGCAGATGCTTCAGTGTATTAGTACATTGTCGTTTCTGCCATTAAAGCCACTTTAAAAAGAACCCATTTCCCGAAGAGGAAAACGGCTCATTCTTGTGAAAATCTATTAGAGAAAAATTACCATAAATAAGTTGTGATGTTTTTCAAAAAGAAAATAAAGCCAACTAAATAAAAAAAAGAAAAAAAAAAAAAAGGCTGTTCTAGAAGAAAATGGACGAAACGATCTCCGAGGAAAGTGCCACAGCCAAATAATACAGTGGTGAAGCTGCATTACACATAAACGACACAATCGCACAAACAATACAAAAGTGGACTATAGTACATAAAGGCGCATTCAATATCTCACAGGTGAAAGCTTTCATTCCCTCCCGCTGAAGCCTCGGGCGATGTGTTCACCCCAGCAAACAAAGCCGATGTCGGCGTGCACGTACACGTGCGATTGTTTTTCTGTGCTCGTGTGTGAGGCCAAGCCCGTCTGTGTCATTCCAACAAGGAAGTACGAAGGAGCAGAGAGGATCAGGGGGTACAGAGAGAGGAAAAAACAAAGGAGGGGCGAGAATGAAACGTAGGAAATAACCAGAGAAAGAGTTCAGGACAGGACAGAAACGAGGGGAACAGAGCGAAGAGGGCGAAGTGATTTAGCAGAGTAGGGTAAATAATAAAAGAATATTTGAATTGTGAAAAGGTGAAAAGATCAGACAGAGAGCTGGGGTTGGCAAAATGCAGCTCGAGCTGATAAGGAAGGATCAGAAGGGGGCAGAGACGGCCCAGGGATGGAAAGATACAATCTTTGTTGAGAGTCCATTCACTCCAGAGGACCAAACCTAGTAAGCCTGATGTTAGCGTTAATGGAAAGCTGTTTGTCTGCAATCCTCACAGACAAAACCTGAAAATATTACCCCTTTTTTCTGGCTAAAATTAACATCTGGAATGCATTGGGTTAAAAAAAAGGGGACAGTAACCGCAGTCCTTAAAAAAAAAATATATTCTGTATTTGTATTTAGTATATGCAGACATTTTCCTCACAGAGACAGCCTTCAAACCCATTCCAAACTGCCATCTCCCTGTCACTGCAGATGATATTTTTACTGTCAATCACTCCAGAGTACAGATTTAGAGCTTTCCATTTTTCCCCTTCTCCTCCTCTCACCACAACATTAGTCCTTCCTGCTGTCAGAGCCAAAGGTTCCAGAGCAGCGGTGCCGCATCCAAACTGCTTCTTCACACTTCTGCATGATTCACTTCACACCACACGTCCTGCATGCTCCGAATTCCTTCCGATATTTTAATTATAGTGGGAATTTTTGCTCGCCATCCAGTAAATCGGCAGTTGTCGAGCCACCATTAAAGAAACTAAGCTGCAATAATTATTTGTTAAGAGGCGACGGCCAATCCTCCGTTTCTTAGAGGGAAGTCCGCCTGTTAACAATTGGCCGGCTATGTAGCGAGCGGTCAATTACACAATGACTTCCAATCTGGCTTCCGTGCAAGTCCCAGTAATCAAACGGCTCCTCGCAGACTTAACAGTTAAAAAGGACGATGAAAAACTTGTGTTGTTGGACTTAAGGACTGTGGCAATCGCAATCGATCACATCACGTAATTGGCTCTGTGAGGAGCTCTGTAAGTGGGCGGAAACGCCTCTGAAGTTCTCTAATAAAAGTAGTTTGCCTCAAAGAGAAGGAAATCACGTTTAGAGGAGCAGTTTCTTGTTGGGAAACATTCAGAATCCGTTTTAACACTTTTCCTTACTTTTGATTAAAAAAAAGATCTTTTAATTTGTTCTTGTGGAATTTCTCTAAACATACAGTTGGAAGAAAAAGTATGTGAATCCTTTGAGATTACTTGGTTTTTCTGCACAAATTTTTCTTCATAATCACATGATGAAAAACCAACTAATACAACTTCAACTTGGTTGCAGTTTTGCTGCTAAATCCAAGGATTCACATATTTTTCAACCCTGCACTTTGTTCTGTAAAAGCACAAAAACTTGCATTTTTGTGTTGTATTACTTCAAGCAAACTGTCTTATCGTGGGATGTGACTTGGATCGGGATCAGAACATTTTATGACAAATTCATGCAGAACTCCAAGTAATCTCTAAGGATTCATATATATTTTCTTGTAACTATATTAAAAATGTTCAGCTCAACATAGCATTTTTGAATATCCTTCATTTAAATTAGGGTGAATCAGGGGGAGACAAAATGTTTAAAAAAGAGCTTATTTGTGTTGTAGAAAATACGCTCCATACAATCTGTAACAGGAGGCGGGGTTCATCTATGCCCACGGCCCCGCCCACAACTCTGAGGCCTACTACTGCCGCTCTGCAGAAACTGATGTCCAAATCAATTCCTTATTTACTACTGTATATAACGCGTTTAGCATTTTATGGTGCTGTTTGAATCTACAATTCCAAAATTGAATGCCCTGGAAATTTCCCAGAAGTCTTTGCGAAAAACTAGCATGAATCGATGCTCACTACATTAGCAGATATAGACCACAATGCATTGCAGACAAACAATTTTTGCAAAAAAAAAAAAAAATTAAACGCAATTTTTTTCTTTTTTAATAAAGCATCCACATTTTCCTCATCAGAATACAGTGGAGTCACAAAAAGACTTTGTGAAATGTACGTATTAATTCGATTTTCACTTTGTGAAATCAGTGATGTCATATCCTGCATTTAAAAAAAAAACTAGTGAGCATGGTGTCCGACCCCGCTTATTCGCGGCTTCACAGATTTTTTTTGTCACGTGACTTTTCCATATTGGCTGAAGAATATAATCGCGGAGGATAATTATCATCCAAAGCAGGTGTTTTTTTATTGTTATAAAGCAGAAGAGCGCGCTACTGATTTTAAGGCACAGAGAGACACTTCTCACCTCCATCATAAAATACACTGTCATTGCGGCTTCTGTACAGTCTTTTATTCTGAATTCTTAAAAAAAATCCCCAAAAAACTCTTTTATTTTGAGCAATACTCCAATGTTCTTTGATAAATGTTTTACAAAGCAGGATCAGAAGTGTTTTTGATGAGTATGAAACTGTTACAGACACCTTTCGAGTGCGAGGGAGGGCGGTTCTTCGGTCGCCTTCGGTCCCTAACACCCGCAAAAAAGAGGTGGTAATGTAGTTCCACCGTAGTTTTTTAGTAGTTAGAGATTAGAGTGGGAATTTGGACATAACGTACAATTCCAAATCTAGAGCACTAGTAAGTTCCCAAAAATCTCGGCAAAAATCAATTCTTACTATTTTGGCAAATATAGACCCCAATACATTGTGTTGGAACAATTTTCATGTGGAAAAAAAAGTATTTTAATTCATTTTTTATAAACCATCCAGCGTTTTTCTTCCAGCTAGGAAAATACTCACGAAAATATTATTATTTCATTCATAATTTGTTTTTTAGTGTTCCAAAGGTAATATATGATCACATACATGAATTTAGTTTGCACTAAAGGCTTAAGAAAATCATAGTCTGGCCCTTTAAAATAATTTGAAACAAAGTGAGCGTGTGTCCGAACTGCTTTTAAATAATAGGTAGTAGGGAGGTTAATTTGGACATAGTCATTTTCCTAGAAAATGACAGGTTTATTTGATTTTGGCTAAAAATGGCATATAGTCATAATTAATAGACCACTGGGAACGCTTTTAAAATAGATCCAAAGATGATTGGAGTGGGACTTTAAGAGTTTCTGTTAAAGGTCAGATTTCTCCAAATTCGGGACACGCAGATTTTTCAGTGATTCCACTCACCATACGAGCCAAAGCTCAGCCGCTGGTCTCCTGGCTCAAGTATCAAATTATTATTACGCCCTCAAGAGTATTGATCGTCTCAACAAACTCCGGGAAAGAACATAAACAAGTAAAAATGTTAAGCTACTTAAGTCAAAAATGCCCTGAAATGAAAAGCTCTGATTTGAGGCTGTTTTGGTCATTATCAGGATTTTCATGTTAATGAAAAATTTACCATAAATGAATACAATTATTGTGCCTGCAATTCCTCTGGGTGTTATAGCTTTTTTTCATGTTTCAGCAAGCTTTTTCTAAATGCTTTTCTGTAAATTACAAAAAACGTTTTTTTATTAGATGCTTAACTTCATTGATGGAAGACATATTTTTATCAAATTCAATGTCCAGGTGAATGCATGTCAGGAATCCACCCACCAGTTGCGTAAGTGAGGCCGTGGACCTCCTGCCCGTAGACGTCCGTCTTGTTCCAGACCAGCCTGTGAACCAGACCGGGCCCTGCCGGGTACCACCGCTGGTACAGCCTCCCTTGCACAGAGGCGCGGACGTGAACCTTCGACAAGCCGCCCAGGGGGGAGACGGGAGATGACGGGGACGGAGGTGTGAGGAGGATTCGCAGCAGGGAGAGGTAACCTGCAGCGCGGGTGCTCAGGTAGTTGAGTTTCACGAAAGCTCCGGGGATGGAAACTTCCTCCTGAACCGCCTGGGGAGAGCAAGATAGAGAGCAGAGTGAGAGTGGAGCTGATGGAAGCAGCACAAATGAGAGCTGGCAGATAGATTAATACAAGTGGAAAAAGGTGTTTCATTATTACATTGTGTTTGTGTAATAAAGTCTGAAACACTCAGTAAAAGAATTACAGTACATGAAGGTCCGACAGATAAAGGAAGTACATTATGTACCAGACAATTCCACTCTTTAAAGAACGTTTTTTTATTAAATAAAAATTCCATCTTAATTTGTTAGTCTCTTTATCTAAAAAAGTTTTAAGGCTAAAAAAAAAAGGGAAAATTTGCACTAAAACCATATGTTTTTCAGATCATTATTGGGTTCAAAAGCACCTTTTTTCCCCTCTGGCTAAATGAAGCAGAGTCGGAGGAGGAGGAGTCATACTTTCCCAATGCGGTCGGATATAAAAGATAGTTTTAGTAGTCGGACTTTATTCTATAAATCAAAATGAGCAGGTGTAAGATACCAAATTATTATAAACATAGTTATAGTGAGACTGTCACATTCAATTCCCTCCAAATGAATGGGAATTAGTGGATATTTGTTTCTCATTTTTTTTTAAATAAAGCTTGATTGATTCGAGCAAAAATGCGTTACGTCCAAAAAGTAAAGAAACTGCTAGTTAAATGTTAAAATGGTTTTCCCTCTGTTGTATGCTGGGAATTGTAGTACTACAAAGATATTTCACAAATGTTAAAGAATGTGAGCTCAAGTTTATTTGCAAATTCAATTTAAGTTTTTTCTACAGTGTTGTTCTAAATATGTTTCATCCATAATTTTTTATTTATTGTTACTTTTAATGTCCATCGCTTTTTTTTAATTCACAACTTTCTTACATGCTTGAACCTGATCAGACATCCCAAAAAAAAAAAAAGTTCTGATTTGAGCCAATTTAGTGCAAAGATGTTCACGTACATTTACAACAACAACACAGTTCATGGCCGTTTGACAAAGCCTCGAGTGGCAGCAGTCTGACCTTCACGCCTGATTTTCAGATGCCTGATTTGGTTTTGTGGTGTGGAAGTCATGGCTCCAGGCTGCATTTGCATTGTTCGCATTTTGTGTTTGCATCATGCAAACACAAAATGAGCTTAATCTGCAAAGATCCTACGTGTGTTTGCTGCTGAGCTGTGACAAATTGCATCTTGGACTTGGGGGGGGCCTGACATCTGAGAACATTGTTCAATGTTGTCACAATGTAAATGGATTGAAGTGCTTTAGCAGCGTTTGGAATTGTGACTGAACTCAACCTTCATCAGCAGGTTGACTTTTTGTTGCAGCGCTGACATCTGTGTTTAAATGACAGAAAACTAAATAGCAACAAGTCATTTAAAAATCACTTTCTTGGCATAAAATGCTATATTTACTGACTAATCCCCAGGCTGTTGTAGGCTGTCAACAAAATAAATGAAAAAATACCTGCAGTTCTGGCACAGCTGGACCCTTGTCCGGGCAAGCCCCTGTGTATCTAGGAAGAGGGTAGGGCAGGACCAAGGGGTAGGGGCTCAGAACACTTTTAATGTCACACTTTGGAGCGTGAGCCTCCTCTCTGGACATGGTGACCTGATCCAGAACCAGGAAGTCGTTGTTGGGGGTCCAGATGGTGCGCGTTTGTTGGAGGAAAGGCGGGCGCTGGAACATGAGGGTCACAGACATGGCACCAAAGGTCACCAAGTCAAAGCTAGGAATACAAAAATATATGGTAAAGCATTAGAAATTAAGATCAACACAGATGAAAACACATCTAGATGATTAGATTAGGGTGGAAATTTTCAGAGCGATGTGATGCAGTGACATCAGTTATTAGTTAGGGGGCAGTGTTGCTTCCATATAAACTTGCCAAATTAAAAAAAAAAAAAAAAAAAAAACTCTTTACAGAAACGGAAAGTACTCCGTGTACGGCCTACATCCAATCTTTTTTATAAATTTTCAATTTTTAACACGATCAACGTAATTCCAGTAGATTCTGAAGGAGAAAAGTGGCGCGTGCGAACGGTTGAAAAGTTACAGTGTGTTACAAATGAATCAAGATAAAACAAAATGAAATAAAACCTGTCGTGAAATTATTCTTATTTTACCTTCCATCCTGTCTGCTGATTGTGTAACCGTACTCAGGATGCTGTGGGAAGGTGACGTTGACCCCGACCAGAGGAGAGCCGTCCTGCAGCACCACGCTGCCTCGAATCACAGCCACCCGGCTGCCAAAGCAAAGATGGCAAGTGGAGAAAGAAAAACACAGATAAACAAAGGCAGGGAGAAATGACAGGTTTACAATGACAGAGTTCCATTGTTCGAAGAAAGCGGCATATTGTGTGGAACTAGCCAAACGACCTTGTGCGCGAAGAAAAAGCAGCTGCATTTATTCGACTCGGTACAATTCCTTTCTTTAGCACAGGGAAATCTGCCAAAGATTGCCAGGAAACGGGCAATAAATAGAGTTTCACCCACAGTAAAAGTTTCAACACGTAGTTATATAAGAACAAAGCTATCATCTCTTGTTTATGTTACCTTATGTAGACAGTGCCAGCCGCAGCAAAAACAGCCTCTTTAAATGGTCCTTAAACCATCTGTGACATTTCTGTTGTGTGTGAAAACACGCAGCTTAAATCTGGTCAAATGAAATCGCACGATGAATATTTATGACTCCAGAAAAAAGAGAAATCAAAGTTGTTTGTTTTTTATTTTTCATGACTTCTTGGAGAAAAATGGCAAAAAAAAAAATGTTTTTTTCTTTTGTTCTTGATTAAAATATATATTTTTAAAATCAAAGTCTGAGGTCAAATACGTCAAATTAAAGTTTAAAACCAGATTTAAGATTTTGAAACGGTTTTAATGAACATTTTGAAAAATTGTAAATTGAAAAAAAAAATGCTATTTTTTAAACTTAAAATTTGAAATTTGACATTTGAGGACAGAGGTCATGATGACGTAATTTCTTCTCAAAATTAGCATCTGTTAGTTTCTGCTGTGTCATCCCTTCTCTGATGTGGCGTTCAATGCTCTCTAAATTTTTGTCTATATGAGGATGGAAGACAGATAATGTTTTTGAGAGGAGATCACATCAACATGGCTATCACCCGATTGTCAGTCAGTTTGATGCCGAAACTGAACTGAAATAGTTTCAGCACCACAAGCGAAAATTCTGATTAAAACTGTAAACCATGAGAACAGAGAGATTTTTTTTTTTTTTTCCTCTGGAATCATTTACTTTTTTTTGTTTTTCCTCACTGAGAAGGAGGGTCTAAAGGCAGGAATGCCCAGTTTACCTTACTCTGTTTAGCTAAGTTTAGCAATCAGCCAATCAGCTAATGTTTATATTTTATTACTTTATTACTTTTGTACAATTGCAAGTGTAAAGCCTCCACTGAAAAAAAGTGTTTTGATTAATAAAAGTTCTGTGATTTGTAGCATTTAACATGACTAGTTTTCATCAAATTAATTGTGTAAATTAATGGTTTAGTCATATTAAAAATCTAATTTCATGAAAATAAAATTTTTAAAAGTTAGAAATTGCATAACTTTTGTTAATTGATACGGTTTCAATTTTTACAGTGTGTTGAGACAACTGTGTTGTACTATTGGGCTATTTGATTAAAAGTCAAAGAGGGAGGAAAAAAAACAAGAACTTAAAATCCAAAACTGTTACAGATAGACTTTTTTTTTTAATTAAGTTTCAGTTTTTTGTTTAGCTTTTTTTTTTTTTTTTTTTAATTCAAGTGCCATTTTTTTCAAAATGTAAATATTTACTTTAACTTTACAACGTGTACTTTTGAGTTTAAATTTCTTTTCAACATCTTAACATTTTTTGTGGCATTTTTCTCATGATGGAGGACAAATGTAAATAAAATTAAACTTAAATGTATGTTTAAATATCTCTTTATCCCATAAGCTCCTCGATCTTCTCCATTCCGATTAGGAATACATAAGATGTCGAAAAATCGATTGGGCAGAATAGGAGCTACAGGAGTATCAGTTAGGGATGCCAAAAATATATACGTATAAAAAATTGATCGAGCAACTGCAGTATAAAAAACCACAGGTATGAACAAGATTCTGTTAGTTGACAGGTATAAAATCAATCAAGAAGTAAATAATTGACATCTTTCTGTTTATTTTATGCACATGTGATAAACAAAAGACGTCCAATCATAAGCTTGTTTTCTTCAAGTCAATATCTGAATCGTTTCTCTGTCAAATGCCATGAATAAAAAATATCTAGATTGTAGTGTTTTTTCCTAAAAAGATGTATAAGTTGGTTGAATCCTTTATGTGACAACAGAGAGCTAAGATGCTTCCACCAGCATGAAAATACTTTAGATCCAAATAGACACGCCCTTATTAAAAGAAACATGGATGCTGGACATCATGATTCATTCATACAGAAGTCTTTGCTGTTTTATGTGCTTTTCATGTCGTCCGACACAGTGAGACCTCTGAAGGACGGAGAACCGGAAAACAAATACCTGAAGCGATTTGCATGCGCTCGCATAGCCAGGTGAGTAAACAAGTGCATACCTGGTATCAAAGGGCACATCTCCTGGGAGAGTGTGTGTGGCTGCCTTGCCGAGGAGGAAGTGTATGCGGCTGAAGAAGCCGTGGGCGTGTGTGCCGGCGGACGCAGGGGGGGCGTTGGAGGGCGGCGGGATTTGCTGCAGCAGGGCCAGCGGGTCGGCCGAACCGTGACACAAGGGGTCGGAGCTGCAGCTCAGCTGCTCGCAACAATCTGGATCAACGCAGTCCATCAGGCCATCTGAAAACAAACACGAAGAACACGGCGACAAAAAAAAAAGGAAAAATTATACTTCATTTTAAATATAGGCAAAGCTGAAGCACTTTTATCAAGCCGAGTTAATTAAAGCTTTAATGAGTTGAATGAATAAGGTGCAGACAGGAAATTTTGTGTCCCAAAAGCTTTAATAATATTAATGAATTTTGCATATCTGACAGTGACAAACTGGGCTAACGCAGTGTGCAATAACGTACCGCACACGCATCGTCATTATCGCCGGCATCGATCAAATAAAATTAATTGGGGGGTCATCAGCATGTGATTACAGCTGTTATTGCCGTGCGTGCGCGTCTTTTGACTGAGATCCATAAAAGTCTGGCGTAAACAATGAGGCGCGGAGACGAAACGGCGGCAGCAGGTAATGGGGGTCCGGCTGCTTTTCATGTTTCCTATTTGAAGGCCGTTTCTGAAAAGCCAGGAAACAGTGCTGACATTTAAATGCATCTGACCACAGAGCAGAGAGCTAAAGGGCAACAATATTCTATTATAACCTCCTCCTACAAAGGCAGTGTAGTACAATGGTTGATTTCCATAAGAGTCACTATTTGAACCTGAAAGCTCACTATTAATTGAATTTCAAATGTCATTGTCATTTAAGGGTTTTAAATTTGTAGCTTACTAAGCAGTTGTGCTTGTTATGCAAAAAGATGCACATTAAAAATGGAGATTTTCTCATTTTCTTATGAATATGCAAGCACATGTGACCTATCTGCTGTGCTATTTGGTGACTAACTCCAACTTGATACACAACACTGTAATTAAAAAACATAATATTGATCCTGAGTATTTTTTTCAAATAAAAATTTCTTTTTTTGCGGTAAAATAAATAAAACTGTCATTCTTTTCATTCTGAGCTTCTCTTTATTCTCTGATTGCTGAAGATAGCCTTTTTTCCATGTCTGTCTGTCTTCAGAGACAAAAAAGACTTATGCAAGAGTGGGTTATGAGAGCCTCGCCTGTATCTGCCAATTAAGGGAGATGCCAGAATTGTGTGATAGAAAATTAAGTTATTTGAGAAGCGGCACACAAAGGCGGAAGCACAGAGAGACAAGTCTGAATTGTCTTCATAAGACTGCCGGTGAATCAATCTTGTTCGCATAATCAGAGCAAAATTTACCGGTTTGATGCATCCATCACAGACATTTGAAAAAGTTTACCAACGCTCCTGCTGCATTCTAAAGTAATGCAATAAAAAGATTGATTCTGCCTCGTTAGAATGCACAGCTTATATTCACACAAATCTTTTGCATTTGTAATTGATGAATGTGTATGCAAATTATCATAGATGTTGTACAATTTACATGTGAGATGATTGTTTTTAGTTTGCCAGTGAGCATGTAGAAAGTGTACAGATATAGTGTTTTACAGTTGTTTTAAAAAAAAAAAAAAAAGTCACAAACGCAATAATAACAAATAACTAAGTAAAATGCAGATTAAAATTCTCAAAATGTAGATTAAAAAAGACATGAACATTCACTGATCACAATTTTATCAAAGCTACTACTACAGCTCTGTTATGACTTCTACTTTTAAAAAGCAATCTTTTTCTTGGTTTGAAACTTTAAAAAAGCGCAACAGTGTTACTATATTTTTTGTCACAGAGTGCACAACATAGGGTGAACCTACAGTATGTTAAAGGTGGATTTTATTTCCCCCCTTTATCATGAACTGTGACACACTTAAAAGCATTACCTCACACACCAAAACAATAAAAACAATTATAGTTAAAACAAAACAAAAAAAAAAAAATATTAATGCATTTGACAAAATACTAGTTGGATTTCTCTGCTGTTCCAAAAGAAAGTGGTCATTTTAAGCATTTTATATATTTTTATGAAGTAATTGGAAGTTTTCAGATAGCACAAATAATAAATAAATTCACTCAAAAAAGAATTTCTTTTACATTTTTTTTTACCCCTTTATTTTTTGTTTAGCCAGCTCAGTGGCCTTGTGGTAGAGTGTCCACTCTGAGACTAAAAAGTCGTGAGTTCAAATCCAGGTCAAGTTATACCAAAGACTCTAAAGATGGGACCCAATGTCTCCCTGCTTGACACTCACGATTATTGGATTGGTGAGGTTCAACCACCAAATGGCTCCCAAGTGCACCTGTGTCTGCAGCTCCCCGCTCCCCCAGGAGTCAAATGTGGAAAACAAATATCACACACCTTGGTGCATATCAACTAACGGAACTTTAACACCCCAGTTGAACACACGTGTCTTTAACAGGGATCAGTCTTAATAATACAAAGAACTGCAATGGATCAAAGTTGTTTGCATTAGTTAGATTGAAACGGTATCACACCGAATGGAAATGCTGACTGTTTTTGACGTTTACTTAAAGCCTCCAGAACCTGGTGTTAGAGATTGCTTTGTTTTCCAGACACTGCATAAGGGTGCAGAAGAATGTCTGCACATTCAGAATGACAAATTTACCTCATAAACAAAAAAACAATTTAGTGTCTGACACTTCTATATACTAAAAACTATGATAATAAGTTGCAGCTGTGGGAGGAAACTAAATCTGTGTGTGTGTGTGTTGAGAAAAGTATAATTGGTTGTGATTTTTAAATAAATTTTAAGTGTGAACATTGTTTGTACTAATAGTTAGTCTTCTATTCACTCTGTTCACAAGTCTCAAAGATGAGACTTTTTTTTTTATTGAAATCTATTGTGTATGTCTTGAAATATGGCAAAGACCCAACCAGCATGAAACATGGTGATTACCAAAAAATATATTATAAAAAAACCAAACTTGTGAATGTCTAATCTAAAATTTAGGAAAATGCAATTTTATTCCATATGCAAAGAATCCCTAGGAATCTAAAGGGAGCACTCAACAAAGAAGGGCAGGTGGAGCACTGGTCTGTGCAGCCGATAAATTCAGACACAAGCCACTTATCGAGAGTGCAACTCAGTCAGACGTCCTGTTACTTTAGCTGAAATTAAGAGACAGGCAGGAGCCCCCCCACCATTCTCAGATTTACTAAAAGAAAGTTGAGAAGAAGACCGAAGAGCTGCTAAGGAAAGTCTTCACATTGACTCAGTGGTAGGTCATACTCGCTTTATAGATACAAGAAATCAAAGAAAGTGAACTATTTATATGTTAAGCAAAGACTGAGTAATTTTAAATAGTACACCACACCGATGAGATGTCTTTAAATTCAGACTAACCTGTGTGATGAGTACCAGATAAAACTAAGTTAAGAGATGAACCGGCGCCGTGTGAAGTTCCGGCTGCTTTGCTAGGATCAGCACAGCTAAAGTTCTTGTTCCAGACCTTCCTGAAGGTCTCCTCACTCCGTCCTCCAAACTCCCATCAAAACCAATGAACCTTCATGAGGTTTATTCTATGCCTAATAAGACCAGCAGTGAGCTGGCAAAAATCACCAATCTCATTCAGCCCAGTTTCAGTTTTGCTCTTTAGGGTTAGTCAGATGTGACATGACTGCAATATCAATTAAATATGTTATTGTTATCTAAGAAAAAATGGAGTCCTGGATGTAGGGTCAGTTAAGGATTCATCATGTTTCATGGTCTCAATTTGTCACTGGACTCCATTTAGAAAAACAGTGTTTCTCTGTGTATTTGCGGTTTGTTTATTTGTGGCACAGAGAGAGAGAGTGACACTCCTCGTCTGCGCCATGCACCTCCTTGTCCAGTCTTTTTATCTGAATTAAAAAAAAATGAGTTGAGCAATACTCCAATGACCATACTTTGTAAAACAGGTATTGGTATGTTTGATTAGGGCTGGGAGTCACTGGATACCTTACAATGCGATACGCGATACATGGCTCAAATCGATGATTTCGCGATACTGCGATAACTGGTAACAACCGTCTCTAATTACTTAGATTAAATATAAAAACCCATATTTTAAAAATATATATTTTTAGGGATATATATATCTCCTATATTTTTTTGCTTAAACACAATCATAATAAACTTGTGTCTTATTTTGTGCAACAAATAATAGAAACTTTTGTGTAAATCAGTAATACTGACAGTCTTGTCTTTGACACGCTTTGACACCAATTGAATTGGAATTATTTGTAAAATTGTTGTTGTAAACAACAGAACAAAAATGAAGTAATTCAAGTAGCTGCCAACCACATTGGTGCCCGGGACAGTCTATCTACCTCCAGAGGAGCGTCTCACTAAAGGATAACAACTATAACGTTTTACAGCCTCTTCAAACAAACATAAAAGATCCATACTTGGTGAGAACCCATCAAGAATCAATTGCAGGACAAAATATTGCAATATATCACGATATCAATATTTTGGCACACCCTATTTTTGATTAGATTGGTAACGGACATACTTTGGCCGCTGGGGCAGGGGGTGAAACAGATGGGGGTTTATCTGTATTTGTAGATTAGGGGTATATATTATTGTAAAGCCAACATTTTTGGCACACATTTGATTTTTTTTTTTCAGTTTACTATTTGTTTAAAAGAATTGGCATAGAAAAGATTAAGCAAGGCAAGGCAAGGCAAGTTTATTTGTATAGCACATTTCATGTACAGAGACAATTCAAAGTGCTTTACATAAAACATTAAAAGAAACAATCAAAAGAAATAGTAAAAATGTCATTCATTATTCAAATCATTAAAATAAAATTAAAAGAAAGTAAAAAGATTTTAATTTAAAACAAGCATAGATAAAAAGTGCGGACGTAAACTTTTGAATACATATTAATCAAATGCAACTGAGAACAGGTGAGTCTTTAACCTGGATTTAATATATACACTGAGTGTTTCAGCAGATCTAAGGTTTTCTGGAAGTCTGTTCCAGATCTGTGGTGCATAGAAGCTGAATGCAGCTTCTCCATGTTTAGTTCTGACTCTAGGAACTGATAAAAGACCGGATCCTGATGATCGGAGAGGTCTGGCTGGTACATACTGGGTCAGGAGGTCAGTCATGTATTTTGGTGCTAAACCATTCAAAGCTTTATAAACCAGTAACAGAACTTTAAAGTCTATCCTCTGAGAGACAGGTAACCAGTGTAAAGACCTCAGAACTGGACTGATGTGGTCTACTTTCTTGGTCCTTGTGAGAACCCGAGCAGCAGAGTTCTGAATAAGCTGCAGTTTCCTGATGGATTTTTTTGGTAGTCCTGTAAAAACACTGTTACAGTAATCAAGTCGACTAAAGATGAAAGCATGCACTAGTTTCTCCAGGTCCTGCTTAGACATCAAATCTTTAATCCTTGAGATATTTTTGAGATGATAGTAGGCTGATTTAGTGACTGCCTTAATGTGTTTATCAAAATTTAAGTCTGTGTCTATCACTACACCCAAGTTTCTGGCCTGGTTGGTAGTTTTTAGTTGAATAGATTGAAGCTCTGTAGTGACGTCTAACCTTTTTTCTTTAGCCCCAAAGACAATAACCTCAGTTTTGTTTTTGTTTAATTGAAGTAAGTTGTGACACATCCAGTCATTAATGTCCTCAATGCATTTACCAAGAGCCTGTACAGGGCCTCGGTCCCCTGGTGTCAGTCTAATATATATCTGTGTGTCATCTGCATAGCTATGGTAACTAATTAAACAATCTGAACAAATAATGCCAAAAAATTTGTCTTTGTAAAGGATCTAGCTGGATTTTGGGAAAAATGTAGGTCTCAGTGTGAAGTTCTTTAATCCTGTGGTCACTTTAGTTCCATCTGGAAAGTTGTAATTTCTTCTAAAATATTAAGTAATCTGAAATTTATAAAAAAAATACCTTGTTTGTTGTATTTCCAACTTCATATAGGTCTTTCAAGAGGAGAAACATTTGGACTCTGTCACTAATCTGTCATTTGTAATTTCTACAGAATGGTTCTACTGTTCTAAAATAAATGGTCCAGAAATAAACACGGACTGGAAGCAAAGGGCACATTCATTCACATTATACCTTTGACTATTGTTTTTTTTTTTCTCACTCTAACATGTATTTTTGGTTTCCTTGTATCTCACTGTAGTAACAATCCTATTGTGCACCGATCAACAGACGCATGTATTTGGCTCAATCTTTATATTTTCAGCTTTTATTTTCCCTTTAAACCTCTGATAGTAAAAACGCCTGCTCTTCCACTCTAAGCTATTCTTTACCAGTTATCAGAAACGACCTGCAGGTTGGTTTCCGCTGCAGTTCAGGAGTACTAAAGCGTTTATCTCAGCTGGATCTGTTAGGAATATGACTCAAATTTGCAGAAAAACTCTTAAAGGTCCAGACACCAGTTAGAAAATTGATTCAGCAAAACTGAGATGATGATCTTTTTATATGCTGACACATCCCTATTTAAAGCCAAACTATTTCACTGGCGTCTATGTCTTTGGAAAAAAAAAAATAATAAAAAATCAAAGATTGTCTTAAAGCCCTGCCAAATTTCCAGTTTTCAGTAAGTTGCACTCCAACACTTTTCTGTTTTAGTGGTTTTATTTTTCTAACACTTTAAAACATCAGTTGACCAAAGTGCTGTTAGAAAAAAAGTGGTCCTGCAGACTTGTTTTAAATTTGGGGGAAAAGTTTCCTCTGGTTTAGTTTGCTTTTAGACATGGCCTTCTCATGAGGGAACCAATTGCTGGACATTACTAAACCACCATGAAATAAAGTCCTGCATAACAGCTGCTCATTTGTTGCTCCCAAGTCACTACTGGGAAGCAAGACAAAATAAAAAGCATTACTGGCCGGTCTGCAAAGCCCACAAAGAAGTGTCTTGTACTCTGCAGAACATTGTGATTAGTGATGAGACACTTCTTAAAACCTTTTGTGATTCATGCTTCTTACTCACATTTGGCAATCTGTTCAAAAGTCCAATTGTTCCCTGAGTCTGACTATGATGGTCAGAAGTTACGTTGACCAACATGATGTGAAGACTCTCTTCTATTGGTTCACCATTTACCAGTGTCAAAGGAAAAAAATGTTTCTTGGGTTTGGTTTCCATTTTAAACATTTACCACACACTGAGAATGTTACAGAATTGTTATTTCTTTGATAGAAAATTCATAACCTAGCATACTTGGCGATCATACAAGCACTCACTGATCCATGCTGTGCAAAAAAGCAACCAAAGGAACAGTTTTGGCATCAACTGTACTCTGGTACGGTACAGATTGCCAGGTGTGAACGGATGCTTAAACACCTTCATCAAAAAAAAATGTTTTTATATACATGGGTATATTTTAATTGACTCTGTCTTTAGAAGTCAAATAGTCTTCTTGTTTTATTGATTCTCATAAAAGGAAGTAGAGGATTAAGATAAATATGGAGCAATTTCTCCTCCTTACCTGAGCCAAATACAGGATTTAAGTTTGGATTGCGTAAAAGTTTTTGCATTAAGCAAAACACTTTTCTAGAGTGGGTTTTAAGACAGACGTAGGACAAGGCAATATTCATCTAATCTTTCTGCCATTCTTGTTTAAATATCACAGGTGAGAATTTGTGAATGCCGCCCTTCAATTCCCATAGAGTGGCATTTATAGCTGCCATTTGCAACTGTGTTCATAAAAGCTTCTTCCCTCTTTTAATATGTGCAGCTCTACTTAAAATAGCATTGCTCAAGAGTTACTCCAGATTTGAAGAAGCTCCTCATGAGTCTTTTAAACTCTTATTATTGGATATTTACAGAAAAGTTTACTGTGAGGAATTCACTGTTATTTTTGGGGAAAGTGATCCTTAAAAAATCTAACTAAATTAGAAAACATTTACCACTTAAAAATGTATTTATATATAAATTGCGAGCAATTATTTGCGTGGCAATCTCCATTCCTAAAACCACAAGCTTGGTACGTACTTTTTTTAACATTTCAAGAATGGGCTCAAGTTCTTGAATGCGCTGGACACTGGGGGAGGGGCTTCCTTTTGTTTTTTTATTGTTAACTAATGCATGTCCACTACCTTGTTCAGGGGTGTCCAAATCCAGGCCTCGAGAGCCGGCCTCCTGCTGTTTTGTTTAGCCAATAAGAGGCTTCAATGGCAGGTTGGTTGAAAGACATGGAGGACACCGACCCTCAGGGCCTGGCTTTGGACACTCCTGATCAACAGAATTGGAATGAAGTGGTGCAAATCTTGCTCCAGACTTCTTCTTTGCCAGCTCTATTCCGATATTTGAAAGGCTTGATATCATTTAATTCCAGACTGGCACAAGCCATAATTATTATTTTCAACAGTTGGGACTTCAATTAAATAAAAGGGAGCAGATCCATGCTTCAGTAAAAAATCCGAGTCCCTGATTAGTCGACTTTTGACTTGGTTTGACTTGCAACGAGTGTTCAGTGGCCACTTAGTCAGGAGTCTGGTGACTGCTTCCGTCAATAGCCAGATGGGGGAGACAGAGCGCAGAGTACAGAAAAGCACTTCATCTCCCAGCAACCCCAGCACACAGTTCCTGGATGCCGCTCACCTGTCGCTCATTTGCCAATCAACCACATGACACTTAAGCACTGTGCCTGCATTTTCTGTATGCGGAAGCAAATCGGTTGCACCACTTACCCCGCATGCGCGAACCATACATCACTTCCGCTCTTCGCCCACTATACGATAGAGTCATTTCCAAACAGTAAAACGTCTTCATCACAAGAATTTATGTTTTTCTGAACACCCGAGAGCTTCTCCTGACTGGATTACTGTGCGAAAAAAAGCCACAGAGTTACCGTTAAAAACGAATTTGGATTACCGGATAAAATGTGTTTTGAAGTGGCGCTGTTTCCTCTTAGCCTAGGGAGTAAACTGCCGTCATGTAAAACTGCAGAAGAAGAAAACATTTGTAGATCGTAAGGTTATTATCCTTAACGTGTCTTTTTCCTTTCGTTTATTCAACAATAAGTGAATGTTTTCACTATGATAAACATTTTAAGTGCTATATTAACATCCTACGAGGTTATTATTGTTGTTATCGTCCAAAGACCGTAAACTGCTTTAGCGGAAGTGACGTATGGTACGCGCATGCGGGAGAGTGGTGCAACCGTTTTGCTTCCGCATACAGAAAATGCAGCCACAAGCACTGCACAGAGCCTCGTGCAGTGTGAAGTATTGTTTGTGCCACCCTGTCTACACATACCGAGGGTTTCTATCTGGACCCTGCTTTATCTCTGACTGCTTGCTGCATGCCCTGACCCTCACCTGAACTCTGACACCTCTAGTTTTCTTTGATGCACCCATGCTTGTGGTAGTCCTCTGCCTGTCTGACCCTGATTTAGCTTTGCGGATTTTCAGCTGTGCTCCATTCCTGTCTGCACTATTCAACCGTGGAACCAGCTGTCTTTGTCTGTGTGTGACACGTTTTGCAGCTAGAAAACGCTTGTAAAAACGTGCAAAGCCATGCATGAATGGAATTTATTCAAACTTCTTTTTTTTTGGAAGTGGTCACTTGAACGTATGTTACCGAGGGTGGTGTGAATGTAGCTTCACAATGACAAAAGCTTTTCTCGGACAAACATCCCATCGACGTCACAGATGCTCAAGTGTCCACCACTTCTGGTCCTGCCCTGCTTCATTTCCCCTCTTCAGCCCCATTTTACAGTTTATAAGTTATGTTTTATTCCATGGCTTTCCGATTATCCAGAATAAGGACCCATGACTCATGTTGTGAGCAGCCGTCAACGCTGACACTTTGAAGTGTCGGCTGAATCAGTCATGCAGCTTTGGTAAACAATGGGTGGAAAAAAAAAGTGTTGGTTTTTAGCTATCAGAACACCCCACCAATGGAAAAAAAAAAAAAAAAAAAGTGTGTTTGTGGTTTCCTGCTGGTGCAGATTCAAACACGACTGAACATGAATGCGAACCACAAAAGAAAAAAGGCTTCCTTTTTTTTCTTCATTCAAAGGCAACACCACCTTGTTTGCAATGATGGATTACAGCATAGGCCTAACGGTCATGTCCATTATGGATATGTGATGGAGTTTCAAAGTGAAACTGTATCAAGACTGGTTATGTATTGGAGAAGAGCCTGTATGGCCAGGAAATGAGAGGTGCTCCAGCTAAAAGGCTTGTTTCTGCTTTTGACTTCTAAGGATTTAAAAAAAAATATGTAAAACACACACACACTAGCGGTATATCCCAGATGGATGGACATTTTTACCTGTTACATTATACCGCCAAAAAAAAAAAAAAAAAACAAAAAACAGAAATCTTTAGCGCATGGCTTGATATATTCAGACGTTACAGAATTTTCCCTGAGTGCTTTTTATCCTGGCAGGTGGTATGCATATCAGACATTTGGCTTTGATTGAAAAGAAGAACAGACATGCACGCTTACACACAACAACGATGCATACATTACAACCAAACACAATACAATAGCAGGCAGCAGAAATCTACAGGAGGCTCAGCAAGATGGGGACAACAGCCCTGAATAGATAGATAGATTTTTTTTTTTTTTTGGTTATGAGAAACGAGGTGAGAAGTGATGGGGCAGAATGGACAATCTGCCAGAAAAAATAGAAACGGAAAAGGTAAAGAAGACAGAAAGAGATAGAATATGATAGATAATGCGAGAATGTCACCTCCGTCATTGTCGGTTCCATCGCTGCAGTCAGTTTCCATGACAACGCTGCATCCAGGCCCGCTCCATCCAGGCTGGCAGATGCAGCGCCAGCCATTCTGCTCCAGGGTACAGCGTCCATGCCCGCTGCACAACCCTGGGCACCCGTCTGGAGAGGAGTGTCCAAACGCACATAAACAGAAATGAGCATTGTTTAATTTTGGCAACAGGAAGTAGCTGGGAAATATCAAAATAAAATCTTTTGTATAAACTACCTTTTACTACGACATCCAAATCATGAGTGACTGCGAGGAAAAAAACGTGAGGAGAGAAGAATCATAGACAGAAATGAGTAAAATCGAAATAAATGCCACCAATTTCGAATCGTAAACACGCACCAATGTTGCAGTGATCTCCCTCCCATCCAGGCTGGCAGATGCAGGTCCCGTCGTGACACTGGCCGTGTTCTTCGCAGCGAGGATGGCATGCTCTCTGGTCACACGCAGCGCCGGTCCAGCCCTCCTCGCACTGGCACTGGCCCTCCGAGCAAACGCCGTGGCTTCCACATGGCACCGGGCACAGCTCTGTGGAACAGGTGGGTGGAGACGGGCGTGAGGGGACAAGCGGCGGGAACAGATGGAGGAGCGGAGAAAAAAATAAGTTTAAAGAGGCACCGGGGACCCGAAGCAAAGGAAACAAGTTTAGAAAGTAGGGAATGAGCTCTTGGTTGTAGGTGATAGAGGAAAAAACTACAACCAATGGAGAGGAATAACCTTAGAGACTAAAGAAATCTACTTTCTCACAATATACAATCTTCTCACCTCTAATAGCTGAGCTCCCTTAAGGAGGAGAAGAGTGAATAGACTCACAATAAAAGCCAAACGATTCGTATTTGCGCCGCATATTTAAACCACTGGGACTCCAATCCGGCTCTATTATTCTTTTCTGACATTTTATCAAGTTTAGTCGTTATGTTAATATCACTTCTCTTGCCAGATGTCTCCATCTTTGTCTCTTGTCAGCTCGATTTCGTTTCCCTTTCTCCCCCTTCAGTCTTTTGCGGCATTCCTTAAAAAAAAAAAAAAAAAAATTCTCCCCCCTTTTCTTTGTCTATTTCTTTCCTCTGCACTCCTCACCCTCTCTTCAGAGGAAAAGCCTCATCCATCAGTAAAGGGAGCAGAGTGCTGGAGGCACACAAAGTCTACTTATCCAGCTGCAGTAAAAAGTTATTTCAATTTAAATATACATAGCATGGAGAGGGAGTAAAAAGTGGATTAAAGTTTGAGACTTTTTTTTTTTTTTTTCTTTTAAGCTCTCTATTAGAATTACATTAACTTAGCTATGCCTCAACAAGACCAGGACACAGAATCGGTGGCTCCTTTTGATTAAAAGCCTGGCAGGTAGAGAGGAGGCGGCTCATATCTGAAATATTCCGCCACGGTCTATCATTATCATAGGCTATATCACCATAATGGTGCATGCATATACATTAGCGGGCAATAGTTGTTTCTAGCAAATTATCGGTGTGCATTGTAAAGGAGAGGCCTCCTAATGTAAGCATAAAAAAAAAACAAAACATGGAGTTCTAATGGCTATTTCCCTTTTCTGTCAGCTTGGGCTGCAATGACAAAGGATGTGTGTCTTTCTGATAATGGCGCTGTCTTGCATTCTGTATTTTACACGTGCTTTGTTAGCGTTGCTAGGACCATCTGGGAGTTTTTTTTTTTTTTAGTCAATGCAGGGCCTTTTAAACCGCACAGATATTCAGGGTGCAAACAAAAGTAGACATAACAAAAGGCTATTATAGTTAAATTTAACTAGCAAATATAAAGGTAAATAAGATTACAATGAACATCAAGGAGCTTTTGAATGCCAACCTAAATGCTCTTCTACCGGCCTTCCAGCCAATTTATAATAGAAGTCCTTTTCAACACTGCTCTTTTTTTTTTTTTCGTTTATTTGACAGGAGTATGTGTGTCACAGCGGCGGCGTGCATGTGGATATGCAAAGTAAAATGAGTTCCAGCCTGCTTCTGTGAGCTGCAGTCAGAGTCACGAGGGGAAATCTCATTTATAACTTGCATGAAGCGAAAAAAAAAAAAAGAGCAGCACACAGCCGCGCACTAACAAATACACATTCTCCACATTAAAGCACAAACCCATGCTTCCCCTAAAGGTCCTCAAAGTTGCAAGGAAGTGTCATATGAAGCTACTAACAGTTTTAGTGTTTTATTTTGTGGTGAGTGTAGAGATTAAAGTGAGAGTTAAGGTGGTCGTGTGTCAGCTAGTTTACTAGAGAGGTGATTTAAAGCTATGCAGAATGCAGTCTGACTAGTATGAGTTGTACACTGGTAATAAACCACTTTTTCAGACCTGCAGGAGGCTTAAGAGGGTGTCCAATTATTATTTTTTATTTTTGCTTACAGTTATCCATAACTTTTAAGGGGCCAAGTTGATCGTTCTCTGTAAAATTTATGCACCTGGTTTAAACTAGATTTAGTGTAGGGACCATGAAAACGGGACGTTCCCAGAACTGTCAATGTGGAAGCTGAGAAAAATATCAGACGCCAACTTTAGACTCATCCGTCTTTTAATAAAAAATATGAATGAAAAAAACAACTGTATTAGCAGTATCCTTGTAACATTACACAGTTAATCTTTGTCATGCTTTATTATTTTGTCTGCTAATTGCAACTTTCTTTTATTTTGAAGTTGAAGGCTCTTCATTTGTTTTCTCTTAGAATCTTTTCTAAAAAAAAAAAAAAAAAATCAATATATTTTTGTTTTTTTTAACTTTGTTTGCTTTCAATAAAGGGGTCGGTGCAGCCGCTGTAACCCTTGTGCTATCCTCGGCATGTTTACATTAAAAGTGGGGTTATCTGGACCTCACAAGACAGCACGCTGAACCTTTATTTTCAAAGAATTTCTTTATTTTCACTGGTGTCCGTGGCAGACAAAATCCTGTCCACCTTTGTCATGGTAGGGATCACACAGCAATATAAGAGTGGGGTCATCTGGACCCCACAAGAGAGCACTTAAGAAAGTTGGCATGTGACTGAGCGACTCGACCATTTACTGAAACTGATTGAGTGTGACATCGCCCATCAAAAAAAAAAACAAAAAAAAAAACTTGCTTTTGGTTCTAAAAAATGAAGTCAATTCAGTTGACACTCTTTTGCAATATGGCTGTCGCCATGTTGGAACCAGAAACCGCCATTGGTTCCAGTCTGTCTGAGTCTACATTTTTATGGGACACACTCTCCAATCATGTGTGAAGTCAGAAGGCCACACCCCTTCCATTGAAAGTGGGCTCAGTAGAATCTGTCAATCAAACACTTTCATACTATTGAGGCATATGATTGGTCAGTTTATAACTCGAATAACTTGGGCTGCAGAAAAAAAAAAAAAAAAAAGGATTCAATTAATTTGGATACAATTTATCAGAGTAAAACAGGTTTTTTCTTCCAAATATAACAACTGAGTAATAGCTGATTTATTTCTGTTGAATATGGGATTTTGGCTTTTTGGGACAAGCGGATACCATTTCTCTTATACAGTCAATGGACTCGACATGCATCAAAAATGAGTTGCAGTGGTGGGACAATCCAGTAATTTTTGTTTTTGTCTGCAAAAAGCTCGAATTAATCTGGACGTCCCGGCCCGGAAGACATCTTACCGGTGTAGCAGTCCGGTCCCGTCCAGTTTGGCTGGCAGGCGCATGAGTCTGACTCTGGCAGATATGTTCCATGTCCCGAACACTGTTCCTGACAGGCCGGCAGCGGCTCGTCGCAGTTCTGACCGGCCCACCCGGCCGAGCAAACGCACTCCCCGCGCACGCACACGCCGTGCCCGCCGCACTGAGGGTCCATGCAGTCCACTGCAGAAAAAAGGGAGGGGAGAGGAGGGAGTTAAAGGGGTCGTGGGGTGTTCAGCGGAGGTGGAGGTGGAGGTGGTGGTGGTGGGGTGTCTCATTATAATCATCAGTTCATCGAGTGTGAAAGCAGTGTTCTTTGCATCCCATCCAGGAGTTAACCACCCTCGCTACAATCCCTGTATCTGTTCCACAACATTACACTTCATAGGACACTTAGAGCTGAAGCTATGATAAGGGATGCAGTGGTGTGTGTGTGTGTGTGTGTGTGTCAGGGTGGTCTGTGACACGTTGCGTTAGTGTGTGTAATTACAGCCCTGAGCGCAGAGGCAAAGCTCAGCTGAGTTCAGCTCAACCCAGCTCAGCTCCGCCTCTGAAGGTCACACACCTGAACGTGTCTCTGCAGGCCACCGTTGTGAAGGTCACAGCAGAAGTGTTTAAGGCAGCTGTGCCGTCAGCTATTAATCACGTCTGACACCAGACTTGTTTTAAAACCATTTATTTGTCTGTTTTTGATAATATATTAACCTTTTTTCTTTTTTTTTTAAAGCCTGAGATGCCAAATCAAATGACAGAAAGAGACTTTCTCTTTACTATTTTCTTGGCTAATCATGAAATACATTAAAATCACAACAAACAGAAAAATAAACTGTCAGGCTTGAATGCTCAAAGATGTCAGTCATTTGGTACAGAAAGCAACACAAAGAAAACAGCAGCAGATGAGAGAATGCTTTCATGAGAAACTACTCTCATTTTGATCATATTTCAGTCGTAAAGCAAAAAAAAAAAATCATCACTAATGTATCAACTTATATTTCCCTTTTCTGTGACAAACAAACCAATATTGTAGATTCAATTGTCAACAACAAATCTGCATGTAGGAACAATTTTGGTGCTTTATTTTTAATTTTGTGCTTCTTCCCAACTTCAGTTGAAGCCAGAAAATTCTACGGTGTTGGGTTGTGTCTTATTCTTTGGCTAACGAGCCAAAAACTAATTATTAGTTATTCAAATGAACAGATTTATGAAGTGGCCAACAATAATTAACTACCAGAGAGGTCTTTGTTTGTTCCTCATTATTTAGCAACTGTTGCTGAATGATAAAATATGTGTATTTATTTGCCTTTTTCTTCATTAGGTGAAACATTGGGGCAATATATTACCTAAAAAACAGTTAAATTCTGATATAGTGACATGACAACATATACTTAAGGGAAGTGCTAAGGAATTGAAAATAAATGTGGTGAATATTGTGAGGAAAGGCAGTTTCCTCGTATAGAATAAGTAAAAAAAAAATAAAAATAATCTATTCAACCTAAAGATAATGCTTACTGGCAGATAAACGACCTAAATTGAAGATAATTGGTGAAAACAAGCAATGATAGAATAAAAACTGATTTATATATCATAGATAATGACTATAACATTGTAACATGACATGAACATGATCTCAGTCATTTTATATTTTACATCTTTGTTGAATCATAGCAAATACATTGTTACATATTGACGTTTGGTTAAGGACCTCTCCGCGTCACTTTTTGATGCTTTGGATATCCCCAGCTTGTCATTTTTTGACGTGCTGGTTATTTGTAAAATCAAGGTTCTGCAAGCCTCTGGGCGCGGTACTGGACGCGGTACAGGGCGCGGTACTAGGCGCGGTACAGGACTCGGACTGGTCCTCGTTCGGTTCCCGAACCCTTGAGACCTGGAGTTTGACACCTGTGCTGCAGAGTGAGGATGTCTTTAACCCCTGAGTGCTTGTTGTCGCAAAAATGCGGGAAACTACTTCAACTCTAAAATAACATACAGCAACAAAAAACATAAGTGGATTTGTTTATTTATAACTTGAAATAAATTTGTGCATTACAGGATAATGGGCAGAGATGTTTTGTTTTCAAGTCTTTGAGTTGAGTAGTTAGTTGATCATTTATTTGTGAGTTTTATTGCAGATTTATAAGTACTGATTATCTTCTAGGTATTTGCGTACATTTATTTTATACAGTACCCAGTGTCCACAGCCTTTCTCATTGATTTTTTTAATTCATTTTATCAATGTGACCTCCCACTTCTTCCTTTACTGCATCAAGTTTGGGTGTTGTTGTGACTTCAATGTACAGCTGGTTCTCTAAATTGGTTGTTTAATTACTGCCAGTAATCATTTCCAACAGGAAATGCAGCCAGTTCTCTCATCAGGAACCACAAGCCTTTAAGCACTCTCGGGTTTGAGGGAGATGGAGCTCAGTGTGACTCATTTATTATTGAACTATTTTAAAAATGACAGTATGATCCAAACAGCGTTCTTCCATCCAGCAAAAAAAAAAGCCCGAACAAACTCCCACTCGTCTTTGTTTTTACTTCTCTGATTTTCTCCTTTAACTTGTGCGGCATCAGCTGATTATCACTGCTGTGCACTGTGACGCTGCAGCAACACTGAAATGTAACGCTTGGCTGAACTTTCCTGGAACCTCAGTTATGCTGGATTATCCACAGTGGAAAACAAGGGAATTGTGAGGGGAGTGCAGTCTAGCTTTGCTAGACCATGTAATAGCACAGTCATATGCGTAATAATTGCATTCTAACTTCATTTGTATGATATCGGCATGGTTAGCACTGCCGTCTCACAACAGGGATTTTTGCTCCTTTGAGTCTTGGCTGGGGGTCTTTCTCTGGTTTATGCACGTCTGCCTGTTTCACTGCTAACTCTGTGACTATCTTTAGATGCAACATTCTTGATAAAGGAAAGGCAAGTTTATTTATTTGGCTCATTTTGTGTACAAAATGTAGAAAAACGTCACATTCATAATTAAAAGACGACTGGGAACGCTTTTAAAATAGATCAAAAGATTAAAACAAACTGAGTGTTTCATCTAGTCTTGGACTTTTTAGAAGTCTGGTCCAGATATGTGGAGCATAGAAGCTGAAACTCTGTTTGATGTTGACTTTAGGATTTGACAAAAGTTTACCAGAGAGGTCTGGCCTGTGCATACTGGGTCAGGAGGTCAATCTACTACAAGAAATTTAGATTAAAAAAGTGTAAAAATATCAGTAGATTTTTTTTTTTATACAGATGAGGAAGATTCAATGAAACAAGTTGTTGATTTTTTAGAATTTGTTTCTGATTTTAAAAAATTCCAGAAAGGAAACATCACAGGATTTTTCCACCATACAATGCAATTTTTTACACTCAAGGCTCCAATTGTCTTTCAGCAGAAAAAGATTTACCTTTTTTTTTTTTTTAACACAAGGGAACATTTTCTGTGCTAACGTTTCTAAATGGATGGCTACCTAATTCAGTCTTGCTCTAGGGAAATTCTCAAATATCCCTTTTAAAAGTTTCCACTAATCTGCAAAAAGTATTTGATTGAAACCTTAATCTCTGTAAAATGTTTAAGGCAAGATAGAACTCTGTGATAAAGATTTCCCCTTTAACATCAAAGTGGAGGCTAACAATCAGATGCTAGCTTTAGCTGCGTCCAACTTTAAGGTGTGATGGATAAAGCAAAATAAAATGACAAAACTGTCCTAAATTTTTTTTAATTTATTCAATATAATATAAACGTGAATCCACTGTCTCGAATTTTATTATCTGCCTGTGTTAAACAGTCGAGGGTCTGTCGCTGCGTATTAGACAGTGCTGCTTCTGCTACATGAGAACAACTGTCCCAATAATTCCGTATGTCAAGGAAAATTCTTGTTTTGTCTGTAAACAGCAGCTTTATTGTTCTTTGAAGTCTAACGCTCTTATTCGGTTTCCTCTCAGGCTCTTTTCTCCTTTAAAAAACTTGCCAAATACGTTTTATGTTTTAGTTTTTGCTAGCTTTGGGTTACTAGTTTAGCAACCCACATAGCCACTCTAAGTCACATGACCAAGACCCAATCCAAATTCTTCCCTTCTCCCTTCCCTTTTTTTTATTTGGCCCTCCAACCGGAGAGTTATGAAAAAATACTGTCTCATAATTAGGACATCTCTTCTGTTCGATGACCTCTCCAATTATCGCCGGTCTTAAATATATACATAACAACAGCAACAAATAGTCATTACTTACATTTAAAAGTAAACGTCTGTGGTTCAGAGCGCATAAAGAAGAAAAGCTTCTCAGCACAACGCGTTTTACCCTCACGACTTTATATTCATCCATCAGATTTAAAAAATACATTTCTCTGACACACTTGCACTTGACTTACCCCTTCAAATGGAGAGGAAGGGGGAAGGGAAGAATTCGGATTGGGTCCAAGACGGATGTTGTGAACAGAATCCAGCAGTTTTTCAAAATAAAACTTCCTTCAGGATCAAAAAATAAACTCTATGGGACTAATCTAAGTCAGCACATACATTTGTCTGCCAGTTGACTGGACCCACCTGATACATGTACATAGTACAGACACTAGACTCATGGACTGATATTGGCCTGCGTGTAGTCTATACACTGTACCGCAGTCTATGTACCGGTCTAGTACATAGACTAGATGAGAATATGTCATGAGAAAATATTACATGTGTTGAAATATTCTTGTTTCTTTGTTTTCCAAATCTGAATTTCCCACTGTCTGACATCTTGATTTCTTTTCAGCAAGTTTCAGTTGACAAATTTAACCATTATTCACATTATTTGTCGATTTTGTTGCTTAACATTTATAGTCATATTTTAAGTTGAAATATACAAAAAAATGTTTCTTTTTCAGTTTAGCAATGATGCTACAAAAGCTATTTGATTAAGAATTTAGATAAAAGTACATGTTAACATTAATAAAACTATGAGAAAACATCCTTAGTTATGGCTTTGATGCCTTCAAAAATCTTTGTTCTGATTGCAAGAACTTTCAGAATCATGAACGTAAACTTCTTACCTTGCTCACAGTTAACTCCCTTATAGGCGGGACTACAAATGCAGACGCCCTGGATGCAGGTGCCGTGGTTGGAGCAGGTGGGGTCGATGCACTGATCCTCCTCCACGTTACACTCGGCCCCCTTCCACCCAGCCAGACACGCGCACTTTCCTTTCTCATACAAGCCGTTGCCGCTGCACAGCACTGGGCATGAATCTGGAACATAAAAATCAGGGATTACTCATATCCTCAATGGTTTGCCCATATGAACCCCCACACACTGGCGCAGTATATTAACTGGGAAGCAGCGTTAACCTACCATGAGTGGGGCTACGCTCTCTTATCTCAGCTAGCGCGCGGATTCAGCAAATCCTTGAACGGCCTCTGTCTCCGCATTGTTTTTTATTTCTTTTCTCTCTCACACACTCGAGCTTATCCCTCACGCTGTTTCAATTTACTCAAGCACCACCTGAGCCTGGCTACCACGGCAACCCAGAAATTGTAGAAATCCCCCCCAACATCACCTCGCCGGTTCTGAACAGGCCGTGAAAACAATCGTGAAAACGGAAGATTAAGAAGGAGAGCATTAGGCGTTTATGGAATGGAAGTGGGAAGCGGAGCCGTCTCCCCGCAGTGATGCAGAGCTGTGCGGCTAATGCAATGACAGCCAGGTGGAATAAAGTCGGCAAATGTCGGATGACATGCTGACAGTTATACAGCTCAGGAAATCAAATGCATTAAAAAGGAAAGATCCGCCTTTTTTTTTTTTTATTATTTGGGATAATTTAGCGGCGAGGGCCCAGCACATTTGAGGGAAATTGTGATTCATTTCTTTGATCCTGTGAGAATCCGAGTTATGAAGTCACACTTTGCAGAGCTAAAACTAGCTGTTGAAGTTTTCAGAAAGAAAACACTTTCTTCACAAACAAATGAGCAGAGATGAGAGGAAAGTCTGAATAAATGATGGCTGTAAATAAATCACAAGGAATTCTAAGCTTATCACCTGTTTCAACACAGTCAGTTCCTTTACACAGACAGCATGTCCATGGGATGAAGGAGATGAGAGGAAGATGGATAATGAGATGGAACAAAAAAAAAAAGACAGAAGTTTTCATGAAGGACTCATAAAATATCCCACTGATCCCCTCTATTTCAGTCTCATGCATTATTCCGCGTACTGTAAGTGTGGGTAATAATAGTTAGCGTTCAAGTAGGGATGAAGTCTTAAGTGACAGCCAGCGCCACATGCAACAGCAAGCAAGTCAAAATTATATCAGTCACACTAAACACTTCCAGCAGAGGATTTCCATCAAAAGAAATCCAGTCACTTTAGCTTTTGCAAAGTTTTCTTTTTTTTTAACATGAAACATCCCAGCAGGAAGTTTTCAGTCTGACTGCAGTTTTATTTAAAAGACAGCAGTCTTATGACAGGAAATAGATGGAAAGTGGAGAAAGAAGGCCTATTGAGTATAGAAAAAAAAAGTCAAATTGAAAGGATGTGGGACTTCTAGTAGACCTGGTGAAACTTTATTTTGAACAATGGTGCATAAGATTTGATTGCAACAAAAAATATTCAAATAGTTTAAAGCAGGGATGTCTAAAAGCTGTCACACTGGTGCCACGTACAATTCGCACATTATCCATGCACGTAATTTCAGTCTTTCATGATACATGCATGATATATAGAAGTGTTTGTGTTTGTCAACATGTCCAGATGTCATTATATGGGTCTATACCTGAATTCTGTTTTGAGTTGTTAAGATTTTTGGTCGCTTGAGACTTACGCAGCTCATACGTATTTCACAACGTTATACACAAATATTAAGTGCGGGACTCTTACAACACATAAGTAATAATTGTAGCTTTCCGTAATAATTTCTAATGACTTTTTTGCATATGTACTGCTGATGTATAGCACATATAGCGCATATGTCACGATAAAATTACTTATGCTATAGTTTGGGTGAATACTTGATTCTGATTGGCTTCTCAGTGTGGATTAAAAAGTGATAATTCCCAGTGATAGTGCACATGTAAAAATTAAGTTCTGGTCAAATAGTTCAAAAGTTCTGTATCAAGATTGTGAACTTTGGTTTGGGCTATTAAAAGTTGTTATGACTTTTGGTTCTGTTCTGAATTGTCTGTCGGTCCCACCAGTTTTTGAGGTTCATGTTGTCTTCATTTCTGTTCATTTCTCTGGCCTATTTAAGTGTCTGTTTCTTCATGTTTTTTGTCAATTTATGAATTTTTCAATTTCCGTCGTCAAACCCGATCTCCTGCATATCGGGTCCTCCACCAACACTTCCTCTCAAGGCGTCTTTAAAGCAAACATTTGAGTCATTTTCCTAACAAAAACAAGCGGTAAGTGTTGAATATGTATTTCTTTTGTAAGTGAACTGGATAACGCCCTTCAAAGTGTGCGTTATTAGATAATAATGCACTTCGCGGAGGCTTTGCTCTGGACCAGGGGTGGGAAAACTACGGCCCGGGGGCCACATGCGGCCCCTAGAGCTACTTAATCTGGCCCTCCAAATTAAAATACACTGAATTGAAAATCCTAATTATTGTTTTGTTTTCATTGTATTTCTGGTTTCTTCTCATGAATGGTGTTGTTTCTCTGTTTTTAAATGAATATATGTGAATTTTAATCCAAATTAAAGCATGTTTTCCTCCAAATTCCATATTATCTTTTTAGTTTATGAGGTTCATTACCAAATCACTCCTTCCATCTGCTCCTTGTGCCAAATTTTAGAACCCTTTTTGGCCCACAAATCAAAAAGTTTGCCCACCCCTGCTCTGGACGGTTCAGGCTTCTACGGGATGGGTTAATTTCTAATAATGCCCACTTTATCTGGCATTATTCCTTGCGCAATTCATGCAGGAATCTCTAATTAATTGCATATAAACAGTGCAATAATTATGTACAGTTCATGCACATATAGAAATATTTCGATATTTCACCCGTCCAGCAGTCTATACCGAGTGTGGGTCTCGGTATAGGCAACAAATTTTATATATATATAGTATATATATACTAAATTTTATTTCTTTTTTGTTATACACAAATCCCATATATCGAACCAAAACAATAAAGTGCGCCAAAATATCCAAGTTTGAATCAAATTGTGTGGAAATTGAATTGTTGAATCCCTGGTTTGACGAGAACAGCAAAGTTTGACAACAATGCAAAAATGCACAAGAAACCACAGAGTAACATGAGTTCACATAGCGAACCACACCAGAGTTCATTTGCAAGTAGGCTGAGGCCTTTTCATCTTTCAGGTTTTTCGGGGGTATTTTTGGGAGTTTTCAAATCTGAACACCCACATTTCATTAGTTTTCTTTTTTAATAATGCTTGTTAATATTACAATATCAAATATTACAGCAGCAGGGAGCGTGCTGTACTTTTTCATAAGACTTGACAGCCAAAAAAAAAAAAAAAAAAAAAAAAAGCAAGATATGAAATGATAACAAGCTCATCCGTGAGCAAACTTCTTACCTTTGGCACATTCGGGACCCAAGAAGCCAGCAAAGCAGTGGCAATGTCCGGCCACACACTCTCCATTTCCATTACAGTCTGAAGAACAGCCATCCATCGAGTCTGCAAAACCACACAAACACACACAGAGTCACAAAATCAAGCAAAAAAAAAAAAAAAAAACAGATCTCTACAATATTCGGCATGCGACTCCATAAGCTGGCATTGCTCTCATAGTTATTGAATGAAGGATCTGATAAGCAATGGATGGCTCCCCAGACACTGGGGCTACATTAGATTAGTCTGATCCAGCTGCTATCTCTCTCTGGGGAACGGCCAAGCACTCACTTACACTCAGTAGCACTAAGCACATTAAACTGCATTACAGGTTGGAAACACGCTGAACGTAAATTTACAAACATCAAGGCTTAATCAACAAACTGTTTACAAGGGCGTCTTCTGAAAACGAACCGAACAATATAGAATGTGACGTGAGACTGGTTAATTCTGTGTCACTGTAGTAGAGAAAAGATCAATCTGATGACTGTTCTAACTAGTTCTTTGTCTCATCTGCATGTGAGGATTTCGTCATCTCTTTCTCTAGGCTATGTGCCTTTCATCATGTTCCTCAATCAGACTTGAATTAGCTGCCTTCCTTTACTGTTTTCCTGTTCTGCCATTGATACGTCCATCATGTCAGATGCATTCTGCGGGAACAGGCGGCGTGGCAAAGACAGATAAAGAGGGGGTGCACTTTTATGCTTTTGAAGCGTTATATAAGCCCGCTGAGCTCTGTCAGCTCTGCCCGGGATGGAGGATTGTGGCGAAGAAGTACCCAAAGCAGGCGGAGTTGTGGGATTGAAGAGAGTCTCTGCTAGCGAGTGAGCTGCATGTAAGTTAGATAAAATAATTAAAACGGGTGTCAAAGATGTCATCCTTTATTTGACCCCATGCAATGCTGCCGAACTGAACCAATGCAGTCCCCCCTGGCTCGCTCTGTTCAGGATGACAAATCCCTTTAGCGGCGCGGGCCGTGCACGCGCGCACATATACAAACGCATGCGGGCAGAGTTATTAAGTGACACCCGCCTTGAGGCGCGTGTGACACATGCTAACGAGACAGGCCCTGCCAGTAGCTGGCAGCATAGCGTTATCCTCCAGAGCAGTGCATCACTGCAGAAACCAATGTCATTTTCACCTCCATCACCTGTCATTGTCACGCTGATGGAGAGGAGGAGTGCCAATCATCTTTTCTGCTGCACAGTCAGGAGGACTTGCATTTGCTTCCCACTGTCTTTCTCTTATAGAACTTATAGAGAGAAAATTCCAATAATGCGTTTGGCACCTGACACGCGCAATGAGCAAAATCTGATCTGCAAGGTCACACGGTTCATTTTAATCCAGCTGAGACGAGCGATTCATCCAAAAAGCTCACAAGACTGTGAGCTTGTAACCGTGATATAAGCGCCCTATCTGTGTCCCGAACATAAAAAGTCTCCAGGCAATTAAGAGCTAATGCATGAAGTGGAGTGTCTGCATGTTGCATCGTGTGATAGACAAGCGTTCTGTTCTTTCCACTGACTAAACCCTTCCCTGTTAGAAATCATTCATGCCATAAGTTATTGAAGTTAAATGCTATTATAAAAATGGTGCTTCCAGCCAAGTGATCTGATTGGTCAAATAAGCATTCCAATTGTACTTTATGAGCCTGTAAAGTTTCAGCCATGCTTTATGACCCTTGGCTTTATAAATTGATGAAAAAATGAATGTGCTGCTCAGCTAACTACAAGTATCCCATTGCTTAATGACTTCTTTTTTTTTTTTTTTTTGTATTTCACTTTAAGTTTTATAAAAACTGTGTCACAATTTGCCAGCCACGTGCTAAAAGATCTGTGCATGAAGTATAACAATTATGCATAATTAACAGCCCTGCAGAAAGAACCGTTCTCTGCTTGAGTAGATTTAAAGAAGATGGTGTTAGAGTGGAGGTGGCCAAATGGCAGAAATCATTAAGCCGCAGCTTTTGTAGGTTACACGCAAATGTCAATAGCAGTGGAGGAGGAAATGAGGATTTAGTGAGAACATCCGCTGCTATTTTTTTTTTTTTTTTTTGGTTGAAATGTTTCGGAGGGAGTCTTTAATGACAACAGTTCGTCATCACTCATGCTTGTTTTTGCATCCTTCCCCTGTCAGCTCAACAATCAGCATTTGTTTTTTCTACCGTTCTGACTTGCAGTTTGGAAACAGTTATTTGTGAGAATACTTGGAATGCCACTGAAAGATTTAAAAAAAAGTGGAATAAATAAAGTGAGTAAATAAATTATGAGACAGAAAATGACACATGAAAGTACAAAATCACCTTTCCGGGAGTGTTATTGTTGAAATGTCTCGATTTTGCAGTGTCTGCTGTCATCTGACGTTGCAAGGGTTTAATTTATTCATGGTTTGTTTTCTTTTTCTGCCTTTTCAGGGTCTCATATTTATCCTTTTTCCATTTTGGGGGTTGGAAAATTTAGCAATACTTATTCGTTATATAATCTTGGCAGATTTTAGAAAAGTTTTTTTATATTTCAGAATCCATTTAACTGTCATTTAATTCAATTTTACTAAAACACAAGTATGTTTTATTTTGTCCAGCTGCTTTATGGACAATAAAATGGTTAATGAAAGACAAGAAACCAAAAGTATTTGCTTTTGGATTTTTTTTTTTTTTTTTTAAATACTCGCAAAAATGTTTTAACATCAAAACTATTTTTTAAATATCTCCAACTCCATCTCTTTAAAATGTTTCCTGTCATTCCAAGGTTGTAATTTATTTATTTCCCTTTCAGCTTTTGTGAGTTCTCATTTTTTTCTTCTGGGGTTGCGGCTGAAGGTTTAGCAGCACCTCTTGCTCATCTTTTATGAAGATTTTCCACAATTATGCAAAGATTCCTGCATAAATGCACATTTTGTTTTGACACTTTTAAGGAAACTTACAGAATTTAACTGGATAGAAACCCCAAATAAGTGTGATCCCACTGCATTTATGTATTAAAGAAATTTGTTTAATTAAATTTTATTTACCTAAAGAGCAAGAGCTGTCACGCAGGGTAGATGTCGTCCTGCTGGGCGGCAGCTCCAGTTAGGATAAGATGGTTGATAAATGACCAACAACATCTGCTTTGATTGTGCTTCTCCAGCAGAGTTTAAAGGTTTAGCAAACATCTTTGAACAAACATTTCTACATGCATGCAGATGGTAAGTAAAGGTATTTCAGTCCAGTTTGATGCAAGCTGCTGACTTATCCATGTTATGGTCTCAGTTTTTGATAAACAAGTCTCCATTGATAGTTAAATTTTTTATTTGACTATTTGACAATAACCTCCTCCTGAATTATACCCCACCTTATTTGTTGTATCGGGTTACTGTTTACTGCGGAAAAGCTCAATTTCCCGCCAGAGATCGTCTCATTTCTCACTCATCTCTCTATAAAGCGCTGCTCTTCGGGCTAGAGAGGGCTCTGCTTCTAAGGAGAATTTACTGTACTGTGGCTCAGTGGTTTTGATTTTCTGCCTCCACAACAATGCAGTGTCTGCTTGTAAACCTCGTTAGAGGAATAAACGGGCAGCGTAATGAACTTTGACACCAATCCATTAATATTGTTTTCCCTTTTTCAAACCAAATCGCTTGATGAAATATATTTTTGAGAAATCCACACAGAGTAAAGGTTTCTATTCCGAGCCCATCTGCTGTGTGGATATTTGTTTTGATTATTGAAGAAAGGTTATGAGAATGAAAGGAAAGAGGCGCCCTGTTCCCTGTTTTTCTGAAAATATACGGCTCAAAAGCGTCTGGTCTATTCCAGACTTTACAGACAGAAAACGTGTCAACAAATGTTTGACGGGGTTGAAATAGAATCTGTGTCTCGCTGTCACATGCTGTCAGTCATTGTTAAAAGCACTCTGTTGATATGAAAGATGTTTTCCGTACATTGTTTTGCTTGCGCTGAGCTGTTTACCGATTGATTTACTACCTTAGCTTTTAGGAGAATTGCAAATGTACACATTTAGCTTAAAAGAGTGAAGACAAGTGTGCAGACGGCTCCGGATCGTTTCACAAAGAACAGAAAACCAACAAAATAAGCTAAAAAAAAAAAAAATTGAAATGTATAAAAGCAAGGACTATAAATAAGGAAACATGTTCACTATTAGCCAGAATTTCATCGTGAAAGCTTTTACCATTATCAAAATTTCATTTCCCTTTGAACTTGGTGCCACATAGACAGTGTGTAAGCAGTTGTGCAGTGAGTGGGCATCCAGAAGTGAACTCTCCTAATGCCAAACTGCTCGTGTTGCTGCTACAATTAAACATGCCTGAAAGTCTGGTTCCCCTGGTCCCTGTTTGTTAGGTGAAAATGAGGCCAATGGGTCCCAAATTCTGCCCAGAGCAATTGGATTACAGGTTCAAGGTGTGCAGGAAACGAGAGAGGTAGCATATGTGTTTTGCAGCCTTTTTTTTTTTTTTGTGGAGGTAGTTTAATGGTGTGGAGCTGAATTTCATTCTCTGGAAAATAAAAGACAAGTCATCAGACATGACCTGCTGGTGGATCAACCTAAAATCAGCTGGGGTAAGGCCACTGCTGATTGAGGAATAGGGTGTACATTAGAAAAAAAGCAGCTTTGGCTTTACTTAACACTTCTGTCCCACTCCAGCTATATATTTTTTATATTGTAAAATTGTTCCAATGATCTTTTAATTATGATTTAAAGAGTTTTTATCCAAAATCAAAAAGTCTTTGCTTTTAAACATATTTTATTCAAAGCGGCACTAGCTTATTAGAAAAAAAGTTCTAGGTTGTGGGTGGGACTGTTGACATAAAGCAACCCGCGCTCCTTCCACGTCAAAGAGAGCTCTGTTTACAAACTCACGCACAAGCTTTAAGCCTCAAGCTAACATTAGCAGTGCAAAAAAAAAAAAACAAAAAACAACAGCAAACGGAAAAAAAAACGACAGTATCGCAACTCGCCACAGCACGAGTGTTGAAAGCTTATCACGTCTTACAGACCAAAGCATGAGCGAGAAAGGCCATTTTCATAGATTTCGCTCCCTGACATACCAGGAATCTTTGACCTTTTACGGGATAAATAAAACCGTGGAAAGCCACGTTTACGTGTGACAGAATCTTCTGGTTTACATTGACTGTGTAAGCACTTCACTACTAAAAAGTCTTGCACGTCAGCACAAAGTTGCTTTTCTCCATTTTAAAATCTGCTGAAATTACACTGATTTTGTCAACGGTTGAAGAGTTTTAGTGGTCAGAAGAATGTCAACACTGGTCCTAAATCTCTGGTGTAGAGAGTTTTATGAATAAACTATTACATTTCCAACTTGTCATGTTTCTTGTCATCCAGACCACCAATCAAAACCGAGAGGCAGAATAAAAGAATATTTAAGGTGTATTCAGACTGATTTCTCTGATTATCCAAAACAAAATCTTAGTCTGAACCCAGGTCTGGTACTGGACCAGGAACTGTTCTCAGACCCAGTTAGCTTCCAATTGGACTGGGCTCTCTCTCTGTGTGTAAACACATTGTTTCAGCAAAAACTATGCACATTTTCCAAGTTTATACACGTTTCATGCATGTTAGAAGTTTTGACACAATTGTTTGAAATGAACGGGTCTGCGTTCCCCCCCCCTTAGAATGTCCCTGTGTACCTCTACTGTTCCTCCTCCGGTCCCCCCTCTGTTTGGATTTCACTGGGCTACATTAATCAACACCTTTTGGGGTTTATTTCAACACTGCATCCTCTTATGGACTGCTGGACAGAGGCGGCAGAGAAGCAGCGCTGGTAATTATGCACTTGTCTGTATGCGGCCATGTACTCTTGCATTATTCACATCCTTCAATTTACACTGCCATCCGTGTGTGTCATAGCAATGAGCCGCAGTTAGCAAGCCCCGTCATTACTAGAGGAGCTGTCCTCCCCTTTCTAACTGCTGTCTCCTGCCATGCCAAACTAACTCTCATACTAGCAAGTTGCTCTCAGATGCCACCATGTTCCACACCAGTCTCTGCCATGTCCGTTTTTGCACAAATAGATAAAAAGAATAAGTGGGAATAATATGGAGGAGCAGCCGGTGACTGACAGGGAATGTGGGGGTAAGTTGCTGTAGTCTTCCTTACCTATAGGGGAGCTTTGGAGTAACACTTGCTCCAGGTTCCGTCCATCGTTGTAGAGAGCAAGGTGCCACGTGCCAGGGTCCATATACTCGATGAAGCCGGTTTCTTGCAGGCCGTTCAACAGCAAACCTTTGGGCGCTTTGGCATTTGAGACGGGATCGGTCAGGGACCTGGGCAGGGCCTTCCCATCCAGCAGTTTCACGAAGTCAAACTAAATGGAAGACAGAGAGTCGTGTCTTTATGAAGTTAAACACTGAGAGGAACCTTGTAAAGGCGCAATAGGAGGGTAACAAAACATTTTAATTCAATTCCTAACATAATTTGTGGTTAACGATATGATTTATAGTCAATATTGATTCATTATGAACAATCAAATTCACTAATATCTATACATTTGGCCAAAATTGTTCCCAGTGTGACTCAGAGATAAATCCCTGGATACTGAACAGTGAAGGTAAAGTTTTCCAGATTAAATTCTGCTACTTACAAGATAATCAAGTGTGTAAACAAACACATAAACAAGAATTCATGGCAAATGTCCATCTAAAATCACACAAACGGACCATTATTAGAGCATTATACCACACTGCATGGTTACACGTCTGCAAAATTCAAAGTGTTTCCACACATTGGACTGTAATCATAGCTTGATTATTTTTGCTACCATCACATACTGTATATAGAAAATGGAAAGATGGCTTTTCAGTATAGGGAACCTACTAACTAGAACTTTCTGAAAAAAAAAATCAGCTTTCAAAGCTCTTAACTAGTTTGATGTTATTATGAAGGACCTGGAAATGAAATCACTAACCTGTAGCTGTTTTCAATGAATTGATTTGTTTTATTCTGTTTTATTTCATCAAGTTTATTCATTTCTTGGAGTATTTTGATTCTATGATATGTCTTGGTTGTGTGTAACTTTTGCCTCTTGACCAGGACTCCTTTGAAAAAGAGATCAATGGATCTCAATGGGTTTTATTCCTGGTTAAATAATGGTTAAATAAAATTATAGCCCTTTTATTTCTTTTTTAAATGTTTTTTTAATGGTTCAAGTCAATTTGATGAGCAATTTGCATCAAACAGATCGGTCTGGCATATAAATCGATTCACTGATTTAGCCGATTAATCTTTGCACACCGGGAGTTTAATACATGCAGTCTGAAGCTGCTTTCGGCTGTGAAGTAAATTTAATGGTGTCGGAAAACTCTCTGGTTTGAAAAAAAAAAATATGAGGAAAGCGTTGAATGTGCATTTTCCATGTGTAACTAGAATCCAAAGGAAGGTCTTCTTGGTCATTTTGAACTCTGTGTGAAGGCCCAAGAACTTGACACGCTCATAAGAGCATGGCAGCCGTGCAGGTTTTTACCGGAGCGGACTTCTATTTCATCTGTGCCTCTTTCTCGCCCTCTTTAACTTTCCCCACCCCCCTCCCATTCTATCCATCTTCAGTCCTCCTTGAACCAGCCAGCCCTTGCTGAGTCTTATTCCCCCTGAGGGCTCTGTGTCACAGTGGTGTCAAAACCAGCTAATTAGACCACTCCGAGCAGACGAGAGCAGGGACGCACTGATGTTAAAAAAGCACACAACTCCGCGTGTTGTTGTACCTTTGTCTGAACGCCTGCTCGCACATGATGCAACGCTGTCTCACTCTGTGTACAGCGCTTGCCTGAAATACGTAAATAATTGTTTCCTTTAGAAATCATTTCACTTCTCCTTTATCCTTGTCAGTTTGGGCAGAATTTCTCTGGGAACAATCAACCCAACAAATACTTTTTCAGTCTCCAAATGGAAGCATTTAAAACTTCCATCTGGAGGAGAAGGACATTCAAAGCCTAACTACTCTGGTTGAGTCGACGCGAGTAAAAACACTTCTCCATCATCCCCGACGCGGCGTTTTAACAGCTCGACAACTCGCCTTTAATTGCTCTCATTTGCATGTTTTCTGGTTCTGTTGTCAGAACACGTTTAGAGTGGCGATTTGTTCACGGCTCCTTACAGTTACCTGCTAAAAAGGCAGCTTTGGCATGCAGCTGCACTGACATATTGACCACTTTGTTGTTGTGTTTTCTCAAATTCGCATGACAAAAAAGCATAAATACAGATTGGGGACACATGTTTGACCACTAATCAATATTTGAAAAAGGGAAATTGATTTGATTGCATATAATGTGGTAGGAAATATATTCTTTAAATTCTAATCATCTTTTGTAAAAGCATTACCAGAGGTCTTTTAATTACAATTATGTTGTGTTTAAGCAAAAAAAAAATCATTTTCTCTAGAACATAGTTTCTGCAGAGTAGTTCATTAGTTATTTGAGTCGTGGGCGGAACTGTTGGTGCCGACCCCCATCTCCCATCATCCATCTTTTTACCCTTTCTTTATAACCCCAACCTAACAACATAAAACAACCAGGTATAAATAGAAAACTGGAATGGGCGGGGCCTGTCTACACATACTCAGTATAGTTACAAATAAAAAAAAATATATATATATATGTATAAACATAATCAATATAAAATAAGCATAAAGTTTAGCACAAAATGTAACGGGGGTTTATACTTAATAAACCCCTGTTGTGACAGTAAAATCTGCCCAAAGCTAGAGGCTCTCAGCTCATATCTGTTGGTTCAGCTGTTGGACGGGACAAGTTAAAAATAAATTAATTAATTAATTTAAAAATAATAACAACATTGCTGGTGCAACAAAAGTGGTAAACAGAATTGAGCCAGATGCCAGCTCAAACAAGCAAAACCAAGACAATCTATTAGTTTGCAAGTGGATGCATCGAAGTTGAAAGGAGCAGGGATCCAGTATTTTACAGACATGTTCCTGATTTGCAATAATTTGAAAACAGAAATACCCACAAATTCATCTTTAAGCTTAATTTTTTTATATATATGTCATACATTTTGAGAGGAAAAAGAGCTGAAAGAACATGTAAAACACCCTAAAAATGATTTTCAGTGGAATGGGTCTTTAAGGGTTGCAGAAAATCCAAATGAACCTTCTCCAGTTTTCAGTGGCTTTCTCTCCAGTCTGCCTGCCTCCAGGCAAACTGTGATTTTTAAGGAAAAAAGTATGCTTAATGCCCACACTAAAAGAAAAGTGGGTTTTAGATTGCAGCACATGTATAATGCCATGAAATCAATTTGAAAAGCTACACAAATAAAGGGGACTCAAAAGCACGTTTGAGTTGAGATGAAAGAACCAAACTGACAGAAGAAGATACATTGGTGTGTGTGCGATCTGTGGCAGCCCGTCCAAAGGAACAGCATGCTACAAAGGAAGCCATCTCTACCTGAGTGTGTGTAGGCGGGATGTTCCTGCGTCCGTAGACCCCCAGCAGTGCGTTGTGTGTCAGGGAGAGATTGAACTTGACGTAGGTGGGATGGTGAACAGTCATATGAAACCTCCAGAAAAGTCCTGGCGGAATAGCTTGACTCTGCTGCGTTCCGATGTCCACCTCGCCGCGGTCAATGGCGCGGCCTCTCACCCACTTCTCTGCAGGGAAAGAAAACCGCAAACAGGTGAAACCCTTCATTGGCGAAGTGAAACTTTATTAAGGCGGACACAACGTTCTTTTCGGTACTAGAGGGGGTGATTAATAACCAACCTGATGTCCTTAAACATCAGCGTGATCAACAGCTCTACTAATGAAGTGAGACGGGATAGACATCCCAGGGACTGAGCGCTGGTTAAAAAAAATCTTTATTTTTGGCATTCCTTTGGATAGACTGCAGAACGATGAACTGCTTTAGAAAGGGAGTGTTTTGTCTCTGAGCTGTCTGCTGGGGCTTTGTCGTGCGCTATATTAGCATCTTCAAACAAGAACGAAAGGCGGGTGTGTTAGCATGTGTGTGGACGGGAGGGAAGAGGAAAAAATACGAGACCACCGCATGCACTTCCTGACAGCATCACGGAGAGCAGATAGTGTCTTGACTGAGAGCGAGTCTTTGTGTGCGGAGAGAATAGGTCTCTCCAACAGTCCCATTGCCATCTTTTTCTTCACTCCATAAGCTTTTATCAAGCACGAGGCCTGTGTCTTTTTGTGCAGGGGAGCAGCCGAGCCTCTCCTGCCCTCTTTGTGTTGGCCTTCATGGAAAGATATATCTCTGCTACTAAACTAAGATGGAGGAAATACGTTGACAGAGGGGAGCCGGCCGATCGTTACCACCACAAAGGCAGAAGAACAGTTAGGGGCAGATTCATGGATGAGTCCGCTCGCTCTCGATCTATAATGCCTGCAGCTTTACCACTCCATTATAGGGACAACACAGGCCAGCTGCCATATATCACATGTCATGTCACATAGGGAGGGAGCTAAGAGCGCAGGCTCGCGGTGCTCTGCAGCCGAGCTGGCAGAGCCTCAAAGATCGCTGCTTTGGACTTGATGGGGGCTTGTTTTGCTATCCTCGGATCAGTCGTATCGATTCTGTATTCAATGACTGTCAGGCCACTGATTTAGGCCCAATAATAAATAAATAAATAAACTTTAGGTCAAATGTCATAAAGAGAGTGGAGTTAAGTACAAACACGAAAAGAAAAATGTAGTATCCGTTCAAAACATAAACATAAAAGGACAAACAGTCAATAATGTTACTATAAGTTGAACTTTATTGTAAAAAAAAAAAACAAAACAAAAAAAACAATATTGAAAAAATATTCTATTTATACAGCCCAGGGGTCTGAAACCTTTAACGCCAAAAAAAAAAAACATTTGGGTACGATTTTAATTGACCGAAAGCTGCTAGGTTTAATTTCACAATTTAAAAAAATATATATATATTTTTTGTTGCCTAGTATAAAAGTCTTGTTTTTTTTTTTTTTTTTTTTTAAATCAAATGTAGCCTTTAAATATTTACAATAACTGAATTCTAACATTTTTTTTTCAATTTATAACAATTTTAATGTATTTTTCAGCAGCACATGCAAGTTATTTTCAAAATAAAAGCATGCCGTGTCAAACATGTAAAAAAAAAATATATATATATATATACATTCAAATAAATAACATTGTCCTTTAATGCCAAAGAACCACAATGGAGGGATAAGACAGACGCACACGGCTAAGTTTATTTTACGTTTAAATAGTTTGTCAGTATTTTTACGTAAAATATAAATTTGAAAAATGCAAAATTTTACACAAAATCTATGTGTATATTTTGTTCAATATGCCTTTCTATTGTGCAATTGTTAGGCTGTATTAGTGTTACATTTTATTTTCAAGGCATTGGCTGATATTTGATGAGGCTCCATGACAGGGTTTCAAAGAAACCAACGTCACTCAAATGTCTTTTGTTGTTTGTGTGATATGCTTCAGTTCTAATTGGCTTTACAGGCAAACCTGTACGGGACACATTTTAATCTACTGGCATGTTGCACCTAAACAATACAGAAGAGCAAGTAAGGGAGACATAGGTGTGCCATATGGATTTTTCGTCTTTCTGAACTCTATGCATTGATCACTGTTCATGTGACAAGTGTGCGTTCCTTCTGTGCATCAAGACTTTAAAAAATTAGGAAATTAGTACTTTGTGAGGGAACAGGCGTCCCTACAGGCATTCAAGGATTACCTACACACAACATTTGCACATGCTCAGTAAAGAGCCAAACCTTACAAATGACTACGGCATGGAAGTGAGGAGATCATCACCCGTACATCATAAGTGTGTGCAACTTATATTAACAAATATTTCACTATGTATTTACTACATACAGGATAATTGTACGTTCCACTTCTATTACATCCCTTTAGGAGGCCAAACGAGTCTCAAGGTAAATGCAAGACCCGTCTATTCTCATTTTAAGATGTGCCACCACTTTCTACGACCCTCCATGGGTCTGGACAACCCGATATCTACAGCACTTGGACAGTTCAACCTCCTATAAGGGTGCATGTGACTTAAGCACAAGGTTTATGAAGAATTTTAGCCAAAATTCTAAAGTTGTTTCATAATAAAGTAGATATTGAAGTGCTTTGGATTACAGAAAATACATAAAGAAATACATAAACAATCCTTTTAGCCAACCGCCGCCTATAACTACGATTTATTTTTTCCTTCCCCGTTTTTGTTGCCGTATGTTTTTCTTATTTTTCTAGGGACTGCCATGGTGGAGCTGAAGAGCGGGAGTTTAAAGCTAATTGGATTTGTTTGGAATCTAACATCAATTTAACTTTAACATTAGCTTCAGAAGGACCAACAGCCCGACTTTACCAGCAGTGACTTGATAATGACCCACAGGAACACTTTATTTATTTAATATTTCATGAATTTATTTAATCCATATTTCATTAGAAAAGTGGAGATGTTTGAAATATGAACCAGAGATGTTTGAAGTCAGTGCTTAGCAACTGTCAGCAATGCTCTATGTAATATTTGCTTTATAATCAGCAGCAGATGATTTTATCCATCTTTATTTATAGTTTCTGCTTCAGTGTAAAAACACTTCCTCTTGTGTTAATGGAGATTTTATATTCATTACTTATATAAAAAAAAAACTATAACTCCTCATGGTGCTATTTTTGTTTATTTATAGGCATGCAACAACTTTTATATTTAAGACATTTAAAAGTTTCCAAAAAAACAAGACAGAGACAGTTTAGGATGAGGAATATAGTAAAGGGAAAATATTACTTTCTTCCAAAGAAATTAACTCAAACTATTACATTTACACATACAAAAAGCTATACTAACTTTTTTGAGAGGTGATTTGAATGCCTGTGTACTTTGTTAAAGTATCATTACGTGATTATTTGTTAAAATTATCACTATCAGCATTACAGACCATATTTGCACTCTTCACTAGAACCCTATGGTGGCCCTGAAGTTCAAATCCCATCGACAAATCAGTCAACGCAAAAATGACGTGGACGAAGCATGGGGGAAAAAAGCTTTGCTCCACACTTGCCCCCCAATTTTTGAGTCAAGATTGATAACATTATTGAGAGAGATTAAGAAAAGTTTCTAAATGCATTGCAAGATAGCAAAATCAATATTTTGAAATGATTCAAAAACATGTTAATGATAAAAACTGTTTGAAATATGTATTTTGGTCCTTTCATTTGTCATCCATTCCGCTGTTCTCACACCCCACCCTCCTCCAGAGTATTCTGCGCCCCTTGCGCCCCCCATATAAAATGTTATAGCTCCGCCCCTGATGAAAGCGCATATCCATAATTGAAAAAAGCAAAGTAAATTATATAAAAAAAATAAAAAAAACACTACATTTTAGAAATCAAAACAAAATGCCAGAACCCAAAATGTCATTCAGATAAACTAAAGCATTATTCCATTAAATGGGACAAAATGAAAAGGTTTTGGAAAACAATTTTCCAGAAAATGAAAATAAAATATTAATCTTTCTGATAGAAAGTTATTGGGCATGGTACAATCTTCCGACTGATCATATTTCTTCAAGATCCTGTCCACATCAAATGCAAAAGTTTGGCGATTGCTCGATTAACTTTTCACTGGAGTTCAGGCCTGTGATACTGATCTTTACCAGGAAATTTTTTTTTGTTTCATTGAATATTTTTAAAATTTCACTTTGATTTCTTTTGTTTTCTGATTTTTTTTTTTTTTTTTTAGGTTTCGGTGTCTGGAATTTTCTCTTGATTTATAACTTGAAATGTTGATTTTTTTATTATTTGTTTTTTTTAATTGCCATTTTTATTGATTTGTTGATGTGATTTGCACAGCGAGGCCACCATAAGAACCAGATTAGTTTCTTATCATCAAAAACTCTTTTAAAGTAAAATGACATGGAATCAGATGCAATACACCAAGTCACCACTAGGGAATTGCTTATAGCCCAACTTTACAGCTATGATGGACCTACAACTTTTACTTAAATTTGGATGAATATTACTCAAGACCCTTGATGTTATTGATCAGATGTAACACATCTGATCAACTGCAGTTGATCAGATGTGCAGTTTCTTGTTTTCAACTTATACGTTGAAAAGATACATGCTATAGTTTAAATACTTTTATATTTAGTTTTATTCAGGGAAAGACATAGAAATTGTTTTTATGGTAACATGAGCTCAAACAAAAGTCAAACTGATGTCATTTTGTCCTGTATGTAACATTTCACACTTCTACGCATTTCTCCCTACAAAGAAATAGTATAATTACACATTTGAGCCGAGCCTGGTGCAGCGGCCATCTTTTAATGATAATCTTCACTCCTGTGTCTGGCCATGGAAGTATAAAGGGCACAACAGGGGAGGATGTCCAGAGGAAAGCAGCCTTTTATGCCCGACTGGATGAGCGGAGCATGAATCGGGCATGGCAGTTGGCAGAACACTTGCAAGCTGACTGACAGGCTGGCGGGCAGACGAGCGCGCGGGTCCTTCTGATGCTAATTACTGTACAGCACCTCTACGCCTGATGCAACAAAGGGACATAAAGTGGCTCTCGGGTCAGCCACAGGGGTGGATGGCAAAGAAGAAGGCAGGTGGGTGGGGGAGTTAAAGGCAGACGGAGAGAAAAAAACAAGAGATAATAGGACCATGCCTCTGGAAGGAGTGGCAGCGTCAATTTGAAGTTTCTGATGCAAGACAGGAAAAAAAAAAAAAAAAAGTCCTGTTTTTCCTTCTGTCTCATCTGTGAAGAGTAATCCTGCAACCTTCAGTGAAAATAAATCGAGTAAAACCAAGACGAAAGTGTCAGTCTCGGGGCTCCTCCTGGCCTCATGAGCTGCCCAGATTCCTGCTGTCAGTCAGGGGCCACCTCTGTCCCTGAGCACAATACCCGAGATCATCCCCTGAAAGGACCTTTCAAAGCAGCAGATCTGTTTATTTCCCCTTGGCAGACAAATGAATGTGAGCGTAAATAAACACACAAAAAAAGAAGGTTTCACACTTTAGCATCTTGCCATGGCTTTAGGGGGAGAAACAGTTTAAAATTCACACCTACTGTTAAAATAAAACAAATAAATAGAATTCATCTTGTGTTTTCCATCATTAGTAGGCAGCAAAAATGGTTCATTTTAAAAAATCTTGAGCTTGTTTAAAGCCCTGATTTAAATATTACTCCGTTTACTCATGTCCACCATCGAGCATAATGTGGTTTTGATGGAAATAATAAATCATTAGCCGACTATGCCCTAAATATGGCTCATTATAATAATGATGCGGCATGATTCGAGCACACTGGCTGAAGGGGCTTTATGGTTTGACACCATTCACGTTTCAAATGTAAACATGTGTACAGGGCCGTTTTATTTCGGTTATTTGGTTTAATTAGCCGTTAAAAGCTTTCCAGGTCACGGTTTATCAGGATCCGAATGATTTCAGGTCTGAACTGTTAACCTCTCCCAGTTTTAATGGCTAATGCTCCATATTTTTATCCTTCATTTCTCATGTGAACTCTGTAAAAGTGGGAGTTGGTTTTCCTGCCCAAACCGTTTGTCTGTCGAGAATGTGTGTGTGTGTGTGTGTGGGGGTGTGACGGCATGTGTGTATGTGTGTATATGTGTGCTAGCCAGGCCAGTGGAAGGAAATTAACCACATTAGGACTCGGGACACAAGGTCTAATTAATTTCTCTTGCCTACGGGTTATTCAGGTAAAACAATTACACCTGTAATCTATTTTCTACGGAACAAAACTGTCTTTGCAATTAATGCTACGATCCTTCAAATTCTAATGAAGCCGAGAATGAACCTAAAGAGCAGGCGGGGTCCTGGTGACAAACGGGTCTGAGGGGACCGGGACAGAGATAGTTCACGCTGCATGGCGGCAAATCGCACACATATCGGATCCGGACAACATTAATAGCGTTCCACATGCAGGGGAGATTGAGTTTGCCGCAGGATGAATAAAAATATCACAATGGGCAAGGTCTTTACAATTACTTGAATTCAATTAGGGTCCCTTTGAGCAGAGGGGCTTAATAAGCTTTGAGCTTCGCTTCTCTACTGTGGAGTCTAATGAGTGTCACTCAGAGTAAGGAGAGGATAACGCGCTCGGCCCCGGGCCCTTCCATTACTTCCACCATCCCTTCTCACCTTCCACCATCAGGCCTCAGGTTATGACCGCCGCACATATGCCAGCAGATTCACTAACTTATTGACGGTAAATTACAGGACATTTTACTTGTTCTGTTTAATTTGACACTTAGATAAAGTAACTGAGGAGTTTTTTTAGGTTATCAATTTTGTTATTAAAATGTAGTAAAGCTTGTTAGAAATTCCCACGCATGGACGGATCCCAAGGGGTAAAATTAGTCTTCTGGGACATGTTTAACAAAAACATAAGCGTTTTCATGAATGTAGACATTTTAGTTAATTTTGCCTTCAATTTTTGTTCTCACTTTACTTCATAAGCTAAAAATAAAGCTTGGGTTTTACTTTAAAAACAAATCCTGCTTCTAACTCTGGTAGCGGCTTCATTTTGCCTCGGATTGATTATGGAGATGTTCTGTACATAAATGCCTCATCCACCTGTCTTCAACCACTCAATACTGTCTATCACTGCGCCTTGAGGTTTGTAACTGGCTGTAGCCGTCTCACTCATCACTGCGAACCGTATGCCAGAGCAGAATGGCGCTCTGAACACACAACTGTCATTTCCACTAAGCGGTCCAAGCCGGACTGGCCCGCGTGGGACTGGACTTTTGAGTTAGAAAATGGACTTTTTAAGCTGGATCATTTCTGGTCCTTCGTCGGTCGTAGGTCCATAGAAAATTGGAATGGACCCATTATGGCGCAGCTTCTGTTGTCACACAATGTAACCCATTGATTGCAGGAAAGGTTTTACGACAACAGCAAGCATCCGGCCAGCGCTTTTCGCAATCCAAGATAAAAACTGAGAGTTTGGTCTTCTTCTCGTCTGTCTTCACACCTCGCAATCTTCTTGCAAAGAAGAATACATTGTTTACATAAGGTATTACCCCTTATTCTCAGGGATTGGGGTCCAGAAACACGCCAAATCCACAAATACAGAGACACCCCCCCTATTTCTGTCACCCATGGCCGAAGAATGCCCATTACCGATCGATATTCATCAATAACACTTCATTTATTGAAAAGTATTGGAGTATTACTTCACAAAACAAGTTTTTTTATTCTTTTTAAATCAGTACAATAGACCGTTCTGCAACATAGAGCCCGTGTTCGAACTGAATGAAACTAGGCTTCAGTTTTTCTGCTGCCAAGAACTCTCTCCAAAATTTAACTAAAATGGTCAGAACTGGCTTTATTTAGATTATTCCTTATCTTTCTGTTTAGTAGAGAAACAGATTCCATCCTTTTCTGCTTATGTTTCTAATTTTCACTGTTAGCCAATCCACTGTACAATACATTTTTTTGACCGTCTTGATATAGTGCTTTGTGAAAACACTGTTATTTTGTTATACCTTTTTTTTTTGTTTGTCTGTTTTTTTTTTATTATTGAAAAGTGCTTTGAGTTTCTTAAAGCATGAAAAGCACCTTAATAAATAAAGTTTGATTTGATAAATTGTGCGACTTTTGTGCAAGCCTTGGGATGTAGAAACATAACAAAGACTGAAGTTGAAATGTTAGATATTTGTTGTTCTATTAATCTAATAGGGAATCACTAACAACTCAAATCTTATTTTTCCACATTTGTCAAAAGGATCCTTTTGTTCCCTGTGGCGGAGTGGTTAGTTGTTGTTCCTGCAATTCCCAAGAACAGGAGGTAGAGTGTTCAGACCCCTCCCACGTGGAACTATCTCCACTATTCTACCCCGGAGGCAGACACCATTTCTTGATGTTCATTTTTGATATTCTGCTGAAGGTTTTCTTTGTTTTGTTTGATTTACTATTCTGCTTAAATGTAAATGCAGATAGACATATTGTACTAAAAATGTAAGAAGTGATTTCCTTTCTGAATTGTTACTAAAGTAATAATCAGTGATAATGTTACAATTTTAAATGGAGTTTGCTGTTCATATTTTTTTTTTCATTAATATACTTGTATTTATTTCTTTTTTTCATACTTTGTCTGCTTTTAAGACTCTTTAATCCTATTATGTCTTCATATTCTAAAAGTCAACAACTGAAAATGAGCACAAATAAAATATCATCTTGTTAGACTAAATCTGGCACATTCACATTATTTATGATTCCATATTTTTACATTTATGAGAGCACAATCCCCCCCTCCTTTTTTTAAACTAAATAATGAAATGACAGGATTAAAAAAATAACAAAGGCATTGGATTTCCTTTCATCTCAATTCACCTCCAGCCTTTGAATCCATTGACTGTCAACCCAATGTTCTTTGTTTTGTCATTGCGATGCAATAGAGGAATGAGACAAAAACAATACATGTAATACACTATATATATGTGGTTTTTCCAAACATCTAAGGGATGAGCATTTCTTATATTAAATCTATGTTATATAAGGATTAATTCAAAGTAAAATAAAAATGTTTAGTTGTAGTTTTTTAAGCAGTTAACCCACAAAGAAAATCCTATTTTTGGTGTTTTAATCATGTTTTATTGGAGGGGTCTTCAACCTTCAACACTTAAAGAGCCATTCGGGTCAACCAAAACCCAATTGGAGCCACACAGTCTTCACTCACCCTTCAGAAAAATAAGATACTGATTTATATTTATGTTTTTACTTCTAATGTAATACATTTAAATACATTGTTGTGTTTTGGGGCATAAATAAACCATAAAAATGAAGAGAAAATAGCTTTAAAAAATTGAAATAGTTTATAACTTTGCACAGAGCCTTCAGTGACTTCCTTTCAAAATAAAAGACATCCTACAGCATAAGATCATGTCGATGCAGCAAATGCAGTAGGAAGTCTAAAGTCATCAATTATTTTTAAAAAAAAGTGTTTGTGTTTGTATTTTGCTGTTTCTGATGCATTTCATCCACAAAGTCATAAATATGACCAAGCAAAGCTAATGAAGTGACCTACCACATATTTAAACCATGAACCATACTTCAAAAATTTTCTGTTCAAAAATAGAAAATCTGTTTTATAATCCAGTGGAATGTAACTTAATATAGCTTTAATTCTGGCTGTGTTTACTTACAATACATTGATTTTCTGTGATAAATGAAGCTGACAATGAAGTCCCGATGTGTCAGAATGACATTGATGGATTGAGGATTACAGCTACTGTTGTTAGGATCCTCAGTGAATGATTCATAGAATTCTTCAACTGTTTGTCAATGAGTTGAATAAAGTTTAAGTTAAATTACTTTATTTAAACTGTATTACTTACTTACTTTTTCCTTTACAGTTATGTAAAAAAAAAAGTCTAAAAACTTTTATTTTAACCAAAGAGCCACAATGGAGGGTTAAAAGAGCCACATAGACTCCTATTCTAGTGGCATTGTTCTCATGATGGATGACATATATAAAGGAAATAAAGCTGAAAATTGTATTTCTGAGTATTGTTGTGAATCATAAGCGGAAAAAAATACAAATGCAATTTGAAAAAGATCGTATTAAGTCACATACAGTACGTGCTGCAATCGGAGGCCTCGCGCTCTGTGCTCAGCTCTATTCTAATGCATCCACTTTCAGATGAATAGATCCTTGAACGTCTTTGTTTTCCTCGTCAAAACTAAACGCCTGGATAGCGACAACAATGCTTACCATTTTTGTTGCTTTGCTAATGTTAGGTTAGATGTGTAAGCTAGCAGGATGTCGGGAAGTAGGGACAGGTTTACTCTGCCCCCAATTTAAAGGAGAATTTCTAATGAAGTCCTGCTGTTCTACAGAAACTATGTCCCGGAGAACTGACATACGTTTACATAGATTTTTTTTGATTATGGGAAAAAATGACATAATTACAATTAAAGGTCCACTTTGAAAATCAGAGTGGGACTTTAAAAGCATTTTGGGTTGAAGTATATTTTACTGTGAACATTTTCCTGTTACCTTTAGGGCCACACAGAAACTAAATAATGTAGGATTTGTGCTTTTGTGTTTATAAAATAAATAATTGTGTTTTTTTTTTTTTTTTGCTTCTTGTGTTAAATGTTAACCCTTTAACACTTAAGGCATTAAAGGGTTCTGAAGGAGCTACTGGACTGACTTTGATTGTGTTAACAATTAAAAAAATAAAGCAAATCAAAGACCATAAACACTGAATCTCAGGCGTTAAAGGGTTAAAAGCACATACAAAACGCAGCACTTCTCTTAAAACACTGGGTCATATACAGTATAGCTACAAGCTGCAGCTTAACATTCTGCTCAGTCGCTTGTTTTGGATGCAGGCTAAGTCGCAGACAAACATGTTATTGCTGTTAGGCTTTCTCAACTTGAAGCAGCGGAGCAGTGAGTTTACTAAATGATCCATATTCCGTCTGCATGTGTGTTTATGTCCATCCGTGTGGTAGTCCCTGAGACTGTATCCCAGCATGAGAAAATCAATGTGACTGTTGTAAGAGCCACGCATCCATCACCATTCGCACGCACACATTCGGCTTCCTGGTGTGCGCACAAACAATTTGCATATTCTCTCTTACTGTGCGCACGTGCACGCTTCCCGCCCGGCCTCACTCCTTTTCACTCTCTCTGCACACAGTCTGGAATATTGATGTGCTCTTTAAGAGGCACCCCCCCCTTTCTGTCTGTGTCACATTCCATCCATCTACACACCCTTTCTAACCACAGCATCAGATAGGATGAAAACACTTTGGCAGTAACTCTGCTTTTATACCGTGGTTTCTACAATCATCACATGGGCTCAGATGGTATTCCACAAGCTCAGTATTTCATCATCTTCACATTCTAATGAGGCAATATATGCTTCTACTGTATGTCAGTTTGCATCATTTCATGTTATTAATACACTCTGCGTTCCATGTTGAGTGAAATCTAACTCCTAAACTCTGATGTACTTCATTAGGGCAGGGAGCAGACTGACTGTACATTTCTTTTTCTGTGCGGGCTTCTGTGCTTTCATCTTCGAAGTATATCTGTGTGTGTGTCTGGTCCTGCCTTCATGCCCTTATTAATGCATGTCAGATGAGTAAAAAAAAAAAGACATTGACTCATCAGCCTGAGGTTGATTATGATAGGATGAGTGGTTATTAATGTAGCACTAATTAGAAAAGCTTTTATGTGTGGAGAGCTGAGATGGGCTGCTGGTGATCCCTGGAAACTGCAGGGAAGATAGCAGGAAGAACATAAAACGCAACGCCAAAAAGAGTTGACGAGACACTTGCCATACGCAGTTGACACAACATGTCAATTAGTATCCAGCACAGAGGTGCAGGCTGCCTTTTAAGATAGATTAGAATTCTTATTTCAGGAGAGAAGCAACACATGAAGCAGAGATAATAACTCTGAGAGAGAGCCAATCTTCCTAGCATTGATGTTGACATAAAAAGCTAAAAATACCTGAACAATACGAGGTCTCTCCACTCATTCCATCAAACTTGCTTCATCTCTCCCTGCTGTGCAATCATGTGAGAGATGAGCAGAAACCGATAACTTTCCGCCTGCTGTCAGTCTCCACTGCCGTCTTCATAATCCCGCCGTTTTAGCCGCCGCATTTGAAAATAAAAATCCTAATTTGAAAATAATTGAAGAACAATTTCCATCATTTTTTTTTTTTCTCTGTTCTGCCGATGACTCACAAGAATTCCTTCCAATGTGGGATGTTTGATGACATAAAATCGTTTCACTTTCAGCTGTTTTCTATCTTGTCTCTCTGCCTCTTGCATCTGTCAGTCACTCCGCTCTCCACCCACCATTTCCACTTCTTTTCTCTTTCTACCATGACATGTTTTATCCTTTACTCCCTGCAGCTTCCTTTCACCATCCTTTGTGGTGTAATCTTGGGGATTGTGTGGTCTCTTGGTGTGAGAGGTGATGGGTACAGCAGGATGAGCATGATAATCTGCCACACTGGATTACAGCCTAATCTCTAATCTCTCCGGCCCTCCCCTGCCAGGGGACCACCTCCACCGTGCCAATTTTATTAATCTAACCCCCTCCCCCTGCATCACCGGCTTAGCCTTGCCCATTTTGATTTCCCGGCTTTCATCAAACGCATAAAGCAATGAGAGTTGAAACAATAGATTGTGGTGATGCAACAATCACAAGTAAATTCCCTGACCCTTGAACATTCGACGGAGGCTTTAGCCACTGATGAGAGTGTTAATCCTTCGAATGTGAGGATTCATCAAGAATAGTTGCTTTAGGGATGTCCGGCTTGCCTAAATTGCTGTTGGTTGCAGTTTGGCAGTGAGTGCCGGTCACGACCTCTCCTGGTGTTTCCAAACCAAGTGTGAAGGCTGCTAAAAATCTCTCTCACCATGAGATCATTCCAGATTTATTTCAGATTTTTACATATGAGAAAAGAGAAAAATGAGCATGTTGCTTTTCACCAAGAAAGACAAAAATTCTACTTAAAAGACCCATTCCGATCATCTTTTGAACGATTTTAAAAGTTCTCCCCGTAGTCTTTTAATTATGATTTTAAGGCAGAATAAATGCAGTTTCTGCAGAGTGGCAGGAAAGTTCACCAGCAAGTTGTGGGCGGGACAATTGGCATGGAGTAAGCCTGTACTCCTTTCCCATCATCCCTTTGCTTAGATGCTCTCCTGCTATCTTACAGCCTCTTAAGTCCCCAACCTAACATTACCAGTGCAACAAAACTGGTGAGCAATATTGGAGCTATCAGTTTTGAGCCAGATGAGGAAAACAAAGACGTACATGGATGTCTACAAGTGGACGCATCAGAATGGAGAGTAACAGGAAGCTCGTGGCTCGCCGACTGAGGCACCGAGATCATGGCTAAAGGCTGGTTGAACTTTTTCCTCTGCTCCAGATTCACAATGAATTGACAAAAGAAATGCAATTTTAAATGTATATTTTAATAATTAAAACTTGCATTCCAATTTACAGTGGCGCAGTGGTTGGCGCTCTTGCCTAACAGCAAGAAGATCCCTGGTTCAAGTCCTGGCTGGGGACCTTTCTGGACCTTTTTGCATGTTCTCCCTGATCATACGTGGGTTTTCTCCAGCTTCCTCCGACCATCCAAAAAGCGTACTTTATAGGTTAATTGGTGACTCTAAATTGTCCCTAAGTGTGAATGGATGTGTAAATGAGGCCTTGTGACAGACTGGCGACCTGTCCAGGGTGCATCCTGCCTTTGCCCATCATTAGCCAGGTTAGGCTCCGGCACCCCCGTGACCCCAAAAGAATGAACGTCAACCCATCTGATCACATTAGCTTAAATTCTTAGGAAAAATTGGATGTGAAGGTTTTGTACATTTTTAAATACCCTTCACTGACATCTACAAGAAACACCTAATTTTGCAACATCCCACCTGTGTATAACACATCAGCTGGACCAAATCACTGCATTTTGTAGACTTTTTGTGGAAAAGATTCCAAAATGTTCTCAAAATTAATAAATAACGGAAGGAAAAACATAAAAAAGAAAAACATACATGTAAAAATACCCTTTAAAAGATCTAAGAGTAATGTGAAATGTGTATCTTCATGTAGCCACAAAGTGATTTTATTTTTAAAAAATTTAAATTTTTTTAGGAGCATTTTTTTGTAAATAGGCAAAGAAAACTATTTTAGCAATTTTTTTTTCCCTAACATTGTAGCTTCACAAAAAGAGATCTTTTTGTTCATTCTCAGAAATTCAAAGATAACAAGTAGAAATAATATATTCTGACCTACAGGCAGATACAAATTAGACTATTTAATTATGGAAAATTAACTCAAATGTCAAAAGGAAAAAAAAACAACTCTATTTTAATAACAAACCAAGAAGTGTCTTCAGTGTAAGGTGGGGGCATGTTGTTTTTCAACTACCAAGAAAAGAGCGTGACCATAATTTTCTCCATATTTTTCATGGAACAGATTCATTCAGGCCTGGCTGTGTTAAGCCCATTCCTATTATTATAAAAAATGAAGTCTGAAATGATTAAGTTAGGATTCTGTTAGCAGCCGTTTTAGACTCTTTGTGCTGTGGTTTTCAACGACATCAGACGGCGGGAGTCATTTATTAGCCTTAGCTTTTACACGAGTCAAACAATGGTCATTAACCATCATGAAATGAAAGAAAAAAAAAAAAGTCCAACAGACGGTCTCAGAGCTATCAATGAGTGTTTATGAAACATTGCAGCAGTAAGCCTGTTATTAACAGGCTTGTAATAAGTGCTAATAAACCATAAGAGCAAAATTGCTTCAGCTGCTTTTGATTGTATTACAACTGCTAACTGATCATTTCCTAATTAGTGACTTCACCAGCTGCCCTGCCTTGTTGCACTTGACATTGATTTGGTTAGTAATATAAAGAAATGTCCTTTAGATCTATCCTGAAACGGCAAAGATAACGGATTCTCTGACACTTTAGTATCTAAGAAGCAAACAAAACAGAATCAACTCGTGCAAGAAGCATGACGAGTGCTGCAGTTCTATGCAGATCTGAGGTCAGTGCAATAAAAACAAGAGAAGACATTCAGTGGTAGAACAACAGCTGGTAATGCAAACAAGTTTCAAAGTCCACACATGATGAGATGTGTTCAGTTGTTTCTGTTAATGTCTATTGTAGTAGAGATATTTTACTGCAAAAACATTATTTCACACTTTAACACCTGAGCTCCAGTGTTTCTGGCATTTGATTTATTGTCACTTTTCCAACTTTGTAACTTTGAAAAGTTACAGTGCGCTCAAGATTTTGTGTAAAGAGTTAAAAAGAAAAAAGAATATGGTGCCCTGATGTTTTGCTAGAATTATATTAAACATTATAAAAGAAAGCATCATAAAATCTTTAAGACTGACGTCCTTTTGATATTTTAAATACACTCTTTTAAAACGGTTTAACTGTGGTTATTTTAGTGATTGGTGCAGCTTATTACAAAAATTAAGAATACTATAACTTATTAGTTTTTATAGTAGTGCCAAGAGAAAGTATGTGAACCCGTTGGGAGCAAGTACCTCGATTTCTGTACGAAATGTACACATTTGTGTTTTTTTTTTTTCCTTTATCTCAATCTAAATCACAACGATGACCAACAAATGACAATGATTGTTGTGCAAAACGATGGAGAAAAACATTACCTGCTTAAATTACACCAAAATACATTTTCACGTGTTTATTGAACACAATCGTGACTTCAGTTTATGCATAAAAGCAAGTAGTTCCAAAGGGTTCACATATTTTCTCCTGCAACTGTAAAAGTTGGGGTTGAAAAATAATTACAGACTTTATATATAAAATTTGAAATATTAAAAAAAAATAGTAAAATAAATATTTAAAGTAAAAATATATACATCTATTGCAATTTTCTGAACCAAATATTGCTTCTGTAGGTAAGGATTGTTTAGTAAGTTGACAACTCTGGGAAGAATTCATTTAATCTGTTTGTTGCAGGAATTATGTTAAGCAGCAACGACCAAATCATAAAAATGCCACAAAAATCCCATTAGACTTTTTTAAGATAAGTTTGACTTAAATTGTGGAGCAAACAGGATTTAAAATAGTTATTTTACAGGATTAAAAGACCTAAATACTATTTTGTGTCTCTAATAAAAACTTAATCTGCTTTATAAAAAAACATAAACATCTGTCTGTTACAGACTAAGATGTGTCCTTATTTTAACCTTTTTTTTTTACCATTTAGTTTTCGTTTTAGTTATTCTGAACTCTCCATTCTTTCCCTTTGTCATGATTCAGTTAGTTTTAGTTTTGGTCATGTTGTTTTCTCTGTCAGTTTCACCATGTTCAGGTTAATCATCCACAGCTGTCTTCATTTAGTTAATTGCCCTCATCTCATCTGCTCTTCTACGCTCTGGCATGTCACTAGTTTGTCCTCCTGTTTTTGGTCATGTTTAAGTTGATTTAGTAAATGTTTGTTTCTGCCAACAAGTCTGTTCTCCTGTATTTGGGTCCTTCATCCACCAACCCTGGCACCCTTTTTATAGAATAAACTGAATAAACTGAGGATTATTCCTTCAGTCAGTCTCTATTCTTTCACTTTACCAAAACTAAACTTTAACATCTCTGTGGTCCATTTATCACCTCAAACTTATAAAATGTTCAACTAATGCAGATATTGCGAAGTCAGCGATTTTATAGTAATACAGAAAAAAATATGACACATTATGATGAATTTCCATTCATCATTAATATAAGGACGCTGTTTTAGTTTAAATATTTTCACTTTTTTTACGGTGTATGGTCCATTAAAGTAAAAGACCCCCAAACTTCAGATTTATTTATATACTTTTTGATTTAATTGTTTCTCTTTTCAAATGTTATCAGTTGTTTGCATTAGTATAATACTGAATTATGATGAATAATACTTTATTTTGTAATGTCATTTTAACCCAAACTGGTCAAGAAAGCCTAATACACTCAGTTCTTTTTTTTCCAAAATGCAATGATTGTTTACAGATTTGAAACCACTGTTTTATGAGTGTAAAACATGTGCCAGAGCAGCGCCTACAGCTCACCTCTGTCCCCGCTGTACGTGTTTTCAGGGTTGAGCGTGTCCAGCAGGTGGACGGAGCTGGTCGGACTGCTTCTGCCTTGGTCTTCCTGCTGATGGTCCGCTGAGCTCAGGCCGTTTTCGTACAGCTGGCTCTCATCGTGCCGCAGATGCCAGGTCAGACCTAACAGGTGGACGGCTGCACGCGCACACACAGCGTGACAGCCAAAGGGAGAAGGAAAGCGGAGATAAAAGATCATTATTCAAGGCATGCAGAGTGGGTGTGTCTCAGCCTCGTTTAATGCCCATCTAACAGCACTCACTCTTTTTATGTGCTTATTAGTGCCAGCAAGCAATGGACAATTAGCAAATGCAGAGAGAACACATTCACGCACAAACAATGTCACACATATGTGCCGCTCGACGAGTGCACGTGACCACAGAACGTATCAGAGGTGGGCAATTAAGGCAGATCTTCAGAGCCTGAGCCCAGGGCTGGTATTAAAGCATTAACACAGTCTTTTATGCATGACTAATGATGCTTTGAAAGCTGCTGCCGATTCACAATCCATATGGGGCTTTTAAACAACAAAGGCTATGGGAGGATACTGGATTCCCCCCCGCTACTCATAAAACAGTTTACTACGACAACAATCCCAACATGCAATTAAATTAGAAAAAAAAAAAAAAATCTAACATCTGCCCGTTAAAGAAATTAATTAGTGTCTTTCAAGGTGTTCAATGAAGCAAAATGCTCACCTTCATCTGACCAATCACGAGGCACACTCACGAGAGATTAAATCTGCTTGTTTTAATAAGATTCTTTCCTTTTTGTTTGGTTTTTACCTTGATAGAATCTGAAAAGGTTATATGCCTTGGCTACTGGGAAGAACAAAGCAAATGAAATCCTTCATTGCACTTTTTCCCCCTCCTGACACATTTGGAACATCAAACAAAAGCAAAGACTCAAATGGTAAAGTTGTGATGTGCTGGTGGCAGTCAGAGGATGGGCGCCGCATGCAGATCAAGGTAGGAAACTTCTAAAGACTTCAAACATCTTCAATGTCTTCTCTGTCTGCTGATTGCCGACACCCGGAAAAAGCACTCAGCGCAAGCTTGCCAGCGCTCGCGTAAAATAGCTGCTAGGAAAAACAAATCAAAAGCTGTACAGGACAACCATTGCAGTATTACATGCATACCGCGTAGGCCTTTAATGCTGGTTTGTTTTCATGTGTGTTGCTACAGACACCCCTTCGCAAACGCCTACACAGTTAATCCCCCAGTTGATGAGGAATGCCTAATTAAAACTCTAGATAGTTCAAAGCCATTTGCAGTTTCCATCCATGAAAGCCCAGGCTGGAAAAGGTGCTATTTTCTCAAACAACTCAACACAGGACTCAGAGGTCCCTGGCTCCACTTTGTCATGCACTGGGACCAGCAAATCATACATTTTCAAACTTCTGAGTAGTGCAGGCCACTGTTAGTTTTGCCGTCCACTCATGCACAACACAAGCCCTTCAAAGCAGAACACTGCCGATTACCAGGGCCACATGAGAGGCTCCATGCATCATTTACTTCCCGCTAATTGAACTGTCAGCTGTGAAAAGACCAGACATGGACAAGCATGTGTCTTTCACTCGATTAAGAGTACCTCTTCATTTCCCTTTTTACTACATTTTTGTTTTATTCAGATCCAGGGTCAGGGATGTTCTTATTAATATGTCACTGTGAAATTGGTTGTAATGACTCAGTTAATGCAAATAAACTCCCCCTGAAAATGCCACGACAGGCAGCCACCCCAAACAATCCGATTGTACATAAAATTTTACGGTTTAGTTTACAACAAAATCCATTGTGACTGTCTAGGACCGTATGAGCAGCGTCATTAGCAGATAGGCGGGAGGCAGAAATAAGCTTAGATATAAAAACATTGAGAATGATAAGACAGACATTTATATTTAAATATATTAGATTGAGAGTCAATCCTTCATTCGTTTCTTTTTACGCTAAAGCACTTTTTGAACTCTCTTCATTAGGATTAAATGTAAAATATAAGTTTTCATCTTCAAATGTAAGTTGGAGTTCATCATCACTGTTTGTACTTCCTTGTGTTTTCCACTGGAGTGGAACAGCCTATTACAATTTTATAATTTACTCTCAAAGACTTCTCACTTTGGTTTGACAAGCTATTCCAAAATGGATACATTTAGCATTTCTACTATTAAGTCTCTCATGTGGCACATTTCATTTGCTTCCTCTCACTCAAATTGCTTTTCTTCCTCACTCGGTTCTCCAACGCCCCTCACGCACCTCCATTTCTGCTGTGACCCCGCTGCAACAGTCCTCACCGGCTCTCCTACCTTCTCCTCCTCTGCACTCCACACCTTCTCGAAAGCCCTTCGGACTCTACTTCTACAGCTAATCACTCTCGTGTTGGATGGCTGTTAACCTTTTGCTAAAACACTTGGCATCCATAAATACAGAGGCCTGAGAGCACACACACACACATTTAACCAAGATTAGAGCAAAAAAACCTGAGAACGTATGACAAGGTCATGTTAGTTTCTTGATTTAAGCCTTAGTCACAACTACCTTTAGAAATGGGTACGTGGTGTCTGCACAACATCCTCATTCCCAAGTCGTCACATTTTGACGCATGATTAAGGACCAAAATCAACATTTTGGGTAACCCCAACTCATCGTTTTTTGACATGCTGGCTGCTCCAATTAAATCAAAGCTTCCCAATCTCTGGGCCACAAACCGGTACCTGGACGTGGACCACACCAGTATCCTAATCTGAATCTGGTACTGGATGTATACTTGACTGGTATCTGTACTGGTTCCGGATGTGGTACTAGTTCTGGACGCAGTACCAGACGTGGACCAGGCTAGGGTTAGGGCACCGGTACTGGATGCGGACCAAACCATGGGATGCGGCCGGTATAGCGTCCAACAAAACAACTGGACCCCTGATTTAATTGGAACAGGCAGCATGTCAAAAAAAAATGATTAGTTGGGGCCACCCAAAACATCAACAAGTGACACAGACGAGTCCTTCAGCATGCGCTAATATGTGACGACTTGGGAATGAGAATGTGTTGATCTATATGGGACATGCAGATAGTCCATAAAGAGCATCCCTTGGGCTCTCTTATGGGGTCCGGATGACCCTACCCTTACATTGATGCGTGATCCCAACCATGACAAGATTTTGAATCCTTGGGGAAAAAAAAAGAGGTTCAGTCTTCTGTCTTGTGGGGTCCATATGAGATGACCCTACACTTAATGTAAAGATGTCTAGGATTGCACAAGGGGTATCAAGATCGTAGACCACTTCATCAGCCTGTAGGGCAAAATTGTTCATGCACTTTTTCATACGGGTATTCTGTGGACGACTGGTGATTGCAAACACTTAAAACAACACGTAGGGGTGAAGTAGGAGAGTCGCAGGTGTGTCATACGAATTTTTCATTCTGTCAACCGTCCTGAATCTTGTGTACCACACAAGGGGCCTGTTAGTGCTGTTCAAGTGATAGGTGCCACTCCATATTTGCAGCCTGAGCTTTAGAGATGAGGAGATATGACAAACAGGGTGTGCTTCATGTGAGCATCCAGCAGCACTAGCGTATTATCAACCAACCTCATGCGGTCAGTAAGATGCCAGTACATCATGCACCTCACCAATGACTGTCCGGTGGTGTAGGGACACCGCACAACAGTATCACCTGTACATCATAGGTGTGTACGTAACTTAGCCTTACAAATATTTCACAATACAACACACAACAGTTGTATGTTCCATTTTAAATATGTCCCTTTTTGTGGCCACACAAGACTGAAGACAGATTTGTAACTGGTGCATGTAACAAAGGCGTAACTTACATATTAATGCTTGACCTTACAGTTTATGTATGTGTTTGCGTCTGAGCAATTTGTAGTTGAAGGACATGATTTGATAGAAGACTTGTTTGGATGCTATAATAACGCTGCATGAATGGCTAAAAAGCTGAGCAACCACTAAGCATGAATGCTTGTTTTTCGTTTTTTTGTTCTTTTCATTTATTTTAATTTTTCCCTTTTTTATTTAACCTTGAAAATATTATGAATAAAGCACCACTCATGATGTTTTAAATACACCAAAGGAGGATTTGTCGTAGGAAAAAAAAAAGTGTTGTTCTCCTAGGTTGCTTTATTGTGCAAAACTTCAATGCGTTTTCATGAGTAGACCTTGACTACGATATTGTCAATTGAGCAACTGAATAGGCTCTGTCTACTTTAATAAAAAGCCAAATATGAAAGTCAGTATAAACAAAAATATTAGAAGAGACGCAGGGTAGAACTCCCACATAGGCTCGATTTAATCCAGAGCAGGCCGCTGACGTGGGCTCTGATTTTTAATCTTGCTTTAGCGGTATGAGACAAACTATCAAATAAAGCCGTATTTCCAATATAATACCAGAAAAGACTTCCTGGAACTCACAATAATACACTGTTTTGAGGGATGTATGTTGTTTTAATAAAGCAGACACAGCTGCTGGTTTAAAGCAGACATACTTGTTTATCTACTACAGGAAAAATGAGACGATCAACAATTTATAAACTGATATTATACAGGGGTGTATCTATTAGTCACCTTAATTGACGAATCGGTTTATACACAATCCAACTAGATTGATTTGTCTGAGGCAAGTTGTTAATCAAATTAAATGAACATATACCACTGTAAAATTGCTCCAAATTAAAAAAAAATCAATAATATTGACATCATTATATTATATCTGGAAACACTTTGAATTTTGCGAAGACATTATACAGTGTGGTATAATGCTCTACTAATGCCCCTTTTTAAGTGGGCTGAACTTCATGAAACTAAAATGTGAATTGATTTGATTCTTGTTTACTTGCTTGTTTGCTCATATTTATTTTACACTTGAATATTTTGAAAGAAAAACAATGAATCTGGAAAACGTATTCTGCATTATTTAGTATCCAGGTACTTATCTCTGAGTCACACTGGTTGAATTTTTGGCTAAATATATCCTGGATCAATTTTTAGTCAGTGAATCGGATCATTCAAAATGACTGTGAATCATATCGACAACCACAAATTTTTGAATAGGTTATTTTTTTTAAATGAATTATTACACCCCTAATATTTTAACAAAGGAAAGCATGAAAAAGTTGTTTAAACTTTCTAACTCTCTTACTTTTTTTTTTGTCCCCTCTGTGGACACATACAGTCTGTACACAGTCACACAGAAACACACTTAGACCCAGCATGCAGCCAGTTATGAGAGCAGCATGTGCACAGCGGGAGCCTGCACTCTTCCCCCTTCTTTTTGTCATGCCCGTCCATCCATCTCCCTCTCTCCCTTCGTCCGCCTTTCTCCCTCGTGCTTTAACGAAAAACTCACAGAGCCATCACACATTAGAGGCGGACTAAGAGTGAGTCCAGTCATTATAACCGGGGAAGGAGAAGCAGCAGAGTGGCGACAATGAGCAGCAGTGCAGGGAGCTAACAGGCCGAGGCCCTCGCATACATGAATCATTGATTAGTTTGACAGTGAGATGACTGCCAGAGGTAATAGGATGGCTGCTGTGAGGAGGAGGAGGGGGGGGCTCTCGCTGTACCCTTGCTGTCGGCTACCCCGCCGAGATGTGTGTTGAGGATGAAGCAGGCTGAGGGAAAGAGTGCAAGATCGGGAAAGACTGAGTCAGTTAACCATTAAAAGGAGAAAGTGCTTGATATGCCTTTTACTTAAACTGCACACAAATCCGAGCGCTGCAATTGTGAATAAAGTCAGCAGAGCTGCTGAGAGGACATCTACTTTTTGTTAACACCCTATGTGGGAGGATATATACATGTTAGCCACAGATAAAAAGCAATTGTACTGCACAGCAGCGCTCTATACCACTGGTTTATGGACAGGATTTAAATTCCTACTTTGATAATCTTTTGATTTGTTGTAAAAGTGTCTCCAGTGGTCTTTTAAATATGATTTTCTACTTTTAGCCAAAAAAAAAAAAACAAAAAAAAACTGCCATTTCCCAGGACATAGTTTCTGCAGTTACATCTGAGTTACAAGTGGAGTAAGCCTGCACTTATTTCCCATCATCCCTTCGTTTACACTCCTCTCCTGCTAGCTTACAACCTCTCACAACCCCAAACTAACTATTCCCGCGGCAACAAAAAAAGGTGAGCAATATTGGAGCCATCTAGTCATACAGTTTTGAGTTGGATTCCAGCTCGGATGATAAAAATGAAGATGCAGATGGATGTATTTGTCTGCTGGTGGAGGCGTCAGTGTGGAGTGGAGCAGGGAGCCTCTAGCCTGCTTGATGACGTTTTTTTTCATTTGCTCCACAATGATTTGAATGAAGAAACTCAATTGGAGTCAACAGGTATATTTGTGTGGACAGGCTCCGCCCCTTTTAGACTAACATTTACACCTGACAGTAATGATTATAAACTTTCAGTTTCTTGCTACTTGTTGCTCTCTCACATTCCCTATTTTTACCCAAAAAATATACAAATATGTACAGTACGGATAAAGTTAAGCCTAAATTGCTAAAAGGGGTTTATGCAAATATACCCCTTGTGTGTCAGAAGATTCATGACCCCCCCCCCTTTTTTTTTTGGTTTCAGTTTATTTTGAACACTATTTAGAACATTAGAAATAGTCATATCAGACAACAAAAGAACAACCAAAAACAAGTATAACGGAATATGGTGTTTAAAAAGGGGTGGAAAGTAGTTAAAAGAAAACTTATTTAATCCAACCCTCTTTAGTAACTTAAGTTTAATATCACTATATATTTTATACATATGTATTCTCACTAATACATATCTACACTTGCATATATGTACATGTACAATTACCAATCATTCATTTATGCCTATATAGTCGTCAAAGATTGTTGATCTGAATTGGAGTTTAAATTGCCTTATTGTTGGACTAATTTTTAATTTTGTCTGATACACTTTTCCACCGTCTTGCACCACAAAATGATACAAAATTATGTATACAGAATTTTGTAACAGTAAAATATGTCCGACACAAGAAGCCTTCAGTTCTCATCTGTTTGCTCAGCTGTTGGACAGGACAAGTGAAAAAAAATGAATTAATACTCAGAAAAACAGTTTTAATCCAAATTTTCGTTGTCCACGATGGGAAAAATGCTACAAGAACATGTTAAAAACACCAAAAACACAATTTTCATTGGAGTGGGTCCTTAAAAGCAGGATCTTTGATTCCGTAATGCCAGCTCACAGAAGCTGCTGCAGATGTTGTTGTTGTTGTTGGGCATGAGAGTGCCTCAAGAATAGATAGAAATGATTGTGGGCTCTAGTGATGATTAGATTTCACACATTCAGTGAGAGAAAGGGTAGAAAAAAATGGTTTGTGTGCACCAACCTGTTTGTGTGCATTCCTATTTAGCGCTACACAACGACTAAGTCCTGGGCTAGCCCCGCAGGGCACAATGGGTGAGATTAACTTGAGATATACAGTCCTATCAATAATCATTACAGCCAAGGTAGCGCTGCAGTCAGTAAAAAATGATTTATCAATACTTTCACAGAAGCGGAAACACACCCAGGCCTGATTGCTGAGTTTTCTTCTGGCTTGTAGACATATAGCTAACGGCCGACTATATTCTCTCTGACAACCAAAGACTACAGCCTGCTTTGCCCAGCAGCAAACGCTTTCAAGAACATCAGTCATCGGATTTAGAGTGTAGTTTAGCATATACAGTAAAGGCAATTGCTCATCCAAGTTCTGCATAGTTGTGTCAGCCTCTAGCTAAGCCTAAACATCTGAGGGACGGGAGGAAGACAGAGGGAGATGAAAGGCAGAAAGAGGGGAGTAATAGCAAGAGTAAGACAAATGGGTATCACAAGTGTGAAGGAGAGGGGCTTCACAACCAATAAAACTAATCTGCGTCTTAAGTGAGACCCTGGAGGGGTCCACCTGCCCTTCGCCCATCGACCCAGGCTTGGTCTGTCAGTATGGGTCCTGAAGTGTTTCTCTTACCCCCCTCCGCCACCTCTTCAAAAGCGACTAATACCGCTGTCATGCGTGTTAAAGTGTGTCTGTTTGCGCGCATGAGTGTGTTTTCGCTGACATTTTCTAGAGCGCAGCAGACAGAGTTGAGCGGGGCCGTGGTCTAACGCCTCAATCCCCAAAAGCTCTGGACTCATCGTTTTGACCTTGCTAATCTGGAATGAAGAGTCTTCTTTGGATAAAGGAATAAAATGACAGAAAGAGGGATAAAGAAAGAGCGGAGGTGGTGACACACTCCGCCTCTCGTGAATGATGAGATTTACCTTGTGTTTATTATTCTGGTAAAGCCCACTGTCACCGTTATCTACTTAGTCATGCCAATGACTGCAAATCAAACCCAAAAGATCGCAGCATTAAGCCTTTCTTCCCTTGTTCTCTCATTTCTGATTACACTTCCTCCTCCTTTCTGTCGCGATCCCCCTGTCCTTCTGTCTGTCTCCCACTCACCATCTCAGCGATGTGCCTTCTTTTGGAAAGCTGGCATATCAGAAACACAAAGGGTGGTGTTGAATGAGTGGAGTATGTAATGCCTAACACAGACTCAGAAGCTGCCAATGGCAGGCAGTACAGCTCAATATAGGAGTTGTGGGCGTGTCTCTGTATTTCTGCTGAAACTGGGGTTCGAGTGACTGCTTTCAATGAAAAGTCTATATAAACATGCATACTTCAGGCTTCTGATTTAAAGACTCTCAAGTTATGGTCCCACAAGTAGCGTCGACTCATGTTTGAATGGTCACTTTTAATGACAAATCTATCACATCCATGTTAACCCAAATTTTAGGCTTTTTGAGCTGCAGTTCCATTTGTATTGTGTACATTTTGACTAGTTTAAATGTAGAGACTATTTTGGCCAACAGGTATGTGTGTGATTACAGAGTGTGTATGTAGACAGGCCCTGCCCATTCTAGTTTGCCATTTAGACCTGGTTGCTTTATTTTTTATTTTTATCTTTGTAAAATAAATAAATATATAAATAAAAGTAAATGTATATAAAAAAAAAAAATAGACCTGGTTGTTTTATGATGTTGCTTCTTTCTTCTTTCGCTAAACCCCCCTTTTTTACACCCCCAACCTCCCTCTTCTTCTTTAACGTCCGGTCCAACAAAAAAAAAAAAAAATACAAACATAAATAATATAAAGTTTGGCATGAAATAAAACAGGGGTTTATACTCAATAAACCCCTGTTGTGACAGTAAATCTGCCCAACAGCTCAGCTACTGGACAGGACAAGTACAAAAAAATTTTTAGGCTTCTGCTCCCGCGTTCACAAAGCGCTACACAAGTTTTTGAGTTAATTCGTGTACAAAATGAGAAGTCATTGATCGCACGCTAGAAGTGTTTAATTACCAAAACACTGAACTGTGACCAAAGAGAGACTCTGATTGTAGTGACGCACCGGTAGAGGTCTTATTATAGCAGGGAAGTACCAACCGTAAACCATAAAAAAGAAATTAATATTTGCCTTTTCTGCTCAGCCAGGATAGAGTTGTGAAAGAAAAAGCTTACAGCAAGAATTTTCTGGATTTGTTGTCAGACAAGCATTGGTAAACAGTAAAATAAAAACAAAAGAAGAAGAATCCCGTTCTCTGTCGCTCCCTGGTTGTTTGGTGCCGGTCCGGTGTGAACACCACCGGCTGAATGTGTGTTCACGAAAACACGTATTGCGCATTCCACAAGCCTGATGTGAATGTAGCTTTACGATCATGCGTCACTACATATGTGTCAGTTTTTAGGCTTTACGTACAAAAGTTGAAAGTTATACCAGTTGAGTTTTGATGAATCGGGGAGTTTTGTAGTAGCAAATGGGTAGCGCCGTTTTCAAAACATGGAAATACTAATCCTTTGAAAGTGATCATAGAGGACAAATTAGGAATTGTGGTTTGTACCCAGCCAGAATTATGTTATACAAAGACCTTCAGATGTTGGAATAGAGAAAGTCTGGAACAACATTTTGCATTAAGCCTAGCTAGCTAACAAACTTCAGTTTGCTAGCTAGCGTTTAGCTGTATGCTAAAAGACAATGTAAGATTCCATGTTGAAGTGTGTTTGTTGCATTACATGCCTGGTGTGTACATAGCTTAACAGTGTAAATAAGAGTGTCCAGATATGATATCTGTGAAAGCACAAACATGCCTGGTGAACTATTGGAGGTATTGAGGCTATTCTCTCAAAGTCTCGCTGACCTTCTGGAGACATTTTACCAAAGGGCTCCCTCACCATTCAGAGCTCTCTGACCAGGGTCTGCGGAGCCATTTAGAGCCATTTCACCAAAGGGTATTTTAGCAGTTAGGGGAGTTTTAGCAAAGGCCAGCAGGTTTCTTAGAGCTACATCAGACGACCAAAACAGAGGAGTGGAAACAAAAAGAAACTGGATCAATCAATATAAACACCAATGAGGCATGAAGCAGGCAGCTGAAAGGAGCTAGTTTCACACGCACAGACTCAGACACACACATTCGATTTCAATCTCAAAGTCATGCAAAGCTGTTCAAGTACACGCATGTGAGGGGTGTCTGTTTACATTTAGAAAGAAACATTTATAAGGAATTTAAGTCTGGAGTTAAAAAAAAAAAAAAGTTTTTTTTCAAGCATTTATAAGAAAAATAAATCAGTTTGCACTTTGCATTAATAGCGTTTGAGAGCAAAAGAACATTCTGTACTGACAGTTTCCCATCATGCAGAATAGTTTTGCATAATTTTATGAGAAAAAAAAATTAAGAAAACATGATGTTTTAAAATCTAATGCAGCGGATTTCAAGCCAGGGAATAAATTGCCAATTTAAAAAAAAAAAAACAAAAGCTGACACTAATAAGCTGTTTGCAGATATTAAACTATTCACACATGCATCTTCATACGCCCACATGTGCAAGCAAGAGCTGTACAGCAACTCCAAAGTAAAAAAAAAAAAAAAGGCAGTTATGCAAATACATCTGTTAAAACAAAGGTTGGAAAAACTGTTGCATATTGCAGAGCGCTGTAGCTGTGGTATAGCGGGTACATTGTGTGCAGCAGCGTTTTTACGTCTAACTGGACTGTTTCGAGCCAAAGCGCTCCTAATGGATTCCAGTCCCCACTGAAAACAAGTTGCAGCAGCTAGTCTTACCCACTCAGCCTTGCTGAGTAGATAATTGGTTGCCAGTTGCCCTCCATGACAGAACCGAACAATGAGGATGATCACCGCTGATCCCAGACAATAGGCAACCACCTGTTTAAATAAGTGATGGAAGGTAACATTTCATTAGAGCTGCAGAGAACCAGCACCTAAACAGCTTCATTTCGACAGGCGTCAGCCGACTCATCTGACCCTTTGACATTACCCCGGTGCACAGCCACCGACCCCCTGCCTCCTACCTGTCACTGGAACAGATTGCAGCCTCGCTGTATGCAGACTGAATGAATGAATTCAATGAAGTGCACATCAACCCTATAAGTTCAAACCTCCTGTGTTTTCCTCTGAATAACTCACGAGCAGATGTTATTCTCCAGAAATACAGGTGTGCTAACCCTGTTATTAAAAAAAGTCACTGAAAGACGGTAAATTGGGCTAAAATAATAGCTTAAAAGTAATGAAAAAATATCCATTGAGAATTTTTTGAATCGTCTTTTCACAAAATCCTTCAAAAAATAATAAAAGAAGCCTCGATAAAAGTAATGTTGAACCCAGAATGAATTAATTTATTATTACTTTAGTCAGCTTTTATGTTTTTTTTCAGTTATCTTTTTTATTATCAAAGATGTGCCAATAATTAGCTCAATGTCAGTAAAAGTCGTGAATCAAACTACAGTCCAATGTGCTGCACTGAGGCAAATAAAGTTAAGTAAAAAGTTGGGTAAAAATTAGTAATTACATTAAAGCCATCCATAGGCATAAATAGTCAAGTCATCTATTGTCACTAATAGATTAAACCCAACAAAATTGGGCAGAAATGGTTTCGTTCACTCATCAGGCTCACCACAAACCGATTAAAACTACATTCAAATAATAAAGCAGAAACTTGAGCTCTAATGTAATCAATGTTAAACAACTGATGAAATTAAAATTATGTTCTTTTAATGAGATTGAAACATGTTTATCTGATAATTGATGTTGAGTGAAGAAATCCTAAAAATACTCCAGAAAAGTGTCACCACAAAGGTGAAAATGAAGAGTGCTTCAGATGAACCGTATAAGAACCTAAGCAGGTTTTAAATTTCTGGCATATGAGAGGAGGTGGGCTGCTTTATGGTTCTGAAATGAAAGCTCAGCAGAACCCAGTCCTGCTTCCGAAACGCCTCACGGAACAGCAGTGTGTGTGTGGAGTGACCACACTCGATCAGATATGGTCCTATATTTAGTTATTTATTTCTATTTTAATATTAAGTAAAAAAAAAAATTCTTGCTTATAACATATCCAGTGTAGAACCCATAAGGACAACTTTATTGTTTACAAAGCGATCAAAAACGTTTGTGGCACCCGGTCGGTTATTTTAATATTTCTACAATAAAAACATCCTTTTGCATCATGAGTATCAGTTACTTTCAGATTATCTTATTTAAAGACTCACTCCAAAGAAAAGTAGCAGGAGAATCACTATTGTGTGAATGCTTAGTAAGTATTCACACAATAGTGATTCTCCTGCTTCTTTTTGGTAGTCCATTTTTTGGCACATACAAACTCAATCAGACTTTTCAACAATCTTGGTAAAAAGGTTTAAGTTGTTCAGGACGTTACTGCTTGTATTGTTGGTATTTATGAATGTTATAGTTTTTGAAATTATTGAGCAAAATATTCCTCGTGGGAAATAAATGAAAAAGTCTTTAAATTTTAAAATTTTATATAGATTAGCAGCAAGCCTTTAAATGTATTCATGGGCTATGTTTTCATCTTTTACAGTCATTTACCTGATATTTTAGCAACATGCTAACTTTTTTGGCAAATGTTTTATCTATTGAAGTTTTACAGGCAAATTTACAGTTTAACTTCTATTTTAGCAACAGGCTAATGTTTTGACTAATTTCCTTTACTCAGGAATTTTAGGCTATTTTTTTAGCTAGTATTTAAGCGTCACGCTACTTTTTTGACTAATTTGTAAGCTACTACTGTTGTTTTAGCTAATTTGGGGTTTTGCTCATATTTAAGCAACACACAATAGATATTTTTGGAAATTGGCACGGATAACTGAATAAATAAATAAATATTAGGAACCTTTAAGCAATTTTGCTGCAAATCTTTTGAAATTTAGGTCAACTTCAGCGCTGTCTCATCGTTCTTTAACAAAATGTCCAGCCTTTTTAGCAAATCTGACATTTTGCAAATAGCTTTTGCATTTTCACCAATTCCCTTCAACAATTGTAGTACACTGTGTTCCCATTTCAGCAAATATATCCGCATATACTTACTCCATATTGCTGAAACTTTTTTTTATTTTAGAAGTAATTGCGTTTTAAGAATAATGGACGACATATACAAAAAAATAGGAATTGAGTTTACTCTACAGGAGTTTAGTCCTGTTTCTCCATACTTTTCTTAAACAACAGACGATGACGGTGCATTTCTTCTTGTATAATGTGCCTCTTAGCTCAATGATGACATTTCCCTAACTTCACAGCGAGGATGCTGAACAACACATAATAACAAAGAACAAGCACTACAGCTACAATGCACTATAATCTGGTCGGTACTTTGAGACAGGAAAGCCCAGCTAAGACGTTTGGAGGAGAAACAGATTAGGAGGAAGCGAGGAGCAAACTCCCACTCAGCTAAAACTATGCAGTATTTAAGTGGTGGGTGGCATACTGAAGGCTTAATCATTTGTTTGTATTAATCACAGATTAATTTTTTCTTTTGTTCAGTTTATTTTGCCATTTAAGCAAACTTATTATACTTAAGATTATAAAAAAGATATTTCCCTTGTAAAAAAGTAGTCTTTTTAAATGTACTAAAAGGATACTTAAAGTATACTGCTTCCATTTTAGTATAAACTAAGTTTATCTTTTATAATGTTTTTTTTTTTCTCTGCCATTCTTGTTTAATGTGTTTATTTTTATTTGAAAAGGAGGACCCTCTCTAAAATGAGATGTTTCCTCTCAAGAAGCATTATCCTTCCATGCTTGATTTAAATGTCAAACAAATAAATAAATACTGTATATTGTAAAGTTAAAATGCTTCAATTTAGTCTGTGTAAGTATTCAGTTAGTACACTACATGGTCTATAATATCCTTGATGAACTTATACTCGCGTATACTTAATAAAATAAACTGTGTACTGCTTTTTGAGAGGGTTGTCATCTTAACATGTAATTTTGTTGTTTTATGAGCAACTTTTTTCTAATTTCAAGACCATATTAGTTTAAAATCACTCCTTTTGTGTGAGGATTAAATTCTTGTATTTGTATTTATTTATTTATTTTACTGATTTTGATCATGTTCACGTTTGAAATGCTTTTTCCATCAGTCACACTGGGTTGACAATCATCCACAGCTGTCTTGATATCACTTAATCTTCACTCAATTTCCATCTGGTGTTCAGGTCATCTGTCTTGGAAACTATAAAACTTATCCTTATGCAGTGTGCCAAATATAACAGACAGAGCAGCTTTTTAAGATACCAACCATCAAAATTTACTAGGATTTGTAAAGCATAGTGATGTTCGTCATGATTGTTTAATTTCATTTTTGAGAACAACCAAATTAGTGAGTAAAATTTAGGTATAGGACATAATATTGATTTATTGAATTACAATAGATTATGATACTTGGTAGTTTTCTTGATCTGCTCTCCAGACCAGGTGGTGGCGGTAATGCACCAATCAGTTGTTTGCCAAACGACATAAAACATCACAAGAAGAAGTCATCTGTCTTGTTGCTCCTTTGGCGTTCCTATGTCTAAGTTAAGTAATTGTTTTTTGTAGTTTTTGCAAATTCTTGTAAATTGGGTCCTTTACCACGAGTTCCACATAATATTTTTCACTATCCATCTCTCTTTGATTACTAATTAGACTATTGTGAATTATCTGACTTTATGGTATTCAATTTGAGCATAAAATAAAATACAACTTGCTTCTAGTTCACTTACAATTTTTTTTTTTTTTTTTTAACAAAAAAAGCATAAAGATTAAGGGGGGCACTTAACTTCATAACAATAAAACTTTTAAAAAAGATTTGGCATTAAAATAACTGGAGCAAAACTGTGGAATGGATTAAATCCAGATCTAAAATTGAGTTTAAAAATTTGGCAGTTGAAAAACAAATGTATAGAAATTAAGTTAAATCATTAAATACAAATTACATAACAGTAGTTATGTGGTCATTGATTGTTTTTAATGACTTAGCCACATGTTGATAAGTAATGATTTTTTTATGTCTTATGACGAAATAATTACATGCTGACAATTGATACGTCTTCATATTTTTCTTTTATTTTTTGTTAATATTTGAATGGGTATTTAAATAAGTTAAAGCTTATCTTTTTTTTTTTAAAGATGGTTATAGTTCATTAGTTCCATCAAATGGAGGCTCTTGAATTTCTGACTCCAGTTATCAGTGAATGTAGTAATTCATCTTTTGTTTTTTTATAATTTGCTTAAAAATACGTGTTTTTGAAAACAAATTCACTACGATCACAAAATCAAAATTATCCAACTAGATAACCCATAAATGAAACTAGAAATTAAATATTGCATCTATAGAAATGTTGCTAAAACTCTAGAATCACCTCAGACTGTGTCGACTATGAACAGCAGGAGCTTTTGACTTTGCAGAGAACCTACATGGAAAAAAAAAAGTATTTTATGTAGTGTACCAGCTGGTAAAAACTTCTTTGGCATACTACTACTAGAGGAAAATTGTACCACATCTGACCTCTGGATTTAATAAGTTACTCCAAAGACGTATTCTTACAATCAAACTGTTGATGAAATAACAAAAAGGCATAAAAGTCCCAAATTCAAAGGCACTTGTGAGTCATTTGGCTTCTTGTGAAGCCAGCAGCCACCCCGGAGCGATACATATAGTTCAAACTGTCTGTTTCTCTCTGAGTGCAACTGGCTGAAATGTGATTTGGAGCTGATTATTGGATTGCTGGGTGCTGCTGATTTGTTCATCTCCCTTGCGTCAGAAGCTTCTCCCTGTTGCCATAGAGACGATTATTGTTCATAAATGAAACCCTCATCTATTTTTTTGAACAATTGAGGATTATAACTGTAAAAAAAACAAAAAAAAAACCATTCATTAATGCAATAATAGAAGATTTCTTTAAGTGCGGGGTCAAGTTTCCAGCGCCGGATCCTTAAACGAGTTACAGGATGAGCCGTAGACGGGAATAATTTTGGTGATTACAGATGCAATCTTAATCTGTCCTCTACCTCTCCTTTAAGGCCTCGCTCGCTATCACGTTTGCTCCTCATATCTGATGGCCGTGTTGTGCTTAATAACAAGCTACAACTGCAGGAGGGAGGGGTACTTTGGGGGATAAACAAATTAACAAAGCTATTCACAGCCTTTGCAACACCAGGGGATATGGGAGGAGAGGAAAGAGGGCAGCGAAGAAAGACGACGACTGCTTTCCCTAATCACAGCAGAGGGCAGATTCTGCAATCACTTAGCATTATCTCAGCAATCATGCATCGTCCCATTGTTGTGTTAATAGGATATTTTAATATGGGACATAATATTGTTTTTTGGCGAGTTATCGTTCTCTGAATGTATTCAAAGAAGCAGACATGATGGTTGGAACGTCTGATTTTTATGTTTTTTTGTTCTGCAGCAGTGGTCACTGTGTTTTTGCTGCACATGTGAGATCAGTTACAAGCCAACCCAAGCATGACTGTGGCAAAATGTCAAAAGAAAATGTAAACACTCTGGCATGTGCACAACTGCACTGAGGACTCATTTTAACCGAGGGAGATGCCAACCTTTGAAATGTTTGTTTTCCAGGCACTGAGGTTAGAAAAAAAAGGAACTTCTTTTGTTTTTTTTCTCCTCTTTTTCATTTGTTTGCTTGTGCTTTTCAGCACTGCACCGTCTCTGATTGAGTTAAAAGCTTTTGTGGGATAAAAATTGTCCAGCACTTGACATTCAGCGCACTTAGAATTAAAAATGTATGAGACATTTATCTGCCTACATAATTTAAAAGGTCCGAAAATTTAAAACCACAGAATTAAAAGTCCAGGGAACAAGAAAACACATATTTTCTCTTTTTGTTAAATTATTTTTTTTTTCACTCAAAATAATTCGAAAGCACAAAGTGTTTTATTTATTTATTAATTTATTTGTTCATAAAAATGCAGAAGAATGCTTAGAATATCTGCAATATCTATTTTTTGTTTTCATCAATTATTAAAGTAGTTTGTGTTGAATGGCTAATGCAAGATGGATGTGGAAAAAACTTAAATTTAATCAACATGATGGAGCTTTTATTGTTTAGGTATGTAAATATATATATATATATATGTGTTAATAACAAGTGGCAGAGTGAAAACAATTAAATATATAAATAAACTGCAGCTGATTATATTTCTATTTTGAATAAAGGAATATCTATTATCATATTCTGAAAGGGAAAACTCTTATTTTTTCTATTCCATTATGATAAAACCAATTAATCTTTAATACAAAAATAGTTAATTTAATGGGAGTCTAACTCAAAATCAATATACCCAGCAGAAGTGTTTGATGGAAATGAAAGTGCGGCAATTTTTTTTTTTTTCCTGTTGGTGGCCGTTAATTAATTCATTAAAATGACTGACTCATTATGTAATGACTGAACCTCATCAGCTGGTGGCCCCAGTTTCACCCCCCCCAGACGAAGGCATTAAGTCCACGACGTCTTTGATTTTGCAACTTGAATATCTTTGATTTTTTTAAGGCAAACGAATCATTTACCCTTAAGTTTGCTGCATCCAGGTTTCCATGGTGACGTCAACACCGGGATCAATCATTGCCAAACAGGAGAGGAGCATGACACCAATTAAAAGGTGATGTCGTCTCCAAGTCATCGCTCTTACTCCTTGCTAATGCACTAATTACCGGGGCTGGGACATTAATGGAATAGCATGGTTCAGCCTGGGGATTAATCTGCATGGATTCGCCTGGGTGTGCATAAGTATGTGTGTGTGTGTGTGATGGCTGTCTGTGGCGTTCATGTGTGTGATTAATGCAAACCCCTGATGCTCCAGGCGTGACCTTGAGCACCGCCACAGGAGGGAAATGAACTGGCTGGGCAAAGGGGTTGAAATAGTTGCAGTTGTGACGACGCAGGGAGACTGGAGTGCTGCGGCGGGGCGGGGGGCGGGGGAGGGCCACATCAAGGTTGAGGATGAGCAGTGATTTTAACACAACCGGAACAAATGTTTGAAGAAGTTTTGACTTTTGACCGGCGGCTAAACTTGTCGTCATCTCGCGAACGGCAAAACAAAGTTCTTTTCATCTAAATGAAGATCCTAAAACTGCAGAAAAATGATGCATTTGCTGCAAGTTCATTGATCCTTCTGGATTTAAAGTGACTTAATTTAAGTTCAAAGTAAAAAAAAAAAAATGGAAGAAATCCCGGCTTTGAAACTGTAATCCTGTACCTTACTAAATATGTCCGCGATCAGCTTTCTTTCATCTATTAATTTTTCCAACAGCCATTGCATTGTTTCTGCACTAAAATCCCATATTTATGTTGATTTTGACACTATGAACCCCAAAGGATTGCTTTAGAACTAACGAGCTAAAAAAATCCTCTAAATTCTGTCAAAAACAGCAATCTCACAAAACTGACGTGACGCAAGAACCTAAAGAGAAAACAAAGAAAATGGGGTCTGTCACTGCAGTTTTTGATGCTTCACTCACATCGGGAGAATATGAAACATTACTTAAAGGAGTGCAGTTTAACAGAAACTAAAACAACAAACCATAAAAACAAAACAAACACACAACGGGAGGTGCAACTTCAAAAACAGCAGGAAGAACTCCCGCGTCTCGGTTAAGCCCACACGAAGCTTTTCATTATTCAGCTGAAATCTGACGTGATGGCGGCTTCTGAGCATTTCCTGTAACATTTTGTTCTGCAAGTCTGACCTAATAACAATTATGTACAAATTGCATCCCATTGTAATAAATTCCTACTTTCTAAAAGAACAATAAGGCATTGTAGTCTTTACCTGCGTGTCACACCTACTTTGTCTCCGTCTGGCAGCATTGAATCTCTCTCTAGCCCACACTTTGTGTACTGTTGTCTGTGCATTCTCTTGTCTTCTTTGTGAATTTCTTTCAGTTCACTGAAAACCATGGGAGCTCCAGAGAACATGTCAGAAGACATCAGTAAGAGAGCTGAACATTCCCCTGAGAGGTGTTCATCTTCCATGCTGTAATGTTGAAAAAAAAAAAAAAAAAAAAAGCTTGGCTCGTGCACTACATCTTACTCCATATCCTTTGCATCTCTTGCAGAAAAAAAGCTGGTATCAGAAATCCCTCATCTCGTCTGTCACAGTCATTGTAGCAGCAGTAGTGGCAAACATCTGACTGAACTCTAGCAGTAAAAAAAAAAAAAGCTTAGATAAAATACCACTCAGATTTTCATTTGTGTTATATCACCTAACATCTAACACAGATCATTTATGATTTAAATACTAAAAAGCTTTCAGTTTTCTGGATTAAAAGTATAATCTATGTAAAGTAATATAATATAATGTAAGGTTTGAACTAATATTTTGCACCACTTTGATTTTTTTTTTCTTATATAAATACACACACGTACACAAATGTTTGCCTAATTCATAAATAAATAACAATACCGATAAAAAATTGTAAGAATTATCATAAAATGCAATAATTAACCTTTTAGTCTCCCATCCAAATTGCAGATGAGCTCCTTTATTTCTAGCCTTTTAAAAGAATAGGATATTAAGCGGGATCCTGTGCTTGATTAATCTTAAAGAACATGTAAACAATAAACAATGCTTGATCCTGACCTTTGGCAAACCGGGTCAAATAAAGATAATTACGAAAGCGCAGAAAATAAAATGGGTATAAATGCAATGAGGTGGTTGGAGATGTACAGATCCAAAAACTACCTGCACTACTTTTTTTAAATTGTTTTCTCATAAGGCCATCTTGTTATAATGAGAAAAAGAAGTTGTACAAAGTCGCACAAAGACTCCAAGACTTTAACTGAATTTAACTCTTTTTAACTCTCGTTTTTTTTAGTCATTTTTTTTTATTTATTTGTGGATCTTTGCTCTTTAAGCGTCTTAATTTATGGTTTTCAACATCATGGTGTGGTAACATGTCAATGTGTGTTTGTGCGCGTGTGTGGAGGGGTGGGGGTGGGGTTTGAGGGCATTGTCCTTTGTTTTTAACATTTTATTATGTTTTATGTAAAGCGCTTTGATTGAAAATGATATTTTTTTTTGAAAAATCTATACAAATAAAGTTGATTTGATTTAATTCTGTCTTGTTCAGCAGTCCTCCTCTCTTTGTTTCCCTGAAACACCAGAACAATCATCCAACAAACATCCACAGCAAAACAAAGCAGAAAATACTGAACACCAGAACTTATACATATATAATTTATTGATTTAAATCAATAAGACGGCAGCGGACTGAGTCCGGCCGAGGTGCTGTTTGGGTTCGCTGATGTCCGGAGCTCAGTGAACGCACCATGCACAGACGCTCGCCGGCCCTGAATTCTGTCACTCAAGCAGTTTGTTTGGAGGTTTGAAGGCATTTGGGGAGCGTTGACCCACTATTATAATAAACTTTTGTGGGGTGTTTTCTTCTGCTGTTTTTGTGGTTAACCACAAAATAAAGAGACTTAAAACAGGTAAAGTCTCTGTATCTCAGTGCTTGAAAGAGAGGGAGGGTTATCGCGTTATAACAAGATAGTGGATCTTGTTTTTAACGAGAAAATGGTCCAAAAAAAAGGCAGGGCAGGCCGTTTTCGGCTTCCAAAGAAACGTGTTTGTCCGTGTGTGTGTGTGTGTGTGCGTGCTCTCATTACGACCCTTTCTGGTACAATTAGGAACCCCATAAGGGGTCTTTACTGTGACTAATGTGACAGATCGCCGTTTCTAGAGTCTTGGTTAGATTCAGAACCAAAGTGTGATCAGAGGTCAGGTTGAGTTCAGACTAAGGCATGAATAGTAATGATTAAGGGAAGACTTAAGTGTTTGTGCTGAGCGATACAAAATGCACAGACGTCGACACAACATCCTTAAAATGATAGTTGGGAAAATGTGTGTGTAGGAGGGGAAGATACGGGACGCGGGCTTCTATATGTGTGTATTCGTCACAGAATAATTACGGGTTTTGTGAGCTTTGCTCCAGAATACCTCATTTGCAATGTAAAGTATTCTTCAGAGGGGCACATTTGGTATAAAATACTACTTCAAAGTACAAATTTCAGCATTTTTGCTTTGATCCCTTATTGATCTCCTTTTCATTTTTGTTTTTTAGTCTCTACCCCCTTGAAACCTGCAGCTCTAAATACTCATACGTTAAAATTAAATAAAAAAAAAGCGTAAATGATATTTTCTTTTTAATAATAACTCATTATCTCCAGTTACAACCCACTTGTATATTTTGTGTTGATCTTTAAAGCAAAAAACCGGACGACAGACGCGAGGAACTCACCGATGACATATGTGAGCAGCAGAGCCAGTGTGAGAGTGAGGAGTGACGCAGACAGCGCTGTGCACTTCCAGTTGCAGCAGCGGTGAGGCTTGTTGAAGGTGAACAGCGGTCTGGTCACGCTGCTCCGCGGGAGAGGCCGGGGTGGCGGGGAGTACACCGTCCCGGAGGTCAAGGGGTATCCCTGCCCCGCCCCTGAGAGCAGAGCCGATGAACCGGACCCCTGCTTGAACAGGAAGTGTCTGTGAGGATAAAGAAGAAAAAAAAAATGTGATTCAATTCGGACCAGTAATTTACCGTCCGCTAATCCCTGCTGTCCAAACAAGCTGCTGGAATGCCCGTCAATCTTTCACATGGCTCATACAGCTCATTACACAGACAGCACTGCAAGGAAAAAGCCTGTTTTCATTAAGGGCCAGCGACTGTGGACTTTGTCAGCAAATGTGACAGACACAAGAAATTATCAGCTCTAGTTGGCTAATTAAGCTAACAGTAGCCTCAGGAACTGGCTGAACAACGAGCAGAGCCTTTTTCATGTTTCCAGTTGAGCTGTTTTCAGAATAAAGTCTTGCAAAGGTGGCCCCAAATAAGCTGGAGAAATGCATGATTTTGCATCACCAGACGGAGGCTCGACTTCAATCACAAATAGGACAAAGTTGTGATGCTAAACTCCCAGAGGAACCTTGACTAAAATAACACCTATTAGACTATATTTGGAAGTGACCATGTGGACATGATGTTGAAGGACACATGATGTCTTTGGCGTGAAGGCTCTGAGAAACCGCTGCGCTCCGCTATTGTCTGAACATTAGCTGGCCCAGAAGAGGGAAGGCTTTGAAGCGTTCATTTCGTCAAAAGATACTTGTGTTTTGTCTTAATCTGAATTTGAATGCGCCGAGCTTGAAAAGCGTCAGGTGGGAATCCGTCGAAGTGAAGCGGATCTCGGTGAGCTGACTCCCAATGGGCTACCTCAAGAAAAGATGTCGGTTGTGTTTTGCCAACATGAAAACAAAGCTGACATATCAGTCTACAGTTTTCAGAAACAAAATTAGACATAGTAGGAATTACAACTATATACCTTGAGCTCTCATGAATGGACTCATTAGATACTTTCTGCCAATCTGAAGCTCTTTAAGAAAAACCTGTTTGGTCAATTCTTTCTGATTTGACTAAAGCTAGGACCAAGTGCAGCACCGTGTGGTATGAAATCAATATCCTTTCTGCTGGCTGGTGCATTTGCAGCATTTTCTGAAATGATTTCAGTGGGATGTGTCCAAATGATCAGCCCAGACTCCACTGTGCCCAGAATTTAAAAATAAGCTCTGTACATCAAACTGTCATAATTGAGGGATTGTAAAGAGAACTATTCTATGTTCTGAATTGAATTCTTTTAAAGGACAAACTGTGTGGTTATGAGTCTCCAAAATCCGTAATGACTGGATTTAAGAAAACTTGATGGAGAGTTAGACCGAGGCAAAAGAAGAACCCATTAAATTCCTTTCATTAAAATTTTCCCTGATTCCAATTTCCCTCTTCTAACATAATGATGGACCCTTTGGCCTTGGGGGAATAGCCGAGCTGATGATTTCATCTTACACAGAATTGATAAATACACTGCTCACTCATTTTGCTTATATCCTTTGCGAAGGATTTGGTATGGCATAGCTAATGTGTGTATAAGGAGATGGATGCCCGATATGGATCTTTTGGTTTGTATTGAGCCAATTTAAAGTTTTTAGCTCTGTGGCGTATTGATTGTGTATGACATGACTGAAACATGGCCTTTCTGAAAATGGCTAAATTAGGGGAACGGACAACCTTGACAGTTTCTGCAACTAATGACTGTATTAAAGTGTTGACAGAGTGTGTGGTCATGTGACAGATCGGTTTGTTTTAGGCCAAGATGAAGCTTGCTCATTAGCTTAGCTTAGAGATCACCAGTGGAGCTGGGTATAAACTCCAGACTTTTGGAAAATCAAATAAAAAAGAAGATAACACGTGGATGTGTAATTTTAATGGAAATTCCCTTTTTCCCTTTCAGGGTGATGGAAATGCCGGCGCCTGACCGGGATCACAGGGAACACAATTATTCCCACACACATCCAGGCACACTTTAGAGCAGGGGTGTCCAAATCCAGGCCAAACACACCTGGTCCAGGTAAGCAGCAGCAGCAGATAAGGCAGGGTTTCTGGACGACCAGAAGGAGGCCGGCCATCGTGGACTGACTTTGGACAGAGTAATTGATGAACCCATGACGCGCATTTTGGACAGTGGGAGTACCAAGAGAAAACTCAGGGATGCATGGTGAGAACATGCAAACTCTACACAGAGAAGTCCCAGTTGGGATTTGAACCCTTGTTGTGAGGCTAGAGTGCTAACCCCTGCACCATGTTGCAGCCCTAAATTGAAATAAAAAATAAGAAGAAAAAAAAATCATCCCACAACAATATTTTTAGAGATAAAAAAAATTAGATTTTAAAGAAAATATTACATTGTAATCAGTCAACCTTTCTTACTCCACTGACTTAGTAAATAATTAAACTAATGGGGCTTTAGTTAGTTTTGATGGTTATTTGTCAACCAATAAACGGCATCCTTGTTTGCAATCATGTCCGAGTAAAACAATATTGAAAAACTCAGAGGAGAATCAGATGGATCTTTAACCCTCATGCTCTTTTATGGGGTCCAGATGACCCCACCCTTACATTGAGGCATTAGTACATCATCTTGTGGGGTCCAGATGATCCCACTTTTATGTAAACAAGCCTAGGAGAGTGGAAGATTTACATTGCAACACAGCTTTTGATTATCAGTAAAATGATGCAAAATAAAAATAGATTAATCCATGCAATTTTAATTCAACAATTTATTCAATTTTTAAACAATATTCCAAAGTGTTTTGTTTGTAAACAATTTAAATTGCATTTTAAAAGCAAAAATACCCCGAACTTTTATAAATAATATATGAAAAAGCATTTAAAGAAAGCATTTTCAAATGAATTTACAATTGAATTTGAACATTTTCTAAAAGAGGAACTAAATTACATAATCACTCATTTTGATTAGAAAATACATTTATTTTTAAAGACTAAAAAGGGATCAATTTAATTAAAATTAATATTTTATTTGCAGTATTTTCTTTGTTTTGCAGTTTAATTTGCTGAACAGTAAAGCTCATCCATCAAGCTTTTGCGCAAGAGTTGTGAGACACACAAAAATAGTTGATAAGTTGATAAAGAATCCAAAATTAAAAACAAAAACTATTTTTGGTGCGGAGTTACTATACATTTTATTTGTTTATTAATTGTTAAAGGTCTTTTCTTTAATATTTATACAGCGCTTTAATATGACTGAAGTCAAACAGGGTTTCATATGGTAAAATCTACAACAAATAAAAAAATAATAAGAATAATAATATTAATAATAATAAAAATAGGCTAAAACAATTGAAAAGGAATACAGTAAAATATAAATATATTAGTAAAACAAGATCAGTGATAAAAGCAAGAGGAAGTGAAAAAATAAAAGCACCAACAGAGGAGCGTCTCATGCCGTGTCAAAAGCCAAGTGATAAATTTAAGAATTTTTTTTCAATTGAATTGCTAAGTAGAAATCATGTTTAGTGATTGTTAGATTTAATTCACTATTACTGATTAGTAAAAGCTGTATTTGTATTTTAAAGACCCTCCTGGTCTTCAGTAACAATGTACCCCAGTAAAATTCCGTCTGTTTACTAAGACAAACAATGTTGTTAGTATGTTTACGTCTATTCCAAAGCCTGAACCTTTTCCAGTCAGTGGGCACTGATTGGTTGGGTAACAAGCCGCGAGAGGTTAAATGCTGAATTGCTCCTGTTTTCATTACACTTGCTTTCAAACAAGCGTTTCTGCAAAAGTCAAAGGATTACCTTTGGGCAGAGAAAGATGACAGAAACACTTTCAAAGACTGCCACACCACCGTGCATGTCATTTGTGGTAGTGAACAAACCTCTGCAGTTGTCGCCGCCTTTGCCCAAGTTAAATTTGGGTTTGCACAATCGCTGTTTGACAAACAGTCAATTAACATACCGCCTTAAGAGCTACGGAGTCTTCTGCATTCTGTGTTCCAAAAAAGTCTTTCACCCCTGGGACCACCCTCTGTGTCTCTCCAAAGTAGATTTAAGTGGGGAGCGTTCACAGTCGCTGTTCACGTCTATATAGGACAGCGATTTAATGGTCGCACCACACGCAAGTATTTTATTATGTACATTTTTCTCTCAGGTATCGCATGTTATTTTTTTTTTTTTTTCTAATTCTATTTATGCAAGTCTGGACTCAGTGGAATTAAGTCTCACTCTGCTTGAAGCTCATTTAAAAGGCCCCCAAGCATAAAGATTTAAAAAAAGACCTCTTTTCTTGCTATTCAAGTCTCACACAAAAGGATGGAGCGTTCCAACGTTAGAGCAAAAAAAAAAAAAAAAAAAAAAAAACATCTGATCCTTTTATACGTCTCCTGTCCCAGTAAATTCTAGAAATGAGTCATTTTTTTTGGGTGAACTGTTAACATTCCACATCTCAGACTACAATTGTGTGCTTTTATTCTTTAGATGCTTTTAAACTCACAAGTGATGCACCATCAAAAATTTACACAGGAAGCAAAAACCAAGCAAGAAATGTAGTCCAAGAAAGTCCCTGAGCACCAGCTTTCTTGCAATTAATATTATATTCTACAATAAATTATGGGAGGCGAGGAAGACGCCAGGCAAGTGTAACAAATAGCAACTATTCAGAGCTAGTGTCCTAAAATCGTTTCAACAAGAGTAAACAATTTTGCCCAATAGTGTGCACCAGATTAAAGAGTAGGTCTTAACTTCAGCCTGAGTCATTCATCAGAGACGATGCCAACAGCGTCTCTAGTTTAACATTTTCCTTCAGCAGAGCAGCGCTGATAATCAACTTGGCTGCTTATCTTGCATCAACGAGGCTCTTCCCATTCCATTTTTTTTGACTCATCAAAGTAACTGCTAAAGTTATATGACCATATTAGTTAAATGAAGATGGGATTCATTTTAATCATGATGGCAGATGAAGATAGGAAACTAAATTGAAGGGCAATTAATCTAGGTAGCATTTCATCTATATTGCATTTGGATAATGGAGGGTGAAGGTTGGACGGTGTTATACTGGAGATCATGCGGCAAAGTATGCAATTCTGAAAAGTGGTCCCTTTTTTTAAAAAAGAAATTATAGGGGGTGTGGCGATTTATTTTAACGATTCAATTCATGATTTGTGGTTGACAATGCGATTTATCATCAATATTAATTTAATTTTGAATCATCCAATTCACTGACCCAAAATTGATCCAGGACATCGTAGCCAATAAATCAAATCATGGGACTCGGCGATAAGGTACTGAACAGTGCAGATGAAGTATTTTTAAATTCTGGGTATTTTTTGCAAGAGAATTAAGTCTGGACATCCACATTTTTTCCAAGAATATACTTTTTTCAAGTATACTGCAATCTGCCTTAAGAAGCCTAATCGTTTATTCTCAAAAGTTGGCACAGACAGAATGGTGATGCCTAATGCCTTCAATTTGCGGTGAAATTTGGTCAAGAAATGCTGACACCAGTTGATCATTTCAGGATTTATTGCTATGATGATGATATTGTTTTGATTAGCACTTGCTGTGAAAGTTTCTTTTCTCTTTGAAATGTCATCAATTTCTGTATCAAAAATCCTCAGCTTTCATGTGAATCGTTTTCCTGGAGACGTGCAACTTTCCGTCTTTGCTTAAAACCCAATCTTTAAATCAGTTCTTCTCATTTATTGATCACTTTTTCCACCAGGAAATAGTCTGCTCCCTTTCTAAAGCGTCTTTTTTGGATCACGCTGTGCAGATTCCTCACCAGAATGTTTTTTGGTGTATGCCACCGCATGCGGTTTAAACGCTAAACCCAATGAGCGTTTCTTAGCTATCGCTACACTGGATCACAGCACAAATAGCCCGACCGTTAGCTTGCTAGCTTGATCACTGCTAGCTTGTGTGTTTGTGTTAGCCTGAGGGCGATTCTGACAGCACACACTCTTCCTGTTAGGGGTTGTTCTCACTTTATGACATAAGCGAGAGAGAACCCACCCATTTTTGGGGGTTTGGAAGGGGCTGGTGCTGAGAGTGGAAGTTTCACAGGATTACTTAGGAATGCGTGATCTGATCAAACTACCACTTTGGGGTTGTTTATAGTGAGGAATGAACATCATAATACACCTACAAGCTCAAAAAGTTGATTTTGCATGGCATAGGTCATTTAACGTCTCAAACTATTGGATATTGTTGGATTATAGGAAAAAAATAATTAATCAATTAATCTTTAGACCTCATTCCACTAAGGTTTAGTTGACACTGATGCTAACTCTGTTGCTGTTAGTACCATGGCTATGATTCACCTTTTCAGCATACATGGATTGATCATCAGTGCAATGATAGTTTGATCTTATTTTGCTGGCAACATGTGTGTTGTCACTGTGATGGTACTTTTTGCGTTAGAATAAAATAAACCTACAATGCCTCAATCCAAATGGTATTTTCCAATATCAATACAATCGATTAATTCAATTTTGAAGCGATTTTATAGGTTGATTCGATTAATTATTTGCCACAGATAGATCACTGTGGTTGAATCATAAATCGATTAGTCGCACCACTGCTAGAAATTACCGTTTTAACTCAGAGATATGAACTTACATTGTCTGCAAACAAACAATCAAAACAGAAATATCGGAGGGTTTCGGACACACGCCGCCTTGGGTTCCTGCGCGCCCTCCGGGGGTTAAAGCTTTGAGTGAGACGTACGCGTTGCTCGGTCGAGCGTTACTCTGTCTGAACACTGAAAAGGTGCAAGGTCACGGGCTGCTGGGCTCTGAAGTGCCCTTAGAGAGGAGGCCATTAAAGTGTGTCCAGATAGCAGACTGACAGCATCACCGGACAGCAGCATGTACTTGACCCTTACCGAATCCATTTGTCCTCACACACACGCAGCACAGATCCATACATCCCATGCAGTCACTTAATGTCATGTTCAGTCAAGTTTGAAGAATCATTTTAGTGTCACGTGAAACCTAAGCTTATTATGACAGACTTCTGAAATGATTAGAAATTGAATTGAAAAAAGAGAAACATAAATAAAAGACTTAATTAAGGGGAAAGATAGACATGCTTTGCATCAAAGTTATCTTCTTCTCTCATATCTTATATGCTAAAATTCTCCCTGCATTCCCATTGTCATTCATCTTGTTCCTATTCCTCTTTTCATGTGCCTCTTTCTTTGGGAATCTTTAAAGTGGCCCTATGGCTGCGACAGATAACATCCATCCCTCACTGTCGGCCTCCTGTCCTCTCTCCATCCAACCATTTAGCATCTGCTGAAGGCTGCGAGGCAGATGGAGGACACAAAAGGCTGCACACGGAGCTGCTGCACACCTAAGGGTCAGTGGTAGTTCATCTCCGAAAGGCCAAAAGATAAACTCACAAACATACACAAAAAAAGGCGAGATTTGTTCAAAGATGACCTCATAAGACAAAAAAAACCAAAATATTTTGGCTTTTTGAGGCCACCTTTATATTCTGGATCCTCCACAGTTCCACAGTGCTGTGGCAAAGGTGGATTAGAGAGAAAAAAAAAGGATCAAAATCGAACAGACGGTATTACATTTGTCAACATGTGTGGAACCTCAGTGTCCTCATGTGATGTATTTTAAATCGCTGTTCCTTCCTGGCTGCCTCCCTTTGATCTCAGACAATTTCTAGAAGCTCTGATTTCTTATCAGAGGGCAGATTTCCCCGGAGACGACAAGAAAATGAGAGTTGCTGCTCTCCAGGAGGTCAGAGTCTATTGGCCCAGAGGCAGCTCCTACCTGGATGAGTGCAAATAGCTCTGTTTGTGCGTACGAAAGCGGAGGCTTTGTTTACAGCTATATGAAGGCATGTAACATGTTGCTTTCACTCTATGTCTCAGTGTGCGGTGCAAGCTGTCCGGCTGCTGAGGGATAAGACCACGTATAGAACAGAGCACTAGTCAATTTATTACAGTCCCCGCATTTGTTGTGCCTCTTAACACTGCCAGCATGAGAGCAGGTCAGATATATTGAATATCCATACCTGCATCTGTCCCCCCTCACACAAGCCAAGTCTCTCCAAAAACATAACCGATGCTCAGCTGAAAAGGAAATCTATGCACACTTCAAACAATCTTAATCTCACCTGACACCCCGTCAATACATTTCAATACAGATTCATCAAATACACATAGAGGAAAATGAAAGTGCACTGGGCACCGAGCAACATTATCCTTCTTTTTTGCCGTTTTTATTAAGGTCACAGTGTCACTTTTAACTTCGTTAGCAAAGCCTTCATGTCAGGTTTGTAAATACTTGATATATCTTCCATCGCGCAGCTCAGATTGAGCCGATAGGAGTGCGAGGGTGAGAGCAGAAATAGGAAATCATTAGATTAGCAGAGTATCTGTGAATGTGGGAGAGGAGCGAATCGGGGCGCCTGAATATTAAATTCAGGCCAAACAGTTAAGCAGTGAAGACTTTGTCAAGCGCTAGATAGAAAAGAGCCAATAATATCTGAATTATGTTATGAAGGCACACTATTCTATTGACTATGAATATGATTACATTTTACGGTTCGGAACTTTTAGCATGCTATCAAATAAAAGTTAAATGACTATAAAGTTGCAAATACAAAAATATCTCTCCATAGAAAGAAACCTTCAGATATACTGAGCCACTACCATAATCATATTTTATATTCACCATTTTCTTAAGTTTTTTTTTTCCCCCCATAAAATATAGATGCATCCTTTAGTAATAAGAAATTAGAATTTAAAAACATTCACATATAAGTAGGGGAAAATTGATTTGGTGATATATCGCGATATTTCGTTTGGCGATGCTTGCATCAATTTAATAATATTTGCTTAATTATTTGAAGGTTTTATCAGCATCTTACTTTTGTTTTCCACCTAAACCCCTGATTGCTATTGGCAGCAAAGCACACTGAGCCTCTTTGAGCATCTCTACACCAGAACGACAACAAGAAATTGTGAGAACCAACTTGTGTTAAAAGTTCAGTCAGCGGTTTTTGTTATTATGAGATATATACCACTTAGTTTTTACTTATTTAAAAGTAAAATAATTGTTCTTTCAAAGTCTTGGAATATATCACAAAAACTTATGAGACATTGTCGAGATAGATACGTATCATATCATGAGAAACAAATTGGGATATGTATTGTATCCTGACACACATATCAAGATACGTATTGTATCATGAAACATATATCGAGATACGCATCGTATCATGAGAGACAAATTGAGATTTGTATCCTATCATAAAACACATATCAAGTTATGTATTGTACAATGAAACACATAAGGCATGTATCAAATCATGCGACACATATCAAGATACGTATCATATCATGAACATATCTAGATACGTATCATATCATGAGAGACAAATTGAGATATGTATTGTATCATGACACACATATCAAGATATGTATCATATCATGAAACACATATCGGGATACGTATCATATCATGAGAAACAAATTGGGATATGTATTTTAACATGACACACACATCAAGACATGTATTGTATCATGAAACACAAATTAAGATATATATCATATCATGAAACACGTATCAAGATATGTATCGGATCATGAGACGCATATCGAGATTCGTATTTTACCATAAGAGACAAATCGAGACATGTATCATAATGAAACACATATAGAGATCTGTATTGTTTTGCCAGACTCTTGCTAATTTACACTTCTCCAAATAAGGGTAAAATCACATAAAATTACACATAAATTGGTAATTACAACACACTCCTGACAGCCTTTTCACTGATTCTCGAGTCTGGTCAATGATTAATTTAAATTGTCAAAAAATCTAATTTTATTCTTCCTTTCCTTTAAATGAGGTAAGATCTAATTATGGCTTAATGCATAACTTATTAAAAGCCCTTCTTCTGCTGTGGCAGCCTGCCAATCTCATCCTAACTCATAATACCAGAATTTAGCTATTGCACCAAGTTCTCATTAAACATGCAAACACACTCTTTCACACCTTGCTGCTGCTTCTCAGAGGAGGCGGCACATGCAAAGGTCTCCAAAATAATTCTATGATCAATTATTTCTCATGCAGCGAACAAATGCCTAATTCTGTTTGATGGCTTGAAAATCTGGTCGAAGAAACTCGTCGGGAACAAAAATTTCAAAGGAAATGAGTTATTTTTTTAGTCAAAAGCAGATGTTTTATTATCTGTTCCTTCCTTCAGAGAGGAGAAAGAAGGAAGATTTATTCCACTTTTTGATGTTATGCTAAGCCCTGATGCAACCTGCAAAATGCTAATCGAAATCACCAGGTATCGTTCTACTAATATGCAAATAGCATCCATCCAGCTTAATAATTCATTTCAACATTTGTTAATTAACCTGTTCTGATTTTGCTGTGAGAAATCTTAACACTATACCAAGTCACAGTCCTAATTAAGTAATTGCTTTTAATCCCATGACCCTGATTTGTCACAAATCTACTTGATTATCTGACATTAGGTTGAAGGATTGTTCCTTTAAAGTCCCACTTCAATAAAAATCACGTTTGTTGTGTTTTTAACATGTTCTTGTGGCATTTTTGTGAATATCAAGGACATATTTAAAGAAAATTAGGCTTAAAATTCCCTTTCTGAGTATTTCTTTATTAAAAAGGTTGTGAATCAAGAGTAGATGAAAAAAATGCCGAGATTTGTTTTCCTCGTCCGAGTTCGGGTCGGGCTCCAAACTGTGGGGATGGATACCTCCAATATTGGCCGCTATTTGTGTTGCATCTGTATTGTTAGGATGGGGGAAGGACGGACCGTAAGCTAGCATGTAAACAGAGAGCTCTCAGCAACAGAGAGGCAAATTTCTAATGAACTACTGCTACTCTGCAGACACTATATCTTAGAAAAATGACATTTTTTTAAATAGTCATGAATAATTAACCCTTTTAAATGAGCTCAAAATATGTATAGAGAGGTATGGGGTGCCGTTTGTAAATCAGAGATGTCAAATTTTTACATCAATGTTTTCAGATATTTAGCATGTTTTAGGAGAAAAAAAACAGGTTTTGTTTTTCAAATGCATATTCTCACCTTTTAAATTAATACATTTATAAATGTTACATTTAGTTACCAAATATTTAGTTAACCAACTAAATATTTAATTTTAAGATAAATATTTAAACCTACAAACTAAATATTTAAGTTTTGCAATTAAATATTTAGTTTGCTCATTAAATATTTAAATCTAACCTAAATATTTATTTTTTTAAACTAAATATATAAGTTTTGCAGCTAAATATATAGTTAGGATTTAAATATTTAGATTTCAGTTAAATATATTGTTCGATTTATATATTTAGATTTGAGCTAAATATATAGTTAGGATTTAAATATTTAGATTTGAGCTAAATATATAGTTAAGATCTATATATTTAGATTTGAGCTGAATATAGAGTTAAGATTTATATATTTAGATTTGAGCTAAATATATAGTTAAGATTTAAATATTTCTAAAATCCAAATATAAATCTTAAATCTAAATATATAAGTTTGTATTATATATTTAAGTCAAATCTAAATATTTAAATCCTAACGATATATTTAGCTGCAAAACTTATATATTTAGTTTAAAAAAATAAATATTTAGGTATATTTAAATATTTAATGAGCAAACTAAATATTTAATTGCAAAACTTAAATATTTAGTTTGTAGGCTAAATATTTAGGTTAAAATTAAATATTTAGTTGGTTAACTAAATATTTAGTTATTAAATGTAACATTTATAAATATATTAATTTAAAGGGTGAGAATATGCATTTGAAAAACAAAACCTGTTTTTTTTTTCTCCTAAAACACGCTAAATATCTGAAAACATTGATGTAAAAATTTTACATCTCTGATTTACAAACGGCACCCCATAGAGAGGGTCTTTATGTCTTAGCCGAAATTTTTTTTAGCCTAAAACTTTATTTTAGAGCTCTTTTCTTTGCTCAAGCTCCCCCGTTTGCTTTTGTTTTCTTGTTTCGGTGAAATAAAAACACAATTAACCTTTATTAAACTTTTGCATTCTGTTACCTGGTCTCCAAGGGGATGTTGCTGTTGAGCACCCAGCTGTTGTGAAGCTGAGCCTGGTCGGCGCTCGAGCCGGTGTCCGCCCCCTGGCTGCCCTGGCTGGCTTGGCACCGCGTTGGCATGGTCTTCCTCTGCAGGCTGACCTGAGTGTAGGGTGCCGGGCGAGCGCAAGTGCAGGCGTGGGGCGGCGGGGGAGGCGGGGGCAGCGGGCGGAACGTGAACTGGCCACCAGGACTGCTGGGCAGCTCTGTGCGAGAGACGAAACAGCGGAGGAGGAGGAAAGAGGGACAGGGGAGAAATAAACACAGATTTATTAGGAGCGTTGTATCATAAATTACAAATAAAAGTGGCATGTTAGTTGACAGTTTATTGTTATTACACTGATTGAGGGACATAAATCAACCGAAAACTGTCCCTGTCCAGCGCTTTCCCTTCCTACCTGCTTTGATGCACTTACAGCTAACCTATAAATAGGTTCTTGGCTGGCTGCAACGTTGAGCAGTCTTTAAAAAGCTAACAGCTCTGGCTTAATCTGCACCCGCAAGCCCAAACTACCCATGTGATGTTTATTATGAGATCTCGATGGGCTGAGCTAGCCAACCCCTTCACACTGGTAACCTGAAGGTGTAGTTTAAAGCCTTTGCAGACGATCATTTATCATTCTCTTTCACTCCAAGTCTGCCTCTCCACTTCTCTTCCTGCCTGCTGCTTTCCCTCACTTCTCCTTCTGCCTAAACTGAGAGCAGACTAATTACAGTTTTGCTAAATGAGATGTGCATGCATATGTTTTTCTAATATTGTGCATGGCTGCAGATCAAGCAAAGTCGCATGCGTTTTATCTGCCTGCACACAGAGCTGCATGCAGGTTTCAGACCGTATAGATGGATGTGCATTAATTGGGGGATTAGTTATCACTGTTTAGGATGACAGCTCGTGCCATCTGGTTGCAGTATGGTTCCACGAGCATGGAGAATCCCTCATCCCAGAAGACCAACTTTGTCCAGCTGTATTGACAATGAATTAAACATTAACCTCAAAGCGGGGCATAATCTGGGAGACAGAGTCTTGCACCTCAGTTCTGTTTGCTGCCTAAATGTCAGCAATTATTTAGTGTCTGTAAATGAAGCCTAACTGGGAGTCTTTTCAATACATCTTTAGGTGCAAGTAGACAAAATATGCAAGAATAGTTTGCCTTCTTTCAGGAGTACATAGCTAATATACCTGATAATGCATCATTGTTTGATCTAGGGTAACAATTCCATTTTGAATTCCCTCAAAGAGATTCTGTTTATTATTGATCTTCCACTGTAGCTGTACTATCTTTATTACATTTCAAAAACATGTGGTGACATTTTCCTCCATTGTTCCATAACATTGTCCTTTCATTATTCATGATATTTTATTCCTAATATTACAGAGTTATTTAAAGACTTCTCTGTAAATGGAGAGAATTCTGGTAAAAGCTCTCGTTTTACTGCTTTATGTGGCCATAATGTGCATTTCCTCCTTAAAGTCCCACTACGACAACTGTATATTTGATCTAATCGTTCCCACTGGTCTTTTAATGCAGTTTTATTAAGCAAAAACCAAAAAGTCTGTTATTTTTTAAGACAGTTTCTGCAGAATATCAGGAGCTGATTTGAAACTCACTTCTGGGTTGTGGACGGGACTGTTGGCACATAAGCTAGCTCTGCTAACTCTCTCCCGCTAGTTTATAGAACTTCACAAGCCCAAGCTAACGTTAACGTAGCAAAAAAGAATGGCGAGCAATATCACAGCCTTTCAGCCGTTCAGTCTTGAGCTAGATGGCAGCTCAGATGAATAAAATGAAGATATTAATGGTTCTATTTTATCTGTAAATGAAAGTTGTAGATTTGTAGCAGAAAAGTGAGACTTTTAATCACAAATCTGAGCTTTTACAAATTGCGTATTTCCTGATTTGAATAAAGAAATACTCTTTCATTGTGAGAAAAATTAAATGCACACAAATATAATTTAATCTTTAAAGAGTCCCACTACAACCATATTTTTTTCTTTTGTAAAATCATTTCCTGAGTCTAATAAATGTGCTTTTTTTTTTTTTTTTTTTTTTTAGCCAAAATCAAAAAGCCTTTGTCGTTTTTTAAGACGTATATTATTCCCGGTGGCAATAGCTAATCAGATATTCAATTCTGGCTTGTGGGCGGGACTGTTGCAACCCCGCCCCTTCCCTGTTGTTTGGAGCTAATAGCTCCAAAATCGCATTAGCGGCACGAAAAAAATGGCGAGCAATATTGGATCAATCCAGCTGTACAGTTTGGAGTAGCTATGCTAGTGCTGGGGGATGTGAAAAAAAAAAGGAATATCTTGATTTAATTTTTTTATTTCACAATATTTATATCACGATATACTGCACGAAAGTATATTTTCAGTTATTCTCTGAAAAAAAGACAAGAATATCATTAGTTACTTAAAAAATAAGTACATTTATTTAATTTTTAAGTAACTAATTCATTGATTCACTGATTATAATCAGTAACATGTAACTGAATAGTTACAAATGAATTGTTGAAAACAATAGAAACAATAGAAGAGAAATGACACTTCTCTTTTACCCACACGATATGTATCGTCATGTCGCTCAGCACTAAGTTGCGCCATTATTTTCTAAACTCTGGTTTTCTGACCCAATATAATTTGAATTAACTAAGAAATGCAGTTTACTTTGTAAATTATTTTACAGGTCCTCTATGAGAAGAAATGCTACAGGAATATGTTAAAAACACGAAAAAGACCATTTTCATAAATGTCTCGTCACTAAACCTGAAGAAAGATACACATTTTCTCCTCAGTAAATGTACCGTTGACATCATTCCAGTCATAGATTAGTTCATAATTTAAACTACAGTTTTAAAGTGGCACACATATAGGGTCTGGCTAAGAGAAAAAAAGAGTTTATTGGTGTCATCAGCTGGAGGTGCTGTTTAGTCTAAACTAATGGATGTGGAAAATTGAAGTTATTTTCGTCTCAGCTGCCTTTGAGTATTAAAAATTACACGCTGAGGGAAAACTGACAAAACATTTTTTGGAGCACTACCGCGTGCCTACCGCGCCACTGTAATCCACAAGGAGCTTTAAAGTGGTGCTTCGGTTTTTAGCAGTCTGTCTGATTCATCAGTAACGGGGCGTCCTTTGAGTCCGCCCAGAAAGCCCTTGCTTTCACAGTTTTCTTTCCTTGATACCAGAGGTGGCTGTTTTTAGCAGCTCGTTCAGTTTCGGATTTGTCCTTCAAAAAACAAGGAGGGGGGATATCCGTAAATTACATCAGGCCGGACAATTCAGTCAGCAGTGGGCACTTTTAATAAATTAGGATTGTAAATGTTTTATAAATTAACCCATAACTGCTTTATCTTTTGAAAATGTAAGATTTTATTGTTTAAAATTAAAATATTGCTTCTAATATTTAAAGGAAGTCCCAGGTAGAGCGAAGAAGGGATGATCCTCAGAGGACGAAGGCCTTGATGGATTGTTGGTGTTTTAACACTTTAGATAAAAAGCAATGTGTTAAAGCAACAAAGTTGCCTTAAAGCCAAACTAAGTGATGGAGGGAACACTAAAACAGACAGATGTTTCCTCTGAGTTAGAATTACTGCGTCTTTCCAGGGGCTTTGAAGGGAGTAGGGGGTGATGAACTGATCTCAGTTTGAAAATATCTGACAGAAAAGCAATCCTTTGTTACATGAGAAGTTATATATCTTAATATTCATTTTGGTTAGCCACAATGGAAAATCACACCAATGTTTTAATAGTAGAGGAGATCTGGGTCAAAAGTAGCAGTTTTGACCCAGATTTTTTTTTTTTTTTTTGCACTTATTCTATGACACTTAATTCATCATTTTTCCTCATATTTCCCACACACGTTTATCTACCATTTTTTAAAGTAAGCTAGCTGATGGTGCTGATGTTCTACCACAATGAGTCAAAAGGGTGCGATAAAAAGCCAAAAACTGAAAGCGTACTTTTTTTTATCCCAACTTTTATTGAGTAAATATTATTTGAAAAGAATTGTAGCCCAACGGTTTTTTTTGTTAAGCCCTGGGCTGACGGAGGATTCGGCTGCAGATAAAATACCAAATAAACGCGGGATTATTTCCTCCGAAACGCAGGATAACCAGAGTCTTAACTGCAGCAAGCCCAGCTGACCAGAACAAAACAGTGCAAACCCGCACCAGAGTGAGAATCCAACCAAACAGATTTGAAAACGTCCAAGTGAACACTAATAACAGAAAACAGCCCTGACTGAGCTGCTTTCTATCTCACCCATGGAAGCTCTTATTAAAGCCTAAAGCTCTTTTAGATTTGTCAGTGTCTCCGTGCCCTTGACTCTAGTCACATTACGTGGTTAAGAACACGTAACAAGCAGTATCCAGCAGCATGCACTGTTCTTTCACCAGCCCGTCCTCTCCAGATGCTGCAATCATAAAGACCACTATAAAGAGCAGCTGAATTCGTGTTTATTGTTGCTTTTTTCTTCTGCTAGCAAGTGGGCTTCAGTAAAGTACAGGTACTCAAACGGCAGAGCTGCAGTTGAAAGGTTCACGCTTTTAAAAATACTGAAAAGCTCAATATCATATGTTCACTGTGTACAAATACATTCAAATACTGATAAAGCAGGGTTTTTAGGAAAAACAAAAAAAAAAAAAAAACACAGTTGGTCCTCTTGGACCCCTGCATTGGTAAAATTTAATTAAACATAACAGTAAAAAAAGAACAATCTAATTGATGAGAAAATGTAAGAAAATTCACTTAATTTAATGGATGTTAACTAAACAGACAAATATGGTTCAAATTCATTTTTAATCTGCTTTAATCTACATTTAGGCTTTTTTGGATTACAATCTTTTTGGTTATTATGAAATAATTATCAACAAACTCAAATGCCCTATAATAACCTTAATAAAGGATTTGGCCTGACATGCAGAAGAAGTTAGTTTTTGGTAGCGCAAACTTCAACCATCCAATCAGGGGTGAATAAATCACCTTCCACCCTCATTAAACTACAGAGACTAACTCTAATTCTGATTGGTTGAATCAACGTGTTTAATCCATATATGGCCATGGTTTAATCAACTGTTTTTTTAATGGAAAACTGGAAGTGATCTAAAATATATTTTGGAGAAATGTGTACAAATATTTAAAAAAATAATTTCTCTGTGATTAAATACTTCTAATCTAATCTAAAAATTACTACACAAAGCAAAAAAAGTACTTTAAGTAAATTCAGTAAATTAAGGAAAAAAAAAAAATCAGTTTTGGGTCATTTTAAGTTTTCCTTACATATATGTAAATAAATTTAAAAAAAAAATCCAAATTTGCAGTCCTTCACTTTTTAGCTGAAAAATAAGGAATTGAACTAGTTTAAAGTATGTGCCTAAAACATTTACAGGATGACATTCCAGCCTTAAAACTCTATGACTTTAAACCAGATCAACATTTAGGTAGAAATTTAATTAGCGTTAATCAGAGTAAAACACAACTATTTTCCCTAAGAATGCACAAAGATAAAGAAGTAATTACCACCAACAGATCATTTTTTAAAATAAAAATGTTATTTTATCCAATACAAATTAAGCTGTAACACTTTAAGGTGTACAGTCTTCATGCTTCATCTGCTTCGTGTTGTATGGAGGAGAAAAAAAAAAAAAAATCATAACACGGGTATAGTGGGGTAAGAAAGTGCAGAAATAGTGGACCACAGGGGAAAGTAATCTTGGTGAGTAGGAGACACGAGGGTCTCGACTGCCACATGGCGCTTTAGAAGGCTTAGTTAAGCCAGCTTTGGGCGTCCCCTCCAAGGCATCTGCAAACCGACACAGTTTGTCGTCTCTCACTCAAATTCGAACACTTCAGCCTCACATGCCTTCAGACAAAGTCACATCAAACAAGCATGCTGGGATGTTGTGTTAACTAGTAAATGCGACTGAAATTGTGCCGGCAATGTAGGTCAGGAGCCATAAAATATTTGGCAGGCTACCCGTGAGATCAAAAAACAACCGATCAAGTCGGCGTGGACCAGATGGAGGACAGGGGAGGGACTGATGCAGCCCTAACGACGGCCATGACGACGTCTAACATCCCCTGCTCATCAAATATTTCCTGAGCCATGTTTTGGGAAAGTCGCTCATGAGATCTCTTTCCTGGAATCATTAGTTTTAGTCGCAGTAATGACATAAGCATGAACGCCACCAGCAGAAGAGGAACCAGAGAGGGATTTGCTGCAGTGTAACAGGTAACAGATATATAGGGCAAGCATTCAAAATGCATTACTGTAGAGGAGATGGACCTGGAATAGCTCAGGATTTAGGTACTGGCATTTAAAGAAAGGACCATCAATGAAATGAGAGCATGATAAAATAACTATATGGTTAAATAAAATATGATGGAGCAAACATTGATGTCCCTCCATCAACCATGATTGTAAATTACTGAAGCGTCAGTACAATTAATTGTATACAAATACTAAGTTAAATAATTAATGCTGATCAAAATGTTAACATTAAGAAAGATCATAACACTCATTAAAAGCTGTCAGTTTGTGTAATGACAAGTCTGACAGCTTGTTTTGTTTTTAGGACAACTAAAAGTTCCTGACAAAAACTCTGAGAATATGTCAAATTAAAATAGAAGAGATTGGATTGGCTTTTTATGGAGAAGGATTAGAGGATAATATGGTTTTAGCATCCAACCTTTTAAAGTGTATTAGTTCTATTTTAACAAGCGTTGGGATCTAAAAAAGAAGCGTTTTTTTTTTTTTTTTTTAATTTAAACCGTGTTTTGTGTTTTTATATGTATTTATTCAAATAGTTGTGCATCAGGAGCAGACGAAAAAAGAATTCTATTTGAAAAATCTGCAACACTTTATAATATTCCTTAATAAGTCTTATTAACACATTAACAAACATTAATAATGTGTTTATAGAATGTCTATAGGACATTCATTACCATAATAAGCCAAATAAGGGTTATTAACTTACTTAGTAAGATTTATTAACATCTTAAGTGAGTCCATTGTCTACAAAGGCTATTTTAATAAACTTCTTTCAAGCTTAACAAATATATTAACTATCTTTATCAACATTATACTGAGAGTTTTGTAGCACCTCATCTAAAATGTTACCAAAAAATCTTGTCTCAGTGATGGATAGGTGCTACAACTGGCATGTAGCCCAAAACTATTATTTTTGTTGCACAGATAATGTCAGCTGTTGGGGTTGTTAGCTTGTGGGGGAGCATGTAAATAGATAAATGATGGGAAATTCGGTTGGGGTTACTCCGTGCCAATCGTCCCGCCCACAACCCCAGAACCACTTTGTAAAAACTGTTATAGAAAACAACTTTTTTATTTATTTGTACTAATTAAAGATCATCCGAGTGGGCCTAAAAAATAAGATTCAGATATTATAAAGCTTTTAAATATTGAATTTTGAGTGCAAGACAAATTCCCCAGAACGTTGTGTTCTTTTGTTTCTTTAGTCAGGTTTCCTTCATTTTTGAATCAGGGCTCAACATTTTGACCCAACAGCTTTTCTGTCAGCATGTTCATGTGCAGACTCGTAGAAAACCTTATTATGATTCAAGTAATTTTACTATTTCATGAAGAAAAAAAAATTCAATCAAGTGCAGCACAGCATTGATGCACTGTCGTTTGGTGATGTCATAACCAACCAGGATGGTGATGACTGCAGAGCTAAAAACAAATTGCATGAAATTGGCTCAGCGTAAAGCGATATATTTATGCTTCAGTATAATTTTAATTTTAAAAATTGTTGTTAGACATGCATGATTTGTTTACTGGCTTTTAAATTTGACAAAATAGTAATGTATTCTTTTAATCCCAATTTTTGTTTGTTTTTGTTCCTTCTGTTGTTGTTTTAATCAGCCTTCCCCTGTTGTGTTTCTCTATTTTTTTCAGTCGGTTTAGCATCAGAAATCCAGTGTGGATCCAGATTAAATTTGTTGTTGCTTGACTGCCCTCCCTTGAACTCCATTATGACTAAACTCCGTCTTTTTTTTCCTCTTTGTGTATTAGTTATTCTTGCTTACATGCTTTTATTCATAGTTCTGTCTGCATTTTAGGTATAAATTTGCCCTAATTCTAATCATTTTAATATTACCACACTTTCTAGTATTTTATGTTTTTTTCTCTCTCTCTCTCTCTTCAGTGTCTTTGTTTACAAAAATCTTTCTGGCACGTAAATTTGCCACAATAAAAGCCCTTGCCTCTGGCTCCTTCTGGACGTTTTAGGGAGATCCGTTTAGTAATCTTTGTGTTATTTTCCCACACGGGTGCAAAAAAAAAACATATGATATAAAGCTTTTTTAATTAGAAGAGACACACATTTTTTTTTATTTTTTTATCTGAATCGCTGTGTAAAAATGAGAACCAGAAATTGCATTACAGCCTAATATTTCTACCCACTTTTTTTTCCCTTTTCCTCATTATGGTGTCCAGCATACTTGCACACAGTTAATTTCTCTTATTACAGGAAAGCTATATAAAATCCATAGAGCCTAACCTCAACAATATCTAAGCTGCCTGTCTAAAAGAGGAATGTGACTGTTTTCAAGAACATTTAACACCACTGTTGGACAAAGCGCAGTAAAAACCACATCATCCACCCTAGTCTAAAAATAAAAAGATATATAATTTCCCCCAGGATAGCTTTTCATCTATCTTACTTCATAATTGACTTGCATTAAATTGCCGCGTAGTTTATTCCGCTGCTGTGCTTCAATGAAATAAATAATTAACCTCTTAAAAGGTTGGAAAAATGAAATTAAAACTATCTAATATTGGGGTTTTTTTGTGATAATGAGATGGGATCCTGCCCTACGACTATCGAATCATTTGTCTTTGTCTTAATCATCTGTTGACCATAGATCTAACACTATCTCTTCAGACATTATAGGTTCCAGCATTACTCCCTTTATTCTTTTGGATGGGTGCTGATGAAGTCTGCATGAATGATGATTCCATTGATGATAACAACAGAGAACATAAGACAACTGGGACTAATACAGCTAATGATCACAGAGACGATGATGATGATGTTGTAGAAGATGATGTTACTGATAGCGGGGCTGCTGGTGATGGAAATAATAAAGATAATGGTGATAAAATCCGTAATAACAGTGATGACTATGATGATGAAAACAGCAGCGATGGCGACAGTGGCACTGATTATCACATTGATGAGAATGGGCTCTAAGACAGCAATTAGAATAAAAATAGCCATTGATTCATCTTTGCAGACACGGGGATAAAATGTGGGATTTCAATTTAACAAAGTGAAACAATCATGTTGTCCAATTGAAGCAAGAAAATACAAATGTAGACACCCAAGGCTGTAAGAGGTCTTTTTTTCCCCCTTCGTTTGTTTTTTTGCTTGTTTTCTTTTTTTTTTTTTCTTTTTCAGGGAAAGAACCAAGTCGATTTTTGTACGGAGGCTGATAATTACCAGCCATGCATCATCTGAGTCTTTCATACCAGAACACTCAGAGCATGGAGCTGGAATGTGCCAGCATGGATGCATGAGTACATCTAAATCTGTGTGCACATTTTTGTAATTACTTGTTTGTACCCTGCCTCCGAAAACAACTTTGCAGCTCATGTTTAGGCTGCAGGTGATTCTTAAAGTAGCATTTCCCTGGAGAGGACAGGAAACCTCCTGAGTCTCGCTCCTCAGCTCCACAACAAGACGTTTACCATCACTCAAAGGCTTCACTGCAGGGGCCTCCACTCAGATTACATTCTGAGGAGATTCATCTTCTTTGGTTGTTTACCATTTAAATTATGTACTTAATACTTGAGCCTTTTTGAGACATGACGTATGTGATGGGAATGGTGTCATCCTTCTGTTAGAACCATGATATGCATTCACATGAGACACCAGTCACTAAAGAGGGAGAATTCCCTGCCGGAATACATGTGTTCCGTTTGCATAATAAATGAAATAAGATAGGGTAAAGTTATTCAGGGACAGATTTATTCAGCATTTCCTACAGCATAACAATTCTTTTTGAAATGCTAAGCACACTGTGACTGTGTGAAACAGTGTGATGGATGGAAGCAGTGAAAAACTTCATTCAAAAGCTCTCACCGACAAAGTAATAATGTAGCTGTTTTGACATTTTATAACCTCTCCATCATCATTGTGAGAAACAGCACAACACACTTTATAAATCCTTGTAGTTTTTTTTGGGTTTTTTTTTTTTGCCTTCCATAATCAAACGTCAGTTTTGTCACGGAGTAGTGCGGCACTGCAACCAACAGGCTTCAGTTGTATTTGACGACGTTCAGGCGAGTGAACAGATAGCTACAGTTCATTTACTCTAAAATGTTGTTCAGTTTGTTCAATCACCACGAAATAAATAATTTAACCTAAAACCAACTGGAAAGATAGATGACAAATGTTTGGATAGAACTGTTATCAAGCCAGCAGCCGCCCTTTAGCTTCCGGAATGAATTTCCTTTAGAGTGGATGCAGGTGTAGTTCCAAAAGTAACCACCAGGAGGGCTTGGGAAGCACAGTTGCTCTGATATACATGTACGTTAAATTATCCAACACTGTAGCAAAAGCATGCTGTCAGAGTGGGTAAACAAATGCTGTTTACTCTGGGTACATTACGAATTTATGACAGATGTATTCAGGGTCAACATTGTCTGAACTTCATTGCTTAATTTCGTGGAATATACTTTGACTAGCAGTCAGTGTTGTGTTGGGAAATGTCCATAACCCTTTGAAACAAATTACATCTAAAAAATTTATAGGGAATTTTTTTTTTTAATTAAGAGGTTTTTAAGGTAAGTTTGAGGGGGTTAAACCTCCATATGGTTCATTAGCACGACTGTGTCTGCAGCTCACCACTCCCCCAGGGGATGGAGAACAAATTTCACTCACTTAGGTGTATGACAAGTAATGCACTGTAAAGAGCAGTTAGAAGGCAAGTAGTTATGTTTATTAAGATATGCATGTGGAGAAAATTCCTTTAGTAGCAAGCAAGCAAGTTTATTTATAAAGAACAATTCCTACTCAGTGCTGCACAAAAATATTTCAAAACTACAAAAAGGAAATAAAAATGTATTAATAAAACACAAGTAAAATCATAAAAGTCAACAAGATTAAAATTCAGACATTTAAAATATTAAAAACGTACACAAAAAATAGGTACCATTTTAAAACACATTGCTAAATAAAAAAGTTTTCAACTTAGATTTGAACATTTTCAGACTTGTAGCCTGTCTCACATTTTCAGGGAATTGTTCCGAACCTTTGAAGCGAAATACTGACAGGCTGTCTCACCATGTTTAGTTTTAATTCTTGGAACCTGAAGAAGATCTCTGGATGGTTTATAAGAAATGAGCATATCTGAAATGTACTTGTGTGCTAGGCCATGGAGTATCATTTAGCTCTAAAAACTAACAAAACTGAGTGTAAATGTTAAATTTCTTAAGATTTAACATTAATACAAATTAGCATAAAATGTTGAAAATTAGCTATATCCTAACTTTGTTCTGTAACTATACATTATTATTGTTTTTAATTATCTAAACAAAAGCATTATCAATGATAATGTTTTACTTAATATCTGATAAAATATTGCTCAGTGGGTTGTAGACATTTTGTTTTCTGGGGATGTGGGTGTTGCTGTGAAGGATCACAGCAAAAATGAATAAGTCATCTGATCACACATTTCATTCATGCTTTCACAGTCGTCATTTAGCAGAGACATCTGTCAAATTCATGTGAACAATAGATCTGAAGCCAAGTTAATCACAAATGATGCTTGTGAAACTGCTAATGAGGCTACTTTAAACCAATTTATTTGCAAATATATCACTGATGGTTTTAGAAAGTACAGGTTTATCAGAGGACCTCTGTGTCCTAAACTTTCTTTGATTTTAATGGAGTGTTTTGCAGAAAGGAGACCAGTGCAGCTTTGACTGGTGATAGTTAATAGCTGAAAATCAGCTGGCTGAGCTGGGCTTATCTCACAGTTGTGATCTTTCCTGACCTTGTCACTTCTGCAGGGGTGCCCGGTCATCGCAACCAAAGCCACGGAGGCGTGCAGGTGCGAGTCTATGGTCACGTGTTCACGTGACTGCATATATAAGAATGGAAATGAGTGCGTTACAAAGCCTCTGAGCATGCTCAGTTGTTTATCTCACGAGCTGCCGGCCTTGGTGCATCATGTGAGTTATTGGCCTCGGTAGAAATTTGCATCACCTGGAAGGAGGCGTGACAAGCTGTTTGAGACTCGGGAGGTGAGACGCCACAACGGCCATTATGGTGATTAGTGAGCACATTCGTCTTTTACAGTCTTCGTCTATTCTCTCGTTCCCTCCTGCTAACTACGTTCTCTATATGAAAACATTGCTTTTCCCTCAAGCCCAAAACAATCACAACAAGCACACACCGACTAGGAGGAGCTTTGCTTACGTACACATGCAGAAAATCTATTTCCTCTAACTCTGACACTAAAAAATGGAAAAGTGCTGGGGCTTGATAGCAAACAAAACAACATCAAGTGATTTCTGGCAGGCCAAAAAGAGAGTGTTATCAAAGCCACAGGAATGCACCACCAGCGGCCCATTTTTTACTGACAGAGCGTATGCGCAGTGTTGTAGCAGACCTGAGCTGCTGGTAATTAGAATGGGCTCTGAGGAGAGACAGGCAGTGGAATGAATGCAAATGAATTCACTGGCTTCAGCACTGGGCTCCACAACCTCACTTTTCATATACCATGCCTCACAGACATGATGCTGCTGGCACAAACAGAGCAAGGCTACACGGTAAACACCGAGTGTCATACGAGTGTAGCCGCGCACGTGCCAATATGGAGGCACAGATAGGGAAACGTGTGTAAATAAAATACAAAACTGCAGCTCTGGAACAAATATGAAAAGACAGGGTGCGCAAAGAAATATTCGCAGATACAAACAAACACATACAACGCTAATCCCTGCAAATACCACTGTGTTGCTTGTGAGAAGGGAAAGTGGGCAAAAAGTGTGTGCCAAGGCAACAGCCACAGCGTGTCCCACAGCGGAATAAACAAACCTTTCTTAATTGGTGTCAATTCTGAATAGAGTGATGATTCATCATGCAGAACTCCCCAGAAGAGTATTGGAAACCCAATCATTCCTAATCCATATGACCTTGACGGAGCGCCAGAGTGACTGTAACTGCTTCCACCCACATTGTCCGAAAGACAAAGTCGCCGGCCATTGTCGCTGACTTTACAAGACATTGGACCTGTTATGCACCAAAGCCAGATCACTTCACTGATTAGTCTATCTCAGCCGGCGGCTAATCTTTATGAAGCACTCAATTCTTCACAGCACTCATAAATCAGGGTGGTATAATCTCCCTGTCTCGGTGATGGCACGCCAGAGACACTATTTCCATACAAGTCTGCTCCAGTAAATAATTCCTGCTCCCAATACATCCAACAGCACTGCACATGACTTAAAGAAGCTATTGTGCCACCTTGGCTCACCTCCAGATCTCAGGTGGTTTTCTACGTGAAGCTTTGATCAGAAACTCTGAGGCTCCTCTCGTGGAGAAATAGGTCATCTGTGAAGAGGTCCTGCTCTTTACTAACTAATGCAGCAAATGAGTCTAATTAAAGCATCTTCCTCCCTATCTTAACTAGGCATCCAGGCCTGACTGGAGTCTTATTATAAGGTAGATTATGCATGTAATGTCCCCACTGAGATTATACAGAGAACATTTAGAGACGAGTACTTATATAGTCTCTACTCACAAGAGGATTGCTTGAGGAGAAGACAGGAGGGACATCAGAGAGGATGAGGGACTGTTTGGAATTCCAATCGGAACTGATAAATTGTAGACTGAGGTTTAGATTTAGAGCCAAAGAGAGCACAGGTGAGGGTTGCAAAGAATAAACACCACCTGCAAGCTCCACTGGCAGCCATTTTGCGGTCAATGAGGTGAACACAGCCACCGCCCCCGGGTCAGCATTAACACAGACCAATGACAAGTCGGCGCTTGCCCTCTACTGCAACAACACCTTGCCGTTCCACGCCAGTGACCCCACCTATCACAACAATCACAGCGCATGCTCATGCATATGCTTCGGCACGCTCCCCCACTCACCGCGCCTCTCTTTGAAAAACTCATACATGTGCGTGCGCACACGCGCGCGCTCGCACCAGGAGAAACGTAACAAATGTGGGAACAGATGCCCCACATCAGACGGCAGTTGCCCTCTGCTCCACGTGCGCCTCAAGAGAGGCAGAGAAATACAGTTAGCAGTGATCAGACACTGCAGTCCTCTGCTGTGTCAACAGCTGCCCACACTCCACACACACTCATGTATGACTCATTTTTAATGCTCCTGTCAATACAGACCTGGAGATGTACAATCTTTTATGATTGCATCCATACCAGCCATTGCCACCCAAGTTGTTTTTGTCTCTTTTAGGCAAAGTCAGACTTTTGTGCAGAGTACCCCTTCGTTTCTACCGCCACAGCCCCTCACTTAAACTTAAGCAGCTTCTTAGACAGGTGAAGAGAAAAAGTAGATATTTAGTGACCCCCTTGCACACAGGTATTTTTGCCTTAATCCTCAAGAGTGGGCAGCTCTTACCTACAGACAGCTTTATGCATAAAATATCAAAACTACAAAGTTGCAGCTCAGGTTGGCTCAGTAGAGTTTCAGTCTTCGATATATATTGTATATATAAACTGAGCAAAAGTCTCAATGCAACACTTGCTTTTGCTCCCATTTGTCACGAGATGAACTACACAAAATAACCATTTCTCTCCACTATTGTTCATAAATGTGTCAGAATCTGTGATAGTGAACACTTCTGTGATTAGATAACCAACCCAACCTCACAGGTGTGCCATATTAAGAGATTGATTATAGACAGGCTGATTGTTGCACAGGTGTGCCTTAGACCAGGGGGGTCAAACGCACTCGCACAGGGGATCAAAATTCAAAACACACCTTAGGTCAAACTGGATAAACATTTTCTGAACACATTTAAACTATTTTTTTACATTTTGAAGATGTAACTTTTTAGCATTACTATTAATAAAAACATGCATGAAAATTATTCCAGAATAAATTAACTTAAACCTTAAATAACTAAGATTTTACTCTCCGTAAAAGTGTATTATGTCACAAAATTATACAATTTATAAATAAGATAACATTGGGCCATTAATAACAATGAAAAAAAATGATCTAGAGGGCCGGATAGAATTACCCAGTAGGCTGGATTTGTTTTCCTGGGGAGTTCGGAGACTTTAGTTTGTGGTGTGACCACCATTTGCCCCATGCAGTGCAAGTTTTGTGAACAAAATTTGAAAAAATTTGTTTATATATTTTTTTCAAGATATATATATAATATATATAATATATATATATATATATATATATATATATATGAAAATTTGGGATGTGCTGTTATATAATACAACAGATAATTCTAACCAACCTCTGTACAAACTGAGTATCTGAACTGATGTACTGTCTCTTCCCCATTTTGATTAAGGAAGAGGCTTTTTACTTTAAAATCTTAGATTTACTTTCCTGTTTGGTCTCTTAGGGGTCACTGGCTGACAAGATCAGCGAATAAATCAGATAAAATAGACAAAACAGACACACTCACAGAGCAACATTAACTGTAAGTGGTTGCTCCGGCAGTCGATGTTTTTGACCGCCCATTAGGTATCAGCTTTTCATTTGATCGTTGATGGGACACCTGTGTAATCACTTAGCTCTGTGGACAGACGGCCGGCCGGGGACTGCGGATGAGGATATATGGATGGGTCAAGGATTTGTGGTCGACTTAAAGTGATGAACCTACAAACATCAATCTTTCATCCCTCACGGAGTGCATTATTTACTTGGCAATGCCTGGATATTGCTTAGTTTCCAGAATTACTCTATTAACCGTCTGTCAGCATTGGACAAAAAGAATCTAGCAGCTGTGACCATTATTCACCTAATTGGTTCTGAAAATATCCAAAGGAAAATAAAGAAAGTGCACAATGACACAATGCTGCGCACTCATCAAAAACATGCAGACGTGTCATATTGCACTATGCAAATGCATAACAAAATTTTACATAGCAATATGAAAATTAAAAGACAGGTCAATACAGCATTGCAGAGAAAGCTTCGTCTGCACTTAAACATTGGTAGTAGGAGGATCTTAAGACGGCTATCTTTAGATAGCAACACTTATGACTATTCATGCATCTCTTATAGGACAAACACTTACAGCTTTTGCTGCCACTAACATGAATAATCACATGGAATAGTTTGAAAGTGAGCCCCATCTGGAACACGAACAGTCCTTAAAAGATGATAATTCACTCATATTTGAGTACTTTTACATGTGACAAGGCTGTTGCTCATCCATGAACCCCATAGATTTAGTTTTCAACAGAGATCCCTGAAAAGGCCACTTCATATTTGAAATATTGCTTGGAGACTGCATATGGAAAACCTTAGACATCCGATAAATGCTTCCATAGAAAAACATGTTACCTTCATGTGTGCTACGGACTTGGCATTAAAATTGTCAATAGATAAGATGTGAATCAGTGGAAAATTTCTAGTCAGTGTATGCACTTTTACAGACAATTTGGCATCTTACAGGACCTGTAAGAAAACTTCAGCTATGCATAAATAACATATTGGCCAGAATATTTAGGCCAAAATAATGCTAAAAGAATCAGCTTTATTTTATATAAAAGCACAGAAACTATATTACGTACATTCTTTTTCTAAGAACTCTTCAATCACCGACACATAAAAATGTGACGAGCCTCACCCATCTGAGTTTTATTTTCCGTAACTGTGACTAAAAGGGTCGCTAGCCCATGGCCCAAAACATAAAAAAAGGCAAAACAACCAAAAAAAAAGGCTATCCAGTGACCCTTTTCTAAAAGGGTCAGCTTCTCCAAGGCTATAAAATCTTAAAAAGCAAAAGATAATATTCTCCCTTGGCTATGACTGGAGACAGAGACGAATGCAGAGCGAGGCGGAGCTCAGACAGGACCTGGCCTTAATGTAGTTTGTAATTGTAAGTGTTGGTCTTTAATAAAAGCCCTGAGTATTTGGCCAGGCTAATAGACTGGGCTCTCTAAATCCTGGCTCCATGCATTATTCAACAGCCATTAGCTAACGCCTCATCTGGGAGGCTGTATGAGTCCCATCATCGGCTCAGACCCAGGAAGGCACATTGAAGGTGTGAGCGGAAGGTTGGGGGATTAGCCAGGAGAAAAAAGAGAGAAGGGAAGAGATGCAAATAGAGGTATGGGGAGGAAATAGGTTGGAGGTTAGAATTTGAGGGGGGGAAATAAAATCAAAGAGGAGAAGCCTGATGTGGCAAAGGTGATGGTCTGTGATATGGAAATGACAACAGGGAAATGAAGCAATACCTGGATGAAAACCAGAGGTCGTGCTGTGAACCTGTAAAAATAAAAAAGAGGCAGGGAAGGAGTGGTGGGAAAGGGGTGCTCCCATTCGAGTGATAGGAATAGAAGCTAGTGTGGTAGGTGAGCCACGGGTCAAAGGGAGCCTACGCAGAGCAACAGAGGACGGAGGAGAGATGCCAGCTCCAAGTGGCATTTTCTGTTGACCAGGAACATAAATGTCAGCTGCTTCCTTCCCTGCCTCTCTCAACCTTTTCTTCTTTTAGTTTCCCTCACCTCCTTTTCAACCTCCCTTCGCTCCTTCCACTCCACCTCCTGCCGCTCATCTCAATCTGCCCAGCGCTCTCCTGTCTCCCCAGAGTGGTGCCAGTGGTTATTCTGCTTTCATAGACAAGAAATAGCTAGAAAACACATGGATATGCAGGTTACTCACTTAGCAAGTCACAGTTGGTGACAGAAAGTGCCCAAAAATGTTGGTTTATTGGTTGATTTTTGTGTCAGGGAGTCAGCCTGACCCTGAGCTGGTGGTTTTGAGTGCATCTGAGCGACTTGATAATGGGTGTTTAGTAGGGGTGTGCAAAACCATCAATATTGCGATATTTAGTCCTGCGATTGATTCTCGACGGGTTCCCACGGAGCATCGATCTTTATTTTCATTTGAAGAGGCTGTAAAACTTTATATTTGTCATCCTTTGGTGAGACATTCCTTTGGAGGTAGATGGGGGGCGCGTGATGCAATATGGCTCCAATGTACCTGGAAGCTACCTTATTTTTTCTTCTGTTTTTTTACAACAATTTGCATTAAGCATTGGCACTGGTGTTCATGTCAACTATTGTTAACACAGAATTTTATGGATAATTCAAAATTCAATTGGTGTCAGTGCTTGTCAAAGACATAGTATTTTTGATTTTAGTAATGTTGCACAAAAGTAGCCATTATTTATTGCACAAAATAAGACGCATGATTGCGTTCAAGCAGACTCATCTGCCCAGCTGCATTTTATATTCAAAATTTTACATTGGCACTGTTTATCTTTGCTTGTTTTAAATGAAAATATTTTTACTTTCTTTTAATTCTACTATTTCTTTTAATGTTTAACGTTAAGCACTTTGAATTGTTTCTGAAATGTAATAAAATAATAATAAAAAATAAATGGGGATTTATTTTCCCCAAAAAATATCTGTTCTTCTATATAATGTGAGTTATTAGAGATGATTTTTACCAGTTATTGCAGTATTGCAATATTGGTATCGTGAGACATGTATCATGTATCGCATTGTATCGCGAGGTACCAGTAATTCCAAGTCTTAGTGTTTCGTAGACCTTCCGCACTTTTCTCATCCTCTGCTCTACCAGGCAAACATGCTCTTGTGACCCTCTGCATGGACCAAGGACACTTTCCAGTCCCTCTAATTAAAACACAACCCTGACGCACGCCACGCACGCCCCGCAGGTCTCCAGCTGAAAATAACCTTAAAAAGAACACGCAGAAGCATCACCCCTCCACTCAACACCTCTTCAAAATCTACTCAGCATTTTGTCACAGGGCAGACTCTGTCTAAATCTGCAGGAAGATTTGCAGCAACAAACAGCATCTCCAAATGCAGCGCTGGTTTATAAGGCGAGTCATCAAAGTAGCAGCATATATTATTGTTGCATGACTTTCTTGGAGCTATTCCACTTCTACACTGCCTCTGTGTACTTGAAAATAATTGAGCTACCAACTATTTGTGCTCAAAACCGCAGAAAGGCATCTGCAAAACAAAGTATGTATGCGGTTAAAGACACAGGCAGCTGCATTCAAGCGTTCGCTGTTAGGCATGCAGCGCAAGCTATCAATTCCCACTTGAGAGGGCATCAAAACTTCAATAAGTTGCATTTTACCCAATATTTAGGAATAAACCTCCAAATCCTTCAAGAATAATTTCTTACCAGTTTGACCCACAAGTCTTTTTTTTAGACATGGCTCACACACTTCTCATTTTGCTGTGGAAACACACAATATTCAACATTTATGCTGTGTTCCCTAAAAAAAAACTGCCACTAAGACATGGTGCGTTATCTATTTAAAGAATAAAGATGGCTCTTAGCCTTGTGTGCTTGTTGTATTATGAATATTGCCTCAAGTAATGGAACTAGCTTGTCTGGATAAAACATGTGACTTTCAGCATTGAGACAGCCTTTTTTTCTCTTCATCTCCAACAGACGATTTAGCATGTTTACTTCCTCGTTAAGCGCATGAGAGACCCCGATGGAGGAATCCAAGGGAGCTAATGTCGTCCTGTCACCGCAGGTTACTATAGCAGTATGATTTAATGGAAGTGTCTGTCAGCGGGCGGGCACAACAGTCCGTCAGCCAACCAGCAGACGTAGCATACGTGCAGAGACACATGGTCAAAAAAAAAAAACACAACTGATACAGACTGCCAAAAGCGATTTCATTTAATTTGTTTTCTCAAAGTGTCCCTAAAACAGGGATAGGTAACTCTAGGCCTCAAGGGACAGATTTCTGCATGTCTTCCAACATGCCCTGCTCTGGCATGTTCTAATTGGCTGGACACACCTGAACCAGGTAATTGGTTATGGGTGGGGCTTAAATATCTGTAAATCATGCAGACACTGTAGCCCCAGAGGCCTATCCCTGCCCTGAAACACACATCTAAGGCAACAAATACTCAATGTAAAGACTTTTTCTAAGCAGCTGGTGAATAAAAACAAGGAGAATAAAAACTGTGGCTAAAGCTTTAGTCACAACTGCCCTAGCAGATGAATATAGACTGTCTGAGGGGAAACCTGTGCCGGTCACGCGTGAAATAACAAGGTCGTAGACCATTTGGTAAGCCCAAAAATGTTCATGTGGTTATTTTCTATGGCCATGCTGCTGTCGAGAGGTTGTTGCAAACACATATACAACATGCAAGGGTCAGTAAGAGAGAAGTAGGTGACACATATGTATGTATATATATTTTTAACCTCCCAAATCCTGCGCACTAAACAAGAGACATTCAAGAGACATGTGTCCGCTCCTTACATACACAATGGGCAAATGGGCATTCTGGAATGCTTTTAGCGTATGGTGTTTGCACAGGTCTGTCGTTACCCAACACGAGCGCATTTACTCATACTTGGTGTAAAATGTCAAAGAGATACAAATTCCTTGCTCCAGGCTTTTTCTTTCACAGTCCTATGTCAGTATATGAAAGACGTAGTGTCATACATTTACTCATACATTTACCACCTGGCACAAACTACAATTATTAATTTCCCTTTCATGATTCATTTTCAAACATTTGGCCCTTCCATGTTTTGAAAACGATTCTACCCATGCATCACTACCAAAGCCCGAGTTGTGGTTTATCTTTATAAAAAACTGACTTAAGAACTTGTGTAGTGACACGTGATCATAAGGGGCCCAAACAGCATATTGACATGTGTTTGCACAGACTTCATTGGAAGTAAATGGTAAATGGCGTATACTTGTTTAGCTCATTTCTACCTTCCTCACTGTCCCATTCACACACACATTCACACACTGGTGGTGACTCCACTGCTGACCACAGCTGGTGCCAACAAACCACCAGAGGCAATTTGGGGTTAAGAGTTTTGCCCACGGACACTTCGACCCACAGGTGGGCGAGTAGGGAATCAGGAGTCGACCGCCCTACAGACTTGTGTATGTCATTGTAGACTCCATGCATGGTCTGGGACCAGCAATCTCATCTTACTAATATCAAGAATGTGGTGTAAAGGTGTTGTACGATAGTGCCAAAATATCGGTAGTGTCGATCTCAAGCTGGTATCAAATCGATATCGTCACGCAAATATTGATGTTTCCAATTTTGTTTGAAACTTTTCTGTATCAGCAAAAAGTTCATCATAGATCCTTTTTTCTTTTAGTTTGTTTGCCTTTACGTCTTCACTTTTTATTTAATCTCAAGAAGTTTTTATTTTAACAAACGATTTTCCTTTTAGTGGAAAATATTGTCCTAATTCTGTTTTTATGCATATCAACTAGTTTTAAAAAAGGGAGACTCGCAAAAAATGATTCACAGTGATTTAAAATAATTGAAATCTTGAGTTCATACGACAAACTTTCACCTCACACGTACCACACGCACGGCCACTGTCATGACGTCCCTCAAGGTGGCTGCTGGAACCGAGAAGGAACTGCAAGAAACACCTGTGTTCCCCTTAAGATGCAGCCCCTCCTGTCTACCACTCCAAGGCCCAGACAACCCAAAAACCCACAGCACCTGTACGGATCAACCCCCTGCACGCGTGCATGCGACTGAAGCTTAAGAACTTGTACATCAACCTCCAACTTTACCAAGTTAAGATGCGATGAGTGCCAGGCTTTCATTTGCCACTGAAGCAGCACAGGTGTTTTCACAGCATTTTGCAAGAGATCCTGCCAAACAAAGTCCTCCTGACAGATGTAGCAGCCATGGAAATCATCTCAAACAAATGTAATGAAAGTATTTAGCAGATTAAGCAGGAAACTGTCTGCGTGATGGGAGCCCAGAATCCAAAGCTCATTATACAAGCATCTGAGCTCACACATTCAGCCCCATCTCCGAGCTCAAACACAATTCCCCCACTACATGGTGAATAAGGTAGAGAGCAATCACATCATTCAGGCATTGGGCATCTGCTATAGAAGCTTTTTTTTTTTATTGTATATTTCTAGCATCATCTCAGACTGGCAGGACAGAGAGCTCTGATTAGCATCAAAGCTTGTGATTGCCTCACTCAACAATCAGTGCTTCTCTCCTGTACGACGCCTGCTGTGATTCATAACTCAGGAGAGAAGAATGTGTGGATCAGTGTGACTGGTGTTAGAGAGGAGGAAAATCGTGCATGTGCAAAAAGATTCTTTTCTGCATAAGTCTTGGGTTTCAAAATGATTCCTAATGTTGCTCTAATAATGAGGCCTTGAAGCTTACCTTTTGATGCTTCTGGACAATTCGCTTTGACTCTAAAAAGAAGCAGCTTCTTTAAAGATACCTCTCTTTGTGGCTAAATATGATTAGCTGCAGAGGACATTGTAGCTCTCTCCACAGCTAATACATTTAGTATGGATTGTCTGAGGGGGTAAGGATGCAGCTCGCAGAGGGATCAATATTCTAAGTCGGTGTCTGTCTGGAGAAGAGGAACCATGCTGGGAGATGGTTAACTGTTCTAAAGCAGCAAAGACTCCGCGGAAGCACCGAATGCCAGGAATCCCACAGAACTGAACAATTCTTCAAAAGGTAATGCTTAACGCTCATGCTGGGCGATAGGTTATGCAGAGTGTCTGCATCAAGCAAGGATCTTGTTGAAGATTTGTTGAGGATATCACTAAAGATGAGAGATTATATAAGGCAAAGCTGAAGGATTCCTTAAAGTCTATAGGGCACCTCTTAAGAGCAATGCCCAGTAGAGCCCTCCCTCTAGAGGGGGGATGTCAAAGTGGTGCTCTAAATGGAGAATAGTGTCTCCTTTGAGAAAAAGGGGGAAAATGACTCATATTTTAGTGTCTTCATTTGCATGCTTGAATCCCTCACTTAAGCCCATTTGAATCGCAGCCACCGACACAGGCGGGATGCACACACACTCATGCAAACTCCAAAGCACACACTTAGCGCTGATACTTTTCCCCCCACATTTTTTCCAAGAGTCAGAGGACATTAGCACTGCATCTATTTCTGGAGGCCCATTAAGGCTCTAAAACATTTAAGATCTACACAGAGTGATTCCTAGTGTCAGAATGACCCGTTCTTCCCCCGTTTCTCCCCGCTCAAGTTAAAAAAAAAAGCTGACACGAAGCTTGTGACAGAAACATGTATTTGATGCCGCTCTGGATTTGGCTGAGTGGGCTGGCGCGACGAATAGGGTGCGCGGAAGTGGGGTTGAGAGGAGTAATGCGGAACAGAGGTGGGGGAGTTGGGGGTACACTTCTACGCCCGCCAAATGGGTCCATTTTGCTGAAATGTGAAGCCCGCTCTTTCCTGACACGCTGTAATAAATCTATCAGATGTGTGCGTGTGCACGCGTGTTGGTAAAGTGTGCGCGGGGCACGAGCGATAGAAAAATTGGTGCGGCAAAACAGGAAATATCCACTCCCCCATCTCCTCTGTGGATGTGACAGTCAGGGTAACAGCTAACAACTGCGCTCACCATAACACGGGATGGCATGTGCCGTACAATGGAAATTCATTGTACCATCCAGGGACAAACACACCCACAAGCAAACATATCTGTGTAGTCAAAGTCTCACACAAATAGGCTAATGTGAAATGGGGAAGACTACAGTGTCATCTTAAATCTCTGCATGAATGTATCATTCAGTGTCCAGTGAGGAGCAGATCCATGAAAACAGCAACGCTGGGAAACTTTAATGCGAAATGACAGGCTTCCAGACAGCCTTAAGAAGCCTAACAAGCCCGAGCAGTCGCTCTTTCCAGACGAGAGTATAGAATGCCAGCAGAACAGGACCTCTACGTAGCTTGAGCGCTCTCTGAGCTTCCACTTCGCCTACTTCCCATCAGCAGGCGCATGCAGCCTGTCAGAGGCTTTGTGTCCTTTGCCAAGCAATTACTTGTTGCTCTAACGTCTTTGTACATTAATGGTTTCATTGCATTTAGTTGTCTGCATATTTTGACCTTGGCTTGCAGAAGGACTAAATCATTTGCATGGATGTTGGCTGAATCATTAGTTCAGCCGCCACATGATAAAAAAAAGAAAAAAAAAGACACGTTTGCATAGAATGTCATTTATGCATGTACGATTCGTCTATTCAACCTCATTTTTTCTTCTGCTTGTCGGTGGACTGTTTAGCTTTTACCCAACGCCACTATGCATCCACTTTGGAATATTTCAGTGTAAAAAAAAAAGGCTGTATCTGAATTACTTCTGAACCCATATGCCCTTTTGTATGTATTGAGTATTTATTTTTGCGTTACTTTTTAAAGCTAAAAAACTAATATTATGTATTGTCTGATCACTGGCAGTCATACGATAATGTAGATGATTGGCAAATATTGATGACATCATCAAGTGGTCATAACATCCCATATTGAGGATTCAATTTTCTATATCTGGAAGAATAAATATAGGGACATCTTGTGGGGTCATCTGGACCCCACATGACAGTGATCTTTTTTTTTCCTTTTCAATGATTTTTGATTTTCACTGGTGTCCAAGATGAAATCCTGCTCCACCTTTATCCACATTTTTCAGTGTAAGAATTGGGTCATCTGGACCTCATGAGACAGCACAAGGGTTAAGGGTTGAAATATACTGCAGTTTATTCAAGAAAGCTGATGCCTGTCATGCCAACATTCACAACAAGAACCAGTGTTTGTAGTGATGGCGTTTAAAGTAACAACATTAAGTAACTCTATTGTTTTTTGAGTACTTAAAAAATATCTGTATCTATTTTTTTGCTGTTACCACACAGTTACTGGCCGTTAAAAATGGTGCGTTACTAAGAAATTAATTTAAAACAAACGAGATGTATCACTGTCCGTTGTTCTGCCATCCAGTGACTTTCTGCCAGAAGGGAAAACTGGATCAGTTAACAACAGGATAAGCAATTATTATTATTAGCTGGGGGGGTTTCATGTTTCATAGCAGCCAATTGGAGCCATCGTTGTTTTACACACAAGGCAGAATCCCACACGAACACCAACCAGGTGGAAGAAGCGGCCGATGAAGAACAGTTTGGGGTTTCTTGGTGGAGATATAATAACTAGTTCAGACTATTGTCTCAGGGTTTGAGAGTTTAATGTATTAACTCTACAGCCGACTGCAAAGAATTGACAGATTTTTTTAAAATTTGAATTAGTGTGTTTTTTTTTTATAGAAATTCACAAAAAATGTTAAATTGTTTATTTTTTATTTTTCCCTCTATGAGACAAATAGTGTCAATTATGACACGCTGGGTAATATGTTACAATTTTGCATTTAAGACACAAAAATGTTGTTTCGAATTTGATACCAACATTTTTAACATGTTTTGAGATTTAATGGAAGCAGCCATATTAAAACGAGCAGGAAGAGTTCTTATGCTGCACCTAGTGGAATGATGGTGAATTACAGGGCAAAAAAACAAAAACAAATATATGAACTGGGGTTTTCAGGAAAGTTTGGATCACACTGATGATATACGAGTCACAGAAATTTTTGTATGACACAAACAGTTATATAGGGTTAATAAAAGTTACTGCAAGAAAATTTCATAGAGTTTAAGTAAATAGGTATAGATGTTTGCCAGACCAGTTGTCTGATATTGCACATTTAATTTGCATTTGTTTATTTTTTTTACAGTTAATTCAGGTTGTTAGTTAAATTCATTCTGTAACTAGGTTAAATAAATTATAAAGTGTTGAATTTTCATTACAAAAATAGTTAAGTGGAAAGATTGAAGGATAACTATTTTGCTGCTTTTTAACATAGTTAAGGTTTTATGCAAGAACCTTTTATTTACTTTACAAAAAGTTTGATTACTGCAACTTTTTTAATGCAAATATAGTCACTTTTCCTGGTAACTAGTTACTTTTATTACAAATTAATTTAGTTGCCAACTCAATTATTTAAGTAGTGAGTAAATATAACTAAGAATTTTTTAAAGTAATGTTGCAGACTGATGAGGGGCTCCCCTTCCTCCTGCTTCTCCTGCCAGCAATGGCTGATCCAACCTGAGAGCGCTAGGATGCTAAACCAGACTAATTTGTCCCTAAGAAGTCGCCTTCCACATCCAATCTCCTCCCGACTCCTCTCAGAGACGTGATCACTGTTTACAAAGTTATGTAGTGGGTGAAGCTTGTCTCAGAGCGGCGCATGAAGTCAACTTCAATAATGTTGCTCCATGTTCCATTTGCATAATGCCTGCTTGTTCCAGTATACTAATGCCTATTGCAACTTCGTTAAGTCGTTAAAACACAAAGATGTACAGCTATTTGTTGTTTCGTATTTGTCTCCTGCACATGAGAGCACAAACCAAGCAGCGCTGTTCACCGTGCACATTAAATCACAGACAATTACATTTTTATGGCTTTACATGACCACTTGATCATCGGCCCATCGCAAAGACCTGTGGGGTCTCTCCTCTGAACTGTTGCCAGTTTGTTCCACCTTTGACATTTCCAAGTGCACAGCTCTGTGTTAATGTATGCAACAACAATACAATTAAATACGCCGTGCAACAATCACGCTTCTGACGGCGGAGACGGAGAAGCGCTCGGTTCCTCACAGGAGAGCCTCACTCCGCTTTGGAGTTTGAGAGTCCCATAATTCATTTTAAGGATTTATAGCAGCATTAAATTTAAATAATTAAGATAATGAAGCTTTTTAAATGCTTGATTTGGCTGAACTTCAGATGCCCTTTGCGTCACGTTCTACTTTCTGCGCAGCATTCATATCCCCATATTATGATTAATGTCTCAAGATGGCCGAGTGGAATTAAAGGACAATTTTTCAAGTGATCAGTGAAGTTTATCTACTAGAGCTTTAGTGTATGTTCATAAAATGTAAACTGTCAAAATTATAAACTGTCAGACAATTACTGACATATACCTTTAATATGCTTGAGGGCTAAAACTAGTGAAATCATTAGCGTCTAAAAAAACTTAATCAAATAATTTATTGTTGTTTTTAAGCATCAATTCCAAACTCTGATCATCTTTAGATTTATTGTGTTTTCAGTTGATTTTTAATAATCATTATGCCATTTTTAGCCAAAATTGGAAAAAAAAAAAAATTAGTTTTCAAGGACATAGTTTCCGCAGAGCGGCAGTTCATCAGAAATTCAAATTCAAGTTGTTTGTCATCCATATGTTTATGTGCTCTCCCGCTAGCTTACAACCCCTCACACTCTTAACCTAACATTAGCAGAGCAACAAAGATAACAAGCAATATTGGAGCTTCCCAGTCACACAGTTTTAAGCCAGATGCCAGCTCAGATGAGGAAAACAAAATTGTACATGGATCTATTTGTCTACTAGTGGATACATCCGAACGCAAAGTAGCTAGCGCCCTGACGACGACAGCTCATTTTTTGTCTGATCCTGATTCAAGATGATTTGGATAAATAAATGCTCAGAAATGCCATTTTAAGCTTAATACTATTTATTCATGTCTTCCATCATGAGAAAAATGCCACATGCAAATGTTAAAAACACTATTTACATCTGCGTGGATCTTTAAGAAACTATAAAACTCAATTAGATGTGATTAAATCTGTTAAATGTTTAAGAATGAATTGTGTGTTATACTATTAAACATTTTTTTATCTTAAATTGTATTTTTAGGCGCTTTTAAATATATACCTATTGTTTGATTTAAATGCATTTTTTTCCCTTTTTTGAAAAAAAAAAAAAATCATATAAAAAGAGAGCACCTATCTACTATCAACAACCTCCTTCCTTAGTGCTTGTATACATCTGGACCTCGCTGAATGAATCTCCCCTGACAGCAGGACAGCAGGAGGTAAGTGGGTGAAATGTGCTATGCATCAAACGTATACCTCCAGTTGCATGCTACATTAGTGGAATGAATGCATGCTAAATGCAAAATCATTGCTAATGGCTGGCCGGCGGCAGGGTGGGCAAACAAGTGGGAAGTAAATCGGCGGATTTAATGTTCTCGTGACCGTCGTACGTCCGCATGAGCCAACTCTGCAAGGAAAGCTTTTTCAAAGGCAAAAGACATCATTGCGTCAGTGCAGAATGCGCTGTAATTACTGCTGAAATAAACATTGCTGGCTGGTGGTGCTGCAATCATCAGTTAATACTTTAATGAAAACCTGATGGCACGCAGATCAAAACCTTTCCAGCAGAGTTTACATCTTCTGTTAATTTTACTTATACGCGGGCAGAGTTTTCTAAGCCCAATGAAGTGCAAAACATCTACAAAACTGGTTCGTTCAGAGTTCAAGATACAGTGTATTTGAAATGTATTTTTATATATAGTATTTTTTTTTTTTCTTGTAGAAAGCAACCTCCAATTTCCCAGCATCTGCCATCATTCTTTGCGCCCTGCAGGAACGTGTTTTGTAACAGCTGATCAAAATGCCATCTTGCAAAATACCAAGTGAAATGATTTCTCATGATTTCTCATGCCATTGCTGACTTGGTGGCAGGGGGATGTAAGAAACAACCAAGATGGTGTGTGAAATCTCTCTGGGTATGTACAGCAGGCATAGCCCCAAGGCAAAACATGGGCTGCAGAAAAATTCCTTGGTTGGTAATGTGCAAGCCCCATTTTCTGAAAAGTCTGAGGCTTTTTTAATGTAAAAAAACAATTAAAATATATAAATATTTAGTTAAAATATAATGCATTATTATAATATACTTAAAAATTTGTTGTCAGTTCTCCATAAAGGCAGTTGCCCCGCCTTCTTTCCTGCATGCATTTGGATGATTCTTTTAATTTAGTTTAAATTGAAAGATGCTTTTTATGTCATTTACCAAGAGTGTTTTTTTTTTTTTTTAATGCTTTAGTAGTTTAGTTTTCTTTATCCATGCTTCCAAGTTTAAATTCGACCACAGTAAAGCTGCTTTCTGCTATAGATAATCCTCCTACAGTCTATTTAAGGGTTTAGTCTGCAGTTAATTAAGTTCAAGTTTTGTTTTTAGGTAAGCCACATTTCAGGCTATTTATAAAATTCTCAGTGACTCTTTCTCCAGGCTTTGGGTACTTCATTAATGTCACTGCTAATACATTTTCATTGACTTGAATCATTACAAAACATTTTAATCAACAAATCACCTATTTTATGCAACCAACCATGAAGCTCCTCACGACTATTATTGTATTATTTATTTTAAGTAAACTTGCATAGTTAGTGAAAAAAAATAAGATATCATGTGTGTACTCCCTATACATAAAGATTTATGGGGGTGTCTGAAAATGTGATGTTCAATCAAAAGACCACACTCTTTTGTTTATAATTTTGAGATTAAATACAAATACACGAGTTATATTAAACCTAAACACAGTTTTCAAAAACATTTAATTTTTCAATGAGGTGGAACATATGAAATTTGGATAAAATTATTTTATTTTGGCACAATCCCACTAATAGTTGACTATAGGTGCTAGTAGTTACTTTTAAATTTAAGGAATCCATCCATCAGTGCTCAGTCGATTGACAAGTATAAACCATAATTCACTTAGTTTAAAGTTTGTCCTAAAAAAAAAGATTGTTTGTTCTATTTTAATTTTTCAAATTTTCGTTTTCACAGTGGACTCATAAATAATTTATTTTCCACCCATTTCAACTAAAAATATGTACAAACATAATTAATATAAATAAAGTTTAGCCTCAAATGCAGAGGGGGTTTATATAAATATATACCTTGTGTGTCTGAAGATTCATAATCCCCTAATGTAACAAACAAATCTGTCCGAAGAGAGGCCTTCAGCAGCTGGACGGGACAAGTAACAAAATATATGAAGTAAAAGTAGGGAGGATATGTCTGAATTACATTAAAATCCAAGGCGCTGGACAGTCCAGCACAATATAGTCTTGCAGAGGTTAGAAGGTGAATTTAGGCTTAGCCATTGAAATTATAAAAAAAAAAAAATATAAAAAAAAATATAGTTTAGTTTTATGCAAGAACCTTTTATTCACTAAGAAGTTTGATTACTGCTACTTTTTTAATGAATTAAAAAAAAAAAAAAACACGAATGGCACATCAGAGCGCTCGTCTGCAAAGCTTCTTACAAAAACAAAAAAATCAAAAAGAAGAGTTGAAAAAAAGTTGGAGAATTGTAAAACAAACAAACATAAAAAAAAAAAGCAGGAACAAGTAGGACATACACATCTGGCGCATGAACTAGAAAATAAAACTAAACTTTCCCAACGCATGACATCAAAGTTTGACTATTAATTGTTTTAGGCTTTAGCGTTCTATTTTGTTTTGCCATCTATTGACATCAGGGATCATCATGTGCACAGCTTTTGCACATTTGTCAAGTCTCTCCTTCCTTTTTTCGACACCTCCCAGTATCATGAGCCACAGACTGTAACCACCTGCGGTGAATGTGAATTAACAGACGGCATGCTGCTAGCAGCACCTTGCTTGCCACAGAAACAGATTCATCACACAGACCTAGATACCGCCTTCCCTCCACAATGCGCACTAAAGCGCACACACACATACATTCACCCCCAGAATAGCACCTCACATATCATGCATCCGTGGTTTAATGCTTTTTGCACTCACACTGTACTTTGTGATCAGAAAAACAATAATATCAGCTACAGATTCTTCCTTTGTGCTCCTCGCTGGGTGCTGAACCTTTTTTTCGTGGTTCTCTGCGTTTAGGAAGTGTCATTTCAGAAATGGTTTTCCTGTTATTTAGGGTGTACTCAAAAGCTGCTCTTTACTTAAAATACATCCCTGGGCGCTTCCACTCAATTGCCACATCTATACATGACTGGGAGTTTCGTGAAAATCAATGTCAATCGGAAGTTGAAAGGAAGACCGAGGCTGGTTTGCCCACAGGTCAGAGGTGTAGTGTTGGTTATCGATGAGTTCCCGCCGCTGCATCGGTGCATCGAGAAAACACATCTGCAGCAATATTATTGACCAAACCAGAACAACTCCACACCTCAGCAAAGTGGACAGATACTTTATTATCCTCTGAGAGGAAATTTGTTTTCACGGTCAATAGCAGCAAATTCTGAACAAGCTTAAGTGGCGGCGCAGACGAGGGATCTCGTCGTCGTACTTGAGAGTCCAATTTTAACAGATGTATCACAAAGAGTCTCATTTAGGCCTGATGCTGTATGATCTCATTTGTAAAACAGAAGCTAATTACTCCAAACTGAACATGTTAATTTAACTCATCAAGAGTCAACTGTATTTGGCAGCATTTCTTACCCAAAACAATGATGAGGAGCACAGAAGGATAAACTGTTTGTGTCTTTAAAGACCCACTCCAATGAAAATGGTGTTTCTAAAAGCTTCTTGTACCATTTTTTTCCTTATAATAGAGGACATATATTAAGATGAAATTCTTTTTAAGGTGACCAACCATTTTCAGGTTATCCTTTAGCCAGAATATTGATCACATTTGTGGATATAGTGACAATGTTTATTAGTTTGCGCCTTTTAACTCTTACGATTTTCACGAGGAAAGATCGAGGTGTAACAAAATACCCATTCAATGAAACATTGCAATACTTTATTTACTTTTGAAATTTTTGCTTTTAAAATACTGCATTTTAAACGTGTAGTTCAGTCTTACTTTTCCTCCCAACTTAAATGTTTCTAAAATTACAAAAATAAAAGCATCATGAATGTGCAAATAGTTTTATAAAAGTAAAATGTATTAATATTTTGATAATTCTTAAAAAGGAATTGTGAAATATTGTCTGGTACTATACTATATTGAGATACATATTAAACCTGGACATGTGTGTATAGTATCATCATACTCTTGCCAAAACACACGACTAATAAAAGGTAGTGTCAGTGAAAAGTATAAAATAAACTAAAAACTCAAAGAGAACAAAGAAAATTCAATTGAGAGTACAAGAGAACATGTGAGATAATATTTTCATTTACACTGTTTCAGTCTGGCTCCTCCCCTCTTTCTGACCCATCTTTGCTGACCTAAATCCAAATACAGTGTTATCAGATTTATACCAGAGTATCTCTGTCAAGTTCTGCAGCCACAGCGGGCCTCATTTCAGGCTTCCAGGAGCTGAAAATCAGGCATCACGCCTCAATTATTTATGTTCTATCGTAACTCGTTTTGATAATAACTCCCCTAATTTAGCAATATTGGAAAAGCGATGGTGAGATGTGACAGTTGCAATTCAAGAACAGACCAAGCAGGACTGAAGACTCACTAAAAGTGAATTCAGCAAATGAAAAATGCACAGGAAAATAATCTCGTATCATTACATGTGTCTACAGATGGATGCAAAGAAAATTGTTTGTCGCTTCATGTACTGTTGGTCACCTTCATGCTCCATCATGCATCCTGCTTGTTATGTTTCTCCAAATGAGCAAATCAAATTCATTCAAGCAACAATATTCAGTTTTACTTTAGGAAAACATAAGGAGGCTCAGCGGATCTTAAATGCTGAGAATCTCTCCCCACACCAAAAAAAAAAAAAAACACTTCTGGGGTTTGAAAAAGAGTAATAGTGTAAGCAGCCTGAAGGTAAAACTTTTTTAAAATAAATTAAAACTCTGTTCCCTGAAATTTTTATAACTATAGTGTATAAATGTGTAAATAATAAATAGAGAGGAGAAAGCAAATATTGGTCAAAAGAAGACAAGCTATCAGTATTTTTTTTTTTTTTTTTTGATGTCTCTCCAGATAGATATCTTTTTCATTTTCAATCACAAAGTAAAAAAAAAAAACAGATTAATGAATTAATGAACATAAGAAAACTGAAAGTGAGTACATCTGGATTGCTCCAGGATTTGTCAAAAAAATAATTTACCTATTTAAATTATATTTTGCATCTGTCCATGTGGGAATAATGATACTAAAGCTGCTAAAACAATCTGTGGACGGATTTGAGTGGTTGAATATATAAGAGTCAAAATGTCGGTCACGCATTTATCAGAACTTTGATCGGCTTACGCTGCAGCTGGATTCTTGCATGATGTCAGACGATGTCGTTATGAAAAACTTAAACTTTCTGGATTTACTTCAAGTGATAAACACAAGTCAAAAAGTGTTTTACTAACTGACTAGTAGTTTTAATCTATCTGGTTTAAGACCTATTCTAATGAAAATCAAGTTTTTGGTGTTTTTAACAGTTTTTTTTTGCATTTTTCTCATTAAAGTTACAATAAAAACTACATTTTTGAGTATTTCTTTCATCAAATCGTTGTGAATTCGGAGCTGACGGGAAAAAATGTCATTGGAAAAGCTTGCTAGTATTTTACATGTGTTGTGGTTTGGGGTTTTCCTTTATTGGTTTTGGGGAGGGGTACTGTCATGATTCTGTGCTTAGGTTTTGTCATCTTCTGTTTTCCCTGTCAGTCTCCCCACATTCAGGTTAATCGTCCACAGCTGTCTTCATTTAGTTAATCAGCCTCAGTGTATTTAAGTGTTTGGTTTTCAGTTTCTCATTGTCAGGTCATCTGCTCTTCTACGTTCTATCACGTCACTGGTTTATGCTCCTGGTTTTGTCCTGTTTAAGTTGTTTTAGTAAACTTTTATGTTTCTGCCACCGAGTCTGGTCTCCTGCATTTGGGTCCTCCACCGCAATCCCTGACAACATGGTTACATTAAGGGAGCCTCAAGCCTCCCTGCTCCCTTCTGATAAACACACCTGCAAATCAATATATCCAATCACGTCTTTGTTTTCTTGTCTGAGCTGGAATTGCTTGCCATTTGTTTTGCGCTGCTAATGTTAGCTTGTTGTGAGGAGCTGTAAGCTGTATAAATAAAGGGATGATGGGAAATGTAAACAGGCTCACTCAGTGCCAACAGTTCCACCTACAACTCAGAAGTGAATTTCTGATAAGTTATGCAGAAAGGCAAGAGTTTATTTCCAAGAAAATGCCACAGATGTTTTGATTTTGGCTAAAAATTAAATATTCCTAATTAAAAGACAATTCTGAACACTTTGAAAATAGATCGATTGATAGTGGGACTTTAAGCTGTGACTTCAAATAATGGTGGAAAACAGATGGTTAGAACAGTTCTCTTTTTCAATAAACTTTCTTTATATGTCAATTATTTAAATAAGAGCCATTAATTGAACTTTGTATTAAAACTCCAGTTGAGCCACATTTGTTGACAGATGGCTCACGATACATTTAATAAAAAATTGCTTTCTTCCTTCACAAGGTTTTGATTCAAAGTTACTCTGCATTATATTTCATGTCAAGTTAATCTGCTTTTTACACTTTGTTGAGGCACCGACTGATCCATTATTTAGCTCATTGAACTTTAAAAGTCTCCTTAATGTGAGGTGTGTGTGTGTGTGATTGGTGGCAACACCTATTAAATAATGTTCCACAACATTGCAAACAGTAAAACTAGGATCTGGTGTTAAGTATATTCTGTAGTGAAATTTAAAGTATTAGAAATACTACTGTCTCCTGTTTCAAATTACACAAAGGTTGCCATTTAAGCTTAGAATGTCAGCATCTATGTAGTGTCCAAAACAGTGCATAGAAGAATGGATCCTTCCCTCAAAGGTCGCTGCTGCAGAGGCTGGTCAAGCCTGCAAACAGTTTTTTTTTCCCTGCAGTGAGTAAACACTGATGATTTTACAAAGAGTCTTAAACAACAGTGAATAAACAGATTTCATGTCCAACTAGGAAAATATATATTTTTGTTATTTAGAGAAGAACACTTTAACACAGGTCTTAAAACAATTTGCAACTTAATCCCTCTGCAGATTTGTCTTTTTTATGTTGTTTTGGAGCTGGTCTAGAAAAACTGAGACTTTTGAGTTGAACAAAGTCAGTGTAATCAACCTCCTGAACCAGATTCCCAGCTTTCTTGCACTGCTGCAACACGGGTAGATCTGTGATAATTGGTTTCTTATCTGACAACACAGTCGCACCCAAAAGAACTGGGGGGGTGTGTATCTTGAAACGTACGTTTTTTGGCCAAAGAAAAGTAAGAATAAAGAAGACAGACAATGGGACTGGTGTCAGAAAATGATTATGTATTTCCTCTATCTTCTGGTGATACACGCAGATGACTCTGGCTTACTATTTTAAAAATTGCTCCAAGATTAAAATGTCTTCTTACATAACAGAGAGAAAAAGAAAACTAGATTATAAACCATTGAGCGCCTGTTTGTACATTTTGAATTAGTAGGGTCATTATTTTAGTACAAAAGTAACAGGATTACGTTGGAATAATCTTGGATCAAACCAGTTAGTGTATACAGGAGGAGGAAGGCGCTGATAATGACTTTTCCACACCTTGAAAGGAAATGCAATACCAGAAAAAAGCTGTTTGATATTCATGGTTTGTAATCTTAAATTGTCATAGTGACAGTTTGATTACATATAAATGGACATAAACATTGTTAAGCACGCCAACTAAATTGAGTGGAAGACTAAAAGACAAACAAAGAGCGGCTTGATGATTCAGTTGGGAGTGTGTCTCGTGTGTGGAAAACCAGGGTTCATTTATAAGGGAGACGCAACCAGTTTAAAGGGTGACCAAACAGGGAAGTTGGAGGCTGACTCGACCCACCGCCGAAATGTGAAAATCCGGTCAGAAGGGTGGGGCTTGGGGAACAGGACTGCTGTCATTACTGGAGCTGCAGATCATGACATTCTGAAATGACGGGGGATTTAAATGGTTTGAGCAATCAGGAAATTCAACTGCAATATCTTAATTTAAGCTATAGGGAGAAGAATTAAACCAGTTTGTCAAAATTTTGCAATGGCAGCATTTTAAAGCCCCATTAATTGAGGTCAGTAAACAAAAAAAAGTTGATTTAGAGTTTGGTTACCCTTTAAACCAGTGTGGGGTCTTACCCTAAGCTCACACAGCAAGCGTTACAGCTCAGTGGGATGCGGGAGCCGTCTGGCTAAACTCATATTCGTTACTGGATGGCTGCAGACAATGACAATCAATGACATTTTGATATACAATTATTTTTATTTATTTAATAAAAAAATGTTAATTTGTACTGGAAAAATGTGAGTGTTTCATCAAATAAGATTCACTTCCGATACCATGTTAAATGTTTCTAAATCATCTTGTGCTCAAATACATTAAATTTTTTAAGTTGGGTCTTTTTATTTATTTTCTATTACATTTTTTTTTAACTTTGCATTGTCCAATGTTGATCTAAATCTAACATCCGTTTGACAAAAAAAGTGGAAATCCACAACTCAGCCTGCCTGTTGTTTCCCAGACACCCCACATGCACACTCTTAAACATTATCTGGAAACGGCATTGAGCATCTGTTTGGACAGCGGTACCACATTCAGTTAAACACTGACAAGAGCCCCGGATTGGCCACGAGAAGCTTTTCTACCACATCAGGGTGACGGGGTAAGCAAGCAGCTGTCCAATTGTCTGGTTTTTTTCCCTCCAAAACACACACACAAACAACACATACACCTACATTTTCAGCTGCAGAAATGGCAATGCAAATTCAGTTCAGTCCCCTCTCTTGACATCACCACTCCCTTTTCCCAAGTCACCCATAAAATGTTCACACATTTAGCGGCGCTTGCAAGCATTTTAAAAAGCCATTTATTTAACAGTATGATTATCTCTCTGGCAGTGCAGATATCTGAACAGGTGGCAGCTGTTTCAAAGAGGGGGGTGTAATCAAACGGAAGGAAAAAATACTGTTTAATATATTTGTGCTGGTTTCTTTTACAAGTCCGCACCACTATTTCAAGCAGTTTATAAGCAAATAAATGAAGCCCGTAAAGCAGCAGCACAGACTCAAAACAAGCTCTTTTTTTTAGAAAACAATGTTAAAAATAAACACCATGGTTATATATTGTCAGTTATGAGAACATTCTGCAGAGAGTAAACGCGGTGGGAACATATTTGGCCGATCTGTCACGTCTCACGACAGCCAGATTTGCATTAAGCATCATATTCATGCTGGTTGACCAAAAGCAAGAGGTGGGAATCTTGAGGCATCTCACGATTCGAGGCAACAATTCGATTATGAAATGATTCGCTTATGAAATAACTATCAATCCGTCCCCAAATTGCATTTTTTTTTAGAAATATTTCTCTTTACTACATGACAATATGACTTACTTCTCTCCACCAAAGTGCATTTTTAACTAAAGACGAGATCAGTACACTTGTTTAATTTTTAATGAGAACATAAATATTCTGACATGAAAATCAAAAATCTTTCACAGCATTAAAAGGAAAAAAATTCCCCTGAACTCAACAACCTTACATAAGATTGTGCTTTATTTTATCATTAGACCAGCTTTTATGAAACGCTTTTTATCTCACGTCAAACAAAATATATAGTGTCTAGCTAGCCACACATTGTGATTTTGCAAACGTATTATGTTCCCTACATATTTAATTTTGGTGTGACATAACTTACACACCATGTGACTTTTATCTGAAAGACCAAAATGTTTCCAAACAGCCATGAGAGTCGGGGTCGGTTGGATGACGAGATCTGGAAGGTCAGCTATGTTTGTGTGATCTTCAAAAATGTCCAAATGAGAAGAGTTTTGCATTTAGTTCCACTTTTAGTTAAAATCTTATAACATTTTCAGTAAATTATTATTTAAATTTCATAAAACAATTTAGAATTCTATATGGATTATATTGATCACGATCCATAAACAATTCTGAATCATTTTATAAATCTAAAAATAGATTATTTTCCTCCACCACTATTAAAATCTCTTCATTTGTTTCTGACAGCGTGGTCAGATCTCGTTCACACAGCCCCTCAACAATGTGCGTGGCCACTTTCGATGTAAAGTCTATGTAAATGCAAATTGATGGTCGTTTCGGGTTTCTATGCTGAAAACTTTCGCAGTGACGCACAGCTATGCAAGTTTCTACAACCGTTTTTGGGATTAACAGACAACACAAGCGGCCATTGAATGAAATTTGACCAATCAGGGATTCTGATTCGGCAGTGACGTATTAATTCATAGAAGTTCCAACCGGTTGAAAACTAATCAAGGAAATCAGGAGTAATTAATAGTTGTAGTTTGTTCATAGCTGGAATCATAGCCATAACTATATGTCTGAATTCTTTCCCTACTCACGATATAGTGTGTTTTCCCTTTTGTAGTGCTGTCCGAATCTACAATTCCAAAAGTGCACTAGAAATTTCCCAGAGGTCTTTGCGAAAAATTAGCGAACAAATCCAACATTTTTGCAAAAAAAATGTGTTTAAATGTAATTTTTAAAGAAACCATCCATATTGTCCTCATCAGAACACAGCAGAGTTACAAATAGATGTTATGAAATGTTTGTATTGATTCTATTTTCACTTATCCGGTGTTTAGAAAAACGAAAGAGTACAAAATAAAGTAGTGAGAATGGTGTCCAAATTGCTTTTAAAAATCCTGGGTACTAAGTAGTTCAAGGTTACATAGTTTTTTAGTAGTAGGGATTAGGGTGGGACTTCAGACATAGAGCATTTATTTTATAAATTGGAATAGAGACACGAAAAATAAACCCTATAGCAAGATTCATGAAATTTACACCTCATGTAGCTTCATCCAACTAACATGTGCTGGTAAACAAAAGGCCTGCTGTGTCCTTAGCTCAAGACGTGTGCAAGTCTGTGGTCTGCTTGGACACATTGACTGTCAGAGGACAATAAGCGCAAGTGAAGGAGAATTACAGTGGAGCCAAGGCTTGGAGGAGTTTTCAGTTATTTACATATGCACATCCTGGTCACCCCAGATCCCAACCCTCATCAAGAGAAACCAATTAAAAATCTCTTTACTTAATGTTTACCTTAATTAACTACAACAATTACCAGCTTTCCGCAGTCCTTTTGTGGCTTTTTTTCAATTAAAACGGCACGAGTCAAAGGTTGCAATTTACTCCCATAAATCATGCGGACAATTCTCCAGTGAGAAGCAGGAGTCCATCCCAGTGGGCGAAGGCAAACATACTCTTGTAGTATTTGTTCGTTTGTATTTATCTTCGGCTCAGCTCGCGCTGCACCTTCCTTAGACGTTCACGGTCCCGTGCTCACGTGCACAGGCTCAAGCGAGCGTGTGCATCCAGTATCTTTTACTGGTCAGCACATTGTTGGGCGAGACCCAGCGGACCATTAGCTGTCTGTAGCTGCCAAGGCTGAGCGCTGATAATGACAGGTGGCGTACACACCCTGGAGGTCTGACAAGCTCGGGGCATTTTGCCATGTGACAACAACTTTTACTCCTGCAGTGGCTCTGATGGCAGACGCTAACAATGGCACTGACGAAGGCATGGCAGAGGTATCCCTGGCAGCACGGGGAGGGCCTGCAGCTGAGGAGCAACCATTACTACAAGCCGTAAAACTAAAATGGCACCAATCGCTAATGGCTAGGAATCGTCATTACTATCACCGTCATTCTCTTGGCAGTTTGTTTCGGATCCCCACGAAGACTGGGGTGATGATTTTGGGGTCTCACTAACACTGAGCTTTCATTATTCAGCTCTCACAGCAGAGGGTCACTTGGCGACAGATTCCACCCTCACTAGAAAGGTCTTGATTTGCTCTTTCTTTTTCTATCATTCTTCATTAAATCAGCCCATTCATAAAATATAGTGTATGCTTATTTTGCTGGCAAAGAAACATAGTACGTCTTTCTGGTACGAAAAGGTCAGCTTTCATCTACCTCTGCATAGCAACTAGTTCCATGCCAGTCAAACTGTGCTGTGGCTGAATTCTCTACCACCCATTCCAAATCCCACTTACCGCCTCGCAAGCAGAACAAAAAAGCAGCAGGAGCGCGTGTGGGCATCAGAGCGCATGTGTGTCCATGCAGGCACCTTTGTGTCCTCCACCCCCTCTGCCTCCCCAGTGTAGAACACTCTGATTTGCACTAATCTCTCTCTGGGCTATTGTTCCTTTCCGCTGTGAGCTTATTCATGTGCCACTCACCACGCTCTCTTCTTATTTTAATACTCCAATAAGGCTAGGAGCTAAAAACAGTTTTAAGCCTGGCTATTTGACTGTTTTTTTTTTAAAGAAGAGGGAGGAAATAAAGAGCCCCGGATCCTCACCTCCTCTGCCGTGTAGGTGATTGTGACTGCTTATTAAATGGGCAAGTAGTGTCTGTGCTGTGTGATGTTTCCATCTCAGCATTTATGCATACAGACAGCCTGTAGGCAGGCAGCGACGACGTGAGATGAAAGCCACGGCCGATGTTCTGATTTGATGACTGTTGCCATGGTAGTGAGATGAGAATTCAGAAGTGACATAAAGGAGAGAGGGAACAGAAAAAAAAAAGATCTATTTCTCTTTGTCCCACGTCTTTTCTCACTTATCCTCATCCACACACACTCGATCCCTCGCCCCCTATCAGCCTGCACTACAGTCTAGTAGGTCCTCCTTTGGATCAGCGAGCTGTAAAGGTCCATCATTAGGACAACAGGGTGGGGTCCAACATCCTGACAGCTTGTCAAGAAAAGAGGCCTGCATGGCTAACTGTGTGATGAGGCCGCCATTAAAGGAGAGGAAAACCACACAACTCCACGGCAGCTTACAAAGAGGCACCTGGCGGATTCATAGTCGCTCTTCAGCTTCTCCTGGATGGCTGAACGAGCGGTTCAATAAAAACGGTTTCTGGCTCCAGCGGACGTGTTTATAGCATTTCCTCTGGCCAGGCGCAGTGCCTGGGTTAAGTTGATCATCTCTCACCCTGGTAAAATAGCCAGGGGAGCCCATGTACCACTAGATCAACTCTACAACTTAAAGACCCTAAACGTTACAGCTCAGATGATCGATATGGCACTGAGCAATGTTCTTTACGAGCTAATAGACAAATCCATTCCTGCAAAACCCCTTGGGCCTGGAGAGAGCAGGAAGGAGGTTGGAGTATGCGACTGTTTGCCTGATGTGGCCGTTTAGACCTGTGTTTGCACGCTCAGACAAACACACCAGGGAGGCTCAAAGAGACAGTAGTGGGTATAACGTCCATTTGCTCATGTCCATACGCCGCTTTAGCACTTTTGCAGACGTCTCTGTATATTGAGGTTACTGGAGTTCCCACAATCCACTGGGGTTAAAACGGCATTAAACCCTCCATAAGGAAATTTGTGTCCACAATACCTCAGAGAAGAAAAACATAAAGGCAAGTTCCCCTCAATTTTAACTGATTCAAATTCATCTTTCTGGAGAAACCCAGATTGCCAAATAAACTTCAGAATTGCATCGGAAAATTGAACTCATCAAATCAAACTCCGGTTCCCACCTATAACCTCATCCTGCGCTGCACCTGTTGCTGCTTCGCCCGTCATCTAAATGGTGTTGCAAACATCATTTAAATGCATCAAATGACTGCCAGCTAAAAGCAGGACTAATGATGAACAGACTGTGTTCACATTGCAGTTCTAATGAGGTCTCGCTACTGTGCCGTGCAATTTCTTGACTTTCCAGTCGAGCCTCTCCGTCCCGCTCTCCCCGATGCCCTTCCTTTGTCTCTCTGAGCCAAACGCTCGCTCATTAAACCAAATGCTAAGTTTCAAGTCTCTTAACCTTTGTCTCCACGGTAACCTTGCTAACCTTCTGCAGCTCGGACAAACTTAACAGAAAAACTTTGGCTTGACATTAAAAGAATAATGGATGGTGTTTACAAAGGGATAAAAGTCCTCCATGACATGTGTACTCCAGGGACGGTAACAACCGTGTTAGCAGCGGGCGCAGAGCATAAATGTTCAAGGCAGAAAGTTTTCAAACTGTTATGCCATCCGCTCGTTTCACAAAAAAAAGTTTTGATGATGCCCACCATTATTTTTTTTATGTATATTTAAAATAACCTTTAAAAAAGCTAGGAACCTTATTCAAAGTGACTAAAAAATATATAAAAAACATCTTAACGCTAGGAATGTTGCACAACGACCCACTTAGATCATCATTTAAGCTATTTTAAAAGATTTCCCAATGTCTTTTAATTAGGATATATATTATTATTATTATTATTAAGGGTCATATTGTCATATTGGGGAATTTGGGGGGTGGAGGGAGTAACTGGGGGAGGGATGGCTGTTCATTTTGTGTTAATGTCCTCTTTTCTATGTGTGATTTTTTTTTTTTTTTATCACTGTGTTTTATGCGTTTTCATTATGTATTTTATTTGCTTTTTGTTTTGGTGGATTGTAAGACGCTATAAAAATGAATAAAGTTTGAGTTTGAGTTCATTAGAAATTCGCCTCTGACTTGTGGGTGGGACTGTTGTCGCAGAGCAACCCCGCCCCCTTCCCCCTCCTTTTTGCTAAGGGCTCGGAGCAGACAGCTTTTAGCCTACCCAGCATATTTTCTATGAAACAAAAATAATCTTTTTCCAACAATTTTTCTTCATCGTCTCCTATCCTAGCCATTTGAAAAAAGAAATACTCTGAAAAGCAATTTTAAATCTTAATTTTCTATATAAATGTGCACTATTATCAGAAGAATGCAACAAAAACGTGCTAAAAACACCATTTTTATCAAAGTGGTTCTTTTAGGAGCCAGGATCGGAGTGTATACGGTGCTTGAACAGTTTGCTTTTACTGTCTTAATGCAAATTTAGGTTTCAAAAGCTGCTTGTGGAACAGCCACAAAACAAAAGTTTAAAAAATGTAAAAAAAAAAAAAAAAGATACAGAAAAAGTGTGTTTGCATCGGTGCACGTTCTCTTTTTCGTAGATTTTTCAGTCCTCTGTTTTGCATTTGAACATTAAAATTTTAAAAAGAAAGGCTGTTAAATTTTTCAACAAAGCACATGTATTGAGTGTGTTCTTATTCATAAAAATGAGTAAATCTGTTTACCTTGCAATCCTCAGTAGTGAAACCTCAGTTTTTACAATAGGGACAATCCAATTATTTATTTATTTATTTTTACACCCACCAATGAAATGAAAGATGTTAGACTCAACGATGACGCATGCAAGTCTACTTTGGGTATCCCTGTTTTAAAAATCTACTTTCTTAATTATCTTCTTGTAAAGCTGCCGATTCGGTCTCTGTTACACTTGTAATAGAAACTATTGGCATAGAAAAACACTATGTATAAATAATAAAATAATAAATCTGTGGAGTTTGATAAATAAGTAAAGATATAAATAAAAGATTGATTTATTTTAGTGGAAGACACTTTTATTTTGACTTGTCTTTTATTTTGGGGGTTGAGTTAATAATATTTCGAGGGAGGAAAAAGGGGGTCCAACTCATTAATTTTATGAACCACTGGTTTAAAGTAAAATTCACGCCAGTCTTATTTCAAGGCAACTGTTAGACTGCAAATGTCCTAAATGATTTAATTTGAAGATCTTGGCAGGCGATGCTCAATTTTGCTTAGACTTCATTTACTGGACAAGCATATTAAGACAAATGGAAATTAGGTTGGATAGATATGGAAAAAAGCCTTCTGGCCTCTTACTAAAGTAATTATACGACATTTTAATTAGCAGGAAGTGTCCAAAGCTGTTGGACATTGCAGATGAAAAATTTGAAAAGCATAATATTAGCAAAAAGATGACATTTCTTTTGGATCCTATTTACCACATTTCCACAGCCTGATAATCTGTTAATTATCTTTAGACTGGTTGACTAATCACAGCCAGAGCATCTTATGATGTCTGATTGCCGACACAACAACCAAAGATTTCAGATCACAATTTACAAATCTATAAAACAGTAAGAAGCAGCAGATTGTGATATTTGAGGAGCTAAAAACTTGTAATCACTTAGCAGTTGGCACATTAACAATCAACCACAGACACTTCCTTAGTTGAGAAATGCATTTTATGCACAAGAACAAAGGAATTAATTCTTGGATGGAAAATTGCTGGAGAAATGAAGGTCCACAAATTGAATGCATGAGCCACAAGCTGTCAAGTGTAAATAAATTCATGCCTAATGAAAATTAACAAGGAAGGAACTTTATTTAATTTTAAATTATTGTGTGTTCATGTTGGACCACATGGTTGGAGGGTTTTAGTGTTCGTGCAGTGACACAAAACACACACAAAAAAAGACTGTATTGTTTGGTTAAGGGGGCTGAGAATATGTTCTTAAAATCATTTTTTATTCAAACTGTAGCTTGATTGTTTAATTCCTTATTCTGGTTTATTGTGTTTGTATGTTTACAGCTGGGTCAGGTCAACAGATGTGGGCTAACCTGTCTAGATGACAGGAAATTACATCCGTACAAAGCCCTGCTGCTTTTATGAACTTTGATTGCTAACTTGGGGACTGTTAACGTTTGAGGCAATTTGAAAAACCATTTTCTTCAAAACCATTATCTGTCGCGTTTGGCAGAAACGGAGCGCTCAAATCTTTCTTGTATATTAATTTTTCCAGCCCTTTGATCAGACACTTATGAGGAAATCGTCAACTTCTTAAAATGGAATAAAAAATAATAATAATAAAATCGTGGACACCCTGTGGACCATCGGGATCAAGCAGTTTCTCGGGCCTCGTAAATGACGAATATTTGCATTTTGGCACAGAAGTATATCTGTGGCAGCGAGTGACTTTTCCATCGGACTCTGATGTGCAGCGATGTAAAAGCAGAAGGCTCTCTGACACATGTCAGCCCCTGAAGTGAAGGAAGAAAGATAAGAGAGTGGAGACAGAAACTGATTAAACTGATGACAAAGTGGTCAACTAATTAGCATCTCATTACAGAAACGTGTTGTAACCCAGATAGTACAGCTAATGTAATTTTTTTTTTTTAAAGAATTCCGATCCACACCGCAGTGACTCAGAATACTGACATCAAATATGTGCTCTATCTGATCAGGTCCCTCTCCAAAGTCTCATTATTGCGGCACTTCTCCCCCCTGACTAAGCACCAATAACCAACACCTCCAAAGCCCACTTATTAACCCAGTCTTGTTTAGTTAATCCAAACACAAACAGATATGTAATTACAGACAGTGACTTTCTTAAGCCTCCTCATCAATCAGAGAAGATGCTGCATGGAAGTAATGAGTGGAGGGGTAACCTGTTTTTAATTAAAAGATGAAGTAGAGCTCTGCGTGATGTCACATGAAAGCATTAATTGGCAAAATAACACTTGTGCTACGGCACGGATGAGGAAACTGTTGTGGAAAAGGGTATGGGCAGGCATATAGGTTTCCTGCTTCTTTCTTATTTTGATACAAAAGAAAAAGAAAAAAAAACAACTTTAGATTGATCCAAAGTGGCAGGTTTCATCTGCTGTTGGGTTTGGCCTTTCTTACCAGAGGAGGCTTGCATTGCAGGACACATTGTCCAAAAGTGTCAAACACCTCAAAAGAAGCTTTTTTTTTTTTTTAACTTTTCAAAATACTGTATTTTTCAAGATTTTAGGCTTTTTATTCACAGAAAAGTTACACTTTAGAAACAGGACCCTTGGAAATGCATCAGAAATTTTGACAGATTTTCTTTGCAGTCCCACTCTATCATCTTTTGATCTATTTTCAAATAATTCCAAGTGATCTTTTAATTATGATGTTGACTTTTCTTTTTTTAGTCAATTCTTTAAAAAGTGACATTTTCAAGGATATAGTTTCTGAGGAGCTTACAAAGTAAGCCCGCCCCCTTCTCAGAAGAGGACCTGGTTGCAGACAAGATGGCGGCTAAAAATCTTTAGCTGAACACCTAGTCTCTGTCAAAACCTACAATGCTCTTTGACGTACCATAACTCCTTGCATGATCAACGTGAATTAGCTGATCTGCAGAGATCAAGATAAACTACACGTTTAAGTGGCTTTTCACTGATATGCAACACATTACTTATATTCCGGCTCAAAGCCGCTTTCCTCTGCGACAGAATAAGCTGATTCAAGTTGATTGAAAGTTTAAGAAATCTGAACACTTGCGTTTATATCCTTTAATAAAACGTTTACCATCTTTTGACACATTGTAAGCCAATCCTGAACACTAAAAAAAGTTTTAATAAAAGTGACACCAAATCTTGATGAATTTCTGTTTGTGGCTATTAATGAGTTTCAGCCGCCATCTTGTCTGCCACCAGGTCCTCTTACCTTCTCATCATCCCCCTGTTTACATGCTTTCCCACTGGCTTACAGCCCCTCACAACCCCAACCTACGATTACAGATGCAACAAATATTGCAACAAAAAAAAAAAAAATTCAACTGGATTTTTGCATATGTTCTTGATTTACAATGATTCTAAAAAATATTCAGAAAGGCTATTTTAAGAATAATTTTCTTTGATTATGTCCTCTATAAGGAGAAAAAAAAGTCACAAAATAATGTTTCAAACACATTTTTTTTGCAGTGGGTCTTTAAATAAGCAAAAAAATCTTCTAATGGAATTAAAAAAAAAGTTTTTCAAATAATTTTTATTTTGGAAAAACAGATCTAAGGTATGTTTTCTCAAATTAAGATTATTTTGCGATTAACAAACTTTCTTAATATGATAATTTTTCTTGTAAGACAGAAAATAAGACAATTTCTCTTATAGTAAGTGACTTTTTACTTTCTTAAGATCTTGTTTTTGTCATGCATCGTTATGGAATTAAAGCCAGTTTTCATCAAACTATTGTTTCTTTTAGCAGAATGTTATATTAAATTATGTAGGATGGATGACAAGCTCCTGATCTTAAAACGTTTGGAGTTAGAGATGTTATGGTCATCGCTAAAATAAATTCTCAAAATTCCGATTTAACAATACCCCTAGTGGTTAAATCCATCGCGCATCAATCGCCGAGCCTGGAGGGTATTGACTGTAGCACCGACGAACAAACTGCTGGAGCTGCACTATCGTGGCTGTTTTAATACAAGTCTTAGGGCATCATTATAGGCAACCTGCAGACTCCTCATGCTGGATGCCCTGTAGTTAACAGGCGGGCGGTATTTGGTGTCCAGTAAGTTTCAAAAAGAAGAATTTTAAGATTGTCCAAACATGAATAAATGCTGCGTGCAAGTATGTTTGCCTGAGCATATAAAATATGTTGTCTGTGGATATCAACATCATCAGTAAGAGTATCATTGATGATGTGTCCAAAGTATTTTACTTTGTGATAGACATCAAACTCTGAGTTTAAAAGCAGGAAAAATCAATGTTACATCTTCCTTTGTACAACAAATCATCAAAGCACTTTTACTGGAATTATATAAAATATCATTTTTAAAACCAAATTCAGAACAGACATTTAAAAGTCGTTACAATCTGGAGCAACTGGGCCTAAAAACAACTAAGTCATCTGCATACATCACATAATTTATTTAGTATTACATGCATTCAGATCCTTCGACAGGTCATCCACATACAAGTTAAAAAGAAGTGGGGATAAAATACCTAAAGTGTTTTTTTCTAGTTTCAAATCCCAACTAAACTATCATTAATTTAATAATTAAATTATTATTTTCTGTCAAAGTATAAATACTAATGATGATTTCTCAAACGCCATCGACAGCATTTTAGTTTGCTTATTTAGAAAAAAAAAAAAAAAAGGATCAAATTTGAAAAGAAATTGGATCATGACAGCAGCTCCGGTGCAATAAATCTAACCGCAGATGCACCAACACGCACCGTCTTACAAGAAACATCACAAACAAACAATCCAAACTAGCCTAATGAATAATTAGTATTAAGGGTGGTGGCTGTGAATTAGTCTGGAAGCTCCAGCTGAATGAGTTTTGTTCCAAATCATTTTAAGTGACTTCAAAACATGCGGTGAGTCGAAGATTCCGGTAATGATGCAGGTGATCCTAAGCAGAGGCAACAGCCTATGACAGGCTTAATAGAGGCACCTGCTCGTAGGCATACTTTTGGCCATATAGTGCACGTCAGTGTGTGTTTGTCAACAGTAAACTCCGGCTGAACCAGTCGATGTTTTTCCCTTTTGCCGATGCTCCCCATTCTTACGGCAAACTGTCATTAATTCTGGGTGTTGATGTTTTCCAGTGTTTGTCAGCAGGTCTGCGCGGCGCATGCAGATCCCCGCAGCTTTTTCCCCGGGGAGGTGTCACAGTTGGACATGCAGACACCCCGGCTCCCCGCCCCTTCCCCAGCGTGCGCACACATAAACATGAAAGAGAAAAGAGACAAACAAAGCAAATCGCTCCCTCCTTTGCTTTTTTTTTTTTTTCTTAATCTCCCATGCCCTCTGTCTATTTTTCTCACACTCAAATCCACACCTGTACACAAACACACACAGAGAGACTAAATTGACTTGTCAGCTTCAATCAGACGAGGAATAAAAGGATTCCTGCCAGTTTGAGGTTGACATCATTAATGGGTTTAGGAGGGGAGTGGGCTCCAAAGACAAAGGGAGAGCAAGGTCGGACCGATTTAAAATGCACTCTCATTTTGGCAGAGATGTTCGTTTTTTTGATTCCAGCTCCTTCATGCCAACATCTTTTCCTTTTTTTTTTTTGGGTAGGGGAGTAGCTTTAACTTTTATTATCACCGGGGACAGAGACTGGTGCGGGACTTTGTTGTGCTGATGGAGAGAAATGCGACGTTGGCAATGCATTTTGAATTAAGGGGATGTCACGCATGGACACACCTGGCCATGTGTCAGAGCGAGACGTACAGGAAGAGGATGAGAATATATGGGCTGATGGAGATGAAGAGGAAAAAGAGCTGCCAAGGAAAGGATACCAATACAGCGCAGCGCAGAAATGAGAGGGGCGTGAGTGAAAGGGAGCCTGTAGATGTCAAATCTAATAATAATTTAAGCAATTACCACTGATCAAAATGGAAAATATTCACAAAACTTTAATCTAAAAAAAGACAATTATTGAACACACTGGAAAAAAGTAAAATCTAATCAAGTATTGTCATTTGATATTGAAAACATCTTATTTAGAGCAAATATTTATGTAATTTGTTTATTTTTAATTGGTTTCAAGAAACAGATTGGCTTTTTTGGGGCAAACTGGAACATTTTTTACTCCTAAAACATTACTAATGGTTTTTTAAAAAAGCATAGAATAAGTTTTAAAGCAAACATACAATTTGCATATAATATTTTAAAAAAAAGTATTTTAAATGTGTAATTATAGTCTTGTTTTAGGAGGATTATGAGGATAATTCAAGTTTTAGCCTCAGTGTTTCCTTCTTATCCATGTCTACTTTTTTTTGTTAGTGCTTTTAATTTAATGTAACTTTTAATTGTTTGAACTAATGTTTACATATTTCCTTTTGCTAAGCACGTTGAGTTTCATTGCATGTAGATTAAAAGTGCTATAACAGTGATTGATTGATTTAAAATAGAATATACATGGGAGAAAAGTATGGTGAGAATATAGTCTCATTTAAATTGTATCATGTGTCTGTTCATTTGTGTGTGCGTAGTTATTAATGAAGTTTGTGCGTCAATGAGTGTATGCGCAATTTTATATTCACAGGTACAAAAATTACGAAATGCAAAATATAATGTACGCTCCTGAATTATTTCAAGTACATACAGTTACACACAAAATGTATTGTATGAGTTACAAATTAAAAATTACACAAACACAAATCCAAAGTTACACTCAAATAGGCAGACACAAGTTACAAAAATTACACACAAATCAAATAAGAATATAATATCTCAATAGAAAGTGTTAAATATATTTATTTTATAGGGGAAACAAACTATTTTTGAGTAAAACACAACATTTTAAGAACAAAAAAACAGAGTTATAAATCAAAATATGGTTTTTTATATCGAATTTAAAGATTTTATTCTAACTTAAAAATGGTAGACATCACAACGTATTTTCTTGATTTAGAATTAGGACAGTTTCTATAATCCTATTGGCAGATTGTTTCCCTAACAACATATAAAAAACATCCTGTATTCTTTATTTTTAAATTGCTTTGAGAATGACATTTTCTTTCAGTGAAGTTCAAATGAAATCATTTCTTTTAAATTCCTAAAATAAAATTGACAAATTGAAAGCTCTCAGGAGAAAAAGAATCAGTTTTAACTGCTAAAAAAACTACTGGTTATGGAACCTGGTTGACCTGCAGGGGTGGTGGCTCAATAATTCAAGGACTATCACTGTTTAGAGTGTTTAGAGCAATCTCCTCTTTGAGCGAGAGTTGGCCTCGAAACACACGAAATCAAAAAAGACTGAGAGACATTTGTTCCTCTAAAAGATACAGACCCGATTGGAAGATAAAAACGCTCAGTGAGTCTCGATTTAAGGCAAATTAAAGCCTAAATATATTCAAAATGAGTTGTAGATGAGAGCTGACTGCAGTAGAAGAATCGAGCTAACAACATCCTGTGTAATAAAGAGGTGTCACTTGAGGTCAATAAACAATGAAAAAAAGCTGTTTCTCCATTTGAAGATACTATTTTAACTCAAGGAGATTTCTAATTTAGAATAGTAACCCATTAGTAACTGAAGGCCACTCAGATCCATATCAGAGGCACTATAGACTCCACTGGGTCCTCAGATCATTACTATAGTTTTACCCTCATTAAGCTTCAGGAACTTCAGAGCATTCAAGCTTTTGTTTCTGAGAAAAAGACCTGGAGTGGTTCCGCAGAATAATAAATGTTGCATTTTAAAGGCGAGTAAAACAGAGTCAACCAGCTTTGAATCAAGGGACCGTGATTCGGTGGGATTAAATTGAGGGGAAGCAGATAAAGGATAATAATCTTGACTCAAAGCATAGAATCCTAAAGGGAGAAAGGAGAAACTTCATCCAGAACAGATTCAAACTGCTCAGGTTTAACAATATTTTACCAAAGAATATTCTAAAAATGCAAGATATACAAGATGAAAGTTACAGCGGCCTTAAAGCTCCGGAGCCACATGTGGCTTTTTTTTTTTAACCCCTTCTTTGAGACTCTCTGGTTAAAGACAAATTTAAAAAAAAAATTGATTTCAACTATAAATTTTAAATTAAATAAAAATAAATAAAGTAAACTCACTCAAATCTTGTTTAGCTCGTTCACAAACACTTGAAGGACAGTAAGTAACTCAAGAAAACTGTCCGGTACAGGAGGAGTCGTACGGGACGGTCCACTTAACTCTGGCAAGCGTTTCCACTCAGTTAAGCCTCGCTTCCACTGAACGGTTTGTTTTCATGGTGCATGGATGGTGTAGACCGCTAGCATGTCTCTGCGTCATTGTGCAATGACTAGAAAAGCAACAACAGTGGAGGTCATCCAGCAGCTCGTCTTTTACTTTTTGTACATCGTGTATAACAGGAAGAAGATTGTGGGAGGTTAAGAAGAATACCGGCGTAAAAAGAAAAACGGAAGCACTAGCTTAGCGCTATACCGGTGTTTTCTCGTGTATTTCATCACTTTCTGTCAATCAACGGGTTGCTACAGCGGCTCCACCTCAATCATGTTGAATTTTTTTCTAAATACTTAATTGTTTGATACATCACAAATTATTTTACATTTAAAAAAAGCATCATGTGTGTGAAAGGAACTGTTTCAGTGTCTTATGACGGTAATAAGATTAAAGAAAACGATTCTAATAGTAACTGAAACAGTAGAAGTTGGTTAAATGGTTAAGATACATTTTATTTATTTGTGAAAACTCAATATTTAACCTTCATCTTATGCATATATTCTTTCAAATAGGATTTTTCTCTGTATCTCTAAGTAGAAAAAAAAACAAAAATGTTAGAGATAAGTGATCGGTTAATGCAGCTGAGAGGTACAAATCTCTAAAAACGGCACCGTCTCTTGTGGTCATTGAAGTGGCACTGGGGTACAAGTGTGCACATTCTTCTAACACAAACTTTTCCAGTTAATATTTCATAAGCTCTGTGCTCCCAAAGCTTTAGCTGCTGTGAGAGACTTCACTGAAACTGTAGCGCTTTAAGTTGGTTAGAATGTATCATATAGGGGTTGTATTTGCTTCCTGAAAGGTCTCTTCAGTCTGTTTGTGTGGATTGGTCACCTCAGATCATCAGGCCATGGGCCAAAAGTAAAGGACACTGTTGAAATATTGATTATAGAGATGCTGCTACTAATGACAATTGCATAAGAGAAAAACTTTTCAAAATAAAAGAAACTCAACGCTGATAAATGTGGCTTACTCCTAATGCTCACTCATGTTCCATTCTGATTTGAAAATAACAGAGTGAAACATTTCATTTATCTCTGGTTTCTCAAAAAGCTCAATTTCTCATTTTAATGAAAAGTTTTTAGATTCAAAATTAAGAAAAAAAACAAACTCCAAACCAGGATAACTTTTAAAAACCGATCTAAAAGTGTTTCAACAATCTTCAAGATTTATTCATAAAACCGGAGCAAGTGTGACGGAATGATGGCTGTCTGACAACAGCAGTTTTCTTAAGTCACGGGATGCCGGCTCAAAGTGATGAAGGTGCAGAGCGAGTGACAGCGATGGATGGGTCAGGCACGGGATGTGACATGCCAGTTATAAGGTTTTCAATCTTGATTTTGGAAAAAAAATTCTGAAAATGTTCATACAAATATGAGATTAATCATAAATAGAAAAAAGTGGGCTGAATATTGAATGATCTTACAAATAAGTATAGCTTTTAGAGAAGCTGCTAAAGGAAAAATTGATGTGTCACCGACTAATTGAGAATAAATTAGGGAAAGATTCAGACGAGATACAAAAGCATGTCAACATCTTCAGTGACATAAGAACGTCTTCTGCTGTAATGCAGTAAAAAAAACGTCAGAAAAGAGCGTTACATTGAAAACTCATACAAACAATCAAACTTTTAGCAGATATTTTTCCAGGTTTAATGTTTTAATTTATCTTTGGTCCACATTTTGCCAAACTTTTCTCAAAATCAGCACATTTTAGTCTTATTAAGAGCTTATTTCTATAAATAAGAAAACTATTATTAAAATGGGTCCAAAATGTCTAGCTTCGTACTCTTGACAATAGAAAAAATGTATTTAAAACTCAAAAGAACACACATTGCATTGTCATTTTTGGTTCAATTTTAAGTGCGTTAGTACAATAAATATTAGATTGGCATTGTTTTGAAAGCAAAAGTCCTGATATTTGTTTAAGAGTAAGTGCTAGTTTTAGATTTTTTGGTGGATTTATTAAGGAGAGCCAACTTACTAGGATTGTATGCTCATTTTTTCCACATTTTTTTTTTAATTTTTATTAGAATAAGTCGTTTCCACTTATTGCACTAATTTTTGTCACTGTAATCAAAATGCACTATAAAAAAAGCAAATCAATTGTTAATAAATAGTAAAGAATACTTTTTTATTGAGCTGTTAAACATTGAATTTGAAGTAATGATTTTGCTTTTTTTTTAGCCTATTTTCTCATTTTTAATGCTTGTGTGGAACTCCTTATTGCATAATTTCTATCTCTTATTTTTCTTTTTAAGTAAAAATTTGGTACGTGGACAAACTTTACTACTTTCTCATGATTTTCTTCTAAAGAACAGACCTTGTTTTCTATTTTTATGCTATTGCAGCACAAAGCTAAATGCTATTGATTGAACTCCAATGCAAAACAGTTTAAAATCTGAGAAGTCAGAAGACAGAACGTGTCAAACTTTGGAGAGCTACTGGGCATGTGTCATTGTCACTGTGACATGTGAAATCCACACATAAACCAGCTTTCACGGCGCTCTGTAGCAGAAAGCTTTGAACATTTAAATCCTCCCCTGTTCCTGCTGTCACTTCATCCATCCTCATTGTCTCGCGCTTTCTTCAGTCTGCCTGTTTTCTGAGGAGGGATAAAGACGAAGCTCCTCATCTCTAACATTAATAAGTGAATCACAATTGACTGATCACCCACAAGTTCTCCTGTTTCTCTTCCCACACTCACATCATCCGTATACTGTAGTATTTTTGTCCTATAAACTCATATCGGTAAACAAACCTTATCTTTAAGTTCATAATAAAATGTAAACTATCCAAATACCTCCTTTTAATTAGTCTTTTTGTCCTTTGAAGTCCCATTCTGATCATTTTTTGATCTATTTTGAAAGTGTTCTTAGTGGTCTATTAATTATGATTTTGCTATTTATAGCCAAAATCAAAGAAATTTGTGTCATTTTCTAGGGCAGAATCCGAATTCTTCCACTACGGCTTCTCCCTAACGGAGAGTTATGGAAAAATATTGTCTATCCGAATTCCCTCCCTACTCACTGCATAATCCGTTTGCCATTTTATAATTCCAAAATCAAGTTCACAATAAATTTTCCCAGAAGTTTTTGTGAAAAACTAGAGTGCATCAATGTTCACTAAGTTAGCAAATATAGACCACAATGCATTGCACTTCAACAATTTCTGCAAAAAAAAAAAAAAGTTTAAATGTCATTTTTAACAAACCATAAACATTTTCGTCATCAGAACACAGTGAAATCACAAATAGACGTTGTGAAATGTTCATCTTGATTTGATTTGAACTTCGTCCAATCAGTGACGTCATATCCGGCGTTTAAAAAAACAAAAGAAAAGTAGAGAGCGGGGTGTCCAAATTGCTTTGAAAATCCAGATCACTATATAGTCCCGTGAAATATAGTTTTTCAGTGGTTAGGGAGGAATTCTGACATAGCTGGTGTCTTCAAATTTGGATGTTACTCCAACTAGGTGACATCATCAATAGTCGCCCGTCAGCCCTGTTAGCACAAAGCTGCTCCAAAATACTTAACAACATCGGATTAATAATTTAAAAAGGTCATGCAAGAACAACGAGTCATACAGAACTTGAAGTCCCTTCGTTAGAAATTGTACTATGAGTTTTGCACAGAGTAAGTATTCCCCCAATTTCCAATAATCCCTTTGTTTTCACTCTTTCATGCTAGCTTACAGCCCCTCACAACCCAAAGCCAACATTTCTAGTGAAACAAAAATGGAGAGTAAAATTTGAGCTATATCCAGCTGAACAGTTTTGACCCAGATGCCAGCTCAGATGAGGAAAACAAAGACGTACATGGATCTATTTGTCTGCAAGCGGATGCATCTGAATGGTAGCTTGTAGCTTGGAAGTTCCGTCTGTATTTTTTGCACTCCTGATTTGACAATAATTTGGATAAAGAAATCCTCAAAAACGCAATTTTAATCTTAAGTTTCTTTACATTTGACCGCCGTTGTCATAAAAATGCCACAAGAACACATTGAAAACACGCCAAAAAAACCATGATTTTCATCTGAGAGGGTCTTTAACCCTCTCATTTTCCCAACATCGTCACCTGACACTTAAAGAGCAGCTTTTCTTTTTCCCGTTGTAACCTCAGCCACTCGCCTTCTTTTTATTCTCACTCTAATTATACAATTACATTACCATTTCTGTTCTCTCATTTGCATTTGTTGCTCTGCTGATTTCTTCCTGCTTCTAACCCCCCACCCCCCACTCTCCATCACCCTCTCCCGTCTCACCGGCTGAACACTTTCCACCTTTTTTGTAACGCATAAACAGACAGTGCCCTTGGGGACTGGATGGAGAGCCCGGCTTTTGTTTGTGTGGCTTTCTAACTAACTTTCCATCTGCAGGGAGCCAAGCCAAGCCCAGCAGTGCAAGACAGATAGCTGGCACTATCCCAGGCCCTCCTAGTTGGCTCAAATCATCACCCCCGCCTCTCAACTTCTTCTCCTTCAAAGCGGTGCTCTTCCAACAGAGGCAGTTTTCTGCTGCCCTCAGGCAGCGAGTCAGGCACTGCAGACATGCGACCCCTTCACAGTTCCTTTTTCCTGAGAGCCTTAAAGCGAGCTCCGCTTCCCATGGATACTCAATCCTCTTCCGGGTCATATGGATCCCTGCCACTGGACTCTCCTTAAGCTCCGTTCCCAGTCAGCCTCAGCACCACTTTCAACACAAGCTCACCAAATATCCAGCTGCACTAATTCACTTCAAAGGGCCTTCAAAGAGACATTGAAGCGTTTGTGCAGAAACCTGGAGTTCCAGTCATGTAATCACCCAGAGGCTGTGACTCAAACCTTCAACACAGTGTTTCACTTTTTTTTTTTTTTTCGTTTGCACGAAATGACATGTTATTATGACAAAATGCACAGTGCAGTGCATGCCGCAGAAAACACACAAGTCCAAGTCAGCATGTGCTCTCTCCATGCACAAAAGGAAATCAACACAGGCCTCCTACTAAATCACGTGTTAAGTCAGTCTGCCCTCTTATTTCACATGTCTTTGTAAGAAAGAGGAGTTCTTTTTTTTTTTTCTTTCATTTTACTCACCGTTGTCAGGCTCGGATTTTCTGTCATGCTCGGTGTCTGTGAGGGAGAGGGCGGAGTTGGCACGGCTGGTGAGACAGGAGGACTGCTCTGACTTCAGGCCACGCATCCACATGTGCTGAAGACCGTGAGCAGGGGAGGGCTCCACCTCCGGCTCCGTGTCCACATCAGAGCCCACGCCGAGGGAGTAGGCCCGGCTGTGGACGTGAGCAGCCGGTCCGGAGCAGAGCGCCTCCTCTTCCTCCTCCTGCTGATGCTGCTGCTGCGGCGGCTGCTGTTGGTGGATCAGATAATCTGGGCTCCTCATCTGCCCAGCATTACAGTAGTCGATATCTGGAGAGGAAGGAGAGGCGTGTTGATTGATATCATGCAGACATTAAGCTGTAAAGCCTCTAATAAAGACGTGCTTTTCCCCCTTCTTTAAGGAAGTAAGCTGACCAGGTGCTCAGTGCAGACTGGGGATTTGCAGGCAACACACCGAACACGAAACACATTATGTAAAAGAGAGGTCATATTTGAGCTATTAAAAAGTTAAGTTAAAAAGTTTTTTTTTAACTCGAATCTCCAACTGCCGGCCCGAATTTTTCTTAACCATTTGCAGTAAAGCTATATCCTGTTCTGGATGCGAGATGTGTGTTATTGAGCTTGAGATGTATCGAACTGCTGCTCAAACAGAGCACTGATCTCATCTATATTCTCCTTGGTGGGGTGAAGAGACCAGATAAAGATCAAACCTTATTAATATTGACTCAGACTGAGAGAAAAATTGAGCTTCATACTCTTTCAGGTATTAGCGCGGCCGCCAATCCCAGGCATCAACCTGTTATCTGAGAACATCAGATATACTGTGTTAGTCCTCTGGTTACACTTCAATTCAATACAATTCAATTGAGCTCTACTTTTTTACTGTAGAGGCTGTTGAGTAAATTTTCTTCCTCACTACTGAGTCTCTGTTTAGAATGTATAAGTGGAAGGGATGGAACTGATGTAATTTTAAAGAAAGCAGGGTATAAATTGAAATCCATGCAGACGGTAACCTATACGTTCCTCTGAGATCCGAGGAAGGAAAGACTTCCTGTGCTCCAAAGTTAATGTGTGTGTTAGGTCAGGCACCTCAGAACTCAGAGCGAACAGTTTCAAATAAAGGCAACAGTCCTGTTTACCACTACACTGACCGGCGATGTGTCCTGCTGTGCTTTTTTGATGGGGTCAAGACCAACTGTGGCTCTCAGACGGTTCTACTGAAAATCCACAGGCCAAAGATTGGTCACCGATACACACTATGGTTTCACTCACATCTGTTGAAAGAGGCCAATTCAAGAGAAAATGGGCTGGATTCCAAACTGCGATGAGTGCAAATCGAAAAACAAAAAGCAAAAAAAGGAATTTGAAAGTTTTTCTTTTAAAACATATTGATAAAAAAAGAGGTAAATGGAGAAAAAACATTATTTTTAATAACTACCAGGTTTCTGATATCTAAACCTCTTTCTTTTACTTAGCATTGCTTGCCCTTGTTTAGAGAAATTACCTGGTTGTGATTTTACTCTTAAAGTGTCCTTTACTAAAGAAGGTTTGGTGCAAAAAAACTTAACAGCTTTAGTTTTAAAAATAACTGAAATTTCACCAAAAATGTCAGAATCCCCCATTAGCAAATTAAGTAAAAGTGGTTCAATTCTAAAAGGCCTTGAATCCAAGACATACTTGGCTTGCAGACTCACATGGAGGTATGGAGGAGCTCTAATCCTTCTGTAAACTGCCAACCATTTGTTTTAGTGTTTCACACACTATACTTTACTACAACATGGTTTGTGTAGAATTAAGTCCGACAGACTTAAACCGGAAGAAAATGTTAGTTTTAGATTGTAGAATAAAGGAAACAACAACAGGGAAGTGATTAAATAAATGCCCAGCAAACCATTTTGTATCACTAATAAGTACTAAGTAAAAAATATGAAGCAGTAAGGCTTTTTATGGAACTATTTTTTTTTTAAACTTTTTAGGTCATTAAGGAAAAAGAACTGGAAAAAAAGTAATTACATGTACGACCAACTGCAAAAAAATAATAAAATTAGAATACAGCATAATGAAGCAAGTGTGTTTTGAAGTTCTACCACTTATTGCAGTACATACTTTGTGAGATGTTTATCCCTATTTTACCTCACTACTTCAATCCAATAAAGTCAGAGTAATGTGCAAACTTCACTCTCAGTACTATAAATAAAAAAAAAACATAATAACCCCATATTTATTTATTTATTTGACATTTAAATCAAGAATGGGAGGATAAAGCCTCTTGAGATGAAACATCTCGTTTTCGAGAGGGTCCTCCTTTTCAAATAAAAATAAACACATTAAGCAAGAATGGCAGAGAAAAAAAAAAAAAAAAGAACTGGTTTGGCAATGGAAAAAACTACAACACTCACACATTTAACATTCATTCCCAACACACAGGCTCACAATATACACCTCTCTTCAGCATATCAAATAATAATAACAATAAATAATATAAATAAACATCTAACACACAATAAAATAACAAATTAATTGAATGCAGAAAATGACCTCATGGAGCATAAAGATTGAGGAAGATTATTCCAGTCACTTGGTGCCTTAAAACAAAATGCAAATTTATCGGATCGTTTGAAAATTCCTGGAACAGAAAAAAAAACCTGGTTATTGTGGCATAGATTATGTTGTGAAATATAACCATTTGCATCATATTCGATACACATATGTTCCTAGATTTTCCATATAAAACATTGTATATAACTTGGTCCATTTTTTCTGCCCTGTAGTTCATCGTTATTCCACTAGAGGCAGTAGAAGGGCTTTTTCTAGTCATTTTAAAAACACTTTTGCTGGCAAAAGTTTAGCAAATTTTCAAAACTTTCTGGTTAGAATAACTCATCCATTGTTATATATATTTTTAAATGACTATCTGTTTTGAGAGAATGTTAAATTTCTCAACAATAAATTATTTATAATACAGTTACACCATGTTAAAAATGTGTGGATCAAATTTGAGACAGTGGGTAAATAAGGTGCTCCCCCTACCCCAAACACTCATGTCAATATTTTTGCATCCCACCAAACGTTGTTTAGTTTTTTTTTTTTTTTTTTTTTTTAAGAAATGCACAAATCCTTACATCACTGATCAAAATACTAGATATTCTATACTACTCAACTAGATACTAAATGTTTTTTTTTTAAATGCATTGGAGTATTTTAATAAATTTCATCAAATAGTTTAAAAGAATCTTCATTTCCTTAAAGAGTTTCAGTCAGTTTGTTGATGTATTGGGTTTTTATATGTTGAAAATCTGTATGTCTAATATTTTCAAAATATTGCTCAACAGAAATCCAAATAAATTCTTTATGAGCAAAAAATTTGATAATTTATTATATTTTTACAACCTGACTTTTTTTTTTTGTAACAATATTTTTATTTTTAACATTTTGTTGTTTTTCCAAGGAGCATCAGAAGATTACCAAAGAATAGAAAATAAACATTCAGACCTTGAATCATAAATCCTACAAATTAATATCTTGCTTAAAAGCTCTTTTTTTCCTTCTTGGATATTAAGATTGCCAGAATGATGAGAGTAAACCTTTTTTTTTTTGTTAAACTAATTTACTGTTTGGTGGTTTTAAACATAATCAGAAGTGACCCTCACCAGACCTCATAAATAGGACTCCATCAAAAAATTAAAAAAAACTGCATAAATCTTCAGAAAATTCTGAATAAACATTCTATTTCTGTGGAACATTCATTGGTATTTTTCAAAGTACAGACTAGCAGAAGGCAATTTCAAAAATAAAGTACTAAAGTCATTAGTCTGTTTTTTAGCTTCTGTTTGTCTTTTATTCACAATTACTTTGATGAACAGATTGCTTTTGCATTACCAATTCCATGATAACATTTTGTGTATTTCTGAAAATGCTTGAAATTGATTTTAAAAATTCATAACTAAATCATCAGAATTTAGTGAGGCTGCTTTTGTATTTCAATGCTGGTGCATTATATTGTGTATTTTGCAGGTCTGTAACATTTTTTCCTTTTGTTAACTAAGGTTTAGAAAAGATTCCTATCGATATATGCTAAAAAAAACAAACAAAAACAAAGTACTTCTTTGGCCAGCTTTGTAGTAAATGCTTTGTGTCCATCTGTTAACACCATCCTTCTAATGCAAACAAGCTTAGCAGAGACAGGTGCAATGTAGAGGAAATCAAAATGGTGGCGTGGGACTCAATGGGGAGAGGGAATTGTTATATTAGAGGAAAATAAAAAGCTGGAAGAGGTGAAGGCAGGATGCAATCATTTAAAAGATGAAGGGAAATATGAGGAACAAGGGTGGGAATTAGAGGATAGACAAACTGGCGGATTTTTGTCATGAACGCTGTAATCTGTTAAAAAATGTCACTGGAGGCAATATCTCCCCCCCATAACAGTTGGTTACTTAGATAGGGTGGACTATATTTAACTCTGTTGCCCAAAGATGAACAGATGTGCTTTGCAGAACTGGCTGCCATCGACATTAAAAAGGCTGCTTTGGGGGGTCGTCTGCTCCTCACCATATGACACCGATGGCCCGGGATGTTGTTTGTTATGGAAACGGAAAAAGCTGGGAAGCTGCTGAAAAGCCCAGTCATTTTCCACACCACAGGCCTCGGTAAGATATCGAAGCAAAATGATGATGACTAATGGCAATTGATGGGTCGCTATTTGACAAACAGTATGATAGAATCCATTGAAGGAGGAGAGGGAGGGAGGAGGGGCGTTCAAACCGCGCAGCTGCCACCTGTTTCTCAGGGTGAATCTTTAACGCTACTAGTTACCATGGTGGGCAGGTTCCGCAGAGCAGTAAGAGGGTCAGGTAAAAGTGCATCTATTGATCACTGTGAGCCCCGCACAGCAGCATTCTCCTGATGAGGTTCAGTTTCTGTCTTAACACTACACATGACCTGCATAAAGGCCATCCATCACAGCGTGCGTTGGCCCATTTCTCCTCCTGTCTGCAGCAAAAAAAAAAAAAAAAAAAATGAGTGTGCATGTGTCAATACATGTGTGTGCTTCTGTTAGCCTGTGCCTTTCTGTGCGTGTGTGTAATGAAGGGTAGTGTTCCACCCCAGGTGAGGCCACAGAGGTTTGGGGTTGACCTAGTTTAGCTGTGGGAGAGAAATATCACCTCTATGGAGAAGAGGTAATTGGCTGCCTCCGACTGCCCTTCTAGCTCATTGTGGGCTGGATAATTTAGTCTTTTAAAACTTTTCAGTTCAGTGTGGGCTTCTTTTTCTTTGAGCGTCCGTGGAGCACGTTGTCGGATTAAAGACGTGATGATCTGTACCTGGATGGGGCTGGCTGTAGTTGCTCTGTCTTTCCCGGTGCGACCCGAGGGTGAGGCGCAGCTCGTTTGTGTAGTCCGGGAGGGTTTCGCGTGAAGTGTAGGAGCGGTGATGAGTGCGCCCGTCCTCGCTCTCGTCGGACGAACTCGTGTAGGACATCTCCATTTCATGCCGCCCTTTGGAAAGTGGCTGGTAGGGTTTGCTGTCCATCTCCTCCATGGTTTGTGGGGCTTCACTTATTCACTCAGCAAAGCCACTGCACAGAGTCTGGTCAGGTAGGGCGGGGGTTCAAGAGACGAGAGGGAAATGAAAGAGCAGGAGAGGAGAGAAAAAGCAAAAGAGATGTGTTATTGAACAATTTCAAACCTATGTTCATTCCCATTACAGAAGGCATTCATAAACAGCATGTGGCTTCTTTCATGCACGCACAAAGGTTAGCTGCAAATCAATACACACAGAGGAGACCAAGACAGTTGCCATTTGCCTATGACTTTGAAAAAAAAATGGGCTCAAATCAAATGCAGTAGAATATTCTATCAACTGAATAAACACATTCTCACTCCAAATACTGTAATATATAGACATATGCTTCTGGCCCCTTCTGTGTCACTTTTGGGTGTCCCCAACGTGTCGTTTTTTTATGTGCGCCTGTTCCTATAAAATCAGGAGTCCTCAACTTCTAGGTAGCGAATCGGTCCGAGGGACGCTTAGTACCGGGCCACAGATGCTAATCAGGGGATGCATAACTGAGCCAGTACTGGTACCCCAACTTGTAAGGGTGTGTCGGACAAGCCACAGTTCGGCACCGCGGAACACCCCACCCCCACACCTGACACTCGCATAATTTAAATCAGTTGTCCGTTCACATCGAATGCAATGTTTTAACAAGAGCTAAAGTAGCTGCTCAACAGTTATGCTGCGTTATACAGTTATATACTCATACTGCGTGTCGTGTGGGAGGAGCTTCCGTCAAAAACTTTTCTCGACTTCATCATGGAGGACGCGGATGGTGAAATCTCAGGTTTATTTAATTTCGAGAGCTGAGTAAAAGCATCAGTACTCGTCTTCATGTCTGAGTTGAGAGAATCTCCCACTGAGAAGCACTGAGAGAGACAGCAGAAGCTACTCCGGAATAGGGACGATAGTATGGCAAGCAAAAGGTATCATAAATCGCCAGGAAAAGCGTGCATGGCAGTGCCATGTTTTATGGACGACAAATATTATTTTAAATATTTAAATGTTCCCACAGTTAGTTTCAATAAAACAATGAATACCAAAAAAATAATTTCAACTGTTTGATTTATGATTCAATGTCAACATTAGGGGAGTGGGACAAGAAAATTGAAATTTTAAGGGCTACCCCAGATAGATTTGGTATTTTAAACATTATTACAAGCATTCTTTAGTCTCTGTTTTTGTAGATTTGGTCTTAAGACATGTCAATGTAATCAGAAATTACATATATATATTTGTATATATCTATATATAGATATATATATCTATGCATGTATGTGTGAAGTACTTTATATGTTATATAACATGTTATATGTTATACTTTTCCGAAAAATAAGTATAGGCTTTTAACTTGTTTTTTTTTGCTCTTGCTTTTTTTTTTTTACTGATCCAAAAAATGATCTGAACCATGACTCTAAAACTGTGACATGATCCGAACCATGAATTTTGGGATTTGTTACACCCCTACTAACTTGGTACCAGTTCCGCGTCCAGTACTGCATCCCAAAAATTTCATGGGAACTGTCAACACGTCAAAAATTGACAAGTTGGGGACACCCGAACTTGAAACAGAGGGGGCCCATCCATTTATGACAAGTTGGGAATAAGAATGTGTAGGCTGTATTAGCTTTATCTCTCAATGAAAACCGTTGATATGCCACCCATAAATCATCAAATTTGTCATTGTGACTGGTGTCATTAAACCCTGGGAAGTCGCCGTCACAATGAAGTGATGATGAAACCCTTTTTGACAACAGGCTTTTCAGTGACACTGCCCTCTTTTAAGGGGACGATGATAAATCAACTCGTTTCTGCTCGGAATCACTTGTTCCTCTCTCAACCTCATCAGAGTCTCCTTCTGATAACGTCCAGCGTCATACACTTATGCCACCATAACTAATGACTGATTGGGATGATGATTGGAGCACAGAAGAAGTGATTAGAAAATGCTTAATTCATATTAGTTCTCTTTCACCATGCACTGCTTGAGGCCTTTCCAGCCTATTTCCTGCAGTTATAAAGCTTCTAAATGGAGCTTGAGAGGGTCATTGCTCATAGAGACAAAGTGCTATGGTATTGACCTCTTCAGGGAGTCCTGTAGTCCATATATCAAAGCCATTAGAGCGTGCCTGCTCAATACCTCAGAGATCTGCAGCAAAGGGTGATCACCACCAGTCTGATACAAGTTTACAGCTGACCTTTCCACTGCTGCAGTAATGCTTTTATTCCACCTGAAAGACTCCTTCCTGTGGCCTTGCGCTCACCCTCCTCATTCCCCGAGTGCACGCACTTGCACACAGACAGGCAGACCACCCACTGACCCCTGACGGCAAGCAGTCAGAAAAATGGGCCACGTCGTTCGTGTGTTCATCTCGCTTTTGTTCCCTGCAGACATCACAGCGTCTATGATATGCCAAAACTCCTCACCTGCCTTTGGCTCGCCTCATGTCTGCTTTGCTCTTAAAAATAAAACAACAACTTCTTTGAAATACCAAGCCTCATGTTGCGTCCAATTACAGTAGCTGTACTACAGTGTACAGTGAGGTCTACCAGAACATGCTTGTGGTTCCCTGCAATCACAACGCTTTTCATTTTGATTGACAGGAGTTATTGCAAGGAATCAAAGCCTGCTATTATCTCAGCTGCCCTGTCAGAATGGGATTGACTGGTGTCACCTTCTCTCTGGTACAGCAAGGAGCAGGTATACATTACCCTGTGAGCTCTGAGCTTGCTGCAGGCGGTGACTGCTGTCTGTCCCGCAGAGGCTCTCTGCTCCGTTTTACGCCTGCCACATTCTTACATGCAAGAATGAAATCATGCAATGCAGCACAATGGTGCTCCGTCTTGTTCCCCCCACCGTGTGCACTCATACCCTGCATGCAGGCTGTCTTGTGAGCAATTTGTTTACATGTTGTCCTGCTTGAATGTGAAATATGAAAACAAGCTTTGAAAATTCTTTGCAATCCCTTTGTTTTCTGAATCGGTCCACCTTTTGCTCTTACTCCTCCCTCCTCCCCATCCTTGCTTCGTCTCCTCCCAAAACCTTACAAGCTTTCCACCCTCCACCTTGTCCTCAGAGGCCGCCGCATTTAGAGGAGTAAGCCTGCTAGCGGGGGTTATTCCTGTTAATTCTTGCCCACAGTAGGGTGCCCATTAGGGGGTTTGATTCAGGGTTTTGATGTTGAAACCTGGAGGTTGTTTCCTAGAGTCAAGCTCACTTCAAACAAGGCACACAGGCGTTCTTCAGGACAAGTCAGCGTGTGCCACCTGAGCACAACCCCAGCCTAGTTGTACAGCTGAGCAACAACACCTTGGGGCATAGCGGGCACCAGGACTTGGCTTTGGGCTACTTTATGAAACAAACAAGAAAAGCCCTGTTAACATCTGAGAACATTGAAATAATTAGCACCAAAATGAAAGTTTAAAACAGAAAAAAAAAAAAAACATGCAAAACCTTACTTGCACGGATTGCCTTCATCATTTTTTTATCTGCTTGTGGAGCAATGGACTGCACAGACCACAGAGGATTGCTTTGGAGAAGCACCTAAAAGCTTTGCTCTTAGTTTCACCATGATATAAGTACTCTAGGGGTGAAACAAGTGTCAGAAAAGACTTTTTGCCTTCTTAAAAAAGAAAAAAAAATCACAACTGTGCAAATCCTATAAAATAGTCTATGCAGAATTTGATAGGCTGCTATTACATGCATTAAAAGAAGGGGTGTAACGATTAATCAACTAAATTAATTTATATCAAAGCAAGTTTCAAAATGAATTAAAATGATTATAATCAATATTACAAAGTACCCTTTGGATTAAGGCATGGTAGGTTTATTTTGCTATAAACAACCAAGTGCCATCACAGTGGACAACACGTATGGCAGCAAAAGTGATTAAGCCCCCACTACAGTCTAATTTGTGGAAACACGTAATTTGGCAAAGACATGCGACCATAAAGTGTGGTAGAATATTCTAATAATAAAAAAAAAAAAAGAATATTCTAATAATAATGTTCAGTTTATTTGGAAAAACTACAGTGGAAATGGCAGGTAGACCTACTTAGATTGTTTTAATTGCAGTTTATTTTTCAATGAAAGTTGTCATGACTATATGATGAAAACAGCATATGAAATTAAAATGTAAACAGATTTGTAATTGTTTCGTTTTTACTTTTTTGTCCACATATCAAAGTTATACTTGTTTATCTTGCAAGAAATACAAGAAACTGCATCTGTTCTGTCCGGTCCTCAGGTATTTATCTAGGAGTCACACTGGTTGAATCTTTGGCTAAAGATAATCCAGATCAATTATCTCTAGATTTTAGGTCAGTGAATCGGATTGCTCAAAATTAGCCAATATCGACTATGAATTATATCAACCACAATATATAAGATAAATCAAATAAAATGAATCGTTATTATGGTATTAGCCATGTTTGTGTTAAACCATAGTGGAGGAGCCACTAGGGGGAGCTGGCTAATTGATGGAGGTGTGTTTGTGTTACGTGGTAAAAATTGAGAAAAAAATTCTGGTCTTGCCTCAGAGTCTTTTTTTATAAACCATTTTATTTTTATTTAGCATGTTTGATCTCACATATTAGCATTGTGTGCATCTTTAAAAAAAAAATCTAAAGAGTAAGCAAATCTTTGGCGTGTTTCTCTGCTGTCCTCTTAACCACTTCTACAATTACTTCTTTCCCGATCAAACGCACACAAGAGCGATAATCTGTAGCTATGCTGATGTAATATTATCTAATGGGACCATTTGTCCACCATATTAACCCTCCCACTCATCCACACCACTTCCCATCAATTTATTTCTGGGAGATGTGCAAGACTGGTGTGGTGGTTTGGAAAATCTGCTTAGAGAAGCAACGGAGGCTCACATCCACAGTTGTTTTTAACAGGATTTACACTCCAAGTAACCCCAGAGGGGGGCGGGGTCCTTCATATGTTCACCAACCACAACAAAGAAAACAACCCCGCACAGATCACTAGTAAAGGCAAGGAGCATGAGGACGAGTCAAAACCGATTTTCACTTCCCAATCTCAAGTGATTGTACTGAAATTGTACCAAAATTGCAGTGAACAAGAAGAGAGAGCAAGCGGAATGAGGGGAAAAGAGAGGCGCACAGAAGATTGGGACCAGGCGGAGGCAGACAAATTGGGTTTCACATTGGTAAATAAACAAGGAGGATAAAGAAGAGCTGAGCGCCTTTCAACAATATTAGCTCTTCAGATTATTGATACAGTATAGTCCGAGCATTATGAATACATTTCCACAATGCAAAGAAGGGTTTATTTCCATAACAGCTTGGAGACCCCCAGTGTGTGAGGAACTGCTTTCTTTGTTGGCAGAGGCCTTTTCACTTTTCATTGACCCTTGTTTGCAGAGGGATAAGCTAATTCCGCTTACTGAACAGGCTTCGAGCGCAGCCGAAATGATGAGAGAAACTTCGACAAAGGTTTCGTAGTACAGCATCAGCCTATTGTCGCAGATGCTTCCGAGTCAAGTCCTGACAATCCCCATCGGTGTTTGCAGGTTTTCATTTTGTCTCCCGCAACAACAGCTTAATCACTGGAAGAAAACAGAGACACGGTTTCTTCCTACAAAATGTGGATTCGGGCTGCAGGTCCTACGGGAGAAAACAGTAAGCTGTCAGAGACGCCTCTCCAAGAGCGAGGGTGTGTACTGTATGCCGTGTGCGCAGGGAAGGATGTGGCTCCTTTCCACTCGTTAGTACCATCAAGGCTCCTCAGGCATATGACAGAGACTACTTTGACGAAAGACCCTGAAGGACCCACTGGACCCTGTTACATCTCGACCACCCAACACACAACAAAACAGCGCACCGCCTACAGGGAGCCCTCGGCGCCCGCTGAGAGGAGAGACGGCTGAATGCTGATCGAGGATAAAGAGAGTGATGGAAAGATAATGAGAGATTGGGAGATTTCACTGTGAAAACGGGGGGAATTGAAGGATAGAGAGATTGTCAAGTGAGACATGGAGCGATAGAGGGTTTTAATTAGCGGATAAGGGCTAGCTGGTATCTATGGGAGGCGGAGGCACTTTTGTCACGTAGTTGCGCTTTCATAGCTGACCAAGCCTGAAATCTCTTGCTGCTAATGCGGAGTTTACCAGCAGAACACGTACTGTAGCGCTGACACACACAACCTGAAACCCGTCATACAAGCGGCAACCTGGCGAGCTTTCAGAGATGAAACGCACGCTGACAATCAGCCACAGACAGACACACAGGCGCTGCCCTTGCGCCTACACATACTTATAGCGTTTTACAGTTACGGACAAACAACACACTTGAACACCCACACACCATAGAGAATCAACACAGTCTTTACTGGCCTTTTTAGAGAAGGCAATGTTGTGTGAACCCTCATTCGCTCTCTATTCTGTTCTGCGGCAGTGTCTCTACCTTCCAGCCCTCGGTGCACTCTATACCTTCATTATTCCACGCAAAGTTGCACCTAAGGTTAATGTACACTGCGAGTCATATGTGTGACACAGTTGCTCAGCAATCTTCACCGTGTCCCCGCACGCTTTAAAAGGAGAGCATGACTGAGAGGCAAGAAATATTGAGTGTGCACCCGCTCACGGAGAAGATCAGTTCCTGTCAGGAGCTGTCAGGGGTAGGGAAGCCATCCTGGACAATTTGACTATTTATAGTGGACATGGCTCAAATCCCCACATTGGCACGGCATGCCTGAGCAGTGTGAAGAAATCCATAAGGTTCTACACAATTCATGCCCTCTGAGTGTGGCCTAGAGCCAAGGAGTAGAAAAGCTTTAAACTTTTCAAAGATCCTTTTTATATCTCAACCGCAGTTAAAACTTTTTTCTTTTCTTTCAGATCTTGACTATGGTACAGCCGTTTTCCCATTGCTTCTAAGCAGACTTTCTATTCATGAAATCCACCTCTAGTCTTTTCTGATCTAAAGCCCTCTGATTTCCAAGCAGGCTGAGAAGCAAAGGAAAAAGAACTGGCAAATCATGACAATATGTAACAGCAAACATGACCTGCGCATCCCACAAGGGCACATGTTATTTTTCTTCATGTTAACTCAACAGTCATGTCAACAAAGTATTTCTGTCTAAAATCATGCGTTAAAACTTTAAGACCCACTCAGATCACCCTTTAATTTGTTTTAAAAGTAGCTTTTTTATTATGATGATGCCGTTTTAAGCCAACATTTTAACAAAAACTGTCATTTTTTATTACATAGTTTCTTCAGAGAGGCAGTAGTTCATTATAAATTCTCTGATTTGTGGGAGTTCTTAGCCCTACAGCTTCTCCCTGCACCTACATTTAGCCCTCAAACTGAGTTATGTCCCAATTCCTTATAGTACGTTTGCCATGTAGTAATGCTGTCTGGATCTACAATTCCAAAATCAAGAAACCTCCCAGAAGTCTTTGCAAAAAACAGTGTACATGATACATTAGCAAGTATAGACCACAATTCATTGCATTAGAACAATTTTTGCAGTAAAAATATGTTTAAATACATCAATATATATTACTAGATTGGCTCTTGCCCATTTGCCGCTATAGATAGGGACATATGCGTGCAGGCCCCATTGTTATGCATTGAGTCACGCCAGCAGAATCCTGCTGTTCAAGTGAAGGACAGGCAGACATCAACCACAAAAATCAGGCTAGCTCCCTCAATTCTGTACCGATTTTCACAAAATATGGCTCGAATTAAAGCTTGGAAAATGATTGATCTTGTGGTGTATTTAAATATTTATTATGTAGTAAAATAATTTGTAAATAGTCCAAGAGTTATGGCTTCTACTGCTACAGGTAATGCATTGCTGTCAGGTTAACAGCTTTTAAATAACCGTGATTTTTTATTTTACCCATGTGCTCAAATATACATAACTGAGCTTGTAAGTGCTTGTCACCCAAGACAAGAAAGGAGGGAAATTGATGTTCAATGGCATGAATGACTAACAAAGTCCTTTCCCTATTAAAAACACCTCAAAGTGCTTAAAAAAAAAACACCCTTTACCACATTTTCAAATGAAACTACAATCTTTATTATTTTTGGATTACATACATCGTAAATATCTCAATTGCATTAAGAATTTTCCGTCAAATAGAGGGTTTCATAACTGTTCTCTGCTGTGTTTATGTTACTGAGCAGAAAGTGAACATTGTATATTCTAGCTGGGTTTTATACGATCAAAAAGGAAGCTCAACAGTGACGGCACCGATTTACAAAATGATGTGCAATCTCACTTACAGCCTCTTTCCAAAAAAAAAAAAAAATTAAAAAGTGCAACCGACAACAAGATTTAGGCTCTTAAAGTAGCTAGCTACGTGCTACTTTGCTAGCACAGCAATGCAGCAACGGGCATCATGACTGCACATATTGCATGTTTCCCACACGAATTTCCATCAGTTTTTGTGCTGATTGAACGTAAATACGTGGGAATAACATCAACCATGTTTTAAAATATGAAACATTAACATTGAAGAACCAACCTGGCATGCTACTCGCGAGCTGCTAGCACTTTAGCACAAACTTCACAGTTCCCATCCATATTTCTCTATTAAAATAGGATTCCTGTCCTGTAACGATTCCTCTCCATCGGATTATTTTGTTCTTAAGGTTCTTGAAGTTGATTACAAAACATTGCGTCCCCTTTTGTGGTTCTTTTCATGCTTATTCGGACGTCCTCAACACTCGGAAGACTCAATGCATAGTGATGGCGCATGTCTGTCACGCCGTATGTCACATGTTTTCCCACCCAGTAAGATTTATCATTGTTTAAATATATATATATTTTTGATAAACCATCAAAGTTTTTATCATTAGAACACAAGAATAGAGGTAGTAAAATGTTCATATTGGTTTAATTTTCACTTTGAGAAATCAGTGATGTTGTATCTTCCATAAAAAAAATAAAAAAAAAAATGTATTGAGTTAGAAACTATGTAGTTTCTTAGTAGTTATAAAGAGAGTAAGGGGCCACTCGACAGAAGAAGAGTGCCAGTAAACGGTCCTTGATCATCCCTGATCCCCGGGGGAACAAACCTTCCCCCAGCCACCCCTGGTTCCAAAGAACACACACATACGCGCAGGAAACATTAGACTCTCACATGTATTGCCAATGTAGGCTTTTCTGAAAACCTTATATCGGTCTCTGTGCAGGTATGCTAGTTTTAGAATTAAGCATGTTATTTTTTATTTGCTTAATGTTCCTTTTTCTTTCCAGATTTGCAGCGAGTCTACAGGCCTTTATACTTTGCTTCCTTCCGCATCACTCATGGCTGGCTGCACAGGTTTTTTAGTAGTTCGGGATTAGGGTGGGAATTTGGACATGGAGAAATAGTGAGTCACTTCCACTCGATGTCATCATCAATAGTCGCCGGTCATGTGCGTTAACATGTAGCTGTCAGCGTTCGGAAAATAAATAACATCAGTATTATAACTTCATAGAGTAATAGTTTAACATTTACGTGTAATCCTCAGAGCACACCAATGTGATGAAATGCATTTCTCCTCTGAGGTACAGGAACGCCCTTTTTTGAACGATTTCTCCCCAATTGGAGGATTTGGATTGGCCCTTAGTTCTACCCCACTTCCCATCATCCATCTGTTTCTCTTGCTCCCTTACAGCGTATCACAGCCCTTACCTCACATTACTGGTGCAACAAAAATGGTGAACAATATTGGAGCTATCCAGTCTTACAGTTTTAAGCTAAGATGGAAGCTCAGATGAGGAAATCAAAGACGATCATGGATCTAGACGTCTGTTTAGAAGTGTAGAAGGTAGGAGAGGAATTTGGATTCGGCCTTGAAGTCACGCACCGGGGTGTTTGGAAATATGTTCCCTGCATTTAACCCACTCCCCAGGGGCCCTGTGTGCTGCAGACACAGCCGTGTTCGGAACCCATTCGGTGGTTTAACCTCCAAATCCAACCTTTCAGTGCTGTGTTAAGCAGCACGATTCTTCTTTAGAGTCTCAACCACGGATTTAAACTTACGATCTTCTGGTCTCACGGGGGACGCTGAACCACAAGGCCGCAGAGTTGGTGCCTAACATTTGTGATCACTCTCATTTTTTTGTCAGAGAAAGCCACTTTCTGCACCGCCCACTGCAGGACAAAAAGGACGCGCGCATCAACCAGAAAAAATCTTCAGAGCTTGGACCGTCAGCCATTTCCTGCTAAAAAGCCTCTTTAAATAACACATTTGACCACTTAAACCCTCTGACAGACGGAGAAAAGCACGACAGCAGAATTACAGATGCAGAATTAATTGATAAATCAAAGCCATTGATTCCAGAAATTGGATTTGGTGATTAACGATTTAGTCAGTATTTCCTGCGCATCCGCCTTTATGAAGTTGTTGATTACAGTGAAATGAGTGAGGAAAGAACATTAGTCCTGCAAAGGAGTGGCTGAAAAGATCTACAAGGAGCTTTTGAGCTGCATGGCAGATTGATTTCTGGATGCTAAGTGGGCTAATCTTCCATCTACACTGTTACAATGAAAGGCTTGTCATTTTTGAAAAGCAGAAGGCATGTAATGTCAGAAGAGGAGGTGGGGGGGGTGGCTGTTTTTTTTTTTTTTTTTTTTTAAATTCCAGTCCAGAAGTCCAGAGGGCTCCTCCTGCTCCTCACATCTGTCATCGCCTCTGAAATTCTCCATGTCATTTAAGGCCGCAGACAGCCTTGGTCTGGAAAATACTCCTCGACAAAGAAAGGAGCAGCTCCTCGCCGAACATGGGATTCTGTCTGGAAGACGCCGTCGTCCTCCTCACACTGTTTTTTTTCTTTTTTTTTTTTTTTGTGAGCTGATGAACGGGTGATGTGTGGGTGCTGAATACATTCCCTCCATATGCCTGGTCGGATTACATAAACACACGCATGCAGCTCAAGGTTATGCAGCGAAATCTCGCTCTGTGATAGAAAAAAAACTGCAGTTTTCCCTGAAACAAAAGCAGGGTTTTAAGACTTTTAAAACAACGATTTGCCAACCTAAAAAGGCTTAGCGCTCATATATCAGCGAGAAAAGAGAAGTTGCAGGTTTCCAGATAAACTAATCCTATCCTATAAACTTGAAATCAATAGCACATAGTGTAAAATGCATCTACAGTTAGGAGAAAGCCAGGTAGTCACTAGAAACACTTTTCTTTTAAACATCTTTGACCTTGTTTTTCCATTTACTCTGTATCTCATTTTCTGCTGCACGCTTTTCCTTTCAAGAATTTGCAAGGCAAAACTGCACCGGGCATGTTCCTTAAATATTTGCATTTCTCATTTTGTTGCTAGCCTGGTGTGTCCCAGTGTCTTCTGAGCGCGGCGAAGAGAATCAAATGACTTTGGTCAAGCAACTCCTCCCGGATCAGTTTAGAACGACACGCGGATGACTCTAAAACATTCAGGATTCCAGGGTTGCTCATTTAAAAAAAAAAAAAAAAAAAAAAAAAAAAGCCTGCAGAATGTTCTTGAGATTTTTTCAGGGATTAGAAGATGTGTTTTGTTTTGTTTTTCTCATTTATCTCTGCGCTGTTTAGCATGCCATCCTTGCTGGCAATTGGCAGAGAATTTGAGTAAATTTGGCCAATGATGCATGTACTTGAAATCCATCCCAGAGTTCACGGTGGATCAAGCCTCGTATTGAAATTACGGCTGAACAAAAGAAGACCTCCTCTGCAATAAAATAAAAAAGCGTTTTGAACTTGTCATAGCGCACTGTACTGCATTGTGTAACACACAGCTTCCAGCTGAGATGCATCAACAACCATTCTGGAGCAATTCATCTTTGCTAAGAGTTAATAATTCATGATCATAGAAAGTAGAGCAATGAAAATTACTGATGATACACATGAGGCTATTTACCAGTCAGCAGGAAATAGATGAACTCGTTTAGTGGGGAGATCTACAGTGTTGTTAAATCATTTCATATACATGCAACAAACCTATAGATGTAATCTATTCACATGGAGGCATAAATCTTGTGGAACAAAATAGGATCTTATCAGAGCTCCAGCGGACTGGCATGTGATTACCCAAAAGAAGAAAAATCTAATTTTGATCATTTCTATTTATCGATCGAGGCTGCAGGCTCATCTCGTCAGCAAAAAGCTTTCCAACGCCGTATACCTTTAATTCTCTGTGTCAACAGCAGCGAAAAAGCAACAATGGATTCTAAACTTGATTATTTTGACACAATGACAGAGATTACTTGTTTGAAGTGAAGGACAATTTATGTTGCAATGAATTGGGGAAGAAACAAGATTGATTTTTCTTCCTCTAAAGTTGTCCGCTGACTCGATTCATAAAAATTTCATGGTGAGAAATGTGTCAGTGGAAAAGTATGTCTTCTATGTGTGTGTGTGTGAATGTAGGAGGCATGTGTGTTTGAGTTTTTTATGTTTTAGTTCAGAAATATTTAACATCTGGAAATAGTAATCATTTCAAAATAAAGTATGAATCTTTGTAGTAGATCACATAGAAGTTGGGGTGAAAATAATCTAATTTGGGGTTTGGAAAGTTGAAATTTTATTTTTGATTTATTTGCTGAATTAATCAAGAAGAAATATATAATTAATTTTTAGAATAAGTTGTTTTTTTCAGCATGGAATAATCCAAATGTAAGTCCTGCAAGACCGTGCACTTAAACCAACATTATTCTGGCAGCTCCTCCATCTGAGCTCTTCATCTAGGTGTGCTCCATTAGCACTCCTCTTCACACAAAAGACACCCTCACTCACTCTTGACAAATTAATCACATATTGTAAAGAGAGGTAGAGTGGGCTTGACCACTGAGCCTCTCCACGGCTCCGATCCCTCCGTCTTCAGACTGGATTTTTGAGAGGAGGAGGACGAGGGACGAGTGTGAAGAAAGGCTGCGAACGCGTTTCTGCGACGCGAAAATCTCTCGAAACACCCGCCAGTTATTTAACTGCAGTTCCTGACTCCTGCCCACAGCCCAAAAGAAGACGAAAACAGAGAATAAAGGCTCGGAGATGCCAGCTGAGACGCAGCTGGATGCTTTAAAGAAGAGCGCCTCAGGCTTACATTCGTATGTACACACACACTCACATGCGTGTGTGTGTTTGCGCGGAGATTTGATACCATTGCTATCCCTTTCTGTGTAGCTGCTGTTCGCTGACACAGAAATAAACATTTTTATATTTGGATGGTTTAACATACGGAGACCACCAGTGTTCTCGCCAATAAAAACCTCCTGCTGACAAAATAATTAAATATGTGTGTGTGTTTTTCCTCCCCATTATTGCCCATTAAGTCATAAAATAAATAACAGGAAGCAAACAGAGACGCAATTACAGAAACAAAAAAAAATCTGTTAATGATTAAACACATATGTTATTTTCAATGATGTGGTATTTGTGAGCTGCACAAACAAAGGCTAATGTGTCTATAAAAGGGTCAATTATTTGTCTAAACACTTCATCCAATTATTTGCTGTCAGTCTATTATAAGAATAACAGCTTTATGATGGACCGGCCTTGTAAACACAATCAAATTTTCATTAAGGCTTCGCCGTCTTAGGTGTGTAAATTGTGCTCACACATGGACTTGCAATGTCTTGGGACTTCCATGACTGTTTTTCTTTCACCTGGCTGGTGATTTCCATTTTTTCAGGGGGCCAACCAAGAAACAGCAATTAGCTCTACAAGACTTCCTCCAGAGAAAGGAATAGGATGGTGCTTGAAGCGAGAAGGGTAAATATTTGAAGTTGTAGTGGTTACGTCCTTAAGTGTCTGAGAATGTTTGTGTTTTTAAGTCGTGCAGTCCATCACTCTGATTACCCCGGCACTTTAACTTTGAAATTATCAGCGGGGTGGCGAGCACTTTTATGCTTCTGCAGCAATTACATTCTTACCATATGATGGACATTCAGTGTGGGGGGAGCGGGACTCCCACTGGGCCTCGTACTGGCTGCCAGCTCCGACTCTTGACTGCCGCACTAAATGTTATACTCTTGCAAACGAGCCGGGATGCATTTCACAGTGTCCTCTCACTAATTCATGACCCCAATTTTACTAAGGAAGTCTTGTTTTGAGGGGAACTTGCAGGTCAGAAGGGAAGTGTGTGAGCAAATCTATGGGAGAGAGGAACATTACAGTGCCAGGGGCTACTGCATTCCTGGAATGAAAATTCATAAATAATGCAAGGCTGGATAACAAAAAGAACTCCCCTGCCGTCTCGCACTGCTATGCACTATCCAAAGGCCATGCAATATTCCAAGAATTAGAAAAAAAATTATTAGAGGAAAGCAAAGATCTTGCTGTTAGTTGGGACAAAGGGATCCAACTGGGGCAAAACGCCAACGTCCTAACAATCAACACGCTGGGCCTAAATTGTTGGAAAATTGCAAGAAAATAATGATGTGACTCCAAGCCAGGGAACCGAAGCAGCTTCTTTGGATATCCGGAATGCCATACGCGGAACCAGCTCAACCACAACAATCCAGAAAATTAAAAAGTGAGAATGTAACAACTCAAAGAGATAATTAGCACTCTCCGCTAATAGCTCCGGCTGCGGGAAAACCAGAGTGTGCTGGCACACCTTTAGATGTGGAATCTTGAATATGTGTCTGATTGACTGGTCCTGCAGTTAGTTGGCGGACTGACAGAAATTCCTTATCAGTGGCGTGTGGCGTAATTGCTGAAGTGACATTTCATTTCCAAAGGCTTTTCCTCTAATTGTTAAGGCGTTGCCATAATGTGTGTGCCATTTAAAAGATGCACTAAATCTCCGCGCTACCACCCCTGCGGGGCCTAAAAACAACAAGCCTCCCCGCACACAGCGACAACAAGCCCCCCCCAGTGCTGACACACAGCCCATCCACACAAGTGGGAGACATAAGGCAACAATGACAGACCCCTCCAGGTTCCATACATCTAAATCATCTCATTGTTCAGCGAACAAGTGTCTGCATGCGCATGCCTGCATGAGCAAACCCAGAAGGAGAGGTTCTGGGTGTATTAGCCAACCTCCTGCACAGATGCAAACTATAAATCACAAAGAGCTCAGACAGAACCCCCAGATTTGTTTTTATCATATCGATAATGTTCATGCTGAGCAACTATTAGGCACAATTCCCCGGCGAAGTGGGGGATGCCGGCTGAGGACACACTTGTGACACTGCCAGAAAACTGCACTTGTTATTAATGTGTGTGGCTCTTTCTTCTCTATGTTTTCAAGTTATTGAAGTAGGACGATGCAGAAAGAATATCACACCTGAAAGGGCGAGGATCTGATGAAAATGGATCAGAAATTAGTATTTCACTTAATCCTGCGATAATATTCTGTCTTATTATGTATTTATGTTTGAAATTTACCTGATTTGTTCCAATAAATTATTCATAAACATGCATTGAATTCTGATTTATCATATTTTATAAGTTATCCAGCAAAATAAAAAATAAAAACGAAACTCTATTATATGTTCTTTGGTGCCTCCTGAAGCTGCAGTGATTCAGAGGTTGGAAGTTGGGCTGTAGATGGAGGAAAAAGCCTCCAAGGCTGCAGGATCCAGTTCTGACGTGCCTGTTGGACCCGCACCAGCCTTCCAGCCCCGGCTGCTGATGTTGGAGGGCAGAAGGAGCACTTCTCAGAGATCTGCACCTCGGGGATCAGAGTGCTGATGAAGTGGACGCAGCAGGAGTGGAGCAAAAAAAAAAAAAAAAAAAAAACAACAACTCAGGGCTGCAACGCACGCATGAAGCCGCTGTTGCGTGGCCAACCTGAGCTGTCATCATTCAGATTGGCTGGGAACAAAGTCACTCCGCATCCCCGCACTTCAAAAGGCACCGATTTCGCACCAAAATACATGCATGCATGCGCGCACGCCCCGCGCGTTCGAGGACCCCCCTCTCAATTCCGTCGTTCTCTGACACACGCACGCAGGTCATAGCACCGCAGCACACAGAGCAGCTGATAAAAACCCATTTCCTGTCAACTCACGTTGCCTCCGCATCCGAGCATCGTTTAGTCGATCCCCCCCATCAGTGAGTCCACGTAAAAAAGGCCAGAACTAAACGTGCCGCTCACCTTTCCGACGTAGAGCCATGTCTTTAGTCCGATTCTGTGCTGTGAGCAGCCCGCAAATGCTGGAGACGTTCCAATCCCCTGAAGGAATCTGACTTTGGACGCGCCGCTCCTGCGTAAAACGCGGATGCGAGTCCTGCCGCTGCTTAGAGGCGGTGGTGCTGATGCTGATGCTGCTCGCGCTCAGATGCCGATAGAGGACGAGGACGCGATGCGAGCGGATGGGGAAGGGATCTCCTTGCAGATGGCTGTATGTGCGAGAGCCAGCTCCGCGCGCGCGGTGGTTGCACGCGCGCGCGCGTGTGCGTGTGACGGAGAGACGGGGAGCCCGGCGCGCTGCGTTTAGCCGCAGTTGAACCCAATGAGGCTGACGGGGTGATTCTGTAGCCGCTCAGGCTCGGTGTTGCTATAACAGTATCCCCCGGATCGTACCACCACACCGAGGAGAAGGGGGTGTGGCACAAGCCGGCCACAGACACACGCGCGCGCACAGGCGTCAGGAGGTCCATCATCTGGAGTCAGACTCATTCAGGTGATGCCATATGGCTGCACCGTGGCCCTGAACTGGATTGCTGACTCATTAAGATCACCAGTGGTAAAAGTTTGAGGTTCAAAATCTACTTAAAATCATTTTTATTTAACAAGGACGGAATTTGACACTAATTTTCAGCTCTAGCAGGCCTGCTGTGTGTTTACATCTACACATCATCTCACAAGTTCCGCTCTTCTTTGCTAAATTAGCTACCTAATGATTCTGACCTGTGCTCTGTGTGATGCATTGGTGTGGGTATTTCCAGCCAGTCTGCTGCAAACAACTTGTGAATGACAGGGGTTCTAATGATGCAGTTTATTATTTCCCTAAAGCGCCGTACACGCGGGGCCACAAACAACCATTCCTGACAGCTGCTTCAGTCTATCCTCCTTTTCAGCCTGTCTTCCCATTTCCCCAGCACAACACAGCTCTATACATCTTTTATCACCAATGGCTCATGGCGCGTTCTGTCAGTTTCATCACTGGTTTTCTGGAGTCCAAAAGTCCGGCTGTAATGGAGAATGAAGTGTTGGGAAAAGAGTAGAAAAATAGGAGGGGATCTCTACTTTCGAGTGTGTGTGATTAAATTGTGCCTCAGTGGCAGAAAGATTACAGTGTGTCTGTCACTGGGATAGTGGCAGAGGAATTAGATCATTTACTTGAGCATTACGGCTGACAATAAAAAGGAGAATGTTAAAATAAGTTAATTTAGAGAGAATCAAGATGCAGAATTGAAAGGAATTTCATTTAGCAGGAAAAAAAAATCACAAAAATGTTCTCATAATTTCAAAAATATGGAGGTGAAGGTCATCATGGGATAATTTTGCCCTCTGGAAGCAGCTGGTCAATGATTATATATATATATATATTTTTAAAAGAAAATATCAACACTTCAGTTCAGTGGCAGACTTGGGAGTTTAGGGGCCCCAGGCAAACAACAACAGGGCCCCCATGCTCTGTTTTTACCATCTGTATGTTGCCCCCTACAGGTTGAAACAAGGTATTACAGTTGGATTTTGTGATTGGTCAACTGGTGTAAGTCCCACATCACTTCAGAAGTTTCATGTCATCACGCTCTGCAGCTCCAGTATAAATGCCCGGCCAATTGCCCGGTCTGTCGTTATCGCGTTAGCTTTAGCATGGCTTTTGGTTGTCAAAAGTCTACTGGCTTACACAACTTTCCATACAACAGTGGTTTAGTGCAATTGACATTAAATCCAGTCAACTCTTTCCTGGTGATGTGATCTTCAATGACCATTTCACTCACGATTGTTTGCTTCATATGTTTGCATGTATTAGCTTATGATGCTAGCATCATTTTACCAGTCAGACACGGGACTATAAACGCCAGCCTCAGGAGAAGGTCGAGGAGAAAATCTTCAACTTTTACCCAAACTTCTGTGGTGATACTGGCATCCCTGTTCTCTGTACCACTCTCTATATTGAAGTGACCACGTTACCTCAAGTTAACCTCAACGTCAATCACTGATGCTAACAAGGTTGCATTGCATTTGAAAAATGTTGTATTTGAAAAAATAAATAAATGTAGTTTTTAATCTATTAGAACACAGTAGATTCATAAATAGCCTTAGTAAAACGTTTGAATATGCATGTGTTCAAATGACTTTTAAAATCCGGGGCAGTATAAATAGTCCTGCACTACATAGTTTTTTCTTTTTTTTTTTAATTTTTGTTATTTATTTATTTTTTTTCTCTTTTGCAAATTTAACCTTTTGCTAATAACAGAGGCTAAACGTTGAAATTGGACAATCAATACACAACAAAAAGTCACAAGTAAACTAAAACATCCAATCCCAAACAAACTCTAACTTTATGCAGTTTGCAACATGAACTATGAGTTATAAAGAATTCTGAGAAATTGTATTTTTTGCTAATAAAGTTTGATCCAAAAAATGTTTGCTCAAAGGTTTTAAGATTTTCAAATGCATTTATTCTTTTAGTAGTTTTGTTTTTCATGTTTTCACTGGATGTCTTGCTGACAACTGGTTGTAGGAATTTACTGTTAAATATTCAGATTAGTAATTGAAGTATTTGCTTTGGAGCAGCAACTTTTTGGTTTCCACAATTGCATGGCTAACTAATCTGTTTGACAACTCCTGCTTTTTAGTAAACGGAGTGGGGGGAGACGCAGGAAAAACAAGGCTGACGGTCGTTGGAACTTCAGGTTCTTGTTCAGCTCAGGATTTGACAATCACTTGTCAATCCAATAAACAACCCCCACCCCATTTGTGCACAACTTCAAGGTTGAACATACAACGCAAAGATGACATTTCTAACAATTACCCACAATGGATTTGAGCTGCTGTGGAGAAACATGTTTGAATCTTAATAAAAGATTAAGATATTCTGAATAAATGCTGGAGAAGAGACAAAAGAAAACTAGGAGAAAGGGACAAAACTAAGTAAACAGAATTACAGATTCATAAAATATGATTTCATCAGGATGTACAGGTTGGCTCTTTAACTCCAAGGTCTTCTCCTCAGATTCTATGAGCTGGTTGGTAAGACATTTGACCAAACATGAGCTCAAACATGACTTACATTTTGAACTTTTTTTTTTTTTTTTAAAGCCTGACTTCTGGTGACCTATTTTTGTTTGATTGAATCTCTATTTAAGACAGGGACAATAAATATTAATAAAACATTTAAAAATGCAAATACATAAGATAATAGCCCTTTAGGCTCATTTCCATCTTTAGTCCCTGTAGAAAAGGTTGATGGTCTGTAAAAGGACAAGTTAAATCAATAGAGAAAGGATAACAGATGTCAGACAACAGCAATATCGGAAACAACAGATGGAGCTGTCAATAGAAAAATACAACAGCAAATTCATAAAACATAGAAGCAACAATAAAGAACAAAAAGTAGAAAAAAGCTAACAAAAAATAAAATAGGTCAACAGATGTGACAGAAAAATGGAAAAAATAGATAAAAAACAATCAGTTAAAGACCCACTCTGATCAACTTTTGAGTTATTTTCAAAGCATTACCACTGAAAATTTCACTATGTTTTTAATTCAATTCAGTTTTATTTATACAGCCCAACATCACAAAAATGATTGCCTCATTGGGCCTCATTGGTATTTTTAACCCAAATCAAAAGACCTGTTTCAAAGTTAGATTAGAAATCTGACTCTAAATTGTTGGCGCTACCGTTAGCATAGAGCAACCCGCCCCCTTTCCCCTCCCCTGCACTGAGAGCTCTCTGTTTACACACTCTCCAGCTGTACAGCTCAGAGCCGGATGCAGGTTCGGAAAAGGACAACAAATACATCATGGATCTAGTCGTGTACAAGTGGATGCAACAGAAGTATGTGTGTATTTTCTACATAACAAATGCACTCTTTTATTTATTTATTTATTTCCTCTCCTTTGATTCACAGGAGTTTCAATAAGGAAATACTAAGAAATACATTTGAATCTTATTTTTCTTTATGTCCTCTTCCATCAGAAAAATGCCACAAGAACACGTTAAAAAAAACCTGTATCAAGCCGTTTTCATCAGTGAATCTTGAACTTGTACAAATAAACAACTCATAGATCTATGAATTGTGACCCTGAGATACAGTTATTGTCAGATATTATAGAAAAAAAATGTCAGCCCTAGTTGTAATTTTCCCACATTCGTTGTTGTTCTTAACATTTTTTGTAGGGCAAAAAAAGATTATCCATAAATCTTCGATTAACATGATAAAGCTCTCGAGTGCAGATCATCTGCCTGATTGGCATCTGCATGCCTGTCTTTTGTCATTCGGCCTCTCTTAATCCAAGAGCAGTCGGTCAATACGGAGCCGTCATCCCTCTGCTGACATTGCTTCTTGCAACAATGACTGCAGAAAATTGCAAAAGATTTTTTATCATTAAGATCCAAAAGATCTGTGGCATGTGGAGGTTGCAACAAAGTGTGAGAAGTCTGTGTTGAAATCAGCGTTTGCCTGCAGAGTCCTGTAATGGCTGTCACATTACACCTCCGGTGGCTGGGTAAAAGCTCCTCTAAAAGAGCACTTCCTCTTTTGCCCCACACATCTCACAGAGACATCTCCTTGACAACCAGCTCAATGCAGAAATTTGAAATGTCACAGTGTTTTACAGTGATTCTTTTTTATCATTATGGTCTATATAGGATAGATAATAGATGTGGAGAGGGAGTGGGGGGCAGGCAGCACTGGCCTTGCTGTATTAGAGCAACAGCACTCACCTTCCAGAAAACATGGCTGATTGAAGTGGAGAATACGGTTTTACATCTAGTCTTGAGTTAAAGTTGAAAAGGCTTGGTATGCTAATGCGATACATCTACCAGAGGCTTTGATGCTTAGAAAAGTTTGTGGAACAGAAGCTGTCGACTATTTATTTGGTAATAAGCATCATTAGAGCCGCGGCTGCTCTGCAGTGCCTGTTAGCGCCGTGCAGACCTAATGTCAGTTGCATTAGGTTTGATGTCATCTGTGTAAAAATTGCATTAAATAATGCTGCATTGGATATTTAGGGAGGATCACATCAGGCAAAAAGCTGTGGAAAGAAAAAGTTGAAAGGCTTGTTTGCATAAAAACATACTTTACAGTAAAAAAAAAATCTTCTGAAACTCAGGGAAGAGTACAGCAATGAATATGGAGACAACTTGAAAAAATAGACCTAAATAATAATAATACATTTAAATTATAAGCACAATTTAACTTTAACTTCACAATTTAAAGCAACACACAGTTAAAACACAAGATGAAAATTATACAAATTGTGAAAAGATTGTAGAAACAGCACTAAAGGCCATTTGACACTTTAAACAGATGAGTTTTGAGTTTCGATTTGAATGAAATGAGAGAGTTTGTGTTCCTTATATCCGTTGGGCGGGACGGTGAAGTGATCTTCAGCAGGCTGGACAGGGTGTGACTTTGAAAGTTACAAAGAATTTTGTATATAATTCTCAGATGGATAGGGAGCCAGTGGAGCTGCTGGAGATTTGGTGTAATGTGTTGGAAAAGGGCAGTTTTGGTAATAGTCCAAGTGGCAGAGGTCTGAACCAGTTGGAGTTTATGGAGAAGTTTTGGGGAGTGAGGGAGGGACGAAGACGGTTGATGTTGCATATATGATAGAACAATGACCGGGGAGATGTTATTGACATGTTGAGTGAAATGATGGGCAGCTACCGAGAACAACGGCGAGGCATTTTGCTTCAGAGGAGGAGGACACCAGTGAATTGTCGGTGGACTGGGTAAGGTAATTGCATTTGGTAGAGGGTAGATTTAGAGGCAACAAGGAGAATCTCAGTTTTGTTGGTATAAAGTTGTAATGAATTAAATGGAAACTAAGATCAAATTTCAGACAAGGAAGTTGTGAGAATGGTGGGGGGAGTCTAGAGTTGGGTCTGATTGATAAATAAAGCTGTATGTCGTCTGCGTAACAGTGGAAGTGTACATTGAATTTCCTTGAAAATATTTCCAAGAGGGAGGAGGTAAATGATGAAGAGGAGTGGCCCGAGGATGGAGCCTTGGGGCACACCTGAAGCAGGCTGGGAGTGGAAGGACTTCACTTGGACAAACTAGGTGTGAGCGGAGGGGTAAGACTTAAACCAGTTGTGGGTGGTCTGAGTAAATTTAAAGACTTAAGATTTAAAAACTCACTCCAAGCTATTTCAAACGTGTTCCTAGATGTATTTTAATAATTAATTAAAATGGTATAATTTTATTGGACATAGTTTCTGCAGAGCAGCAGTAGTTCATAAGAATATTTGCCTCCAAGTTGGAACATTGGTGTGGATTAACCCCGGCCCCTCTTCCCCTCTTCCGTCTGTTAACATGGTCTCCAGCTAGCTTACAGCTCCTCAACTTGATGTTAGTGTTGCAACAAAATTTGGGAACAATACTGGAGCAATCCATGCCAGATGGAATCTCGGATGAGGAAAAAGAAGATGTACATCATGTATTCCATCATCTGCTCCTGATTCACAAAAATGCCACAAGAATATATAGAAAACACAACACAATGGAGTTTTAGCTGATATGATTAGTCAATTAAGATTGAATTTAAAATACTTTGATTGGAGGATTTTCAAGGTTCTGGTTTACTTTCTGGTTCCGCCTCAGCTCAGTCAAAATCTGACTATACTTGCATATTTATTCTGTCTCATGTTTCTTTTATCTTAAATGTGTTTTTTTTTCTGAATCCACACAAGTGGAAATCACTGGTTCAGAATAAAAAGTAAAGCCTGGAATACAACTATCACAACACAGCAAATTGTCACAAATGATAAATTGACTTGGAAAGACAATTTTGTAATTTTGGAGCAAAGACTTTACTCATACCGACATGTGCCATTATCCTGCTGTTACTGTCAACTTTGTCTTCTGTGCCGCATTAGCTATCAGTCAGGTTTTTTATTTTTTTCCATTCATGTGTGTTGCACCAGTGTGAAAGGCAATGATGGAAGTTCAGAGCACTTTATATTACAGCTTTAAATATTCATATTTGGCACCAGCATATAGATTGTCATGACACAAGGGGGAAAAAGGGCTTAAATGGTAAAAGATGGCGGTGCATTCAATGAATGTATGATGTCACGTGGCTTATTAGTGTCTATAGAACTGATCTAAAGTGTAGGTTTGATTTCCCTGGCTGATTGTGATGGGATCAATCCCTTTGTTTTTCTTTCCAAAAAGGAAATTAGTAAGTCTGTTAGTAGTTAAGGAGACCCTCTAGGAGTTCAGTTGAGGGTGCACCTGTCAATCAAAATTGCTGGTGCAATTTTGAAATTAAAGTAAAATAAAAACGAAATAATGAAGTAGAGATCACCTTTAAAATAAATGCCATGTGTATTAACTCTACCCATATAAGTGCAAACCTTTTAGAACCAATTTGTCTCTTCTTTAAAGTACTTCTCATGTTTTTGCTGCATTTTCTCTAAAAAAAAAAAAAAAATGTGCTTCAATAGAAAATTACCTGCTGTCATAGAAATAAATAAATAAAGGAAACAGTTGTTGTATTTCAAGATGTTTTTAAGGATTTGACATTATTTGAAACACTTAGCAAAAAAAAAAAAAAAAAAAAAAAACAAGTAAAATAGTGTGTAATTCAATTGTGTAAAACTATTAAATTGTCATAAGTTCAAGATTTAGTAGAAATCAGCTCTTGACAGTAAAAGTACAAACATCAAATGAGCCATCTAGTTTGGCTCACATTCATTTTCTTTTAGACTGAAGGACTCAGGCTGCCTGCAGGGTTATAATGACAGGTAAAATTGGACAAATTTTGCCAAGAGCAAAGTTAAAGTTCAGCACCTCAGCTGTTAGAAGGACTACACAGCAGCTATCGTTCTCACCGGATCGATGGCTAAACCTCTCCGTCTTTAACAGAAATGTTTAGGATAATGTGTGCAGATGACGTCAGTTCAAAGCTGGTGTCAGTTTCCCAATGAAGACCGCTGCGCCCTTTGGGAACTGGTGGGTTAGTATCTACAGGAGCCACCATTGTCTTGCAGGAATGACTTTGCAGAGACAAAATGATACCATGAAAACTGCTGCAGCCTCATTTTTCTCCTGAGCTTCATCACGAAGTGGCTGAGATGATAGAATAGCTGCTTCCTGTTCACTGTTGATAGGTTGACCATCTCTCTCTTCTGTGAGCAGGCTCTCTGTGATGACGTCTCAGGTTGATTGAGAATTACACAGTTTATGCATATTTTACACAGTTTTTATGCAATTATTATTTAAATCTTACACCATTGATTGTGATTCCTGTAGATACATAAGGCTTTCCCTGCCCATTCCACGTATGTCTAATGGACACACATGTACCATCAATGTATAACATTTGTATCGTGTATGCAGCACACATGTCACATTAAAATTACATAATTAACTCATGAATCACTAATGAAGTGCATATGAGCAGTAGAATATTAACGCATGGTTCATGCATGACTTGTGTATTGTGTGACTGGTATATAAACTGGTGGATCTTTCACCCCTCCAGGAGTTTATGATGAATGAGGGTGTCCTGCTTCCCCCGTCCGGTTCGTACAAGTTGGGGGGTGTGGTGTCTGGCCTCTCCTCCAGGTTACCCTGGACGCTCCAGGCCCTTCTAACTGACTGCTGTAGACTTAGAACTGGTGTGGACCAGGGGAATCCTACTGTGATTAAAACAAAGCATGGGGAGGGCACGTGGCAGACGCTGACCATGGTGCTGAAGGGATGCAATTTCTGTCCAGTGTTCTGAATGTCAAAGTGAAGAAATTCAATGAAGAGTTTACCTGTTTTTTTTTTTTTGGGTAGCTTGTTTTTACTTTTTCTGTGGTTTTAATATGGTTCATTTAGGATAAATATGTAAAAATTTAGGAGAAAGACCACAACTTTTTCCTCAATTTTTTACTTATATTCTCTTATGACCAATTCTCATCCGTACGTCATGGCAGTGCGACATGACATACAGCCAAAAGTTCAACTAGTGCGACTCAGAGATAAATAGCCGGATACTGAACAGTGCAGGTGAACTTGTGCATCTTTGTGTTTTTTTGCTGAATAATTAATTGTAAATTTAATATGTAAACAAGTAAACAATAATTATTAGTAAATCCATTCACATTTTAGTTTCATAAAGTTCACCCCACATATATACATTATGCCAAAATTTATGGTCACGCCTTTTTGAAAAATTCCCCCATTGGACCTTAATGATGGCTTGATTGTTTTTTGCTTTCATTACATGTGTGCTGTCCACTGTGTTGACACATGTTCGCTTTTAGGTTTTACTAAAATAAACCTACTGTGCCTCAATCAATATAATTGATTTATTAAATTTTTTAACAATTTTATGATGGTATATTCAATTAACACCTTGCCTTAGACAAATCGATCTGGTCGGAGCGCCGCTGTACTAAGAAATGTTGATGGTAATGTTAAAAGGTTACCCATATGTGAAACATCATCAGAGCACCATGCTGGATTCACAGCTCAGTGCTTCAGTTAAAACAAACCCTGCTCAGTTTGTCCTGTTAGTACGGTTCATTTGAGCTGGTCTGAGGTCTGTGACTGTGTGCAGGCTCCAAGACAATGTCTAATGACTGTGAAACTTCAATTTACATACTTGAACATTATTGTGTTTAATCGGGTTTGGGAAGGATGTAGGAGTTTTGCTTTTTTTTAAATAACTTCTTCCTTTCTCAAACTTTGTATTTTCATGCAACTTCACAGCTGGAGATGTTTATTTTTTTTGGTTGTGTTTATGTAAACGTGAACATCATTTTCACTCCCCTGCACCTCTGCACCAGGCTGAGATCGATTTTGGTAGCTGTTGCAATGTCTGTAATTATTATTTCATAGTTAATCATTTTTCTCTTTGATGATTTTCTTGTTGACTTCATCTTTCTTTCCTCCCCTTTCTGCTTACTCACGTCCTCCTGAAGTTAATTCTCCTCATTTTCCTTAATTAGTCCTCTCCTTTTTTGTGCTTTTCTCCTCTCGTTCTCCAAACTGCACCCCTCTCCAGGGTGACGCTGCTGAAGGGGCCTCTCTCATTCTGTAATGAGGAATCTCGGATCAATGCCGTCAACAATGCTCACCAGAGACGCGCTTTCATTCTGCCCTTGCAGTGCATGCCTGATCTCCAGGGATGTTAAGAGTTAACTGGGGTATTCTTTCTCTGGAAGGGTGTTAGGAATGGCCTCCATCAGTCTCTCCCTTTGTCCTCCGCCGGTGCTCCAGCATCGCCTACTCAGCCATACTGCTGGAGTGTGTCCCTGGAGACAGAGCCAAGCATTTATTGAAATCTTCTTTTAAATGACAGAGCTCTGACCTTTCTGATGCTTCACAACCATAAATTTTCCACAGATTTCATTTCACATTTCCTCGGCGCATTCACAACTAAGTTACACCTCCACAGCCTGCAACCCGGGGGCCATGAAATCCAGTGGTTGCATTTGCACTTATTGGGTTTTAACTTCCAGATGGTAGTTTGGCACTTTTGGTGTTGGGCTTTGGAATCTGAAGTTAAAATCTCATATTTCCGCAAAAGCCATTTTTTTTCGGCACTTATCTATTTCCCATCTAGCAGAGCAAAATGGAAGAAAAGAGGGGAGCACCGAGAGGTAGCTATTGATTAATCACTAACAGTAAGAGCCCTAATGTATGAGAAATGTGAACCAGTTTCAAAGTGTTGACAGATGAAACAGCTATATAACTTCACCTCTCTGACATGTTCTCCTTCAAGCCTTTCTCTCATAATTAGTCACATCCCTGAAAGGGCATGACATTAATAAATTCCACTTTTAAATCCACGTATATAAACTTGAGGAGGATTTGAAAGAAAGCAATATTTTTTAACCAGCGTTGCTCTGACATTCTTGTGAAGAGTGGGAGGAGATTGCAATACAGAGGACACGGAGCGATACCGGGGAGGGCAAAGACAGGCATGTGGTGCAAGAATTATTGATTTATAAACCATATCTTTATGCTTACAGTATGCATGAAAGCAAAGAGAACATCAAGAGCATCTTCACCGAATTGAGTAGTGGAATGAAGTCTTTGTTCTAGCCTTAAACAAAGCCCAACTCGCACTCTTTGGTCCCCAAATAACAGCTAAAAAAAGCTTCTCACTTTGGTCTCACCAAAATCTACGGTTTGTTCTCCTGAGGATCAAAGTCTACATGTATGTTTCACGGGCTTTTGTATTTAAGTGTGTGCCGTGCTGAGTGCTTTTCCTCTGTGCGTGCAAAAAGCCCCTCAGATACCAAATGCCACCCTGAGGCATGGGCACCTCTCCTCTTCTCCTTTTATCACCGTACACTTCTTGCTCTCTTTACCATGCTTACCTGTGACAGGAGCTCCTTTCAAAAGCACCTCATTGCATTTCAAACGCCAGCGACTCCCACTCCCATTTCCAAAGCTCCCACTCAGACGTACACACACGCACGCAGCTGCCAGCTGCCCAAATACTGTATATCCCCTGGCCTCCTCCTCCCAGCCCTTCCTGAACTAACTCCTCCACAACCTCGACTTGTTGGGAAAATAATATTTTATGCATGCTTCTGCAGCCCACACATAGAAACAGCTTATGAAAGACACAGCAAACCTGCTCTACTGCCAACATTTGTTTGAGCGTCTTGTGCGTCTCCTTGCGTGTTTATTTTAGTCCTCGGCTGGCTTTATTTTGCAGAAGAAAAGGCACTTAAGTGATGTTTTGTTTTTGAATGCAACATCACATTGAGCAGAGCATGTTTTGCAGCGCTTCCGTCATTAATATACATTACATGCTGTCTCTGAGAAGACTCAAAGTTGCCAAAAGCCATAAGAGTATAGTTTTGGCAAAAGCAGCGTGTTGTTGGGGGGAATTAATCACAGAGGCAGAATCAGGTGAAGCCTGCCTACATGCCTCAGCATTTGTCAGAGCAAGAGGCGACACAGAGCTGCAAATTTGCATCAGTTTGAAGCCGTTCATGAAAGAATTTTTGGACCGAGCTAAAAGCAGATTGGAATCTTTTCATTTTCCTAAGTCTTTTGTTTTTGTGCCTTTTTACTGTTTTGTTGTCCAAGCATCCATATTTCATGACAGCACTCGGGGTCCCACAGTGGCTTAAGCCTCAGAGAACAACAGGCTGCCATATACGCCAGGCCTATCTTATTTAATCAGCATGTGTGGAGCTAAATGACAAGCCATTATCACCGGCCACCCATCGACTTCTGCTCCGCTCCTCAAACAGCTGAAGCAAAAGGTCAAACACTGATAATCAGTGGACTACATACACTATCCCTAATTAGACCTGACAAGTGAAATTTGAATATGAAATTAGGCTAAAGTCCACAAGCAAGGAAAACAGCACACCCAGTTTGATCCATTTGTTTTTCTGTGGATTCTGAAAAATGACAGTGGGTGGAGCAGACCTTGTGAATGTCTCAACTTTTATTTTCAAGCATCCTGAGACCACCTGATTAACACTGGTCCATCTGAGATGTGACTCTCTTGGGGAGTTCCCTTCACAGTGCCAGTTATTTTACATCATCTGTTGCATCTGTGGTCTATCCTCCCTCCTTCTCAGGTTGCTGTCACATAAAAAGAATTGAAATAAAAAGATTTGACTTACCGTCAACATCCAAAACTTTGGTCACCAGGCTCCATGTCCTCACAGAGTCCCTGAAAAATCGATATTTTTGTGTCATAACTGATGTTTTTGTGCTTTTAAAATTAAACTTCGTCTTCCATGGGGAAAATAGATGCCTGTGTTATCCAGAATGCTAACGTGCATTATTCCATAGGCACATCAGCTAAATATAAAATAATATTTTAAACATTTTTATTTTGAAAGTTCAAAGGAAGTTTTTAATTGTGAAACTTGGACGTATGTTTTCCTGGCTTTTTGCCACGAAATTGTCGCACCAACAGACTGGAAATAGAAGTCCTATATAAAGCATGCATTGCAGAAGGATGGATGTCAAACGCAGACATGACGGAGGCGATGTAAACATTCCTGTTGATTAATAAACGTTCTGTTTTTGGTGTCAATAGAACGCAGATGCACCACAGACAGCCCAGTGTAATTCAGGCTTTAGTTATAGTCCCGTGTGAGAGTTGATCCATACGGTTGTCTGGACCAGTGGAGGGTTGCAAAGAAAAGTGTCTGCATCTTAAAGGGAGAATGAGGCCCAATCCGAGTTCTTCCCTTCCCCCTTTAATTTATTGCTCAAAATGGAGAGTTATGAAAAAATAGTGTTTCATAATTTGGACGTCACTTTTGTTCGGAGCTTCTGGCTCTCCAATATATATAACAATGAGTTTTATAACTTTAAAAAGGTCAACAGAATGTCAGGGGACTGCCAAAAGAAGCAAACCCAGGAGTGAAAGGGAAAAAGTCAAATTATTATTCAGTCAAATAACGGGTAGAGTCTCTGCAGTGACACCTCCGGACAGCAGGGGGCGCAGGATCTTGTAGGATCTCCGCGGAGACAGGAATAGATGTCAACATCCGAGAGTGGAAGAGAAGAGAGCGGGCAGGAAAAACAGAAGTTTCCAGGAGGGGATCTGTACTCCACACTGTTGTGATCCAGAATCCTGGAGGAAGAGGGGTAGATGAGTCCAAGGCCGAGGCAGCGAGAGAACGAGGGGCAGAAGTTGGCAGGCGCTTCAAAGCGAGGCGTGGCTGGACGTAAACAGGAAAACTGAGATGTTCCGGTCGAGAGTGGAAAACAGAAGCGCGCTTATGAAGTGGCAGCAGCAGGTGAATGACATCTCATGTGATTACTCCAACCAGAAGGTGAGTAGCAGCAGACATGACACAGAAAGTCATTACTTACATTTAAATGTAAGCTTCTGTGCTCCAGAGCGCACCCACGTGAAGAAAAGCGCTTCTCAGCGTGATGCGACGGAGGACTTTGTATCCTTCCGTTTGGAGGGTGGAATGGAAAAAAAAAAATAATCCACACACATTTACACTAAAAAAATTCCCCTTCAAATGGAGGGGTAGGGAGAAGGGAAGAATTCAGATTCGGCCTGGGTGTGTCTTTAATCCTGAGCGTCAATCCAGGAGGCACTGGGTTGCATTTTTAGAGGCTTTGGTTTGACTTGGCCTGGATTCCGACTCTCATCCTTCCAGTCTAAGTGCGGCCACTCTACCACAGGACACCGCTTTGAGTTTGCGCCTCTACCTATTTTAGGTGGGGAATGAGCGCTAGTAAATAGTAGAAAAACAATAAAAAAAAAAAAAAGCCCCCTTCCTGTTGCTACCTATTTGACCGGTGCTGGTCCGGTGTGAACACCACTAACTGGATGTGTGTCTATAAAACAGTGTTTAGCACATTCTTGAATGCACCACACGTGGCCGGTGCCATTAGGAAGAAACCTGCATGAACAACTTTGATCTACTGGCTCTACAATATAGATTTTATGCAGCACCTATGTGCTCCCTCCAGTTTTACCCTTTTCCCTGCAGATCCACCCTTGAGGGCAGTTGGGACTAAGGCAATCATCAAGGAGTTTACGAATACAAATACATTTGTGGGCCTAAATATGTTCTGTATTCTCCACACATCAATGGTGCAAATGCAATGACTGCTGTAAAAGTTTTCCAGACAGAGGAACAAACTTCTGGTTTTTTGATTTTTTTTGTAAAAAGTCATCCAATCTTGCCACGGCATTATGGTGAGTACCTTTAAAAAGATTTAATCTGTTTTCAATTTTCTCACTGACTGTTATATCTGTATTTTATTCCATGCATGCGGGTCAGATATACCTTCTCAGTCCCCAAGCTTTTAACAGAGCTATGTGTTCTTGCTTCCGGCTGAAACGCTTGTACATTTAGTTGAGTGAAGCTATAATGACACATGTGAAACTCCATTCCTAATTATGGCTTGCTTAAGTTAATGCTCTTAAAAGCCTCATAAATGCAAACCCATTTATTAGAGACACAACACAATCATACATATACTTTGGTTAAACAAGGTGGCAATTTTTAAAATTTGAAATCTTTAATTAAACGACAGGAAACTTCAAAGTCATTCCTTTATTAAATCATAATCCAAGTGCAAACGAATACTTCAGAGTTGATCTTTTTGTTTCCTGACTTCTGAAAAGACTTAATATCTCAGTGAAACTCGTCTCTGCTGGATCTGTCGTCTCTGAACACTGTGATTTCTCTGCGATTTGCTTGAAGACAATGGACAAACCAAGGGTGCAGACATGTCGGGCTGCTTTTATCTTAAGTATGTTAGATGCATTATTCATTTTTAGCATTTCAGTACATTGAGTCATGTAGAAGAGAAAGTATTTCATTTTTTTTTTACATCTAGCAGGAAAAAGACTGTTCACCAAAAGGGGAAATATTCAAGACAGTTACCGCTCATCCAAGGACGTCCCAGCAAGTTCACTCCAAGGTCTGACTGTGTAGCGGTCAGAATAATTGCAAAAGTCTCATGAGCTACATGGTAAAATCTACAGGCTTCAACTAGCATGTGCAATGTTCAAATCCATCTCCCTTTTTGCTGTACCCCCTTTCATTTATTCACTTTGAGGGTTTGGCCGAAGCTTTTCTTTGCTGTCATTAGGTGAAACTCAAAGTCTGCAAAGGTCAGGGTGTCGCTCCAACAACCAAAAACTTGTAATCAAAAGAAAATTGTCCCAACATGATTTATTTAGTTATACAATGAAGCAGCAAAAAAAAAAAAAAATTCATGTAGAGTTGGCCCAGTCATGTTTAGAACCAGGATCTCCTTCCTGACATCTCCATTTGATTCATTGTTAATTAAATATATATATTTCATATATATCATTATAACATTGACAAAGATAGTTATTGCATTTGTTAAACTTGTAAGCAGTTTATCAATATGGTCTTGTAGATGAAAGCCTCACTTTAAATGTTAATAAACCTTTTTAGCCTTATTTTGCAATAATTTTGTAAATGTATTACTAACACCTTTTAAAGAATTAATAATGTTTGTTAAAGTGTTAATATGGCTTGTTAAGGGATCTAATTATAAAGTGTTACTGGTGTGTTCCAGATTTCTCGAATGCCATGTACACAGAAAATCTGGGTTCCATAATCAGGATGAGGAATTGGAGAAATCCGGTTTCCCTGAGAAGCTTCTTCCAGGATAATCCACTTTCTCCAAAGCACTTTTGCACAGCAAGGACTTCTGTAAGTCTGTGCTCAACTTAAAAAAAGGAGTAGCAGAACAAAAAAATAAGGTTTACATGTAAGGATCAAGAATGTTTGGAGACCAGATTGCAAAACCAAAGCTGAAAATAAAAGTACTGTAATTTATCATGTGTTGTCATATTTTGATCTATTTTTTGTGACCAATCCTTGTTATTGGGTAAATTATATTGGGTAAAAATCTATCGTGAAAAGTCTTTCAAGCATTGAATTTATAAATTCGAAAATATTACCTTAAAAAGCCATAAAAACTATTTAATTTTTTATATCTGAGCTTTAAAAATTGTGCTGTTTGAAACGTCTTCATTTTACATTTCATGACAAAAATGTAATTTTTCAACTGCGACTATTTTGATCAAATAATTGAAATAAACAACGGCAAAATCAATCATTATGCACCAAGACACTGAATGCAGACCATCGTTTTTTTTTAATAAAAGAAGCACAATAAAGCATCACAACGCAGACCACAAACAACAAGATAAGAAACTACAGTTTTGATCGTGAAATGGGAATAACTTAAATAAATAAAACAGGAAATTATTAGTAAAACAAGGAAATAGGCAGAGAAATATTTGATGAGATCTAAAAAGTCTGAAATTTATTTTGAAAAAACTTGTAGGAATCCTGTGAAAAATAAAAAAAAAAACAACAAAATGGATGGTCAAAGCACTCATACTCCCCCTCTGCTTTCTGAAAAGGATTTTCGTGGAAGACACGTGCTCACACGCTTGCATTTGACTTGAAAAGTGATTCAAGTGTTTACCAAAAACATAGAAAATTGGGTGCAGAAATGTGGCAGCAGGTGCTCTGGACTGATGAGTCAAAGCTGGAACAGAAGGCAGCTTGCTTGCTGAAGGGGTGGCGAGCTGTACGAGTGCCTAAAGGAAACAGGGAAGCACAGTGGCGGTTCCCTTAATGTTTAGGAATGCATTTATGCAAATGGAGATTTTTCTCAGGATTAATAGTGTTCTCAATGGAAAAAAAAATAAAGGCAGATACTTATTCATCAGGGAGGCGTGTAATTGGTTTTCAAATGTATTTTGCAGCAGGACGATAAACCCAAACATGCAACTAAAGTCTATTTTCAGCGTGGAGAAGAACAAGGAGTTCGAGGAGTGATGGCATGGCCCCCACAGAGCCCTGATCTCAACGTCATGGAGACACAGAAGGATGTGAGAAAGCCCACACCCACGGAAGAGCTGAGATGTTTGGAACAAACAAAACCTGAAGCACTGATGTTGTTTTGGGGTCAAAGAGTGGTCACACTTATTAGTTGGATTTAGAATTCTCATTCGTTTAGTTTCTTCATTTTGCTAATTGATGAAAATAATCTATTAACAGATTTTGAAAATCTTAATGTTTACTTATTTTTTTCACACCTACCGAAAACTTTTTGCACATTATTGCATACTTTACACACAAGCCCTTCTTTGAGACATGACCATGATTTTTTTTTTCGAAATAATACAGGTGAAAAGGCAAAAAAAATTTTTGTTTGGTATATTATTTCTTTGTTTTTTAGTAGCAATTAATCTCTCACTGTCGGAAAGCCTGTTCATTACCCTTTGAAAGGCTGCCACATTTGTGAGTAACGTTTTGTTTGTGGAATTAACAGAGGAGCTCAGCATGTGGGATCCAGATTTATTTTTTTAAATGGCCAAATAACAGTTCAAGTATATTCATAAGCTCATTAAGTATTATACAGAAAACAACAAAAAGATTGTCAATGATTTACACTATGAAGAATGTTTCCCACAATCTTTTCTATTTTTTGCATTGTGGGTGACACTCAATTTAAGCACTTTGTCAGTTTAAATGACCTGCATATTGAAAGTTGATTTCCTTTCGTGTGTAGTTTACAATGGGGGACGCAGCATGTGTCAGTTCCAAGCGTTGCCGTTTCAGCACCACGGACAGAGCTATTTCTGTAGCCGCTATCTGTCCTAAAGGGTGAAATGTCCTGCCTGCTTCGATAGAAAAATGTCAGCAACCCAGCAGTGCTCCTAAAGAGGGCTGGGATTCAGTTAAAATGCTTAAGGACACACGAGCAAAGTAAATAATGTTGCTGTCAATGGGGCTTGACCTGAGGCCCTCCAACTGAAAGACCGGAAAGTCGTAATAGTGACTGTATTTGAGTATGTAGAGAAAAGTGGAGTGTAAAAGCGGGATACTTGTTGTGGAATACATTAAATCAACAGAGTTACTAGAACGTTTTTGATGTCTTTTTCCAAAACTCCCCAAGGACAGCACCTCACTGACCCGTAATAACATTTATATTTTTTATCTTCCGTGCTCCCTCTGTAATTACCCTTCCTCCTAAAGGCAAAGCCTCATTTTTTGGTGCGAAAGCTCTTTGCTCCTCCTGCCTTAATTCATTCACACGGAACCCAACACACAAGTCAGAATTCCTTTTAATATCTGGGATGAAGCCAGCTTGTGTTTGTGTCGCTGCTGATAATGTGCCATGAGTAGCTCGTCACCCCTGAACACCCCCTTTTCTTCACATACTCCGAGGGGAAAAAGCTGTGCCAGCACATGCAAAGGATACCCATGGGCACCGGCGACGGGGCCTCGTTATACTTTAAAATGAGGGAAGAAAAGTCACACAACGTCTAACTGCGAGGAAACCTGGGAGTCATCCCTCAGAAAAAACGAAAAGTAAAATGGATTGATTCTTTTTTTTATTTTTGGCTACAATAGACATTTTAGCAAATGTAAGAATAAGTAATGTATAAAAGTCCAGACAATTCAGAAGATGAATTCATTGTTCTATTGTTAACAACTTTTTCCTCCACACACGCGGACATTTGGCAGTCAACAATTCTGCAAGTTGTCCCACACAATCCATTAACAACTCGACCAAAAAAAAAAATATTAACAGAAAAAAAAAAAAAAAAGATTTTTGATGCTTGTTGTCTTGGATGAGAATTGCACACAACTGATTTTTGTTATGTCTAGTTTATGTGTTCCACCTTAAGAAAGAAAGAAAGAGATGTTCCTCCTTAAGAAAGAAATGTCATTGTTGATAAAGTTGGTTCAAATTAATGAGGTCACTTCCTGAAAAGGTTAAGAAGAGAAGGCTAAGAGAGACACATGGATCACAAGTCCTCATCATCCAATGCCATCTGCATTTAGGATTGACAAACAAATGTTGTAAGTGTGATTTATTGTTTCATTTCATGCTACTTTTTAGGTGTTGTTAATTATTTCAAGGAAATTTGAATCTGTACATTGATTTTTTCTGTTTCCTTTGTATTTTAGTTTTTACTCCCTGTTCACTGAAAGAGTCCAGTAAAACAACTAAACTTTACTTCGACAACTCGTCCAATTCTTTGAAAGGAGTGAAGCTTGGTGTTGAGTCTACGGATTTGCATGTCCTGACGAGAGCGCTACAATAGTCTTCTACAATTTTGTTAAGAAAGCGGTTCCTAGTTGTTTTCTCATATATCGTTAAAGGAAAATCTCTTCATGTTTCCAAAGTTTATTCTAACCAACAAAACCTGTAGAGGTGATGATGTCAGCAAGTTTTAAAAATTCATAAAGTCTTTTTTAGACAAAGTATCATGCTTGTCCATCTGTTTGTGAGTCATGAAACAGAACAATGACTTCAAAGCAAACCAGCAGATCTTCAGATAATTTAAGTCAACTTTCAGAACTGATCTTAAATAATCCCAGACATGCAGTGCTGCAGGTTGTTAGGTTGTAGCTGCATCTTAACCTCTTAGTACATGGCGTTCACATTTGTGGACATCACATTTTGAACAACATTACCACAGGAGGTAAGTTTGCTTAACATGAAAAAGGCATGTCAAATAAGGCGTTGATACTGGGAATGTGGGTATCAATTTGATATCAGGCGGGCTGCATTGTGGCGCAGTGGTTAGCGCTCTTGCCTCACAGTAAGAAGGCCCCGGTTCAAATCCTGGCTGGGGGATCAGAAACACCAACTGGGACCTTCCTGTGCATGCATGGGTTCCCACCGGGTACTCTGGCTTCCTCCCACCGTCCAAAAACATGCTTCATAGGTTAATTGGTTATTCTAAATTGCCCCTAGGTATGAATGTGTGAGTGACTGTGTGTGCAAATGTGGCCCTGCGACAGACTGGCGAACTGTCCAGGGTAAACCCTGCCTTCGCCCATTAGCAGCCGGGATAGGCTCCAGCATCCCCGCGACCCCAAAAAGGGATAAAGCGGCAAGGAAAATGAATGAATTTGATATCAGGTAATAACAGGGCTAGTATTGCCAATATCTGTATTGATACCAATATTTTTTTTTTAAATGTTGTATTATAGAATAATTTTGGAAATTAAAAGTTTTTTGTTAAATAAACTTGAGAAAAACAGGGCTGAAACTTTTGGTAAATAAAAATGTTTATTAGCTAATTGCAGCAATCTTTCCTGATCATATATTAAATATAAACATGTATATCATTAATCGCATAATATCATTTTAATAAGAAAAATAAAATTAAGAAACATTGTAATAAACAAAAATATAAAGAACACAACAAAAGATCCTGCCATTGCGTGCAAATTTGTGAGGCAGGGAGTTGAGCGGCAAGGTGTGAGAAACTGTTGCGCTGTTTACACAGGCAGACGATGTTGCCAGTTTGGTCAGTTTCCCTCACAAGTTGGATGAGTTTTTAATCAAATTGGGGATGTTTTTTGCCCAATCTGGCAACGCAGCAGACAGACAGATAGATGCTGTGCTGGCATGATATTATCAATACGCAGATCGATTCGCCCAGGTACCATGTATAGTTTTGTTCATTTTTCACCCTCAGACATCCCAAATCTACCCAATTGTCACTAAGGCACACATTTCCTGAGATAGAAGAGGTTAGCTTAAGCAAACACCTGAAAACCACAATAAGGTTGAAGTCCCCCTAAAAGTAAGAGGTCATTAGTACAATAAGATAAAAAAAAAGACAGTTTTATTACATTTCTGTTAAACATGTATCTACGAGTGGATGTCATGTTATTCCAGTTTTTATGTATTTTTCCTTTTTTTTTAACTAAAAACATTGCCTCTTTTATATTCTCGCAAGTAAAAATTTACATTTTTAGATTTCTCTCTTTGTCGTAGATAGTGTTGTGTTTTCACATGACAACACTTATGACCTTCTGGGAACCATAATAATTAAGCACAATAATAAACAGGAATTAGCATGCATCATATGAATTATGTTAATAGTTGTCTGATAATTCTGCACACGTGTTTTGTTTGTCTCAGGAAACAAAAGCGCCCTGCTCCATTTTTTAGACATTCATTACAGATAATCTTTCACTTTAGGAGAGCGTATTTGCCTTCTTTCAAATCAGTTTCTTAATAGTGCAATGTGCAAAAAAAATTAAAATAAACCTGCTTGTCTGTCTTTTCGCTGTACCGGTCCGTTGTGGTGAAAAGAGGGCTGAGCCAGAAAGCAAAGCTCTCGATTTACCGGTTGATCTTCGTTCCAGTACTCACCTATGGTCATGAGCTTTGGGTTGTGACCGAAAGAATGAGATCCCGACTACAGGTGGCTTAGAGATAGGGTGAGGGGCTCAGTCACCCGGAGAGAGCTCGGAGTAGAGCCGCTTCTCGTCCGCATCGAGAGGAGCCAGTTGAGGTGGCTCGGGCATCTGGTTCGGATGCCTCCTGGACGCCTCCCTGGAGAGGTGTTCCGGGCATGTCCCACTGGGCGGAGGCCCCGGGGAAGACCCAGGACACGTTGGAGAGACTATGTTTCTCGGCTGGCCTGGGAACACCTGGGGTTCCCCCCAGAGGAGCTGGAGGAAGTGGCCGGGGAGAGGGAAGTCTGGGCATCTTTGCGTAGACTGCGACCCGGTCCCGGATGAAGCGGAAGAAGGTGGATGGATGGATGTCTGTCTTTTTTAGAATATTTAACCAAAACTGTGGGTGACTTTGATTTAAAAAGTGATGAGGCCATTCTGTTCCTGGGCTCAAGAAGGAAATCAGATCTGAAAGTGTTTTTTTATTTTTATTTAATTCTTTCGTAAATTTGTCATGTTTAGCTCTGATCAGTGTGTTTTGGCAAAAATGGAAGAATGTGGCACATGTAGCAACCGTTCAGCCGTTGAAGATGGGTCAAAGGGAGTCACTTGCAGCTTTAATTTCTTTTAATTGGAAATTAGTAGCACTTTTTCCATACTTATTCTGACTTATGTGGCTCAACAGAATAACCAAAAAAAAACCAAAAAATCTACGCACAGGACATTGCTGCTCTAATAACAATCAATCTTTTCTTTTAAATTCATTCATTGCGCCATAAAGGACAACCCAGCGACAGGCGTTCTGTTTTCTCAGATAATGGTGGCGGTAAAGAACCTTATCACTGTTTAACACCATAACAAGGTAAACCAGGCTTCTGTTTGCTTAACCATCTCAATGCATTCCCATCTATTTCAAACTGCTGTAACTGTCAAGGTAGCACAAGTAATAAGGAAAACAATTGGCCAAGTGAATACAGGTTACTGACAATGCTTTCAAAAGAATAATTTAAAATCCAACAGATGAGGAGCACTGAAATAAGGTTACCCCTCTGCCTCCAACACAAATGCTAAAAAAGAGAAACCCAGAAGAAAAATGGCAATTGTAAGTAATAACATTTTAGTGTAATCAGATGAAGCTTTTACAGGAGCTTCAAAAATCTACGAAGTTTCGCATTTCACTTTGCTTTGGGATATTCTTTCCAGGGGATTTAAAATGTTTAAGCAGATTACTAATGTATCAACCCAAAAGTTCAAAACTAATCTCGCTATTCTGTAGTCTAAAGGATTTAAAGCCAAAATATAAGAAGACTATTTCTGCCATTTTTGTATTTCATATCATAATGGGAATTCAGCTGTGACTGCCCCTGGCTCCAAATTACTCAGAGGCAGTCTGCAGTATTTTTTATGGGTTAGGGAAAACAGAGCGACTTATCAGTCCAGCTTTGAATGATCGTGTTTCTGCACCGCGCGAAGCCTCGCTGCAGAGATTGTGTCCTTTGTCTTCAAATTTCTCTTCACTAAGATAAACAGCTGCAAAAAATAGCTCCAAACCATTTCAATGTGCCACTCCCTTTGACAGAGACAGGTCTGAGCCAAAATATTTTGATAATCTAACTTGAAGGCCTGACAGCATGCTTTCACTGCCAGCATCTGTCTCAGTGATGGAGTCTGTGTGCATGTTATTGTCTGAGCATTTGCAGGAGGTAATTTTGTCCATTTACATATCATGGGCCCAGAGTAACACTTATTTCATTCCATGTGTGTACTTTGGAGATATTGTGTCCCAACTGAAGTCTAGTTTAAAGTGTCCACAACATATTATTTGAATTTTGAAGGTCATTCACCTTAACTTTACCTCTCATAGACCAATTATTAAGTGTTGTTAGGGTCACAATTATTGAATTTTTACATAATGAATCAACGAATCAATTTTGTTGTTGTTTTGTCTTCCATCCATCTTTTTTTATTTTCCCATCAGACCTTGTAACATCTTTAGCAGTTATAGGTAAAAATGACTCAAACAGTTTGAATCATTTTTGAAGTTGAAGAAAGTAAAAAAAAAAAAAAAAAAAACTATGCAGTTAAAGGGTCCTATCAAAGCGCTTTTTACAGTTTTTTAATGGTTTAAACCGCACTCCAGACCCATTAAACATCCCAGGTTTAACCCTATTAAACCTGGGAACCTTTATTACTGTGTGATTTTTAACCGAGCTAACGGGTTTACATGATTTTCAATATGTTGCATTTTTCTTAGTATCATGGGTCCCGGGGTAAAGCAGCACTAAAACAGTAATGGGTGGACCAAAGGCCAAGTCTCCAGCATCATTATTTAGTCAGATATTGTTCTCAAATTTCAATTTTTCATTAATTTTCAAGTATGTTTTTTTTTTTTTTTTGGATCTTCCTATGTTTTTAAAGAAAACTACTCTAATTTATCATGTGTTGTCATATTTTGATCTATTGTTTATGAGAAAATACTTTTTATTTTGTATATTAAATTACCTAGAAAACATGAGGTTAATCCAATTAAATATAATGATAATAACTTTATTCTTTGCATCACTAGTTGCATTTCCATTGACTATGAACTTGCACAAATAGGATTTGTGATAATAAATTAGCCAATTAAAAAAAAAAAGGAAAAAAAGGGCATTTATTGAAAAAAAAAAGTTTTGTTCTTGGAGGAGGTGGTTTTGTGCTTTCATCACATTTCGTAAAACAGCAAATAAAATTATCTTTCCCAATGAATGTGTTGTGTCATGTGATTAACAACAGGATACCACTCTTAGTTTAGCGGGCGCCACAAGAGTTTCCAAAGCATCACACATCAGTTATTGTTGAGCAGAATTGTTGGATCCACAGCTCTTATGTAAAATCACTAACCAGGATTTCCCAAAATTACTCTCACAAGACGCCGACGTCTCCTTTGATAGACGATGATGAGCGCTAGTGTCGTGGCAGACATTTGAATGTATCAACCGTAAGTCAAAGTGTTGTTGACATCTGTCGCTGTATCTTTAAATGACTTACTGCTGGAATTGGTTTGTGTTTATTCATATATTTATGATTCAATAGAAACAGGGCAAATGTGAATTTTTTTGTTAGCTTTTTTTTACATTTTTAGAATTTTAATTAAGTTTTGTGCGTATATCTAGTAAAAATTGAACATTTAAAAAAATAATCAACTAAATCGGACATCTTTCACAGATAAATAAATAAACTAGTCTCAATTATGCATTTGATTTTATGGTAGGAAGAGGCACAATTTTGATCAAAACATTTTGGTTGAGGATGCCAAACAAAATGTATTTAAATTGCTAAATAATAAAAAAAAGAACCTTTATAGTTCGAAGAGGAAGCAGGTGACCTTGAACCATCATTCCTGTGAGGATTGTGCTCTTGAGTTTTGTTTTGTCAGTTAATTTTCTTGGTTTTGATCATGCTCTGGTTTGAGTTGTCCCCCTGTCAGTGACAGCAGGTGGAGAATGATGATCTTCCACAGCTGTCTTCATTTCAGTCAATTACTCTCAGTGCATTTAAGTGTCTGGTTTGCAGTTCTTCATGGACATCTCATCACTGTGTTGAGCTCTTAGTTACTGTTCAGACATGAGCAAGTTTTTGAATTTTTGGGGTCTTTTTTCTCTGGTTCCTCACAGTTCTTTGGCTGAAATGTTAAAAACACATTATTCTTGTTGAAACTCTGCATAAAAAGCCACAGAAAGTTGTATAAACAATCACAGAAGCTCTGCTATTATATTTTTAACTAATATTTTGTGGTTCCTACTGAGCTTTAAGGACCAAACCTACAAGCTAGAACCTGTGAGGATTTGGGGTTGTGTCTGTACCTTGGGCAAAGATAATTTGCACTTCAGAGATGGCAACATTAATGCAGAAAGGTACATTGAGATTTTAGGGTAACATACTTATGCTGCCTTCAAGGCAAGACCTTTTTTTTTCTCAGGGACATTCATACATTTTTTAAGAAGACTATGTAAAATTGCATCCTGACCACATTGCGAAGGCATGGCTGTGGAAAAGGAGGGTGCAGGTACTAAAAGGCTTCAAGCATTTGAGAGGAAAAGTGTCGCACACGATGAGTTTTGGAACAATATTCTTGAAAAACTTTACCTGAAAATGAAAAAGCCCAATAGCCAGTAACATCTGCTTTCTCGAGGCAAAATACATTATTGATTTATACACTGCTTGAAGCCGTTTTTAAGGACTGGATACCACAGCTGAAGCTCTGAATCTATTTGAATTTGTTAAAATTTAAGATTTAGAATTAAAAATGGAAAAATCTTACTCAAGAAACTTGCAGCAAATTTCTAAAAAGATACAAAAAACACCTTCAAAGAAAAATTTAGTGTTACACTTTATGAATTGACATTGCAGCTTTTTCAAATTCCATTTCATTTAATCAATTTTTAAAATCCTGCACCACCCTTACAAAATACTGCTGCTTGCATCAGGAGCTCAAACACAAGGATGTGGAATTGTAATGCTGTTCCCGTCTGGTAATGGATCAAAGACCAGTTGGGGCTTGTGCCCAATTTCCGCACCAAGAACTGGATGAAACAGGTATGGAAAATAAATAAACAGAACAGAATGTTGACAATGTCAAAGCGGTAAAAGCTTCACCTCCTTCCACCTCTGTTAAAATGTGTTGTAGGGCTAAAATGAGAATGGATGTCTGGGAAGTGAAAACAAAACATCACAAATCTCGGTGTCACATTTGGTGGTCGGTGGACCCAGCACTAACAGGGGGAGGCAGCTGCATAAAAAAATTGGGTTTATTTTTCTAACCGGCAGAAACAAACAAACGAGGTAGCAGAGGTTGCCGTTAATCAATAAATGCTTTAAAAAAAAAAACAACAAATATGTACAAAGGGAAACAGAAACATTGAGACTAGTTAAAACATTCACAATACAAGAGCATGGGAAGCACAAAGAGGAAAGACTGAGACATGGGACCGATTGGTAAAATTAAACCTGCTGGGATGAAGGAATATAAAAAAACAAACAAAAACACTTTTAAAATGAGAAATATTTAAACAGACATCGTCTAATGGTTGTAAAAGATCACAAAAGACACACAAAGCATAAAAAAATCGACTTTAGTTTTGCTTGTTAGGCTTAAAAAGTCAGTCAACAAAAATCCATTTTGAATTTTCAAAAACTTTTTTGGTGTTTTCCTTAAGTGTTAAAACCACAGCACCTTTTCTCCCAAACAAACCTTAAAAGACGTGTGTCAGTATAATATTTCTCTTGTCCACATATGTAATTTTGGTTTTCGTGACACATGCACAACATATATAATTCATATACGTTTTATGCGTTTGTCAGTGTGTGCAGCAAGATGGGTCTTTATGTGAATTTGGTTTTGAGTTGTTCAAGAATTTTTGGTTTAAGAATTATGCCATTTATGCACATTTTACAAAGTTTATATGTAATTATTATAAAAATCTTATTGTGAACATATTGATGAGTTTGTATGTGAAGACTATTTTAGCCAACAGGTGTATTTGTTACTACTTTGTGTAGACAAGCCCCGCCCATTTAAGGTTACTATTTATACCTACATGCATCTTCCAGCATCTTGTCGTTTTAATGATTCTACCCTCCTCCCTTTCCATCCAGGGGTTTATACAAATATACACCCTGCCCTGTGTGTCAGAAGATCAATATTCCCGTGTTGTCTAACACAAAAGGCTGTCAGCTCTTACATGTTTGCTCAACTGTTGGACAGGACGAGTTTTAAAAAATAAAAATCTCAAGCAATAGTGCATGATTTTTACAAAATACAAATTTTTGGTTGTCCACAACCTTTCTAACAGACTTGAACAAACTTTTCATGCACGTAATACAAACATAACTTTTACATCATGTACATAGAGGACATATCACAATAATAAAATTTTCACATTGACACATGATCACTAATGAATTGCATACAAACAGCACACGGTTGTTTGCACGGTTCATGTATTGTGTGAGGGGTATAAAATCCGACCGATCTTTAACCCTTTCCAGCAGTTTTTTTCAGTGCAAAAAAGATTAGCAATCTGTCTTTTTTTAATTGGTCAATGTACAACATTCAGTCTCTTCTAATAGCTCTTTCACTATTTCCCGCTCTCCATTGAACTTGGACACATTTTTTCTTATTTTTTCTTTATTTTATTTTTTTTCTGGTGTGTATACTTATTAATCTTTATACTGTTATTTAAATTTGTACAGAAATTCGGATTTGTTTCCCTGAATCTAAACGGCACCTCTGAGAACTCAGCACAAGAATTCCAATATGTTTCAATGTAAGTTGATGCATACATGGCAAAAACAAACCTTGAATCTTGTATCACAATTTTCAAAATGTATGTAGTGGCAGTTTGACACGACCTTTAGGAGGTATGTTATAGTTTCTAAAGAAGCTGAGCACTTTTGAAGCTCTGGGACCTTCGGACACAAAGATCCGCTACAAGGCTACAGAAATGTAGCATCAACACATAACTGTTCTCTATATTTATGTAGTGTTTGCCTCAGTCAGATGCTACCATCAGCAAAAATATGAGTAATTTGTGTCAATTAGCCCTTCAGATCTGGAAGGAGCCGCTTTAAAAAAAAAAAAAAAAAAAAAAAGAAGAAAAATAAAGACCCTAAAGATGAGGGTGTCAGTCTGAAAGTGATTCACCAATCACACTGTGAGAAGTCACAGCTTTTTTGTTCTCATCTATTATAGCAGCCAAGTTTTGGTCATTTATACATTTGTTAAATTCACTTGTGAGGGTGGCAATTTCAAACTGTAATGCAGACTTTTTCCTGCAATAGTTATAAATGAACCTTGTGGATGCAGATCTGAATGCATAAACAAATCCCTTTATAGGATAAAAGACTGTTTATTGATTTATGTCCCTTTTTTCAAAGGTAAAACATACAGTTTTTACTCATGTCCAAATCCAGAGAATCACTAAATTTACATGACAAATTTCTACATGATTAAACCTTTAAACTGTAGTTTCTTCTGGGCTTGATGGGATCAAAAATTGAAGGTAAAGGATTCAAATCTTGGTTTGAAGAGAAAAGTCTCAATTGATATGCTTTGCTTAGAAAGTTTGCTGTATAATAATAATAATAATAATAATAAGCTTTATTTATAAAGCACTTAAATTGCCCATACAGACCCAAAGTGCTGTACAGAAAGAGGATAAAAACAGATGAAGAATCAAGTAAAATAGTTGGATTTAAAGTGCACATTGAAATGTTTATAAAATTACATTCTCAAAACAAAAACGCATCACCAAAAAAATAAATGAAAGGCACATTAAAAATAGAAAATGGAGTGTAGAGGAATAAAAAGAGAGGTGACCTCTTCACTGAGTATTAAAAGCCAAATTAAAAAAGTGGGTTTTAAGAGAAGACTTAAATAACAAATGTCCTGTAAAGGATGAGATCATAAGAGAACAAAGTTGGATTCTAAGACCATATATGTTTTAAGGGATGCTAAACATTCTTCTGTCAACGCTTTAGCAAGCAGCCTGTCCTCAAATTCTGAGGCCTTGAGGCCTTGGACAGGCACACACACACACACACACATTCTCTTAACTCTTCCATCACTTTGAGTTAACCTCGTTAAACTGTTTCACTGAATATTTTTCCTGAGTGGTGATGGATTTTCTGCCTGCTATGTGATAGGTGAGTTAATTAAGACGGTGACATTATTAAAGCAAAGTCTGACTGTTGCATGTTTTTTATTAATTCACCATCTGACCTTTTCCTCTGAATTCGAGCTGCAGTAATACCTGATCCCTTACAATTTCTCTATCACATTCTGGAAGCACGAAGCAAAAAAGATAGAAGTCGTTTTTTTTTTTTTTTTAATCCACTTAAAATCTTTAACAGCAGCTGCAGTGCCCCCACCCCCCCTCCACTACCTCTTTTTTTTTAATGTGGTGCACTATTAAGAGCTAACTTCTTTAATACTAACATACTAAAGTGCAAGTGCTGAAGTGAAAACTTTTTTTAAGGATTGCATGTAGTGTATTAAAAAAAATAAAAACTTGCACTGCTTTTATTTGAATATTAAACAGAAAAAAGGTCAGAACTTTAAATAGGAGAAATCTGACATTTACATAAATACAAAAAAAGTAATTTCCAAATCCAATTTCCTATATGCTCTGCTTAGTTCGAAGAGCTCACAGCCTATTATATTAGGGCAATGAAATTATTCATTGATTTAAAAACAGCCACACTTGTGCACAACATGGGACCTTAAGCAATAAATGACTGAAAAAACAGCAGTGATAACAAACATTATTGTCCTGATTTGCTTTTGGCCAATAGTTTGGGAAATAAAGTTTATAAGGTGTGGATAAGCAAGGATTTGGCAGCTTGTAAATTCACTTACATTCCTATTAAGTTTGTATCTATTAAACTAGGTTTGTTTGTAAAGTGCTTTTTATGAAATAAAACTTAATGAAGTAAAAATGAAAACCTGCACACCATGGAGTTTGAATAGTCAAAGGATGAGCTTTAAAGGTGGAAGATCAGTTTATGTTATGACAAAAAAAATCTTAGAATTAAGGAAGAAATTGGCTAAAATTAATACAAATTAACGGCTACATTTAAAATAAGTGCAACATAATTTATGTGGAGCTTTAAATTTTTACGTTTAAAGTGCAGCATGGTGATGAGACGCTTATCCTCTCTTTAGTTGAAGACAAATTCTCTCTTAGCACGAGGATGTTTTTTTCTCTTTGAGAAATATGTACTCTTAAAAGCATCACACATTTCATGGAACATAGAGAAACCCTGGAAGGAAAACTTTAGGATGAAAAAAGTCAATTTTTGAATGATGTTCTTTTCCTGCAGAAACCTCGAAAATGGCAGAAGAAAGCTGGATTCATAAAACAAACCCAATGATTTCGAGATGGAACCTACAGAAATGAAGGAGTGTGAAAAATCTTTAGATGGAAACAAAATGTTGTCAGAGGTGTAGATGAGCTCGAGGGCAAGCTCTCTTTCACACGTCCAAAAGAAAGGGCAAACTGTTGAGTATAAGGCAGCAAATGAAAGGCAATGCAGGAGGAAAAACTGAAATTAAGTTTCTCAGGGTGCAGGAGAATATAAAACAGGATGGCTGTGTTGGAAGAAAGTAGAGCCTTAGGTTTGTATCCTTCATTTATTTATGTCTAGTTCTCAAAAAGTATCCAGCACATGAACAAGACAGATCCAGTTGTGGGGAAGTAAAGTATGAGGTTGCAGAATCAAAGTTTTGACCTTAAGCCACAGGAACCAAAGTTTACCGAAATGAGAAAGTCCCATTACTGACCGTGAATGGGACAAAAACTACAGACTCAGAATTAATTTCTTGTCAATGGAGTAAAAATATTTTACATCCCTAAGATTTTGCTGCAAACATCAAATCACAAGAGGTATAAAAGCAATCCAATCAGAAAACCAACCAAGTATGAGTACCGCATTTTTCTGTGTTCAGCTTTTTGCATAGTTTGGCCAGGGGTGTGACTAATACTTAGTGACTTATTTGTGAATATTTTTTAAAGCATAAATAGTCTCTTATATTCATTTCCCGGTCACCCTTTAGTGGTTGTTTCCTACTAAATGCCACTAGAAGTCACCATAGCTGACTGTATCAGTATTTGATACAGACAGAAATGACATCCAAAACAAACCTAGAGGAGAATCTGATCGGTTTCAATTAAATCTAATCAAATTTATCATGTATCGAAACAGAGGCTACGTATGTGAATTTGAATGCAGCAAATACTTCAGGCTTGGCAGGTTTGCTCAAAAGTGTTAACTTTTCTGCAAAAAGTGTGTCTTATCCTCAGGAGTGAAAATGGTACATACATTTTTGTAGAAAAAGTAGTCGGTGCAAGTACAGGTGGCATGAAGTGAACTTTATGAAGTGGTCGAGTGACAATACCAGCAGGGTTTGTGAGTCCAGCAGCTAAAGGGAAGGTCTTGTGATTGAAGGTCCGATTCCTGATGGACCTCAACCCCTTCTCACAGCTAAGTGTTAGAAGGGTCTGCATTGATTTAACCTGCACATCTCAGAGTCCTGGAGCTGTACAGATCCTGCAGGGAAGGATGCAGCTGATGAGCAGAGTGGATGGTGCACTGCAGTCTGATTTTTGTTCCTGGATCTGGATTCATTGTATCACACAATTATAGAGAAGGTCAGGATGGACTCAACAATGGCAGTGTAAAACTGCACCATAGTTTTGGCAGGCAGGTTGAATTTCTTCAGCTGCTGCAAGAAAAGCATCATGTGCTGGTTTTCTTGATGAAAGAAATAATTACTGACACCCGCTTATGGTCCTTGGTGTACATGGTTAAAGGAACCAGAGGGAGTCTATGGAGGTTATAGTGCTGTCAGTCAAGTGGAGGATTGAGGTAGATTTTCCTGAAGTTCATGTTATCTCCGTTGTTGTCTGGGTGTTCACCTCCAGGTTGTCGTGGTAGCACCGGAACAGTACTCGGTCCACTTCCCTTCTTTGAATTGATTCCTTCGCATCAGAATTGAGTCCAATCAGGGTGGTGTCGTTTGCAAACTCTATGAACGTAGCAGACTGGTGACCATGCAGCAGTTAGTGGACAGAGAGAAGACCAGGGGGGTAAGCACACATCCATCTGATAATTAGCACATAGTATATGCAAATATAAAGGAATAGAGGAACACTGAGGGGGAAATATGCAGTCATCTTCATAGCATAAAAAAAATAACAAAGCTGTTTGTTTGTGTGACAGACATGGCAAACCTTCTTGCCACAGCTCGTATGGATGCACCATCCTGGATGAGCCGCACTACATGAGCCACATGAGTGGGTTGTAGGCTCTTTTTCATGCTACCACTAGAGTGAAAGTTGCAAAAACATCAGCCAGAAAGCATAAGAACTCAGAAGTGCTCGGTGAAACACTTCTGTATGTATGCAAGCATCCAGGTGGGTAAGTTTTCCCATGGTGGTTTTTGATCTTTTAAATTAAAATGAATGAAAATTGTAAGTATTTTACATACTAATGTATGCAAACACGATCCATGTGGACAGACTTGTTTTTTTATTTTATTTTTTTTACAGACTCTTGGAAAGACAAAATGTTTGCTTTAATGAAGAGCTTTTTTGGGGAAAATTCAGCTTCATAATGAATTGTGTCCATAAAACTGTTCTCAGTTAAGCATAAAAAACAAAGTCCCCCATGTTTTTGTTTTTTAAAAAACAGATTGCATCCACTGCAGGTGCCTGGCCCAGCATAAATAACATTTGGGAACAAGCAAAAGTTCTCTCTGACTTCACATCTGAAACACACCCTCAGTGGTCCGTTCACACTATCACAGTTCAATATTTCCTGGCATCAGGAGTTCCGATTATCTTCAGGAAGAAACATGCCAAATCAAAACTAGATGTGATTTGTATTTTTCCCCTCTTTGGTGAAGCGGGAGATTGACGCAAAGTCACATTAAAAAACAATTCGAGCTTCACTGTTACTGCTGTAAAGTTCTTTTTCAAACATTTACTAATATAACAATACACACACACACACACATATATATATATATATATATTATAATGATTTTATATACTGATTATAATGGATTACATTATAGGGGTGAAACAAAATCTCAAAACAGGTGACAAAAGCAAAACAATGTTGGAAAAAGAAGATGATCAGCAAGCCAATCTGTAATTCAGTACTGGGTTCTAAAAAGGGACTGAGATGAAGGAGGAAACTAACTGGCGCCCTGGTGGCAGAAGTGGGATCAAAACATTAAAGGGTATAGAAACGTTGATGCCGTAACTGCAAAGGTTGAAAATACGCTTAGGTTTTGATATTCTTACATATAATAATGCAGAAATCAACATTCATAACCTGGTCTAGTTTAAATCTGATCAGACTATTGGTTGTAGTGACTACAAGCTAAGAGTCAACTGGATGGTGATTCTCCTGATGAAGCAGAATTCTGTACAAGTCATTGTTTGATCTATGTTCCAATACTCACTTATGGTCATGAGCTCCGGGTCATGACTGAAAGAACAAAGATCTAAATACAACTAGCCGAAATGAGCCTCCACTCCGGCTGGGCTCTCCCTTAGGAACAGGTTGAGGAGTTTGAACACCCTTGGAGAGCCTGTGAAGAGCCACCGATCCTCCATATTGAGAAGAGCCAGTTGAGGTGGTATCTGGTCTGGATGCCTCTTGGACGCCTCCTGGGAAGGTGTACTGACCATACCCCCCCTGGGTGGACACAACAGGGAAGCCCCAGGAAACACTGGAGAGACTACATCTCCTGACTGGCCTGGGAATGCCACAAATTCCTCAGAGGATCTGGAGGAAGTGCCCAGAGAGAAGGAAGTCCAGGGATCTTTGTTTAGATTGCTGCTCCCATGACCCAGTCCCGGAGGAGCGGAAAAAAATGGATAGATGGATGAATAGAGGAAAACAATACTACAAAAGGAACACGTCAGTACAAAAAGGAATATTCCAACCAAAAGAAAATAGAAATTTACCCAAATCAAGCATCGACTGCAGAAACTGTTAAGTTGGCTGAACTGAGGAGGCGTGGAGGAAAAAAAACATTATGAAAAGGGGTGCATGACTGGCAAGTTGGTGCCAGACACAACTACAGACTTTTGACACAGTCGACAGATGAAGAGAACGACACTTGCAATGCAGTGCAATAGGTGACAAGGAAAAATGGAAGGAGAGAAGGGGGAAATTGCTGCTAGGTGACAGAAACATAAAATATAAATGTAGAGAAATGCTGTAGAATTGATTGTACTGAATATAACCAGGAAACTAAGAAATCTGGAAAGTTAAAAACCTCTGTGTACAACAGTGTCATATTTTGTTTGAAATAAAACAAAAGTATCAGCAATGCAACTGTTACAAAAATATATATTGCGTATATTATATAACAGATGTGACAGGAGAATTAAAGTCATAAAACTTCTTTACTTTGAACTCAGGAAGGATAGATATCGTCACACTATCAATTATAAGCAATGGTTGTCTGTTATTAATGTTCTTTATAAGATTATAGATGCTTGCTGAAGACGTGCGGTGACAACATGAAGGATCCATCCATCTGTGAAGAGGGCACAGAAATTAATGGTACTGCAATACTGCCATGCTTTTTCATTTATATACCCATCTTACCCTATGGAAAAATATTCAGTGTCGGCTTGTGTTAACCCTTCTAATCACAGGTGTATCTCAATTAGTTAAATATTACAAAGTTATTTTTGTTTTATCGATTAAGTTTTATTTTGTTGTCTATTTGGACTTAATAAGTACATGAAATTGATTCATAGATTTTTTTTTCTTCAATAAACATGCTTGCATATACAAGAAATGATATATGCATTTTGCCTTCAGACGGCCTTATTCCTTGGTGGCATAGATTCAAAACATTCCTCAGAAAGTTTGGTCCATATTGACATGATAGTGTCACACAGTTTGTCGGCTGAACATCCATGTTGCTAATTACCGGTTCCACAACATCCCAAAGGTGCTTTATTAGGTTGAGATCTGGTGACTGTGGAGGCCATTTATATACCGTGAACTCCTAATCATGTTGTACAAACCGGTCTAAGATGATTCCAGATTTATGAAATGGCATGTCATCTTGCTGGAAGTAGCATCAGAAGATGGTACACTGCGGTCATAAAGGGATGGATATGGTCAGCAACAATACTCCGGTAGGCTGTGGCATTGTAATAAAGCTCAATTGGTACTAAGGGGCCCAAAGTGTGCAAAGAAATTATCCCCACCATTACACCACCAGCCTGAACCGTTGATAAAAGGCAGGATGGATCCATGCTTTCATGTTGTTGACGCCAAATTGTGACACTACCATTCGAATGTCGCAACAGAAATGGACACTCATCAGACCAGACAACGTTTTTCCAATCTTCTATTGTCCAATTTTGGTGAGCCTGAGTGAATTGTAGCCTCAGTTTCTTGTTCTTAGTTGGCGTAGTCTTCTGTTGTCGTATCCCATTTGCCTCAAAGTTGGACGTGTTGTGTGTTCAGAGACGTTCTTCTGCAGATCTCGGTAGTAACCAGTGTTGATGATATCAGCTGAAAGCAGTATGCCCATTCTGCTCTGACATCCATCCATCCATTTTCTAAGCCACATAGTCCCCTTTGGGGTCACGGGGCTGTCTAAACCAAACCTGGCCACTTCTGGGCAAAAGCAGGACACGCCCTGGACGGGTCACCAGGGGCACAATCGCACACCCATGCACACTCACATTCACACCTAAGGGTTATTTAGAGTAACCAATTGACTTCATAGCACCAACAACCATTAGGTTACCTGTCTTTTGTCAGATACATTCTACGACATACCTGTACTTCTTCACTCAAACTGTGGCTTAATAACAACTGTTTTAAATTAGTTTTTCTTGGAAGCTTGTCCTAAATGTTTAGACTCTGGCAAAATGCAGCTTATGCTTTTTTTCTACTGTTGGCTGCTGAAGTAATTTGGTCTGTGGATTCTTGGATGACAACTATACATGGATTAAGCAGCTGCTACGAACAGAGCTGTGGGGGAAATTGTTTAAAAGGGAGCCGCTGGACAATTTCTGTGTTATTTTGATCTGAGAATATCACAGGCTGAATGTGTGCTAACTTGTTAAGAACATTTTTGCCTTCAAGTAAATGGCTAAGATCACGCCTACCTCAGATGCCAGTGGGTTTTCAAGGCTCACAGCTACTCGCTGCTGTTGGACCTACCCAGACTTTTTTTTTCCTTTTTTTTTGTGCCTAACCAGCTGGTTGTAACAATGCCACCACATTGCTCATTATGTGTGTATAGTCAGACTGAAAATAACAGGTTATGAAACGCAATGAATCACTTGGAAAAGCCGCAAAAATAGCACAGCATGACTGTCTGACATGGGTATTTCTTCTCAGTTCTTTATGCAGACTGCAGAACCGAAAGACAAAAGTAAAACAATAAGTCAAACTGATTCACGACGGCTTTAGCCGTGTTCAAAATTGATATTTTCTTAAACAATCTCGACAAGCAAGCGCTTTTTTGTTGCCCGTGTAATTTGATTTGTTTGAAGGATGTTTACAAGTTTTACAGACACAAACAGAGATAAACAAATGCGCGTACAAACCATACATAATATACGTGCTTATTCTTCGCTCAGCTCTGCCTTTTTGAAGTGATTCCAATAATAAATTCCCCACCAAGAATCATATCCCTTAGATTTCTCATCTAAATATAAAATACAGTTACAGCGGTGGATTTTTGCCTGGAAGGTCTGCCCTTACCAGATGAGAAGTAGAAGCAAACTCTTGAAGCCCACAACACCAGAGGTCCCTGAACCCCAAAGACTTCTTTGCAGGCAACCAAAAAGCATGTCTGCAGGCAGCGACATCACACACTATTATCTATCTGGAGTCAGGGTAAATCATCACGAGCTCTGAACACAGTGCACCGAAACATCCAAACACTGATATTCCCAGAGGAGTGCTGCTGTCTATTCTACAAAGTCTGAACATATTGCATTACAGACGTGGGAATATGAAAAGACACCGTATCTGCTGGAGGTTTGTGTTGTGTCTCAAATGTAAGTTAAACTAATGTATGGGGAAAAAAAAAAAAAAAAGTCATTTGTTGGCTGAGTTTTGTGATGTAGCCTGAAAGTGGGGTAAACAGTCCTAATCACCGCAGCAAAACAGTACAATTTCCTCATAATGAAAGAGCATGTAGCTCATCACACTCAGAACTGTGATTGCTGACATCTCACTGAGCACCCATGTAGCAGAACTAATTCATATGTACAAATGTATGTCTAAAAAGCACAAAAAATACTTAAGGCTAATTAATTTTCAAACAAGCCCAATGAGCAGTAAATTACAGCAATAATCCATTTATGTTTGGCCAGGCTAGATTCTATAATACCACAAAATAACATACCCTAGAGCCCTGTTGAAACCATCTTCATCTCCAAGGAGACTACTATTGTTTTTTTTTTTTTTTTTTTAATTCTCATATCAAACTGTGGTAAATTCCTTTAGCGAGGAGGCAGACAAGGAGAAGCTTAAGCACAGAAGCAGCAGCTTTATCCTTGTTCATATTAGCTCATCACAATGGCTTTTTAACTTGAAGTTTAATGTTTTCTTTGGTAATGACATTTTTCAACTTGGAAAATGAGGTCAAACTATATGAGACATTTGAATTTAATGTTTGTCTTATGGAAATATCTTGTCAGAAGAAGCTTACACTGAATCTTTTTAATGAAAAACGACTTGAAATAATAAAAAACCTAAGCCAGGATCCGGGGGATGTTTCTCACAAACTAAGCCTGTTGTGTGCTTAAAGGTTTCATATTCTTATATTTTATTCAGTTAATATACGTATTTCTGTTTCTTGTTCAGTGTTTCTATGTCACCTGGGACTATTTTATCATCCAATCTGACAAAAAAGCAGCAAAATACCCAAATAACAAACAATTATGCACATTTAATAGTTGTCAAATAGTTTTAAAAAGATTAATTTCAAAATAAAACACTTCAAAAAGGTAGATGATGAAACTCATGCAAGAAATTTTTTGCTTTGCAGTTAATAAATAATAGAAAAAAAAGTAAAACAGGAAATTAAATGGTTCACACAGCAAAAAGGGAGAAAGAAAAAAAAAGCCAAATGGGCTTCAAAAATCTTATTTATGATTTAGAAAAGTCTAACCTTGTTTTAAACCATTTTCCAGGACAAACTCAGGAACTTCTTAAGTCCATTTTCAAGTCTCTACAACACATAAGAGGGTAATTCTCACTTAAAAAAAAGTGAAACATTGGACCAATTGAAAAAAAATTATGTAATTTCTTGCATTGAAGATTGTTAGCTTTCATCAACTTAAAATTTAAAATTGATTAAAACTAATTTTTAAATGTAACAAATTACAAAGCTCTTGTTAAATGATGCAATGCTTCACTTTTTACAGTGTAAATATATATTTTATTTACATGAAAACACATACTATAAGGCAGTAAAAGATAAACTTAAGATAAACTTGTACTTAAACAATATATTAAAATACTTCTGCAACAACACTACTAGAAGTTTATAGAACTAAAAATCAATAATTAGAAAATCTGACTTTGTTCTTGTTTTAAGAACTTAGAAAGAAACAATATTTGACATGTTAAAGCACTAAAGCAGGGGTATTCAACTCCAGGCCTCAAGGGCCGCATTCCTGCAGGTTTTCCAACATACCCGGATCTGGCATGCTCCAATTGGTTGGACACACCTGAACCAGGTAATCAGTCAAGAATAGAGTTTGGATATCTGGAAATTATGCAGACACTGTGGCCCTCGAGGCCTGGAGTTGAATACCCCTGCACTAATGCATGTTCATATTGAAGGTTGCTAAAAGGAAAGTTTAGTCTCCGTCATACACCCCAGAATGTGAGAAAATCGTTCTCCCCATTTGACCTTCCTCAGGGAGTGGTGACCTGCAGTCTCAGCTGCACTCGCGAACAATTTGATAGCTTTTCTTCCCCTAACTAAACCTTAAAGCTTTGTGTCAAGCAGGATTACAATGAATCCCATTTTTAAAGCCTCTGGCATGGCCTGACTTTGGATTTGAACCCACAATATGCCACTTCCAGGGCAAACACTGCAGCAATCTGCCACTCAGCTGGGCTTTTTACAATGTACAGACACTTCCAGGCACTTCAATGCAAATTTAAAACACTAGTAAAACTTAAAATTAAAGCATTTTAAAGGATTTCAAGCTCCTCTGTATGTATTAGATTTAAGAGGGAAATTTAATAGAGATCTATTTAATTAAGGTAAAAATATATATTTATAGTAAAACAATCATATTTACACAGAGACTTTAAAGTATTAGCTTTGTACACATTAAGACACATTTTGTAACATTAATAAATGAACCTTTATTTGTTGTTTTTTTTTTCTTCTGTTACTATTTCCAGTAATTCTGCTCACACAAAGCCTGAAAAGCACAAAATAAACACCAGTATAAATATAAATAATAACTATTTTCTATTCAATGTTACAAAACAGCACATGTTAGATATTTTGGGAGTTTTCCGTGCACCTGTCACCTGTCATCTGTGATTTTGGAGATGTGACACTTTTGTTTGGCACAGCTTTGCTCGTGTCTCTTCATATTTAGGGAACAGAAACTCTATTTATCCCTTTTCTGTTGACACAACTGTTGTCTCTTCCCTGTGCCAAATATCCTCTGAAGCCTTGGTTAGCATGGGGTCTCTGGTGTTGGGTTCAGAATCTGCCTCTTTTTATTTGCTGGGTTCTCTCAGTAGTCTGGAGCAGAAAATGCTAATGTCATTTCCGTGCCTTGCTTTTCAAAAATATGGCACCGTTTTGCCTTTATTGAATAAATTGTACTTAAATCAGGTCTGGTTAACGCTGAAGACACAAGAAGGTTCGGATCCAAATTTGTGGAGAACCCTTTAGTGGCTCTATTATGCCTGACTTGTCCACTTTACCGCATCCAATAAATTGGCTTTGAAACACCTCTGTGCCTCTCAAAGAGGTAAGGTGGGTGACAAGAAGTAAACGCCTTTATTTGGAAATGCACCTGTCAAATCCAATTCATCCACACTTAAAGCATTTGCAGACAAAAGTAATCTGCGGCAGCGGGCTAACTGACAGAAACCGGGGATGCCTTATACAACCCCTTTAAAGAGGTAATTCAGACTGTGACAAAAGGTGTAGTTAATGAGTTTGAAATATGGATCACATCCCTAAGTAAAACGGGGAAGGTCATAAAAGAGACACAGAGGTCGATTTTTTTCCAAGCACTGATAAGTTTGGATTTCAGTTTTGGAGGCAAACACAATTCTACTTATTTGCAAATTGCTTTTTCACAAGTGAATGACTGTAATTTACTATGCATGGCCGTCAGTACAAATTCACCATTGTATATTGTTGTTTAGCTGCTCACTTGAGGCTTTTCTCTCAACGAACTGTGCCTAAGCGCCACAGCTCGTCCCTTCCAATTCCCCGCTGGCCAGCCCATCCAATCTGCTCAATGTTTTGTGCCGCAGCCTGTGTGGCATTATTTCAAGACGTCAATACAGTAAACAATGTGTTGGTATGCACCTTTTTTTTTTATATTCATTTACCGTTTATAATACATGGAAAGTGTTTACTAGAGTGCAACTATTGCACAGAAAATGAGCTGAAGATCTCATATTTTCAGCATTGGAATCATAGAATTAACATTGACCAAACCAAGTTCAAACATTAGCAAAATGCTCCAGACTTTGGAAAGTAAATGCAGAGTACAAAGTTCTTCATTTAAGACGAGTCACAAATTAAACATAACAACCAGGCTGAGATTAAGCAGGGATTTTTCTTATTTATTTGTGAGCACTGTCAAAACAAACGTGTACAGCTATGTTGCACTCTAAAAATGTATGTTTGTTTATAGAAGCTGAATTATATCAGATTACATTGACAAAATCAAACGGACAAAGACAGGGAAATAAAAGACTCAAGAAAAGGATATTCTACCTCATTTTAAAATAAAAAAACAGTGCTTGTTACATCATAATTCTGGTCAAATAGACAATTATTGGGGCTTCTACACTCTGTGACATGTCGAGCAGAACTGTGCCCTGACCTTGCTCTGTGTGTCAGATTAAAAAAAAATATGTATATTGTTAAAGTGAAAAATGTTGGCACAACCCTGCCTGCAAGAAGTTCTTCTCCACCATCTGGTAACTTGACCTTTTGACCCAACCTTTAATGGTGAGTGCCAAGCATTTGCATAGGGTCCCATTTTAGTCATTGGTGTGACCCGACTGTGGAATCGATGGCTTCATCTCTTAAACTGGGTCCAAACAGCCACCTCCAATGAAAGTCTATGTAAATAACTCATGTACAGGTGTAGCGACGCAAGTTTTTATGACCATTTTCATGATCTATATACAATATGTGTGGCCATTGAAAGGGAGTTGCAACAAAAACAAAACTAGGTCCAATTTTGACCAATCAGAGATTCAGATTTGGTAGTGATGGATGGATAACATCTACTTTAATTCATGCAAGTGCCAACCGCTCGGAAATACATAATGGGGTAGAAAGTAACCCTTCCGCTCTCCTAGGCTTGTTTACATAAAAGTGGGGTCATCTGGACCCCACAAGACGATGTATTGAACTTTTTTTTCAATGATCTTTACTGGTGTCCAATGTCAGACATGAAGTCTTGTCGACCTTGTCCTGCCGAGAGACGTAGTCTCTCCAGCGTGTCCTGGATCTTCCCTGGGGCCTCCAACCAGTGGGACATGCCCGGAACATCTACCCAGGGAGGCGTATAGGAGGCATCCAGACCAGATGCCCGAGCCACCTCAACTGGGTCCTATCGATGTGGAAGAGCAGCGGCTCTCTTCGTGTGACGGAGCTTCTCACCCAATCATTAAGGGAGCGCCCAGCCATTCTATGGAGGAAGCAGATTTTGTATTTGGGACCAAATCGAGAGCGTCGGTTTCTGCTCTCTCTTCACTGCAACAGACCAGTACAGCGACCACATAACAGCTGACGGCACACCAATCCTCCTGTTAATTTCTCTGTGTCCCCCACTTGTGGACAAGACCCCAAAATATTTAACCTCCTTTACCTGGGACAGGAGCATTCCACCCACCGAGATAGGATGAACCTTTTATGAGATTGATGTCACCGAGCACCCACCATGAAGTTGGGCCAGGAGTTGGGGTTCGTAGGTGAGCGCCTGGTGACCAGGGCTCCGCCCACGGGCCCCGGTCGGGTCAAGGTTAAAGGACCAACGTAGAATCGCACTCCAGTTGGTCCACCTCCTGTAGGAGGGGTCAGAAGAGGCCAGTTCTATGTGGTTTGGGTGGCAGATGAGTCCCTCTGTGGTCATGAAACTTTGCTGTTGGGACACAGCTTTAGTCTTAAGGGTAAATACTTCAACATTAGGTTTCTGCAAGAACATTTACCACATTTTCCAGACATGATAAGCATTGTTTAATCCTTATTATTAAATGTCATAACAGTTGACTTATAATTTCCAACATCAAAATAACGTAATAAAATGGGATTTTCCCTCCAGGCAACTGTTGGCCTAAAATTGGCTGGAAATTAAAAAAAACAACCGTAAGGTGACTGTGGTTAAAAAGATTAAAGGTTTCCCGTTGGCTGCAAAGCACTGACACTAATCTACATATAGTGTTAGAATAATCAAACCTAACCCGCCTTTACATTCCAAGCAGGTGCAGAGTGAAAGATTCCATCAGATTACTGATGTGTAATGGCAAAAGCTATACACTAATGAGTCACACTGCTAAATATGCTAATGTTACAAATAGTTTTTGACTTATTTCTGTGGGTAAAAATGAATTTAAAATTGTAACTTGCAGTGAATTGAATATGCTCTCACAGAATGATGCTCTGGTTTAGTTTCTTTACTGAAGTCACGGTAAGCAGGACCTCTGATGGAATCTAATGTTACAGCCACAGAAACAGTTTTTCTGTTATCTGGGATTTTAATCTGAAACCTAACACGCATTGTTGCTTTGCATTTCAGGCAATGGTATAAACTCGAACACATCTCTAATCAGATGCCAAACTGGCATCTGATGTTCCCTGTGAGCCATATGTGCGAGAAATCGTGGAAGCAAGAAAGTGAACAACTTTAAGTCACATCATGAAAGCTGTGCATCAAAGTTTCTAAGTAGGCTGAGAGAACTGAAGAAGCACGGTTACCATGGTTACTTGATTCCCACTTTCTTGGTAACCTTGTGTCCAGTATTGCAATCTAAACACCACATATGTATCCACCTTCAGAAAATGAAAACCGTTGAAAAGCTTTATGTGTTCAATTTAAAAGTAAGATTGTTTATTTGCAAGCTGAGGTGTACCTGGAATCATTGCAGTGATACCAGAAAAGTTGCTGTTTTTTGTGCAGATGTAGTTTTTCTTTTTCTTTGCTTCTGCACTCACACGGCTGCTTTCTTGTACAAATGTGATATCCTTCAGCCGTTGCTTTTCTTCTTTCACTCAGGCGACTTCTTTGTTTTGACAAAGCTTGAGTTTATAGAGATCCTCTTGTCACTCTTCAGTCCTTGTGATACCTGTCTATGAAAAAGCTGAACCTTCTATCAAAGTTTCCTTATTGAATTCACCATTTTGCTCTTCCTCTCCAACAACAACAACAAAAAAATCCCTTTGATTTGTGACCTCAACATATTTGCTTAAACCCTAGCTCCGAAGGAATATATGTGACAAATGCTGTGCAGTCAACATAAAAGTGACTGCAGCCTCTAATTACAGAATATGTATGTCTTGTTTGAGTGTGGATTTGACACAGGCGCTAAAGCACCAGAAGTGCAGAACATGATCTACTGCTTAAAAGCAAATGACTGCTATTTACTTGGTCACAACATATGGCATAGATGGAGTTGCCATGGTTTCCAAATAGATTTTAAAGATATAATTGTTGTAAGCAATAAAAAGGCAATATGCATCAAAGGGGTCGTCAATGTTTTTTTTGTTTTTTTTATTTATTTTTTTTCTGCAAACTGCTGCTGTTTGCAGTTTAATTCCACTTTCTCTTCTTGTTTCCTTGTGGAGGAGTCCCAGCTGTCCACACTTGTGCTGATTATTGCTTGTTTTTGAGGAGCCTTGACTGTGTCGGAATGTTTTGGGTTGTTGACTGTATTTCGAGCTTTGTCTTGACGTTTTTTCCACAGATCTTACCTTTCTGGTCCGTGTTTGTTCGTCAAATGACCCAATAGAATAAGCCAGCTCTTCTCTTCAACTATCTGCTGGGTTAGGATTTTCGTATCTGACCAGGAATCTGTGCAAATGTATAGCACAGTTGATATTTCAGACCAATATAAATATTGTAGATTAAGTATTTTGACATGGGTGTATATCAAGGTTTCCCCATGAGAAATATCCCAAATGGCGGCAAAACATTCATTTGTTTATCTATTTTCTCCAATCTCAACGATATGGGCTGTTCATACACAAAATGCAGTCTTTAGACTTGAGGGGTACGTCGGATTCCCTTCCTGACACAACTCTGTATTTTATCTGGGCTGGGGACCCAAACCCAGGCCCCCATGTGGCTACTTTGGTAGATGGTAGCGACAAGGGTCTCACCAAAGGGACCCACACTGAATTAAGCTCATCACCCCTCCTAGGTGACAACCCTGGTTACCCATGCTCCTTTGCTCTTCTCAACTCATCTGCTCATATTAAGAACCCACTTTACCCCTTTTACTGGTTGCTGGAGCCTATCCAAACACTCCAGACGTCAGGTGGGTCATCTATGTTCCTGTTCTTGGTCGTGGAACCCGCCTCTGCCCCCTCCCCCAGCTCTTTCTAGATGAAGCCCAGGTGCTACACTATTGAAACGTAGTATTAGAAAAGCTAATGATTCTTTAACTGTCCATCCCAGGAGAGGATCCCTCCTTCATGTGGAGATCCCTGAGGTTTCTTATTTCCTTAATACGGTTTTATTTTTTAGGAGTTTTTCCTCACCAAGAAGGAGGGTCTATGGGTAGGGATGCCTATTTTAGCTTAATCTTTTTAGCAACCAGGTATTTGTCATATTTCATGACTGACTGTGTTTTTTTTTTTGCAATTGCTGGTGTGAATGGAACAACTTTTGGTCAAAGGAGGGGTAGACCCTGCACAGGGCCACACACACTCACGCTCACACCTAAGGATTTTTCAGAAAAACTAATGAACCTATGAATCATGTTTTTGGACTGAGTGAGGAACGCAGAGTTCCTGAAGCCCTCAAATGTTGACGGAGACAATGAGAACTCCACATAGAAAAGGTTTAAATTCCAGTCGGGTCCTTAACAACTACTCCACTATGCAACCCCCTAATATTAATTCTTTTTTAACTCTTTTTTTTTTTTAATTTTATTCACCCCCATTTTTATATAATTTCAAGTCAATTGAAATTAAAGGCTTTATCTTGATGTATTACAGCCACAAGCGGCCCCAATGACAATATTTATAAAGAAACAGGCATGAATAAAAGGATGGAAAGATTTTTCTGACTTTCCGTCGTTTTTAATATCCGTGATGTTTTAGAAACTCATAATAAACAGAAAAATACTTGGAGCTTACATGGTCATATTACATTTCCAGTTTTTGTAGAATCTGGACTAAATCGCTTTTGACAGTGAAGGGTAGAATAATTGAAGTCCACCTGGCCTCTTCCATTTTTATTTCACTGTGGCAACTTCCTTAGCAATTAATATCTTGTGGCTCATTAATACCGACATGTCAGCATTTAGGAAATATGCTGCAGAGTTAAAGTTGACTTTTGTTGTTTCTTTAAACTAACGCCACAAATACATTTAAATAGTATTATGACATCAAAAAATAGTTTAATGTTAATGATTTAAAAGCCTCTGTTAGTGAAAAGCTATGTTATATTGAAGTTAAACAAGAAGGTTAAAGCAGAGGATGAGAAAGATTCCTCACACAAACATGTTTTTGACCATAAGCTTTGAGGAATCTCCAGGGATTTCCACAGAAGTGCTTTTGTTGCACTTCAGTCTTAGTCTTAGTGCTAAAGAGACAAAAAGGGAAATTAGAAGAGTTCATTGTTGTCACAGTTCACAAAATAACCCAACAATTAGTGGTCCTACCAGAGATCCCTTGTGTCCGAAGTGTTAATAGTCTTGGGCCTGCTCCAGTATTCCATTACTGAATAATTGGACTGCATAGTGGGCCATCACTGAGACCCTTGCTCTTGCCAAGGAAGAGGTGAAACTCCTATTGATCCAGTGTCTGAATCTCTGATCAATCATCCCAAATCAGCCTCCTGGGACAGTGGACCGCCAACAGGTGACAAAGGATATCTCTCTAACTATGCGTGTATTAATCACAACAAACGGAGGAAAAAAACAAGCGGGCAGATTTACAATCTGGCTGCATTTTTTTTTCAGGCTCAACTCCCATGTGGGAAAAGAATGTAATAGGAGACCGTTTGAAGATTGTTTGGTCAGACGATGGGTAGGGCCACCCCAGCTCTCCAGGTGACTCTGGTGGTGGAGGATCCTGCTGCGGCTTCCTGTAATTGAGTTAAATAAATGATTGCATATCCAGTGGCGGTAGCTGCGGCCTTCAGCTTTATGCCTGGCTAGAGCCACAGCCGATTTAATTAATTTTTAATTAGGAGAGAAAATTACAGGCGTATTCCAGCGGGACGTTTAAGACATCTGTGCATTAGAGATAACATTCTTAAATACCCTGAGCCTCCCAACAGTAGAGGCTTTTAGGGCAGTGGGACTTGCACGGTCCATAAGCTAGACGGGGTGCCGACTAAGTTTTTCTCGCCGCGCGTCAGATGCACTTGACGTGATTGTGGTTTGTTAAATCACTAATGTCAAGGAGAGAGTCTTAACTTAAAGCCTGTAACTTGGCGCTCAGGCATCAGTCACGCAGATTCACGTCAGCGTCACGTGCCGCTTTAGGTGATTGATTTCCATTCGCTGTTAAAAACACTTACATGTGTGCAGGCGGTGAGCCATTAATCTGCACACACGCTCCCACTCAGACCCCCTTTCTTTGCTGATGAATATGTATCGCTGTCATATTTTGTTTCTTGCCATGTAATCTCTTACACACTTAGCTTTTTTCGCATCCTGTGGCTGGGGCTTGATGTATGGTGGTCATGGTGTGTAAGAATGTGGCGGGTGGATGTTCAACAGCCTGTTGGAAGATGCTTTACTGCTCTGGCAAGCAGTGGGCTGTCACAGTGCGTTCAATATCACAGCACATCAAAATTTACTGCGGGCTTCCAGCACTTTCCATTTATTGTATTTTATCGTTATGGAGACATACATTGATCTTGGCAAACAATACTTTTTATTATTAAACATTATCCCCGTGCAGTCTATAATCAGATTTATTTCCTGTCCGGCGTGTTTGTGCTGTGGCATAAAAACAGCTATCAGAGCAGAGGGAGAGGAAAGAATTCTCGCCCCTTTACTTGATGCGATAACATCCCTGAAAAATATCGGAGCAGGAGATGGTATCTGTTTGTTGTGCCTGGAAGAAAAAAAAGAAAAAAAAAAACATGCAACCATCTCTTGAAGAAGATTGACAAGCTCTCATAGAAATATGAAAACCGATACCAAGAATGTCTCATGTTTGATCCTGTTGGATGTCTTGTCTTTTTTTTTCCTGAGAGGGTGAGAAAAAAATAGCAAACTAGATGATTGATAATACATTTTATTAAAATTAAAGCTACTATTGCTGAACTTCAAACAGTTAATTGGGCTGTTTTCTGATTTCACTTATTCAAAGAATTAATTTTGTAACATTCAAAAAGGTGTTATTAAAAGAAACGCGTTGCTGGAAGAGCTTATGTCAGACCATGAAAGTGCCTAATTAGCCTGCTGTCCGGGAGGCTGCAAGTCTGTGAGAAACGCCCTATCTTTGGCATTTAATCTTAGCCTGTCACATCCACTTTGCTTTTCCCTCATTCCCCAGAAGTGCTCTGAACGCATGGCTGAGGGGACACCTGAATGCATCGCTGTAATTTCTCTCTTCGCAGGATTCACACTCTTATGCCTCGCACATGAGACTTGCTAATGGTCCTGCAGGGTAAGGCTGGTTTGATCATGAAATAACGTATTATGTTTTGAAACTTTTTTCTTTTTATGCAAGGCAAGAGCTGTGTGTGTGTGTGTGTGTGCGCCGGGGGGGGGTTAACAAACCACAACAAACCAATAAATATTCTTTCTCCTCTTCGTCTGCAGAGTGACAGACTTGTAAATTGAACTGTCTTCTATTGATCAACATGTCAATGCCATGAAAGTGGAACAACACAAGACGAACGAAAGCTGAAAGGCAGACAAAGACGACAAAAGATAAACTGATAAACGAAGGGGGCCGCTTGAAACTTAATAATTTATCAAAATCACTCAAACAAATCTGCTCGAATAACAACAGTGAGCTGATCACTGAAGAACGAGACACCAACAAAAACTACACTCGCAGGCCGGGCTCATTAAAAGGAAAACAACAAAAACAGAGTCATTAAGGACTACACAACCCTGCTGATCCTTTTTACTTTAAATTTGAAGTCAGATTATGTGTACGGGTGGGACAAATTAATGAAACAGAAAATGTTTATTTCTAAAATGTCAAAAGCAGAAGATTTTCCTTCCCAAACAACAGTTGTTATTGAAGCCAAATTCCACTGATGAAATCCAGGCAGCACAATGTGTTTCTAAACCACTTATGTGGGCGGATAAATCAAATTTTGACATTTTGTTTGAGATTAGGTTAAACTGCTAACATTTCAATTTTCTATTTCTTTTTTTTTTTTTAATATAATTTGGTTTAAAATCGTTGACCTTTTCCTTTTTTTCCTTTCAAAAGAACCTGGACACCTGAGCAGGAGTCACTTAAAATGGTCTGAATTGCCATAGAAAATTTTGGCTAAACTTAGCCTATTAGAATACATCTACATTCATGTTTGATGATCTTTCTTTTCCAGTCAAATATAAAAAATATTTTCTTTTAACATCTGTTGAAACACCTCAATACTCAAATTGCTTCAGATAAGACTTTTTTTGACAAATGTTTTTATTTCAGAATCAGAATAATCTCTAATGTCATTGTTGCACAAGGACCTTGTGGTACAACGAAAAGACAGTAGCTCTCCAGACAATAGAATAAAGATAAATATATAAAGAACTAGCGAACATTATTTACATATATTGCACATGGAGGATGAAATGAGCACTTGAGAACAGTGGTAGTGATAACAGTGATCCACTATTGCACTTAGGTGAGATTGCACGTCTACATATTGCACATTTATGAATTTGCACATGTATTTCCTTTTTTTATTACAAAGCTCTATAAAGCCCGATAGTATTGAGTACAAATAGATTTCATTGATTTATTAACTTTTTCATCACAAATTTTCAAGTGTCAGAGTTGGATTGTATGACAGAAGGACAGAAATAGTGTGTGTTTTACCAACATTTGACCTGTCATGATTTCTTTTTAAAAATTGGAACTTTTTGAAGTTTTGAACATAAAAATATGTCTTTTAAGGTTGGTTTTGGTGTCTTCATTTTAAGTCAGAATAAACCCAAGCAGACCCTGATCCGGGACCAGAAACAGCTCTTTCGAAGCTGTTCAATTCCAATCGGCCTGATCTCCGGTTCGCTTTGAGTTTTCTCAGTCTTAATAGGCTCTGTGCTCAGAGTGGAAACACTGGACCCAAACAGCCACCGTAGCTGGGCAATATATGATATAAACAGAGTAGAAACATAACAAATTGAGCTGCGGAATATAAATCAACTCATTAAAATATTGTCAGATGAATTCAGACTCATTCAAACAACCTTTAACGTGACACTTTGCAGCAGCAAAGTAAAACTGTTGTGCTTGATGTTAACACAGAATATAAAATTGATCAGTGAAATACAAAGTTTAAATTGGAGAACTATCCCAAGGATTTCTACTATTCCTTCTCTTTTTTGCTTTGCCCCACCCCGATAATTCTTGGCCAATGACCGAAGAGATCTGTGGTCATGTGGTTTTGTTAACAGACTTTAGTTACGTCCGGTGGACGGCAGTCTGGATACGGACCAACCGCAAGGTTCAGGACTAAATCTGGACCAAATTAAGTTTCCAGACCAAAAGACTGTCCCAGTCTGGACACAAACTAACACAGGAGAATAAAACCAAACTTCTTTGGAAACGGAGGTACTACAATGATATGAACGAATGTAAAAATGAATGGTGGCTAATAAACATTAAAAACCCACAAAAAGTAAATATACAAAAATATTTGTTTTTCATCAAAACACACAGAAAGTGATAAAAACTAATATTATTAACATACAAAAGTAATTCCACTACCGAACATTAATAATCCATCATACAGAACCTGACAGTCTGTGCTCCTCTCCGTTGGATGCTTTCCAGATGTCCCAGAAACTTTAAACAAAATAGTTGGAGCTGAACAGGTGCAGTGGGTCTGGAGGAGGGCTCAGACACAAAAACGAAAAAGTGGAGCAGAACAGACAGGTGGTGTGGCTGCTTCCAGGCCAGGCAGACTGGTGAAGTTATTCCAGGGAGTTCAGGTGGGCGGGCAAACCAGTAACACTCCCGTGGTTGGCTACTGAACAGAATGGGAGGCTAATCCAGCAGCTAACCTGGAATCCACGCAGGCAGACAAGGCCATGTCTGAACAGGCAGACCAAATCGAGATCTTTACAAAAGTTAATTGGGTTTATGGATGGACTGTTAGAGTTCAAGAAAGCTTAACTGATTAAAAACTGGATCTAATTGCTCAAAATGTAAAAACACATGTATGTCATGGTAAAGACTTGGATGTAGATCTGTTTGTCCCCTCTTTTTTCGGCTTTGTTTCACAGCTTAATGTGTTGAGCAAACAAGCCAACCCAGGTTTGGCTCATAACAACGTGTCTCTGTTCACTTCTAAGCAAATCCTGATGTTGTTTGGTGTAAACATAACTGGATTTTCCAGTGGAACAAGTGGTGGAAGAGAATCAAAAGGTTAAGTGAAGCAGGATTATGCATCTTTTTTGATTAAAAATCAACAGTCTAACAAAAAACGTAAATGACAAAAAGTTGTAAATGCCTCATCTGTTTGTGATCATGAGGTAAAGCATCTCATCAATATATAATAAACTGAGGATTTTGTTTAAAAGTAAAACATGTTTTTTGGCCACTAAGCAAGACAAAATCCTCAAACAGATCTCAGGTTTATTGACCACATATAAGGTGCGCTTCGCGTGCTAATATAGCTAATTTAGAAGTTAAAAAATGAATGAACAATGTATTTTTTGGATTCAGCTGTACAGTTTGGAGCCAAACGCCTGCTCGTAAGAGGAAAACAAAGACGTTGTGTATCTGGATCTAGTCGTCTACATGTGGATCCATCAGAAGCAGAGAGCTTGTGGCCAGCGCATATTGTCTACGTAACAAATATATAGATATTTTTTTAAATAGATTTTCTGTGTGTGGTCCAGATTCACAATAAAATAAGAAAGAAAAACTCAGTAATGCAATTTTGAGCTTAAATTGCCACAAAGACACGATAAACACTAAAAAACACAAGTTTCATCTGAGTGGGTCTTTAGGCAAACTGTTAAGGAGCCAAAGCAAACTCTTGTCAACATGCCACTTCTCCCACTTCAGGCTTTATATATGCTGTTCAGTATTCTATGAGTGATATTAGAGATTGCAAAGAAATTAAGCAAGCAAAGCAAAAGAAAAAAAAAAAAAAAAACCCTTTGCTTGTGGGAACACCCATAAATGTGAAGACTATAGACCTAAAGAACATGAGGATGTACCTTCAGTTTCCTTACAGCTGACTTGTGCCACCAGTGGGAACTGATAGTGCTAATAATGACTGCAGCAAAAATTTGAGAGAACATTTCTTTTTTTATTACTTTCTTCAGAACTACTAACAACTCAAATCTCTGGGATGGAAAAAAAAGAAACCATTTAATAGGAAAACGAACATATAAAGCCACGACTGGCATTCATGAAAAAGATCCTTGAATAAAGAGTTTTTCTATAATAACCAAGCTATTGCAAGACATTTTCTTTTACTTATCATCCATTAGGACCTCACATTTGATGCTCCTATATTCACTGAGTGAGAATTCATTCTTCACATCATCTAGCGTTGAAAATATCTCCAAAGAGGTTATATAGATACATTAAAGAGACATATGTTCACGGTTTCAACCTGCGATTCAGGTAATTTCTTCAATGCAGAAACTAATTAAACAGATGAATGTCATTCCTCACATTATATTGAGTGGCTTTTACCATGTTCAAAGTCTAATAGACATCCTTAAGGTTAATTTAAGATGATTTATTTTTTTCTTAGACGTGAAGAGTTTGACATGATTCTAAAATCGTTTTATTTTATTTAAGATCTTGTTTACATGCTAAGAACCTTATAAAGGGCTAACGTCACTGAGCACAATAATTAAACAAACGTTATATATTTTTTCTGCAAAGAAAGATAAATAAACAAAACAAATGAACAATTTCCTTTTTGACAGTTTACGTCGGTTATGAAAAGGTTGTCATGTTAAATGTTCCGTTTCAGGCATGAAATGATTTTTTTTTTCACGAGAACTAACAACGCCATCATTTTTTTTTTTTTTTTCCATACATGCAAAAAAAAATAAATAAATAAAAGTCAGGAGCAATTTGATTTGTCTGCATGCATGTAATACACTTTTATTATGGACCAAAAAAGGTCCTTTTTTTTTTCTCAATTCAATAACCAATTAGTCCTTTTAATGAGGATTGACACATTTAGGGAGGCAATAAATCTTCATTTATTAATTTGCATAATTATTTAATAAAAAAACTGTACATTTCTCCTTCATTTTCACTGCTCCATCTATCATGTAACTTCAAGTCTGTATTAAGGGCCCCTTAATGGATGGGGGGCCGGGCAACTGAGTCACATCTGATGGTTATTTTTTTCTTTTTTTGCCTCTTTGCATACTTGCATGGCTTTTCTCCTCAGTATATTCTCCCTAATTTAGCTTACTGTATTTTCTGTACTATAGGGGTCACCGTATTATAAGGCAGAGTCTCGATTACGGGTCTATTTCTGTTTCAAACTCACACGCAAGGTGCACCATTATAGATGCAAAAAAAAAAAAAAGGTAACAGAAGCAAAGCAGTGAGTTTAATTAAACTTCATTCCACTTCTTTAGCAAACTACTCATAATATTCTTTAATCAAACTTCTCCCACAAAAAAAAATCTTTGGTGTTTGAAGTAAACAGCTGCACAATTCCATAAATAAACCTCCCGTTTCTTTCTCACTGTTGTCGGAGTTCGTCTCATTGTTAGGCGGTTGTTCAGCAATGACGCTTTAGTAGAAGTTCGGACAAGAGTCAAAGCAGATCTTTAGTCTGCAGTCCCTACAAGTTAACCCATCATATTCTCCATTTGTGAATATGGTGACGTAACTCGCCCAGCACTGCCTCCCAGTAAAAGAATGTGCACCATCCGTCAATCATCGTTCCAACAAACATAGTGAACGTAAAACAATCTATTTTGCTTTTCCTCCGGCACAGAGAATTTTTCTTTTAAGGCCTGAAGGGGACCCCGTGGAGTGTGATCGAAGACTAATTTAGCAGGGTTGAATAAGAGTAACTCGCGCTGTCACGCGCAGTCAGCAAACATATTGAAAATATATGCATACATTTTTTTTTTTTTTGTGTATCTCCATAAATGTGGAGAGAGTGGATTTTCAAAATCAGACATGTGCTCCATAGTTTCACCTGTGCGGAGGAAATCTATCAATTTTAACACATGACGCAGTAACATGATCATCTCCTTCGGGATTCCGCATGTAATGGTGCAGGCCGGGTAAGAGTTGCGCTCTAAAATTCCGGTCGAACTGTATCAGTTTGTTGCACTAAGGTGGTTTTCTGGAGTAACTTCAGATGTTGAAGCTTCACCGTCATCCACGTTGTTTCTCCAGAGCACAACTTGCTAGAATCCCTGACCGGCCCACCTGTGTCACACAGCGTGATCGTCCGAGCGCTCGTTGCTCCTGTGTCAGCGAGAGACGGTCCAACAGTCAATCAAGGGGCGAAATCTCAAAGTCGCACAAAAAGATTTTTTCCAGATTTTGAAACTTAGTACACACAAAAGCCGCACTGGATTAAAAAGTTGAGGCTTTTAAGTTCGTCTTAAAGTGCGGAAAATACAGTAATTCAAATTTTGCTTTGATGCATCTTAAATTTAAGTTTTTACATCATTCTTGTTAGCTTGATCCATGCTACAAACATTAACGCAACTATTTTTGCTTGGATGTAGTGAAAAAGCTTTTCCCTGTTTTAAAAAACATTCCAAACCGCTTGTGTGCATGTATGGCTGAATAAAAGAGTTTTAGCAAAACAAAAACAGGTACATTTAGTTTTACTTTTCTACTTCTTTGTTTTAAAAAAATGTTACAGCCATCTTTTTCCAAGGATTTTTTGGTCACGATTGTGAAATTGATTTGCCAATGTTTATTCTAAATATATGGGAGTCTAAAACACTGCATACTGTACTTAAAGATTGTAATTTCTAAAAACATAAAATGATTATAATAACACGTTATAACCAAAAATCTGTTTGTATTGCTTAGAAGAAATACAGTCCAAAAGAAGGAGAAGTCAAACTATGGTTTAAAAATGGGTTTTTTGGGGGTTTTAACAATTTTCTTTTACCATCATAGTTTTGAATATTAAACGTTGAACACTAAAGTATAGAGATCTCCAGTATTGTTATACTTTGTGTAGATCGATACTAATAATTTAATCTAAATATTCATAACATTTTTTAACACTCAACAAAAGTAAAAAATTGCTCATCTACATGTTTTATGTTCTTTTTCCTTCAAACTGCTTCCACTTCATATTTTCTTTGATATCTACGCTTGATGTTTTCACAGCTCATTTCAACAAGCTCTTTGAATCTGCCTTCAAATTCTTTACCATAACTTGCGAGATTGGCGCAGGTCTGGAGGTCAAGCAGAAAACATAGGAAGCAATTTGGCTGCTGTTTGAGCTCCGAACGCGGCTTTTTTGTTCTGTTGTCTCAAATTGACACTTCACGATTCAAATAATAACGCCTGAAAAAAAGAGTAACGACGTCAGCGGTGTAAAAGTCATCTTGTCTTGTCGACGTTTCCAGTGTTTTCTGCTCGACAAGATTTCAATTAAAAATCCCCGCTTTCAATGCCGGTGACGGTGTTTCTCCTCTGTGTCTGGATGCTTTTTCTGACTCTCTTTTATAGTCATTGACCACATTAACACCAATGGGCTGCACAGGCGTTACCTATAGCAATTTTCCTTGATCCAGCTGCTTTGTCTGTGAATGCTGTCTCAGAGGTGCTGGGTTTTAGCAGATGATAATCACAGTGGCACCAAGAGGAGCCTCGCCGTTTTAATAACTTCAGATTGATGCCTCCGTCTGCCCAGAAGGACAAGGAAAATACAATGGGACATCAGCACCTACTCACACTGACTGGAAGGTGACCTACTCCGTCGAGATGAGGAAATGTCATCTCAATTAGGCCAATCACATGCTCCGCTTCTATCGGTGATGGCCGCGGGGACGCTCAGAGTACTTTTGACAGCTGGAAGATAAAAGCTCCAATCAGTCCATTAGCACTACTTTGGTTGAAAAATTTAAATAATCCCAAAAGCGACTCACTCCGTCTCCAGTTGACTGCAACAGCTGAGAGAGTAGCTCGCCCCGGCGCGCTCCCATTCATCCCGTTTAGAGTCGGTTACAAACGTTTGTGTTAGCGTGGAGAGTTTTAATGAGACGAGTGCGAAGAAGCTGACATTCTAATGGCATCGGTTTAAATATGGTTTTAATAAAACAGTTTAGTCTGAGGAAAAATAAATCCCTGCATGTGACTCCAGTGTAACCTCAGGACACACTTTCATTTATTTATTTATTTGACTCACCAAATTCGTTTTTTTTTAATCATTACAATCATTCTTAAAGCAACACCTCCTTATCACAGTAGCTTAAAAAAAACTCTTCTGATACAAGAAATTGCGTGGCATGTTTGCAAGAGCTTAAAACATGCCTATTAAACAACAGAAAACGATGACCTTGGTTTCACACAGAATATGAAATAAGCTGAGCCATTATTGTGTTAATGCAGAGTACATGCAGCCCTTCAAGCACTTTAAGTTTCTCCTTTAACATTTAACTGTTCTTTATTGCCTGCTGACTAGGCTCAAGACAGCAAGGTCAATTACCAAAGCTTCCCCCAGAAAGGTGCTTTTCCTGGCCAATCGTTTTTGCATAAAGTCATCAAAAGCAATCATAATGACCCTTGTAAACGGCGGTTTCTTTTTAGTCCGCTTTCCGACTCCAGCTCGGTTCTGGAGTAAAACAGGTGGGGAGTTCACTGTAAAAAGGAGTTGAGGTCTCGCCGTGTTAAAATATTCAACACCCAGACTTAAATTGTGGTTCACTACATGAAAAATGTGATAAGGCCCATTATTTAAGGCTATGAGAGGAGGACTGAGCACTCCCCCAGGCTACATTTTGGGCAGAATGAGATGGAGCTTCTGTACTTTCTGCTGATCTCCTGACAGTAAACAGCCAGTGAAACTATTTGCATAAGACCCGTCCTTATTGGCGTCAGGTAAACACAATACTAAACGCCCCCTCCCTCTCCCTCACAATCGATCTAATAAATGTATTCATGTGCGCTCAAAATTGCACACACGTGCACACCGTTGGCTCATAAAACCCTAACCTTGCACCACCTCCAGTAATCATACGGTCCATGCATGAAGTAGCTCGTACCGGCGGAATCTTAATCAAGGGTCACAAGTCAGAGAAAAATAAGGCTCCGCTGTAATTGTTACATGCCTAATTTAGTCGAACATTGCAGGAGCTTTGGGCTGTTGTCTGCCGGTGATATATGTTATTGCAGCCTTATTGACTTTCATAACGGCATTCAGTGAGCTATACCCCTCTAATGTTTACCACACCCAATATACCTATTACATCATATTCTGGAGCTTTGGGCTGTTATTGCATAATGGAATAAAAAAGTGGCCCTTTGTTTCCCAAAGCCATCAATGAATGCTGCCTGCATGATTGTTTCTGTATGAAAAGTTTTGAGAAAAAATGTTTTAAAAATAGTTCTCAACATCTTCATCAGCATCTTCCATCCCCCTCAGAAGGCATTTGCCACATAAACTTGGAAAGCAGACTTAACTGTTCTTTTTTTTTTACCCTCCTCCCATCTTCTGACGCCCCCGCGCTCCAGAAACTAATTAAGTGGACATTTAGTTTTGTCAAAAAGGGTGCAACTAAACCCCCGAAGTTCAGCTCCTCACAACTCATAAAGAAATCATTCTAAAGCTGCTGCCGAAGAAAAAAGTCATTCATGAAAGGAAGGGTTTAATATGCATCTCTGCTGGACACATTAAAATCGGAAGCATTCAAAGCTCGCTGCGGCTTAATGGACTTTAAAGTAAAGAGACAGTTCAGCAGAAAGCAGCGCTGCACTGCTGCTTTATTGTCATCTTGAAACTTTTTTTTTGTTGTTGCTCAGTTTCTACAGAAGCTTTTTTTTAAACTAATAACCGTTCTGAAGTCGTCATGCCTGTTTTAATTTAGATTAAAACTAATATGGAATACTGTGACTTTAGTTCTCAGTTCTAAAGGTATCCATAGTTTGATATTCTTCAGAGAAGTGCGGCATTCATGTCGTGTTGGAGTCATTGTAAAAAAGACTGTCCAACTTGGAAAACACACATGAAGGTTAAAATATTTTCCAATGACTCATGAGGGCAGAATAACTACACAAAAGTCAACTGTCCATGGAGAAACACCACAATTACAAAAAAAATAAAGGATTATCATTATAATTTATCCCCATTTGGTGGCCCAGATTAAATAGTTTAACGGGCCGCATATGGCCCCCGGGCCGTAGTTTGACCACCCTTGCCATAAAGTGTTACATATGAACATACAAAACATAATTAACTGATTCATGTTTATCAAAGTGAGGGTTTACAAGTTACAGTAGTCAAAGGAATATAAACACCGGGTCACTGTTTCACAAATCTAATATCCTTTTTGAAAGGGATACAGCAGTTAGTGTTTTTGCCCCATCTAAAGCTCATTTTGAACACTAAACCGTTTATTCACACTAAAGACTTTCAATAACTGGTTCTACAATTCTGAAATCTTGCAGAATTTTCTGCTTCCTGTTAAAAATATGTGGGCAACATCTTGTCTGCAGCTAGATCCCCCTAAAAAAAAAAAAAAAAGTCTCAATGTCTCCGTGCTTGACACTTAAGGTTAGATTGGGGGTCAAACTCCCGAATGATTCCTGAGCGCGCCTGTGTCTCCAGCTCATTGCTCCTTTGGGACATGGGTCAGATCTGGACACTAAGGTGTGTGACAACTGATGGGAGTCTAACTTTTAACTTCTAACTCAAAAAGATACTTTAGAGTGCTTAACAAAACCATGTTTAATATCCAGTGTAAAATCATGCCTTAAGTTGCGAGCTACAAACGTGGCATCTCCTGCTTTTTCTGTTTTCTATTGCTTAATGTCCACCAACTAAATTTGGAAATCTGGATCCCAAACACGTGGTTGATGAGTCGATTGAAAATTGAATATTGTTTCCCAATCAATATCAGATATTTAACTTATTCTTATCATGATCGGGGCTTTAGATATCAAACTTGTTAATCCAGATGAATACTAGGGAGTGTCAATTCAATACTTTAATATATTTGAACACATTAAATAACAGATCGATTTTTTTTTAAAACTATTTTTCTCGTATTAACATTCTTTTATCATTTAACACTTAAAGCTACTTATTTTTTATTATTATTATTATTATTTTATCAACCTTTATTTAACCAGGAATGTCCCGCTGAGATTAAAAACCTCTGATTACTATAGCTAGGCTAGTATTAGCACAGGCAACACCTTTATGCTAATCCTATTTTTCACATTACCGTTGGTAATCTGTTAACAATATCACCTTTCTGCACTGTGAAAACTGATACAACTTTTTCAAGTTTTTTTTTCCAAAAAAGTCGATGCGAGTTCATAAGAAAAATCCACGTAGCCACATTGACATAATTACATTCAGATAAGTTTTTGGTGTTTTTAATATGTGCTTTTTGCGTTTTTCTCATTAAGGAGGACATGTATATAGAAAATTATGCTTAAAATTGTATTTAGGAGTATTTATTTATTCAGATTGAATCAGGAGCAGATGCAAAAATACCATTGGAAACTAACTACTGCTGGGAAGGGTAGGATTAGACGAGGACACTGAACATGAGGATTTTACTACGTTTTATTTTATCTCTGAATTTTTATCTGACTTTTAGCTGCTTTTATGGTATGTAACTTATTAGTTTTTACTTTGTGTCTGTCACTGTTTGAACTGTGTTGTGTGTATGGAGCAAGGACAGCCACTTAATTTCCAGAAGGATTAATAAAGTATATCTATCTATCTATCTATCTATCTATCTATCTATCTATCTATCTATCTATCTATCTATCTATCTATCTATCTATCTATCTATCTATCTATCTATCTATCTATCTATCTATCTATCTATCTATCTATCTATCTATCTATCTATCTATCTATCTATCTATCTATCTATCTATCTATCTATCTATCTATCTATCTATCTATCTATCTATCTATATCTATCTATCTATCTATCTATCTATCTATCTATCTATCTATCTATCTATCTATCTATCTATCTATCTATCTATCTATCTATCTATCTATCTATCTATCTATCTATCTATCTATCTATCTATCTACTGAAAACATACATAGTGCAGGACTGAATTGGTTTTAAAAGCAATTCAGACACCACGCTGAATATTTTACTTTTGTTTTGCTGAATGAAGTCACCAATTTCACAAGGTGAAAATCAAATTGAAAAGAGCATTTCATGACATCTACATGGGACTTTATTGTGTTTTGATGATGAAACTTTGGATACTTTGTTAAAAATTATATTAAACAAGTTGGGTTTTTGTTGTTTTTTTTTCGCAAAAACTGTTCAACTGTAAAGCCTTGTGGTCTATATTTGCTAATATAGCGAGCATCGATGAACGCTAGTTTTTTGCAAAGACTCCTTGGAATTTAGAAGTGCACTTGATTTTGGAATTGTAAATTCGGACAACACTACAAAATGGCAAACCCTCTTATATTGCACAATTCCATCTATATATTTTTATATTTTATGTTATATTTTATATTATGTCTTTTGCACTGTAACAGTTGTAGCAATTTCATTGTCCTTGTGATAATGACAATAAAGGCCTATCCTATCCTATCCTATCCTATCCTATCCTATCCTATCCTATCTAGTGAGTATAGGGAAGGAATCAGAGGTGGCTAATGTATGTTTTTTGCTCGCCTCATCCGTTTCTCAAAACCGTACGGCTGGATGCTCAAATATTTCTCGCAAATTCGTTACACTAGTAACATCAAATGTAAAGGCTTTAAGCTGGCAGGAGAGCATGTAAACAGATGGATGATGGGCTTACTCCATACCAAGAGTCCCACCTACAAATCAGAGACGGATTTCTTTCAAACCATTGCCGCTCTGCTGAAGCTATGTCCTAAATGACAACACAGGTTTTTGATTTTGCCCAAAAATTGTATAATCATTAATAAAAAACCACTGGGAACAATTAAAAAATAGATCAAATTATGACTGGAGAGAGACTAATGGTTCTTAAAATTACAAGATTAAATATATTGAAAGAAAAAGTTAAATAACAAATTTGTCTTAAGAATTTTTTTAAGCTTTTAGGCAATCGCCTACTGTTACCTAATGGTAAGTCTGCCTTTGGTTGGGCTTTGAATGGGTCAAACTTAAACCTACAATGTATTTTTCAGGGAGATCTTGTGATGTATTTTGAAATCACACAAATATTTTTCTTAAAAACTGTAATCTGTTAAATTATGTCTCATTGCGGGTAATTTGCCTCTATTCCCGTGTGCTTTCACTCTCTGTCAATCACTTAGTTTGATGCACTTTGGAGGATCAAAGATAACAGCTCTGAGCTGCAGAAAAAAAAAACCCTACATCTATCCTGAAAAGAAAAACACAAAAACACATTCTCTCTAAATAGGCTCCTCTGAATATAATTACAATTCAACAAATAATTCTCCAACCTCTTCTCTTCTGCTGCCACGGATGTCATTGAACGTGCTCATTTGAATGGGAAGCCAAAATCACTTTTTGAAATAAGACGTGTTTTCATCCTTGGACATGATTATGAAGCCCTTACAGAATTGTTGCAGGAGTAAAAACGTCATTGAGCGCAACGCCTCAATATACTGTAGGGCTGCAGACACTGGCAATGCTAATGAATGCTTCACACAGCCTCATTATGAGTCGTGGAGAGAGGTCGTTTTTCTTTGGCTTTCTTTTCACTGAGGTACAGCTTGAGGTGGGGAACTGGGTTAGGCCCACGGTGTGAGTAGAAAAAGCTATCCTTGTAATTAGTCATTTATAAATATTCAAGCTTTGTTTGTGTTTTTCCATGTGTTTAACTTGTTGCCAGCAAATAAACTGCAAATTACTATAAAATTAATACTTCTTACAGAATATTTATTACACCTTGAGTTCCCTGCCACTCCAAGGACCTTCAAGTATTTTTTTTTTTTTTTAGGAAAAAAAACATTTTTTATATAAAATCAATCCACGTGGCGAGCAAATGACATGAGTAAGCAAACTCTATAATTTCATGCACAAGTTATTCATATTTTTTTGAATAATAAGCGCAGGGTCCTAAGATGAAAACTGAACATGCCAATTAAGTTACTCATTCCCAATCTTCTCCCTGGCTCCCTCTCTTCATCTTTTTTTGATTTCTACAGCCTCTTCTTCTCTCCTGAATTTCTATGGCTGCTGCCTCCCGGTGCTCCCCCACCAACCCCGTTCCCTGTCAGCATCTCAACCTCATAATTAGCCGACATTAATTAGATGCACTGGCATAATTGTTAATCATTGGTTACGCTGGAAACATCTCGGAAAACGAACAGAATGCCAAGCGTGGCGTTGGGGAAGAACATCTGATAGGAAGCAGACAGAGAGACAAAGAGGATTGTGGGAAGATGCGACGGTCTGACAATAATAAAAGGTGACTAAATCTCTGAGACCTTGGTGCTCAGAGACGGCAAAGAGGTTAGATCCGGCTGATGGGTAATCCATTAATGACTTATCATTTCATAATATTACCGCCACGACTTCAGAGAACAAAACAAACCCTGACGGATGGAGGCATTTGGATTCAACAAACTCAATGACCACCAGGTTGAAAAATGGAGAGTCATGGCGAGAGTTTGCTCATGAGTCCCCTCAGCTTGCAGACTGCAGCGCTGCTTGTCCGTCTCCGATTACTGCCTAATCAGATTCAGCCTCATGTCTGGCTGCTCCCGTGGGTCTGCTTTGGCGGTCGACTCCTGTGATAAAACATTAAAACAAGACACCGCCATTTCATCCTGAAACGAATCAGAGGGGATTTTAAAGGCCTGAGTTGCCTTTCTGTCACCACCAAGCTCTATCCCCATTTTCTTTTTTTTTTTTCTTGCAGCCATTTGTTCAACTGCCTGCATATTTTCATGCTGATGACAGGCATGAGAGCATTTGTTGTGGCATTAAGAGTCAGGCGGCATCTTCCAGAGGTTATGCGGCTCATTCTTTATTCTCTATGTCAACTGCCCGTAAATGTTTATAGCTTTGTAGTAAGACCTCAGCTATTCAAATTATCTTGTCACAATGCATCCCTGAGCAGGAATAAAGCCCTCCTTTATGGGAAACTGTAAACACTCGCTGTGCTTCGTGGGGAACAATAGTCATTTATAAGAGTCCAGCAGAGGCCGTGTCCAAAGGGGACAGTAAACTTTTCTCCCATCTCCTCTTTTTGAGCTTTTTTTCCACTCCTTTTTTTTTTTTTTTTTTTTTGCTTTTTTCACCCGTCTTACCCAAAGCTTTGCTCGAGATCAGGACGGGTTTTAATGAGAGCTGCCGCCTCAGCCTGAGCCCTCCTCTCTATGCAGCTCCATGAGCCTCGTAATCCGCCATCGATCCTTCCATGAGTTGTTGCTGTCAGCTTTCTGAACCAGCAGAAAGAAAAACAAAGCACTGTTCCAATTAGTCCGGGTTATAATTGGGTTTTATTGCGGTGCCGGAACAGAACTTGGCTGAGCGTGACGAATGTCATCTCTCCCTTTGACGCAAAGCTCCTCCGAGTTGTTGCGAGCGACGCAGTGCCCTTCTTGCCAACCCACAGCCTTTTTTTTTTTTTTTTTTTTTTTTTTGCCAGCTCATATCTGCGAGCAGGAAAACTCTCCCCGCCTCAGTTCACCAGGCTGAGCCAAGTTAGCACTCTATTTGAATGCGACTCTAATCCTAATCACGCGCGGACCATCATTTCAGCTTACCTCGCTGCGATACGTGAACACAGGTTTGAGAAGAAATGGATTTGCCTTGCAGAGATGTCAGCTGACTTGCTCGAAAAAAGTCAAGGACAGACGAACGAGATAACCTTTGTGAGGAGCAGGAGCACTACAATATGCTTTTCAAAGCTTTTGTTCCATCAGTCTTTCTTACCTTTGAGTAATTCTCAAGACAACTTCTGATTCTTTGCTCAGCTTTCATGGTGCTGAGGCTGTACAATTAATTCATTTGAATAACAAAGAGAATCGTTTAAGGGTTGGACCGCAAATTCATTTCCTCTGAATAATGGCCACAAAGCCGGAACCATTAACTTTCTTTCATTTATCACCCAAGTATTTCCTCTGTAAACATCTTGAGATTCAGGTGAGACACACAAAAAGGCAAAATTTAAAAAGAAAAAAATGGAAGAGAAAAGTTTTAAACCCAACAGAGTTCCAAAAAAAAAGAAACAAAGAACTGGGCAAAGGCAGAAAATAACATTTTAGACTTCCAGGATTCAAAGCCAGTGGAAAAAAAAAAAAAAAAAAAAAGTCACATTTGGTACAAAAAAGTGTTGAGAGAGATAAAACGAGTCCTCACACTTCTTTCAGAAGTGTATTTGGAGAATTGAATTACACCCCTTTAGAGGGAGGAAGAAGAGAGAAAAAAGTGGAAAAAAAAAAAAGAAACTGAGAGAAAACCGACGCCAAGAGGTGGAAAAAAATGGAGTTTGCTTGTGTGGCTAGCAATGTGGAAATTTTCTGGCTCCGCAAAGAGCAAACACCAAGAGTATCAACTCAGATGGAGATGAGGCAGGCAGTGTTACTGAACCGTATGTTTCCATGGCAACAACTAAACCAACTGATGATGTGAGGTAGCCTGACTGCCACAAACACGGTCACCGGGACCCGGCTGTCAAGCTGCTGGGGGAGAAGCACTCAGAGCACTTACAGACCTGTTCTTTTTCCTCGGTTTACTGTACCCTTATCCGTCCAACTGCCAAACTCTGCTCGGTGAAGGACAGCAGAGCACTTTTTTTACACCCCGTCTGAAGCAACCTGCGTAAATGTGTGTGGGCCGTTTGATGCACTTCTGATTTGTAGCATCAGGTTTTCAAGACCTTTAATGTCAGAAAAAAACTGTATAGCAATGTCATAAAAAGTTGTGGTTTTTTTTTTTTTTTACACTTTTATGTGCTGATTAAGTATTCTGTTTGAAATGCCGCGCGGTGAAACGCCTCGTACCATGAAGGTGTTTCATAAAAAAGAGCAGAGCGGAGGATGATCTTTGTCTCTGCTGCCCCCGGGGAGGCAGACGATGGGCAGCAGCCACCTGCTACTGGGAGCCTCTCACTTTACTGGTGCCATGAAAAGACAGAGGCAGCTCTCCACAGGCCAATCAATCCATACCAACAGCTGGTTCACTGCCCTTCTCAGCCTTGCGCCTTCTCCCTCTTTCCCTCTCTCCACCAGCCTAAGCCTACATCTCTCTACCTCAACCTGTCCGTTTTTTTTTTTTTGTGCGTGTGTGTGTGGGTTTCCAGCCCTACTTCCTACAAAGATCATCTCCGTCCCCCAAGTCCCACTACACTGACAAATATTTACAGCGCTGTTCTGATTTATCCTGGGTTAATTAGCAAAAACCGCTACCGGAGGCCTGGTTCTGGAAAAGCGTGTGAGCAAACATACATGTCTGCTTGCACAAACTCTGCACCAGATCCTGACCTGGCCTCTAGCCCCAACGGCACAATGTGGTTTATTATAGACATGTGAAGACTTAATTAGATGTGTATAATGCTTGCTGTCCGGGGACTGCTCTGTGTGGCTCTGTTTAAAACCAGGCCGTGGATAAAACTGGCTGTTAACAGCCTGCATTAGTAAATCTCTTTGTGTTACGTTAGTGATGAGAGGCAGCTCGGTGGCACAGGTCTGTTTGCTCGTTATTATGACAGATATATGTTGCTCAGCCAGGAAAGCAAGGTAGCTGGAGATCTTCTTTTTGTTTGTTTTTGAATAAATTGGCTTGCTATACGATACGTACCAGAGGTAGATATAAATAATGAGCAACACACTGAACAAATACACTTTTCGGTTCAGCGTTTGACAACTCAGGTAGTGACAGCTGGTGCATCTGAAACACTTTCCGTGAAACTCAACTTGTAAAGAAGTTCTCAAGACTCCGGAGAGGTTCTGCATCCGTGGTAAATCGCTGTTATATGCCGGGAGCTTCTAGCCCAAAAGAAAGCCTTAAAGATTAGCAGTTAGATTGCAATCTTTACTACAAACAGTCTCTCCGAGAGGGTGGGGGGTTGAAAGCCGAGGCGATGGGGAAGATTAGCCCGGGCCAAAACAAGGAGAACAAAAGTAATCTGCTCAAAGAAAAGAGGACGCTCACATAAAAGGAAGAGGTGTAAAAACGGAGGCACGCTCAAAGGAAATATTTATGACCCGCAGTGAGCGTAAAACTGCAGTCGGAGCTTTGGTGAACCAAACAGAAACAAAGAGAAGAATCGATAAATCCATACAGGTTCACAGCAACTCCGGATTCTCTGACATTTGTCACATGCATTATTGGTCAGCTTGACAGGTCTGTGACCGGGCTGACTTTGCTAGGCCTCTTTCTGTCCCTGTCAACAGAATGTGCAGAGCAAAGTACAAACAGGTTTTCTTCCTCAGTTTTGTACGGTGGTCCTGCAGTGAAAATGAAATGCTAAAAAAAATGATATACTGGGAAAGGTAAGTACTGTGGGACATCGATATCCTGTATTGCTTCATAGTCATACTTGAAGGCCATACTTAGCATTTGAGTATCGATCCAATACCAGTCAATATTGCCGATATCGATACCAATATCCATATTTTTTGTGAATACGGTGGATGTGACCTCAATATTTTTTTTTGTTGTCATTTTCCCTTTTTAAAATTACTTGAGAAACATAAAAAAACAATATTAGGACAATATTTTCAATTACTGAAAAATATTTTATAAAATAAAAATTTCTTGAAATTAACCAAAAAGTAAAAAAAGTGAATGCAAATTACTCTATGAGCCAAAAGAAATCAATAACTATGGAAAAATAAATCAAAATGTTTGAGATAGATGCACTGTGAGATATGCTGCTGGGATCTCATGGGATTGAAATCTGCGAGCCGGAGTCAATCCAATCCGATTCCAACTTGAGATTGATAATGCCAATATTTTGTATCGATTCGCCCAGCTCTACTTTATGTCAAACACCTTTCTGTTGAAATGATGGACAACCATAATCAATAACCTATGGTACCTACTGTTACCGTTTTCTTTTTTGTTTTATTTTTAAACATGTTTTTCTTTGGTTTTCTGATTTTGTATTTTTTATGTTTTTTTTATTTTTTTTATTTTTTTTTACAGAAACTGGAAAAGCTCTGTATTGTAGGCATTGGCGATTGGATGATGATGTTTTTCTATCATCTCAAGAAAATGTTATTTGAAATGAAGTAATATTGAATATCATCAACCAATCCCAGGTATCCCAACTAACTTTTCTCGTCTCTCATTATGTTTTTTTTTCTGAATTTAATTTGATTTCTGGAAATTATTTTGCTTTCTTATATGTTTAGCTTTTATTTTGTAACTGTATTTTTGCTTTGATTTCTAAAATATAATGTTTTTTTTTAATGATATTTGTGTTGCTTTTTCAATTACTTTTGTGATTTTTTTACATTTTTGTGTTGACTGATTTGTTGATGTGATTTGCACTTCAGTGTACTCCACAGTATTTTTTGTCATGCGGATCCCATTAAAAGACCCATAACAAGCAATTCTTTCGTGCATTTTGCAGCAGTACTGCTATTTCCACTCTCGTTTGCAGTAACTGAAGCGGTAAGACTCTAAAATAAGGGAACAAATGCCCAGCTTTTATATATTTACTTTCAATTAGTGTCCTAAAACAGCCGGGCTCTGCAGCTTTTTAGAGAACTTTATTCAAGGAGTAAATAATTCTCTCTCTAACCAGTCAAACCTGCATTAAATGCGGACTATGCAACAAAGTATTTAGATTTATTTAAAGTCAATTTTACTTTTGGACAAAAAGTCAGCACAAGTTCAAAAATATATTATTAAAGACATTAGAATCATGGCAAAACACATCCTAAAGAAACAAATATACATGCATGTAACTAAAAAATGTCCCAGTTTTAGACAAGTGAAGGTCTTTTATTTTGTTTTTTCTCTCTTGTACAAACATCTAAGTCGTACTTACTTTTTTCTTTTTTGCCAGGAATAATTTAAGCCAAATGCACCTGAGTGATTATTTGATGGACTGAAAGATTTGTCCTTCACGAATGATTCAGTGATTGAAATGTAATTGATTGTGCAGTAGAACTCATTGCTTTGGAAAAATTTGATCCGCCACTCCTTCAACATGAAGACACACACAAAAAACATTTAATCAGATGTAATTACACCAGTTTATACAGGGGGATGAAAGACGTCCCAGAGGAACAAGAGTCTCGTAACAACAAATTAACTCTTAATTAGTTGTCTTTTTTTGTTTTGTTTTATTTTAAATGGCAATAACCTGTAAAATCCAAAATGACAGCAGGATTTTTTATCAAAACATAAAGTTTTACTCACAATAGTAAGAATGAGCTTGGATTCAAACATATAAAGTGAAACCTCAGTATTTTGTAAATACCCAGTTTAATTTCTAAAAAGTTTCCTTTTATATCATACCAGCTTCAAAAGGTTTGCCTTTTTCGGGATAGTTTTTTTTTTTTGGAAATTGCAGAGGACTTGCAACTCAAGGTCACTTCTTTGATTTTTTAATTCATAGATGTCAAAATATCAAGAAAAAAAGGCTTTTAATCTTCAGTTACTAGATAATGTTTCATGCTATAAAACAAATATTTGGGAGCTGAAAAGATGCTTTGCTCACCCCACTTATCATCATCTTAGTCCATTTGCTTGTAGTGTGAGCTTGTTAATGACCTTTTTAGTGAATTGCATTTGCATCATTTAGCAAAAGATGTTACGTTTTGTGTTTCTGTCTGAACTTTTTTTTTAAATTCTTTTCCCAGCTTAACAGATTCTTTAAAAGTATTATTTTGTTTCATTTTTAGTTTCTTACCTGGTTTAATTTCTTATTTTTAATTTGTTGACTGCTTAATTTTTTTCTGTTTTTTGTACATCTTCCTCACTCTGATTTTAAACAATTCATGCAAATTGTTTTCCTCCATAGTGCTCCCACTCCCCCACACATATGGTTCTGTCATTTTATGTTCAGATTTATTTGTTTACTTGTTTATTCTTGCAGTTGTTCAGACTTTCATTTACCTGGAGGAACTACCCACTCAACAATCTAGATTTTTTTTTTCTTTTTGAATTAAACTTTTCTTCTGTTTTCTGCTTGCAATACATTTTATGAAAGCATAAACAGCTGGTTCAGTTTTGAATAAACCTATGTTGATTGTGTTGGTTTTTTTATTCTTATTTTTTTCCATCATCTTTTAGTAATACAACAGAAATGTGCTGGACTATTTTATTTGTTCATGAACTTAATCATTAGATATGTAAAATTGTAAAACTGTAAAATTACCTGCATGAAGGCCAATGTGGCAAATTTTCTTTGTGATTTTGGGCTATATAAATGAAATTGAATTGAATATGTTTTATTTATTTTCAGATTCATAAAAGTGCAGTACTTTTTGGAAAACTTTAATTGCTGCAGCCAAGTGTTTTGTAGTAGTTTTGCAACAAGTTTGGAGATTTTTTTTTTCCAAACGAAACAAATGTCCAAAATACAGTATATTCCCCGATCCACACCGCCAGAGTTTTCAGTACTGACATTGGGATGTCATTTGAGATTTAAAAAATTGTAACAAGGAGAGGAAAAGTAGTCCACACAGATTCTTACTTCCAGAAAGAACAATGGCAAATATTGAAGATAGTGATTAGTACTTTGGAATACCACAGACAACAAGGTAACCTATAACAGCCAAATACCTTCAACACATAAGACAAGGCAAGAAGCCAGCTCAAGAACAAGACCCTGGCAATAGACACATTTGTGACATAGTCACTTTGTTCATGACTGATCACTTATATGATGTCTTGAATGTTAGAGAAATAAGAAAAACAAACATAACAAGAAAACATCAGGGTATCTGATCCCGACATTTCCTCTGAGATGAATTTACTATTCTGTTGCTGGCATTTATGTTTTATGACACTGGTCTAGTTGACCAGTTACACCTACAGGAATTACCATGTGGCCAAAAGAAGATACACAGATCACAAATGTTAAGACGTAAAAGCTCCCCACCATACATGGAGATCCCAAATCTAGCATCCCAAGACTTTTTACTAGCTGCAAGAAAGAAGGCAGAGACTGATGAGTGTGGGAGCCAATATCAGGGATAAAACATCCAAGATCAATGGATACATGGGGCACAAGGCCCCAACCAACAACGTTATCAGTGGATGCCTCTGGCAATGGAGAAGAAAAGATATGGTGCTGGAAGACAGATCCTCATAGGGGGACAAGTCCCTGAATGAGATGCACCACTGGACTGTAACTGAAGTGGCTGTCCTATCAACGGCCAGAAAGGACTGGCCTACAGGACATCAGAGAAGCACACATTTTAGAAGCGCAGGAACAAGCACTAACCACAAGAGTCAGATCTACCACACCAGACAGGTGTAGGCTTTACAAAGAGGCTCTTGAAACTTGTAATTGCAGGGTTTAAGATGCTGGCAGAGAAAGCATCCATGGAGCAGCACTACCAAGTGGCTTAAATAGTAAACAGAAACATATGTATAGAAAGTGGACTGGTCAAAAGGGGAAACCCCTACGAAAGTAGTAGAGAATGAAGGACATCCAGATACAGGATGGGATTGACAAACCAACCAGACATTGCAGTGGTGAAAAAAGAACAGAAAAGCTGTTGTGGTGGCAACATCAGGAAGAAAGAGAAAATCCAGGGACTCAGGCAAGAACTGGAGAAAGCTTGGAAGGTGAAGGTGACAGTGGTGCCTGTGGTAATTGGAGCACTTAGGCCAGTAACCCCTAACTGGAGGATTGTCTACAGCAGAACCTCGAAAAGACCTCAGATATACCAGTCCAGAAATGTGCAGTGCTAGGAACAGCCACGATACTATGCAACACCCTCAAGCTTTCAAGCTTCTGGTAGAGGATGTACATATGAATCCAGGTTTAATGTTTATTCAACCTAATAGTTTTTTTTTTACCTCATCAAATATTTTAAACTACCATTAATGTTCACGCTTATTTTTAGAAATAAGAAATACAGCAGTTAGGATGAGTGGAGAGGAAAAAAAAAAAACTGGTGCAATTCTAATTCTCCATATGCACATACATAATAAGGAATGGGTAATTTTCTACTTAATGGTTTTCCTCCCTTGTTGGGAGCTCCACCTTTTCACAGTGCTTTAGTTAAATGAGGAAAAAGCAGATCAATGTTCTGCACCATGCCTGCAGACTCTTGCACAGTGGACAGAGGAGGCAGCTGAGGCGGGAGAGAACTCAAGTGAAGAGAAAGTTGACACAGGGTCATGAGCTGTCACATGAAAAATGTTTACATCCGCTTGCTTCAACTGGACACAGTCTTATATATTCTTCACTGCTCTTTTCTTTGTATCTTTAAGAGTCGGATTAAACTGTTATTAAGCAAATGTCTATAATGGCTGTAAAACCCCTAAATACCATGCTTTTGTCCTAACCCTAGTCCCGCAGGAATAATTGTGCTGCGACTGCACAAGAAATCTTTTTGTCTTCATTTGGTTTGGTTTCACATTCTACTTTTGAGAGCCGGCCAAATTCTCTGGGACAAACACAGCTCCTTAACTGTATATCCATAAGTGGCTGCACTTCCTCATTAATCTACATCTGCCTGCAAGGCATTTTGCACTTTTTCTTAATTTGAGCTACTTTGCAATTATTAAAACCCTTATTCCTTTGGAATAAGGGTTTTATTTGTTTTGTTTTTTTTCTCTCTATGAATTGTGTGCATCAATTTCATTGTATTACTAGATAATCAACTTGATTTCATGTAGTATAACAGCTTCCACATTGGATTTAAATTGGGGTTTATTTTATTTACTTTACAGCGGTGATCTAAAACAGAAGGGAACCAAAACACCTGTAAAAATCTAGCTATTTCAACAGTGAATTATATAAGAACAATAGTCAAAAAGGGTTTGGCCATAACCCCACAGTAGAAAACCCACTATTTTCCCGTTAAATTAAATCAAACTTTATTTATAAAAAAAAAAAAAACACTTCTCATACTTTGTGTGGCTCAAAGTGCTATACAATTAAAAAACAAATACAGACACATAAATTCAAATAAAAACCCTCCCGTCTGGCAACACATATCTCCCATGCACCCACACGATGAATACTTTTTATAAAAATAACTTTTAAAAGACACGTAAGGCTTGGCTGTTCTTTGAGGACACAGTATGTTGGGAATCTCTTCATACCAGGAGTCAGCTCAGTCACAGGAACATTCCCACTCAGACCGAGACATCAACAGGGTCAACTCTACCGCCATGAGGTCGCAATGTTGGACCCTAGCCGCCCAAGAAGGGCGAGAACTGCGGTGACGACCACCGGCCAAGCTGGCATGCCATGGAACGGAGGATCCACACTCGGATTACTGGGGCTAAAATCATCATAAGAAAGAGTTTAAAAGTGATTTATTAAAATGTAAATAAGAAAAGGAAATTAAAATTAAATACATTGAATAAATTAAATCCAAAAAATGCAATAAAACCCGTTTTAGAACAAATACACAAGACTGTCTAAAAGCAAAATTAAAAAGTTGAGTTTTTTTCCAATTGGACAGAGCTTCGGTTCGCTCTGAGATTCCTCAACCTGAAAACAGTCACCGTAGCTGGAAGTCACGTGATGTAAACAAAGTAGAAATGAAGCAAGAGAACAAACGTAAAGCAATGATTGTCGTGTTATCAAACAGGACAAATAGTCCAAATCCTTACTAGAACTACCCGCTCTTCTGTGTGTTTTTACGCGGTACTCGCCTACTGCTGCTGTGACATCATCCCAAAAGCCACTTTGTAGTTCCTCAACAGAATTCTCCTAAAAACAATGCCATAACACCACCACAGTTAAACAGGACTTTTAACGTGCTAAACATTCCTTCAAACTATTTTCCTGACAATCTATTTGTCTTAAACACTTACTAGCGTACCATCGTAGCCGTTGTCTTGCCAGTAATCACCTTGCAAGATGCCTCAGCAGTACCAAAGTAGCAATAATGCTAATACAGACAAGGATCGGGACAAGGATTCCAAAGCACAGGAGGTCCATAATTTCCACCTCTAGTTGCTTTGCCCCGCCATTGTAATTCAGGCCAATGAGTGAAGAGACCATATTTAGTCACATGGTTTAGTTTACAGGTTTCGTCCCGGAACAGGAAAGTCCCCTTGATGGCAGTCCGAATACAGACCAAACGCAAGGTTCAGGACTCGATCCGTAACAAATTATGGGGTCTCAGACCGGAACAAATGATTTTACTCCTTTGAACACATGAGTTTATGTGATGAATTGTTCAAGAATCTTGTCAAACAAGGAAGGGTTTACCTAAATTTGGAATCATACATGTTCACATTCTGACACCTTTATAATCTGATTCATAAGACTTATATTTTTTTTAAATTCCTGTAAAGACTGGCAGTTGACTTCAGTGTTTTTCTTCTTGTGAATACTTTTTTTCCGGCAGTAAAATGATGGAATTGGAAATTGTCCAAGGACTTTTTTTGGATTGATGGGAAGCAACAATTGCTTCTGGGCTGCTATTGTTGATGCCTTTGCTCCTTGGCATTGTGTCAACACACACCTGAAAGGTGCAGACCAGAAATCTGCCAGAATCATAGCTTTTACAGAGCTGGTCATAATACTTCAACCCTTAAAATTGATAGACGCAGAGGTTCTCTCCCTTTTTTTTTTTTTTTTTTCCCATGATCTATATGGAGTTTCATTGGCAACTGTGAAGTGATATTTTTAACTGTTCCCAGTCACAGCCAGAATGATTTATGCCACCTCAGACAGGATGATGAAGAAGTTGGGTTTAAGGAAAAAGTGAAAAGCATTTTTTTTTTTCAACCGGACGAAATTAATCTTGAATAAAATCAACTGATGAATGAAATTTTCAAAGCAGACCTAATATCCATGTATAATATCTGACTGTTTTTGTCATGCATTAACAAAAGACTCCACTCTTAAGAAGGCATACAGTGAAATGGATGAATATTTGAGTCAAATTTAAATAGATTTTAATTAAGTAAATGTACTTGAAGTTCTAATAGGGGCTGGAAGGAAAAGAACGTATTTTATCAGCTTTAGCTCCTCTTCATCTGCTCCCTGGCAAGAGCAGAAAAGAATAAACAAAATGTACTTGCATAAAAAAGCTTTGCACGATCTCACTTTCTCTTACCTTAAAGAACCTCGTAGTTCTGTGTTTTCTAAACAGAGTGCTTTGTCAGTCTGTGGTAAAGTTTCCAAAAAATTGAATGGACGCCTTCAGCTATCGGGCTCCTCTCTTGTGGAACGGAGTCTGCTTCAGCTCAAGAGGCAGACACCATCTCTACCTTCAAGGCTAGACTTTAAACTTAAAAAAAAAGAAGATTTTAGTTAAGGTTGACCTGAGTGACCCTGAGTCATGCCTTTAGCTATGCTGCTATGGCTTCTGAGTAATAAGGGTTGTTTTCTGAGGCACTCAATGCCATTTTCATCACTTTACTCTGCTCAATCTGGTTCATAAATGTGTATCACTGTAAATGCTAATGTCTGTCTCTGTCCTTTCTGACCACAATCAGTCTGATCGTTGCTTTTACTGAACTTGCTGTCGGCCTATCCTTTTCGAGTGAGTTGTCTTCTCCAGAGTCCCTAAATTCTATTCTTAGTACAGATATTTTGGTCTTGTTGGAATAATCCAGAATACTTTTGTTTGTTTTGATATTTTCTTGTGTTTCTTGCAAAGTCCATAAACGACAAAAGCTGTAGGATTGCTTTAAAAGCATTCATAACAAAATTTGATCACATGTTCTCCTTTAGTTCTGTTTCTATCGCTCTTTCCATTACCACACATTCAGTCCCTTTTGCAATTAATTTTTTATCAGTAAAAAAGAAGAAAAATGGCGTGATCATTGTATTAGTCCCATTGATGTAAATGAGAAGTGATAGATAAACAACCAGCATGATTTAATTTCTTAAGCCACGTTTCCACGGCAACAAAGTAGACTTTTTAAATCCCTTATCTCTTTTAGTCTGTAATTGAAAAAGGAACTCAACCTGAAAACAATTTCCAATAGACCAGACCGTCATTGTCTGTTTTGGTTTCTCTGTCATGCTGTGATGGTTGTCTCTGAGGAGCATTCAGAGGGCTGCTGATTAGATTAATAAGACAACAGGCTGAACGTGGTGACGTGTTTGGTTAACAGGTCATTCCCAGAGCCCCTTTAGCCTGTGGCGCCTGTGCAGGACAAGCCAGTAAAGCCATTTGTTGTCATCGCAGATGCTGATAGCTCCCATGGGAGTCAGTGTGGTTGGCTCAACTCTCCAGCAAGCAGCCGGTCGTGTTGCAAAGACTGTTTTTTTTCCCCTTGTTTTTTCTTCTTAGCTTTCCACATGCACTGCGTGTCTCACTATAGCATCCTATTAAGTCTGCACAAAACACATTAAGCCCCATGGGGCCGTTCTGAATTCACTTTGGACACTTTCTGAATTTAACTGGTTTCCTTGAATATTTGAGGGTAGAAGTGTATACACATTACATTTTGACAAAGTTTAAAATATTTCAACATTGTAATCCATGTTTACTGTTTCTTTGAAAAAAAAAAAGACTACAAAAAATGAATACACACACACACACGCATATTTATATAAACACTGCTCACAAGAATTAAAGGAGCACTTCAAAGAAACACATTATAGATACATTAGATCTCAATATGAAGTTAAATATCCATACAAATAACAGGGCAGTGTCTTAGGAACAAAAGGATGCCATGTCTTTTAATGGAAAAAAAAAAGTTTTCAGTCTACAGAGGGCTCAATTGTGTAGACACCATAAAATCAGAGTGAAATGAAGATGTGGCAGGCAAGTCCATTTTCTCCTAAACTTAATTTCTGCAACTCAAAATGCTTTTCAGTATCTTGTGTGGCCCCCACCAGCTTGTATGCATGCTTGAAAATGCTTCAGCATGCTCCTAATGAGACGACGAATGGTGTCTTGTGGCATTTCCTCCCAGATCTGTGTGAAGGCATCCCTGAGCTGTTGTACAGTCTGAGGAGCAACCTGTCGGAAAAACGGGAATGCTAACTTAGGTGCTTTAAATTTATTGGCGCTTTAATGTCATCATTGCTTTTTGCCAATCAACGGGTGGTTACAGCAGCTCCGCCCCAACTGTTCTGTACTATTTTTCTATGGACCAATGTTAGAATACATTGTGAATTAGTCTCAGGACTAAATATTGTGATATATCGCAATATCGATATTTTGGTACACCCCTCCTAGTCGCCACGTTTGGCCAAAATGGCACAGACCACTTCAATCAGCTCAAGACAAAACAATGTGTGATGCAGGGTGCATCTATATACAGTCACTGGTTGTGATAAATATAAAATGTCCTATTTCACGTAGTCCCACTTCTCACATTTATCATCGTTTCAGCAAATGCCCAGAGGGTGAAGCCACAGTGCTTACCTGAGAGTGCAGCCTATTGATCTCAGTTGGCAACACTAACTGGGCTCTATTCATCCTTTTCAGGCCGAGGTCTCCCACGAACAGAGCCGTCACTCATCGGCTCAATGCAGCATTGGCAGCACCCTTAACATTAAGCTAATGCTATTCTTTGTCTCCTAAGCCACCTTTTTTCTTTTTTTTTTTTTTTTAGACTTATCAGGCATTTGAGCGGGAATCCTCTTTTATTTTGCCTCTAAAGATGCAGAATTAAATTTAAAGTTTAATTAAGTCGTAATAAAACTTCAATGAGAAGCAGTTTAACTCCCCCTTAAGCTTTCATTTTGCTGGTGGCGGTAATTTAAAGCACTCCCACATTAACATATGGAAACTGTATTAGCTGAATATGAAAGACGAGGTCTCAAACATCTGCAGTAATGTCACATCTATTTAACACATCTCCGCTCTGTGTCCTGCTTAAGCTCCGGCTTCCCGGTGATATATTTGTGGCAGGTGAATGATATCGCTGAATATGTATCAGTGCATGCTGGGTTTAGTATGCGGCTCAAGGTCGCAGCAACAATGTCACTATGTCAGGAATCCTGATCAGCACCTCTCACCACCGGAGCCATATCTGGAGATAATATTGACACCTTAAACAACTGATGAATTCATTGGGAGCTCAAAAAAATCCATCTCAAATGATTTCCCCATCAGTAAAAAACAGAATGTGGGCATTAATAATTCATACAGATTCCAGGGGAATTGATTCTGGGCAATGGGAGAGGCTCAACTGTTGGGAGAATTCCCCTGCATACATGTACTGTAGAAGCAAGTGATTTCTGTTCTTTTTCAGTACACTTGACCCTTTAAATCCTGTGGGCCTTACGAGGCCTAAAAGAAGTACAGATAGAAGCCCCCTCTTGGAAAAATGTTATGAAATAGTATCACTTTGGATTTCTGTTCAAACTTTAAAACCTTAAGCAAAAGTCAAACTTATTGTTTAAAAATGTTTTTAACCTTGTTGTGGAGAAAAAAATATTTTTTAGTTGTAACCAAAGAGGAGATTAATGCAAAATGTAACCCAGCTAGTGTTAAACCCAAACTTCAAGGTCATGTGATCCTGTTGCTGTGAATTATATTTAAGAGTGCGTGTAAAGATTGATTTTTATGCGGCTAATGTCAATTTTGTATAGATGAATTAGAATTTTAAAGTGTTATTATGAAATAGAAATTCACCGGGCAGACGAAACACACTGCATGGAAAAAAAAAAATGAAAGAAATAAATGAACTGATAGATTTGAAAATTGCATCCCAGTGAGGCAACCCCTTTCTCTTCAAAGCCTTTTATATTTGGGAAAAAAGGAACAGCACATTTAAAGGGATTTCTTTTTCTATTTTATTATGCTGAACCACTCTTGAAATAAAAACTGTTATGAAATTAAGTTTAAAATTTTGAAACTTCCAAGTAAAAGTTTAAATGTAAAAATAATCTTTCTTGAAGTTGACTTGTCATTTTAGCCTTGTGTGGTATACTTTTTTTTTTTGCAATTATAATGATAAAAAAATAATATAATACATTTGTAGTAAGAAGCTGCTCAGGTTTATTTGTGGTATCTGAGAGTACTGTAGTATTACTTGCAGTTTAAGCAAAGCCCAGACTTCCCTCACCACGACCCCTTTATTGAGCTTCTCTAGAAGGACCATGAGGTGTGTGAGGCCAGCCGAGAGACACGGCCTCTCCAACACGCGTATGGGCGCTGAAATTTGGCGTTTGTAGCACGGCCATTTGCCCGGCCAGTCTGTGCTTGTACCACTGCTTACGGCGTCTGTTTAGCAGCTGAGCGTCGGAGGACGCGCATACACGCAATTAAGCTGTGCTCTGGCAGTGGAGTGGCAGTGGAATGGACTCCGGCGTCTGTATCACTGCTATTCCACAAACATGCATAAAGTTAGCGTTTCTAAGAGCGTGTGGCAGATTTTCCAAAATTTTTATCCGCAATATGGCTGACAAATCATGTGGGACCGGGCCTTAAGATTTTGGATCTCGTTCTTCTAGTCATGACTCAGAGTTCATGACCATGGAAATACGTCCATATATGACAAGTCGGGAGGGACCACAAGATAATTTAATTTCTCCACCTGAGGAAGACGCTCCCGCAGAGGACAAACTACTGGCAAACTGCATGGCAATGTTACCTCTCAAATAGAAAAAGTAACACTTAAGAGTATAAAATGTATTTTTTTTCTCATTGGATAATTTATTATATCAAATACACTTTGCATTGCAACAAACAAAATGTTTTTAATCTGACAGCACATTCCCTGAAGCCCCTGTTTGTCCTTAGACTACATAAACATTCATATACAGTTAAAAAAAATATATATTTTGCTCACTTTTGGATTGTCTTTCTTTAATGTAGCATAGATAATATAAAAATCTGCCTAAAGTAAAGGTATTCAAACAGGCCATAGACATCATTAGACAAAAAAATAATAATTTTTGCATTCCTCCAGATCATAAAAGGCATCCAGTTAGCAAATCCGTTGTGAATATAGGCTGCAACATTCCACTTCAGCAGCAGTTAAATGGAGCTTTACAGTCTGGGAGACCATGAGCTTTTGCTTTGAGTTGACTTTATCCAATTATCTTGCAGGTGTGACATCACTGAAGCTGAAAAAAGCCTCAGAGGCAGAGAAATAGCTGCCGGTTCAGTGAAAGATAAGCAAATGAAAAAGATGCAAATGCAGAAAACTTATTTAGATTTTGTTTTTTTAATGTCTAAGCTAATTGGTAGCGAAAAAGAAGAAGCTGACGCGGTGGTTTTTAAGCACGCAACAAAGACACCCACTTGCACCGAGGCACTGTTGGCGAGTTCGTGCGCGTGCAACACACACTACTTCCTCTTCTTAACAACTCTTTTCTCTGGCCGGGCTTTAGACGTCACTTTGTTTTGTCTTTCGTTTCATTTCTCTCAGCTTTCCTTTGTCCGCTGTATGTTAAAAGCGGACATTAGCCCACCAGAGTGTCCTGGTTTTGTCCTTTTCATGAATCATTTCAATCCCCCACCTGCCATTAGCCAACACGGTCTGTCTGCCTGAGTCACATTTTACAAAAAGGTTCTCTACACCCCATTAGAGACTGGAAAATGGCCTCAGCAAGCTGGGGACTCTGAGCAGAACATGTTCGCACACTCTGGCACACAAATACTTGGTAAAACAGAGTTATTCACTAAACAAACCCAATCTCTATACATTTGAAAAAGATGCAGGAAAATTAAACAAAATTGGGAAAGAACTAATGAGCTGCAGAGGGAACCGAGGACACCTGTTTGCATATGCAAGTCCTCACAATCACAGAGCGGTTAATCACCTGAGTTGCCGCTGGGATGATGCTTATCTACATCACAATGGAGGGGGTCAGCTTGCATTTAATTCAGAGTGCACACGCTATTCCATTTTGCTCTGGCTTTTTGGTTTTTAACGCCCATGTTTTCTCCACAGAGGATGCAGATGCTCTTTATTGTGCTGCACCTGCAGTTCCAGCCCAGCTTCTGCTTGCCAATCATCAAAAAAAAAAAAAAAAAAAAAATAGCAGCCTGACTGTATGTGCTCACAATGAGCCCGCTGAAAAACCACCCCTATCAGATGGGAGAGAAAGACATCAAAAACAATTTCAGTCTTGCCTGGATTTTTTTGTCTGTGCTTGTCAGTAAAGGCAAGCCTTTTCCATCAGGAAAAAAAGAGAATCCTATTACATATTTTTTACTTTACTAGAACTGTTGACGGTCTTTCAGCAGCTGTAGTTACCGGTTTATTTGTTGCCTCTATAAAGGTGACTTATAAAGTATTATCACAACACTGACAAAAAAAATGTCAATACAAGATTAAAAGGTGAGTGGAGGGAAAGAAAAGACTTCATTAAAGTCAGAGCTGAGCGACAAACAACCACTTGATCTATAGAAGACTCGTGGGGCAGCGATTGAGTTTTGGCCTCTCATTGACTTAAAAAAATGTGAGCGAATTATTGACAAAAACATATTTCCTGTCAACTGTCTGACAATAAATATCGAAAAATTAGAGAAAATTTTTAATGTTGCGCCTTCATAAAATCTTACTCAAACATGGAATAAATCCAAGGAAAATTAAATGTTTATTAATTTTAAGTAAAATATTAATGTATTTTTTCTGGGATTATTTTGCTTAAAAATCTATTTTTAAAGCAAAAGTTCTAGTAAAAAATAAATTATGGCGCAGTGTGTTATTAATTTCTAGTGTACACTTATTCATTTTTAGCACTCTAATGAGATTTTAACCTTGTATTTTAATTATCCACATTGATTTATCAAGAGACAGTAGCAATATATTACTGCTTTAACAAAAACAGTGCCCTTCTGTTCTAGACCTCGATGCATAAACTACTTATGAAATAATGTCTTTATGAACATAAAACACTTTAATAATTGTTTGGTCTAGTCTCAAATGGCCAACACGTATCATTACATCATTGCAGAGAGATCTGAAGCACCCTATTTACTTTTTTAAAGAAAGTCTGGACATATGGGTCATTGAAGCACATTAACTTAAGCCAAGAAGCATCAACTTCCTGGGATAAAATCCCTATCCAAAATTTGCTCAGTTAACCTTTCTTTATTCATTCTGAAAATAAATATTTCAACACCATATCACAGTTTTTAACCTTGTGTTGGAACATTTTTGGATGCCTCCAGCAAATCTTGCCTTAAAAATAAGTATTGCTTTTATCTGTTCAGAAAAAAATAGGTTTTATATTTTGAGCTTTACCATTTAAATTAATGGATAAACATTGATAAAGATGGAAGTTTAATCAATTATTTTAAATTGTATGACAGTGAATGAAGACATGTAATTAATCTAGTTATGATGAGTTTTCACAAAAACCAAAAGTTGTGTATTCTATAATCTGCATTATGTCATAATGTGTTTCAGGTAACTCAAATCAAGTTAGATTTGATGAATGTATGAACAGATAGATGGTGAATACAGTGATGTTACGGCTGTGGCCATATTTGGTTTGGTTCTCTGTATTTTTGCCAGAGTGGGACTTCATTGTGTTAAGTGGATCTTTGTTTGTGTGTCTGTCTTTTTGATTTGTTTCAGGTGTGGTGCTGGCTGGAGGTGTGGCTCTCGTTGGTTCCAGCTGAAGGAGGGAGCCTTCAAAAGCATCACGAGGACCTCCAGCCTGCGGGAATGGAGCTGGGCTGTTATGTGGAAATAGGTAGTTGGATGCTGCATATGATGTCAGTACAGATTAATTTACAAGATCATATAGTTTTAATTATAATTTACACAATTAATTATAGTAAAGGAAGTGTTTAACTTGAGATAGATGGATAGATATACACACACCCACACACACATACACGATAGCTTGTTGTCAACTTTTAATCCTAAAAACTGCTCTCTAAAATTACAAAGACATTTGTTGTTCACAATGTCTAAATATTACAGTTTTTGTTTTACTTCAAATAGTGAAACAGTTATTTAATGATTTGATGAACATCATGAGCAGAGTAAAAGTAACCCAAAGGGAAAAAATGGCTTGCATTGTGCTTTGAATAGCTGGGAAAAAAAAAACCCAGGGTACAAATCCTAATAAGTTTGAAAAACTTTTTTTTTTTTTCCAAAAAAATTCCTGATGGTAAGGCATTGTAGTGGCAGAGGTGTTTATTATGACCAGACATTCTGAGGACTGGCAGGACCGGCTGCTTTGCTTCTTTGTGCTTTTTTTTTTTTTTTCCTGAAAAGAACTTTTGTGTCTCCCCTAAATGGGCAGCCGCTGAACCTGCAGACATTTTCAGCCATTTGCTTCGTTTCGGTCTTTTGGTTTTCTTCAGAGAGCGCCATGGTTACAGAAAACCAACCAAAGATATGTGAGAAAATATGTTCGGATTCCCTGACAATGTGAACGACTTCTAAGGACTTTCCATGTGAGAAATCAAACACATAAAACAGAACTAGAACTATGTTTTTGAGGGAGAAGAAAACTGAGAAAATGTATTAAGGGAGCGGAAAAAAGTTTTTCAGTCTGAAAAAATAAAAACGGATCCTGGTCCAGGACCAAAAACTGCTCTAAAGACCCATCTTTCAAGGTGGTCTTGGTTTGTTTTTAATAAGACTGAGTTCCGGTTTTCCCTGAGTTTCCTCAGAGTGAAAGGGCTCAGTGCACGGAGCAGAACACCTGGACCTAAAAGGCCACCGTAGCCAGGAATTACAGGATGTAACAGAGCAACGATGATACACAGCAACTTATTGAAATTGATCAGGCTCATTTAACAAGAAACACATTGCTTCTTACAGTTTTCCTGACAATGTCATAAAAGCGTGAAAGTGTTCCTTCTTCATTGTCTCCTCAGTGACCATCTTGCAGCATGCCTCCGCCGTGCCAGAGTAGCAGTAAAAAGTGCTGTACCTCATGTTGATACAGACGTTCAAAACTGGTCAGGGAAATATAAAGTTTGAATAGGAGAACTGTCCCAACAACAATTGCAAATTTCCATTATTCTTTCCCTCGTTGCTTTTGCCCACCCTCGTAATTCCTGGCCAATGACAGAAGAGATCTTTGGTCATGTGGTTTTGTTTACAGGCTTTAGTTAGAAACAGAAATTTCAGAATCCAGACCACACGATGTTTATTAATTGGTATGGAACAATGGAATTTTCCAGCCTGAATACATCCTAAGTCATTATTAATACCTTCACAAGCAAGATACACATGTATATTGGCATGGGTTTTGCATATTTTGTTGCAGTACATTTGTTTTAAATCCCTAAATACGCATTTATTTTCAATATATAGAGAGAGCAAACACTATTTGACTGGAGCAAGCAGCACAGTGAAGCCCATTTTCCTAGAAGGGTGAAACAAACTGTTCCATGTTATGCAGATATACATTTTACTATCTAGTTATATACATTGTGATTAGTACAAACAGAAAACTGAAAGCCATCCAACAGAACACTGGAACTTTCAAAAAATGATGAGTCTTTGCTTTAGGATAACACAAACTGCTCTGTCAAAAGCCTTTGGAAAATCAATAACAAGGGTTGTGCAGTGTTGCTTGTTGACTAAAAATCCATTGAAAACATTTATTAATTTTAAAGCTGCTGTATTTGTGATGTGGCCTTTTTCTTAAGGAAAGCTGAAAGCCTGGTAGTGTATTACCTGCAAGCTGAAAATCTTATAATGGTTCCCTTATTGAGGACTCGAGAACTTTGACAGGAGCATCTTTGACATTTCTGCAGAATTTAATGATAAAACAAAAATAAAGGTACAAATACAAGGCGAAATAAAAAATAAAAAAAAAAACAGTAAAATTTTGCAAGCAATGTCCTGATATTCCTAATAACTATGGGGTTTCATCCTATTTTGACCTGCAGATAGATGTCTTAAGGTTGGAGGGATTTATGAATCTCGGAGACTTAACAGGATTAAAATGAAGAACTGGTCACAGAAGGATGATCTCAGCAAGCAGCCAACCAATTCTTAAAACTCTTTTTTTTTTTTTTTGAGTCTCATACAAGAAACCAGAAGGAAAGTGCTCATTAAAACACCTAAGCATCACTGCCTTATCTGATGTGTGTGTGTTCAGAATGCATGGTAAAGAGCTTCATACTCCATCAATTTCAAAGTGTGTTGTCATTTTTTTTCTTTACAATTTAAAATATTTCCTAAAAAAACAGTTCTAAAGAAAACAAATAATTCAGATTTGTTATTGCTAATTCAACTGATACTATTTTACTGTAGAGTTTGGAGCAATATCGATTTGGTTTTTAACATTTTCAAAATGGAGAAAGCCTCTTGTACATGGGATGTTTAGTTCAAATCTTTTTTTTTTTTTTTTTTCTCTTTATTCAGATTCACGTTCAAATCATGTTAAAATCTTAATGTTTAAAATATTAATCATTAGGCCATTGAAATTATATGGTGATAGGTCAAATGGCTTGACATATGAATGCTGTAAGGGTTACCACCACACTGGTCCATTTTTCCTTTTTAATGCATCTTGCCTAACCCAAACGTTAAAGTCCCCCTACAACAATTTTTTTTTCTTTAAATGTTCCCAGTGGGGTTTTAATCAGGACTGTGAAGTTTTTAACATAAATTCCACATCTTAAATGTCTTAAATATCAATTTTTCCTGTTGATCTGAAGCCTTAGTTTCCAAAAATCCCTCTTTCTGGGCGTGGCTTATGGTGCTGAGCTGTGTAACTCCGCCCCTTATTCCCCCAGACATGCTAGTGACACATACACTTTGAAAAGCTAAGCAAGCTAGCTAGCTAAGCAAGCTTCAGGAATCCAAACGGGTACTTTGATTGACAGCGACTTAAAAGGAGAAATACTCAGAAAAGCAAACACTTAATGATTTCTTATTATATTTTTTCTCTTTCAGAAGAAAAATGTCGCACATACATGTTAAAAACTCAGAAAACATAATTTTAATTGGAGGGGGACTTAAAACTGCTGAATTATGACATCAAACAAATCAGTTTGAACTTAACATGGGAAGTGCTTAAATGTCTAAAAGCTCTTGAATATACTCTATTCATGTACAGGCATTTTTTGCTGAGAATTCATACTATGTTTTATCTGGGATTGGTAAAATGAAAAAAAAAGCTATTTTATACTGTCACTTCAGCAGAAAATGTCTTGTTCACTCATTGCAGAGACATCATGCTGTGTCTTACTGCACCAACCCTGTAGCCTTTTTGGCTAATCACAGTCAAAGTATTTGTGTACCAGAGGTATGGCTTGTTCTCCCAAATGAATTGGACAAAACTGAGTTGGAATGAAAAACAGCCTCAGAAAAGTAAAGGGGTCTTTAGCGTTTATATTTCAGACAAAATTTCATGTTGAGAAATTTCTTGTGCAGACTTGGAGCTGTTGACCTCTGCTGGTTTGGTTACCCCCCCTTCCCCCCTCATGTGTTTAAGTGTCCTTGGGCATGACATTGACCCCCTGTTGATCCTGCTGGTTGAGGTTGGCACCAAGTAAGGCAGTAGAGTATATGAATGTGTGTGTGCATGGGCGAATGGGACTGTGGCTATCGGCGACAGCAGAACAACATATACTTTTTGAACTACTGTAACTCTTTGACTGTTCTAATATATTATCCTAATAGAGTGGCATATAAGCTTTTCTTTTCATCGGGCAAGTGGTGTACGGTGATTGTGCAAAAAATTCACAACTGAATGGTGTTTCATATTAGCACCAAACTTTGTTTCTCAGTCATCATCCATTGGAATAATGTTAATGCTTCCACTGTTTCTGTGATTTGGTTTTTCTAAGTTGGAATGTTGTCCCACATTAACCCAAGAGGAGAAAAAATAGGGGACTCATTTTTATCATTATTATCGTCTCGATGAAAATAAACAAAATATCACATTTCAGGAGAGCCAAACTGGTTGCCCGCGCTCCCCGTAACGGGTGTCTCTCTCCTGGCGTGCAGAGTGGGCGAGCTTTGCTGAAGTCCTGGAGTTTGCAGCCAGAGAACCGCCGTCAGCGACAGGACAAAAGTGTTCAGATTGGATTCATATTTGACCCGGTGATCGGGTAACTGAAAACATCACTTGCCCAAAGCTGAGTTCTTGATTGGCTGATGTGACGCAGCGACCTGTCAAACTTCTGTGATCTGCTGTGAAATCTAGTCAGACATTCGAGCGCTGTGCATGAACGCTCTCGTGCTCCCCTCTTCATCGGTTTTATATGAGCCCACCCACAATCACAGAAAAGGCAACGGGATTGGCTGGAACTTCAACGTACTGACGAGAGTAGCAGTGATTGACATGTCTAAAGAGAAATAGACCTTCAATGAAACTAAGCACCAAAATCCAGCACCGTTTGTAGCAGCTTCTTGCAGTTTCAATAGAACCACGTTGGTCATAACGGTTACTACTTGGAACCGAACTTCAGCGCCCAATCCTATTCATCTCCCCGCAACCACAGCCCACAGTTTCTGGATTCCTCTCAGCCGACTCTCATTTGTTAATCAACCACGGGAAACTTAAGCACTGCTCAAAGCCTCACTTATCGCAAAGTATTGTTTGTGCCACTAAGCCTACATACTGAGCATTTCATCCAGACCTGATCTCCTCTTCACCTGATCCTGCTTTGTCTTGATTCTGTTTGTCTACCGCCTGCCCTGACCCTTGCCTGGATCCTGACCACTCTGGTTTCTCTCTGATGCTTGTTACTGACTTCTGCCCGCCTGACCCTGATTTAGATTTGTGGACTTTTAGCTGCATTAATAAACCTGCTGTAGTTAGAACCAGCCATCTGCTTGATCTTTGACAGAAATTTTTTGTTACTGTCTACTTCATAATCATAATTAAAAGACCAGGGAAGGATTTTAAAATTAAAAATATACAGTTGGAGTGGAACTTTGTAGAATTAACTAGGGTAGAAAAGTTTCTACACCATTTACTATTTTTGCTGTACATGTAAACATCATTAAACCTATATTTTCTCAACGCCACATTTTTGGAAAACATCAGTTTTACTTTAAAGAAGGCTTGTAAACAAAGGCATTATACATCCCTGGGCAAGGTTTAGTAATTCCAAACCATTATCACATTATTTTTTACAATAAAAGGACAATGATTGCTAACAAAACTGTACACTTCACTTGCCACAAAGACATAAACAATGGCCATTTCAAGCCCCTTAACAGGCAATTCTATTGTTTTCCTAGAGGAGACAGCTGCCACCAGAAAACAAATGTACCGTATATTTGAGCAGTTCTTACGAGTGTGCAACCAAAATACCTCAGAGAAAAATAGTTGTGCTGCTGGTGTTGCTGTCATTGTGGCTGATTACTCACTTAATGCAGTTTGATGCCATATCATGCCGTTCTGCTCTTGTTTAGCCCTCAGCTCCCACCAACAGAACCAAGACTGCAGCAGGTGAAATAGTTCATTAGAGCAGCAAGCTGGGGTCCTCAACAAGCAGCCTCTTCACATGGAATAGCAGAGCTTAGCCTCCAGCTGTGACCTCTCCTACCCAACATGCAGAGATAATACAACAGCACAGAATCTCAGGGCAAACAGTGTTCGCAAAGACTCGAGCTTTAGTGAAGGCAGAGACCTTAACAAGAAAAGCAACCTTGCCCGCTGGCACTTTGCCTTCGAACTCACATCAACCCAAACGCCCTCATAACTTCTTGCAAAGTTCAAATGTTTTGGGCTACTTTATGATTTTTATTTGTACATATTCACAAAGGCTGTGGCTTACAATGGTTTGGAGATCGTTCAAAGGATAGGATGGAATAATAGCAAGGTTGAGGGCGAAGAGAAGGCAAAATTAAAAAAAAAAAATCTTGGCATATGATTTATGCTCTGTATTTTGATCATATTTTCCTTTACTGGCCTGTAAAAAAAAAGAGATTTTTCAATCATAAAGAGAAGAAATGCCTCGCTGTAAAACAGGTTAACTCAGCAGCAGCATCATTTACTTAATCTCAAAATATAAAGTATTTATTTTACAAACAGCGCAAGATAAAAAGCTGAATATTAAAAATTTACCAAAATTGATACGTGAGTTAACTTAGAAACACAAGTCTTGGCTGCCTTCTGCTTTTTGCTGTTTAGCCTAATCTTTTATGCATTGGATTGCATTTTAGATTCGATCATCATTCTTTCCTTTACTGTGGTTTGCCTCTCCTCAGAAAACAACTCAACGTGTGGAGCCAGGTGTAGAAATTAAATAAAAGCTGTTGTCATACCGAAAGCTTTTGTTTTTTAATTTGCTTGTGTTCCATTTAGTTTAATGTGTTTTTCAAACTGTTTGTGAGATAATGAAAAAGGGCATTCACAAAGTTAAAGCGCCTTGCAGGTTGGTAGCAGAGGAGAAAGGTGTGTCTAAACTGCTGGGGATTCACAATAATATTAGCATGTCAATGCTATTGGCTATCCTAAACTTAAATAACTCTCATATATTTTCCAATTGAAAATCTGTCTCTAATTGACGCAGGTCAATGGCAGCCGAGTCTAACAGGTGCTTGTTATTGTTATACCTTGTTTTTACTGAGCGGTACCGACTAGATCAGTCCCCTCCTGGCTAGTTTAGAATGGTAACGCAAGTGACCGTTTCCATCAAAGCTCATGCAGGGTGTAGACCAATGATGTGGCTGCGCGTCAAAATGGTTCGACTACGGTGCGACCATTACATTTTTCTATGGACCTACGACCAAGTCGCTATTGAGCCACTCTGAAGTCCGGGAGACTGGCTGCAGAAAGAGAACCGCCGTGCTGCGACATTACAAAACGCTCATATTTGAATAATATTTTACCCGCTGATGGGGTCACTGAAACCAAAACGTGCCCAAAGCTGAGTTCCTGATTGGCTGATGCGACGCAGTGACCTGTCAAACTTCAGTAACCTGCTGTGAAAGGCAGTCAGACATCCGAGCGCTGTGCTCACCCAGGTCTTAGATGAACCCGCCCACTATCACAGGAAAGGCAACGGGATTGGCTAGAACTTCAAATTACTGAACAGAGTAGAAGTGATTGATATGTCCTAAGAGAAGTAAACCTTCAATGAAATTTAGTACTGAAATGCAGCACTGTTTGCACCAGCTTTTTTGGTTTCAGTAGAACTGCGTAAAATTCAGAGCCCAACCCTACTCGTACGGGTCAACCCCCATACGACTGCATGTGACTAATGGTGTAGCTTTGTCAAAATTCCATGAAGTGTCTTTGAAAAACACTGAAACTGCACTTTCCTATGACAGCTCAGAGTTTGGAGTTAGAAGCCCTAACCCTAATTTATTCTAATTCTAACCTATGGAGGCCCGTCATTCTGAAGAAAACTTGTTAACAAATACTTTTATGTATCCATTCATTAGTGATCTGAGGTCATGGCTTGGGCCTAAGTCCAGTTTTGAGTCAAGAAGATCCACAACCAAAGAAGATAAATGAACTATAAAAAATTCTAGTTAAATAAAGGTTTATTGAATCAACTTCTGTATACCTTTCTACATTTTTTTATGATTGTTTGTCTTTGTTTGTGTTATTTTACTATCTATGGTTGCCATTTCTAACCAAACGATAATTAAAGACAAATAGTTTCTGACTTTTGGTGGACTGCCCACCTGTTCGGGGTGTACCCCACCCTTGCATTCAGTAGCTGGAAAGCCTCCAGCAACCCCTTGACCTCACGAGAGAAAATAGCCAGTCTGGAAGATTGATGAAGTACTACTAGAAGAGAAAATTGGTACTGGGTATCAGTTAAAAAAAATTACACCTAAAAATCCAGTTTCGTGCAAAACTATACTTTTAAATCTATGTAAATATGAAACTATGGTTAGTAACATGGGACCGCTATTGTATTTTTATAGAATGTATTAGTTTAGTAAGTGAATTTCACTTTTTCTAAACAAAGTAATTGTTAAAAATTATTTAAAATAAGTATTGTTTACAACAGTAGTGATGAATTGAAAGCAGGCCGCGTGCTGTATTGTGTGGTTGTTAACTCATTAGAGAACTTGATGCTGCTGAGGAATGTATCCTGGCACAGGTGATTAAATTAACCACAATTAGTCGATGATTGTTGCCGTGGCCCAGTTCCAAAATAACTGTTAGAAGTGCGATGTTCACTTTGTTCAGTGTGTCAGACATGCCAATAAGGACTTGGATGATGCAACGTATGCAGTAACAAGTCATCGGCAATCATTTCTTTAGGTTAAGCAATAATCTTTTATGATGTAGTCTTTAGATATATGACAACAATTACACACTGATTTGTTGTAGCTTGGCCTTGCATTCTTGATCATGTTGAGTATTTTTCAAATTGTGTTTTACTGGCGCTTGATGGTGGGACTTCAGGCCAAAAAAATTGTTCTTTTTTTGACCAATGTCATTACTTTTTTTGCCATTCTGGCCTTTTTTTTTTAAGCTCTTATAGCTGTGTATCCTATTGTTCAAACTCATTGATCGCAGTGCTGTGTTTTTTTATGCTTGTGCAAATTAATGATAAAAAAAAAAAAAAAAAATCAAATGCAATTGATGCCTCGGCAACATTAGATTTATCGAGTATTTTCCCAAAAATAACTGAGATGCTCAGCCAACATTTTTCCATGGTGGTTCAGAAAAACAGCAGCTAATCAGCATCTCTCTTAAGGGTTATTTATTTTTCAAACTGGGTGGTCATATTAAGGTCATACTTTGACTTTTGCATTCAGAGAGAAAGTAAGAGTTCATAATTGGCACATTTTTGACACACGCTTGTATACAGGCTTCTGGAAGGAAAATCCATAAAATGAAATATTTAAACAACTACTCTTTAAAATCACATATAATGCGGCGTGTTTAGCTCAGAAAACACGCTTTGGTGTTTGACTGGCTCAAATTCTTATCCCTCTCTTGATTTACTTATCTGCCAACCAAATGGATTCAAACACCACCAGCCAAGAAAATCAGTCATTTAGATTTTAAGTAAATCCCCCATCTTCAAAACAGCAGTTCAAAGCAGCGCATTTCACATAGAAAGACATCAAGATGGATCAAACCTGTAAACAACACAAGTGAAGATGTCTGGCTTTTTTTCTATACTTGAAGTTCAAACGTATCTTTTTCTTCTTGGACAATCTGTGGGTTTTTCATTTAAATTAATTTTAGGGGTTAGGATTTATTTATGCTTTTCTTTTCTTTTTTTTTTGTGACTTTCTTGGCTTTTGCAAGATTAAGTTGTGATTTGTTGTGACCAGGTTCCTACAGTTCAGACCAGGTTTTACTGTAGTTTCAATCAGCTATAGCTGTTGCTTTTTTAGTTAATTGCTGATCTGTAGATTTAAATCTTTGCTTTTATATGCTTCTTTTGTGAAAGAAAATATACTTTTTTTGGTCTTGATAGGTGGCAGTAATGCATATTGAACCCTAAGAAGAAGAAGAAAAAGCTTCTTATGTGATATCTTCCTTTTGTAGATTTTGCATTGGGCATGTCACTGGTTTTGTCTTAATCTTCCTTTTTTGTGTGATTTTCTTGAAGAATGTATATTAAATTTTGTGCCAAGCCTCCAACATTTTGGTCTGACAAACAAATTGTGTCTTAAAGCTTAATATACTCACCAGGCTTTAAAGTAATTTTGTTCATTGGGACACGAGTGCACTGAAGATGATGTGGCACTTTTTAAATTTTTAAATTATAGACTAAAGGAAAAAAAAATGGATAAGGTCAGACCGAGGGGAACATTTATGTGTAAATATTGACTGTATTTCATTAAACATTAATGATCCTGTCGATTATGTGGGGAAAATTTACTTGATAAAAAATATTGTTAAAGCTTAAAAAAATTCTTAATACTTAATTTGCTGAAGGTGAAAAAATCCAAAATGATGAGAGCAAAATCCAGCGAGTGAAAGAGCTGCTGCTAAAATACTTTGAAAACTAAATGCCTAATGAGCTCAACACATTTGTTTGTTAAAAAAAAAAAAGAAAACACATTACAATGCCCAAAAAATGACCCCAATTTTTGGGAGGCAACCAAAGAATTTATTGATGCAAAAAAATTGTACCATTCCTATGCAAACTTTTAAACATTTAAAATGAAGCCATTTTGATTAGAAAATTAAGTGGAGATGCTAACAGGAAAGCTAAAAGGGAAATAGATCAGTTCAAATTCTGCATCTCTGATCTTGCAAGAAAATCGGTCAATTTCTTCAATTTCTCAAGATAATGTAACCTTGTATTGGAAATGTAACATTAGTTCCAGCAGTTTGTAAAAAAAAAAAAAAGTAGTTCTAATGAATAAGTTCTAATAACATGCTTCTGAAATATTGCGCTTTGAACATTTCCAGACACATTTTCCAGTAAGTAGGTGTGTGAAAACAGAATCTGTCTGCCCTTGATGGGAGACTGAATGCAATGTGGCTCTGAAGAATTAAACCACATTGATTTAGATAAATAACTAATCAAAAAGTTTTATAATTCTGAGTTAAAGTCATGACAATCCTGTCATTCGAGACTTCACGCGTGATTTGAGGGTGGAAATATTTGTCAACACTGGTATACTTTTTTTTTTCTCAATTCCTTTTGCAGAACAAAAACGTGATCATTTTTCTGCCATGAAAATCATTGAAAGGAAACCTGCAAGGTCTCACCTGAAATGACTATGCTGAAGTCACGATACCTTTTCAGGGGAGGGCTTAGTGACAAGTAAGGTCAGACGCTATTGTGAACTCAGGAAAAAGCAAATGCTCAAAGTGCAGAAAAAGTAAACTTTGAGTTCAAATTCAACTTCATGTTTTCATTAATATGTATTTTAAAATAATGAAATTCCTTTATTTAACTCCTCTGTGAAGTTAAAAAATACCCCTGAAGCAATAAAAAAAGCTTTTTAAGAATTTGTTTTCTTCGTGTTACTTCTATATATAAAGTAAGATTTAGAGGGGAATGATAACAGTAATCAAATATGTTCATAAAAGTGAAAACAATAATGAGTTTAGTAAAAGAACACAAAGACAGTAAAATACAGATGCACAGCATTAAACTTATCTCACATTTTATTTCCAATCAATGTTTTATATTCCTGCAGGACGACAAAGCTGGAATAATTTCACTCAAAACGTTAAAAAAGGTGAGCATGTTTGAATTGTTTTCTCCTATCACTGGAAAACAGCCAGTAATGCATAAAGCTTTATCACACGCACCTGTATGGGTGCTGTGGGTTTATGGTTGTCCCAACACATTCTCACTCCTAACTCGTCCCATATTGATGTTTGGTCAAGGACTCCTCCATGTCACTTTTTGAAGTTTTGGGTGTCCCAAACTTGTAGTTTTTTGACGTGCTGGTCCCCAACCTCCGGGCCACAAACCGGAACTTGTCTAGTACCAGGACGGGGAGCGCACCGTTACCCTAACCTGGTACCTGTTCACATCCGCAGGTTAAGATATCGAGTATGGGTACTGGACGGGTCCCAAGGACCTTTCCGGTACCACCTCCCAAGGGGTTTGGATCCTTGATTTTATGTACAGTTACAAACGATGAGTTGGGGACACTCAAAACGTGACGCAGAAAGGTCCTACACCAAACGTCAATAGATGAAAATGCGTTGGTTGTCCGGGCCCATGGAGGGTTATACACCAAAGTGGCCCATTCTTAAGGGGAGTGTAGGTGAGTCTTATAGTTTCTTCAAGACTCACGTATTCACCTTTTTTAAGAACAAAATTTAAGAAGAAGGTGTGATTGTCACGTTTGTGGTAGCATGAGGTATTAAGTAGGGACATTGTAAGTTATGTGGGGGAAATCTGTTGTGTGGTGTCCTTATGTCGCACACATCATTAATGAGGTGTTGCACTGACTGCGCACAAACGCCTTACTCATAGGGTGTGCAAGTGATAAGTTGTGAGTGCCCGTTTGCCCGTATGATGTCCACACAAACTACACTATTTTTTTCTAACAGTGCGCGAGGAGTGCACACTTTTCCAATAGGGTAACGAGACACTAGCATTATGTAGCGCCTTCAAGAACGCGCGATACGTAGTTTCTTAAACATGCATTCAGCTGGGGGTGTTCACACAGCAGACAAACAGGGAGGGGCTTTTTCTTCTTTCGTTTTTTATAATTATTTACTAGCACTTGTCCGCCACCTACAGTAGGCTCAATGCAAAACGTTGAAGTGGTGCAAATCTCCAGACTTTTTCTTTCGTAGCTCTATTTCTATACATGTAAGTCTTGGTGTCTTTTATTTCTGTCCGCAATAGTTAGTTTCTCATTTGTGATCCTGTTTACAACGGTTGGCACTTTCGTGTTTCGAAAATGATGCTACTCCCTCGACACTACCAAATCTGCATCCCTTATTGGTCAGTTCAGCGTCGTCACAATATACTGTCAAGAAATTCAACCAGTTGAAGTTTCAGCGCGTGGTCAATGAACGCCAGTTTTGTATATAGATCCCATGACCTAACTTAAAACCTTACATACACTTTTCATTGAAAGTGGTCGCCTGAACATGAGTCAATTTGAACCCAACTTTAAACAGCAAAAATCCGTATGACCCACTAAGTAGCATCTCCTCCACACTCACTAATCTTATGTGCTGCTTAAGTATTCACTACAACCTGATGCCCACAGCATGTCTGTATAAAATATTTTACTCAAAAATTTTCACCCTGACAGGCTCACCGGGTTGTCTGCGATCTATAAGTTTCTTGTGGCCACATAAGTTTGCCTGTTTTCACCCACAGACAACCCAGATCCACCCAGAAGGGCAATTGTGAGTGAAGCATCAAATGAACCGATTGGAAGTGATGTTGTGGTGAGAACAGGGCAACACTTGAAGCGATTTGCTTCAGAGAATGGAAGATGCTGATGAAACAGAGGCCGTCAGTTTGCATTAAATATATGCATTTTGAATACACCATAATTATTACTGGTGTAAAAGCATGCAAGATTGGGATTAGATGGCTTTGAAACAGCATAAAAAAGCCAATTTAAACATGCGAAAGCTTTATTGATATGCTTAATACTTAATGTATCCGTGCAATGGACAACAAAACAACCAATATAGCAGAACATATGTTCATGCATCAGGATTTAAATCAATGGCCGGTTCAGGTTTTATAGAGCTATGAAGTGCTTAAGAATAATAGCAGCACATTATGTTTGTAATGCATTGTGGAAACTACATACAGAAATTCAACCCTAAACATGTGTGGCTTGTTAGTTTGAGCTGTCCAAAGGAAAATATAGATTTAACATTTAACTACACGCATTCATTATACTCCCAGGGAGGGGCATTTCCTCTTACAGCACAATCTGTGGAAGTGTAGCCTTTACAACTGTTATTGCTTGCTTATTGCAACAATATTCGTTTGTAATGACAGGCTCCCAGGTCATCATTAAAAGCAGTGAAGGTAGTAGTGTGTTACTTTACCACCAGAACAGTTGTAGGTCTTGCTCAACAGCCCTTCCCTTCATTAAAACTTGGTTAATTGACAGTGAACTGGATCTACTTGAGAAGGAGTAATGAGCTGGGAGAGAAGGTCAGGTTTTGTGAATCAGCACTTATCTCAGTAATTAATATCAGAATCAGAAAACTTCATGAATGCCCACGGGGATGTCACTTTGTAACAGTTGCTTAAGATTGTACACTTTCAGCTCGGAGGAAGGCACTTAGGGCTAAGCATCATCTCAGTGTTTTTTTCCAACAATTTTATGGCCATCTTTTGACATTGTTAGTGCCGTTCAAGTGTTTTGTATTGAGCACAAGATAGAATCCATCACTTTAATCAGGAAGACTCACACACAGCTTTGCAGTTTTAAAAACCTGAAACTATGAAGACGATAAAAAAGGTCCAAATATCTATAGAAATTACATAATATTACTAATAAACATGCATTTACTATGTGCATTTTTTCATTTTGTACACCAGTCTGTGCAAGACTAAAGGTGAGTGGAGAACCAAGCTTCACCTTTTGTTTGCTAATTCAAAGGCAACCTGTGTGTTGCAGTTCCTCAAATGACCACTTGAGGCTGGTGGCAAAGGGGTGCAATACTCCACTGACAAAATAAAACAAAACAACTTGTACTCCGATTTTGATACCACTGTGCTCAGACAAGATCTTCTTTGTCTAAAGTTTGGTGAATGAAGTTAGAAAGTTTTTCAGCAAGATCTTTAAATGTTAAATTGTAGTTAAAACTAAAGTTAAAGTCCTTCAAGTCTCACTCCAGTCATCTTTTGGTTTTAAAAGTGTTCCCAGTGGTCTTTTTTTTACAAGGATTATACTGTTTATAGCAAAAAAAACAACAAAAAAATGTGTCTCTGATGCAAAGCAGCAGTTGTAGCAGAAGTTTGCCTCTGAGTTATGGGCGGAGCTGTGTCGAGTAAGTCTGCCACAATTTCCCATTATCCCTTTATTTACACTCTCCAGCTAGCTTACAGCCCCTCACAACCCAAACATAACGTTACTGTTTCAACAAAAATGGTGAGTATTGTTGGAGGTATTCAGTTGTACAGTTTTGAGCCAAATGAGGAAAAGGAAGATGTACACGCCAGAGGATACATTGGAATAGAGCAGAGCAGGGAGCTTGTGTCCAGCTGGTTTTAGTTTGTGCATAACCCTACAAGCTTTTCAAATGACATTTTATTTTTGTCTTTTCCTGTTTCACCATGACTTAAATCAAGAAATGCAATTTTGAGCTTCATTTTTTTGATATGTGTCCTCTTTCATGAGGAAATGCTACAAGAACATGTAATAATAAAAAAAAACATGAGTCAGCAGAAACTTATCAATTTAAAAAAAAAAAAAAAAGGCACCACACTTGATTAAAACTATTTTTTTTCTACAATAAAAAATAGAATTTTAATCAAATAATCAACACTGATGTGTTTAATCATCAACACTGGATCTTATCCTTTTTAAAAAAAATTGTTAAATTAGAACTAGACAGGGAAAGATGGCATTTTCATTCTCAAACTTAAGACTTTGTTTACAAGCTGCATACATTTTCCCTTTACGTTTAGTGAATGTGTTTCCCAGCTTAAGTGAACACTTTATCATAGTCTTCTCTGCCAGAGTCAGCTTTTCTCGTCTTTGTTTCTCTGCTGTTTCATCTTCTGATTTATTTTTTTACACGCTGGCCGCCGTCCATGTTTCTTCTCTCCATCTCTTCCCCTCTTTTCCATCTTAGCTTTATCTCGTCCATCTCCCCAGCTGTCCCTCTCGCTCGTCTCTCCCTGCCCTCCCATCTGCTGATCATGCCCTGATTATCCTGCAGAGGGAGGCTCTTCCCCCTCACCGGCTTTCTCCTCTGATGTTCCCCCGCTTTGTCTCCTATGTATCAGACGCTCACAAGTTCTTCACCAGAAGCTCCTTTGCAATATTTTCTTTTTTAACCTGTCTCGCTCTCTCATATTCTTAAAACTATGGCTTTCTCATTCACATATGTCTGTCCATTCATTCGGCTACCTCTTTTTGCTCCCCTCGACCATTTCACACCCAACAATGGGATCAAAATGTAGCAGAGACAGAGCTGGAGCCCAGATAATCTCACCCCACAGATCACTGTCTATGTACTTGCTGATAATAATTGATGTGCACCCCATGATACAACTATTTTCAGTTTTTCTCCTCGTCTCCGATCTTTTTATTTTTTTCCCCCTTCTACCTTTATTATCAAATTTTTCCTGAAGCAGATTTAAACTCGTAGCAGAGCAGTTTTTTTTATTTTTTTTTTTCACCCATCCTTGTGTCATTACAGCATTTGAAATGTATTTTGTTCTGCTTTATTTGATTTCGTACAATATGTTCCAGACTGCTTCCCCGCATCAGCTCAGCCTGTGAAGGTTTCTTTCATTTGCCACTTTCACAGAGGTTGGCTGTGTGTGATGGAGGTAAATATGTGTCTCGGTCTGGTCGACTACAGATTCGGGATTCATGTCCACGCAATGCTAGCCAATGCTTGTTTTGTGTTAATGCAACACATCAGGTCAAACAACAACAAAAAAACTGTCCACCTTCAGAAAATATTTTCTTCCATGAACTCAGCTCCTTTTTCATGGCTAAAAAAAAACGATGTTGCAGCTGGAATTATACGTTTGAGCAATCATTGCTAAACCTCTGATTTTCAGTAATTTTTACTAATCAACCTGAAGTCAGAAGTTTCTGAGCGAAACTGATTTTAAATACATATTAAGTTAGTTGGATTTATTTTCCATCAACTTTAGACTCTACTCTTCCAAAAACACGAGATTTGTACCTCTAAAGCAAATGTGTCTTCATTTTTTTTTATTATTTTTATTTTTTTTTTTACTTGTCCTGTCCAACAGCTGAGCAAACAGATACGGGCTGAGAGCCTCATGTTAGGCAGATTTTATTGTCACAACAGGAGTTTATTGAGTTTAAACCCCTGTTGTATTTTCATGCTAAACTTTATTTATATTGATTATGTTTTTGTCTTGTTGGACCGGACGGAAAATGAAAATGTGTCTTTAAAAAACAGGGTTTAGCAGGTGAATCAATAAATCTGTACTGTTCTCTGGTTAATCGATATCTAATCAAACACTTATTAGCGTACCTAGGATTGGTAGTTCAAGTTTAGGACTCGATCCGGACTGGAACAAATCGTTTTCCAGTCTGAATACAGCCTAAGTTTCAAATGTTTCAAGATTTTCTGTCTGCACTTGTGTTTCAGCATGTTAAAATATCTTTTTCTTCATTAGTCAGAATTAAAACATATTTCAGGCAGTTCTTTGTCTGTGAAATTCTTAAGAAAAAGGCCAGAAAGAAATAAAAATATGCCAGAGCCAAAATGGTTTGCCCCGTGACACCTTAAAGTCAGCAGTGTTGCTTCCTCTGACTTACAACTGAACAAATTCTTTTGATAGTTTTTAACTAAAATGGCACATGTCTCCTGAGGGATCCCAGCCCATTCTTCCAAGCAAATTGCTCCACTTCATACAAATTGTGTGGTTTCTGGGCATGAACATTAACCTTGATTTCCTCCACAGATTCTCTGTAGGATTGAGATCTGGGATCCGAGGGTGTCGCTTGAAGACCCTTATGTTTGAACCCAATAAAAGAAATTAAGATTTCCATTATACTACTATCTCACTGAAAGAAAAAGCAACAGTCTCTGGACCTGTGGTGGAATAGCCCCCATATCATAATGCTCTCACCACCATGCTTTTTTCTGTGCTTTTCTAAATGAATGTATTTTGGTCTGACCACACACATCTGAATATTGGCAAGAGAAGTGTCCCGTTCACCCGAAAGCTCAAAAAATGACTTCACAACAAACAAAGGTCTCTCACAACAACTGTAAAATCTCAAGTCCATTTAATTTTCTGAAACATAAAGCTTCTTTACCACATCTGTTTCTTCTGTAGAAAGTTGTGCAATAGTTACCCCTTATTTATTGCAAATCTTATACTCTAAAATTAATGCATAATAGATGAACTCCACAAAGTTGTCCTCTATAGTTTTTGCAATAACTTTAGATGTTTTAAGCCCTCATTACAAACTTTATACATTTCTTTCTTAAATTTAAGCCCTCAAAGTTCAGGCCTTCATTGAAAAATAAGTCCAGTATTATAGAATGAAAACAAAGATTTGCTCACAATCAAAGATTTATAGATTTGGCAGCTAAACACATCATGTACAGCAGTGGTCCCCCAACCACCGGAACGCGAGAATTTTTTTATTTCTTTTTTCATAAGACTGAAATCTTTTATTGTGAAAATCGACCGGATTCTCTCGATTAGCTTGAGGTTAAAAGCAGTTTGGCGGCGTGTAACACGAGATAAGTTGCATGTGGAAGCTTTGTTTGCAAATGGAAAGGATAATTGAGGGGCGGAACAGACACAAGAACAGGTGATTCCCGCACACCGAGCTGGTTTGCAGAGAGATGTGACTTTCGTGAACAAATCTAATCTTTTGAACGGTCACAGAAATGCTGAAACTAGCTAATCCATTTAGATGCTCCTTTCAGAGAAGTTGTGAACACGCGATTGATTAATGCAAAAAGTAGCAGTGCAGAGAGCGGTGCGGGGGCGCGTGCAAGTTAGCGCATGCAGGTAGAGGGGCAATCAAAGTCACGAGTTTAAGTTTTGTTTTGTAAAAACTGTCTTCCTCTCAAAATGTTTCACTTGAAGCTTTTGCATGGAGCTTCAAAGTATTCAGATGTTTTTTTTTTTTTTTGAACATGAGTAATTCATGTGTTACATTATTTCCTATTTATTTATTTATTTATTTTTAATGAGCTGTTCTTATAATAGTAAAATAAACTAGTTTTTAACCGCTCCTGACATGACAGTAATACACCCCCCCCCCCGGGCTGTAGTAAAATCTTCACGTGTTGATTGGTCCGCAGAACGACAGAGGTTGGGGACCACTGATGTACAGGGCACAGCACAGTCAACTGATAGGTCAACAGCCAATCAGGATGCAGAACACAAGGTGCTGTAAACAAAACAAAAAAAAAAGGGTTGGAAAATTGCACTAAAAATGTCTATGAAACAGCAAGACCCCAAAAGGGGAGCCTTGATTTAGCCAGGGAACACTGTATTTCCCTCTAAACCACATGTGTCTGCAAGGTAGCTCATGGTCTATTACAGCTTTTCTTTGACTCAATCCCTGAACATGATTTAACAAGAAGAGGAACAAGTCTGTTTGACAATAAGAGACCTTTAGCTGGATCCAGCTGAGGGAGGGTACCCATCTGTTTTGACCCACTGCAGGGTATTGAGACAGAAGCACCAACAAACACGCCAGGTTATGGATATTCGCTTCTAGGAATAAAAACAAAAATACAGAATCACAAATTAGTGTCTTACAACAATATATTAAATCCCCTGTTTGTCGAGTTTGTTTCATCTAATTTATGTTCACTGTGTCAGGTTCATTGCAGGGTGGTTTGTAGCTTCATTAAAGTGCAAATGTTGAGTTTTCTTTTGTTCCAAGTGATTTTAATTATGATTATGGTGTTTTTTGTCAAAATAAATTAAATTAAATTTCCAGGAAACCAAAAAATACTTAGTCAACAATTGTGCAAGTTCTCCCACTTAAACGACTGTAATTTCATTATACAATGAGATGAAATGAGAAAAAAAAATCCAGTAAATTCACATTGCTTAATTTTTAAGGAATTTATTTGCAAAAACTAGTAAGACTTTTGGCTCTTACAGACCTGTACCTTCTTCTGTAAAAGGATCTTCCATCCTCCACTCATTACATGTTTGAACGTGTTGTCTTTCTAAAAAACACCTGTCAACAACCTCAAACAGTCAAACTCCACTATGGGCATGACCAAAGAGCTGTCTAAGGACACCAAGAACAAAATACTTGACCTGCACCAGGCTGGGAAGACTGAACTCATAATGTTTGGAGAAGAAAGAATGCGGAGTTGCATCCAAAGAACACCATTCCTTCTGTAAAGCATGGAGGTGGAAACATCATGATTTGGGGATGTTTTTTTTTTTTTTTTTTTTTTTTTTAGCAAAGGGACAAGGACAACTGATTTGAGTAAAAGGAGAATGGATGGAGCGCTGTATGGTCAGATTTTGAGTGAAAACCTCCTTCCATTAGCAAAGGATGATGATTGAAGATGAAACGTGGCTGGGTCTTTCAGCATCCCAAACACACTGCCCGGGTAACGAAGGAGTGGCTCCGCAAGAAGCATTTTGAGGTCATGGAGGGGAATAACCAGTCTCCAAATTCAACCCCATAGAAAATCTTTGGAGGGAGTTGAAAGTCTGTGTTACCCAGAGACAGCTCAAAAACATTACTGCTCCAGAGGAGATCTGCATGGAGGAATGGGCCAACCTTATGAAGACTTACATACAATGTTTAACTGCTGTTTTTGCCAACAAAGGGTACAAAACAAAGTATTGAGATAAAATTAAAGATATAGATTTGAATAAAGAATTACTCAGAAATGCAATTTTTGAGCTTAATTTTCCGTATTTATGTCGTCCATGTGACAAACTCCATGAGAACACATTACAAGCACAACTTTCATTATACTGGGTTTTAGCTTAATTAGCTTTTTTGAAAGGAAAAGAAATTTTTTGAGTCAAGAAATAAAACCTTTCAGCGTCTATATGGTCTCGCAAGGTGTCCACGTGACATTATTTAAAGGTCTCAGAAACATCTGAACTATTTCCTCTCAGTATGAAGGAGCTTTAAACCCTTTCTCTGAAGGTGGCCACAGCCTCAAGGAGGGAAGTGCTTCCTCGGTTTAATTTGTCCACTCAAAAGTTCACAGCTGTACGTGAGGGCAGGGACATAAACCCACCGCTAAATTGAGAGCCTATAGCCTTTTGCTATAGCTCTGTCTTTATCAGAACAGTCTGGATTACTTCAGGTACCATGCTGATCTGTTAGTAAAACCGCAATCTTCAGCCATTAGTTTCATATGAATAAAACAGCAAGATACTTAAACTCATGCACTTGGGAGAAGTGACTCATTCCTAACCTAAAGAAGTAGGTCTACCTTTTTTTTTCAGCAGGGAACTGTGGTCTCAGACTTGGTGCTGATTCTCACTCTAGTTATATCTGGTTGGAGGTCTCATGGCGTGATGAGACTAAACGCACCACATCTTCTGCAAAAAGCCCAAATGAGAGTCTGAAACTTCTAAGGGCAAGTTCTCCTCCCCCTGGCTTGCAAAGACTAATTCTCCAACAGAAGGTATGTACAGAATCTATGACAAATGGCAACCATCAGGGAGCCAATTAACACTGAGCATGTGAACTTGTGATTTAAATTTGCTACACCAACTCTTATGGTGAAAAGGAAGTAAGAAGAAAGTGTCACTTTTATAACACTTTTCCTAAAAGCATAAATATTTTTTTTCACATAAGTGACTATTGCCTCAGATCATAAATCATATTTATCTAAATTAAATTTTTATTTATATAGCACTTTTCCTGCTAAAGAGCAGAGATTCATTTTTTAGGGGGGATTAATTAATTTGGATCTGTATTGGATTAATCTATGTTTAATCTAACCTAATAATTGCTGTGAAAAACCTAATTTTGATATGTTTTTATTGAAATTTGTGACATTATCATGCAGTAAAGATTCAAAATAAAAGTTAAAAAAGTGGCTTAATCAGGTTTTTTTACTATAACAAACTTCCAACTTTTATTTCTACAGCACTTCTGTGTATTTTTTTTCTATCTCCAACAAAAAACAAGCAAAAAATCAGGTCCAGAGTGCTCTAATTTGTTGAACATAAACATCTTCTCCATACCATAGATGCAGGTTTTGATGTAATTCCACAGTTGAAAACAGAAAACATTTGTGACTTTATAGTTTTCTTTAATATGTTTGGTGAATTTGATACTTTTGAAGACTAGATTCAGCAGAAGAGAAAAGAAGAGAACAGTTGAAAGGGGGAAAAGGAGCCATAAGAGGGCGAAACACCATAAAAACTGAACAATTTAGACTTTTGCTTCCACATCTGGACAAATCAATTGTTAAGAAATGAACTTTTCCTCTGAAACGATGACTTGTTTAACTTCTCATAGCGAACACTTTCCTCAGAGAAAAGAACGAGACCAGAACCAGGTCTGTTTGGACGCTGTAACCATTATTATGACAACGCAACTCGCCGCGTTTTAATTGGTCAGCTTTTTGTCAAAAACTATTTAAACTTAAAACTATATTGGTATTAAAGTTCTGAGATTTTTTTTTCTTCTTGCCACAAATGACTGTGGTATAGGCAAGAGGTGTGCATTATCAATCATCAATGGACTTCACAACAACCGCTACAAAAAATGTAATTACTGTAATTGCAATACCAACAAAAAAGTAGTTCCAAATACCCTCTAATACCCATAAATTACACAAAAACAATCAGACAAAAAAAAAAATTCAAAATCAGCTCAAGTATTTAAACCATTGACTGATATAAGTGGATAGAGAGGGTGTGACATCTGTCATAAAAATGACCTCCAGCTCCACTGAAATGAAGCCATTTCAGTTTTCATTTTGGAGCCAGACGACAGTGATTGGTTTCTAGGGGAACTACTGTTGACAATCACAATTAAGCTTGTCCACACCAAAGTTCACACCCTTTCCGTTGATAGTAGGTTCAGGGGAACCTATCAACTGAATATTCTAGGTGGGGCCAGCAGGCACCATGCTTCAACTGAGGCACCTGATTGGTCAGTTTATAAGTACCATACCTTATGATACAAAAGAAAATACCATGAAAACATTAGGATTAGCAAGAATTTTAGGAAAAATGCATCTGAGCAAATGTATTGAGTAATATCAGTTTATTTCTGAATAGAAGTCTGTGAGATTTTGGCTTCTTGGAGCTAGCTAGTACTTCCTGTTTCAGGGGTCTGCAACCTGCGGCTCCAGAGTCACACGTGGCACATGATAAAAACACAACCAGAATTAAGGCCCACCAGATTATACAGTGGACTTTCTATTTTTAAATACATTCAAGGATTTTAAGCGGTTCAATAAAACACATTAAAAGTCCATTACTTAGCTCTGATTTAATTTTGATTTGGTAGAATTACAAATATCTGACTGAGAAATACCACAGATGGTAAAATAAACTTTTTTTTTATTACTTTTTAATCAGGTACTTCTACAATGAAATGCAGATGTGACATAGGGTGTCTTCTATTTTGAAAGAGAGTCAAATCTGTTGAAAGTATTAGTATTTAGTACAAGTATTTTCTCTATGTATTTATTTATGCCAAAAAGCAACAGTTTATTTATTTATATAAAAACAGAAACATTAACATGGATGCAAATCAGTGTATTTATTTTTCTAAAGTCAGAATTTGTGGCCCCTCGTGGGTTATGGTCAGTAAGAAATCCACTCGAGGGTTGCAGACCCCTGTCCTATTTGGAACGCGAGGGAAGGAGGGGGTCACTCAGTCCCATTATCTATATACATTTAATGATTTGAACTAATTTTAGCCTAAATATCAACAAGAGGGATTGTATTCTGTGTTGATGAATCAAAGTTTCTCTTTTTATATTTTGTCATTTTAAATTCTAGAATGATTTGAAAACTATTTATTTTTTTTACTAGTACAGTTACAACCAAGATCCTTTGAAAGGTAAAAAAAAATAAAGTATCTACTCTAAATCGTTTTTTTCTGCTTGACTATGACATTTATGAAATGTTACCTTTTTTTTAGGTCAGTCAGAGTCCTCCCATTTTTTTAATTTGCAAAATGTCTGAAAAAATGAGCGAGACAATATTTTAG